>OY728152.1:1373022822-1374337831 GCA_963277665.1 Viscum album | reverse complement strand
TATATCAACACATGTAATCCATGCATGGATTTAACTCATATGAAAGATAATTATAGTGGAGATGTTGATACAACAGGTGTTGAGAATCTTATAACCATACTGGGATAGCTGACTCAGGTTATGAATAATAACCTTACCCATATGGAGTAGCCTGATCTATAATGTGAAGTATCAATGTTATACCGCTTCGTGAGACAAAAACCTCTAACATTTAATGGGACAAAAAAATATATTTGTATCTGAGAAATTAATAAGTTCCTTATAGAAAATATTTCTTTATTTGGGGATTAATGAAAGGGAAAAAGTTGTTATGGTAGTTTATCATCTATTAGGAGATGCAGATCAATAGTGGTAATTAATTAAAAACATGAAGGAGGATGAAAATGTATAAATTATGGAATTGAGGGAATTTAAATAACTCTTCCAAGAAAAATAATTTCCTCTTGATCTATGAGTGGATATGAAAAGAAAATTTCTTAGTCTGAGGCAGAAAGATGATGAGAATGTTGAAAAGTATGAATCTAACTTCACAAGGTTAGAAAGGCATGATACCAACTACATATGTAACCCAAGTAGTAAGATTGATCGATTCCTTGATGGGTTAAAACCATTCCTCTAATGGGCATTGGTCTCAAAATATTTCTCATCATACGAAGATATAGTCTCATGTGATATCAAGACAAAAAAATTATCTATGTCTTATGACTTTAAAGTAATGAAAGAGAAAAAGATGGCCGCTGAACACTTTGGAAAAGGAAATAATGGGAAGAAGGGAAAAGTTGACTTTCCACCCTACAATAATTATGGGAAGAAACACCATATAATTTTCCTAAAGGGGATGGGATTTTGTTATAAATATGGAGAAAAATGCCACCAAGATTTAGATTACAAGGGAAAGAAATAATATACAAATGTTCAAGGCTATAATTGTAAAGTGATGTGACATTATTCAAATGATTATCCTAAGAATCAAGGAAACATTCCTCAGAAAAGGCCAAGGGAGAATGTACAAGCTTTTGTAATCATAACTGTTGAGGTTGACGTTCTTAATTATGTTGTGGAATGTACTTTAATTGTTTCCTCAAATTTAGCTAAAGCTTTATTTGATTATATATCCTCACATTATTTTATATCTTGCCAGTTTTCTTTAAATATTATATATTTCTGATTCATATTAACAAGGGAGTTGTTAGTCAAAAACCCTAAGGTAAGTGTCATTGGAACAAAGATGTGTTAGGAAGTTTCCATTATGGCATATAAACATGCTTTATTTGATAAATTTATCATCATATCTATGGTTGAATTTGATATAATCCTCAGTATGAACTGGATATCAAAATATGATGTGAAAGTTTATTGTGAGAAGAAGGATGTCAGGATTTGTGAGGAAGATATAGAGTCCATTATCTATAGAGAATAAACATCATCATCTAATTCTTATTTAGATCCACCCCAGTAGCTCTTTTGAATGAAATTCATTGAGAGGAAGAGAAAACATCATCCAAGGGTGGAGAAATAAATATTCAAATTGAGGATGTACCTATTGTAAAAGAATTCATTGATGAATAAACAACTATAGGAGTTTAGTAATAAGGTATTTATTCTCCATAGTGTTTCTCTATGGGGTACCCTAGTTTTTTTCTAAGAAGAAATATGGATCAATGATATTATGCATTGACTATTGGGAAATCAATGCTATTACAATAAAGAAAAAGTATTCTCTTCCTCACATTGATGATTTGTTTTATCAACTTCATGGAGCTCAATATTTTTTTAAGATTGAAATTTATTCTGTATATCATCAATTGTCTATAAAGAAGGAATATATTATAAATAAAACATTCCGAACCGGGAATGGGAATTATACATTCACAATAATTCCCTTCGGACAGACTAATGCACCCTCTATTTTCATATATCTAATGAACATAGTGTTCAAGGAATATCTTGATGATTTTGTTATAGTATTTATTGATGATATCTTAGAATAATCCCAAAGATGTGAAGACCATGAGAACCACTTTTGGATTGGTTTTAAGACTCTTAGAAGAAATGAACTATATGGGATGTTTATCAAGTTTGAATCTGAGATTTTGGAAATACCTTTTCTTGGACATATTGTCTCCAAGTATGGAATCTCTATTGATCCTACAAAGACAAAGGCTATACAAGAATGGCTAGCACCAAAAATTATAACTAAGGTACTCATTTTTATTAATTTAGCAGGTTACTATCAGCATTTCTTTTAGAATTTTTCCTGACTAGAAAACCCATTAACCAAGATCACACATAAAGGGGTTAAATTCGTTTCGACAAAACAGTATGAATAATGTTTTGAATAATTGAAGAGAAGATTAGTCAATGATTATATCATGAATTTACCATATGGGAATGATGGGTTTTCTATTTATAGCAATGCATCAAGGAAAAGGAATTAGTTGGGATATTATGAAAAATGATAGAGTTATTACATATGCATTAAGGAAGTTAAAAATTAATGATAAAAACTACCCAACTCATGATCTTGAGTTAGTAGCGGTAATATTTTATATAAAGATATAGAGACACTATATCTATGGTGAAAGATGTCAGATATATACTAATCACAAGAGTTTGAAATATATTTTCTCACAAAAAGAACTAAACATGAGACAAAGGAGATGGTTGGAGCTACTCAATGATCTTGATTACACAATACACTACCACCCTCGGAAGGAAAATAAGGTAGAATATGCTTTAAGTTGGAAGCACCATGGAATTATGAACAAAATGAGATCTGGAAAGGATCCTTTCTTCATGGATCTAGTAAATATGGATATAGGAATTATCATGGAAGGTGAAACATCACTACTTTTTCAAATAGTTGACAAAACATCTTTACAGTAATGGGTAAAATGTTCTTTGTCTAATAATTAAGAGTTTCAAAAGAAAATTAACTCTGTGAATGATTAGAGACTAATTGAATTCATATTTGAAGATGATACTTTTAAATTTCGGAATAAGATTTGTGTTCCCTCTATACCAGAGCTAAAAAGGGAATTATTGGATGATTCTCATAGTTCTAATTTCTCTGTACACCCTAGTTGTACTAAGATTTATAGAGATTTAAAGGAACACTTTTGGTGGGGAAAAATAAAGAGGTATATTACGGATTATGTGTTAAGATGTTTAGTATTCCATAGGTGAATAATGGAAGACAATATACTAGATGAGTCATGAAACCTCTTCCTATACCTATGTTGAAATGGGATAATATTACAATGGACTATTTCATGGGGCTACCAATGAATACTAGAAGAAATGATGTGATATGAGTTATTGTTTATCGTCATACCAAATAAGAACATTTTCTGACTATAAGAGAAGATTTACCACTTTAACATTTAGAAAAACTTTACATTAATGAATTTTAAGACTTCATGGTGTACCCCTATCAATTATTTCTAATCATGATCCTCATTTTACATCAAGATTCTGGAAAATTCTTCAGAAGGCCCTAGATACTAAGCTTTGTTTGAGCACTGCCTACCACCCTCAAACCGATGGAAAATCTGAATGGACTATTAAAACAATAGAAGAAATGTTAAGATCTTTATTACATGACTTTTAAGGTATGTGGAATCAATATTTACCTCTAGTAGAATTTCATTTAATAATAGCTTCTATTCAAGTATTCAGATGGCACCATATGAAACGTTTTATGGAAAGAGATGTAGGACATCAACTTGTTGGGATGATGTTGGTGAAAGAAAACTCGGAGGCCCAAAACTTGTTGAGGAAATAAAGAAAAATGTGAGTATTATTCAAACCCATTTTAAAACAGCTCAAAGTAGGAAACTGAGGTATGATGATAACTGAAGAAAGGATTTGGAATTTCAAGTAGTATACCACATTTTATTGAATAATATACATGGAAGGGTGTTATAATATTTGGTAAAAAGAGAAAATTAAATCTTAGGTACATCAGACCTTTTGAAATTTTGGAATGCATTGGAGCTGTAGATTACCATTTTTCAATGCCTCCAAGTCTCTCCAAAGTTCATGATCTGTTCTCGGTATCGCTATTAAGGAAATAAATGTCATACCCAATGCATGTACAAACCTAAGAATAAATAGAACTAGAACCCAATCTATCTTATTGTGAAGATCCTATCAAGATTCGTGATACTAGAGAACAAGTGTTGAGAAATAGGATGACATCTCTAGTAAAACTTCTTTAAAGAAACTATAAAATGGAAGATGTGATGTGGGAACCTGAAGAACTTATGATGAAGAACCACATGAATATTTTTATGTGGTGATATTCTAGAAATTTTGACATTGAAATTATTTTAATGGGGGATGAATATAACACCCCAAGCTTCCATGATATGCTTTTTTATATAATTCAGTAGTGTGCAATGTACACGACACCGAGTTCGAACACACCATGACCTATCAAACTAGCAATTTAGAAAGAAATTATTAATAGTACTAACCAAATTATGAAATTTATAAATTTTATTTTTTAGAATATACTTAATTTTTGAATTCAGAACATCGAAACAAGCTTAGGGTGAATTTTTGGTATTTTTCTAACAAGTTTAATATTTTAATGAATAGTGGAAAATACTACATTGTTAATAAAAACCAACTTTTTCATTTAAATAATAATTTTAATGTAAATTAATTATGAAGTCACAATATATAAATAATACATATATTAATAAAAAGTTCAAGATCTATTCCACGTATCACTGTTAATGAAATAAACGCCATACCCAATGCATGTACTCACCTAAGAATAAATAGAACTAGAACCTGATCTATCTTATTTTGAAGATCCTATCAAGATTCTTGATACTAGAGAAAAAGTGTAGATAAATAGGATGACATCTCTGGTAAATCTTCTTTAAAGAAACTATAAAATGGAAGAGGTGATGTGGGAACCTGAAGAACTTATGATGAAGAACCACATGAATATTTTTATGAGGTGATATTTTAGAAATTTTGACGATGAAATTATTTTAAGGAGGGAAGAATATAACACTCCAAGATTCCATGATATGATTTTTTTTATATAATTCAGTAGTTTACGATGTACAGAACACTGAGCTCGAACACACCATGACCTATCAAACTAGAAATTTAGAAAGAAATTATGAATAGTATTAACCAGATTATGAAATTTACAAATTTTATTTTTTAGAATATACTTAATTTTTGAATTTAGAACATCAAAGGAAGCTTAGGGTGAATTTTTTGTATTTTTCTAACAAGTTTCAAATTTTAATTAATAATGAAAAATACTACATTATTATAAAAACTGACTTTTTCATTTAAATAATAATTTTAATGTAAATTCATCTTAATGTCACAATAGATAAATAATAAATATATTAATCCAAAGTTCATGATCTGTTATACGTATCGCTATTAAGGAAATAAATGCCATACCAAATGCATGTACTCACCTAAGAATAAATATAACTATAACTCGATCTGTATTATTGTAAAGATCCTATCAAGATTATTGATACTAGAGAACAAGTGTTGAGAAATAGGATGAAATCTCTAGTAAAACTTCTTTAAAGAAACTATAAAATGGAAGAGGTGATGTGGGAACCTGAATAACTAATGATGAAGAACCACATAAATATTTTTATGAGGTGATATTCTAGAAAATTTGACGATGAAATTATTTTAAGGAGGAAATAATATAACACCCCAAGCTTCCATGATATGATTTTTTTTATATAATTCAGTAGTGTGTGATGTACACAACACCAAGTTCGAACACACCGTGACCTATAAAACTAGAAATTTAGAAAGAAATTGTGAATAGTATTAACCAAATTATGAAATTTATAAATTTTATTTTTTAGAATATACTTAATTTTTGAATTCGGAACATCGAAACAAGCTTAGGGTGAATTTTTGGTATTTTTCTAACAAGTTTCAAATTTTAATGAATAGTGAAAAATACTACATTATTATTAAAAACCAAATTTTTCATTTAAATAATAATTTTAATGTAAATTAATTTTAAAGTCCCAATAGAAAAATAATACATATCCAAAGTTCATGATCTGTTCCATGTATCGCTATTAAAGAAAAAAATGCCATACCCAATGCATGTACTCACCTAAGAATAAATAGAACTAGAACCCGATCTATCTTATTGTGAAGATCCTATCAAGATTTTTGATACTAGAGAACAAGTGTTGAGAAATAGGATGACATCTCTGGTAAAAATTCTTTAAATAAACTATAAAATGGAAGAGGTGATGTGGGAACCTGAAGAACTTATGATGAAGAACCACATGAATATTTTTATAAGGTGATATTATAGAAATTTTGACGATGAAATTATTTTAAAAAGGGAATAATATAACACCCCAAGATTCCATGATATGTTTTTTAATGTAATTTAGTAGTATGCGATGTACACAACACCGAGTTTGAACACACCATGACCTATTAAACTAGCAATTTAAAAAGAAATTATGAATATTCTTAACCAAGTTATGAAATTTATAAATTTTATTTTTTAGAATATACTTAATTTTTGAATTCGGAACATCGAAACAAGATTAGGGTGAATTTTTGGTATTTTTCTAACTTGTTTCAAATTTTAGTGAATAGTGAAAAATACTACATTATTATTAAAAACCAACTTTTTAATTTAAAAAATAATTTTAATGTAAAATAATTTTAAAGTCACAATAGATAAATAATACATATATTAATCCAATATAGTTTATTAGAATTATTTTATAATAGAATTAGATATAAAAATTTATTGAACTTTTGAACGTCTCTTTTACCCGCCTTCTTGCCATATTTATGAGATTTGCATTAAAAATAATTTTACTTATTCTTTGAATTTAATATCATAAATCAGATATTAATTGTCATAATTATTATGAAAAAATTGATCTAATAGTATGTAAATAATTTTTGTTGAATAGTAACTTTTGGATTTTATTTTCCATGGTTAAAGGTAAATATGGTAATTAAAGGTAAAAATAATATTATAATCATAAAATATTACTCTAAAACATGTTATAATTTAATTTGATAAGTGTTTTTAGATTTAAATCAAAATTATTTGGAAAATATGATCTTTTTTAAGACACTTGTGTTGGATTAGGATGTTTATTATATTTTAAATAAAGAAGAGTTAAAAATGTCCCATTCAAATTTTAATAACTACATCATTTTTAATATGAGGTTATATAAGTGATATGATCAACTTTAAATAGTATTTATAAAGATAAAATGTTTATATACATAATTATAATTTATTTATAATTTTATAAAATAAATAATTAAATTAAATGGTGACACAATAATGATGCAGTAATTGAAATTTTAATGTAAGAATCAATCAAATGATATTAAAAATATTAAAATAAATATAATTTTACTTAATTAATGAAATAAAAAAAATTTATAGATAACATAGAAATGTTATTGAATTATTTTAAGTATTTTTTATAATTTATCATATGGGTTTTATATTTATAAAAATGAAAATATTGAATAGTATCAAAATTGACAAAAATGACACCGTAAAATAAATAATATTTTATTAAATGTTATAAAATTCATAAAAATATCAGGTTACTCCCAATAAGTATTATAATTTTAAATATGTCATAAATGATCCAATTGTAGTTATTTTTTTATTTTATAGTAAATATTTTAACCCTATATTATAAAAAGTAAAGTAAACATGGTAAGAGTTAAACTATTTTACAAAGGGTTAAATCCAAATGACAAGGTTAATTTTGTGACAAAAAATTGTCTAAAAATCATTGGTTTTGATGAATTAGACCAATACAGATCTTATCCTCAAAATACACTACTTTGGAGCTATTTGAAACTAAAAATAAATTTATAATAATTTAATAGTTTTGGAGTTTCCAAAAGTACCCCTCCTCGCTCTTATAAAAGAGAACATCTCCTTCTCTTTTATTAACATCTATAAATCTACTTCGATTGAAAAAAACCTGTACAATAATCCTATAAAATTCTCTAAATTAATCCTATTGGCCATAATTTGGCCAGGAATCCATCCTATGGATTCCTTTTGTGAAAATCAAAAGGAGACGCTCAAAGAAGAGGTAATTGTTTTACCAATTCCATTCAATTTATTTTATTATTCCTCTTAGTCCACCTTTGTTTTTTGAAAAATAAAGTAATAAATAAAGTATTATGTATACTATTATATGTTATTATGATTATGGTACAACCATATTACTCCTTTTATCCATCATATGAATATCAATATCACTATGCGTGCGTGCGTACGGCTTATCCTCTCCACACCTTGGTGTAAATTTTTATTCAACACTACTTTATTTAGATGGGTATAATGATAATTATAATGGATATAAATAATTAATTTAATATGATAATTAGTTGGTATAATTAATATACCATCAAATTTGATACTATTTAACCATCAATGGAATGATATTGTCGCTCGTGCGTACATACGACCTACCATCTCCACGACGTGATTAGATTTATTCTCCACGTTAACCATTTCAAGAATGATTATAAAATTTATATGATGAGTAAAAATAATAAGTATTAACCTTATATCCTTCTTTATATGAATGTAATACATCCTATTCATAACAAAAATGACTTACACGACAAAACATGCATATGAAAATGAAGCAGTTAACACCCAAAACAATGGTAATACAGAAATGTTGTTATCAAAATGATATAAGAGGATCATATATTATATCATAAATATGTATATGGTTGTAATATAATTTATTAAAATACTTTATCCATTTTATAGTAGGTTAAATCACCCTTGACTAAAGGATAGTACAAGGTAAGGGTTAATTTTCCAATCTCATCATTATATGAGGTTGTTTATACATAAGTATCTACCGGGACACATTTATCATCCATGTACATGTTTCTTAAAAATGTATTTCAAAATATAATTGAAAATTGTTTAATTTCATTTTTAACCATTTTTTTATTTTTATAAAAAGTTTTGAAAAGAATATTTTCTTCGTTTTCCAAACGAGGTACTTTATAACCTTTTCGAAAAATGAAGGAATGAATGTTTTTTAACTCATACAGTGTGAGTGGATATTTTTCTCCATTATAAAGGCTTAATATTTTGAATCTTACCTTACCATATTGCATGGTAATTTTAAAATTAAATGTTTTAATGGTTTTATTAGATTATTTTCATTTATGTCAACATACTTTGTTGGATTTTATGATCAATTTAGGTTAATTTATTTTGATACAATCTTCCATATTGTATTGAAGGTTTTATGATATGGTTGACTTTGGATATTCTATTTTGATACCATTCATATTTTATGGTTAAAGTATTAACATTTAGTATGATAGTTTAAATTCAAATGTTTATGTTATGTTTCACCCTTTTCATATGAGGAATGCATTAGACTTAGTAAGTGACATTAGGAGCCCACTATAACCCCATGATGCATCGATAGGTCTCATGAGACAAAATAGTTTTGGTTTTTACTCGTTTATGTATGGTCTTGGCATGAGGCCTTGATGGTGTGGTTATGATGTCCGATATTATTCCCTCATTATGAGATTAGTTATTGATATTGAATGTGATTATTCTAATAGTATAATATCTATATGAATGTTTAATTATAATTATCTAATGTTTTTGATATATAATGATTAAGATTATGTTTAAAAGGATTTTTTTTCATTTTTACACCTTGACTTAAAAATTTATTCTTATTTATGATAGCTTCCACTATATTATTTATCCTTACTGAGCATCTGATGTCACCCCTTTCTTATGTTTCATTTTTCCCTAGGATGTGAAGAAGTATATTATGACTAAACTGTAGGGATAATCTTAGGTATATTAGTGTTTTCAAAGGATATATTATGTTATTTTACTTTTAAATATGTAATATAAAACTTATTTTTGTATCTAGTTTTTTCAAGGCTACTAAACTGATTGGTCCTTCGAGATTTGATTTCTTGTGATCATGTCAATGTAATAAAATAATGCATGGACTCTAGGCAGTTGGGGTCAGGGAATCACAAATCAAATTATGGTTAATCAAGTACGGTTTGATTCTCTCAATAAGTGAGGTTAATGTGCATAAAATGTCAAAAAGTTTTTGAATCCTTACATGTAAGTGCTTTTAAAAATTAATACATGAGATGTGGCATGTGTTTCAAATTTTATAGGCCTTTTTATGAAATTTACAAAGATGTTCACTTAAAAGAAATTTATTTCAGAATTCATTTAAGCTCTATTTCATGGAAAAAATAGGTTCACTCATTTACATGGGTTTTAAAAATGACACATATATTCATTTGGACTCACATGTTTCAAAAAGACATAAAATATGAAATAAAAAAAAGTTTGAAATAGAAAAATTTAAAAATTTAAAGAAAATATAAAATTTTAATTTGAAAAGAAAACAAAAATATATTATAATAGAGGATGATCTCTCCCCACACACACTTATTTTATAAAATGTAATCATTGTGCATAATTTAGTTGAGAATTAAAAGTAAAGAATATTAGACATGTAAAAAACAAGTGGGAAGGAAAGACACAACATGGTTTATTTGAGAAGAAGTTTCCTTGACAAAGTCTCTAAACACCTGTAAATGTAAACCTACAAGAAAAACTAGGAAAAAATAAATAAATTATTTAAATAAATGAATTAAGATATAATGACTCAGATCCCTATGAGTAATTCCTTTGTAAAAAATATAGTGTTTGGGGTGTTCTCAGAGGTAATGGTGTCTTAATTCGAAAGTTTGAGAAACAAATCCAGTTTTCTAAATGGTGTCTCACTGAACAATGCCACCAAACATTGTCTCACCGAATGGTGGATCACCAAATGGTGGATCACCAAAAGGTGACACCGAATAGTGGATCACCAAATGGTGACACTGAACAGTGGCTCACCAAATGATGGCTCCCTAAATGGTGGCTCACTGAATGGTGGATCACCAAATGGTGTCTCACTGAATGGTGGATAACCAAACAGTGTCTCACCAAATGGTTACACTAAATGGCGTCTCACCAAACGGTGACACCAGTGAATCACCCAATAGTGTGTCACTTTCAACAGTTTTTCAAATTTTCAGTTCCCCCTAGTTTCTCTTAGTTTTTCCAGTTTCCACCCTTTATGTTTTATTTGATGTAAATAGATTTTAAAGGCTTTTTTGGGTATTTATAAAGGAATTTCAAAGGATATTAATTGTATCTTAATATCCTAACACTCTGGAGGATTTGGAATAATAAAACTGCATGGTATTATCCATGACCCGACTTTAATGTCCTTGAAACCATTTCCCATTCCATTGATATATGATATTTCTATTTCTAAAACTGAGGTCCTCTCTTCTTTTTTCTCTTGGTGTGAAAAGAACTTTTATTCTCCGACTAGATATGCGCCAGTGCTTTCCCCCCCTGTCCAATTTTCCTTGGATTTTTCCTACTACTCGCATACCCCCTATTTTTGCACACAGGAGAATCGTTGGTCACCTATTGTTCCAAGTAGGTATTTCCTTCATATCTCTTTTAACTGTGTATCATGATGGGTGGGCATAATTTTGACTGTTTTTGAGAATGGATGAATCCAAATTTTAACAAAGAAAATGAGAAGTAATAACTGGGGGATGGGGGAGATGTTGATGTTGATTGCTTCTTTCATTTATTATCCTTGTTTATGATATGATTTGTTGTGACCGTGCGGTCTCTAAAAATCATGGCTATTGGTGATCTTTTCTTACGCATGGGTGATACCTTATAACTATTTTTTTCTTGAATAATTTCTGTAAATAAAATTCTAGTTATTCATGTACACTTCATTAAATAATTTGATTCCCCTAGATTAAAACCTCGTCTGATCACCCCTTCCTATCAATGTGAAATTTAAATAACAGTGTTGGCCAAATCTGAATACACCCTGTTTGATAGGTGTGGCAGTGTGTTGTGTTCTTTTGGGTTTTGTGACTTGTGTGGATTGTGTGGTTCTAATGTTGGAAGTACAATTGTGGGTTTAGGGTTGGACATAAGAGTTGGTTATGTGAGAAGGGTGTGGTATGTGTGTGCAGTGGGGTTGTGGTTTAGGGGTGGTTGTCGCGGTGTTTTTTTGTGGGGTGGTATGGATGGTTTGTTGGTATCTCATTTTGAGAGATTTATTTATTTTTGAATGGATGTAATTTTTATGCAGTGGGATTGCATCTTAGTAATGTTTGGGCAGTGGGTCTACAGGACATGGTTTTCATGATTTCATGTTTATGTGTGTGTTGGGAATGGTTTTGTTGTGTGGTGGGACTACAAGCGGGTTGCTTTCTTTTAGTTTTTATATATGGGTGTTAAAATGGAAATCCTTTACCTTTTTCCCTCTCCCATTGTTTAATTTTTGAAAATAATGTAGAATGAAGTGGGTTGGATGTTGTGTGTTTAGAGGCTTTTAGCCTTCTAGAAATGGTTGTAGATATTGTGATTTTTAGTGGCCCGAGTAGGGATGGAATAAATAAATGAATGATATTATAATGCAGAATGAAAATTGATTAAATGAAAGGGGTGGTTTGATGTTTTGTTTGTGGATGTTGTGTGGATGTACTTGTAGGGGT
Source organism: Viscum album (assembly GCA_963277665.1). NCBI lineage: Eukaryota > Viridiplantae > Streptophyta > Magnoliopsida > Santalales > Viscaceae > Viscum > Viscum album. Next base: position 1,374,325,216 of record OY728152.1, on the reverse strand, counting down.
CGCATCAGAGGTGGTTTTGAGTGGGATAGTTGTATGTTTGGAATCCCATAGGATGGGCTGAGTGTTTTTAATCTATGGGTATAAACCTTTAGTTCCTTATGTTTTCTATATTCTCCCTAACCCTATTGAGTACTACATTCTGAACACCCCCATCATTATAGGCGGAGTGTGTCCATTCCCAACATCTCGGTGGGAGGATGGATGACTGGTTATTTACTCTTCTCCACTCCCTCTTCTAGGATTTTATCTCCTATGACTTATTCAGGAAGGCTGTAAAGGCTTGAGGTTTATTACCTGATTTATGGTATTGGTTGTGTGAGAGGTGGTTTGTTTCCCAGGTGTCATCAATATGAGTCTCAGGTGTTATCGGGTAGGGGTGGTATGTGTGAGGCCCTAGTGTTTGTGGGAAGGATTGCAGTGTGGTAGTGGCCTAGGTGTCTGTGGGTAGGATGTGTGTGGTCGGTGGCCTAAGTGTGTGCCGGCAAGTTGTGATATTGGGAATTGTGGAAGACCATGGTATCATGAGGACATTTAATGTTAGGGATGAGTAGTTCACCAGTGGGAAGTGGCATGGTGTACCCAAATATTGATGTTCTTACTACTTTACATTACTTAACTTGTGTTATTTAGTGAGTGTTCCATGGTGAGGCTGGGTAGTTAGTATAACTTATAGGTTCTTTTTAGTTTCTACTATTTCCTCACATGGGCATTAGTATGCTTCTCCAACTTATGAATGGATGACTTTGGTTTTTCCCTACCGAGTATACCTGTATAATCACCTTACATATATAAAACTGTTTTTAGGTTTCCAGGGATATTACATGGCCTGTTCTGGACTTTACTAGCTCAGACGTTGGGGACACTTGTTGTGTTAAGGCTTAGTTTCATTTTGGTAATTACTTTGGTGTTCTAATTTTATTTATATCAGCCTTTCTTTAAACATGCATATGGGATGGATTTTTGTTTCCTTATATTTATGTGTCTTGGAGTTTTTTTAGGATGATACATCTTATCTTCCAATCCTATTTTCATTAAAAAATGGTAATTCATCCCATTTGTGTGAATGTTAACCTACCTGTGGTGCTGGTCGCCACCCCGAGGCCTATTGGAGGTGGAACTCAGGGGTCATTATCTCTCCTTTATCTTAGGAAAGGAAGGTCTCAACATATTACTATCCCTTCCCTCATCTTGAAGAAGGTGGTCATGAAAAATAAAAACAAAGATATAAAGGAAAATAATATTTGTTTGATCCCGTAAGTGGGTACTAGGATTTCAGATCCCCTAGTCGAGTAGTTCCAATAATGTCATCCCCAATATAAATTTGAGTGTGGTTTCTTACACATTAACATCAAAAAAATTTATATACAAACTTCTTTAGCCTCAATGGTTATATAATATACTAATGATATATTTATTTATGTTATATTCCATGACTTTTTAGTTCTAATAGATTAGAAAAAGATGGAATAAAATTTAAGGGAACCACCAATATAATTGATATTTAGAAAATACCTCCATTTGTTATTGAAATTTAATTCTAGAATATGTTTCTCCTTCAACTAAAACTTCAAAAATAATATCTTATTTATAAAATATATTTTTACCACCATCCTCATGTAAACATGTGTACTCCTCGATCAGGAACACTATTTTCTGTTCAATTTGAGACTTCACTTCCTCTTCTTATGAAAAATTAGTCCACATAAAAGTAGATGTAAAAAAATTATAGGGAAGATTGGTTTAAAAGTTATTATCAAAATAATCTGACCGAAATGGATCAATATGTGATACTTCTCTCTACATCTACTCGGGATCCTGTAATTTCTGGGAGTGGAAAAAAGTTGTATTTAATATTGGTGGTATCTCAGGTTATTCCATATATTTTTTAAAAACGAAGGGCTTAATGTTTCTTATTCATTAGTTAGATATTAATGCAATATTTCTAATTTAATAACATCAAAAATTGGGTCCTCATATGGAATTTCATTTTCAACAAATTCTTCCAAAAAAATTTCCAAAAACTTTATCTTTCCTAAAGCTACATCAATGGGTAAATTAGTATAAACTCCCTCTTTTGAGTTAAAAAATGAAAGTCAAAATAATTATTTTAAACTCGTTATAAAAATGTTATTTGATATCAAAAGTGGGAGGGATAAAGTTTTATTTTTCATGGCATTATTTTTCTAGTGATTTATTATTTTAATTATTTGAAATATATAGATATAATTTCCATTTTTTGATTTTTTATTGAGTCATGAAATATATTTTCTGGTACTGTTGTGATAATTGTTTAATCATTATACTAAACTCCTCAAATTGTTCAAACCCAGTATAAGAGTAGTCATTTTAATATTCCATGTTTTCTTATTGTTTTAAATCTGTTTTTAAAATCCTAGTAATGCAAAAAAATTAAAATAAACATAGGAAACCTTCCTAGAAATTATGCCAATTGATGGTGAGGATTCAGTCATGTCACCTAAATCAATAATTTATCCCCTTATTAATGTTGTGTAGTGTTGACTATAAGGTTTTATATTGAGGAAGTTGTGTTCTAAGTTCAAACTGTCACTTTGGTTATTTTGTTTTGATAATATAGAGTTAAAATTGTGGATTTGAAAATGTAGTTGAACAAAGTTCATGAAAACAAAATCATATTAAGTTTAGAAATTAAGTCAAAGATTATAAATCATTTGCAAGATTGTTTGAAAAGGGGAAACTAAAGATAACAATAGTGGATAAGTTTTAACCCTCAGACACTCCCTACATCCTTATCTACAAATGAATCATCTTATTATATTTCTAAATTATCACCTTAATACCTAAAAGTGAACACATAAATTTCCTAAATACTATATTGAGATTGTAAATATGGGTGTTTCTCTATTTATAAATGTGATTTAATTTCCCAAAGGAATATAATAAACTGAAACTAATTGAACTCATAGTTCTCAATGGGGAGACCTCGCCCCAATAAGTTTAAAAAACAAGAAAATTATTTTGTAGTCATAAGTTGGTAATATAGAAAAAATAGAAAAAAATTAAATCAAGTGAGAAAATATACCACATTTTATCATAAAATAAGATTCCAGAGAAATAAAAACATATTTTATAATGAAAATATCAATACTCAATAAGAAAAGGCTTTCAAATATACATTGCCAACCACCACATAGAGTTTAACCCAACATGTCTAGATTATACCCATTATAAATACTATTATCCATCATATAACCTCCTTCTACACCTATTCCTATCTCTAAATAACCCCTTGAAATAGAAGTGGAGACTCATATTTATAATGAAGAGGTGTAGAAAATTTACCTCCAGTTTATATCTTCTGAATGTTTGAACTTATTTATCCTCAAATACCACCAAATCTTGACAGAGAGTCTTCTTAAAAGTTTTTAGAAGGGTATTTTATATCATAAATCAATATTTCAATTAATCTGGACACATGTATAAAAATCTATCCCCAAATTACTGAAGTATACTTTTTATGGATGAATAGACTCTTCATATTCCTGCAATTTGGAAAAAAAATATGTTATCTTAATGAATGAATTTCTCTATGAGATTTATTTCGCATGTGTATATCGAAGTTCTCAATATGTTTCAACTAGAATAAAATAATTTCAATTTATTTAGCTTGATATATTCATCCTCTAATGAAATTATGTCAATTATGTCTTCTAAAAATGTTTTTCACATTTATTGATTTATTTTGGCCTCCTTGGTTTTGAATCATCACTTGGAATAATTTAAGAAAATCCAAAACAATACAAAGACAATAACAATTTTTTTTTCATAATTTGGATCAATATAAAAAAATTAAACCTAAAATACCCAAGTGATAAAAAACTATTGAAATTCAAGAATTAATAAATTTTCACATTATTTCCCAAAATTCACCAAAAATCCAAAAAATGATGTAATTTAGCATAAAACTAAAAATAATTTGGGACTAAATTATTTAAATACATATAAAAATTTATTAAAATATCAACTTAAAAAATTCCTTAATAGTTAATTCTTGTAATCTCGAATAGATAAACATCAAAATCATATCATTGAAAATTTGAATTTGCATAACCATAAGATGCACCAATTTAAAACCATGAAAAAAATATATCATGCCTAAAAAATCATTATTTAAAGTTATTTATTAAATTCATTCAATTAATTTCCATATCATTAATCCTTTTATGGAAAAAAACACTTTCCTCATATGAATTTTCTAACATCACACAAATATAAATATTCAACAAATTTTTTCTTCTCCAAACACAAAAGAGTCCCCATAAGATTTATAAATTTATGAATATATAATTGATATGAGTTAGGGACTAGTGTTTATCATCAGGACATGTCAATGTTCTTTTAAGGATTTGGGCTGGCAGGATTTAAATGTCAAAAATTCCAACACAGAATCAATAGGGTTTGGCTCTTTTAGAAGAAAAATGCATGGATGTGATTTAAAAAAATAATGGGTCTCTTAATCACTACCCTTAGAATAAAATCATATATAATAATCTTAAAAAATTCATGGAAATTACAATCCATTCATCATTTTATAAGAAACATGTTATACACTCAACTGCCTTAAAAAGTTGATGTTTTGATTGGTATTTTCAAAATATGTCTAGATTTGATGTATGAATCCAGTGAGGCTTTATTTGAGTATAAAATAGCGTAATGTATTCCATATATTATATTTAATTAATGTTATTCTTTTCAACTTCAAAAAATTTATATTTTTTTAGAATATTATGTATAAAAAGTTATTATTTTTTATTTTTGGAATTATATTCTTAAAAAGATTCATCAATGAACAAATTTTTGTAGAATAAATCTTTTCAGCACTAAAATAAAATTTTATCCCATAATTTATTCTTTAAAATAATTTAAAAAATTGTTTCACATCACAAGAAAACTACCCCCATCTATGTTATTATAGGTCCTGAAATTTTTACTTCCAGAGTGGGTTGGATAGAGAAAAGTGGATTGTAAAGTGGAAAACTAATCCATTCATTCATGGATACTAAATGGATGTAAAGATTAATTGTACATGTTAGGATGGAATAAAAATTATTTCTTTAAAAGTTGTCTTTTATACTAAATAAATTTCTTAATCATTTTAAACATAGTCACCTTAAACCCTTATGTTTTGACATAAATAAATCAAAATTGGTTAATAAAGCATGGTTTGTTTCTCTCAAGAAGTGAAGTGAATGAAACTAATATGTAAAAAAGGTATATAATCCACATAGTAATATTATTTGAAAAATTAAATCAATAATATTTGGACTAGGATTCAAATTTTAGAGTTATTTTCATGGAATTCTCAAAATATTGAAATTGAATCAAAGTCATTTAATCATTCATTTAAGCCCAAATTCACAGATAAATTTGGTTCACTCATTTTATGAGTTTAAAAAATGATAAAGATACTTATTTCAACTCAAAAATTTCATAATGTCACAAAATTTTAATGAAAACACAAAATTTGAAACTAAAAAAAGAAGAAAATGTAAAGAAAGAAAAACTGAAATTTGAAAACCAAACAAAAACCTATTCTAATAAAGGATGATCCTAATCCACAATTATTTTTAAAATGTCCTTATTTTTCATATCTTTTGAGAATTAAAAATAATGAAGATAAAACATGAAAAATTAGGAAAGAAACTCATAACCTAGTTTATTTAATAAGAAATGTTATAGATAAATTCTCTTAATGAATGGAAATGAAAAACTGCTAGAAAAATAAGAAAAAAATCAAAAAAATTAATAGAATGGAAATAAAATGAAATAGTGATAAATGAAAATAATATTTGTTTAAACCTGAAATGGGGTGCTAGTATCTCAATTCCTGTAGTTAAGTATTTCCATAAAGTCATTACCAATCTAAAGGTGGGTGTTATTTATTTCTCATAAACTACCAAAAAATTATAGCTCTAAACTTATTCAAATATTAATTCTTATAGTAACTCCAAAAGGAAAATTTATTTCAGTTCCATTAAATGAATTTATTGTTACAATGAAGTATTATATGAATTAAAAAAATGTAAGGGTACCTCCATCATACTAAATCTTAAAAATATACCTCCACTAGTCACTAAAATTAAATTCTAGGATGTGGATCATCATCATTAGTATATTGAAAAATTATATTATTCTTTCCAAAGAAACTTGGTACTATAATCCTCAGGTAAAATAGTGTACTCATCAACCAGGAACACCATTTTATATTCAATAACAATTTTCACTTTTTCTTCATTTAAAAATCTATTCTACACAAAATAAGTAGATATAAAATATGTTCAATGAGGAGTAGTTAACAATTTATTATCAAAACAATCTGAAAAAATGGATAAAAATGTGAGACTTCTCCCATAGTTTGATTAAGTTTCAAAAAAAAGTAGTAGTGGAAAAATGTTTTATTAAAATTAAGAATAATATCAGTTTCCTCTATAAATTCTTAAAAAATGAATGGATTTAATGTTTTATCTTCTCTATTCACATATTTATACAAAAGTTCTGATTTTTCATCTTTAAAAATTAGGGATTCACATGGAATTTCAATATCTACAAAATCAACCCAAATTTTTTCCGTATAATCTTGGTTTTATAAAGTTACAGAAATGAGTAAATTAGTAATAAATTTTTATTTTGGACTTAAAAACATAAATTAAAAAACATTTTTAACAGATCATCAAAAGGTTTTTTGATATCAAAAGTGGGTGGGATAACATTTGTTTCTTGGGAATATTTTTGAGAAACCAATTATTTTAATTCCTTGAAATACATATATATAATTTCTATTGTTTACTTTATTGTTTAATCATGAAATAATTTTTTGGACTTATTATGCACATTTTTGAATCCTTATACTAAAATCCTCACATTTTTTAAACCTAATATAGGAGTAGTCAAGGAAAAAAATTAATTATTTTTTAAAAGTTCTAAATTAATGGTTAAAATACAAGCGATGAAAAAAAAATTTAAATAACCATAGAAAAAATCCCAAAAAATTGTCCTAATTGATAACAAGGATATAGTTATGTTACCTTAATCAATAATTTTTCCACTTATAAATATAGCATAGTGGTGGCCACATGGTTGTCTCATGAGGAGGTTACATACTAAGTTCAAACTATCACTTTGGTTAATTTTTTTTATAAGTTATAGTTGAAAGTGGGGATTTTAAAATTTATTTAAACAAAGTAAAATAAACCTAAATTAGATTAAGGTTAGAGATTAAATTTAGAGATTATAAACCATAGGTAATTTTTTTTGAAAAAGGATTACTAGATATAATAGTTGTGGAAAAGTTTCTACCCTCTATAACTCCACTTATCCTTGTCTACAAATTAATCATATAATTATATTTCTTAATTATCAACTCAATACCTCAAAGTGAACACCTTGTTTATCTTTATAACATATTAATAACTCAAATATTTGTGTTTATACCCTTATTAAAGTGATTTTGTTTTCCAAATAACTCTTAGACACTAAAACTAATTGAACTCATTGTGCTCACTGGAGTGACCTCTCCTATAGATGTTTAAATAATAGGACAATTATTTTACAGTCATAAGTTGGTAAAAAATACAAAAAAATAATAAAGTGAAATTAAAAGAAAAAGTATACATCAATCAATCATGAAAGTAGTTTCCATATAAATGAAAAAAGTTCTTACAATGAAATACTCAAAACTCAAAAGGTAAAAGGCCTTCGGATCTTTACTTCCCACTTCCACTTAGAGTATAGTCCAATATATCTAGATTATAACCATTAGAACTCCTATTCTCTAGAATATCATTTCATTCTGGATCTCTTCCTCTCTTTATCCAAACTCTGAAAATAGAAATGGAGACTCAAATTTATAATGAAGAGTAGTGGAAAAATTCTCCTCATATTTCTATCATTAGATAGTTTGAATATATTTAGCTATTATGACCACTGAATCTTGATAGGGTGTCTTATTCAAAATTTTCATAAGGTTATTTTATATATTTCAACAAAATTTCAAGTCTTTTGAATATTTTTTAGAAAATATATCCTTGAATTACTTAATATCACTTTTTATGGATGGTAATAATCTTAATATTCTTATAGTTTGATGCATTCACAATCTTCATTAATGAATGAATTTATCCATGAAATTTAATTTGAATTCACATTGTAAAATTATATATTTTTGAAAACTATAATAACCTCATTTTGATTTTTGTATCTCTAGATATGTATCATTTAATTAATGTAGATCAATTCTTCCAGCCATAAATGTTTTACACAATGCTTGATTTATTTGGGCCTCCTACAAATCATCACTTGTCCTAGTTGAATAAATTAATCCCAATACACATAAAATACTAAAAAAAATAATTCCACAATTTTTATTAGTATACAAAAAGTTAAAACTAAATTACCAAATTGATAATTTTTTTAAAATTCTAGAATTACGAAATTTTAACATTAGTGGCCAAAAATCTAAAAATAATGTAATTTAACGTAAAAAGATAAGTTGGTGGGGGATTAAATCATTGAAATATTTATAAAATATTTTGAAAATTTTAGCTATATAAATAATATAAATCATCAATTAAAGGCATTTCAAAATAATAATCAGAAGAATCAAAATCAGAACCACTAACCAGATTTCACGATGTTATCATGGACAAATTTTCTAATTCTTTTGCAGAAACAAACTATTCTGATGAATCTGGGTATTCAATATTAATCTATTCAATTTTAAGTTCTCTATTTCATTTTCATTCATTTTTTATTCTTTCTTTATTTCTTTAACTTTGTGAATTCGAGTTTAATTTTCTCTTTTCTCATATATCCATAATAGGTTACTTACGGAACAATATTAGAAATACCATTACCTTTTTATACCATACATAATATAATACCATATATTTATTCTTTAATATACTTATATTTGTACACACTATTGGAAACGTTAAAAACCTCATCAGTATCATTTCCTTGTAGTTAAGATTGTAATGATAAAGTAGAAACATTCATAGATTTAAATATAAGGCCTTTCTTTTTAGTAAAATATTTTTCAGAAATATTGGTAAATTACAAATCATATTGAACTAAATAAAAAATAAATTCATCATAAGTACATTATTTAATGTTATTTATTTCATCTATAATTACCTTATTTGTATGCCATTCTATAGGTAAAGCTCTATGATGTCCTTCAACAAGAATAATGTTATACAGTGTTTCACCCATAACATTCATATCATTTACAATACTAGTGAATTTATAGATGATTTAATTAATAGTATAATTTTCACCCATTTTAAATTATTAATATTTATATCTAATCATACCAATTTTATTTCTTTAGGCTTATTAGATCCCCAAAATGTGACTTAATGTATTCAATAGATATCATGTTCATTTTTACAAGAAGATATGTAACTAAAAACATTTCTTCAAATTTCAAAATATAAAATATTCATAATATTATAATTCAAGACATAAATAAAAACATCATTACCAATTAGGTTCTTTGGATCATTTTTAGATAATTTTTATGGTTTCACCAGTATGGTTTAGTGATCAATGCTTAATTGCTTAAGGTAAGTTTCCATATGAGCTTTCCAATATCCATAATCATTACCATAAAAAATGCAGGTCTTTGGGGTATCCAACCATATCTAAAAGTATTTTTTTCCATCTTAAAAATATATTTTAAAAATTTTTATAGTCTAAAGTGGAAATTAAATCCACCAAAATATGAATAATAAATACAAAAAAGAATTTAAATGACCAAGTTATCCAAAGGGATATGATTTTATACCAATTTTCTGGTCCTGATTAAGATATTTGGATGATCAAGAGGAGGTGAATTGACCAATTAGTAAAATGTTAAAGATATATTAGAGTTGAAGACAAATTTTAAGTGGAAATGAAAATAAAATGAAACACAAGTATTTTTGTAATAGTTTGGATCAAAGTGATCCTACGTCTACATTTCACACTCTTAACATAAGATCATGATACCCACAATATAAATGATATGAATTTTAGATGGGAGTCAAAACACATTACAAATGAAATCTTCACACCTTTACTCCCAAATTAATACACTACATTTTTAAAACAAGGAGGCATAATGCCAAACCATCTTCTGCTCACCTGGAGGCACAACATGAATATTTCATTCCTTTTGTAAACCTAGAGGCATCACCCAGGATCCTACCTTTTCCTCACATTGATGCATAACCTAAGATATACCTTATATAGGGATAGTATAACTTGATACACAGGTCCTATTTTTTAATGAAAAATTATAAACCAAAAGTTAAAAATAGACACAAAAATAGGTAAATACAGCACTTTAAAAATTGGTTAGATAGTGAGTGATTGAGAGTTGAGGTAATAGAAGTCCATTTAATAGCACAAGTTCAGTACAATGAAGTTCACTGTGCTAAATTCCACCAGTATATGATTATAAAAACATGTTACTTAGTATTTTTCTAATATCTTTAACCTAAATTTCATTTACTACTTTTACCAAACAATATTTATAGAGTTTCTTCATATACAATGACTCCCAAGGTGATAACTGCATGCATATAAAATTAAATATTCCATCCATTGTAGATTTTATTTCTCAAAGTATTAATTGTGCATGTGAGACCAATAAACTAATTTAGAGTTGTTTGATGTTTATTTCTCAGATAATGCTTCACCTTTATTTCACTATAAATGAAAATAATAATATTCACACGTATTATCTTTAAATTATCTTTAATGTTTTGTAAAAAAATAAACAATACAAATAACTCATTATAATTAGTAAAAATTTAATATAAAAATAAATATATTTAAAATAATAAATATGAAAGTCGTTAAAGAACTCCAATAAATCATATGATATAAACTCTTTATATTTCAAGTAGTTTAAATTTTAATCTCATAATTTTCAAATATGCATCGTGAATATTTTTACACACTTCTTCCCCTATGTTGTTAATTTAATACAAAACACTCCCAATGTAATTTTCAAATAATCAAAATAATTAATAAAATATTTAATAAACAAAAAAACTAATAAAAAAATTAACACAAATATGAAGTAAATCTAAATATAAAAAATATAAGAAAAACAAAGAATATTTTGAGTTAAAAAAATACTAGTATGAATACGATTCATTATTTATTTTCATATAAGTAATTACCTATAGAATATATAAGTCATTACAGTTATTATTTATATGACTAATTCTATAGTTTGTGTATGATTCATTTTGTTCTGGATATGAGTCATTTATAAATTTGTGTACGAGTTATTTTAGTGAAATTTTGGTCTGTGTATGAGTCAATATTCCTCGGGTAAGAGTCATTATGAATTTCATGTGAGTCATTTTGACTTTCTTTTGAGTCATTTTATGTTTCTTATTTTTCATTTTATACTTAAGAATTTTTAAAATATATACTTTGTAAAGATAAAATGTATATCCATAAGAATCATTTTTCTTCTAAGTAAACATAATTTTTTCATAATCATGATTATAAAGTGTGTAAGAATCATTCATCACATGGAAATATTTAAAATTTTCACTTCAATGCATGATTAATTCCTTAACTCATACAAATGTGACTTTTTTCTAAAATTAGCTCATAAGAAACATAACAAGCATACAATATTAAAGAATATAATAAGAACCAAAATAATAAGGATTAATCATTTTACTCCAAAATTAGTTCTTTTAAAAGTAGTAAAATATTTAATACTCATGTTATATGGAATAAAAGATTTTGTAATTTAGCAAAAAATAATTAAATAAATTAATTTGTTTTGATGCTTTTTAATTATCAAAACATGATTTAAATGAAGTGAAAAAAATCCACACAACAAAATAGATAACATGAGAAAATTAAAATTGGGAATAAAATATAGAAAATATCATTATCTATCAAGTTTGGACCTAAAATCCCCATTCATATTCCACTTTCTTTCTCTTTGAAGCACTGAATAGTACCTATAGAAATTCTTCTTAGCCAATACTCTAGAAATTCACTCCTTATCTACCCTTTGTCTGTTCCCATTACATTTTAGAATCTATAAATCTCTCATTATTCAGATATACCCCCTTTAAAAAGAATTTATCCATTGACTCAGTCCACTGACTTAATAGTACACTAGATCTTATGGTTACACTAACTAAAACGTATAAGGAAAATTTTATGATTCTTTACCTATCTAACCAATCATCCTCCTTAGTTTAGTTTTTCTTCTAGTTTAGAGAAAATGAATATATACTTTACTACCTTCATCAATAACACCTATATTGAGGGATATATTGTGGGGAAATCCCCATTCAATAGCCCATGGATACATATGGAATATAATCTTGTTTCCCAAAATTTTAAATAGAAATATAAACATGTATAAATTAATTTTTTAAATAGTGGAAAACAATAACAATTTATAAACGGACTAAAAAATTTATGAATTATCATCTTCAAAATTATACAAAACTAATTCCCAGCAATATAAAATTAAAATAATGAGAATACTAAATCTCAAAATAATTATAAAGAATTTATAGAAACTTCAAAACTAAAGGTATAAGTAGGAAAATATTGAAATTTATTAACTTAAATCAATTCTAAACAACATAATCCAAGCAACGTACATCAACATAAATAGGTCATCAAAGACAATAAATAAAACCAGAAAAGTGGACAACAATTTTTTTTGCTTTTGATAATTTTCTTACATGTATGGGGAAGGGGAACCAGGGTTCCACTATGAAAGTATAGGAGTACAAAAATTACCAGAATCAGGAATGACGCAAGAAAACAAATTGGAGAAACTGTCCAAGCATGGAGTTCATATCACTTCAGGAACCCATGGTCAAATTGGGGTCAAGAATAAAAACATACTCACAAGCTAAATGAATACACTAAACACATATGACAAAAAAACAGAAGAAAAAACACAAAGAACCTTGAAAAATAAAATAATCATACATGTACGATCCACTTTATAATGGCTCAACCAATTTCTGAATGAGTTGGATCATTTGGGGATTCAAGCATAAGAAATTGATGGTGTGAGTGTCATTCACCACCATTCATCGCCGTTGAATAAGGAAAACCTCTCTCATAAAGTTTATTATATGGTGATCCATGTGTGGGTACCCAATGGTGATCTTCTTCATCCAAACCTCCCTCTCATCGAGAAGCCATAACCCTAGATCCAGGAATCTCTCCACCCCGAAAATCAACCCCAAATCGATTACCCCAAAAATGGAGTGGCACACTAGTGGGAATAAAAGTGAAGATAAAGAGATTCCGTAGAGGGATAAAATATAATGAGAATATATTTTACATACTCCCTAGGTCATTATAATTTTCAAGGGACATGCAAATGACTATGAATCAACACAGTGAAACTTCCTGAAAAAACCAAGGCACACAGACAATAAAAAAATCTTCCCACATAATTTATAATAAAAAACATAAAAGAAATACCCATAATATATTTAACTAAAAAATATTAAACAAATATTACTTAATTTTAAAAAAATCAATGAATAAAATTCACATCCAATTTATTTTTTATTTTTTATTCTTATTTTACCCTTAAAGTATATCTACCCAATAATATTATTTCCCCTATAATCATTATAAAAATAATTCTTTAATGAATAATTGTTATTTTTTAACCATTTGAATCATTCTTGCTTTTCATATTTGATGATTGTCCCATCGTATCTAATAATCCCATTTTATTCTATTACTACCAATTTTTCTCTTTTTCCAATTCCATGAACCACTATTGGAATAAATTTACACTATTTTAAACGTTCAGTTCCTCTTCCTTAGTTGTAACACCCCGAGATTTTATGAAAAATATTCTTTTTGATTTCTTCAATGTCTTCTATTATACACTACACCAAAATTATCTTGTTCTATATGCAACACCGTATTAGCTTGCAGTATACACAGCACTATTCTTGGATCGCGTTACACAAAATTTCAAGTTCGTTTGATAGAAGTTATTCTATGAAACATTGAGTGTATATATATATATATTCAATGTATAAATTAAATATGGTTGGATTATATTATACACAACAAAAAATGAATCTTTCACTACACGTAACCCAGACTTAGCTTGCTTTACATGCAATAGAGACCTTCCACGATAGCGTGTGTTGTACGCAATACCGAGTTTCACTAAACAACGATATGTTATTAAAATATTGTATAAACTAGCCATTATGAATAGTAATACCCACTTTTTGAGATTTTATAAATTTTATCTTTCAAAATGGACTTCATTTTTGGATTCAAAATATCAAAATTAGCCTAGGGTGATTTTTTTTATGAAAACTTTCAATTTTTGATGAATAGTGAAAACACTTGGTTACTATTTAAAAACCAACTTTTTATTTAAATAATTATTTATTATATTTAAATTTATTTTAGGTAAAAATTTATACATAATACCAATATAAGTTCAATGTAATTCATTGGAGTCATTTTATAATAATTTTATATATATAAAAATTTAATTGAACTTTTTATTGTCTTTTACCTACCTCCTAGGAGCTTTTTGCAAACATATATAAAACTTAATTTTACCGCTTATGTGAGTGGAATTTCAAAAATCCGAGAGACATGGTTAATATCAAGGAGTAAAATGTGGTTCAATAAGATAAAAATAATTTTTGTTGAATAGTAACTTTTTCCTTTTATTTACCACGGTTAAAAGTAAATATTGTAATTAAGGGTAAAAATGATATTATTATTACCCTAACACATGTCCTAATTGTATTGGATAAGTGTAATTTGAACAAAAAAAACCTTAGGAATACAATATTACCCTTGAGGTCCACTTGGATTAGATTAGGACACTTATTATTATTTTATTTAAAAAAAGAGTTAAAATAGTAAAAATAAAAGTTTAATAACTAAAACATTTTTAATATAGAGTTATACATAAGGTAAATTCGACTATAAATATTCATTATAAATATAAAAATATTTCATACATAATGGTATTTTATTTATAATTTTTAGACATTATATAATTTAATTTATTTATGACACAATGATGATGTAGTAATTACCTTATTAATGAAATATTAACATAATTGATGTTATAAATACCCAAATAAATGTAATTTTAGACTTTTTATGTATTAAAATAATTTTCTATGTTAATATTACATGTTATTATTTATTAAATTTACTTATTTTGAACTAATAAAGATGTTATGATTTTTAAAAAAATCAATTACCAAATTGTGTCAAAATTGACATAAAATTGTTTTTAAAACAAATATTTTATTATTAATTGTTATTTTATTCCTAAAAATATAAGTTTCAGCCAAATGACTTAGATAAAGATATATATATTAATAATTAACCACTTTGGGTGCGTTTTTCTTGTTATAGTATGTTTACTAACCAAATAGTGTAAGAAAACAAGAAGACACGGTAAAATTAAATTATTTATCTTAGAGTTAAATCTAAATAATAAGGTTAAAATAGTAACCTAAACTTGTTTAAAACTTATTAGATGATAGGATTTCGACCGTTCCCCACCTTATCTTCGAAATAAATCAGTTTGGAGATATTAAAAACCGAATTATACTTTATTATAAAATAATATTTTAAGTTTTTCCTAAGGTGCCCCTCTCCTCCCTTATAAAAGGGAACCCCTTCCCTCTTCTATTCACACCCTTTTGAGGCATTAATCTCGAAAAAAACCTGCCAATTACTCTTCTCAACCTCTCTAGTTACATCATAGAGGTTCTGGTCTTCTCAAAAGACAAACTCTAGTGCCCTAGGAAGAAGTTTAAAGGAGGTGTGTCGAGGAAGAGGTAATCTCTTCTACCGACTCTTTCAAGTTTATTTCTTCTTCTACTTCCTCTTATTTAGTTGTTTCATTATAAAGTAATAACATCAGTATTAATTATATACTGATATGTTATTATAAATATGAAACAACCCTATTTCATTTTCTATCCATCCTACGGAAAACGAAATCACCGCCCGTGCGTACGTATGTAATACCGTCTCCACGCTGTGGTGTAATCAGTTTTTCCACCACCACCTTACTTGGATGGGTATAATGGTGTAAAGAATAACTATATATAATTATTATAACATCATAATTATTATATTATAATATATAATCAACTCCAATACCATTCAATAAATATGGGAACGATATCATCGCTCGTGCTTACGTACGGATTACCGTCTCCACGATGCGATGAGATTAATTTTCCATGTTAACATTTCTAGAATGATTATAAAGTATATATAATAAGTAATAAATAAATATATGACATAATAATTCAACTGGATTTATTTATATATGTATGTATTTCATCTACTTAATTAAATTCAATTCAATAAGGAAACGAAAAACAACGTTCATGCGTACGTACGGCCTACTGTCTCCATGAACGGTGTATTTCATTTCATTCATCTATCTATTATATATATATACTGAATATATATGATATATAAATAATTATTTACATTCTAGAAGTAAGTAAATCATGATATAATTAATAATAGTATCATGAACAACAAGTCCAAACACGTACGACAAACGAAAAGAATATTACCCCAAACGTTGCTTTAACATGGAATTAACAAATGAACGGGTAATATAAATACATAATTGAACAATATATGATATCATAAATATTATTATGGTTCTATTACAAGTTAATAATATGTTTATACCCACTATACAGGAGTCTTGGACACATACGAAAGAAATTGGACATAAGGTAAGGGATAACTATTTCAATCTCGTTCTTATCCGAGATTGTTATTGAAAGTATTTACTAGGGTTATTATTATCATCCATGTCCATGTTTTCTAAAAATGTTTTCATGTATGTTTAATGACCTTTTTACCCATTTTTTACTTTTACCTCATGTTATGGAAGGAATCTTTCTTTTTTTACCATACGAGGAACATTTTTTACTTTTCCGGAAAAAGTACGAGGAGAATATTTTTTTAAATTATACGGCGTGAACGGATTTTTACAATTTTATAACGCCTTATTTTCATGAAGCTTACTCTACATTATTTCATGAATATTTTCATAAAAATCATTTTCTTTTAAAATTTCATGGAATTTTTTGAAAAGAAAATGATTTTGAAGAAGAAAGGATATTTTTCTCAAGAATTCATTTCAAGTGTTTTATCAAAACCATTTTACATCTAAGATGAAATTATTTCATATGTGTATGTTTCAAGTATAATCTCTATATGATTTACATGGTTTCAATTTTCTTATGATGAAATGATATCCATTTGTTTCATATGGATTATGTTATGATGGGATGCTATTTATGAAACCCATTTTATTCTTTGGGTTATGATGAATGATTTATGTTTATGTTCTGGAACACGTAAAAATGATTTAATTATGAGATGGGTGGGACCTATATCTCCCTCCAATGCATTGGGTATAGATTTATATCTCATGAGATATACATGGATAAGACGGGAAGTTAATCTGGTTTAGTGTTATAGGACTGGAACGAGGAGTGAACTCGATTTAGAAAGGGACTTTGTCCACTAAGATGGTCTTGGAAGCAATGCCTTGGCTTCTATGGAAATCATATCATGTGATTAATGTTTTTCCACAATTACAAGTTTTATTTAAAAGATATTTTATCATGATTGATGTTCCATTATGATCTATACCTTACGTACTGCCATGTTTTATGTCATTGCTCAATATTTGGATGTTTAAACATTTTGTTCATGTTTTTATGGTCAAATGTATATGGTTTGTTTTATTTTCTCCATGCTTACCCTTACTAAGAATTTAAGCTCACCCTTTATATGTTTTCTTTTATTAGGATATAAATAAAGGTTTTAGGTAAGAAAACAAAGGGGAAATATCTTTATGGGAGATGTTGAAGATCTTTCACCTCAATTAGAAGATTATATTCCAAGTTTCCAAAGACAATAAACTATTACGGTCCTTCGGTGTTTGCTTTTGTTATGTATTAAGTGTTCCATAAATGTAATGTAATTTCCATGTATGTCAAGCTTTGGGTCTCCACATTAGTGAATTCTATAGACTCTATGTTTAGTTATTAGGAAAATATCTATAATTTTCAGATTGAAATATCAAATACATAACATTTGTTGAGTCATATAAAAAATAACTCTAATTTCAACCTCTAATGATTCAACGACTAACTCAGGTTTGATGAACTTCTACGAATAGGATACCAAGGTACACCTACCTCAAACATGTTCATATGTATCCTAAAATCCTTCATCAGTCTTGGGATAATCTTGATGGATATTTCTTTCTCCATTATCTGTCTTCATGATCTGTGAATCAAAATAAGTGGTATTAGATCCATTTTTGGAAAAACCGTGGTGAGAAGTGGATTTTTTGCCCTGATCAAAAAATTCAAGTTTCCTAGAATCATGTTTTTAAGGTATATTGTGAAAGATAGCATCAAGGTGATTCTAGGGGTGAAAATCGTCGAAAATAGAGCCAAAGATAACTTCTTAGGTTCAGTCAAAATTTGGTCAAATTTCGGGTGCTAAAGTACCCCCTTGTTAGAGAAGAAGATACTATTTTGGATTCAAAATGTTTTCCAGCCAGATTCTGATAGCTTCTCCAGGATGCCACATCAGTGCCATGTCTACATCATGTCATCAGTCAATCTTAGTTGTTGACACTGATTTGGAATATCTTGATCAATTGGTATCTGATTCCAATGATCCAAGATTCTATTTCACTATTTTTGACCAATTTGAATGCAATGATGAGCCCAATTTTCCATTTTCAATTTTAATTCTCTCATAATTTAAATTCAACGGAGGGACCATCCCCGGGAGGTATGATCATTTTGATTTCTTCTAACTAATCCATTTTGAAGTCTGTAATGAAATATATCTTTAATGATAAAGATATTTTTGACCTCATTGAGAAAAAGTGAGTCAAAACCAATGCCACTAAATAGGTAGAGTGAAAGAATATGAATAAGAAAATGATTGGTCAAATTTACCAATGGATCGATCACAAGGTCTACCATGATGTTCCATAATAGACTGACACATACCAAATTTCGATAAAGTTTAAAAATACATACCAGTAAATGACCACTAAAAACAGGATCCTCTGGTTGAAGTGGTTGATGAATATTTGACTACAAATTGGAAACTCTATAGTCGAACACACCAATGAGTTCCACAACTTGGTGAATCAATTGGTGGTTGTTAGTAAGACATTGAATGATGAAGATCATGTAAACCACTTACTCTACACATTTCCCAATATATGGAATACACTTATCTTCTCACTCAGAAACTCAGTTCATGGAGTTAAACTTTCCATGGAAATAGTAAAGGATTCACTGTTCAATGTGGAGGCTTGAAGGAAGGACATGATTTACAACAAGACTTAAGATATCTGCCTAGTAAATCGACAGTGACAATAAGGAGGAGGTCAAGGGGTAGAAAATATAGGACAAAGAAAGAGTAGAGGAAGAACTACTAGAAATTTTACTATTTGTTATGGGATATTTGTGACGGGATCCTGTCGTAAAAACCCTGTTGCGACTAGGGCCCGTCGCAAATAGCCTGTTGTAGAAAACAACATCACAACTAATATTTTTTGCGATATGCCCTTAAAAAAATAATACTTGCGACGGGAAGTTGGCCCGTCGCAAATAGGTGTCTGATTAAATACATTATATATACAAGAACCTTTAGCGATGGGCCTGTCAAAAAAAGTATTTGTGACAGGATACCAGCCTGTCTCAAATAGATTATATGTTATAAACCTGTTGCGATGGGCCTGTCTCAAAAACGTTTTTGCGGTGGTAAAGAGACCCATCAAAAAAACTTTTAAAATATATATATAATCAATTTGCGATGGGCCCCCATCGCAAAAGGCCCTGTCACAAATACTTAATAAAATATTAATATTATGAAAATAATAAAAAAAATAAAAAATATTAAAATTCTCAATGTTTGAAAATACTTAATAAAATAAAAAAATACTAAAATTATGATTAATAAAAAAATAACATTAATATTACTAAAATAATAAAAAATATAAAAAATATTAAAATTCCCAATATTCAGAAAAAATATGTAAAAAATCATAAAATATTATTACTATTATTATTATTAGTTAAATGAAAAAATATTAAAAATATAATACTAATAATAAATAATAAAATAATAAAATATTATAAATACTAAAAAAATTATGCAATATTCGCACTAATATAAAAGGCAAAAACTATAAATAGTTCATATTACAAAAAATGTTCAATTAAAATGTTTTTAACAGAATAAAAAAATTACTAGGGGGATAGTCTCCTAGAGGAGCTATAGGAGATAGTGGAGGAAACTCCATCCCTGAACTACTAGTCAGACTGTGGATGTACTCCATCTGATCGTGATGCTGCTGCTGCCATCGATACACGTCCTCCACATGTTGTTGTTGTTGATGCTGATGCATCTCTTCCTACTAATTCTTCAAACTCTATATAAGCTCATTTTGAGTTTTCAACTACTCCTAATAATGTGAGCCAAAAGATGATGCCTCTCTATGATCTCCTCTCGAGCTAGACTCTGACATCGCAGTAGTACCATAATAAGTCACATGAGTCAAATGAGAGTTGATACCAACTACTCTTCCCTTCTTGAAGGCATACTGGGTCGCCTGTATCCATGCCGCCTCATCGAAATGGTGGGAACTTGTTTGATCAGCCGTCTCGGCCTGACCCTCATCCCATGTTTGAGAGGTCACAGCCTCATAGGACTCCTTTAGTTTCAATTTGAAATTAAAATAATGAAAATATTACATGTAGTTAATTTTCAAACTGAAAAAGAAATAACACTGACTACAATCTGACACTGGTGATCACCTATAATCTCTCCAGTGGCTGGATCACGGTACATCCTCCGATAAACTCCATACTCCGTAATATCAGGATGCTCGACAGCCTATATGAATATAAAATAAACTGTTTATATGTAATGATATATAAAATATTTAAAATAGATACTTACAAGATTCTATCTATGCATAATGAATGTATAGCTACTAGCTCGATGTGTCACCTCCTATCTCCCCCAGTACTACTAGACCAATGACGATATCCCCTAAATTCCACTACTCAACTAGTGTGAACATAATCCATCCCACAGGTGAGATGAAATGTACTATGGTCGATGGAATCTACATGACTCATCAAATACTGTCACTCATTCTTTATTAATGGATTTCCTCCTCAAATTGTGCAAAAACTGATGGAAACGCTCATGCATAGATTGATACCATGCCTTGTGGATAGCACCACGCATGCTATCATCGATGTGATACCATAAACCCTTAAAATAATTTATAATATCAAGTTATTAATGAAATAAATTTATAAATAAATATTATTTATTTACGTACCATCCAATGATTGAACATTCCAAGATGTACATCAATGGGAATCTATTCCCATGTAATCCATGGCTGAGAAAAATAATTTTTCAATATAGCACTCCCCTGTCCAATAACTATATGAGAGAAACTATAAAAAGAGAACAAATAATCAAAAAATTCATATATAAATAAATTAATGAAAGCTAAATAAAATACACATGTTATCATACCTCTGCATGCGTGGATAAACACCAAGATGTGGACACCGCTTGAGGATAGGGTCAGGAATCATAAGTTTCTCAAGACCGCACCCCCTCCGCGTACCCCCTGAATCTCCAGTAGCATAAGGGTCATATGATCCCAAATCCTCCTCATCCAAAGGTATCTCATCCACCTCCAACTCATGAAATAGATCAGGGTCCATCTGAAACATAAATTGATTATTGTTAGAAAATTGTTGAAAATAACTATTACATATAGATATATATTAGTTATGATTATAACCAGCATTTAACTGTGTCAATGTTCACCTTCATCATCATCTTCATATCTGACATTGTCAATGTATTCATATTCATCATCAGTGTCATCAAAATCCATACGAGTTTGGGTTTTATGATATCTTTCCATTTCAAATTAATTTTTAACATCATTAATATCATCTCCACCATCGACCCTTAATTGTGGGGTTTCATCATCAAAATTCATGTCTCTTTGTGAAAAGGGGGGATTTTATGTAGTCTCTTGAAAAATTTAAATTTGTTGTACTTCATCAGAACCAAATTTAGTTTGAGTAAACTGATTTTCCCGAGATTTCATTTTTATTATTCTCCACCAATCACTTAGGTCTCTTGAAGTAGCACGGTATATTTCATAAAATATTATATGTGTCTGTTGATCTAGTAAAAATGGTTCATTTACTATAAGAAGAATTTTATATTTAATATCGATGATTCCATGAATCGGATGAACACACAAGCCTCTCTCAGTATCTAACCACCGACATTTAAACATTGTTATATAATTTTTCCCTAGAAAACATAGTCAATAATTTCATCCACCATGCCATAAAAGTCAATTTCAGTTTCTCTATGATGTGTTACTCTCAAAAAAACTCCACTGTTCATTGTTTTTTTATTACCCATATGCACATGTATGAAATCGAAAACCATTCACCACATATGAATTGTAAGATTTAACCATTTTGGATGGTGGGTTACTCAATATACATTGTCGCTTACCAATTTTATTAGCATGTTGAGACACCTAATTTTTTTAAAAATAATTTTCAATATAATAAATAATAAACCGAATTGATATGTCAAACCACCAATGATTTATGTTACCAGTTTTTGAAACCATTGAGAAATTTTTTTTCTGTCGGCGTTCTTCAAGAGAAAATGCTATAATTTGTGGAATCTGTTTCTTGATATGATTATCATATAACCTACAAAAAAAATAATTTTACATATAGTAACATAAATTATAGAATTATTGATAAAATTACTAACAATATAAATTATGTCATTTCTTCACGGTTGAGCAGAACATATGTATGAGCTCTGTGATTTTCATCATTTGAAAGCCATCATTCATGAATTCCACCGAATCCATGCTCTAGTTAATTAAAAACTGATAATTTATTGTTCATTTCATCATCAATATTCCTCTCATTCCATCCCATGTGGTTGTGTTTTGAGGGATATTCAGATTCAAAATAATGAGAGAAAAAAAATCAATTTCGTATTGTAAATAAGCTTCAGCCATTGAGCCTTCAACTAATGATTTTTTACGTACTATTTTTCTTCAATTTCTACACGCATCTCTTGAATGGGTATATCCATCGAAACTGTACCAGACCTCCACATTTAGCTTCGTGTAACAAATTTAATATCAGATGTTCCATTGAGTCAAAGAAAGCTGATGAAAATATTTTTTCCAGTTTACATATAATGACAACAACATCTTCTTCCAGTTTACTTAGTGCATCATAGTTTGTTGTCGCCATACAAATGTTTCGAAAAAATATGACATGTCTGTTATCGAATCCCAAATCATATAATTCAACAAATCTCTAAATCCAATCGGCATAAGTCTTTCCATTATAACATGAAAATATTGACTTTTTAATCGGGTAATATGATCATTCTTAACACATCTGCCCAAATTGGAAGCATAGCCATCTAGAAGTCTCAAATCTACAATCCACTGACAAAATAATAAGCTAGTCTCTTTGGACAGTGTATAAGCTACTTTTGGATTCATTAACCTCTATGACATGACATTTTTAAACAGTTCATGTTCCAGTCGTCTGTAAATTTGGGCAAGATCTAATCGTGAATTTACATTATCTTTGGTCTTACCTGGTGTATCCAAAAATGTATGAAATAAATTATCAAAACAGTTTTTCTCAATATGCATAAAATCCCAGATGTGGCAGACGAACAAATCAGACCAATATAGAAGATCCCAAAAAATGCTCTGTTTTATAAAATTATGCTATTTCCCAAATCCATGAATTTTTTGTTGGTTTACTATTGGGCCAAATCAGATGGAGGTAATGAAAATACAAATGACTTTAACTCTATACCTGAGATCATTTTTGGAGGTTCATCTCTTTCAATTGCGCCTTTTCTGAAAAGTGATTTGTTCCTCCGAAAAGGATGATCGGTTGGAAGAAATCTGCGATGACAGTCAAAATAGCCAGGTTTTTTCCATTGAAGAGCATAAAGGATTTGTTGTCTTTCATACAGTAAGGACATTATTTCAGGCCATGTTTACTCTAGCCAGATAACATGCCATATGCTGGGAAGTAACTAATTGTCCTAATCAATGTAGCTTTTAATATGAAATTTTGTTTCGCAGCAACGTCATATGTACTAACACCATTACTCCATAATGAATTTAACTCATCAATCAATGGTTTCAAATAAACATAAATATTCTTTTTTCAGATGTCCTAGAATTAATAAGGTCGAAAAGATATAGGGCTCCTTCATCAACATCCATGGAGGTAAATTGTGTGGAGTTATAAAGACATTTCAACATGAATACTGACTACCATAAGAACCAAACGGATAGAAACCGTTCATAGAAAGACCCAATCACACATTTAGTGCTTCTAAAGCAAAAGATGGATGCATCCGGTCAAAATGGTTCCATGAATCACCATCAGATGGATGATTCAAGCTTTTATTGGTTGAAATATTGGTTTTGTGCCATGACATCATTGATGCTGTGTTTTGAGACATAAAAAAATACTACAACCTGAGTGTAAGGGGGAAATATCTCAACTATTTCATAGGAATTGATCCGGACTTCACCAGTTGAGCTTCTTTATACCTCGATTTTCCACATATGAGACAACTATCCAATGACTCATTTTCACCAGAATATAAGAAGAAATCATTTTTACATGCATGAATCTTCTGATAACTAAGGTACATATTACGAACCATCCTCTTGCTATCATAGTAATTTGCAGGAAACACATTTCCTTCAGGTAATAGTGTTTTAACAAAAGAAAATATTTGATCAAAACTGTTTTTTGACATTGCATTATCTGATTTAATATCCCTAAATTTTGCAACCACTTATAATTTTCTTATATTGCAACCAGGATATAATTCATCCTCAGCAGACCTCAGCAACTCATATAATTCAAATGGTGCTAACTCAGGAGTTAAATCAATAGCGTCCTAAGTTTCAGTTTGTTGAACAGATGGACCTGCAACATCATGTACTATATTTTAAAACTGTGATGGGTCTGGAATCAAGTTATTAGTATCTTCTCTGGAACTTCGTTCACCATTTTGATACCAAAAAATATAATCTGGTTGAAAACCAAACCGTAAGAGATGTCCCCCAACCTTGTCAAATGTGTCAAACGTTCTCAGAGCACATTTTTTACAAGGGCACTTAATTGAACCTTCTGAAACAAATTCTGGTTTTTATGATGAAAATGATAAGAAAGTTTCATAATCCTCAATATATACCAGATTTAAACTAGAACTGTTTGGATTTTTGTGCAGATTTATCTAAGTACGATCATCTAATAATGATTGTTGTCGACTTCCTTATTCCATATTTTTATAAAAAATATAAAATCATTACAGTTTCGGAATAGATTGAAATTAGAAAAAACTATCCAAAAAAAGAAGATAAATAATTACAACTGCTTCTTAATAATTACCATTAATTATGGGAGACATAATTTCTAGTGGATTGACGGCTACTATTTTGTCCTATGACTCATTTACTTGCAACTTTCTCACACACAAATCACAACGAAGAATATACTCAAAGGTACGCTTATTCATTCTCCCGCATATGAGAATGCATAAGCGTACATCCGAGCAGATTCTACTTTGTGATTTCAGTGTGACAAAGATGCAATTAAATGATCCATTAGAGAAAAGATCCCCCTTTTGATCGATGGATCTTCTTCTTACAACTGTCACCACCTGAAAACATTATGAAAAATGTGGTCCTACAAATGCATATTCAAACTCATGCATATGAGATCTGATATGCATGCATATAAGCATAATTTTCATAATTTTTTGAGTTGGTGAGAGTTGAAAGGATAAGATTCATTGAGCAAAGGGAGTGCCTTCAATCAACTGAAAATTATGCCAAGTTATTACAACTGATTTTATTGCTATTTATTGCTAATTATTGCAATTTATTACTAATTATTACTAATTGTTTCTAATTATTTCTAATTATTGTTAATTATTGAGAATTATTGCTAATTATAGCAATTTATTGCTAATTATTGAAATTAATTTCTAATTATTGCAATTAATTGCTAATTATTGCAATTAATTGGTAATTATTGCAATTTATTACTAATTATTGCAATTAATTTCCAATTATTACTAATTTTTTCTAATTATTTCTAATTATTGCAATTATTTTCTAATTATTGGTAATTATTTCAAATTATTTCTAATTATTGTTAATTATTGCTATTTATTGAAATTTATGGCAATTTATTACAATTTATTTGTAATTATTTGTAATTATTAGTTTTTATTCCTAATTATTAGTATTTATTAGTATTTATTGTTAATTATTGCTAATTATTTCTATTTATTACTAATTATTACTAATTATTATCAATTATTACTAATTATTATAATTATTACTAATTATTAATAATTATTACTAATTATTAATAACTATTACTAATTATTACTAATTAATGCTAATTATTAGTATTTATTAGTATTTATTAGTATTTATTAGTATTTATTAGTATTTATTACTATTCATTTTTATTTATTACTATTTATTAGTATTTATTACTATTTATTAGTATTTATTACTCTTTATTTCTATTTATTAATATTTATTAGTATTTATTACTATTCATTAGTATTTATTAGTATTTATTACTATTCATTAGTATTTTTTACTATTTATTAGTATTTATCTCTATTTATTACTATTTATTACTATTTATTACTATTTATTAGTATTTATTAGTATTTATTACTATTTATTAGTATTTATTACTATTTATTATTATTTATTACTATTTATTATTATTTATTACTATTTATTACTATTTATTAATATTTATTACTATTTATTACTATTTATTACTATTTATTACTAAATATTACTATTTATTACAATTATTACTAATTTTTACTAATAATTTCTAATTATTCCTAATTATTAGTAATTATTAGTAATTATTGCTATTTATTACTATTTATTACTATTTATTATTATTATTAATATTTATCAGTATTTATCAGTATTTATTAGTATTTATTAGTATTTATTAGTATTTATTAGTATTTATTACTATTTATTAGAATTTATTTCAATTTATTAATATTTATTAGTATTTATTACTTTTTAATAGAATTTATTTCTATTTATTTGTATTTATTTCTATTTATTACTATTTATTAGTAATTATTAGTATTTATTACAATTTATTAATATTTATTAGTATTTATTACTATTTATTACTATTTATTAGTATTTATTACTATTTAATAGTATTTATTACTATTTATTAGTATTTATTAGTTTTAATTAGTTTTCATTTCTATTTATTAGTATTTATTTCTATTTATTACTATTTATTTCAATTTATTACTCTTTATTACTCTTTATTTTTATTTATTAGTATTTATTACTATTTATGGATATTTATTAGTATTTATTAGTATTTATTACTATTTATTGGTATTTATTAATATTTATTAGTAATTATTACAAATTATTACTATTTATAAGTATTTATTACTATTTATTAGTATTTATTACTATTAATTAGTATTTTTTATTTCAAATTATTAGTACTTATTACTAATTATTAGTATTTATTAGTATTTATTACTATTTATTAGAATTTATTAGTATTTATTTTTATTTATTAGTATTTATTACTAATTATTACTAATTAATACTATTTATTACTAATTGTTAATATTTATTACTATTTTTTTCTAATTATTACTAATTAGTGTTAATTAATATTAATTACTGAAAAATATAGCTACTAATTACTAATTACTGCAAATTATTTATACACATTACTAATTATCGTTAATATTGATTAATTGTTACTAATTACTAATAATTAATACTAATAATTTAATTTTATTATTACAAATAAATACTGATGACAAAATAATTTAAATCTAACTTGATTATAACTAATCAACAATAATTAAAATTAATATAAAGAAAGGAAATAAATAGTAAATTGAATAAAACATAAATACCTTTAAACTCGTTCTCTTTTAATTGTAGGCGGCTTCACAACTTCTTCGTAAAAAAAAGATAACTGTCAAAAATTTTCACTCTAAAATTAGAGTTTACAGAAAAAGAGGAACAAAAAATTCGGACAGAGAGAAGAATAAACAGAGGGGGGGTATATATAGATTAGATTAGTTGCGATGGGACTTTTTGCGACAGGAATACCGTTGCAAATACCTTCAGCCGCATTAATTAACGTCGGCAGTTAAAAGGTTATATGCGATGGGGCCTGTTGCAAAAAAGTTACCCGCTGACACACTTTTTGCGACGGGACAACTTCTTGTCGCAAATATGTTTTTACCACCACCAGTTATTTACGATGGGACCCATCGCAAATACCCTTTGGGGGTCGAACTAGTTGCGACAGGGGATCCAACCCGTCACAAGTACTCTTTCGTGCAGTTTGGTGTGCAAAATGTGCCAATCCATGTGTAAAGTTTTGCGATGGGGCACCTATTCCCGTCACAAATAATTGATTATTTGTGATGGTATGGTCAACCCGTCGCAAATAATCTCTTCAACGGACTATTTGCGACGATATTTATTCCCCTCGCAAATAACCCGTCGCAAATAATGGGTTTTCTCGTAGTGGAAGGTCCATATATAGTAGGAGGACAACATACAAATTCTACCATTATGGCACGAAGGGACAAATGAATAAGAACTACAAAAAATTACTACAATAAAAAGGAAAAAGTAGAGACCAACAAAGAAGAAATGGAGACGCACATGTGAGCGTCACTAGAGAAGTTGTGCTTTGCTCCAAATATGAAGAAGAGTCATGTGATGATACATCAGGCTAAGACACAGAATGATTCGTTAATAATGTAGCATCTTAAAATGTCACACCACATCATGAGTATTTATTTACTTATTAAGTTGGTGAATTTGGTGTAGTAAAAATGGTAAATACCAGTTTGGAAGATATTGTTGGAATGGGTGATATCCAAGTCAAGAGGAATGTTGGATACCCAATCACCTTGAAGGATGTTCGGCATGTTCCAAGCCTTGGACTCAACCTATTATTAGGTATATCCTTTGATCAACAAGGCTATGAAAACATATTTAGCAATAGAGTATGGATGATGAAAAAGGATCCATCATCATCACCCAGGGACACATATCCAGTACGTTGTAGAAAACTTATATGAAGATATGTGAAGGGATCCTCATCATGGTAGAAGGGGAGATGTCAACCAATATGTGGCATAGGAGACTTGGAAACATGGGTGAAAAAGGGTTATATACTATAATGAATAATAAGTATATCAATATTAATAAGGATTCATCACTTGATCCTTGTAAATACTTCTTTTATGGAATGAATTATAGTCTCATACAACACTACTTCATCAAAGAGATCACAATTTCTCAATCTAGTGCACCCTGATGTATGCAGACCCATGGATGTGGATTCACTAGGAGGTAATAAATATTTCTTATCCTTTATCGAGATGCATCTTGAAGGGTGTGGGTTTTTTTCTGTAGAAGAAGGACCAAATACTATACTACTTCAATATGTTCCATGCCATAGTGGTGCATAAAACTAGAAGGAATTTGAAGTGTATTCATTCAAAAAATGGAGGAGAGTACACATCTAAGGAATTTGATGCGTATTTTAGGTGTCAGGGTATCCGACATAAGAGGACGTTCTCACGTGCCCCACAACACAATAGAGTTTCAGAAATGATGAACATAACCATCGTGGAGAAGGCCATTAGCATTATTAGTTTGGTTAAGCTACATAGGACATTCCCGGGAGAAGATGTTCAAGTTGCATGCTCCCTCATCAACATATCACCCTCACCCCCACTGAATTTTAAGATTCCATTGAAGAGATGATCTGGTAAACATTTGTCTTATTCTCATTTACGAGTATTTGAATTTTTGGAATTTTCACATGTATCCAAGGAGACTAGGAAGAAGCTACATAGTAGATCTACTACATTCATGTTTATAGGATATAGGGATGGGGTGTTCAGATACATGCTTTGGGACCCGAAGGAGAATAAGGTGATCAGAAGTAGAGATACTGTATTCCATGAGAACCAGATGATCAAGGACATTCAAAATCCTAGAATGTCTTAAAGATAAAGTATTGAGGAATAAAATCCTGATCCAAAACTTGTACCAGTATCACCTATCAATGAAGAGGGGGAGGTGCAAAGAGACTCATAAAAAATATACTAAGAGGCAGTAGAGGAGGATATTAAGATGGGGTAGACTCAATCCTCTCTAAAATAAGTTACAAAACCATCACAAGAGTTAGGTGATGTTGTGCCTCTCGAACCTCACATTTCATGGGTTCAAATATCTTCACAGGGAATGATTTTGTCAATAACATGTTCGAAGTCGAAGTGAATATTTCTGATTGATGAGGGGGAGTCAGAAGGATACCAGTAACATGTGTCTCATCTTGAAAAACTCAAGCAGTTTCATGAAATGGAGGATGAGATGGAGTCTTTGACGAAGAAACAGAAATATGATTAGGTGGAACTACCTAAAAGCTAGAAGAAATTAATGAATAAATGGGTGTTCAAGATGATGAAAGATGGTAGAAAAAATTGGTCAAGTAGAAAGATCGATTAGTTTTCAAGGTATTCATTTATAGGAAATGGGTTTACTTTGATAAGATCTTTTCATCCATGGTTAATATGGATTCAATAATAGTAATTTTTAGATTAGAGGTTAAATTGGACTTAGAGCTTGAACAAATGGATGTGAAGATAACTTTTCTTCATGGTGACCTCTCTGTGGAGATCCATATGAAGCAGCTTAAAGGTTTTGATATTTATGGACCATAAAACCTCACCTAAAAATTAAACAAGATCTTGTATGAACTGAAACAATCTCCCAAAAGGTGGAATAATAATTTTGACTCAATCATGGTGAATTGTGTATACAAGTAGACACAGGAGAACCAATGTGTTTAAATTCAGATATTTTAGAATGGTAACTTTGTTTCTATTCAAATTTAGGTTTATAACATATTGACCATTGTGAAGGATGCAGTAAAGATATTCCAGTTGAAGAAGGAGTTATCCAAGTCTTTTGATCTAAAGGGCTTGGTAGCAGGTCAACATATTTTATGGATGTAGATCATTTTTGACAGAAATATGAAGTTGTTATGGATTTCTTAGGAGAACTATGTTGAATTTGTTCTGAAACATTTCAACACTGACAAATCCAAACTAGTGATCATTCCTCTTCCATAACTTTTAAATTTGATGAAGAGTTCATGTACTTTGTATGAGGAAGAAATATAGGCGTCACAGATGATACCCTACTCCTCAGCAACTGGAATCTTTATGTACACTATAGTGAGTACGAGACATGACATTTCTCACACAGCGGCGATCGTGATCTGATTTCTTTCCAACCCCATAAAGCATCAATGAGATAATGTCAAATGGATTACAATGTATCTTAATGGTACATAAAATCTATATTTGTTCTATGGGAGATATAAACCTACCTTGGAGGGGTATATAGATGCAGATATATCCAGAGACCCTAAAAGCTAGAAGTCTACACCAGGATACATGTATAATTTTAAAGGAGGAGCTGTATCATGGAAGTCAAGGTTGTAGAAGTGCATTACTTTATCAATGATGGAAGTAGATAACATTTCTTATTCTAAATTTGGAAAGGAGATGTTGTGGATAAATAATTTTCTCTAGGAGCTAAGATCTATCTTGAAGGAGTAAGAGGTTCATTGCAACAATCAAAGTGCTTTGGACTTGAGAAAGAACTCCATGTACCATTCCCGGATGAATCACATCGACATTCACTATCATTGGATATGTGAAGTGATGAATGAACAACTTCTACAGCTTGTGAAATCCATATAAAGGATAACCCGATGAATATGTTGAAAAAGGTAGATACTTGAGATAAGTTAAACCTTTTCAGATACTC
Source organism: Viscum album (assembly GCA_963277665.1). Lineage (NCBI taxonomy): Eukaryota > Viridiplantae > Streptophyta > Magnoliopsida > Santalales > Viscaceae > Viscum > Viscum album. Next base: position 1,374,293,085 of record OY728152.1, on the reverse strand, counting down.
CAACAAATTTTAGCTAGAGGTGGAGAATTTATGGAGATGTCCAACTACCCAACACCATTTTTAAAGGTGGATGGTTAACCAACTCCACCCACCATGGTAGTTGGATACTATTTTGGAATTCCAATGGTTGGTGGGGGGATTCGTGGGAGTTGTGTGAATATTGAAACCTTCCACCATGCCTATATTATGAGGCCTTAGAGAGATTTCTAAAATCATCAGATTTGATCCAAGAGATCCATGTTGTATCTGGTGGTAAATACAAGAGATATCCATGTGAATAGAGAGGTATAAAAAGGACTACCTTTTTAGCTTTATTCATGATGAAACAAAGGTCGCTTTCTTCCTCCATTATCTCTCTTTGTGATTAGTTAATCACAAAAAAGCTCAAGTTCCTTTATTTTATTTAGACCATCTTGACACCAATGTCTTCTTTAGTAATAATTTTCAACTGGTGAATCCCCCAAACCCCCACACATTTCAACTAGCAATAAAATAAACCCCCTCAACAAGATCTTAACATCTTTTAATTGGAGTGGAAAACTAGGTATTAAAACCATACTTAAATTGGTGAGAATTATGTTGGTGGATTTTATTGAGCATCTGATGTATACCCCTCTATGAACTCAAATATGTGGACACAAAAAACTCAAGACCCCATAATTTTAATCAATTAGAATCATAAACTATCTAAAATCGGTGATCTAATGTCTTCTATCTCAAATCTAGATCTTTGGAATATGATATCATCAAAGCTTCGAATCCTCATCCATGCTCGACTAACTTTGACTTCAAGTGTTAGAGCAGTCAACAATTGTTCTCCCCCATATATTAGAACTCAAAATAGTAAGCCCTGAATATTTCATTTTGTTTTATCTTTTCCTAGGACACCTGATCTTATTCAACTTTGAATAAAGTTTGTTCATGATTGAGAATTTGACTCCAGTCTCCCATTCCATTGATAAAATCAGAAGCTTTATCTTCTGGTTCAATCTCCCCATCATGATTTTGTTCAGGCTTTGGAAAATGTATCTCATCAACTTTTTTTCACACATGTGAATCAATAATTCCACTTAAGCTAGTAAGAATATAGAATTCCTTATTTAATGGGTTGAACACAGCAAACCAGCTTCATAACTCCAGTTGGATCACCCAACCAAGACTTTTATTTATCCATGATTTAATCATCATCATCCTTAGTTATATTGGTCAAGAACATATTGAAAACTAGAAAGGATTTTTCTATTACATAAAATATCACCATAAAAAATAATTTTTATTTAGGTAAAGAAAAAAAATTATATATTAGATGGGTCTAGCTATAAAAATAGAAAAATAAAATATTATAAAATAATAATCTAACATCCCCCTCAAGATGGATGTGGAAACATAAAATTTTTTGGAGGAAAATTATGGTGTTGAGAAGTGACAAGAGGGTTTTTAAATATGTCTATAAACCATGTAGATATTGAAGTATAATAGAGATAGATGAAGCCTTATTGAAGTTGTTCCCATAAAAAATGACAATCAATGTCTACATGCTTAGTCCTCTAATGAAAAACTAGGTTCTTAGTAATATTAATGGATGATTTAATATCACATTTGAGAGAAATTAGTGTAATTTTATTAACAAAAATCTCATATAAAATGTGATAAAGTCAAGACAATTTAGTTTTGACACTACACATGGATCGATATTCATCTTTCATGAATGATAAATAAATAGTGAATTGCTTCATTGACTATCAAGATAAAGTAATTCCACCCAATAATATAAAAAATACACTAATACAATGTCTAGAAATAGGACAAGACATCCAATTAGAGTCACAATATTCCATGACATTGAAATATAGAGAATCATTCATAAAAAATCATTAGATATGATTAATATTAATATATTGTAAAACATTTATAGTAGAAGTCATATGAGAAGAAAAATTATGCTGATTAAATTGGTTATGATAATAAATGGTATAAGAAATATCATTCATTATATATAGAAGAAAATTAATATTTACAATAATCCTTCTGTATTCAGTGGGGTTTCAAAGAATTTATTCATTAGTATAGAGACCCAATCCTTTTATACATATAATTACATGATTTTAAACATAATTATCGATTAAATAAAAACTAATGACTGAAAATTCTATTGTATTTGGAAGATTAGGTACATAATTAGAAAACGTGAAACTAGAATAAAATATCTTTTTATGAGTCCCCATAATGAGCTCATAAGTCCCTTTGAACTCCTAAAACTACATAGTATAACCTAGGGAATATATTGACAATGGATGATCAAAGATGCCTACTAAGGTAATAAACATGAGAATGAATCATAACACATGAGTTATAACATGACAACATAAAATTAATGGCTCATGAATAAACATATAGAAAGAATAACATATAAAACATAGAATCATATAACCAATGAAACTTAATAACATGGAAGTATATATAACATGACATAAACATGATTCAAGGATAACTTCTGATAGTATATCACATGATGGATAACGTCCCATAATGGATTAAGTTTACATTCTAGTCACATAAATAACATATCATGAGAATAAAACAATACCCAATGCATTGGATCACTATCTGGGAACACCCATCATAACATGTACATGTATATTTGTTCCACATAAAGAATAAAACATAATGAATAAATATAATGGTTACCCATGGAATGAAATGGGTTTCGTAATAATGTCATAAGTAATAAAAAATAGTGTATAAAAATGGTATCAAATAAATAAGGGATTTAAAAAATTCATGGACATTTATAAAGAAAGATAAGAATAGATCATGAATAATTAAGCCCAACTAAACTTAAAACATTAAAAAGAGTGGTTAGGTAGCATTAGAAGTGTGTCAATTAAGCATAGTTTTAACAAAGATAATAAAGATTATTTAAAGATAATAAAGGTATTATTGTTTTAATAAAACTAAAAAAAAAATAAAATATATTTTCATGATGAATTGAATGATTTTAGTAAAATATTTTAGTATTAAATCATTTTAGGGATGGTTCTTGAAAATACGTAAGAAATAGAGAAGTTCCCTTTAATAGGATTTTCTTATCGAGAGGAATTAAGATGGAAATATTTTAAAACATGTAATTATCCATTAAATAAATATTATTTGTGATGCATACATATGTGTGGTTCATATACATATAATATAGGGGAATTTAATAATAATAATGAAGAGATAAATTGTCATGAACTGAATCTGGTCTCCACCAAAACCGACACCAAACCCAGCCCGTGACAAGGCCCAAAGGGTATTCCCAATCCCCATGGGATGGAACAAGTGCACGAGTATCATAAAATGATAATTGGGAATGATTTACCTGAGTTTATAAACTTAAAACAACAAAAGAATTCAATAAAATGAATCAAGATTTTTCAAACAAAAAAATCTTTTACAAAAATTCAGAACTGAATTACATATTTTAAAACAACTCAATAGGACTATAACAAAGGTACACAACCAAAAAGAAACATCCCAAGAACCCTCATGGTAAGGGGAACAACCCTCAAGCCATCTCCACAAGACTTCACCACCAAGGACCTGCTAGAAACCCGAACCACTAGAACAAAAAAACTATACCCAAACTACGACAACAAAAATAACCAAGTATACTTACACCCAAGAGTGTAAGTAGGGTGTGAGAAAATTCCCAATAGGATACCACCACTAATATATTCCATGTGATAAACATTCAAAGATTAAAAGCCTGCAAGTTTTCAAGAACATGTAATTTCTAGTTACAATTTCTAAAAGATGCAACTTAAAAAAATTAGTTATCAAGTGGGATAATTTAAATAATTGACACTTTTAAAATAAATGAAAAATCTACTTAATTTTCCAGACAAATATACCGTATTCCAATGGTAAGTATAAAGTATGTAATGAGCATAAGTAATAAGAAAAAACCCCTAGGCACTAGCTTGTTGTGGGTCCCAAGTACCTCGTATCTCACTGGCAGTAACCATCACTAATATCCATTCTCGTGCACGAGCCACTAGTAGGGAACATAACCATAACCTAGTGGTCCCCAATAATCATCATCATAATTTAGTTAGAGTTGTAATAATAAATCTTGCTAAGTGAAACTGAGGCCAAACCCCACAGATTCACTAGCTTACAAGTACACGTCCACCCACCTAGATACTCGAGTTGTCCCTTTGCTCTCAAACAAGTTCAACAAGTCAAGAAATATAATTTTCACATGAAAATATCATTTCCTCATAAAAAATTCACCAAACAGCCCACATGTATACCACACAAGTCACAAAATTCCACTTTTCATTCATGTTTATTTGAAATCCGACTAACACCAAAATAGCCCACAACACTTTTTACATTTCTTTAACACTTCCACAAATCCATTAAAATTTTTGTTAAAACCATTCCAATATATTAAAACTCACATAAAATCACACTCACATGTTACATAATACCCTTTTCATAAACAAAATCCATTTTTCACATCACACTCACACATAACATCCCACATCACTTTCACATATCTTACACACTTTAGTAAATCCTTCAAACATTTTTATAAAACATTTCCAAGATGGAACACATTACAAAATAGCCCAATTAACATTTAAAATGTATAATTTCCAAATATAAACACTCCAAAACATTTTTCCAATATGGTTTAACATCTTACATAAATCATTAAATCATTCAAATCTTTCGTAAAACAATTCTAAAGAGTATACCCAAAATTTTCTTATAAAACCCATTTTAAAATCATATTCCAAGGAAAAAATCACTCCAATACAAATTAAAAACAGAATTATATGCCTGAACAACATTTATTAAACAACCCCCAAGTGTTATATAAACACCTCAAACAGTACCACAAAAGATCCACATGAAAAGCATACGTTTCCAAAATCACATTCAAGAAGTACAATAATGCTTTACACCTTGAACCCATTAAAAAACCATATTTAAAACCTAATGGCACACCAAGTCCCTACCAAATCATAATTGGATGCCCAAACAAGATTTATTAAACCAATTTCATATGTTATAAAACACACCCAAATAATACCCTAAGGGTTACACATGAAAAACACTCAATTTCAAGCTAAAATTAAACTATAAAATTAAATGATTAACCAAATCCAACATAAACAGTTTTTTCACCATAAAAAAAATATTATTAACATGAAAAATAAGTAATTCAATCAAACTAATTCATCAAGAAATGATTACACATGGAATCACCTACAGAAAGTGTCGAAACCCTCAAATATTGGGGCGAAACATCAACCGCACCACCACCGCACCTCAAGGAAGTGAAGAAAAACCTAAAACCTCAAGATTTCACCCAAATGATAATACTTTAGAACCTAGGAACTAATCCTAACTTCTGAGAATTTTATAAATCAATAAAGTGTGAAGTAAACCCCAAGGAAAGGGAATAAATCAAAGAGAGAATGACTTACTTGCCGAAATCTTGGAGAAAACTCACAAAATCCACAAACATCTGAATCTACATGTAACCAACACTGTTATGGTGGATAGAAGGAGTCATAGTAAGTCATTTGGGGACTGAAATAGGGGGAAATAGTTAAAATATATGGAGTTGTGAAATAATCATTTTACCTCTTCAAATCTGGTCGATTTGAGAACGATTTAGGAAGATATCCCTAATCTATTGGGGATATGAGATCAAAAGAGGCACCATTGATAATGGGGGTGATAATCAGGTGTTTGGGTTCGCGTGGGAGGTAAAATAACAAAAAAATAGAAAAAAAAATAAGTTATTAAATAAACAAATTTCATTTTTAAAATAAGAAACATGCTTCCGGGCAGGCCCAATCCCTTAAATAAAAACCCAAACCCACCATTATTATGGATTAATAAAAGGTAAAAATTGAAATTTTTATGTTAATAGGTCAGGTGAGGCAATTTAGGAGTTGGAATGGGTGAAAAATATTAAAAAATGAAAAGGTTATAAAAGAAACAAAATTGGTTTTTTAATTTGGAAATGGGCTCATGGTTTGGCCCAAATCATGAAAAATCACCATTTCCTAAAAAAAGCTTGGGAAACCGCAAAAAAAAAAGAAATAATGAAAATTAAATGAAAAAATTAAAATAAGTCATGTATGTGACATAAATTTATTAAAAGAGATATAAATCATAATGTAAAGGAAACATGGAGGTTTAGAGAGATCCCTTACCTTATGTTTGAATGCATTATGCACTTGCACTTAATGTCCTTGATAATAAAATTCGATTCATTAATTTCTTAATAAATAACCTATTAAACATGTATTATAATTATTATAATTTTTTAAGGTCATTATGGCCATTTCAAGGAGTTCTAAGGTTCAATTTCATTGTTTTGGGAGTGTTTGTTTCATGGTTTCATGGTCAGTTCACCTGTGTATAATTATGGACGTTTTTATCGAATGGAAATAGTATCATAGAAGTGAGATGATGTGGTATTGATATAATTCCAGAATCTTAAATGGTATCATATATAATTTTTATTTCTAACATGATTATGATACATTATATAAAATGTTAATGGTAAATGTTTAGTTTATTTTGGTGGGTTTTCCGACCAACACGCATTAGTTTCATTTTATGTAATATTATGTCAATATATTAGTTAAAAAATAATACAAGTTATCATATAATTATTAAAATCTGAATTAATCATAATTTTTAAAGACCTTTCTTAAAGGCATTAATGGAAAACTAAAACTCATTATCCATGGAGACGGTTAAGAGCCATAATTTGGACAATGATTTCCTTTATTGAATAAGAGGGGATGAAAAAATGTTTTGATAGAAAATATTTGATTAGAAATATAAAATTATAGTACATAAATGATAATGAATTTATTTTTATATGATGGATGAAAGAGGTGAGAAGAAGGTAGAAGAATAAAATAAATTAAAAGAGGTAGTTTGGGAATGTTACAACTTGAATATCAACTACTTGATAGACTCCTTAAGGAACATGGAATTTTTCTTTTAGTGTGACCATAAGAAATTGAAAGTTAGTAGAGTGGGTAGGAGAGTGTTTGGAATATTATAGTAAAGCTTCAAGGCTTGGAAGGTGTGAGCAGAAGGGGTGGTGATAGGTGGTATTTATAAGGGGATGAGGGTGGTGTTTTTGAATTTCTCAAAATACTAAAATATAATAAGACTATTCTAGATACAACTACTTCAAAATGGAATATAAATGGAACTAGGGTGAAATTTAAGACCATATATCCTCCCATTTTTTCTTATATAAGAGTTTTATTATTTTTGAATAATTTAATAATGTATTAATCCCATAAAATATCATTATTGTTAATTTTGATACTATTCATAACTACGACTTCAAAAAAATCAATAAAATAATTCAAATTAGAAGAAACTATTTTATTATACCCTAAATAAGTCATGGTCATCTATATAATTTTTTATCACCTTTAAAATCTAAAAAATATATTTATTTTAATATTTTTAATATCATTTATTTTATTTTTTTCATTAATTTAATAATTACTGCATCATGGTTGTGTTAGAATTTAAGGTAATTATTTCTTACCTAAAAATTTAAACTTATTACCATGAAGAGGATACTTATTTTATATTTCAAAAGAATATTTATCATTGAACATAACTTATAGATAACTACATATTAAAAATGTTATAATTATAAAAAACAATAGTGTGTCATCTTTGACTTTTCATTAAATAAAATACCATAGGGGTATTAATGTCGACCAACATGATCCAAAAGGTCCTAAACTAGACAAATGTATGATTATGGTCGAAAAATAATGATAAAATAGAATTTAGGAGAGTTTTAGGGTCATTTTATAATCTTTTTCATATTTTATTTACCCTTAATTACTCGATTTACCCATAACCGTGGTAAAAAAATTACTAAGGTTACTATTTATATTGACTAAAAAATAAAATGGGTATATTTACTAAATTTGTAACTCCTAATTACAAAAATGTAATCCTTTTTTCATTATTTTAAACACATAATTGGTCTAATTTAATTTAATATTAAATCAAGAAAATACCATGAATTTCTTTTTGAAAAATGCCCATTTTAAATATAAAATGTTTTTATACTAAATTCATGTATAAAATCTATTTAAAAGAACTAATTTAGATTATTTATAAAAATGAACTGATTAATGTTTAAAAATAATCCAAAATAGAATTTTACTTTCTAAATACTTCAAGAGAAAATAAAATTTTCAATGAAAATTGGTATTTTCACTATTCATTAAAATTTATGACTTTTTAGAAAATTATAAAAAATTAATCATAAGATAATTATAAAATTGTTAATTAAAAAATAAAGTTTATTTATTAAAATAAATTTTCTAAAATTTTCAAAATTAATTATATTTATTTTCTCATAAAAAGTAATAAAATCATTTTTTTTAATAAAGCCTATTTTTTGAAGATTAAAAATAATAGTAAAAATTAATTGTTTATTTCCAAATATTTAATAAATATATTTAATAATATAATTGTCCCTATTCATATAAAACAAATTTAACGGATTTTTTATAATGGTTTCACTATAATAATAATAATATTCTAATAGTATATCGCGGTTTGTTAAAAATCGTTGTTACGTGCAATAAAAGATACCAAAGAAATAAAAATATTTCATAAAAAAATTGGGGTATTAAAATAAGTAAACTTTGTATTGAGATTGGAAGAAAATAGAAAATCATCTTGAGGTAGTAAAGAAATATCATATTCTTCACATAAATCCAGGGTGTACTTCCAGTGACAAATAAAAAGACCTTAGAGAAAATGAAGAAACATGTTCCCTAGGAAAAAATGAAGGTCACCTAAATCCTTTATCTAAAACACATAATATAGAAAAGACTTCAAAAAATTAATTTCATTGATATCATCCCTAATAATCAAGAAATCATCAACACAGACAACAAAAAGCATTGAAGTCTCATATTTTTAATGAAAAGAGAATGATCCTGTAGAGAACTAATGTAACATTTTTAGTGTAATTTTTTGGAATGATTAGCATACCACTGACACAAATCTTATTTATTTCCATAATGGTATTTTCAGAGATGAAAAACTAGGTACATATCATAAAGTGATAGTCTTGGAAGAGGATTCATATATATATTTCTACATGAAGATCACCGTGTAAAAAATAATTATTGATGTCCAACTAAAATAATGGAAAATTTTTATTAACTTCAATAGAAATATGAGATCCTATTATGGTGAATTTAACTACAAGTGAAAACGTGTCCTCAAAATATTGTCCCAATTTTTGAGAAAATCCCCAGACAACTAAACAATATTCGAGCCTTTCAATAGTCCCATAATAATGTCTCATAACCTTATAAACCCATTTAAAACTTATATGTTTATTACCCTTGAGATTTTTAACGATCTTCCAAGTAAAATTTTCTTCTATAGTAGAAAAGTATGCATCCATAGTCTTTTTCCATTTAGGATTATCATAGGATTATGAATATGAATGTGTCTTAGTATCATGAATCTTTTATTGATAATTATTATGATCACTTTTAGAGAGATAATATAAGAAAATAGACTAAATGGAAGAATAATAATTGGTGGAGGTATGAGGGGAAAAGGTTGAAACCACTTCACTACATTAATTAACCACAGTGCTACAAAAATAATCTTATAGTTGCGTAGGTGGTTTGGATGTTCTGTTAAACCTTCTAAGTGGTGTAAAAGAGTGTACATAAATGGGTAATATGGGTGATGAAGATTAAGTAGGAGAAGATAAATACCAAGTTGGAAGAGGTGAAGAAGAAGATAAATTAAGATGAATGTTATCTGAAATAGGAAAAGGAAGAGATACTTGAGAAGGATTAAAAGAAATAGTGTTAAAATAAATATTGTGTCAAAAAAGATTAAATTTTGAGAAATGGTTATTTGATTAGTGACAAGATTTATAATTTTGCAATCTATTTTTACAAAACTCAAACTAAGAAAGAAACCTATATGATCATGAGAATTGAATTTATCTGTGTTTGAGAAGTAATTATAAAAGGTAAAAAAACATCCAAAGGACATCAAGTGGTGAAGATAATGTGGTTTGTTAAAGCGAAGTTCATTGGATGTTTTAAAACCCAAAACCTTGGACTAAATTCTATTACCAATATAAATGGAATGCAAAATTGAATTAGTCTAATATGTTATTGGAAATCCATATTGAAAAATAAGGGAACACAAAAATTTTAAAATATGTCAATGCTTATGTTCAAGAACACTATTTTGTTTCAGGGTATAAGGAGTAGAAGATGAATGATGCACAAAGAAGATAAATCTTTTACCATCATTAGATTAACCCAATTCATGTGTATTGTTAGATCTAATGATTTTTATGGTATTGGAAAACTAAGTACGAACCAGAATAATGAAGGATTTCAAATCATGAAAGGCCAAATATTTATTAAAAAGCATATACAAATAGATAGTCCTTCCAAAATCATTTTCTATAGTTAATAAGTAACGATGACCTAGAGTAGAATATAGGTTTTTTGGATCCCATATATCAACATGGAGAATGTCAAAAGGATCAGTAATACTAGAAGTACTAATTGGGAATGGAATATTAGACTATATATACTAGGAGAAAATGATTCAAGGAAAAGAATAAACACCATTGTTGATATGTGAAACATTTATTGGTAAATGGATCAGTTAGTAAGAAAGCATATGAACCATTCAAAAATTCCCCAGATTTATAGTTTCATAACAAGTAGAATAAAAAAATAGTATTATAAGGAAGATATATACTAAAAGAAGATAATATATTGAAAAATATAGAATGGAATAAGATTAATAATACACTTTATCTATTACCAAGGATCAATGGTGTCCTTGATGAAGGGGCCTAGAGGAAATAAAGAGAATGAGTGATAATAATGGTCCCATGAAATTGAGAAATTAGTTTGTAAATGGACAAAAAAATTAATGTAAACAAAAGGACAAATAAAACATTGGACAAGATTACAGAATAAGAAAATATCACAAATCCCACATGTGTAACACTATTTGACAAACCATTAGGAAATGAAATAGAAAATTTCATATTGACAACAATTTAATCAATAAAATAATGATTTTCGAAAAAAATATGATTATAAGCTCCAGTATCGACCATCCATATGACATTAGGTGATTTAAAAGATTTAATAACAAGATTAACATAAAAATTGGCATAGATTGCTACAAAAATAAGATAACCCACCAACTTTAAATTTGATAGAAAATTCATGATGTGAAAATATTGGTAAAAAATATATGTGAACCAGGACTTGGATAAATAACATTAGATGCATTATTTTGAACCATAACACCATTCTGAACTAGAGAAGAAATTCCTTTGGAATTGGTAGATTTATAATTGGTAGGAAAACCATGAATATGATAACATTTATCATTTATATGACCAGGATTATTACAATAATTAAAAATAATATTAGGTTTTTTCACTCTATTTTCAATGAAGAAATAGTCCTTAGAAAATCAATAATGGGAGAGGTACCATCACCAGATAATAGAGAAACAATAGAATAAATTTTATTTTGGATATCCTCTTGGAAAATAATTTAATAAACCTAGTTATATGAATGAAGAGGGGAAATCATGAGAATGTGACCTCAAATAGTAGAAAAAAATCATTCAAACCCATATGAATTTGAAGAAGTTACAGATATTCAATAATTTTTTCACTCGCCTTGATTGCACCACAAGAGCATGAAAGAATAGACATATACCCAATAAATTTCTCCCAAAATATCTTAATATTGGTAAAATATGTGGATACAAAATAAATACCTTTATAAATTTAGTATAGTTTATCCTAGATCTAGAAAATATGTGTTCTATTTTCCTTCTCAAACATTTCAACCAGATTAGTCTAGATTAATTGAGCTCTGGTAAGATGAAGAACACTTTCTGCAATTCCCTTGGATAGTGAATGAATTATCCCACTTATAACCATATTATAGTAATTATTCCAAATAGATAGAAAAGTGTAAGATGAATCATACATTAGAACAAAACTAGTAAAAATCCAAGCTTGTTATTTTTTTTAAGTGTGATTATCATCACATGATTTTTGGAAGAAAAATAACTAAAAAAACCATTGAAACAACAAATAAATTATGATTATTATAATATACATGAAATAAAGGATGATAAGGATTGATAACTACATCATGAATAAAATAAGTATATGAAACTAAATTATAGGTTAAATCAGCTAGGATAAATCCCCATAATTGCTTGGATACCATGTTGATCAAGAGTTTCGAGAAAAATTGAATGTATTTGTCTATTACATCAAAGGCCCCCCTACAAATACTTTTTCTTTAAATAATGAAAAAAATGACTAACTATATTGGACCATCTATAAAAATGGAAACAAAAAATATTAAAAAATTATAAACTAAAAAGTTTGTTAAAACTCATCCTTGACTCCAATATACTAAAGATTAAACTTTTCTCCATGCATGTGGTCAACTTCAATCAGATTTTTGATCACCTATATCAATAAATCTTCACATGGTTATTCATATTTGTTCAAGCCCAAGATACATTCACTCATACATAATTGATCCCACTGACTCGTACATTTGGTTTTTTGAATCATATGTTGTTATTCCAGTGACTCACTCAAAGCTTCATTTCACTCATGATTACTCATATGCACTTCTATTTTACACTCATTAATAATAGTAGTATTCACTCATATATTGAAACAAAAACATTATTTCACTCATATGTTGCACCTCAAAATGAATCATATACAAATTATTCTCAATCAAACATTGCATATTTTTTTAAAGTTATCAAAGGATGTTATGACTTATACATTGCTAGAGAAGATGAATCATACACACTATAAAAAAAATTAAATTACATCATAAAATTTATTGATAGAAAATAAAATGAATTCAAATCACATTAAAAATATAAAAAAGTTTAATAATAAATTCTCCAACTTCAGTAATTAAAATTGGAAATTATTTCCATATATCTTATTGAAAATAAAATCATACAATAATGATAAATTAATTCTAATAGTCAAAACCATACAAAAATACTTAAAAAATATTATTCCAATTAAAATTATTCAAATAAAATTGAATTATTTTTTCTTTAAGATATATAAATAATAAAACAAAGAACATTCGTCCTTAAACACCTAAAATCCAAATTTTTATCCAAATATTCAAAGAATTATTATTTTTAAACAAAGTGAACAAGAATAATTTTTTTCAATTAAATCACATATTATAAAAAATACACTATATTTTCTTAAAATATATGTGAAAAAAATTATTAAAATAAATAAAAATCAGTCAATAATATTAAAAATGTGATTTTAAGGCTGATATTAAGAAACATAAATTTAAATTCCACAAAACTATGAGAAGTTAGTTTTATAAAAACTAAAAATTGAAGAGCAGGCCTGAATTATCAAAAGTATTAATAGCATGATGATAATATGGTAAAATTAATTGAATATATTGAAGTAGAAATTAATGGTATCTAGTTAAATTTGGAAGACTTAGAAAGTCTCATGAATCCCATGATGACATCGAGAAATTGGATCATGTGAGCTTCATAGAGACTAAAAGAGAAACAAAAACGTTTTGATGGAAAATTTGGAAGATTTACTATAAAAAAATTCATTAATAGAGGAAAAGTTGGTACGTGTATTGAAAATAACAAAATAGTTGTCATAGTTAATGAAAATCTATAAAAACCCACTTAATGAAGGAAGATTTATTTTTGTGGCACTCAGTCCCAAATGGGTGCTGACACAATTTTAAAGACACATAAAAATGCACCGAAAATCAGGTGTTATTATTGTGGAAAGATGGGGAGTACACAATACACATTCTCCATATCAAAGTGGTACTTTAACTAATAAGATTAAAATATATAGATTAGAATAAATTCATATACTTGTTATATTTTAAATAGATACTTATTTTTGTGTGAAGGTTACATACACAAATCCATATATTTATCATCAATAATACAAAGTAGTGTTCCAATGGAGACTCAAATTAGAAATCTTCAGTACAAAAAGGAATAATTATGTGGGATTAAAATTAAAAAAAATTGAATCCTTATAAAACGAGTTTGATTTATCATATATAGAGGATAAAAAATATATTTACCGCTATAGTAGGTGAATTAGTGGACATGGATCAAAAATAAAATCATTGAGAAGATAGTTGCTAATAATATTTATTTAAAAGAAATAGATTGAGGTGTAGTATGAATTATTTATAGTTAATTTACTACCCATATTATGGGAAATGAAAATATTTTCATAGTGATAAAGTATAAAAAAGAAGGTGTTTTAATATTTGTTAACAATGAAGGATTAAAGATCATTACATTAGGGAAATAAAAAATTAAAGATGAATACATGAGGAAAATATATGTCTTGAAGTTGAAGGCCTTGGTCACAATTTACTAGAGTGAGATTTCTTCCTTGGTGTATATGATACATTTCCCCAACAAGAACTGCATTGTCAAAGGAAGAGATGGCGAAACTATTATGTAATGGAAATGCATGAAGATGAATATATTATCCATTAGTAGAGAATAAGAATTTTGATTCCAATCCAAGGAAGATGAAAATTAGTTGTGGTAAAAAATTATTATCCACTTAATCTAAAAATATTTGGAGTATTTGGTAAAGAATTAGGGATATAATGATTTCCCTAAATTGTAAATACATTCCATAAATAGAAGATTATTAAAAAGAGTTACAAACCAAAGGAAAAAAGTGAAAATGAATTTTTTAATTGGAGAACATTTATGTTTGTGGGTTTATATCACCAAAATAATTTAATTAAATAAGTTATTATGTGATTTTAATTAGTGATTGTAGTGGTATGAAATGATTTATGATAATACCTAAAAAGTATAAGTTTCATAATTTCATTACACATTATCAATGAATGGAAGAGAAAATTATCAGGGTGATAATTCTAAAATTATATACCAAACAATGAAACAATGTTTACTAAAAAAATAAAGCAATATCTAGAGAAGCACAGGATAAGTTAACATGTATAAAAAACAAGTAATCCTCAATAAAATAATGTAGTTGAAAGTATAAAATGAATTATGAAAAACTTTTTTCTGGAAAATTCTAGTTGAGAAGGACCTAATGAGGGGTTTTAGAAGGAAGAGGTATTGGAATTGTTCTATATAAAAAACAAATATTTTTTTTGTATCCAACTGAAGAAAAGATTCAATAAGATATATTTTATGAAAATAATACAAATTTAAAATACTTTTGAAATTTTTGAAGTGAATTATTCTCAATATGGAAAAAAATTATTTAAAATTTTAACCTCATGGAGATAAAGGTATTTTTATTGTCCATTCATCCAGGAGAAAATCATAAAAATGATTAAAAAAATGAATTTTAAAAATTATTGAAATTGAAAATTTTATTTTCATGGAAAATGAGTAGAATTCACAACAAAATAGACATGTCATTGTGTTTTTTAAATTTCCCACATGATATCGAATTTCGATCGTCATGTTTACCAGCCTAATCAACATCTAAGAATCCTAAATACTTCCATTGTGATGAAACATGGTAAAGAATTTTGAAATACACTATGACTTTGACATAATACTATATTCCTTTAATTTATTTCAAGTGTACTTATTTGGGATAAATTTAGTACTATGTGACTTTACAAGTGTAAAACACAATGACAAGTCTATTAATTGTTAGGTTTAATTTTCACCCAATAATTTACCTAAATTTCATTAAAGGAATACAATATTATGTCCAAGGCATAATATTGGGTGCTAATTAAACCTAACAATGAATAGACTTGTCATTGTGTTTTACACTTGTAAAGTCACATAGTACTAAATTTATCCCAAAGAAATACACTTTAAATAAATTAAAGGAATACAATATTATGTCAAAGGTATAGTGTATTTCAAAATTATTTACCATGTTTCATCACAATAAAAGTATTTAGGATTCTTAGATGATGATTAGGCTGGTAAACATGAAGATCGAAATTCGATATCATGTGGGAAATTTTATCTTAGAGATTTTTTTATTTTTTCTTTAATAAATAAATAACATTGTATATTTTTAATCACCACAAAGGATGAATAAATCATGGATACTCAAGAATGCACTCAATTACAATTGATGAAACAATATATTTAGAATATTGGATTTAAGGAGAAATCTCACATTGTAATCAAGTGTTCTAATTTGAGTGCTACCAATCTTTGAAAATAAAATATTATCCATCATTCCAAGAAAAGTATATCAAGATCAAATATCACTTCATTAATCATAAGGTTTAGAAAATATGGTGCACACTATCACGGCATGCCAAATTTAGAAAATTTTAACCTACCAACTACTATATCAGTGGATAGCAAGGTCAATCCACAATGAAAACATGTCTAAGTGACATAAGTATATCTTTCTCAAATATGTTCATGAAGAAAATATATGAGGTGTATTTTTTTGTATTTAATTATTTTTAATCTAACTAAAATTAAGAGAACTAATGATACTAAAAAATTAAATTTAAAATTAATGGTGAAATTTAATCAATGATATGTGCATGAGATACAAAAAATCATAATAAAACTATCAAACATTCTATAAAAATTATTTTTCTATGATTAAATAATGATTTTCTTAATTATTTCTAATTTTATAATTATAAGACTTTTTTACAAAAACTAATTTTTATCTCATAGTTTATTCAAATTATCATTATCTTATGTTATAAATAAATTATGAAACTAATTTAATTGTTGAATTTGTGTGGTGAAATTATAATTTTCATTTCTTATAAATCCAATCCACCAATCTGTGATGCATTTAGTTGAAAAAACTAACTTATTTAGAATCCCTTAAAAGACTTAGAATTAAATTGGTTATATTTAATTCTTAAAATTAATTCTGTACAAATATAATAAAGTGAAACAAAATTTGATTTTTTAGAATGGAAAAGGGTACGTTTTATCGATTGTTTTATTAGTCATGATAAATGGTAGCCTTTGTCTTTCTTTTTTTTTAATGTAGATAAAGGTCATCATTTTTTAGTGATTTTTAGCATTGATATAAGACACTATTTGTTACCATCTTTTAGCAATGATAAAATTTAACTTTATAGATATATATATTATTAAAAATTCATAAATTAATATAAAAAATAATTTTATTGATATATATATAATATTTTACAAATTATGATATGCATAATATTAAATATGTATGTACACATAATAAATAATATATTTAGTTAAAAATGGTTTATAAACTAATTAAAATTTTATATTCCTTAATAATTTTCCTATAAAATTAAATAATATAAATTTAAAAACAATTTCAGGATAGAAAAAATTAATAAATTAATTATTCTTTTAAGATTAGTTTAAAACATGATTTGAACTATAAACAATCATAACCTTTGATCCGAATGTTCATTTTAGATCAATGAGATGTCAAATTAAAACCTACAAAGTGATCTATTCTACTTGAATTTAAGGTAATTTTGTCCTTATTTTTTATCAGTAAAAAAATAAATGATCTCAAAGATTGAGTTTTTGGTTTGGATACCATATTTTTTTAATATTCAATGAAATTATATCTTCGTTTAATAGATACTTATTGTATTCTTTTTTTTAGTATAGACTGAATCGATTAATGGGGATTACTTTTATATGGATATTATAGGGATCAAATTTTATCTTTTTTCATATTATATTGTTATTTAGAATTAAATATATATATATATATAATTTTTTTATAGATATTCACATATAAATATTTAATTGTATAAATAAATATTTAAATATGTTTACACGTATAATATAATTTTAAATATATAAACCATATTTAAATGATTATTATCTATTTTGTTTAAAAATATATAACCATTTTATTTACTTTATAAAAAATTATGAATATATATATATTAATAAAAATGTATGTATAATGTTTATATATAAATATTTTTGTGGGTGTATTAATTAACACACACACGCACATGGATATATATTCTGATATATGTAAATTAATATTAATATATAATATATTTGAATAAATATAAATATATATTATACAAAAACACAAACACATTAACACACACATAGAAACATATATTATATAAATGTTTTAAAAATAATTATATTAATATATATATATATATATATAAATTGATAAAAATATGTTTATATATGTATATATAAATATCTTAAAACATAAAAGAAAACAAGATAGAATAGTGATATGTGTGTTCAATTTTCACATGTAGATCCTAATTTTGAATCTAGGCATGTGTAGGTGAGCAATGAGGTGGGCAGCGGTCGAGCATTGAAAAAGGGGAAAGTACTGAAAAAGGTGGAGATGGAGGATGTTTTATTTTACTAGGAGTGGCGATTAGTGGGATATCATGGAAAAAGGGTGGAGGAAAGAGATGAAGGGTGTGTTGGAAGAATTCATAAATATTTGAAAAAAATATTTTATTTTGATCAGATCTTTTTAGCACTGATACACAAACCATTTATTGATGATAAAAAACTAATTGATAAATGCACTCTTTCTTAGTGCTACAAAAGTGTGAATAAAGTTATCCTTTATATGTGTTTTTTAGCACAGATAAATGAAGTCTTTATGAAATCATTTTTTTCGGTGTTGATATATGTGACCAGCTTTTAATGTCACTCCACATATGAGTTCTAAAAATACACTTAAAAAATTCAATTATAGTGATTTTAAAAACCTGATCTGTAATATTGATAACTAATTAAAAAATTTTAATATGAAAATTAATCATATAAATAAAACAGTAAAATGAAATTCATAATAATTATATTACATAGTTAACATTCCGTTATGACTGAAATATCTATACAGTAATATAATATGATATGAAAAAACTACAGTGTTACTGAAATAATTATCACTTCATTTTATGTAGGAACATTAGAGTCTCTGACCTATAAAATACTAAAGAAAACCACCACATATGTGGTCAATACATGATAAATACCACAAAATGCGAGCACAACCTATATAAGGAACATAAAAAATCCCACCACCATCTCATAAAAAATTCACTTTCCAACGAGCAAATGAGGAAGAATGTAATGTTGGTTGGGTCAGTAGGAGAGTGGTACTCAGTGCTAGTGGTAGAAAATTGGGAATAATGGTATCAATATATATGATAGACCAACACATAGGTGGTGAAGCTTGATGATGAGGTGACTGAATGTTCCTACGATTATGGAGATACAGATGCGAGATATGCTCTCTATGATCTAGAGAGGATGGAAGATTAAGGCGATGGCCTTGAGAATGTGGAAGATCCACAGATCTTGCATGAAGGTCAATAGTTTTTAAAATTGAAAATTTTATCCAATACACTAGATCATAATGATAATAATAATTGTAATAATAAGAATTATATGTTAATAATAATAAGATGATGATTATAATAATATGCATTCTAATAATATTTTTTATAATGAACTAAATATATTTTAAATTATATATATATAATTAGATAGACCATGGTTAATACCTAAAATTAAAATCTATAAAATAATTAGGGTAATTATACTAATATAATTATACAAATAATAATGTAATAGTAATTCTAATAATATTAAATGCTAATATAAACTAAGAAATAATAATAATAATAATAATAATGAAAAAAATTCCAGACTATGGGTCATAGGGACTCATTCCCATTCTATAAATAAAATGTATGAATTTCAAAATAGAAAGAATCTATACAATGTGGGTATAGAAATATCCAAAAATATTTGAATGATGCAGAAGCATAAAATACTCACACAAGTGATATGACCAATATGAGTCAAGAGCATCAACCACCTTCTTAGAGAGAGAATCCAAACTATAGATGTGAGAGATTATCGAAGATGTATTGACTATGGACTTAAAGACCCAAACCCATGACCCCGAATTTTATTAAACAAAAAATATAGAGAAATTATTGAGGATGGGTCCAAACATTGCATTTCTACCCTCCATATAAAACACAATAATAATCTATACACAAAAAAGAACAAAAATCACTATTGGATTTGAATTTTCCACCCATGTAATAAGGATATCAACCTCTTACTTATAAATGTAGACCTATCCTCCATGACTTTGGTTGATAAAAATATTCATGGTCATCAGCTGGTGGCGATAAATTATTTGATAAACCATCATCATCATTTGAAGTATAGGTGACGTCATCCAAATTGGGTAAAGCACCATGTTACCATGACTGGTCCCTTATGTCCATCATAAAATCATATCACATATCATCTTCCAGAGTAATGTATATAAATTTGAATACCAAAAGGAAGAATTTATAGATAAAATGGAAGGATCAATCCTTGCATAAAAATTATCAACCTATTAGTTAAATCACTCACGAATTTCATCATTGAGATCCTTAGGAAACCCCTCTCACTCAATCTCACTTCGCATAATATTGGTTGAGTAATTTTTAATCCCCACGGTGTCACTTTCATTAGATGAAGCTATTCCAAAACATTCATCAGCTTCCTTTATAAACTTATAGAAATAAGGTGGGTAAGACTAACAATGTTCTACAATGTCTCCATCACCCAACTGTGAAAAATGACTTGATGGAACCTCCAACTGAAAAGGAGAAACTTGAGGAATCTGCAGTGGCATGGATCCTCCTACAAAGCATGGTTTCAGAGATATATACTCATATAATTTTATAATATTTCCATACTAAGAAGTGGTGCATAAGATAACCTATTACTCCCATGATATCTCTTGGGAGTGTCAATATTAGGTTATATTTTCTGAGTTCTTGGGACAAGAATAGGAGACCTAGATTTCCTGGATAAAACCATCTAGAATCCCTCATCATCAATCACCATTTTTTTTCACTTTTTCCAATGAAGATTTATTTGGATGCATCTATAACTTCCCATCCCCCTACACCTCCTCCAACTAAAGGTTATCCTTTCCATGTTGAATAAGGTCCAAATTTCCAACAGCCTACATATCTCTAACCCCTAGAATTTAGACCTGAACAAACTCTTGCATCGGTATCATTAATTACTATATATAGTTGTAAACAAGTTCAATCATAATTTTAGAATAGTTACCAGCATTTATAACTATAGAAATGGAAAAAAAAATTTCCCAATTGGAAGTTTGTATTGTTCCCTTATTTTTATCCATCCCAGAATAAGGCTGACCAGCTTTACCCATAGGACACACCCCATGATCATTACAGATCTCCCTGCTAGTGCTAGGTGGATTTCTAAACTCATCAAGAGTAGTCCGAGTAGATTTATCATCAACAACATTATTTGGTATGTGATTCATTCATCCACCTCCTTCTTGATAATTTAAAGTGTGACATACCAGAAACAGATGCCCCTTAATAGGTTCCCCAATCCTAGTGGTCCACATGGAGTCAAGCACATCTCCCCAAATACCAGAGGCTACTGAATAATATTTAGGTCCTAGTGTGTGTCTATAGGGAGACTATTACCTCATTGACAAAGCGTAGTACATTAGATAAATATAATATAAGGTAAATAGCTGAAGAAATTTAAGTAAATATAAGGAACAATAGAAAATAAAGACAACAATAAAAATAACTAAAATAACTAGAATAACATAAAAAATTGATTATGATATGTCATGTATCTAAAAAACTAGAAAACATGGATACAAGAATGCATGCATAACATGTTCCAAAATAGTAAAAAATAAATTAAAATATTATCCAAAGAATACTGAGCTCTAGCTCAATCATTTTCTATCCACCTCTATCATAAATAGAAAGCAATAAAGTGTTCGAAGATCTACTATTCCCTTTGCCAACACCTGAAACTATGTAATCTACTCTAGGTACCAAACAACACTTGGAGAGGGTGTGAGATAAATCCAAATTGTCCACCATCAATGATGTCTATAACCTCTAGCCCATGTAATAGTAGTGTAAAAATATGCTAGAATGAATATATAAAGTAAAACAATACAATTTAACTAAATACCAAAGTATTTGATTTAGACCTCAATCGGTATCTGAACATGTAACCAGTTCATTATTTGATTGTTACTAGTTTATAAATAAGTCACATGTTGGCAATAGTGAAGGTTCCAAGATGTATCAAGGAAACCTGTAATGATATTTATTAATGAATTTTAAAGGTAATAACCAAGGAAACATAAACCTCAAGGGTGGCCAACTCAGAAATAACTGTACCCTAGCTAAGGGTAAGAGTGTAATCCAAGTTGCATAGTCCAAGTAATTCTACAATGAGACACCTACCAAGTCCAAGGATTTCATACATAGTAAAATGGGGATAAACAATGACTATACCCAATGGTATATAACCATGAAACCTACTTGTCAATTCCGGATCAAAGGTGTGTATCCAAGGAATCCTTTAATACAATGTGAGGGATCCTACAGTAACACAATAAAAATCCAAGAATAGACAATTATCGGGTTCTAGGTAGGTTTAAAACTAATAAAGACTTATCCTTGAATTGGAATGGGGTTCCTGAGTGCTCAAGTAATTCCCTAATAATAATCCAATGCGATCTAGAGTTAGGAAACTCCTATTTTATAATGAATTCATATATAATTTCAATTGGATTCCGACTTTTTTTTATTATTGTGAATATGCCATGTAGTATTCAACCCTTTAATCAATTCATAATTAATCAATAAGTCCATTTGGTTCAATCCTTTCCTTTAATTAGTGTGACAAGGACAAGTAGCATGCAACCTTTCATTTAATCCATTTGAGAATATTCTATAATAAAGTTTCATTCCACTAACATCCATTAATTTGGTAAGGGGATCGATGGACATGAAACCTATTATTGATTTACATTTAAGGAAAAGTCATATACTTATAATACTTGCCAATTTCCATTTCACATTTATTTATCAAATTGAAGAACATAACTTAGACAGGTGAAGTGGTGAGAATACATGGTACTTTCCATTATTAAATTCACAATATAAATCAATACATTCAATATATAAATATTTTCCTTAGAAAGGTCAATCGAAGGCACACCCGAATGACAGATTAAACACATCATAACAATAAAACAAGAATTATGGAAAAACATCCAACATGGGATGGACATAATTTTAGGAATAACCACTAACAACTAATAACATATTTAGAAAGATAATAACCATAAAATTACAATGATTATAATAATGGAATATAAATTAAATAAACAACACCCGATGAAATCGGCTGGCCGCACACGACAATTCCAAAATTAACGAAATTGATGGATGAGTTATAGACCACACACCTTACGGTTGTACGACTATCCCCCTTCTATATGAACATTTTATTTTTCTTTTAATGCAGTAGATCTGAGAAAAAGTTAAAAACCCTCACACATCAATAACTAGGTCGAGATCAAGAGAGGATAAGAAGGGCTAAAATGGAATCGAGTACCTACTTTTAAGCATCCAACATGATGGAAAAAATCTTGATCAGATCCTGAACAAAAAAGAATATTTCAATCACTACCTTAAGTCTTCAAAGAGATCCAAAATGAGAGAAAAATAGGTTATTTCCACAAGAATTAATTTTAGGAGGAAGGAGGAGGATTAATTAGATAATTAAGGGAAAAATATTAAAATTACCCATAAAATAGCATGTGCATGGGTTTTCCGTATGGTTTGAAAAACCATGAAAAACCGTGAAAGTACGTAGGAAAAAGGGGGAGTCACAAGGTTAGGATGCATAGTTATGGAAATAATGCACCAACCGTGCGGTAAGGCTCTGTCCAAAAAGACACCACCCACACAGTTTGATCTAACCATGCATCCTTCCTACATATTTTACTAAAAATCATGTGACGTACCTTTTTTTCCCAAAAAGATATTTTTCTTAGGCTTTTAAAAATCCCCCAAAACCCTCATTACCTTTAGTAAATCATTAAACAACCATATTAGGCCCAAAATAAATAATTAAACTCAAATTTGAAGGATTGATAACTGAGTGAAAACCAAGTTCTTACAATCTTCCCCCTTAAAAGAAATCGTCCCTGAGTTCACCTTCCAAGGGTAGTGAAAAACTGTCTGAGAAAAACTCTAGACACAACATATATATCGACCTCCTGTTCCCAAGTCTCATCCTTCATGCAACCATGCTTCCATAGCATCCAAACCAGAGGGAAAGAAAGACCTTAGAGAGCATTTGTGCTCTAGTTAAAAATGCATACTAGATACTCCTTAATGGTAGAATCATTATCTAACTCAGATTCCTTAGGATAAAAGGTTTGATATGGTTCAACATGATATAGGAGAAGCTTTGAGACATGGAAGATGTCGTGCATGGAACAATACCACTAAGATAGAAGTAACCAATAGGCTACCGACCTAACTATCTCTAGGATCTAAAATGGCCTTATATAATTAGTCAATAACTTCCCTAACTTCTGTAACAATCTATTCCCTAGCATGGGAGATACCTGAAGCAAAACAAGATACCTAACCTCGAACTCTAGTGATCATTGATGGTGATCAACATATGATTTCTATCTAGAGAAAGCAGTATTAATACACTTTCTAATTAGTTGAACCTTCTATGAAGTCTCCTAAATGAGATGAGGACCTAGTAGGGCTTCCTCACCAACATCCGGCCAGCACATAGGTGAACGACATGGTCTGCCATATAATACCTCAAAGGTATCCATCTAAATTTTCACCTAAAATCTATTATTATATGTGAACTCAATGAGAGGGATATGCTTCTCCCAAGAACTTCCAAAATCAAGGACACATTCTTGGAGAACATACTCTAGAAATTGTATTTTCTATTCCAATTTTCTATATATCTAAGGGTGAAAAGTTTTTCTTAGAAGAACCCATGTTCCAATATGCTTATGAAATCCATTCTAGAATCATGACATGAAATGAGAATCTCTATCTAAAATGATAATACATAGAACCCTATGTATTTTCATGATTTCACAGACATATAGTCTTCCCAAATCATCAACTGAGAAAGTATCCTGAATTGGAATAAAGTGGGATGATTTCTTTAGATGGTCAATAACTACCCATATAACATCACTACCCCGTGGTGACCTAGGTAAGATAACTATGAAATTCATAGAAACGTATTTACATTTCTATTCTAGTACTAGATGTGTCTTTAATAAGACTGAAGGTATCTGGTTCTCTACTTTCACCCACTAATTTGTGGAACACCTAATGATAAATCCTATAATATGACTTTTGATCCAAGTCCACAAATACTAGAATCACATATCTCAATACATCTTGGAAATTCTTGGATGAACTCCTCACTATAAAGCATGAGACTCACACATAAACTCCTCTATAATATCTCTAAGAACCTAGATACATCCATGAATATGTAGGATGTCATCTATATCCACAAACCAATCCATAAGTAGGTTATATAATGATATACTCTCATGGATAACCAAGCCTTTAGGATATGAAAATTCTCTACCCTTCACTTTCTCAAGGAGGGTAGAGGTAATGATCCCAAATGAGAGGTTGAATGCTCATGACTATCCCAACATTTCCATAAACTGTTGGATTATGAGGCATGGAGATAACCCTATCCCAACCGTTTAACCTGAATCATTGGGATAGGTTTCCTAGATTCTCAATATCCCAATGGTTTTGTATAAATTTTTGGGAACTTCCTATCCCAACAGCTTTGAACAGATGGAATGAAAGTATATTGCATTGTTTCTTATAAAACCATCCCAATGGTTCTGAACCATTTCTATATACCTACTCTAACAGTTTAGTATGAATCATTGGGATAAGCTACTGAATTTCCAATTTCCCAATGGTTTATTGGGAATAATTAGGGTATGGATATCCCAACAATTTAAAACCATTGGGATAGGTTCACTAGATTTCCAAATTCCCAATGGTTAGAAAACCATTGGTAAATACCCCCCCCCCCCCTCTGCACTATATCATAGACAAGAAGCCTTCCCACTACACATAGAACAATCATCCTACATAGAACCAACAAGAAACAAGAAACCACTGGCCCAATGCAGACAAAACCTCCAAGAAACAAGAAATAAAATTCACACACCAATGGATAACCATGTTCAGACTGGTAAAAAAAATCATTGTATATATTTTTCAATAGATTTAGCCTAGGAAATTAGATTCAGGTAGTGAATCTAATGGTAGTTTTATTGTAACCACAACAAAGATAACATGGAAATACCCATATTCATCTCCACAATTTAAATCTTTCATGAGATTTAATGTGACTCCTTTAAAGATAGATTCTTACAGAATTATCTCAAAGGTCAAGTACCCTCAATAACTGAGGAACATATGATAACATTTCACTTGAAATAAATACTATCAAATCAATGAAATCATCAATCAAATAATAAAAAAATAGTAATAGTAATTGGATAAATCCCCCTGAAACACATGTTAGTCATAAGAAATTATACGCTTAAAAAAAGAAACAAGATATATTAATTTTGTTGAGTATAAAATAATACAGGTATCCTTTGTATTAATGAAAATTTATCAGTCTAATTATAAACTAGATGTTGGATATAGGTTTTATTGAAAAGAAATAAAAATAAGAGACCAACCAAAGATCTGAACAAAACTAAATTATTCAGTGAAAGGTACTGTGAAATTTTGTATTTAATTTATTTTCATATTGAATTGATTTTATTATTATTCTGAAATTTATATTTTTGTTAGTTTATTTACATGATAAATTTTGTTTTTATTTTATATGCTCAAAATATATGCTGGATATGGATTTTGTGTTGGGATGCCACTTTCTACATGGGATTCCCACTTGGGAATGTTTTCAACCTGGTTATCTAACCCATGACTCCTTTTCCGTTCCATCATGTAAATTAGTTCTATCTTTAGTCATGGATATCATTTTCATTTAAACCCTTTTGATGTTTTATATCCACCCATTTTACTCACTAAAGGCTGCCTAGGTAGTGTGAAGGGCCATTGGACATCCATTGAGAGTATAATAGACATCAATGTGATTGAATTTTTTTCCATAATGTTGTAAAATGATTTGTCTATGGACACATTCACAAGAAAGTCCATGAGTAGTGGAATAGTCAACACCACCATGTCCTTGAAAGAATGTAATGAAACTATGATCAATCAAAGAGAAACTACATCAGGATCCAAAAAAATATTGGACTCTAAAAGACGATTATAGAAATAGGATATGTTGATTGTGGTTAGACTTTATAGAACATATATCACAATAGTGGCATAATTGGAAGTTTTCCTCTAAAGAAGAGAAAAGAGGGAGGATTTACTACAAAACGATAATCAAGGTTCATACCCATATGATATATAATTATTTTTTTTCTTTAGATAGAAAAACTTTCATTAGATAAATGGTCATCCATAAAACATTTGGAGGCTTTGATGAGTTGTATAAGTGTCACGACCCAACCCACGGGGCCTGGATGTGACTACCCCAAGCCCGCCTTCCATAGGTCAGAGGTTGGTGACTAGCACCTGAAGAATTTTCACGAACAGGGAAGGAATTGCCTTAGAGATCTATAAACACTAAAAAAGGGAATCATAAGTAAACAACCAAAAAAATAAGGTATAACCATGAGAGTAAAGTACAACCACAAGTACATCTGTAAACTAAAAACAGTTGGCCAGAATACAATCCCTAAAATATGAAAAGAAATTAAACAGTTGTCGCATCTGCCTTGGAGCTCTACCTGGAGGGTAGTAGCTATAAGTATGAAGTCGAAGAAGAGGATATCGACTGATCCCATCGCACCAAGATCCACCAAGTCCTGAACCTCCAAATTCTACCTCGAGGCATCAACAGTCTACACTAGACACACGTGTGTGGGTGGAGCCCATGTAGGGGTGAGTATAACAACTCTGTAGGGTACCCTGAGACCCCAGAAGGTCTCTCCGCA
Source organism: Viscum album (assembly GCA_963277665.1). Taxonomy (NCBI): domain Eukaryota; kingdom Viridiplantae; phylum Streptophyta; class Magnoliopsida; order Santalales; family Viscaceae; genus Viscum; species Viscum album. The sequence goes on along the minus strand of OY728152.1, from coordinate 1,374,265,043 downwards.
ATCCACAAAGGAAAACATCGCAATAAATACCACAAAGGTTATACCAAAATCATGATCTAGATCAAGAAGCACAAAGAAAAAGAGATAGATCACTCTAATGGTATAACTTCAATGTTACTGGGATAGGGATGACTAGTCATAAATCTAGATCATCCTATCCATAGTAACTCCACTGCTTACCCGAATTGGTCACTCGTCGCTGACCCATATTGGTCGCTGGTGCTGATCCGTATTGGTCACTGGTACTGACCCGTATTGGTCACTGGTGATGACCCGTATTGGTCGCCGATGCTCACCTATATTGGTTGCTATTAGATAGGTAGGGATGATTATTCTTACATCTAGATCATCCCACTTTGGAGTTTTTGATGATGACTCGTATTGGTCGCTCTTCTTCTTCATGTCACATCCAGCCACTGGATTCCCACACAAAGCACACCTGATCTCTGAAAGACTCTACTCCTCAATCCATCAGTCATATTTCAACTGATACAAAGTCCCACAAAAATCATACCCAAGGGACCACCCCGACATAGACATCCCAACGCGACAGACGAGACGTTGATCAGACGCTCAGTCTGTGAGATATGAGCACTTTTGTAAAAAGGGCCCGATTGGATTCAAGTCTAATCTAACATAGGTCACATGTCAAACTCCGTTAAAACTCACTTAGTGTATCTCCAAAGGACCTCCTTGTCACGTGGGTCTTTATGCCACAGATGGCGCGTCGATCGGACGCCCGAACTGCTAGTTTTACCCCATTCAGTGAAATAGGGGTGATCACACCTGAGTCCATCCTAAATCGATCGAGCCCACCGAAAAATTCCAAAGGGACCGATTCCCAAAAGGGGTCCCAACGCCACTGACATCATGTCAAGCGGACACCCAGTTCGTCAATTACGAGCATTTATTTATTTAGGGGCCGGTTGGGTTTGGGCCCAGTCCGACTCGGTCAGGCCGGCCCGACGTAGCCAATCATGAGGTCTACCTAACCCCACCCAGGTACGATCCATTATGGGTCGGCCCGGTTCATTGGGTCCTTCCCATCGGGGTCATCCTGGCTGGTTCGCTGGACCGGGTCACGGTTGTCCCGGCTCGCCGAGTGCGGCTCGGCCCATCCTTGCAGTCCCGCTAGGCCGTGGGTCTGGCCCGACCAGCTGGGTGGGTCCGACCTGTTTGTCTAGCCAGCATCCGACCCTGTCTGTCTAAAGGCATACCACGTCTGCTAGCTGGCCTCGTGGACGTGGGGCTGTTCAATCTGGCTGGGGTCGGCCAGGTGGCCGATCGGTCCCAACCGATGTGGCACGACACGGTGTGGCGCCACCTCCTCCTGCCGCTGGTCGTGCCTACAGGCACCGCCCTTCTCCCTCATGGCTGGCTAGGGCCGTCTGCCTCTGGCCACCATGACAGACGATGGTGTGCCGCCTCCCCATCACCCGCAGTCAGTTTCCACGGGCCTCCTTCGGCCACCGCTAGCCGCTGCGGACATGGCGCACTAGCGGTTCTTTCCATGGGCCACTGGATGTGCTCTGGTGGTCTGTTATTGGTGTTTTCTATGTCTAAAAATCTTCTAGGACGCTCCCTTCCTTGCGTGGCCCTCAGTTCTACATTTTCAAAAAGTTCCTCATTCACCCATGAAGAATTCATAAAGAACAAGTTTGGAAGAAGGTCTGAGCCTTGTTCGAAATGGCCCACACCCTCCGTGTTAGCAATATAACATGTGTGGGAAGAAAAAATCATCATAATATTTGATAAAAATCCAAAATTAATCCCTGAAACAACCTTTGGTGAAATCAAATGAGTCGTGAAACAACATGTTAGTTGGTTAATCCACGTTCTTCGTATTAGTCAAGAATGAAGAGAAAAAATTATTTAAATGCATAGACAATTAAAACCCCCTACCTCAAGATCCATTTGAGGTGTCGCGGTTGTAGAGGGATGAGCATCCACATTGGATGGAGTCATCAGCATTCGTCTATACAAGATCTTTGTCTCCCGAGATTTTTTCCTCTGTTAGTGGATGTTGGTGCAGAACTCCATCAGAGTTTCCTCACTTGATGAAATCATTCCCAAACCCCACTCTGAGCTCCATTTAAATAGGAGTGGAACTGGTGAGTAACATGTTGAATAATTAACGAGGTTCATTAAATTAATTAATGAACCTATTTTAATTTACAATGGTACAGTTACACAATTGATGAGTCAAGCCATTAAATGGATTGACAAGTCACCGATCTCACCACCACCACTCATCCATTGGAGAAAAATAAAATAAAATAACAATTAAATGTTATTTTACTTTTCTTTAAAAAGTCCAAAAACTAACTTTTTCTCCCAACCTACTGCGGTTGAAGTGAAACCTCTCTTATGTGATTCCCGGTGCTGTAGATTCAATGGTGCCCTCAAATTTTTAATCCAAGCACTGGCTCAAAAGACAGAAAAAACACCCGTGTGTTTACTGAACATACCTTAAAAGGTTCATAAATTAATTCTAGGCACACCGGTCCTCAGAATCATGTTCCATCAATTTTCACAGATTCTTAATAATCCCAAATAATTAAGAAAAAAATACATGGAAATTTTCTAGGTCTATACAATCTCCCCACCTTAGGGATTTACGTCCCCAAAATACAAACAAGGCTACAAAAAAAAAGAGGGGTACTGGGAATGCATATGATCCTCTTACTCCCATGTGCTCTCCTAGAGATTATCATGCTGAAACATAACGTGCACCAGAGGTATCAACTTCCCACGAAGAATCCACTCTTGTTGGTCATCTATCTGCATTGAGAACTCCTCAAAAGTCTCCCCGTCTTCAATCTCCTTATTGACATGGTTGATGTTGTGAGATGGGCCATGCACGTATCTCCTCAGCTAGGATACATGGAAGATGTCGTGCCCCCTATCCAACTGTTGTGGCAGTTCCAAGTGATACACCACCTTTCCAATCCTATGAAGTATCAGGAATGGTATGATAAACCTTAGTGAGAGTTTTCCACCCTAGACAAATCTCTGTAGTCCCCATCGAGGGGAGACTCTCAAGAATATGTGGTAACCCTCATGGAAGTCCAGTGGTCTCTGTTTCCTATCATCATAGGACTTCTGTCAGCTCTGTTGAGTCTCCATCTGCTCTTAGATGACCTACACCTTCTCAGTGGTATCCTGTACTATATCTAGGCCCACGAGTGCTAGATCTCCTGGATTCTTCCAGCATAAGGGTGATCTGCACAATCATCTGTACAATGCCTCAAAAGTGTCCATACCAATTATGGAGTGATAGTTTTTGTTGTACGCGAACTCCACCAAGGGTAGGTGGTCCTCCCAACTGTGAACAGAATCTAGGACACATGCACGAAGCATTTCCTCTAAGGTATGGATGGTCCGCTCAATCTAAACATTTTTCTATCGGTGAAAAGTTATGCTCAAGCAAAGATGACTCCCAAAAGACTCCTACAATATTTTTCAAAACAGGGATGTGAAGCATGCATCACAGTCTAAGACTATCATTGAAGGAACCCCGTGAAGTCATATGATCTACTGAATATAGAGAGGTCCCAAGATCTCTACCAAACCCTTCTCTCAAATAGCAAGGAAGTGGGTCGACTTGGTGAGTTGGTCAATAATCACCCAGATGGTATTATGCCATTTGGACATACGTGGTAACCCCATCACAAAGTCCATCGATATCCCTTCCAACTTCCACCCTGGTATCTCTAGAGGTTGGGTCAATCCTTCCAGTACCCAGTGCTCGGCCTTCACTTGTTGGTAAGCGAGGAATCTAAAAACAAACTCCACTATAGCTTTCTTCATCCCTAGCCACCAGTACAGACACTGGAGGTCCTAATAAATCTTCATCACGCCTGGATGTACTACAAATGGGGATGTATAGAACTCCCTCATCACCTCCACTTATAGCACCACTAGTACAACTTTACGTCCTCTAAAAAGGATAACATGCTCCCCACCATTAGAATATCTGTCAGGTGCATGAAATGAGGATATCTAATCATGTGAAGTCTCATAACTGTTGTCTCTGAGTTGCGCCTCCCTAACTTGCTGAAGGAGTGGAGGGGAAACTACTATCAACTGGAGGTAGACTGTCTCATCTCTATCCACATAGGATATCTAAATAAAGGCTAACTGATTTGATGCCTCATTCAGTAGTTCCAAACTAGATCTCCGACTAAGTGCATATGCCACTACATTCCCCTTCCCAATAGTATATACTATCTCAAAGTCATAGTTATGGAGGAACTCTATCCAATTTCACTATCTTATATTTATATCTTTCTGTGTCAAGATGTTTCTGAGACTCTTGTGGTTTGAGTAAATAATGAACCTCTTTCCCATAAAATAGTGTCACCACATTTTTAGTGTGAAGAATACTACTTCCAACTCTAAGTCATGAGTAACATAATTCTACTCATGAGGCCTCAACTGTTCTGATCTACAAGAAATCACTGCATCATCCTGCATCCGGACGCAACCGAGTCCTGTCCCTGATACATCACAGTAGACCACATTGTCAGTGCCCTCCTCAGGAAACCTCAGGATGGGAGCACTATTAATGATCTGTCTTGGCTGTTGCAAGCTCTGCTGGCATGTCTCTGACCACAGGAAGGGGTTCCCCTTCTTTGTCAAGGCAGTCATAGGTGCTTCTACTAAAGATAAATCAGTTACAAACCTATGATAATAGACTGCTAATACAAGGAAGCTATGTGCCTTGATAACACTCCTGGGTGGCTCTCCAAGAAAGTTCTGCCTTGATCTTCACTGGATCCACTACAACTCTAGCCCCTGAGATGACGTGTCCCAAGAAGTGGACCTTCTGTATCCAGAACTCACACTCCGGGAGCTTCCCATATAATTGGTGCTCGAAGAATGTGTCCAGATCTATCCAAAATTGTACAACATTCTCTTCCTCGGACGCTGAATACACCAAGATGTCATCAATGAAGACCGCTACATACTGTTCTGAGAAGTTCTGGAAGATCTTGTTCATGAGACCAGTGAACAATGTGAGGCCATTCGGTTGGAACCGGGCACGCAGCGGAAGCCCCAAATAGGTGGGTTTGTAAAAAATTTACACTGCCATTTAACGTGAACTTGCCGACGTCGGTGAAGAGAAGCCCAGTCAAAGCCGAGGAACACGTGTGAAGGGTTTTAAGAACAATCATAAACCGTAAAATACCTAGTTTAGATCTGAATCCGCACACGACATCTGCTCATCTTTGGTAATCGCTACTTGAAGAATCTGAAGACGAATTCCTATAGATAGTCCACACGCTCTTTAAGGAATCCACAGGAGCGCCATTCATCATAGTCCGGGTGCTAGTGCGGAATACCAATGATACCTTCGACATTCCAATGATCACTGCATCGCTTTGCTAGCGATGCCCAAGAGAGAGCTTCATTCGAGCTCCTTGGATTCAGAGCATCTCTCTCTAGAGTGTGGGAGAGAGGAGAGGAGAGAGAAGCTCTATGAATAGTATTTGGAAAAGTTCCCTCCTCTTCTATTTATAGTGCTCAATTAAAATACCCGGTATCGCCTTGCCTGCCCCGAATGCTTAACACACTATCAAAGAAATTTTCTGACTACTAAACTGAGCCATAAATATTATTATCATTTACATGTAGCATATTAAAATATATTACATGATAATAATTGAGTCATTAACGCAACTCGTCACTCCCATAAATATTAATTGAACCTTGAATAATTTAATATTTGTTAATTAATATTTTTTCATATATTTACTTAAAACTCATAAATACATTTACTAAATAAATTCAATACTCATTATTCTAAACTAGAATAATATGAATTTATTTACTACATTGGTGATCATTTAACTTTGGACAAATCCCGAACCCCTATGCTGGGGTCCACTTTGTCCAAAACTCCTATTCAACAGAATAGGGAAGATTCTTGAATACGCTATTGTGTGTGACCCTCTAGGACCTTATTTCGAAAGCTGTGAATAGTAGTCACAGACCAAGAGTGAGATATAGAAACCCATCATGGTCCTTGAAGAAATAAGGACTATCACAGCAGTGACCACTAACCTACGAACACGGACTGTGTAATATAATCTCTTTGTATATAATATCTCATACAGTAGGATGCACTCTTGTGTCATCAACCTTTTCTTTCTTTATAGTTTGTTGATTTAACTGGACAGATTTACCCTTGACTACCATGGACGTGGTCTTATAAAGGTACTCCCATCCATATCAACATGGCCTGAGATATATTACTTCCATTTCCCAGAAGCGACAAATCCTTTCTTGACCATTCAACCAATGCCATTCCACTAATGACGCACCCAACACAAACTACCTCGCCATGAATTCATTTCCATGGTTTTCGTCTTGTATCAAAGTATGCAATCAAATAACATGCATTGGTAATGATATCAAGTTAGGAGACCATTACACATGATAGTAGATAGGAATTTCCAATGACACCCAAACCATGTGGAGTTACTATTGGCGGGTCAGTTCTCATGATATCACTACTAGAGATCACCAAGTGCGAAATTGAGGAGAAGAAGTCTCAATGCTTATGATCCCCCAACACATGATGGTCAGACATCTACTATGTACAATCATTAAGATGTATCTATACCATAGAACATATATTTAACATTAATGTCATAGTATCTAGAGGTTCTCATTATATACTAGGAACTACTATAACATTTCAATATGAAAATTAATCTTTGGACATTACCATTTCAATAGTGGATGCAGAAAAGTCTTACACTATAATGGTAAGATGACATCATGCATAGCTTATTCTATACACAATATGGTAATCAAAAGCACTAAATAGTTGGGTCTAGGGAACCCACTATTTAAACACTCCCGCTTGCACTAGAGCCGAATTTCTAACCAAACTTGTTAGCTACTCACATGATGAACATCATGTTTCTACTGAGTAACGACTTTAGCTACTCGGTCTGCCACAGTTCCTCCACGTGGCTATTCTGCTATAGCGACCTCATCTCTTTGAGTAAAACTACTCAAGAGATGGTATCCTGAGTATATTTCACCTTTTTCCACTTTCATAGCTTGACATCTTGGCCAGTAATAATATCATAATTTATATTATGATAATATTTTTCTCACTAGGTGAGATTCCAAGAACTGGAACAGATTGTTGCATATCTGCTTCTTAGCTTCCTTAGAAGCTGCAATGTACTCGATCTTTGTAGGTATGGCTACCACTGAATTATATGAGCTTGTATTACTCATTGTATCTAACTGAAATAATATATCTCTGGATATGTGGAAGACTAGTTTGTATCTCCGAAAACTAGTATCCTTTCTTCTACACTAACCAGTTACATATATTTTGTACTAGCCAAAGTACAATTAGATAGTTCTGAATACATCCCTTGTAGTGATCCTGGATATAACTGATATTTTCATATTGTAAACTATACCTTGGAAATATCGGTTCTTGTACATATCATGGAATACATGATTGATCCATCGCTTCGATGTATAGATTTCAACTCACCACCTTTATCTCTTCCCATGTCACGGACCTGTCAATATGGAGAGATTATGCCCTGTGACATAGGCAAAAATTCACCTCTTCAATTGTTACAACATGTATTTTTTAATACAATGTCACTATAAGTACGATTGATAAGGACCAAGAAACCTATAGTTCTACCTTAGTAGATCATGTTCCCTAGAACATAGGTTGTTACTTTAAGTCAATCATTGGAGAATAAATTTCATTTTGGTCTTAACTAACCGTGTAACCAATGTCAGTTTTCCATCTGTTACCGAACATACTTTACTTGGAAAACTTTGATGCTCCCACTAACTTCTAGTATACACATGGAAAACATTTGTTGCAAATATATATTCTATGATCTTATTGCTTACTTTTATCCTAAACTGGATTTTAGTAACTTGAAATCATTATTAACATTCTGTGACTTGACCATCCCTTTTTGGTTTCATCATATAGACACCATCCATGATTGGTTGTCATGACATCCAATGCTAAATAATTTGATCATAAATATTATCTATGATAAGTAAAATTATAACAGATTTAGGCATAACAACTTGGTGAAACCAATTGAGCCTCATTGGTACTACACATGTACCATCCATATATCAACTCACTTGAATACCCACTGTAGTATTCAAAATAATAAACCACTTTTGCACTTTGATACATGGAATCCATTAATTGAATTTTAGTTGTTCTTATCAATTTTAGCTAATTTCCATATTTTTCTTACTTGTAATAAATATTTTACTTTTAATAATAGATCCCCGACCGTGATGAATATAAAAACCATCACCATGGTTTTATTCTTTCCACGCAGTATGTGTCTCTGGAACATACTTTGTTCTACATGTGCTTGTGGATCTAGTTACTATGACAACTACTTGTGCATTTTGAGCATTGACTAAACACAAGTCAATATAGCTCCCACTATCTATAATAGATATGTGCACCCTTATATATAAGTGTAGTCTATTTCTTGACTGCCTACTCTTCTATCTTAGGGATTTATGTAACATCCTAAACAACTGTTAGGATTATTACACTAAATGCACAATGTGTTTGTCTTGACGCAAGTTTTTTTATGTGCTAAGAAACTCTTTGCATCCAAACGTATGTTCTTATGACATAATGGGTTTACATCATACTATTACTAGTATTATATCCATTTTTCATTATAGTTGGCATATGGTTGTGGGATATCACTATTATTAGAAAAGCATTTCATGAAATATAATGGAAGTTTCTGCAAGTTCCAACATGGATATTACTTACATCAATACATTGATGTATAAGATGTGCGTTTAGGAATTAATCCACACTAAATTTTGTTGATCAATGCTTATATGTAAGACTTTTTCATCAATCCTACCCATTAACATCAATGTCGTGATGTCTATAAGGTAATGTGTATTTAGGAATTTCTCTATGCTACATTATCATGATTGATGAATACTTGGTCGAGATATTCTTCGATATCCCAACCTGAAGCAACTCATATCTCCTAACCATGCAAATAATTTACTTTGATATTCATTAATTACTTAAAAGAATCTTATGAAGTATATATACCTCTAGCTTATACCTGGAATAGTTTACACTTTCGTGTTGAACTATTTTCAAAAGCTTTGTGACATACCTTTATTTCTAAAGGCTCCTTTGTCCAAACTAAAATCAATAATACCAAAATTATTTAGTTGTGCCGAGCCTAAATACCATACTTGGTATATTCATGATGTCCATTTTTAGTATTAATTTACAAATAATTATCCTTTCACAACTACGTATAAGTCTTACATTTATATTCATCACTAATTGCCTATGATTCATGTATTACTGAACTAGTGATTGAGTTTACCAAAAGCAACATTCATTCCAGAAACTGAAATAATGTCTCCTTGCATCCAAGGACACATGAGATTAATGTTTGTGGTGATACTCAATAATATTTCAACACGAATATTTCACTTGGCAATTAAAGATGTCATGTACTTCTCACCATTGGCCTAGGCATCACCCTTTCACAACCACTTGGAGAATACACCTGAATTCTAGTAATGTTTCTATACTAACTTATTTATCGTATTAGAATACACATATGTTACTAGCATATTGAATTTAATACCCAGGTAGTAAAAGGGAAACATTACATTGGTGAATATGCCTGATGTAGATGCGGCAACTTTCTCTTTTAAATCAGGTTATTGATTTTAAACTTCCATAGTATTATTTTATAATATGAAATGAAAATAATCTCTGTTAATACCTCATTAATTGAAGGACGTCACAAATGTTTCATTGGAATTAAATGCCTTTGACCTTTACACATTGACTTTCAATTTATCCACCATAAGAATTAAATATTAATTGTCTTTTATTCTTATTCACTTGGTGAACCATACCACAATTGGTAATGAATCGTTTACTCAATACTTGTTCGATTTGTAACTGAAAATGAGACTTGAGTAATGTGGTGAAATGATATTTAAATATCATGATCGATCTTTTAATTTACACATGTCAGTGAAAAGATAGCCTTATTTATATCATTTCTTCACTTTCTCCTTGAAAACTTCTCAGAGAAGAGACTTTATGTTTGTATCATCTATGCTCTGGTATAGCGACCACAACTGACACCGAACGTTGATGAAAGCATAATGATATAACTATCATATTCTTTGTACATTAGTCTACTATAAGAAATTTTCACTCTCGCTTAATTAGGTAGTTTAATAGTGTTGGGGACACTGACACCTTGAGTTTCATATATCATAGTACTATGTGCACGCACCTGTACTATTCATGGATACTCATGTCAGTGTGGAAATTTTATTTTTCCATTATTTATCGCAGTTTAAACTTGTGGTATAACTTTCCATTTTTCTATAAAAAAGAATTTTAGAATATTAGTGCCTTTTATCTAGATTACTGGTTTAGACATTTTGATTAATTACTTAAATCATTTACTGTCTCCCACTATTTTATTGGATTCTAGGAACCCTCTGTGCTAGAATCGGAATACTCTGTTTCTTGAGTATTCTAGTGGCAAGGATCCTAGAACCACCCCTCATATTCGACAAGCTATGGCTATGCCACTAGTTAGAGGGTTCTAGGTAGGATTTTGGATGGCTGACTGCTTTAACTTGCAGTTCCTTGATCTGTTGAGTGAAGTCTCAACTTCTTAAAATTAGAATTTGATTTACTCAACACTTGCCTCTAAAATGATAGCAATTTAGCTATGGATAATCCTTACTAGAACTTTAGTTAATTCAACCCATCATTCTTATAAGGTCTCCCCAGTAGTAAGAGGCACCCTCAGCTAAGGCATGAGCGACACCTCAAACAACTGGTTTTTTCCAAATTTGAATGACGGAAGACTATTTAGACTTAATATATCTTTGAGGGTTTTATTATTTTTAGTGTGATGAAATAAATACTTTTTTATTTTTATAATCACGTACTATGTGATCACACTCAGAACTGCCCATGCAATATATAGAAATTTCATCATGTCACATGTTCATTTTATCTTGCATTCTTGTTTATTATTATACTATGTGATCACACAATAATTTACACATGCACAAAAATAATAAACCATGAAGAAATAAAATGAACAACTGATCATGAGCCAATACTATTGGTTGATCCATTGAGTGAATAACGGACCAACCGAAACCCTAGAGGTAAATACCTTTAGTCACATGGCTTGCAACTTGAATAGAAATGTCTGCACATCCAATGCATCCAACTCATGTCTGGTGCGTCGCCATCACTTGGCATGAAATGCGTCACTGGTCGTCTCGTCATTATACAATTGTACTCACACGTAGGCGAGGGGGTATTGGGGTATTAAATACATCTCTGAGAATGGGAGTGCAAGCCCTTATACATATAATGACACTTGAGATGACACACATATCGTCTTTTATTTAATGAAACTAATTATTACAAAACCATTGCAATAAATAAATAATTTAAATGAAATACACCAAACATGCATTGGTTGATATTAGCTCATGATCAGTCATATATGCATTAAACTCATGTATATTAAATAAGTGTAGAATAAAAATTAAACTTACATTAATATAAACATGATGGAATTTAAATTGAATTAAAAATTTCAATCTAATTTATAATTAAATAAATACGTCGTTCGGTCCCGTTTAATTAATTTAATTTTAAAACTAAAAATCAAATTAATCAATTAATTTAATTAATCTCCCAATTAATTAACTATGCCGCATGAAATTATTAATAACAAAAAATTAATATTAATTTAATTTAATTATCAACTGTAATTAAATTAATTATATTAATTAATTTTTGATTAAATTAAAACACCCGAGACCATAAAACTTTGGGCAAAGCCTGTGCGGGTCAGGAAAAACCTGCGCAGGCCCAATACAGGAGATATTGTCCCTGTGTAGGGGTGTTCTGGGATGGAAGGGTCCAACTAAGTCCGTTTCGGGCTATGTAGACCCGCCTGGGCCTCTTTCGGGGTAGCGTATGCTACCTGCCCGCTAGGAGGACTGGGCGGCAGCCGGAATGAGGTAAGTCTGGGATAGTGCGGGCTGGCCGGAAGGATAGAGGCAGCCTGATGGGGCTGTTCCCAGCCGGTAGGGGCTCGATCCGGGCTATCGGTACAACATCGCCAGCCTGGTGCATCCGTGAAGGACTACCCTAGAGAGGCCAGCAGCTAGCAGAGTGAGGTCGGGTACGGAGGGAGCTCTGCGGTCTTGGTGAGGGGCTGTAGTTCGGGATGGGGTGGCCCTGGTGCTGGGCCGGCCTGTGTTTGGTGTGCTTCATGGGTGGGAACCGCTACATGGAATGAGAGGACAAGTCTGTGGGGCGTCGTGGCCGACCAGGAGTAGAGGAGTGTTGTAGCGTGGGTCCGAGCTGGAGGCTGCGGGAGCACCTGGTGTGGCGCCCTGTGCCTGCTGGTTTTCCAGCCTTGGGAGGTGCCGGGACCGGGACCAGGATGCAGGTGTGGTGAAGGAGCCAACGGCACAACATGCTGCTATAGGTGGTGGGCACAGGGAAGGTGTAGGTGCCAGGGTGCTGCGACGTGCAGGTGGGCAGCGCCTGGTGCGTGAAGGAAGGAGGTGGCTGGGGTCTCGACGGGCTGGCTGACTTGGATCGGTGCGCCGTTTCAGGTGCAGGAGGGAGCCAATAGAATCTCCACAGGAGAGAGGAGATGGCCGAGCAGTGTGATACAGTGCACCGGGGAGAGGAGGTGACATTGTTTTTCATTTAAACTATCTTTTTCAAGTCCACAAAACCCCCCTTTTTTTAACAAGACCTAAAAGAAGGTCTTACTCCCCTTTTATTTATTTTGATGACTTGACCCACAAAGTTGAGTCATCTCCTTTTATTTATTTTACATTTTCGTAACCTTATATAGGTTTAGAAAAATAATAATAATATAATAATATAATAATATTATAATAAAAAAATTATTATAATAATCAAATTATTTTTATAATAGAACTATTACTATTCCGATGAAATTATTATAATAATAATTTTTATGAAATCTCAACGAATTAAATTAAGGTTCATAGATATAAATCTTTATATCTATTAACCAATGTTAAATCCTAATTAAAACTTCAGATGACCGCAAAATAGTCATCCGAAGTTGGATTAACACACGGTTTGTGGCATTGGGACCATATCGATTCCCTTTTCAAGAATTAATTCAAATTTAATTTTTCTTGGCTTAAAATCGACACACATCCCTCTGATACCTCTTGTTGGAATCAGATGTGCAGGGAAAGCCCAAACAGGTGGGTTTTTAAAATATTTCCACCGCCGTTCATCGTGAACTTGTCGACATCGGTGAAGAGCAACCCGGTCAAAGCCGAGGACCACATGTGAATGGTTTTAAGTAAAATCCTCCCCCAATGGCCCAAATGCCTTCATTTTTTATTGATTTTTGATAATCCACCTTTCAAGGGGTGAGGTGGAACCCTTACAAGGCCCGTAGGCATAAGTATTACATGGACCGTAGGCCTTGGAGGAATTCATTGTCCGTAGGCTTCAAACATTACATACAACCCAAACTAACTACTTAGAACTGCTCCTCCCCAACATCATCATCATGAAATAAGCTCTCCACCTTCGCATGGATTTTCGGCTAGGCATTCCCGTGCATGCACTGGCTTGTCCCGATGACAGGTGCCATACCATATCATTCTTGAAATTCGTTTAGCTTCTGCTGTGGTGAAAGATCCTTGCCCATCCCCCTTTGTAGAGTTTGTTCCTTATAGGTTGTCTGGTTTGCATCTACACTTGAAGGTGGCCCGAAGGCCTTGAGGTGGCCCGAAGGCCTTGAGGTGGCCCGAAGGCCTTGAGGTGGCCCGAAGGCCTTACTGACCTGAAGGCCTGGGTGGCCCGAAGGCCTTAAAAGACTCAGGGACCATGTCTACTCGTCATTGGTGATTGATTCTTGAATAATACAAAGCCAAATTCATCTAGATCATCCCCATCCACTTCAAGAAATCCATGGGAGCACCATTCATCATAGTCTGGGTGCAATCACAGAATATCAATGATACCTTCGACGTTCCAACGATCATTGCATCGCTTTGCTAGCGATGCCCGAGAGAGAGCTCCATCCGAGCTCCTTGGATCTAGAGAATCTCTCTCTAGAGTGTGGGAGATAGAATAAGAGAGAGAAGCTCCATGAATAGTATTTTGAAATGTCCCCTTCTCTTCTATTTATAGTGATCAATTAAAATACCTGGTATCACCTTACCGACCCTGAATACTTAACACACTATCAATGACATTTTATGACTACTAAACTGAGCCATAAAATTATTATCATTTACTTGTAACATATTAAAATATATTACATGATAATAATTGAGTCACTAACTCAACTCGTCACTCTCAAAAAATTTAATTTAACCTTGAATAATTTAATATTCATCAATTAATATTTTTTCATGTATTTACTTAAAACTCGTAAATATATTAAATAAATAAATTCAATAATCATTATTATAAACTCGAATAATATGAATTTATTTATTGCATTGGTGATTATTTAACTTTGGATAAATTTTGAACCCTTGTGGTGGGCCCACCATGTCCAAAACTCCTATTCAACTGAATAGGGAATATTCTTGAATACACTATTGTGTGTGACCCTCTAGGCCCTTATTTCGACAACCATGAATAGTATTCACAGACCAAGAGAAGGATCTAGCAACCCATCATAGCCCCTGAAGAAATAAGGATTGTCACAGTAGCGACAACCAACCTACGAACACGCACCGTGTAATATAATCTCTTTGTCTATAATATCTCATAAAGCAGGATGCACTCTTGTGTCATCACCTTTTTCTTGCTTTATAGTTTGTTGATTCAACTAGACGGATTTACCCATGACTACCATGGACATGGTCTTATGAAGGTACTGCCATCCATATCAACATGGACTGAGATATATTACTTCCATTACCTAGAAGTGACAAATCCTTTCATGGCCATTCAACCAATGTCGTGCCACCAATGATGCACCCAACACAAACTACCTCGCCACGACTTCATTGCCATGGTTTTCGTCTTGCTTCAAAGTACATAATCAAATGAATTTTATTGGTAATGATCTCAAGTCAGAAGACCATTACACATGATCGTAGATAGGAACGTCCAATGACACCCAAAACATGTGGAGTTCCTATTGGCGGGTCAGTTCTCATGATCTCACTACTAGAGATTACCAAGTGCGAACTTCATGAGAAGAAGTCTCAATGTTTTTGATCCCCCCAGACCATATGGTCAGACATCTAATGTGTCTAATCAGTAAGATGTATCTAGACCATAGAATACATATTTAAGATTAATGTCGTAGTATCTAGAGTTTCTCATTATAGCATGGGAGCTGCTATAACCTTTCGATACGACAATTAATCTTTGGAAATTACCATTTCAATAGTGGATGCAAAAAAGTCTTACACTATAATGGTAAGATGACATCAAGAATAGATTACTGTATACACGATATGGTAATCAAATCAATGAATTGTTGGTTCTAGGGAACCCACTATTTCAACACATTTGTCATGCGGAACGGCATCACCAGGTATTCGTAATGTCCGTACCGACATTTGATGGTCGTCCTCAGGATTTACTCATCCCGCACACAAAGCTGGTGATAGCCTAATCTATGCTCTATCTTCGAGAAACACTTCTCTCATTTCAACTGATCGAAAAGATCATAAATCCTCGGCATAGGATACTTGTTCTTCACGGTTACTTGGTTTAGGCACCGAAAGTCCACACATAACCTCAATCTTCAGTCTGCCTTCTTGGAAAATAACACTGAGGATGCCCATGGAGAAAAACTGGGCCTTACGAATCCCTTCCTCTGTAAGTCATCCAATTGTACCCTTATCTCCTAGAGCTCCTTATGGGCCATCTAATATGTTGGAGTAGATATCAGTGCTGTGCCTGGGTACAAGTCAATGCAGAAGTCTACCTCTCTACAAGGAGGCATCCAAGGGACATATTCTGGAAATACATCCTCATACTCATCCACCACCATTGTAAAATGTGGACTCGCCTCATCCACTATGTTCAAGGTCATGCAAGCTAGCTAATATGTAATCAGTTGCACCCTCTTGAGTGCAAGTCCATCTCATGCTACTATGTTTTCCTTCTCACCCACAAAGGAAAACTAGCCACCATCTCTAAGCATACATCACACTATTTGTCTCAAGTAGTCAATCTTTGTGTGAACTACTGATAGCCAGTCCATGCTTAGAATGACGTCGTAGGGCATCAACACCGCTACTAGAAGATCCCATCTGAAACTCTCTCCTCTGAGAGTAAGATCACACTTTCGGCACAAGTGTGTGACCGTTGAATCTCATCCTATAAAAGTTTCCAAATGAAAAGGTTTAGATAAAAGCATAGTTGGAATCTCAGAGTCCTGAACTAAGTCTATGGAAAGGAATGAATGTATAGAACCTTTGTTGATAATCACTGCTACTAATGTAGAGAAAATACCGATCATACCTCATATCATCTTAGGGACGACAGGATCATGAGCCTCTACTGCCTGTAGCTGGGCCTGTCCCCATCCACCTTCTCCTTGAGCATGTGGTTGACCACCTGGGGGTGTTGGTGGTAGTTCCTGGTGACCCCAACCACCTCCTGCTACATGTCCTGCTCCCTTTCCTTGTTCGCCTCCTAGCTGACGCACATGCTCCTTTCACTGCCACTGCCTCAGTGACCCCTCCACCATCTGCCGATCATTTTCACAAGGATTCAGATATTTACAAGCTCTATGATCCTATTCTCTATAGGAAAAATAGATCATGCCTTTTTGGTGGCTCCCTCGGCCTCTCGATCCTTGCACCTCTGACCCTGCCTCCTCGGGTCACCCTCCAAATGGTCTATCCTGCTTGGTCTTCTGCATCATCTGTCTGCTGCCAGCTACAGATGAATCTACCACCTGTCATCCGGTAGGGGCCCTCATTGTCAGTGCCTACTCGGCAAGGAATCTCTCCATTATCAAATCTCACTCTAGCACCCTATCCTGCATCAGGATGCTAAGAGAAACTATCACAACTCTAATATCTCTTCAGATCCTCTACTCAAATGTTCGGGCCCTAAAATAAGGGTCCTGTACCATGTCGGTCGAGTATAAGGAGAGGTCAGTAAATCTTTCCAAGTACTCAGCCACAGTCTGGCTGCCCTGAGAAATATGTAGTAGCTCCTGAATACACATAGAGTGTAGTGTCATTGGCATGAAATCCTCCCTTAAAAGGCTCTCAATGTCTGTCCAGGTGAGGGTTGTATCCTTATGTACCTTGAGCGTCGAGGTCCACCATCATCCTTCCGAGACTTGAAGAGGGCTAGTGACTAAGATCTCCATCTACTCGAAAAGTGTCTCTACTAAGAAAAAGTCCCAAGAAACCATCTCAAGCCAGTCCTCTACTGCCTAGGGGTCCATCTCACCTCAAAACTTTAGAGGCCTCTGTCTATGGAACTCATGAAATGCACTCAGCCGATGTTTATGATCAACTATTAGTATCTAATTCTCAACGTGTGGTGGTGCTGTTGGTACACTGCCTGAAGGTGCCATCACTGTGAGTGGTCCCTATACCGACACCTCATCTCTTGGGGGGCCACTGTTACGATTTTTAACCGGAATCCGGATTGGTTGTCTTCGTAGAGACATCTTATAGGAATTAGATGAACCATAGTTAATAAGTTATACCTGGTGATCTGAATCAAGAAAGATCAAGAAAATATTTAAAAACACTAACAACCGGTGTTTTCATGTACCTAGTCAGAAAACAGAATTCAGGGTCTTGGTGTATGGATACGTCAGCCGCCACACCAATAATAGAATCCCCATACTAAAAACCAAACTCAAGACACTTTACAACATTGTTTCATTAAAATTAGACACTTAGTTATTCTGGTAGAACAATCCTCCATTTGATACCACTTTGTCATGACCCATCCCACATGGACCAAACACGACTACCCCAAGCCCGCCTTCTATAGGCCAGGGGTTGGTGACTAGCACTTGAAGGATTTTCCCAAACCAGGAAGGCATTTCCTTACAGATATGTACACACTCAAAAAGGGAAAATAAAATAAAATTCCAACAAAAGTAAGGTATAACCATGAGAGTAAAGTACAACCACAAGTACAACTGAAAATTGAAAATAGTGGTCCGAAATACAATCCCTAGAAATTGAAAAGAAAGTGAACAGTTGTTCCATCTACCCTAGATCTCTAACTAGATGGTAGAAGTTGTATTTATGAAGTAGAAGAAGAGGATATCGAATGCTCCCATTGCACCAAGATTCACTAAGTTCCAAACCTCCAAATTCTACCTTAGAGCATCAGTAGTCTACACTAGACACATGAGTGTGGGCCGAGCCCATGCAGGGGTTAGTATAACAACTCAGTAGTGGACCTCGAGACCCCCGAAGGTCTCTCAATAATCCACAAAGGAAAACATCAAAAGAAATAACACAAAGGTAATATCAAAATCATGATCTAGATCACGAATCCCATTGAAAAAGAGACAGCTCTCTCTGATGGTATAACTTCTAGGTTACTGGGATAGGGATGGCTAGTCATAAATTCAGATCGTCCTATCCGTAGTAACTCCACTGCTGACCCGTATAGTTCACTGTATGCTGACCCGTATTGGTCACAAGAGGATGAACCATATTGGTCGCTAGTATTAACCTGTATTGATTGCTGGTACAGACCCGTATTGGTCACTGGTACAGACCGGTTCCAGCTGATGCGACGTGGCGCGCCGCCTGCGAGCGCCGCCCTTCTCACACGCTGCCAGCTCGGGCTGGCCGCCTATGGCCACCACAACACGTGATGGCACGTTGCCTCCCCGCCGCCCATGGATAGTTTCCACAGGCCTCCTCCGGCCACCGTAAGCTACTTCTAATGTAGCATGCCAAAGGTTCTATCTGCAGGACACCAGATATGCTTCGATGGTCTGTTCTTGGTGTTGTATGCGCCTCCGAGTCTCCCCAGATGTCACCTTCCCTGCGTGACCCTCAGCTTTTCATTTTTGACAAGTTCATCATTCACCCATGAAGAAATCTTCAAGAACATGTTCACCAGAGGGTCCGAACCTTGTTCGAATTGGCCTATGTTGTCTGCGTTAGCGTTAGAACATACGGGCGAAGAAAAAATCATCATATGATTTGGTAGAACCCCAAAATGAATCACCACGACAACATTCCATACATATGAATGAGTCTCTGATCAAATCATTAGTTGTTTGATCTAAATTCTTTATATTAATCAAGAAAAAAGAGATAAAATCATTTAAATTCATAAATAATTAAAACCACCTACTTAGAGATCCATTGGAGGTGTCATAGTTGTGGTGGTAGGAGCGTCCACATTGGATGGAGTCGTCGGTGTTTGTTGATCCAGGATCATTACTTCATGAGCTTTTTTCCTCAATCAGTGGATGTGGTAGCATAACTCTGCCAGAGTTTCCTCCCTTGAAGAAGATATTCCAAAAAACCACCCTGAGCTTCATTTAAATAGAAGGGGGAAATGTGAGTAACACGTTGAATAAATAATGAGGTTCATTAAATGAATTAATGAACCTATTTTAAATCACAATGGTGGAGTTACACAAATGATGATTCAAGACATTAAATGGATTTACAAGTCACCGGTCCCGCCACCGCCACTCATCTTTTGGGAAAAAATAAAATAAAATAACAACTACATGTTATTTTACTTTTCTTTAAAAAGTCCAAAAACTAACCTTTTATCCCGACCTTCTATAGTCGAAGTGAAACCTCCCTTAAGCGAATCCCGACACTAAAGATTCAACAGTTCCCTCATATTTTTAATCCAAGGACCAATTTAAAAGATATAAAATGATGCCCATGCCTTTATTGAATGTACCTTAAAAAAGTTCATAAATTCATTCTGGGAACACCAGACCTCAGAATCATGCGTTGTCAATTTTCACAGACTCGTAATAATCCCAAATAATTAAAAACAAATTAACATGGAATTTTTCTGGGTCTTTACATAAGACTATAATAGTCCTCCAAGGCACTAAAGTATAAAAAAATCACTACAAAATGTTGTATCGTGGTTAGGAAGATTATGTGTCACTCTAGTTTAGGTGGTTGAGAGACCCTAAAATGTTATTAGTTCTGAGACATCACGATGGGGATAATGAATCTAGGACTATAGTGAGAAGGCCATGCAAGTTTTTTAGGAGGCAATAAATATTTGACTAACATTTTTCATGTGTGACTAAGAGGTGTGATATTTAATTGGGGTTTCATTGATGTTATGAATATCTAAAAAATTCAGATGTACTGAAATGAATTTATAATATTTTTGAGAATATTATTGATGAGTTGACATTAAAGCTAGGATTTTATATCAAAATTTAATTCATTTATGAAGAAATATAATAGAGAAAATGAAATGAAATAAGTGTATTTAGTTCTTGATGTATCTTATAGACCCATGTTGATTTTTTATAGGGTTCATGAACTTATAATACATGATTCATATCATAGATTTTATTTGAATACTTTCATAATGTTTTGAAATTTGGTATGTGGATTTTATAGTGGAATTTTTTAAGGAGGAATATGAGTTTGATCCAATTATATAATAAAAAGATATTTTATTCAATTATGGGATGCTTAATTATTAAGGTTATTTCTGTAAAAAACATTAAGTTGAAATGATGTGCATAAAATATCATGGGAACCAAAAATGTTAATTAAATTTTCATGATTTTCTAGATAAAGTAAATAAATTATTCTCTGTATACCATTTTGGGTAATAGAAAATGAAAGACGACATTTAATATAATTGTCTTTGTATGTAAATTTTATAAGGATATAAAAGAGAAAGAAAAGAAGAAGGAATATTTGTTGTTGTGAAGAGTGTGTTAAACTAACAATCCAAGAGTACAAGTGACACTTGAAGAACAATATGTAAATAACTAAAATCTATGGACATAATCAGATACTGAGTTTAAATTGATGAAATTTAGAAGTTGTGTTTCTAGAAAAAAATTATGTAAATAACTAAAATCTATGGACATAATCAGATATTGAGATTCTTGTATTTTGTTTGAATAATTCTATTAATATGAATTTCCTTATACAGAGGAAGAAGTTTAGTATTTTGGGTTCTACATCATCCATGAACACACTAGTTTCTATGGGTTTTAACCAAGACACTATTCATTTAATCTCTCAAGAAATCAAAATAACTAAATGATAAGGGTTGAACAATCCTAATGTTATTGTATCTTTGATACCCCATTAGTAGTGGCATGTATGTATTAATTTTACATTATTCGTTGTCTAGTACCAAACACTTCAACCAAAATGAGATTATAAATAATTAAATATTCCTATATCTTATTGATATCATCTTAATGGTAAGAATCCCGTTAATTCATCATGAAATAAAATTTTGAATAAAAATCTTTAGAAGTGGGGAAAGAGAGATGAATTACATGAAAATATAAAATATATTTTTAGGTTTACCTCCTATCAAAAATAAAGAATCAATATTAAATCCATTTACTCATATAAAATCACCCTCCCACTATATAACCCCCCTCCCCCTACATCTCGCCACTGCATATCCCCCATCACCCCCTGCAGACCCCCTGCACAGCCACCCCCCGACAACCCGCACCTACACAGCCCCATCCACCCCACTGTATAGCCCCTCTCCCCCTGTTTCCCCCACCCCCACACTACATATCCTCGTCCCCCTATATCCCCTCACTGCACAACCCCCTCACCCCCTATAGCTGCCCCTACACAACCACCCCTATATCCCCCACCTACACACCCCCTCCCCCTCACTACACTACCCCCTCCCCCTGCAGCCCACACCCACACTAAACAACCCCCCTCCCCACCAATAGCCCCCCTTGCATAGCATCCCTACATTCCCCCCCACACTACCCCCACCTTCCCAACACCCCCACCAACACAAACCCCACCTATACATCCCCCTCCCCTCCTCCAATAATATAGAAATGAATTAGTTCATTGCCACCCCCACACTGCACAACCCCCTTACCCCCAATAGCCCCCCTACACAACCCCCAGTGAACAACCCCCCTACATCCCTGTCGACTCTCCTTTCTATCACAGAGTCTAAAGGAATGAAAAGGGAAATACCTTGAACTCAAATTGATTCATCCTTTGAAGAAACATAAAAAATTGACAAAGGCATGAACAAAGATTCATTTGCACTTGGGTCGCACAAGTTCCACCAAGGTCGTGCAAGTATACTTGCGCGCCGCCTAGTGGTTGCGTTGGTGACTTGCGCGCCCTGTTTGAATTTCAACCAAGGTCTTCACCAGCCTATAAATACCCCTGGTGGGCCCCCCATTGAAGAATGAAAAATTACATAAACTCAGTTTTGAGCTCCCGGCGCCCTAGTCTCTTCTCAAACCTTCCGAACACTTATATGGTTTTTTTTACCTAGAACGGAAGATCTAAATAGGGGGGAGGCCTAAGTGTTGAAACTCATAAACACTTGCACGCCTAAGTGGCCAGCCCTTATAGGAAATGGCCACAATTGCGTTCCACCTTACCCCTTCAACAGAACTTGTGCATCACTATTCTGGAAGCCCCAAGGGATAATATTAAGGGCTTGAGCCAAGTATCACCCAAGTATTACCCTAATGGTTGACCATCGCGCAAGTAACCCTATGTTGTGCAGGTATACATGCATGACCAGAACTTGCGCGCCAACGCAGGACATGCCTGCCTCTCTCTTTTGGGGTGCCCTTTCTGCCTATTTCACCTCTCTTATGCCTATCCACCTCTCTTATTCAAGATTCAGCCTTCAAAACCCTCTTAAAAGCCATTTATGGCATGATTCCTTTGTTGAGTTACTTATATGAAAGGAATTCTGTGGAACATGTCTTAAAACCTAGTGATTTACATATCTTTATGTCACTATGGTTAAAGATTTCATTCATTAAACCTCATCCTTTAAAGATGAGATAATCCTTAACCTGGGCCTTTTTTTCAAGAGTAAGCCCCAATACAAGTTCTCTTAATTTGGGTATCCTCCTTTGGAATAATCCCCTAGTCCCCTAACCTGGGCATCCTCCTTAGGAGTAAGCCCCAGTCATAATTTCCCAAATCTGGGAATCCTCCTTAAGAATAAGCCCCAAGTCCCCAAACCTGGGCATCCTCCATAGGAGTAAGCCCCAGTCATAATTTCCCAAATCTGGGAATCCTCCTCAGGAATAAGCCCCAAATTCAAAATCCTTTTAACCTAGTCCTGCTTCTTAGGAATAATCCCCAGTCATAATTTCTCTCAACCAGTCATAATTTACTTTTTATTTGGGATTACTTTTCAAGAGTAAAACCCAATCATAAGTCCCCTCCTAATTTGGGCATCTTCCTCAGAGGTAAGCCCCAAGTTAGAGTATCCAAATCTCCATAAGGTACATATACCTTTATGGACCTTATTCCCGAGTTTCTTCCCTGAAGTGAAACCTAATCTTCATCTATTTTGGGTATTCATCCATACATAAGCCCCACATCATTTCTTATGATTGCATATTTCATGGCACAATTGTCTGTTTTCACCAATGCCTCTTGTTTCTAACACCAAGCATGACTCACGTGATCTTAGAGTGTAAAATTAATCATGTCATCTTTCTTTGAGCCATAAATCATGCATAAAAATCATACCCCCTTACTCGAACTACATGGGTTCTGATTCCTTTTCTAAATAAAGGATACGTAGGTAGCCCATCTGTGAGTATGATCCCAACTCTGAAATAATCCATGTCCTTCTGAATGAAAATAAACTTCTAGTGCCCCATTGAGTGGCTTTAAAACCAGTATGGTCATTATAATGACCAAGAGACTTTGATATAATGTATTAAAGGATACCATTGACTAAGAATATCTAACAAATAGAGATTATTCTCTATCAACGAAGAACCTCAATACATATAAAAATATTCTCTAAATTTCCTACAAATCAATAATTTATTGTCAGATCTAAAGGAAAGCTCATTTTATACTTGGTAATGTAATAAGGATTCACGAACACAACTTAAATCTATAAAGAGAGTCCTAGAGTAGAAAATAATTCCCCCCAAAAGGGTGTGATGAGTCTGACCTCCCATCCTCTCGACCAATGCAAATTCTTAATCCTCATCAGTTCATAACTAGTGAGCACCTACCTTTGGAAAGTAGGTCCAAATGGATATGGAATCATTGGATGTTTCCGGTTCTATGAAAAAACCCGTTAGAAACCACTTGGAATGTTTGAACCTTAAACCAACGAGGTCATCCACATTTCTAAAGGAAACAAAAAATGGTGAACCCGATATGAATCCTAAACCAAGTTAACATGATGTTTTACTTATTTGTTAGGCCCCTATTTAAACTCAATGAGGGGGCCAACAAGTCAATCAATAAAATATTCTCTTATCCAAAAGATGTAGTGGCCGGACATATCTTTATTACGTTTGTTATATCAAACATTCACTCTTTTCCGAGATCTTATGCATTATAGAAATGGATTCTATTAAGTTCACACCTATGAATACTTCTGCTGCTACTCATGCTGGATCGTCGTCCTCTCTGAGGATGACATCACCTACTCAGCATCTTCAATGCTGGGTATCAAATGCGCTGGTTAAGGAGTACCGTCAAAATGGTAATATTCTGACTCTGGAGGCTGCTCGACAAGCCCTCCAAGTCAATAATTCACCCTGGTTGTCCGGAAAGCAATGACCATCGATCAAGAAGCAGGTGGTTCCAACCACCGTCTCCAACCGTTTCAGGTCATTATCCCCGGAACGCAATCACCATTCACTCCCATATTATGGGGAGGTGAATTAGTAGGTCCCTTAGGGATTTAATTCAAGGAGACAGGAGTCCTTCTCGAGGGATCCCATAAACAATCGCTGCCAGACTTGTGCGGTAGTGCACCCTCAACATGATGAGGGTATCGTCTCCAGGTGTTCGGTTCAGGTTCCTCGAACCCGAGCAGGAAAGACGAACCGCCAGAGGCGAAATCCTGTCAATAGTGAGCAGGTTCTCAGCTCTTCCATCTCAGGAGAAGTACACCAACCTAACTTGGTGGCAAGAAAAGAATGGGCACACACACCCGTCCATTTTAATTCCGCTGTCCAGCAGACTCGTCTGGTAGCAGCACGCCAATCCTATCTAGAAATTCCGGAGGAGAACTATAGATAGGAACATACACCTGTTTATAAATCATCAGCTAGTCAGCAGGATCGTCTGACTATATATTATGGATCCCGCCAACCCAATGTGTTGACAACTGGTAAACAGACACATACACCTACTTACACTCATCAATCCTACCAGCAGCCTCGTCTGTCAGTATTGAAGGATGCTCATCAACCACGTTCGGTAGAGTGCAATAAGAAGGCACATACACCTACTAGTATTGATCAAGCCTACCAACAATCTCGTTTGGTAGCATTTGGATAAGTCAGTCGAAAAGCTCCGGTGACAAACAGGAGGCAGACTAAACTCTCTACCCCCACACATGAGTACTTTTAGAATTCACTGACAGGAAAAGGAGGACAGGATCAGACAGATACACCTACTCCAAGCATGTAATAGATGTATATACCCATTTCAGCCACTGAATTCACCAAGAACATTCTGTCAATGGTGAAAGAGCAGAAGGAAATCCCTACTCATATTCTGGATTCCTTCCAGGATATTATAACAGCTTCAGCAGCATCTCAGGGAAAGAAACGTAAATCTATCCCTACCAGTGGAGTGACACATCAGTAGTTCACTTCGGAACAAACACACACATCTGTTCTAGTCCAAGAGGGTTGTGGGGTATACTCCCCCATATCATACGGACAGCCAAGTCAGGAACATACACCTGATTTGAGTGGAGATAATCAGCCTAACCTGATCATTTCTCCTGAGCAGGCACATACACCTGCCCATAATGACCACTTTAGTCAACAAGTGGTTCCCAAATTGAGTAATAAGGTGTCTAAGAATAAGACCCTCCCAACATAGTCAATAAATCAAGGGGAAATTTGTAACAAGGCCTTGCTTGATGCTGGATTTCTTGATGCACTCAGATAATTATCTTTTGCAACTCAAGATTCTACTCTCTCAGTTCCCAATAGTGGGAACATTAATTCTGATGGTCTGCATCAGATACTTCCTCAGGAAGGCTTGCTTTATGACAATGCGGTCAATCTCGAAGTTTAATCTTCAAATGAGTGCCACAGGAACACTCTGTGTGGTTAGAAGACCAAGGAGAAAAATTTTCATCCTTTTCTATAACCCACCACGGTGGTCCTCCCCATGATGATAAATTTAGCTGCGAAAGTCCTCTCGACAGAAGTAATTCACTTTTCTTGGAAAATGCTCCAATGAACAATGTAGTGACGAGAAATCCCTCGTATCTTGAGGCACTTGAAAATTTGAATCCATTCATGTTTGATGATTTACCAATAACAGGTGTAATACTTTCTCAATCAGAAGATAGCTCGGGGTGTAGGTCATTCTCCGAACCACCCCTGGGTCGTTCATCTTCTAGTTTGATCAGTGAATTCTCTACTGATCTTGTTGAATCTGATGAAGCAACAAGGAATCACCAAATTTGTTCTAATCAGGTATAATAATCTTCATTGAATGATAAAGAGGAAATACTAAATATGCGAAAATAGCTGGTGAAAGGTGAAGTGCCAGTCTTTTTTTGGCCTTTGGCTGACTCTCAGTATGACATTCCAGAAATGTTGACGGAAGATGGAATTCATGATATTCTTCTCAACATATGGAAAACTATTGGTTAGTTGAAAAAGAGAATATTATCTTATGATGAATATGAAAATCATATCAAGATAATAGAAGGGTTACAACGCCAAATTGATTTGGCATCTCTCTTAGTTTCTTGATATCCGAAGGCTGAAAAGAAGCAGGGAGCCCTTCAGCGTTCATGCCTTGGCGCACTAAGAAGATTTCACCAGTTAATTGACAATTCCCCATCTGGTATTCATATCAGGGGATGGGGTGTTCATGGACCACTAAATTTCATTGTGCTCTCTAGTAAACAAAGCCCGCTAAAAATGGTCTCATGCAATGTTATTACCCATGGCCGACCACATTCAATTGGCTTTGTTTGTAATAAAAGGCTTGCCCAAGAACAGGCTTCAACTATTTCTTCTCAAAATCAATCATACAGAGAACAAGTTGTTGAGTTAATCCTATATAAAACAAAAGAGAATATTGAACATACCTCTTTTTTGGAGCAAGCACATCATCAAGTGACAGAAGTGTCATAAATCATCCAACGGTCTTTTGAGCCGGGTGATAAAAGTGGATGAAGGTTGATGAATCCAGCTAATTTCCAGACTAATGTCTGCAAGATCAGGAGATCTTTCAAGAAAGTCTCAGATGTAGCATCTCAAGAGCCACCCCATCTTGCCAGACTGGGGACTCTTTTAACCCAACCCTCAAAATCAACAAATATGATTCGAGGAGTTGAGCAGGAACAGCCCCAGTCCACAGGACTTGGGACTTTTTCAAATCATCAATCTCTTCTTCAGAGAAAGTCAGTATTCTCTCGATTAGGGAAGAATCCTCAAGAGGAATGAAGAGCCAAATTATCAGGAGATTCCCTCCAAATTAAGGTTCGTCAAGAAGTCCCTGAGGAATAAAATCGACAAAAGGCAATGTCTCATCAGGGACATGGAAGAAGAAAATATCGCAGAAATGCTGATAGAATGGATGCAATGCATTATGAATCAATTAATGTCACCAATGCTTTTGTTTCTGATCTACCAAATGTGGCTCACTCAGAGGGATCAGATGAATAGGTTCCATATCAAGAAGTTTTATGCACAGACACAAATGAAGACGGTGTGCATACATGAAATCAAAGTCTTACATAGAATCTGGGTGTTCCTTCAAGTAACCCAATTACCACTCTCCGAAAGGTGTCCAATAAGGGGAAAGGAAAGAATCAGGGTACATACCCATCCTCTGGAGAAGTCCAATCACTCTCATTAGAGAAAAGATTCGCACAACAGGAGGAAGAAATGAAGGAGTTAAGGAGGTTGAATACTGAATTACTTCAAGGTAGTCTTCCTCCTAAGTGTGCCGGAGTTAGTCAGCCAAGGGAATTTGTTACGATTACTAATATGGATCAATAATATCCTCCTATACCAGTACACCCTTACAGGTCTAATCCTACGGGTCAAGTGCAACAACAATTGGTAGTGCTACCATCAGTTGTAGTACCAGCCACCACATCTGTCCAAACTCTAGTTATTGCACCGGTTGAGGTCCAAGCTCAACCAGATGTTTCTCAAAATATAATAACTACTATCGATTCCTTAATAGCTTAGTTGGAATATATGGTGGGAAAATGATCTCAAATTCAACCAGAAAAGAGAGCTTATCCTGAATGGGTTGATGCGATTCCTCCCCCATGAAATTTTTCAAGTACCACATTCCCAATATTTAATGGTTCGGGAGACCCAAAGCAACACTTAACACATTTTGTTTCTCATTGCGATCCTATGATGGGAACCCCTCAGCAACAAGAAGCAGTTAAGCTTAGGTGTTTTGTATAGTCATTACAAGGGCATGCTTTTGTCTGGTACACAAGCTTGCAATCCTAGTAAATTACCAGATGGGAAGATCTATGCCAAAGATTCCTTCTTCAATTTAGTTAAATGTTCCCAAAGATAGTAGTTTTTGATCTTACAAATTTTAATAAATGGGAAAATGAAAGGGTTTCAGATTTCACTGCTCGCTGGAAGGGGTTAACATATTCCCTGAGCTTAGCACTCCCTCAAGAATAATTGTTTCCAATCTGTGTAGAAAATTTGTGTGATGAGTTGCGCACACCATTGATCCCTGTGAAATACACAGGAGGGTTTCGATACCTTACTTCTATCTCTCAAAAGATGGAAGATTCTCTTATGAAGACTAAGGATAAAACTCGTGTAATTCCATCAGCTCCAGGAAGGAGAATGGGTAGAGCAGAGACTGCTATAGTTATTCTTAAACAAGAACCTGTACATGATTTTACTTCAAAACCTTCATGTTCTCAAAGGGATCTGCCTCCTGAGTGCCAACAACAGAGGCCGTTTCATCAAGATGATCAAATAGATCAAAGACGAAAACAATTTGAGGATTTGAAGAGCAAAGTTTACTCTTTCCGAAATGAACAAGTTTCTGGTTATTTCATTTTGGATCTGGAAAATAATTTGGTTCAATTTCAAAGGCCCCAAAGGCCAAACAAGGAAGGAGATGAAGACCATCCCAACTATTTCCCATTTCATCAGATATTGTGGCATCCCATTCAGGAGTGTTTTGTTTTTAGGGACCTCTTGCAAAAAATGGTCGACTCGGGACAAGTAAAATTGAAAGGTTATTCAGCTCAGGTAGCATGTGTTAATTCTACAGATCTAGAGGAGGAAGGCGAGTGGCAAGAAGTGAAGAAAAAAAATACGCAAAAATATGATGATTGTATGGTCAGAAAAACGATCAACCGAACTCGTGCTATTTTGTGAACACAATTGAAGAAACCAATTGTGTCTTCTGCCATGAATGCCACAGAAAAACCCTCTTCATCAAAGGGAAAATCCTCAAAGAAATAGAATAATTCAAAGATAGAGGAACAATCAGAAGAATATGAAATTGTGTCAAATCCCAAGTTGTCTTTGACTATGGTAGATTTTATGCCATCTATTTCGAAGTTACGGGCACCGTCGCACCAAACGACACAACTTAAATTGGCTAGTCAGGCAGAGTCTTCATCAGATGAAGAGTTAATCTTCGGTTCAGTTAATATGATTCACTTAAAAAATCTTTATGCCAGTCACAGTTTCAAACTCAATGAACCTGGGTTCCCCGTATCAAACAGAGGAATCAGAGGAAGTTTCAGAGGCTCAGGGTATAGGGGAAGACATGGATCTTTCAGAGGCCACTATTCCAATTATACCCCTTCTAGAACTGTTTATGTGGCAGAAAATCATGGTAGAGCCCTTCAATGAGCTCAAAAAGAACAAGAAAGTTCTTCCACACAAGGAAGATTCAGTCCTGGCACAACTATTCTGGAAGATCGGTTGGAGGTTCCACCTTCTTCCTCTTAGCAAATAAATAGACCTAGTCAGTCTAACTCGCCAAAGCCAAGAGTATTACCAACTCCTACTCGGATACAAGATGCATCAACTTCCAAAGCATCAACTTCCATGACACCTACTAAACCACATGTTCCTGTTGGAAAACACAGACCTCTAGAACAAAAATATGATGTATTGAAACACCTGGCCTAAGTACCGTCCAAGTTATCATTTCTGGATGCCTTGAATCTATCAAAGGATCTTCAGGAGGCACTCATTGAGGCTTTTTCAAGTCCTCAGGAGTTTCAAACTGAAATTGCTGCAGCTGAAGCCTACCATGTTGAGAATAATTCTGCAGAATGTCATGCAGTGATGTATTTCACAGATGAAGATGAATATGATGTCATGCATGGACACATTAGACCTTGGTACTTATCTAGCAAGGTCAATAGTGTAGATGTTCAAAGAGATTTCACTGATAATGGTTCAGGAGTGAACCTCATCCCCATTTGTACACTTCGTCGACTGGGCCTCACAAGATCTGATTTATCTCATTCTACTCGGATGTTACAAGGATATGACAAAAATGAACAAGAACCATTCGGTGAGATTACACTCAAAACTCAGTTTGGAGATCTTGTATCTAATTCATATTTCATGGTTGTTGATCAAGACTCAGCCTTCAACATCTTTCTTGGAAGACCCTGGCTACATCAACATGTGGCTATCCCTTCATCATACCATCAATGTCTCAAATATTATTTCGATTGTCAAATTGGGACATTGCATAGTGATAAGACCCCATTCAAGACATGTGAATATCAATACATTGAGGCGGAATTCTATCACATGAAGGGAAAGGAGAAATCCACAATAAGAGAGGTTACCAAAGTTAATGCTCCATATGTTTTGAAAAAGTTTCCAGTAAACCCATTTACACATGTGAGTACCGATTATGTGTTCCCTATCAGTCAAATTGATAGGATAGACCCAAATCAAAATACTCTTATGGAAACTTCCATAATTTCAATTACAGCAATCAATCCAGGAAACATGGGAGAAATTGGTGATTCACCAAGAAATGATGAAAGCTCAAATGGGGATGTCATCATTTCATCTGCTGAAATCCAGCAAGTCTATACTTCGCCAACTAGATCAGAAGAAGTTATAGCAATGTCAGAGGTGAATGATGATGTCGATTATCAATCCATAATCTCCTCTATATTACCTAGGGAAGACCCTTCATCATCAATCAGGTCAGAATTGGAAGCTTCTTCTTCAAGATATTCAAATTTTAACATCTCTTATGATCATGGAAATTCTATTTCATCATCTACTATGCATGTAGAAACATAAGAAATAACACATGTTGAAGAAGAAGTGGAAGTTCTTAGGGATTCTCCTCTATCATTTGAAGAGGGTATCTCTACCACCGTGGATGAACTCAGAGAAATAAATCTGGGTATAAAAGAAGATCCACACCCTACTTTAATTATTGCGTCCATGACTCTTGAAGAGAAAGAGATGTATATTTCTTTTTTAAAGAAAAATCGAGATATATTTTCTTGGAACTATACAGAGATTCCAGGGATTGATCCTGATGTTGGCACTCATCATTTGGGTTTTCCAGAAGAACATCGAGGATTCAAACAAGCAGCGAGAAGAACACACCCCACCTATGCTTCCAAAATTGAAGCTTAACTGGATAATATTATCAAATCTAACTTCATCATAGAAGTTCAATATCCCTAGTGGTTGGCTAATATTTTCCCTGTGAAAAAGATGAATGGAAAAATTAGAGTTTTCATTGATTTTATAGATCTTAATCGTTATTGTCCTAAGTATGATTTTCCAGTTCCAATAACAGAACTCTTAATTGATGAAACAACTGGCTATGAAGAACTTTCCTTCATGGATGGATATTCAGGATATAATAAAATCCAAATTGCTCTAGAAGATGAGGAATCTACAGCCTTCAGATCCCCTCAGGGTGTGTTTTGCTATCGGGTAATGCCCTTTGGCCTGAAGAATGCAGGCGCAACATATCAGCGGGCCATGAATCGTATCTTCAAACCCATTTTAGGGAAGTTTGTAGAATGTTATGTGGACGATTTGGTGGTTAAATCTAGGCAACTTTATAATCACTTGGCTGATTTGGAAGACATATTCCAAAAACTTTGGAAACATAATTTGAAGATGAACCCCATAAAATGTGCTTCTTGGGTAACCTCAGGAAAATTTCTCGGCTTTGTTGTACGCCATCGTGGTATCGAAGTCGATCCTGAGAAGACAAAGTCAATCCTTGGTATGTCACCTCCATGAAATTTAAAAGAATTAAGAGGTATTCAAGGACAGTTAGCCTATATTCACTGTTTCATCACCAATTTGGTAGGAAAAAGTCTACCCTTCACCAAATTAATGAAGAAGGGAGTCACTTACCAGTGGAGTAAAGAATGTCAAGAAGCATTCTATATTCTCAAGATGTATCTCTTGAGTCCATCGGTATTAATGCCACCTGTTGAAGGAAACCCACTTATCCTCTATGTGACAGATTTAGAGCGATCATTGGGTGCCTTTTTGCCTCAGAAGAATGATGCTGGGAATGAAAACAACCTTTACTATCTCAGCCAGACTATGCTTGAAGCAGAAACCCGATATTCAAATATTGAGAAGTGATTCATAGCATTAATTATTTTAGTTCAGAAGTTGAGACACTACCTACAACATCACGAGGTCAAATTGATATCTCACAATAACCCACTCAAATTCATCCTTAGTCATCCAATGCTTACATGACGTCTGGCAAGGTGGGCAGTTATTTTCCACCAGTTTGATATTCAGTATGTGTCTCAAAAGGCAATAAAGGGCCAAGATCTGGCTGATTTCCTTGCTGAACATCCTTCAGTAGAAGATACATATTTAGATATTGAACTTCCTGATGAGGAAATCTTCTTTATTCAAGATAGTCTTTAAACATGAGAAATGTACTTTGATGGTGCTTCCAAAAGTCCAATAGGGAGAAAAAAGGAAAATCCTAAATTCAACAAAGTTGTGTTAGTAATTATGCTCATTTCCTTAGAAAAAGGCAGTGTTACCCTATTCCTTCTCATTGTTGGGAGGCAGTACAAATAATGAAGGAGAATACCAAGCTCTTATTTCAGGATTAGAGTTGGCGCTTCAAGCACAAGTGAATCACATAAAGGTGAAAGGTGATCTAGAACTGGTAATCAAACAAGTCAATGGGGATTATGAAATCAACAAAGAAGAGTTAATCCCTTTGTATGATTAAGTCAGAGAGTTAATGGAGGAATTTCCTACGGAACCGATATTTTCTTATGTTCTGAGATCACAAAATGCCCAAGCTGATGCACTGGCTAATATAGCCACAGCTGTGGAAGATCCAAATCGGGATGAGACAACCATTAGTTTTCCCCACCTTAATACAATTTCACCTTATGTTCAATCTAGAACAGAGTAAATCAATGAAATTAGTCCCATTCCTGAACCATATGTTCATACAATAGGATGGATGACACTTATCAGGGAATACCTTCAAAACGGAACACTTCCACCTGATAGAGCCGGGAAAGAACAAGTCCGGATACGTGTGGTCAATTTCACTCTTTATGATGGCCCATATCACATAGTGAAAATTCTCTACAAATGTGGTTTTGATGGAGTTCTCTTCATATGCATTGATGGTGAATAAACAATGGCTGTCATGAAAGAAGTGCATGCAGGAGTCTGTGGTGCCCATCAGTCTGAACATAGACTATCTGATCAAGTTAGAAAGCTTGGGTACTTTTGGCCTTCAATGATACAAGATTGTGTTGATTTCACGAAGAAGTTTCATTCATGCCAAGTACATCCCAACTTCATTCATCAGCCCCTAGAGTTTCTTCATACAGCTAAATACTTGTGGCCATTTGCCACATGGGGAATGGATGTAGTGGTACCTTATCCTTCAGCTACAACCAACGAGTTCAAGTATATTCTTACTGCTACTGACTTCTTTTCCAAATGGGCAGAGGCAATACCCCTCAAAGAAGTTAGTTCTAAATTCATTTTTAGCTTCATCAAGTCTAACATCATTACCAAATTTGGTGTCCCTCATACCATATTGACGGGCAATGGCACCAACTTCTGTTCATCCGAGGTGAGGAAGTTGTATCAAGAATACAACATCAAATCCAATCATTCATCTCGGTATCATGCAGAGTCCAATGGCCAGATAGAAGCTTTCAATAAGACTCTTTCAAACATACTGCAAAAGATGGTGGATAAAGATAAGAAGTCATGGCCTGAAAAAATCTTTCATACTTTATGGGCTTATCGGACCACCACCCGCACTGGAACACGGTCAACTCCATATTCATTGGTATATGCAATGGAAGCAGTCTTGCCTATTGAGGTTCAATTACCCTCACTCAGAGTATCCATTTTTGATCAGTCATATATAGATGAATAATCTGAAAAGTGATTGGATGAATTGGAATGGTTAGATGAGAAAATATTGTGCACCCTGCACCAATTAGAAGTCTGCCAGAATCGAATAGCACGAGCTTTCAACAAAAAAGTTCATCTTCATTCATTCATTCAGGGAGAATTAGTATTGGTTCTTAGAACTCCAATGATACCAGGAAAGAAACCTCCCAAGCTGGAGCTGAAATGGGAAGGACCTTATTCAATACATAAGGTATACTCTAATGGAGCTTATTCTTTAATATCAATGGATAGAGAACTCATCACTACTCCAACCAATGCCATATTTCTGAAGAATTATTTTGTATAAACACAAAACACATCATTCACGGTCCATGAATATGACCGTAAACTATTGGAATTTCTCTTATCTAGCAAGACATTAAACTGCATCATTCATGGTCCATACATACGACCTTAATCTATTGACATTTCTCTTGTCCAACAAGACATTAAACTGCATCATCATTCACGGTCCATGCATACGACCTTAAACTATTGGAATTTCTCTTGTCCAGCAAGACGTCAAAACACATATTTCATGGTCCATGCATACGACCTTAAACTATTGGAATTTCTATTGTCCAACAAGACGTTAAATTGAATCATCATTCACAGTCCATGCATACGACCTTAAACTATTGGAATTTCTCTTTTCCATCAAGATGTTAAACTGCATCATTCACGGTCCATGCATACAAACTTAAACTATTGGAATTTATCTTGTCCAGTAAGATGTTAAAATTCATCATTCATGGTCCATGAATATGACCTTAAACTATTGGAATTTCTCTTGTTCAGCAAGATGTTAAACTACATCATTCACGGTCTGTGCATACGACCTTAAACTATTGGCATTTCTCTTGTCCAGCAAGATGTTAAACTGCATCATTCACGGTCCATGCATATGAACTTAAACTATTTTCACCCTTATTGTCTAGAAAGACGTTAAACTACATCATCCACGGTCCATTCATATGACCTTAAACTATTTTCACCCTTATTGTCCAGTAAGATGTTAAACTGCATCATCCACGGTCCATGCATATGACCTTAAACTATTTGCATCCCATTCATCCAACATGACATTAAACTGTGTCTTCTTTGTCCTTACTACATGATATTAAACTGCATAGTCCCCCTTTCGTCCAAAATGACGTTAAACTATATTGTCCCCATCGTCTTAGCTACGGGCCGCTAAACTGTACAACACCCGTATTGTCCAACATGACGCAAAAAACTGTGTTCACGTCTAACATGACGTTAAACTATGTCCCTCTATTTGTCCTACATGACGTTAAATTGTACTTCTCATTCATCCTGCATGAAGTAAAACTAAAAAATTTCCCTTAATACATCCTACATGATGTTAAACTGTATTTTGTCCCTGATACATGACACTAAACTATGCAACACCAATAGTCCTCACTACAAGACTTTACATTGCATAGCTGCTTCATACGTCCTACATGACATTAAACTGTGCATTGTTAAGGTTGTTTCTACCTCTTGTTTCTCACAATGAGTATGACTCATGTGAGCTTAGAGTAAACTTCAACCATAACACTATATCTGGGCCGCTAACCATGCATAAGTCCCATCACTATTTTTTAGGTCGTTGTCCCCAAGAACAACTTGATCACTAATTCATTATTTAATTGAACTACGCGGACTTTGATCCTTTCCTTCTAGGCTGGGTATGTAGTCAACATCCTAAGGTTCAAGCCCAAAACCAATCTCTTCACATCGGTTCACCTCCATCTCATACGATGTTGATTCTTGAATCCATCCCCAGAATCAATATCTTTACAGTGGTTCACCTTTGTCCTTGCCATATGACGTTAAACTGTACAAAACTTTTGTCCTGTATGACAATAAACTAAAACACTCTTTGATACCCTCACCTAAGAGGGAATCATTATTTACATTGATCTCCAATTATCTTATATTACAAAGACTATGTGCATACTTGGTAATGCATGAACCTTTTATCTTGGGTCAAACCATCATTGCACTAAAGTCCCCTTTTCACCCTTCACTTGTACGAACCAAATATGTACATAGGGTATTTCTAAAACTACATGGGCTTGATTCCCATCCTTATGGGATACGTAGGAATGTTTGAGCATCCCTTGAATCCAGCCCCAAGTCTTTGGGCCTAACCCCAAATTCCACTTTTAGTCCCCTGACTGAAAAGTCCCTATGAAAACACACACTATGTATTCATTATTATGGTCTGAGCTCTATGACCCTAAACTAAGATCTCTCATACTTTCATCCCACATGACGTTAAAATATATTTGAAGAACTACGTATGGCTTTATTCCCATCATTGTGGGATATGTAGTGAAGTCCAACATTTCAATTCAGGACCGAGCCACAACATGATTATGGTTAGCATTGATCTATGTATCTTTACATACATTGGAAAATACCCATTTTTATGTGTCATAATCCTAACAATAAATATTTTCAAATATTCATAATCCTTTTCTTGACTTCTGGTAACAAAATGTCCAATTTATGATTGTTCTTTTGCCTGACTATGCAGCATGTTCCCTTAGGCGGCCTTGCATAAGTAGTCTACATAACAGACTTGTCAGCTAAAAGATGCTATTATTTGACTATGCAGACAATGCCCTTAGGTGGAAATGCAAAATTCAACCCCCTAACGGGTTTTTCAAATAATGGTAACTTCATTCTTAGGAAGAAAACCTCTTTTTTCCTTATTGGTCTTATCGACAATATGTAAGGATCCGCAAAAAATATCCATTCTTAACACATTTGTCCCATGTTCTTTCTCATGATCTGAAAGTATTCAAGTCTATGGTTTATATTTCCCTTCCCTAAGTTTGGGTCAAACCTTCATAGGAGTGACATTCATCTAGTTCTTAGACAATATTTTTTGGAAATATCTTCTCCATATTCAAGTACCTCTCTTCATAGAGAAAACTCTATGCTTCAAAAAAATTTAATCCCCATAAACTTCCATTGGCTTTTTAGCAGTAGAAAAGTTAATTTCTGAGAGTTCTTTTGCTTGACTATGAAGCACATGCCTTTAGGCGGCCTTGTATAAGTAGTCTACATAATGGAACTGTCAGCCACAAGATGCTATTATTTGACTATTCAATCAATTACCTTAGGCGACTCTGCATAATTTAACCCCCTAACCGGTTTGTTAAATAGTGGTAACTTCATTCTTGGGAACTACTTCTTCTAATGAC
This sequence comes from Viscum album, assembly GCA_963277665.1. Lineage (NCBI taxonomy): Eukaryota > Viridiplantae > Streptophyta > Magnoliopsida > Santalales > Viscaceae > Viscum > Viscum album. The sequence goes on along the minus strand of OY728152.1, from coordinate 1,374,227,176 downwards.
TTTTATCCATTTTTCATATCATTTCTCAGATTCTAAATTTCTTAAGTCATCGTTTACATATTCTCCCTCATACTTGAGTGTGGTAATATGTTTTCAGATAATTTTTCAAGGAACTGAGTCAATTTTAATCCATTCGGTCAAAACTATTTTGACCTTAAACATTATCCTTTTTATGTCCGATGTGCATGACTTTAAACTGCCCACAAAATATAAGTGAACTCTGAACAAAATTCATGTTCTAGATCACTAAACATACATTTCGTATGATTTATGTAATATTGAGAAATTAAAAGATTCAATGTTTGTAGGTTTATTTATAATAATCCAAAAAAAATCAAACTATTATTACTAGGCCCATTGGCTTAGGTAAAAATTTAAAGTAGGTAGCAAAATAAAGCATGCACAAATGATTGAAGATGAAAGTTTTTTTCATTTAATGCACAAAAGTTAGAAGGAAATCCACAAACTAGAGTCTCTTCTATTTTCCAAGAATTAAAAAAGACTTTCAACATAACTCTTCTTTTGATTCAGAACATCTCGAGCTTCATCTGCAGCCACCTAGAATTCATTCATACAACTGGATACAATAAGAGATGCAGTGATACCAGCTCTTCTTGGAACAATTGTAAAAGAATGTTCTTGAGTGTGGTTTGAGAAAATTTTCTACTGATCAAACAGTGACTCTGTTTCTATCCAAGAGACTTGGAAGATGGATACATGGATTTGAGAATGGATAATTGGAAGTAAAGAGCCATTTGAAGAGATTAATCTTTTCATATATTGTTTCTAATGTCATGATAATCTCCACTCCATCAACCGGCAGCGGAAAACATATCAACCCATGGTTTTCCATTTTCATATCTGCAAGGAAATGGAAAGGAAGAAAAATTTGAAAGTTCACACCAATGTTGTTGCTCTTAATGAACATCATAACCGAAATAGAAGAGTAGCAGTGAAGATGCATCTCGAGAAGATAGTTCTTTGCATCTGGAATGTTGAAACCTTGCAGATGACCATGCCCATATAGAGGCAAGTAAATACTATGTGGGAAATTAACATGTTATTTCTTCAAGTACTTGGATAAATTTGGGAGAGTGCTGTCACAAATATCATTTTAATCATGGCCAACAATGTTCATCATGTCATCAATTCGCTTGCTCACTCGTTCATCAGCCATTCAAATTCTTCTAGGAATCATTGAATGTGTACAAAGGTCGAATAAATTAACTCTTAAGTAAGTTAATTTTTCATAAAATTTGTGAAGAAAATTGAAAAAATGGCTAATGCATTAAAACACGCAAGTCCAAAGTTGGCGCACAGGTGTAACTGTGTCGCACAGGTTTTTGTACATACGTATCACTGCACAGGTCAAAATATTTCTGCAGTAGCGCAACATAGAAAAGAAGAAAAGAAACCACGGAAAATCGGAAACTTGCGCGGTGAAGGAAACTTTTGCGATGAGAGCTCGAAAGTTTGAAATCCGGGTGATTTGTGAGAGAATGACCGCATATATATAGGCTAGGACGCAACCTTGTGCGCCTAAAGCCAGCACGCTCAACCCTTGCATGCCGCCATTTGCACGCTCAAGACTTGCATGCCGCCATCTGTGCGCTCAACACTTGCGCGCCACATGTTCCTTGGTTTTTCTTCTTTACCTCAGAGTCACATCCTTATTTCTTTCATATCCAACTCTGAGGGGGGACTTTTGTTGATGCTTCTTTCTGTCACAGATTTTAAATGAATGAAAAGGGAAATACCTTGAACTCAAATGGATTCATCCTTTGAAAAGACATCAAAAATTGACAAAGTCATGAAAAAGTATTCATTTTCACTTGGGTCACGTAAGTTCCACCAAGGTCACGCAAGTATACTTGCGCACTGCCTAGTGGTTGTGAAAGTGACTTGCATGACCTCTTTGAATTTCGCCTAGGGTCTTAACCAGCCAATAAATACCCCTGGTGGTCCCCCCATTGAATATGGGAAAATTCCAGAAACTCAGATATGAGCTCCCAGTGCCCTAGTCTCTTCTTGAAGCTTCCGAACACTTCTATGGCAATTTCTTACCTAGAACGGAAGATCTAAAGAGGGGGGGGGGATAAGTGTTGAAACTAATCAAAACTTGCGTTCCTAAGTGGACAACCCTTAAGGGAAATGGACACACTTGTGTGCCACCTTACCCCTTCAACAGAACTTGCGCATCACTATTCTGGAAGCCCCTAGAGATAATACTAAGGGCTTGAGACAAGTTTCTCCCAAGTATTACCCTAAGGGTTGACCATCATGCAAGTACCCCTGTGTCATGCAACTATACTTACGTGACCAAAACTTGCGCGCCTACGTAGGAATTTCACGCATCTCTCTTTTTGGGTGCCCTTTTTTCCTATTTCACCTCTCTTATGCCTATCCACCTCTCCAATTCAATATTTAGACTTCAAAACCCTCTTCAAATCCATTTATGGAATGATTCCTTTGTTGGCCTCCTTATCTGAAAGTAATTTTGTGGAACATGTCTTAAAACCTAGTGATTTACATATCTTTATTTCACTAAGGTTAAAGATTTCATTCATTCAACCTCATCCTTTAAAGATGATAGAATCCGTAACCTGGGCCTTCTTTTCAAGAATAAGCCCCAGTCCAAGTTCTCTTAATTTGGGAATCCTCCTTAGGAATAAGCCCCAAGGCCCCTAACCTGGGAATCCTCCTTAGGAGTAATCCCCAGTCATAATTTCCCAAATCTGGGAATCCTCCTTAGGAATAAGCCCCAAGTCCCCTAACCTAGGCATCCTCCTTAGGAGTAAGCCACTATCATAATTTCCCCAATCTGGGCATCCTCCATAGGAATAAGCCCCAAATTCCAAATCCCTTTAACCTGGGCCTCCTTCTCAGGAATAATACCCAATCATAATTTCTCTTAACCAATCTTAATTTACTTTTGATTTGGGCTTCCTTTTCATGAGTAAAACCCAATCATAAGTCCCCTCCTAATTTGGGCATCTTACTCAAGAGTAAGCCCTAAGTTAGAGTATCAAAATCTCTATAAAGTACATATACCTTTATGGACCTTATTCCCGGGTTTCTTACCTGAAGTGAAACCTAATATTCATCTATTTTGGGCATTCATCCATACACAATCCCCATATCATTTCTTATGATTGCATCTTTCATGGCACAATTTTATGGTTTCACCAATACATCTTGTTTCTCACACTGAGCATGACACACGCGAGCTTAGATTGTAAAAGTAATCCTGACATCTTTCTTTGAGCCATCAATCATGCATAAACATCATACTCCCTTACTCGAACTACATGGGTTCTGATTCCTTTTCTAAATAAAGGATACGAAGGTAGCCCATCTATAGGTACGATCCCAACTTTGAAATAATCCATGTCCTTATGAATGAGAATAAACATCAAGTTCCCCATTGAGTGGCTTTAAAACCCGTATGGTCATTATAATGACAAAGAGACTTTTATATAATGTATTAAAGGATACCATTGACTAATAATCTCTAACAAATACAGATGATTCTATATCAATGAATAAACTCGAATACATATAAAAATATTCTCTAATTTTTCTACATATCAATAATTGATTGTCAGATCTAAAGGAAAGCTCATTTTATACTTGGTAATGTAATAAGGATTCACGAACATAACTTAAATCTATAAAGAGAGTCCCGGAGTAGACAATAATTCCCCCCAAAATGGTGTGATGAGTCCGACCTCCCATCCTCTCGACCAATGCAAATTATTAAGCCTCATCAGTTCATAACTAGTGAGCACCTACCTTTGGAAAGTAGGTCCAAATGGATATGGAATCATTGGATGTTTCTGGTTCTACGAACACACCCATTAGAAACTGCTTGGAATGTTTGAACCTTAATCCAACGAGGTCATCCCCATTTCCAAAGGAAAAAAATCCCCCACCTACACATCCCCCACTTGTAAAACACCCCCACCCCCAACAAATCCATCACCCACACCGACACATCCCTCTCCCCTTGTCCAATAATCCATAAATGAATTATTTCAGAATAATGGTGGGTTTAGGTAAATTTCTCAAAAAAAACTACCATAAATACCCACAAAACATAAAAACATAATTCACTTTCAATCAAAACTACTATCAATAAAAACAGAAAGTAGTAAATAATGAAACTAACTACCCACTACAATCAAAACACCAATAGAACATCCTCAACCAGCAATGAAACCAGAACATCCTCAACAAAAAAACCTACAATGCACCCAATTAAGAAATATAAAATACCGACAGACCAATACAGAAATAATGATAAAAGAAAAAATAAATTGATGCATTTAACCGTTGATAACAAACGTACAAAATATAATAAATATATTCAGTCACAATAGATTATCAAACATCATATATCATATATATCAGTGAAAAATGTAATGGATCAATCTGTCTTTCATCACCATCACTATCTTCACTGTCATCATCAGCCTCATCCTCACCCTCATCCCAATCTTATTATTCATCCTCATCCTCATCCTCATCCTCATCCTTATCCTCACCCTCATCCTCCACCACAATATTACCCTTGACCTCGACCACATCCTCGTCCTCGGTCTTGTCATCATCATCATCCTAAAACTCTTCCTCACCATCATCGTCACCATAATCATTGCTAAGAACAAAATATTTTCGACCAACAATAGGACTACCACCTGGTGTGCTAGATAATGAACACATCGATGACATATGTACATCACAAGACATTATGGACTCTGGTAGAAGTTATGAAGATAAAACTTCCATCAGTTTAATAAATTCATTGTTTGTCCGTTATGGTTGTTCTTACAATTGTGTGAACCTTTTTCAGACTATTCTACTTGTGAAATTACCTTTTACAACTCATTGGTACTAAAAATAGTACCTGAAGAGGTCCAATACCTAGTTAGAACTATACTCTTCCCTTGCTAACATCATACTCTGCCAGGGTTCTCATCTCCAAAAACCTGATGTACGTGACCATTTAGCCCAAAATTGTCAGGTTATAGGGAATCAAGGGCCTCCAAAGCATACTATTACAACTAGAAATAGATTATTAAGTTGAAAAATAGATATTGAAATTTGAAATCATAAAATTATACTTAAAATATGATGTTGTGTTAGTTTATTAACCGAATTTCAATCTTTTTTCTTTCTACTCGAGCAAAACTGTTTTTCACGAGACACACATACTTAAATATTAAATAACTCCCTCTATAATGATATTAAATGTAAGAAACCACAATTAAAAATAGGTTACCAATAATTAATTTCATATCTAAAATTATATCAAAACATTATAAATTGAATGAATTATGGAGGAAAGAAAAAAAGTGAATGTCCTAAAGAAAAATTGTAAATGACTATCGTGCCTACTTCCTCTCATGATCTGACAATGTAGTATGCCCCAGAGTATGGACGTATATTTTAGAATCAATGTTTTTTTATTTTTTCTGGATTATTTCTAAATAAAATTCACCAATAAAAAATAAAGTATTAATTAAAAACATAAAAAAATTTATTCAAAAACCTCAAATGTGATTAATACCTTAATCTTCGTAGTCCTGTAATGAGTGATAATTTTTCAATAATGGTCTATCATAAAATCACCCATGATAGGTACCGCCTATAACTCTGTGCCAACTCTTTCACACCAACCTATACACAAATCATGCTTATAGCCTCTCCAAATATCACTTAATTCTTTTATACATGTGGGAAGTGCACCCTCACCATCAGGATAATTAAAAATAAGATGACACCAAAACATTAATTCATTTAAATAAAAAAATAATATTATATTAAATCCAATAGATTTTTTAACACATATATGTGCCCAGGAATTATCCTTGACTTTGTTTGGAAACTTTCTCCATGAGATCCAACTTACGGGAATGATATCGAAGTATCTGAAAATCATATCCAAAAAACACCAACATTGCTACCCTATTTTTTCAATCATTTGGTTGTCTTCATTGTAGTGCACCATCAACTGTGTGAAACTATTCCACACCGTATGCATGCATGTACATCCTCGCTGCCTATTAGTATATGTAGCTATCATAGAAGAAAACAATTATTATAATAACACATATTATAAGGAAAATGAATTATGTTAAAAAAATTATTAGGATTATATAAATATACCTACAACCATCTGATCAATGGGTGCCTCTAGATCCGAAGGCACTGAAAGAACATCACCTTGTATAGGTGGAGTGGGTCCTAGTGTATGCTCCGTAGGTATAGACTGTTTCAGAGCATGAGTCGAAGAAGGAATGTGGAATCTCAGAGTGAAAGAAGTAGAAGGAAAATAAAATGGCATGAATGGGTGGAAAAATGTATGATATAGTTGATGAGTGGGAATTATCATCTGATATAGTAAGTAATGGTAAGGAGGCATAAATATAAAGGCTAGTGAAAAAAGGGAGGCCAAAATATCTTATTTATCCCTAATGATACTGTGGGATCAGACTGTGTGTAAGATGGTATGTCAGTGGGAGGGCATGGTCTAATCAGGTATGCCGACTGGAGCGCCTAGCTCTCGTACCACACCTCATAACACTAGCCATAATACTAGGACCACTACTAGGCCGCTCGTCGAATAAGTTGTACGTAAGTGGTGGATCCTTCATAAAATTTTAGAACAAAATTAATCACATGAAATTATATGCTGTTGAAATATATATATATATATATATATATTTGAAAAAAAAACTCACCCCATGTATAAATAGAGGAATTCCCATGTCATTCAATCAGCGGTTGTTATCCGTCATCCTTTTTTCTGCGCATCTCTTCAATATGTCTTATTTCCATCATTTTAAAATAAATTTGAAAGTAATTAGAAAAGGTTAACTAATTTGTAACCCAATAAACAAAAAATATGGGACATGGATTATTTGTCCTAGGTCATTTGGTTCTTATTTTTAGTTAGGTAAATTAGTTAACTTTTTTGGTTAGGTCATTATTTTCATTTGTTTTGATTTTCATATCAATATGTTTAATATGTCTAATTTAATTCTTCTTTTTTATTTATAATAATTTAACTATTTCAGCTGTGTTTTGGTTTTGTAGGTATGAATACAGTTCAATTAAATATTAGAAAATGAAACTCAAATAAATTTGCAACCAATAAACATTGAAAAGTAACATTATGGTCAAGTCAGATACAAAATATTTGTAATCAATATTAAATAATTTTAAATAGTACAAACCTTAACAACTGAAGTTGAGATAAACCAAAAGAACTAAGAACAAAGATGAATGATTCTATATATTCCCCATCACAACTTAGGGTTCACAATCCACTCTAACAATTGAGCTATCATAATCATCAAAAGTAATAAATGGATTAGGGCCAATGGAATTAGGGATGGTGTCCATTCCATCGTCACCATCATCAAAAAAAATATTGTAATTACTTCAATTATGAAACCAAATTTAGGTATAAGATGATCTGTGACTTAAAAAACTTGTTTTCATTGATTTCAATACATATGGTTTGTCGGTAGCAAGAGTACGAGTCATACCACTAAGTTTAAATCCACAATCATCAATAAAGGTTCCGTACCTTGTCATCAAATCAAACAACTGAAATTTAATTATAGTTACTTGACAATGAGAGTAATAATCCTATAATTTTTTTTCAACGACTCCATAATAAGATTATATTTTAAAATGAGGTATATTTTCCAATGCAATGGAATAATAGTATGTTGTGGCAGTTAGCATAAAACCATCATGTTGTGTTCTCATGTTCTTTTCTTTTTCAATGATAATAAATATATACCCATTGATCTCAAATGATTTAAATTCATGAACCACTATATTAGGACCAAAAGATAATGATATTATTTCCTCAAAGATATAGTCTGCATGAAAACTAAATACCTGAAATATAAATGAATATTAAAATTAATTAAATATTTACATTTTTAATTTATTACAGAAATATTTATACCTTTAATTTCAACCAAGAAGAAAAACCTTTTCTATGAAAAGCCAATCTCCTTCTAAAATTTAAAGAATGATGTTTTATATTTATCATTTCTTTTAGGTTCCCATAGATAAAAATAAAAATAGTTTAATAGATATGTAAAATTACAAGAGATGAGATAATATAGAAATGTTCAATTTACTTACTTGATATATTCATTGAAAAAATCATAGTTGAACAAATCTGTGTGATGTACCATCTCCCACTCTTCAAGGCTTAATGAAGTCAATGTATATAATTTGAGAATTTCTCTTGTTTGAGGTAGTGATGGAAAAATAGGATCAATTTTCTCATACTATTCTTTCTCATTTCTCATTGGTCTTTTCATTCTCGTAGTAAGATCAGACAAATACATTGAGTAGAAATCCATACATCTTGAGCGAAGTAACTGTTCATGGTAGAACCATCAGTATGATTCCTCTTCCAGACATAAATTTCAATGTGTATATATTTATTTCAATTGGATACATCCAAAAAATACAACAGTTCCTCTGAGAAGTATTTTGGGTGGCAGATGGATAGTCTGATATAGCATGCATGTGAAAAATGATGGAGGAAATATTTTCTCTAACTCACAAAAAATTAATGGTGTCTCTTCCAATATAGTTTACAAGAAATTCTTGGAAAACTTTTTAGCACACATATCTCTAAACAAATAGAGCAACTGAATAACTTACAACCATACATTATTAGAAAAAATATGATGGATTTATATGGGAATCAACTCATGTAGAAGGATGTGATAATCATGAGTCTTCAAAGATTTAAAGTTTAACTCTCTTATATTGACCCATTTTTATATATTTCTTGAATATCCATAAAGAAATTTAATAGTCTCTAGTACTTTTAGAAATTGGTTTTTTCTGTAGGTTTCAAAACATAAGAATCACATGTATCTTTCCATTTATTTTCGCTGATACACATAGGATGAAATGATGTTGTTCTGAACCCCCAATCCATCATGTCATTCCGAGATTGTAAATCATCTTTTCTATTTTCTTTGAAATTTGGAAGAATTGAAAGTAAAATTTCACATATATTATTTTCAATGTGCATTATATCTAACCAATGATGTACCAAATTGGTTGACCCATAAGGAAACTCAAATAAGACACTCCTCTTCTTCCAATTGTAACATGTATAATTGGAAACATTTTTCCTCTTTCTAGATTTCATTTGACCCTTCCCAAGTGAAAAACCGAAATCTTAAAATTCATTAAGCAATTAAATTCTGGAAATACACTGAGGTGTATCATCAGTCTCCATGTTATTGTTAAATCTTCAATGATTATTTCTATATGGATGGTCCATTGGAAATAATCATCGATGTACCATAAAACTTAAACTATGGCGATATTTTAGTCATCTGGATCGAGTATTCTTCATAAAAATTGGACATGACATTTTTTCCTTTGTGCTCCTTGTAGACATCATTTCATAAGAAGGAAAATCATCGATCATCCACATAAGTGGAACACGCATATGAAATATTTCTTTCGAACATGCATCAGGTGTGCACACACCCATATCCCAAAGAAGTTTCAACCCTTTTGTTAGTGGTTGAATATATACATCTATATCATTATCAGGATCAGAAGAGCCATATATAAGTATAATAATTAAATTGAAAGGTTTTTTCATACACAACCAAAGGGGGAGGTTATAAATGTGTATGAAAAACAGCCATGTGTTGTGAGAAGTAAGCATCTTCCCAAACAGATTAAAACCATCACATTAAAGACCCAATCTCACATTACACACATCAGATTCAAAATATGGACATCAAACATCAAATTTATGCCATGAAAATCCATCTTTAGGGTGAACTAACTCTTTATTATTCTTCTTTCTATTGGTATTAGGCAATCACATGTTTATTGATATTTCATTAGACATGAAAATATTCTGGAGTGTGGTGATCAATGGAAATAAAGACATTATTTTTTGTAGAACCCAAGTTGGTATTCCATCATATTTTGGATTCCATCAGGACGTTCCACATTTTAAACAATCATCTATTTTAGTAGTTTTCTCCCAGAATAAGATACAATATTTTGGGAAAGAATGAATTTTGTTTTTTGAAAATCCAAGTTCTTAAAAAAACTTCCATGCCATATAGTGGTTTCAGGGAATATATGTATCATCTAGAAGTAATTACTTCAATAAATTAAGAATGTAATCGATGATAGTATTATAAATACCAAACATGGTTTTCCCATGAATCTATTAGATTAAAAATTCCAACTTTTTCATTTTACCAGATTGCCGATATACAAGAGTCATGGAAGCATAAATAAATTTTTTCACTCTATCAACATCATCATTTTCATTGGATGCATCATGTGTATCTGTATTGAAGTCTTATTAGGTATAAATCCTTTACTTCTCACGATTATGAATAAATGGAAACCAATGAAATATCAAATTCTCCAATCCAGTCCTCTAATTTGGATCATCAACATTTTGAGATTCCATTTTCTCCCCATTGTGATATCACACTTAGTAGTTTTTTAATACAATATTTGGTTATATGGTAGATAACTTCTTCATGGATCAACCGAGGTCTTCCAACACAATTATAACATTGGTAATGTATGTGACCACTATCTGAAGCATTTTAAATTGAGAAATATAAAAATATCTCCAAATTTTTTTGAAAATTTCTTGAGATCCGATCGGTTTCATACATACAACTTATATCTATTCATTAAAAAAGTGTAATAATTTATTATTAAAAAAATAGTATTCCAATGAATTTTTTAATAAATTACTATTACATGATAAAGGTTTTTAACCATTAGAAAATGATCACTCAGGGTACTTATTTATATCATGGGCATAATCATGGAGATTACGAAGGCCAAGTGTATGTAGTGGATCTGGTTTTAATATTTTTTGGAGAGGGAAATCATCCATTTGAGGTATTGTCTTGACCAAAACTACTCTTTCTATTAATTATTTTGAAATTGGTTCAAATTATTTGTAAATATTTTCTAATTTATTTAGAGAATTACTTTATCATTTCAGTTAGTTTACATTTTTTTCTATCAATACACTTCTTGGGAATAATTTACACTATCTTTATTGTTTTCTTGAGTGTTTTATTATAGATTTAAGATATGTAAATTCATGGCATGTCTTATTCCAAATGATGAAGAGAATTTATGTGATAATCATGGTTGGATAGATGAAAATAATTTATACTAATGTTGATTTTAATCGGAGAGTATCATTCATTTCACATAAAGGATAGAATTTTATGATGACATGTGAGTGGGAGGTTGATGTGTGTAGAGTGGAATTAGATTTGTGAGATTGAAGATATTTTTTCACTTCTAGTAGGCTTGGATCTTGTGGAAAAACCATCATTATCCTATGACACTTCTCTAAATGGTTTACGAAGATCATAATGTCTTTTCAGAAAACTCTTCAAGACTCCCTCCATAGAGATAAATTGACTTTTAGAAAAAATTAATTATTGTAGTGTAACCCATATAAATTTCAACATATCATTTGGAACTAATTAAGTTGAGGTAAATCAATTTTCTTCTTAAGGTCATGGAGGTTGATTTATTTATTCAACTACACAAATCACTCTATTAGTTAGTGGTTGTGTTAATGCTAAATAATGATGAACCATGTGACCATGAAGAATGTATACCCATTTTTGGGTATTTTTGACATGATTGATCAATTGTGAGGATAATAGTTGTTCTCTATAAATGACTTATAGTTATGTTATAATCATCTTAAAGTTATATTTTGATATTTTGGAGATAACATTTAAGGGTAGATTCATAATACATGAGTATCTTGTCGTTACTATTAGGATTAAAAAATCTATCGTTGTATTTATGTCTAACTAATTAAATCATGTCAATAAACCATAAATTTAAAATTAAACAAGGATAAAATAACTCATGATCATATTGTCATCTTCAATAGTAATAAAAATTATTCTATAATGATAAATCACAATAAAACCACAACCTAAAATTATATATGGATTGTGTTCATAAGGGGATCATAATAATAACTGGGTAAAACAAATAATATTTCAAAAAAATTGAATGAAAAAAGATAAAATAAATGGATACAGAAGACATAACTCAATTAAAACATACCAATTTGAAATAGAAGAACAAAAATTACTTGAATCAATGATAGATCACCGGTTAGGATGTAGGGTTCGCAGCCCCGATAGATCTCATTTAGGGAAAAATGTGAGAGCTGGTTTCTAGAGAAAGTGTGCTTGGGAAGTAGGGTTGCCATCCTAGATAGATCAGTTATAGAGGAAGTGCACTCATCAAGCAGGGTTGGTCCTCAAGATGTAAGGTTCATAGGAGGGAGAGATCTTACTTTGGGAAAAGATCAGTTTTGGATGGAGGAAGTGGGATCGAGTGTTTTGGGGATTTTCCATACCAATGTTTTTAAAGAAACATTGTGATAGAGGGTATATTCCAATGGTTTTCACAAACCGTTGGGATACCTATATTCCAATCAAGCTTGTCCCAATGGATTTATTAAACTGTTGGGAACCCCTATGCATATCTTAATATTTTTCTAAAACCATTGGAAAATGCCACCATATATAGGCCCATACCAGTGGTTTCAAGGAACCGTTGGTATAGGTTTATTATACCAATGGGTTTTTTAAACCATTGGGACATAAGAATTGGTATAGGTGGGATTTCAACTAATGTTACTAGGAGTATAGGGAAGATTAAAATCAAAGGATTGTAGATATTGATCCATCTCTGCTATCTGAGTTTTGAGTGACATTGAGTAAAGATATATTTGAGGCTCTTGTGGTCTCTGTACACCACAAATCACTCAACTAATGCATAGAGTCTTGAACAAATTAGGCTTGTACAATTTCTACTAGCTCAAGATTGTGTGTTGGGTAATTTATCTCATGAGTACTCAACTATTGAGATCCATACGCAATGAACCAGTCCTCCTGAATCGGCACTACTCCTAGGCCTATGTCGGATTCATCATAGAAAATGGTATAAACTCTTCCTAGATCTGGAAGAAATAGAATATGTGTCATGAAAAGACTCCCTTTCTTCTCCCAAAAGGCTTTATTGCACGCTTCTAACCATATGAAATTAACACCATTCTTGGTGAGGCCAATAAGATGTGAAGAAATATGTGATAAGTCCTGTATGAAATTCCTATAATATCCATACATCCCAAAGAAATTTTTTATATCAAACATGTTCTTGGGATACTCCAAGGAAAATATAAAACTAACCTTTTATGGGTTTACATATATGCCTGATTATGAGATAATATGGCCCAACAAGTGAAATTTATCAATTGAGAAGTTGCACTTAGAATGAATTACATAAATATGATTCTCTCTAAGTGTACTCATAATGATCTCAATTTGAATTTCATGGTCTCTAAAAGTGTGAGAATACAATAATATGTCATCAGAAAAGACCTCGATAAAAGAATCAAGATAGTTATGGAAAACCCCACTCATTAGATCCATGAAAATAGAAGGCATGTTCATATGACTGAATAGAATAACAAGGTTCTCATAGAGACCATAAATTCTACAAAAAGTTCTATGATGTATGTCTAATGACTTTACTCGCACCTAATGATAACCCGATCTCATGTTGATATTATAGAAGACCCTATCTTCTCTGAGATGGTCAAAGAGATCATCTATTCTAGGTAGTGGATATTGTTTCATGACTGTAATATAGTTTAACCATATGTAATCAACATATAAATGTATGGTTCCATCCTCCTTCTTGACCAAAAGCACAGGTTAACCCCAAGAGTAAGTATTTGGCCGTATAAAACCTTTTTCCTCTAAATCATATAACATCTGCTTGAGATCTTTAAGATCGGTAGGTGACATCCTATACAAAGGAATGGACATTGGAGCTTCTCCTAGAACAGGATCGATTGAAAACTTTACCTCACTCTTAAGAGGTAAGCTTGAAAAATCCTTGGTAAAGGTGTCCTTGAAACGATCCACTACCGGAGGAAAATATGTTTTTCATAAACTATGATCCTCCATGATTATATTTTCAATTTGGGTAGGTAATCCACCTAGAACATGATTCTCTGGTCCTACTCTACCAGTCTGCACATCCCACACACCCTTATGTAGATAAATTCTACTCTCTGGTGATGAAAACGATACCCTTCAATGATAACAGTCTATAATGGAATGATACATAACTAACCAATCCATCCCAAGAATAAAATAAAATCCCATAATCTCAATAAAAATGAGGTCCCATAAGAAAGGGTAACTACCTACCAAAAGTGGATAGTCCATACACTAGTGTATGCCCTATATTCATACCCCTAAGAATGTATTTTGGGTCATTACACCATAGTGATATTGTATCTCCAGTCCAAGAATTTATATAATAGATACAAAGATAAAATAGTTTGAAGAACCTATATCAAATAAAGTAGATACTATAGTAGACACCACTAGAATAGTACCTCATACTGTAGACAGTCTCATAACCTAATCATTGGGTATCAGCTGTAGTGCATGAAATTGGATTGATCCATGACCATGTGCAACAAATAGACTACCATGATCATAAATACTATGTTGGATCTAATATTGATTAAGGGTATGACTACCATGACCAAGACATGATCCTGAAACATTCATATCGGTGATATTCCAACTCCCCACCTGGAACAACGCAAAAGAACCTGGTCTTGAAGGCAGAGTTGGAAAAGATCCTTTTCCACTAAAATCAGGTGCATAGGTCCTAATAAATATCTAAAGATTCCCCATAAGGCTGAAAGACCTTCATTTGAGTGGATATCTATCATAATAAGGCTTTAGATTCCCCCTTCTTCCTCATTGATGATACAGCGTGGAGTTATCAAAACAATTACTTGGGTTGTCATTTCCCTAATGAGAAACCTTGAGAGAATGCTTTATCCCACTAGGAGAACTATTGGAATGTCATGGAACTGGTCATCTGTGCCCGATACTATTACTGTCTCTCAGGTTACACTCAGTGATAAGAACCTAATTGAATTTTTCATAAATAGTATGTAGGCTAAATACATTCACCTATGTACGTAATGTATACAAAATCCCATAATAGTTAATTCCCATATCAATTCATATGGATTCGAATTTTCTCCCGCCTGGTGTTTCGGTGCCCCCAGAGGGATTTCCCTCTTTTGCGTGCGGTACGCCAGCGATCGGCATCGGCTCAGTTCATCCCACTCAGCCCTCTTTCAAGGAGGTGCTTCTTCGTCCTCATCCAGGCATTGATCTGAACACGGAGGTTTCGTCGGCTGATCCTATGCTTTCCTTCTCAGAGGATGGATCCCCCATTCTCAAGATTTTGGCAGAATCCTTTGCGGCGGCGTCTTCGGATCTTCAGTGGACCTTGATTGCACATTTTGGTGCCGACAAAACTCCCCTTTCTTTTTTCCAATATTGCATCCGGCGCTGGGGTCTGGATCTGCCGGCGATGATTTCTATTCCGGATCGAAAGGCTTTCTGCATTGTTTTGGCTTCTTGGGCAGACTTCGTGAAGGCTTGGTGCATGAGTTCGCGTTCTGTGGGTCGCTGGAGGTTATCCCTTTCAAGATGGTCGATGGACGCTCATTTTGGTCGTGAATGCTCCAAGGCGGCGGTGTGGATCTCATCCCAAGGTTACCCCTCTCCCTCATGAACGAGTCTTTCCTTAAGGCTATTGGGGATTCCCTAGGGTGCTTTTTTTGCATTGATGAAAGGACCTCTTGCTTGGAGGAAGCTTTGGTTGCGAGTAATTGCGTGGAGATGGATATTTCTCGTCCGCTTCAGGACCATCTGCTGATAAGGATCGAAGGGATGATGGATTGTCATCAAATTCTGGTTTATCTGGCCTTTCCCAGGTTTTTCAATCTCTGCCACATTTCTGGTCATTCTTTATAGGTCTGCCGCAATGCTCGAAGGGTGGAATTTCCTAAGGAGTCATCAAGGCCTTCTCCCCAGCCTCCTCGTTCTCAATTCCGTACAGGCTCCAAGGGGCGCGACCGAGGCAAAGGGATTGTTTCAGTCCCCAATGTCTAGTCTGTAGAGGAATCCTCTTCCACACATGTTTTTGTCGATGCGAGTGATGTTTCCTCCTCCTGTGATCTCGTTCCAGTTCACCGAGGATGGGGAGGGGTTCCACGGGGTCAGGTTCCAGAGGAAGATCTTTCTTCCATGGGGGTGGATCCTGGAGTTTTTTCTTCGCGACATTATATATATGTGAAGAATTGGATTCTGGGTTCCATTCTCATTTCAGAGATCATCATGGTGGACTCTGGCCCATATGAAGGCTCCCCGCCCTCTTTATCTAGGGAGCGTCTCCCTCTAGCCATGTCTTCTCTTCTAGTTGTGTCCTCTCCTCCCTCTTATCCAACTCCGCTTTCTCCTTCTTCCCCTTCCCATTCTCCAAAAGTGGTTCTGATGATGGATCTCAGTTTGATGGAAGGGAAGGAATTTTCATCTCTAGATTCTTATCGCAAGGCTTGTTTTAAGGGTGTGGTTTTTCCAGGGGTCATCTCCCCTCAGGGGCATGTAGGCATGTGAACTCGTTCTCAATCTAAATATAGTGTGCAGGAAGGTACAACTGTGCCTCTTCATGCAAAGAGCCAGGAGTCTGGGGCCAAAGATAGATGAGCTCATCTTAATGTCTAAAATTCTTATATGGAATGCCCAGGGTTTAGGGGCCAGGTCAAAGTCCGATTTCATCTTCAATGAGTTTAATTGTAATAAAGTTTCTATGGTAGCTATTCTGGAGCCAAAAAATAATTCCAACAAGATCACTAAGTATGATCAAATGCTAAAGGTACATGGATTTATGCACAGGGATCTTCTTAACTCTCATATATGGTTGTTTTGGAAGGATCATGTGCTCGTTGATCTTCAGAGTACGTCGGATCGGTCCTTGACTACTAAAATTACAGTAGGGAATCACGCCTTTATATTGTCCTTCATCTATGCCAAATGCAATGCCGATGATAGAGAGGCTTTGTGGAGTGAGTTAGAAGGTGTTAATCCCCAAGATATTCCTTGGATTGTTGGGGGTGATTTTAACATTATCGCAAGTCCTAAGGAGAAGAAAGGGAGAGGTGTTTTTCCCAGAAATGCTAGTCATTCCTTTGTTTCGTTCATGTCTAGGAACGTCCTGCTGGATGCGGGCTATGAGGTCAGTAGTTTCACTTGGTGTAACAATCAGCAGGGAGGGAGTAGAACCTATTTCCGCCTTGATCAATTCTTAATGAACGACACAGCTATAATTATGTTCCCAGACTCCAAAGTTGCTCACCTAGTTCGATGTCTTTCTGACCATTCTCCACTTCATATTTCTCTGGGAGCAGGGTCGTCAAGGGAGGATTATGTTCTATTTTTTAAACTGTGGATGGAGGAACCAGGCTTCCTGGATGTGGTTAGGGAAGTGTGGGGTTTACATCATCAGGGGAATCTGTGGATTTATCTTCACAATAAGATGAGACAGTTAAAGATTCTGCTTCGATCCTGGAAAAAGAAGTTACCTGCTCGTGATCAGGACTTGGTTGAAATAAGTAAAGAGGTGGAAGTCATAGAGGAGTGTCTCAAATAGGAGTGGGATGATTATTTATTCAATGCTCTTATAGATAAAAATAATCATCTTACTGACAGTCTTTTGAGGCAGGAGAGGCTGGCCAGAGAGGGAGCAAGAATCAGATGGCTTCGTGAGGGGGATCGTAATTCTGGATACTTTCATGCCTACATTAAAGAACACCGCCAGGTTCAGCGGCCTAATATTCATAGAGAAGATGGATCCTACTCCAGTGATCGTGATGAGGTAGGGGCCATGATTAATGGGGCTATTAAATCATTACTGGATGACCCTAATCCAAATATGGAAGGGGGGTATCCACGTGGTAATTCTGATCTTTTGAGGGAATTCCTAGATGTGTTTTTATGGAAATTGATGAGGTCTTGAGGAGGACTCCTGAGGAGGATTAAATTCTTGAGGCGATTTGTTCTTTGAACCCGGAGAGTGCTCCAGGAACCGATGGTTTTCCTGGTTCTTTTTATAGGGCGTCGTGGGAATGTGTCAAAGGGGATCTTGTGAGAGCTATATAGGACTTATTTCAGGGTGGGGATCTACCACGAATTGCTTGTGCAACAAAGATGGTTCTTATTCCTAAGGTGGGTAACCCTTAGTCCGTTGATCAGTATCAGCCTATTAGTATGTGTAACATACCATACAATACTCTGGCTATCATTCTCAATAAGAGATTGGCCTTTTATCTTGATTCTTGGATGGCTTTAGAACAACATGGTTTCATTAAAGGGAGGTCAATTCAAGGCGCGATTGGTGTATCCCAAGAAATGGTGAGTGGAATTAATAACATGATTCTCAGGGGCAACTTGGTGGTTAAATTAGACATCAACAAGGCTTATGATAGACTGGAATGGGGTTTTGTTCTCAGAGTCTTCGCTTGCATGGGATTCTCAACATGGACTACATATTTTCTTTTTCGTTGCTTCAGCTCGACATGGATTTCTCCTTCTTTTATGGGCAAGCAACTTGGTTTTTTCAAAGCTTTTAGAGGTCTTCGGCAAGGTGATCCTTTGTCTCCCACACTTTTCATTATCTATCAAAATGCTTTTAGCAGTTTTCTTAACGAAGGTCTCAACACGGGGAAAGTTATTCCTTATCATAAAAGGCTTACAACAAGGGGGATCTTGCACCTGATGTTCACAGATGACACAATTATTTTTATTAATGGCAGTAGTTGGTCAGTCCAGGGATTGAATGAGCTTCTTGGGGAATATTTCAAGTGGAGTGGGCAGGTGGTTAATAAGGAGAAAAGAACTTTTTACATTACCAGGAATGTCTCCGAAAGCAGGGCGAGGGTTGTGGGGGCTAGCTTGAGTATGGAGAGAGGTTCTTTTCCCATGGAATACCTTGGGGCTCCAGTTAGTCCATTCTCCCTTAGGGTTCATCATTTTGATAAACTCATCAACAAGATCTCTGGTCGCATCTTTAATTGGAATAATAGATTCTCATCCTTTGGAGGTCACATTAACTTAGTTAATAGCATCCTGGTTTCCATTACCATGAACATTAATTCCACTCTAAAGGTTCCCAAGAGTGTAACTTCAAATCTGGATAAGATTATGGTTTCTTTCATTTGTGATGGTCAAATGGAAGGTAGACATCATTGGGCATCGGGAAAATGTCTCTCTAGACCTCTCTCAGACGAGGGTATCAACATTAGGAGTGTTTTCTCAACCATGAGGGGGTTTCATGCAAAGATTGCGTGGGAGGTTATTGAAGGTCGTTCTCTTTGGGGCAGGACTATGCGTGACATTTATGGTCAGAATATGTGTGGCCAGAGCTCGAGGCCATCCAGGGTATGGAATTTGATTCACCCTTACATGGAAATTTTGCAACAGCATTCTCAGTGGATATTGGGTATAGGGATCATAAATTTTTGGTATCAAGACTGGGGGGTGGGTAGGCTATATTTCCCGGGCTGCCCCACCCCGGACATATCTTTCAGTGAGGCCAGCGGTCATCCTAGGTTCATACAGGCCATTCTTGATGAGGATAACCATGCTGTTTTTAATAGAATTGTTGCTAGTGATGTTCCAGATAAACTTATATTTACTGGTTCGATGTCGGGTAATTTCACCATCAAATAGTTTGCTCATATTACGAGGTACAGTTCAATTGAAGATCAGTGGGGGGTCACTTTGTGGTGTAAGAAGGTATCTTCCAAATATAATTTCATGTTGTGGCATGTCAGTAACAAGGCTCTTCCTACTGATGACAATTTAAAGCAGATGGGTGTTCATATGGCTTCCAGGTGTTGGTGTTGCAGGTCCCCAAATCAAGAAACATTGGGGCATTTATTTTATAATAGTGAATGGGCTACAGGGATTTGGAAAAAATTTGGGGCCTTCTTTGGATGGGTTGCGTCTTAAGGGGAACAGGAAAGCATCCTGTGTTCGTGGTTTAGAGGAGCGGGTCCTCACTGGGCTGAGAGGAAGGCCAGGACTATAATCCTGATCGCTGGATGTTATACCATCTAGCAGGCCATGAATTATTCTCGACACAAAAAATGGCTCGGGCTCCCAGGTTAATATCCTTTTTTAAATGAAGAACAGATTCCTTGATCTGATGCGGTTGTGCCCTAATTTCCATTCTTCTCCAACTGTTCATTCTTTAGTCCCGACTCTTGTAGTCGATAGTCAACTGGGGATCTCTGGGAAGGGGCGATGGGTACGCTAGCATCCTCCAAGTCAAGGTCTAAAAATCAATATTGATGGTTCTTTAATAATGTGGGAGATGCGTGGGGGTGGGGTCGTAAGGGACCAAAGCGGTTCAGTTGTTGCAGCGTTTGCTGCCTTTTTCAAGAGAGGAGATGTTATACAGGGGGAATCTTTGGCTATGGTTACCAGAATGAAGTTATGAAATGAATGGCAGATAAATATTCAAATGGTGGAGGCAGATTCCATGCTATTATTTAATTCTTTGATAGGTAAGGGAATTATTCCTTAGCACATCTTTTATAATGTCAGAAAATGCAATCTTCTCAGAAGTAATAATATTGAGGATTCTTATACATGGTGTGAGGGGAATATGGTAGTGTATTTTTTGATGTCTATGGCATCAACTAATTAGATTATGTGTTCTTTCTATTTCTTGGGTTCCTTTCCTAAAGAGGGGCTGAAATTTGTTGTCAGCGATGCTTTGGGTTTGCATTACTTTAGGCCACCATGA
Source organism: Viscum album (assembly GCA_963277665.1). Classification (NCBI taxonomy): domain Eukaryota; kingdom Viridiplantae; phylum Streptophyta; class Magnoliopsida; order Santalales; family Viscaceae; genus Viscum; species Viscum album. The sequence continues at coordinate 1,374,206,398 of OY728152.1, read as the reverse complement.
GTTTCTTGTGTTTTCTTCTATATAATGGTTTTTAAATAATCAATTAAAATTATAGCTTTCATTCATACACAAGCCCATCCTCAAAGCGCCAAGCACACAAAAGCTCATCCCCGACTAGAAGTAGTGCAAACTTTGTAACTCGGTGAAACAAGATGAATATTCCATAACTAACATAGAACCCTTCCCAATATACATGACCTCCCTACCTATGTCATGTCTCATCATTTGAGGAAAGAAATGATAAAAAAATCCAGTATATAAATCAACCCATAAAATTCCCTAATAAAGACCATCCAGGGTAATCACATCCCACCCATGCTTGGCCGAATAACACAACATGTATGTGGTGAGCTTGAACCTCCACTTTGGAGGCATCTCTAGATGCTCAAAGATAGATAGGGTGGCCTCTAGACAATACTCAATATCATGTGGACCTCCATCCCTTAAGATGGTAGTAGGATACTACTGCTTGAACTCACGAGTTTAATCAGCCATCATAGGTGTAATACGTAGAGCATCATACATGGACTGAATCCAACATAAGAAGATGTAAAGAACTTAGACATCAGTGCCAAGATCAGGTATAATAGGTGGTAACTTGAGTGGAACTCCTGGATGTTTGACTGGAGTCTCAGTGTCCACTACATCAAGAGCTTGGTCATTTCCACTATCCTGACATAAAATATGGGGACATCATGGTGAAATTGGTCTACAAATTCCAAGAACACATCTCAGAACAAGATTAATAATAAGGATATAATCACTATCAGAAGATGATTGTAATAAAACTCACTACCCAAGGCATACTACCCCAACTACCATCTTAGGCGGATGGGTATCGGTAAGTGTTCAAGTATAAGTTTCATTTCATTTTACATTTTATTACCAGGTTCCGTCCTTTACCTTTCATAAACATGACAAGGTGGGATAAGGCTGTGAAAGTAATTCATTTTAGTTGTCATTATTCACTTTATAATGGATAGAAATTCCTAGTGAATCGGTTCCCATACACCATATCATTAGAAACAACACCCATTTATTTATATCATAATGGTTTGACATAGTGAATTACTCATCCCAACCCATGAGGACCCATACACCTCATGAATTGAGACAAGCAATCACTCAATTTCAACCAAGGAATATCACACACAAAATCTAACTATCACAACATCACTCAAAAATCACGGGCATATCAAGCAATGAAAGTAGTGAAATTCACCTATATGGCATTGAAATATGCATGACATGAAAATTCAAGGTGCCTATACGATTCATGTAAAAATCCTCTTTTCCCTCATCTAATCCGGAAAAGGATAAAATATAATCTCAATTAGAATAATAATCAACAAAACTACACAACATGTGTGTCACCAGATGGGGAAATAATATCAACTGTAATAGGAAAAAGATAATAAAAATTAAGTTTTTGGAAACATGGATTTTACCCTAAACATGGGTTTGTGATGCTCAAGCATTACTTATGACCAATTCCTATAGCATTTCTGATCTCCAATCTATCATCTCCAAATTGTAAATAAAAAAGGAAAAAATCCTCTGATACCACTTTGTGAAATCCAGGACCTTGATGCCACTTAATAGGTTCCTCAATCCTGGTGGGTCACGTAGCCTCAAGCGCAACTCCCCAAATTCCAAAGGCAGTCGACTAGTAGTGGGAACCTAAGGTGTGTGTGGGGGGAGACTATGCTCTATTTTGAAAAGTGTATCACAACAGATAAATATAAACTAATGTAAATAGAATAATCAAAATAAGTAAATAGAAGGAGCATCATAAAATAGAGACAAAAACAACAATAAATAAAATAACTAGAATAACGTACAATAATTGATGATGATATTTCATGTATCTAAAAAAACTAGAAAACATGGATACAAGAAAACAATAATAACATGATCCCAAAAAGTATAAAGGAAATAAAAATACTATAATAAGAATACCGAGATCTAGCTCGGTCATCTGCTAATAACCTTCATCCTAAATAGAAATAAATCAAGTGTTTGAATCCATAATCTTCTCTTTATAAACACCTAAAGCCATGTAACCTACTCTGGGTAACAAACAACACCTATAGAGGGTGTGAGATAAATCTGAGTTGGTCACAACCAATGGTGTCTATAACCTTTGGCTCATGTAATAGAAATGTAGCAGTGTGAAAGCATGCATTAATAAAGTAAAATAGTACAATGTAACTAAATACCCAAGTACCCACTTCATCACTCAGCTAGCGTATGATAATGTAACCAATTCATTGTTTGATTGTTACCAGTTTATAAATAAGTCACATTCAGGCAATAGTAGAGGTTCCAAGATGTATCAAGGAAACCTGTAATGATATTTTGTAACAAAGTTCCAAGGTAATAACCAAGGAATTGTAGACCTTAAGGATCTCTATCTTAGTAATGATTGTATCATGGATAAGGGTAGAGTTTCATCCAAGGAGCATTGTCAAGGGCATTCCAAAATGAGATGCCTACTGAGTCCATGGAGTCCATAGAAGGTAAAATAGGACAAATAAATGACTGGGCCCGATGGTATTTAACCATAGAACCTATTTTTTAATACTGTATCTAGGTAGTGTATCTAGGGCATCCTTTAATACTTTGTGAGTTATCCTATGGTGTCGTACCTGTCATCCAATAATAGGCATGGATTGGGTTCTAGGTGGGTTTCAACCTAAGAAATCCTTATCCTTGAATCAAGATGGGGTTCCTGAGTTCTTAAAGAATTCCCTGATAAGAATCCAAGGTGAGCTCATGTCAGGCCACTCCTACTTGAAAATGAAGTCATATATAATTTCAATTGGTTCAATCCTTTCTTTTCATTAGTGTGAATAGACTAAGTATCATGAAACCCTTTAATCAAGTCATAATTAATCAATAAGTCCATTTGGTTCAAGCCTTGCCTTTCATTAGTGTGACAAGGACAAGTAATATGAAACTATTCATTTAATCCATTTGATCATATTCAATAATCAAGGTTTATTATGATAATTTCCATTAATGTGGTAAGTGGTACTCCATAAATGTAACCTATTATTCATTTACATTTAAGGACAATTCATATACATTGTATACTTGCCAATTTAAATTTCACAATTATTTATCAAATTGAAGAACTTTCCTTAGATAGGTATAGTGGTGAGCATACATGGTACTTTCCATTATGAAATTCACAATATAAATCAATAAATTCAATATAGAAAGATTACCATTAGAAATGTCAAGCCAAGGCACACCCGAATGGTGGCTCAAACACATCAAAACACTAAAATAACAATTATGGAAAAAATCCTACATGTGATTGATGGAGTTGTGGGAATAACCATTAATATATAATCACATATTTTTAAAGATAATAAACATGTGGTTATAATGATTTTAATTATGGAATATAAATCCATTAAATGACACCTGATGAAATCGGCCAGCCCCACACGAGAATTCCAAAATCAACAAACTTGAGGGATTAGTTATAGACCACCCACCTTAGGGTTGTATTACTATCCTCATATAATATTGAACTCTAATTTGGATTATAATGGAGTATATTTGAGAAAAATGAGAAATTATCACACCTCAATAACTAGGATGAGAGCAAGAGAGTAGAAGAACAACTAAAAAGGACTCGAGTACATACCATTGCACATCTAACATGACGAACAAAAGCTTGATTAGATCCTGGATGAAGGGGATATTTCAATCCCTACCTTAGGCCTTCAAAGATATCCAAAATGAGAGAAAAATGGTTAATCTCACATGAATTATTATTATGAGGAAAGGGGAGGCTTAATTTGATCATTCTGGGAAAATAGTAAAATTAACCATAAAATAGCTTGTGCACAGTTTTTCCACACTCTCTGAAAAATAATGATAAAACCATGCACGATTACATAGAAAAAATACGCACTCGCATGGTTATTCCACATAATTAGGTAAACCATGCACCAACCGTGCAATAAGGCTTTTTCCAAAAAGACTCCACCTGCACGGTTTACTTCAAACTATGCGCTACACCTTGATTTCCTAAAAAATATGTTTCCCAGGCTATAAAAAAGCCCCAAATATCCTCAGAACCTTCACTAACTAATTAGGTATCCTTATTATTTTCAAAATAAATAATTAAAACGAAATTTAAAGGATCCATACCTGAGTGAAAACTGGGTTCTTATATAAAAAAATACCCAAATTTTTTATAACTCCATGGTGGGACCTCTCTGTTCCCACTTCATGAGACTATAGGTCATCCCCTTTTCAGTTGTGTGTCCCTAGGGTCAACACTACATTGATTCCTATCCATTTTCTTATATTTATCTAACAATTTTCCTTTCAACCCATAGTGACGATAAGTCATTCTCCTAAAGAAATTATCAAAATAATGCCCAATATTTTTACATCCCTTACAAAAATTAACAAAAAATTTTCATATTAAAAAAGGAGTTCAAATAAAAAACCATTGGAAGAAAAAAAACCATCTTTCATAGAGGATAACTAAGATTAACTTCAACTAACATCCTATAAAAGTGAGAATATCCATCCCTTCTCATCTCTTTATCAACTTTTATTGGAAGAACAATTGCATAGAAAATTTCCCAAAGGATTTGAGGGTGATAAAAGAACTATATTAAGCTCTATATTTGAATCCAAAACTGGGTGACTGAATTCTTTACATTAAGAGTATTAACAGTGGGATCTTAGTCTAGAATTTTAAGGAAACCATGATTTAGATTAATGAATCCTTGACCCCATGCTTTGGATTTAAGATTCATAGAGTAGAAAATTTTATGAAAATATTTCTCCCTAAAGTGGTCGTCCTACAATTATCAAAGCAATAAAAAATACCTGATCCTCTTTCTAATTTCCAGTAGAATATACTAATGATATTTTTCATTCACTAGGAGATGCATAATGATAGAATGATTACATTCATTAAGACACTATGAAATGATTTCATGTGTAGATTCCATAAACATTGTTTCCACTTTATTATTAATCCTCTATGAAAATGGAAAGGAATCCCCTCATATCCCATCAAATAAATGTTTATTTGAAGCCTGGTTAGGATCTCACAAATAAATATCCTTATAATAAGTATCACCATCCACCCGTGGTACATAACTAGCAAAAAACAACTCATGGTTGGAGGGATTTATAAATTCTTGATAAAAATAAATTTACTTACCACATCTTATCTCATCCCCAGGGTTTATAGAAGTTGAGATATCCAAGATCGAATCATCCAGAGTAGGTAGATCCTAATTGATCTCTAAATTTCCACCCTCAATATTTACTGAGTTGCTGACTATCAAAGCTATCAAATCCCAAACCAAAATAAATCAACACTGAACGCCATTGATTCATATGATCTCTGCTCCCTCAACACTCCCCACCCTCTCTATGAGAGATTATAACTTCCATTACATCCATCAAATCCAAGGATTTCCTTCATGTTTAGCAGAACATCCATGAAACATTTTGGTATCTGTTCTAGAAAAGATTAAAAAACAACACAATGTCTCCTTCAATCCAAAGATCATTCCATTTGAATTTACACACATATTTCACAACATAAATAATAGCCTAAATTTCAGCCTCAAAGGTAGTATAAGAACCAAGAAAACATGAGAAGGTACATTTAATGAAACTGTTGCTTGTCCTAAAAATACATCCACATCTAGCAAGACCAGGTGATCCCATAACATCCATATCCACATTTAACTTAACTTGTGGTGAGAGCATGAAAATATATCTGAGGTAATTATATGGAATAGGTTTCCTAGGATAATAGTAAATTACATGTATCTTATAGATAATCAATTCATCAATGAAAACATCCATCTCCCTCATTTTAATCTTAAAGGCCACTTGAATATCCCTTATAATGGATGTTCATACCTTATAGAGATACATTAAGATACCATCAAACCAATGTGATTTACTTGATCTCCAGATAAAGAAGAAGTTATATTCTATAGACGCATGAGTAAAATTTGGGATTTTCTAAATGTGGTTAACCTCTATAATAGATCCCATAATGGTAAATAGATAAACACCCATTAGAGGTTGATTTAAAAAGAAACTGACAAAAAATATCAAACATTATTATAAAAATAATATTAAAAAATGGTATACATACAATTATCAAACTCCACCATGTAAAGAATATATATTGGTGGAAGAAAAAAGACAATAGTTGTAAGGTGATCATCAGTACGCAGTCTATTCTGCTAAAGTTTCCAAATGAGAATGAATCTATAAAGTTGTATAATTTTTTTGAATAATCTAAAACACTGAGGAACCTAATTAGGGATGAAAAATAGATGCACATAGTAAATCTTATATTTTAAGATCCCCATACTTGTAGGAATACAAAGGAAACAATATTTATCATTTAAATTTTAGAACAAAACCTAGTAAGAAATGTTATCATAAGTTTTTATTTAATATAAATATTATCGATAACATAAAAAAACTAAATGAAATGTTAGCTAAATCCATGGGAATTATACAAGAGTATCCAATGAGGTTGGTAATCAAATTAGTTGTCTAAAATTTCAGGTTAAAATGATAAGAGTGAACCCATTGAATTCGTGGGATGATTTTCTGATAGAATTGTTTTAGTAAAGGACAAACAGAGGAGCCTATTTAAAATAGGTTACCTCTTTGAAGTTGAGAGATTAATAAATCCTTAACAAACATGAGGGAAATACCTTCAATTTGATTAATATTCAAACTAAATGTAGTATTTAGTGATTCGTTAACCCCCTCAAAATATTTTTGATGCCCAATCCACCAATGTCGGTCTTCCTGATACACTTATTCCTAGACAATATGAAAAACTTCTTATCAAAGAAAAATTAAAATATATATAAATTTACATACATGCTTCTCAATCCTCTTATAAAGATCCCTTTTCTGTTTTATATGTGGAATATATAGATATATATTATTTTGATGATTAAATTGACCAAAAAGATGGAAAAAACATGGGAGAGTGACTTCCACATTTAGCTAACAAGCCGACTAGTGATTTTGTGAGTAGTTCCTCCTAGATAAGAGGCCTTGGAAAAACAAATTCAGAATTCAAAAGCAATTTAAAAGAAGATATCCTAATTTTACCCCCAAGATACATTGAATTATGATTAATTTTGGAGGCCACCATATGTTTCCCATAGAAAAGATAATTTTTACTATAATTGATAGATTACCCAGAGACCCCTTCATAATGATAGAAAATATTCTTCAGTTCCAAGAGGGATTTTCTATTAGCTGGATAGAACATGATGATATTATCTTCATAAAAATTGATAGTAATAGCTTTGATATTCCTTTCCAATTTTATATGTGATAGAAGTCCAACTTCAACTAATTTTATGAGGCATTTACTATGTTAACCCTTTATAATTGTAAAGACCCCGATCATAGTATCCTAGCGCCGTTGGTTACTTTATTACACTGACACTAGATTGAAGAAATTACATCTAAAAGTACCAAATAGTTTAGTAGTATTTGAAAAATAGATACATATTTGAATTACAAATTACATTTGAAAATAGAAAATACAATATTATGTTTTCTTTGAGGACACCATTATTTATTCTCCTATGACCCTGAATATCTATCATAATATATTTCATGGAATCCTAGGGAAATGAAACATACTAAATGGGTGGGATCTTATTCCCATCAAGGTTACATGTAAAAAAATCTAAATAAGTCATGAATAATATGGAAAAATAAATGACAATCAAATAATTTCATATACAAAAGCTAGAAACTTATCCATAGATATCATAACTAATAAAATAATCACCTAGAAATAAATGACTAATTTCATAATTATGAAATGAATAATGTATAAAATATGAAATCTACCATAGAGGCATCATTCAAGAAATTTGAAAATATCATCAATTCCTTGTTCCATGACATCTATATAAATGGGTAAGGCCTCAGCCAAAACTCAAGCTTGTTTGTATCATGAGACCTACCGATGCATTGTGGGTCAATAGAGTGCCTCACCCATCACTTACTAAGTCCAATTAATTATACATATGAAATGGAAAATAAATAATAAACATAAAAATACTTATTGAAACTAGAATATGAAAAGTTAATAATTCCCCCATTCAATAAATATAATCATAAACCTTCTAGAGTAATATGGAGAATGGTATCAAAATAGTACTAGCCTAAATAGACTGATCCAAAAAAATATAGATAAACAATAAGGATGATAACATTAAAAAATATTACTAGAGTATTATTATTAGAATAAGTGTTGTTTACTTTGATGAATATAATTTTAACAAGGATATTATTAAAAAAAATTATTGAGGAAAACAACATTTTCACTTTGAAAAAGAAAATTTTAAAATCTAAAAAGCACACATAATAAATAAATAATTTTATTTTAAATTAAACGAATTAAATTTTAAGGGAAGATTCAAATAATTTAGGAACCATTATTTTTTTAAATTCCATTCATTTCAGAAGCTAAAAAATAGTACTTTCACACTAGTTTAAAAAAAGGATAAAAAAATACCTCGATCAGAAAATGATATGAGGATTCATTTTAATTTTTTAAAAGTAAAACATGGTTGAAAATTAATTTTCAAAATTTTATGAGAATATTAAAAAAATTTCTGATTTTTTTAGAAAACATGGATATGAAAGATAAATATTCCATGGTGGATACTTAAATATAAACAATCTTAAATATTGATGAGATTTTGAAATAAACCCTTACCACTTGGGTATCTTTTGAATCATAATCCCCATGAAAGAAACAACATAAAATGAAAATATAAATAACATAAATAAAAATAAATTAATTATATAATATAAAAAAAATTTATTATATACACCTCACAAAATAAATAAGTTTTGAAAATAACATATGTCTCATAGAAGTAAAAGTGAGATGAGAAACCCTTACGTCAGGCCTGAATTCATTTTTATGTGTATAAAAATAAGTTATAATAAATATATAATTATTATAAATATATTTCAGAAAAATAATCATATATATAATTCCATATATTATTTACCTTTAATGTTTTACTACCCATTTATTGATAATTATTTGTTAAAATCACTATTTTGGGTGTTATCTGCTTCATTTTTCGTGTATGTTTTGGGTTGGTAGCTTCATTTTTTATAATTTTATCTATGTAAAATAATATAAATAATATAGATATTTAAATAAATATAATATATATTAATTATATATGTATTTATAATAATTCATTAATGTTATAGATACAAAATGAATTGCACCGTTCATGGAGACGGTAGGTCATACATACACATGAACATTATTTTCACTTTTCGAAGGATGAAAATAATAATAAAGGTAGATAAATATTCATCATTAGTTTTTTATATATAATATATATCATATATATTCATAAATATAAACCTCATTAACATACACGTTAAATATAAATAAAAAACAAATTACATTGTTTCGTGGAGGTGGTATTCCACACATACCCACGAGTGATGTTATCATTTCCCAATAGTTTGGAAGGAAAGAAGGTAGATATGGTAATATCATTATCAAAGTATAAATATTTCATAAATATAATATATAAATATTAAACCCATCATAATCCCCATTCATGAAATATGGTGATGAAAAATGAATTGCATCGCTATATGGAGATGATATTTCCTACATACGCATGAGCGATACTCTCACTTCCCTTTTGGTGGGAAAGAGGGTGGATAATGGAAGTTTTATAGTCATGATAAAATTTAATTATATTAAAGATAATTTTGTTACTATTTTATGATAAATAACATATATTTAAAATTGGTATAAGAAGAAATAAATTGAAAGAAGTCGGGTTAGAAAATTAGCTCTTCTTCTTACATCCCCCTTTAGATCCTTCCTTAAGGAACCTATGGTTAGTATTTTAAGATGACCAACACCTATAGAATGTTTATATGTAATATTATAATATAATGGAATGTTATTAGTTGATCTATGTTTTTCAAAGTGGTGTAATTAAGTGAAATAATAGGTTCTATTTTATAATTGTGGTGAGAGACACTTTTTTAATTTCTTTAAAAATTAAAATATAATAAGACAATTCGAGATAAAAATTATTCCAAAAGGATATGAATTTGAAAAAAAGTGATTAGGGTTAAAATAAAATAATTAAATTAAATTTATAAATGTTTTTAAGTAATTTTAATCCTTATCTATTTTATTAGACCCTTGGTTAATTATTTTTTACCTTAACCACAATAACCATTATTTCAATCACAACGAGTTAATAATGTTAATATAAATGGACAGGTGACCCATAAATAGAACATGGATGATTTTTAAGCCATATTATATTCACATGGTGGATTATAAAAGTTTTATAAATTTTAAATAATTTAATAATATATTATTTTCGTAAAATATCATTAATGTAAATTTTGACACTATTCATTTAATTTTAATTTAATTATATCAATGAAAAATATTAATGAAAAAGTAATCCATTAAAACTAAACTAAAATTTCATATATATATATATATATAATTATTGAGACACATTATCTCATTCAAATTATACAACTTTTAATATTTTTAAAATCATTTATTTTATTTTTTTGTTAATTAAATAAATATTGTATTAGTGTTTCACAAGCAATTAAGGTAATTATATAATTTATAAAATTTTGAAATAAATTTATATCATGAAATTAATTTTATAAAATTCAAAATCTACATTTATATGCATTTATATCTTTCTTTTTTTCAATGTGGACACATAAGATATATTAAAAAAAAGAGTGACATTTTTTAAATTTCTTTGATTTAAATAATATATAATTCATTTTCATGGAAAAGTGTCCAGTAAAAAAATAAATTTCAATAATAATATGTTAGGGGTATAATTAAATTTATAAAATAATAATTTTGATGAGAAATTATTGTATTATCACTTTTTTTAACCTAGATTAACCCAATTAAACCTTTAGTGAGGTGATAAATTTTACCACAGTTACTATTCATATTGACAAAAAATAAAAGGGAAATATTTAAAAAATTTGAATTTATAGATTCAAAAAATTTAATTAGTTTTATAAAAGAAAATCTATATAAGTTTTAAAAATAAATTTTAAAATAACTGCCCAAAATGTGATAAAAACCACATTTAATGAAATACAATTTTTAAGCAAAAAACTGAATTATATTCTTATCTCATTCCTAGAAAGTATTAGATGAATATTAAAAAATATTATTGAATATATAATAATTTTTTTATTAAAATAATTCACCAATATCTACCAATTTAATTTATTAATATAAAAACAAATTGTGCATGTAAAAATAGTTTTCAAGAAAAAATACATTTTTCTGTATAGAAATATTTTTATACCAAATTCAATCATAAAATTGATTATAATGAACTTAATTTGATTATTAATATTATAAAATAAATAATTTTAATTTGAATACATTTTAAAATAAAACCGATCTTTGTAAATGCTTGAAACAAAAATACAGTTTTAATAAAAATTGATATTTTCCACTATTCACTAGAAAATTAATATTTTCAGTAAAATATAAAAATTTCATCTGAATAAAAATTTTATAAGATGATAAAAAGGATATTATTTTTATAATATACAATTAATAAAAATTACATAAAATTATTATTATTTTTACTTTATAAAATATCATTTTTTAAAGTAAATGTATTTTTGAAGCAAAAAATAACTTTACTCAAAATTGAGAACGTATTTATTAAGAATTAATAAATGTTTTTTTAAATAAGTGGGTACATTATATAAATTTCACAATTCAGTGAATAATATTCATTCCCATCATTTTAATAATTAGGTTATAACAACTGAATTTTAAAAAAATTATTTTCAGGTTCATTTAGGCCCGTTGTTGCGTGTCGTATTTGCTATCAAACATAGTGTTATTTTAAAATATAACGATGTTACATTATTTCCCTTAAATAAATTAAACCCTTGAAATTTTAACTTGTTTTTGGTAATCAAGGGTTTTACATTTCAAAATTATTTTATTTAAAACCCATATCATAAAGATGGTAAATAAAACTTCCTATTAAAAATAGTGAAATAGAAATGCAATGGTCCCCTCCAAACTAGGTTTGAAAATAGTATAACATTAGTTTAAAGTTAAAATATGGATATTTAAGAGAAAAATAACACCCAAGGATTAATAAAGAGTGATATAGAAGATGGCATGTGAAATTTGACCAACACAAAATTGTAAATTTGTGCTGAGTTAAAAGATAATTCATTTATGGGTATCAAAAGATAATGGATAACATTTTTCTTTAAAGGTCTATTTCCTAAAGTAAACAGATTATTTCACTATCTAGATAAATCTCTTTAGAAAATAAAAAATATTTATTTATTTCCATGTCATAAGTGTAATCTCATCCACTGGTTGTGCTTCGATCTATTTCTATTTCATCTCTTACTTCAGGAGATGGATATTAGAGATGTTTTTTATGCATGAAGAAATATTAATGAATCATAAGATAAATTAGTCATTCCTTAAACCTATAAATATTTACCAAAATGAAAATGATTATCTTAGGTTATCCAATATGATGAATCATAATTTAACCTAAAATAATAATATTCAAAGTTCAACTAGATCATATTCTTCACCTTGAACTTACAAAAATGTAGTAGAGTTATTACCAATTAATACTTTATTTTAAACCTAATGGTTACATATACTCTAAATTAATTAATGTTATCCTAGAATGTAATTAATCATATCAAAATCCCAAAAAATTTGAAAAATATTTGATCACATAATATGATTCCCAAAATCAACTTATTATTTATCTGTCAAATAGTTTAAGTAAAAATAATCTCACACTAGCCAGGACATCACGTAGGCTAGTGGTAGGCGTCGTACGCTTGTCTACCTTTGGTTATGTGTTCAAGTCTCATGGTCTTGATGAATTCAATGGGGTTTCACCCTATATTTTGATTTTCCTTTTTCTAAAACTATAACATTCCAATGAATATGATGAAAATCATCAAAAAATACATTACTCATCAAATCACATTTTTTAACAGCTGTGGTTTTCTATACAATATATTCCCAAAATGTACTCTCTTTTAACCAAATAATCCATAAATAACTCAGAATCAAAATAATATTAACCTTAAAGGTTATCAATATCGTTAAACTTAAGTCCACAAAATATAAAATCATTATTGACCAAATAAATTTTTCAGTAAAACAAATACTAAACCAAATGGAAGTATTCCCATACATGTCTCCCAAAATATCATTTTAAAATCCCATGACATAAAACATAAAAAGGGGGTATATATGAATTTAAAATTATTATCAACCATAAAATTATCTTTCGAAGACACTTTAGGTTTATCCTAATATCAAAAAAATATTAAGGGTTATCAGTCCCTCAATAACGTGTTTCCATAAAATATTAACTTATCAATAAATTGCAATTTTTGGTTATCATTACCATTCAATATATACATTATAACCATTTAAGAAAAACTACCAAGGATAAATACTTAGATGTTTCATAATTCCTTTAACCATAATACCATTGATAAAAATAATTATACAACACAGACACTTAAATACGTTCACTTTAACAATTTTAATATTATAGGTCCTTATTTTCCTTAGCTAGTAATCCTTAGTTTAGGGCACTAACTCAGATAGTGATCAAGTTCCCCATCTATATGAAAATGAATTCCTTATAAATTTTTTAATCTATTCCTTTAATATCCACATTAAAAACATATTCCCTTCCATTTTATATATTCCTCTTGGTGATTCATCCCACTTTATTTATAAAAATGAACTAGAAATTTATTACCTCTATGATTATTTCCACTTGAAAATCCATAAAAGTCAATTTTCCTCTTAGTTGGTGTGTTTTAAATCTCATCAGTGTTTATGTTGGTAATCATAGATCACAATTGTCAATTAAGAATATTAAAAATATATTTATCTATAGTAATCATCCAATTTAGTTTCTCATAATCAGAAAATTTTCCATGATGTTTAGTTTTAACATGATTCTTCCTAGTTCTAACAATTGAGTAAAACCAAAAAGAAAAGGGTAAGCATAAAACTAAAATAATCAGAGTGAAATATTAAGTAATCATGAAATATTACTGAATGGATGTATAAATCAGGACACCATCTTCTCAATATATGAGTCCTTTGGTATAATGAAGGTTTTCCATGGTTATTACCAAATCTTAAGTATTTTATCCTATACTTAGAATTATCCTCAAATTTCATCATATTGTTATATTACCTAACATTTTTCCCTAAATCTAGTTCCCAAGATATATACCAAACTTTCTCTAATACCAAATACAAATACCCCGAACATAGTAGCCCAAATTTGGTGTTTAATTTATTACATTGGCACAAGATACAGAAATCACATCCTAAAGGAATAGATAGTTTAGTTGTCTTCGAAAACCATATACATATTTGATTTTAAAATTATTTTTGAAAACTTGAAATATAACATTGTGATTTCTTCAAGAAAACCATTATTTCTTCTATTATAACCTTGAATATGAATCCTAATATATTTATAGGCATCATAAGGAAAGGAAACATATGAAATGGGTGAGATTAGATGCTCAGTAAGGGTATGTAGACAACAAAAGAAAAATAATTCATGGATAGTATGTAAATAATAAATCATGATAAAATAATTACTTCTAAATAATCAAATGAAATATAAAATTATCAATGGATATCACAAATAATCAAATAATCACATTGACATCAATAACAGATTTTATAAGGATGGAATGAATAATGATGGACATATAAAAAATACCATAGAGGCCTCAACCAATACGTCTGAAAATACCATCAAGGACTTGTTCCATGAAATATATATAAATGGGTAAGGCCTTATCCAAAAACCAATATATATTGTCTCATGAGACACACTAATATGTTGAAGGGTTATAGTGGGCCCCACCCATCACTTATTAAGTTCAATACATTCCTCATATGAAAGGGGTGAAACATAATAAACATAAACATTCATATTGAAACTATAATATTAAATGTTAATAATTTCCCTAATAAATAAACATAATTATAAACCATACATAGTTGTATGGTGAATAATATCAAATTAGTACATCCCTAGTCAAACTGACCCTAAACCATCTAGAGAAATAATATATATTGTATCAATATATTCTTATAGTATTATAATTAGAATAAGGGTTATTGAATTTTATGAATATAATTTCAATAAGAAGACAATTAAAAACATTCTTGAGGAAAATAACCTTTTCTCTTTGAAAAAATCACTATTTAAAATCTTAAAAATGTGCACATAATAAATAAATCATTTTATTTGAAAAGAACCTTGTAAAAATATAAAGAAATCATAAAATCATTGAGGTTTCATGATGGTGGGAAATTATATTTATTCCATATAATGTAAAAAGCATTCATTTTATAATGTTGTAAAAAAGCTTTAAATGTACCTAATTTGGAAAATTATAGAAAGATTAATTTTAAATCATTTTGTAATAGTAAAATATGGTTGAAAATGATATTTAACAATAAAAAGATAATATTAAAAAAAATTGAAAACAATTTTTGAAACATGGATATGGAAGAGAAATATCCCTTAATAGATACTTAAATATAAAAATCCTGAATATTGATTAGATTGTGAAGGAACCCCTTAATTGCCACTTGGGTATCTATTGAATTCTAAGCCCCATAAAAGAAATAAATTCACATGGGAACTTATGTAACATGAATAAAAATATTTTAATGATATAATATAACTAATGGGTAGTATAAAAATCCTAAAAAATAAATAAGTGATGAATATTCCATATGTCTCACAGAAGTAAAAGTGGGATGAGAAACTCTTATATTCAGTTTGAATTATTTTTATATGAAAAAAACATATATAATATATATATATATATTAGCTATAAATTTATTCCAAAACCATACTAAGATATATATTTCCATATGTTATTTACCTATAATCCTTTTTAGACCCATTTAATTATAATTCTTTATTAAAATCACTATTTTGGGTAACAAATGCTTCATTTTTCATGTGTTTTTTGGTTATATTGTTTTCGTATTTATAATTTCATAAATGTTACATAATATATAGAATATTAATAATAATATAATTTTTTATATATTTATTATATATGTATTTCTAGTAATACATAAAATTTAGATATATAAAATGAATTACGCCATTCATAGAGACAATATGACATATGTCTGCATGAACACTAGTTTCACTTTTTGAACGATGAAAAAAATAAAGGTAGATAATTATTCACAACAAAAAAATATTTATTATATCATATAAATCATATATTTTTCTTAAATTAAATATAAATTACCATCCATTTAAAATATATGTGAAAAACTAATCACAATGCTTCATGGAGTTGGTAGTCTACACATATGCCCGAGAGATATTATCGTTTCCCAATGGTTTGGAAGGTAATATGGTAGATATGATATTATAATTCAAAAATTATAAATATGTCCCAATCTTATACATAAATTTAAAACCCATCACAATTACCATCCATAAAATATGTTGATGTAAAATTAATTGTATAGCTACATGGAGATGGTAAGCCGTACATATGTACGAGAACTATTTTCACATCCAATTTAAGGGGAAAGAGGGTAGATAATTGAATTTTCAAAATCATGATAAAATTTTATTATATTAATTATAATAATTTTACAAATTTATGATAAATACAATATATTAGAATAGGTATATGAATAAATGATTTGAAGGAGGTTAGGTAAGACGATTACCTCTTATTTGGGGGACATCCTTTATATCCATCATTAAGGAACCTAAGTTTTCTCTTTTAAAGAGAAAAAAACCTCTATAATGCGGATAGGGAAGTTAAGAATAGGAATGGTTAGATCATGTCTGATATATTTTTCTCAAACTGGTTTAAATAAGTGAAGGAAGAGGTTCCCTTTTATAAATGACGTGATGGACACTTTTGGGATTTCTGAAAAAATAAAACAAAATATAATATGACGATTCTTTATCCAAATTATTTAAAATGTTCTTGAATTAGAATAAAAAGTATCTAGGGTAAAAATAAAATCATTAAATTAAAATTATAAAAGTTTTTACATCATTTTAATCTTTATATGTTTGATTAACCCCTTGGGTAATTATTGTGGACCTTAATGGCGGTAACCACTATTTTAATCACAATGGGTTAATAATGTTTCTATAAATAGAAAAGAAACTCATAAATGTATAATTAATTATTTTTTGAACCATTTTTCATTCACATGGTCAAATATAATATTTTTTTTTAAATTTCAAATAATTTAATAAAATATTATTTTGATAAAAGACATTAATATCAATTTTGACACAGTATATTTAATGTGACTTTAGAAACATAAAAAAGTTAATTCAAATATAATAACTTAAAACTAACATAAAATTTAATATATATATATATATATATATATAATTCATGGTAAATATTATCACATACAAATTATATAAGAATTAATATTTTTAAAACCATTTATTTTATTTTTCTGTTAATTAAATAAATATTGTGTTAGCGTTGAAAAACATTTAAGGTAATTTTATAATTTATAAAAATTAAAGATAAATTTAATCCATGAAAATAATTTAATTAATGTTTAAATATACATTTAAATTCATTAATATCATACTTTTTTTCCTATGTGTACACATAATATATATTAAAAACAGAGTGACATTTTGTAAATCTCTTTGATTTAAATAATATATAGGTAATTTTCAGGGAAAAGATTCCGTTAAATAAATAAATTTTAAAAATAAGGTGTTAAGGGTACAATTAAATTCATCCAATAATAATTAGGAATAAAAATTATGGTGTTATCACTTAGTTTTTACCAAGATCAAACAAATTTACCCTTTACCGAGGTGATAAATTTTACCATGGTTACTATTCCTGTTGATATAAAATAAAAGGGTTCTATTTACAAAATTTGAACTACATAATTAAAAATAAGTAATTAATTTTATTAAATTCAATATCTACAAGTTGAATAAATTAATTTTAAAATAAGTTTTCAAAATGCGATGAACCCCGCTTTTAGAAAAATATAGTTTTTAATCATAAAATTAAATTTTATTTTTATCTCATTCATAGAAAGCATGAGATGAAGGTTAAAATTTATTATTGAATATATAATAAATAAATTTAATTAAAATCATTCACCAATATTTACTAATTTAATTATTATTATAAAAACAAATTATACACATAAAAACAGTTTTTCATAAAAAAATAATGTTTATGTATAAATCTGTTTTTATACCAAATTAAACCATAAAATTGATTATAATAAAATATATTAAATTTTTAATAATTTAATAGAAATAATTCAAATTTCAAGTAATTTTTAAATTAAAAGGAACTTTTTAAATTCTTGATACAGAAATATAGTTTTCATTATAAATTGGTATTTTTTCTTTTCACTAGAAAATTAAAATTGTCCAAAAAAATTTAAAATTTTATCCGATTATAATTTTTATATTATTATAAAATTTAATTTTTTTTATTGAATACAATTTGTATAAATTCCATAAATTAAATATAATATTTTCAGTCAAAAATTTAAAAAAATATTTTTTTTAAATAAAATGTACTTTCGTAGCATAAAATAATTGTACTGAAAATTGAGTACTTATTTACTAAGAATAATTAAGGGGTTTTCATTGAGTACTTCCTTTATATATATTTCATAATCTAGTTAATATTATTAATTTCCACAAATTTAACAAATACGCTATAATATCAATTTTTAAATAATAATATTTGGGGTTTATTTTTTTCTTGATGTTATATTTCAAATACATTATTGAACATAACATTATATAAAAATATCAGGCTATTAAAATAATGTTAAAGAGAAGAGTAGAGAGAGGGAAACCCTATCTAAACCCCCAAGTGAAACCAAAATAACCCCTTAGATTACCTTTATTTATAAGAGAGAGCCAATAAATATTCAATATAAAACTGATGAGCTTTAAAAATATAGCATAGAATCTTTACCTTTTATGAACATAAAGAATGATGTCCTAATTAAGAGTATAAAAATAATTAGAGATATATGCCTTGGAGAGAAATATTGCAAATTTTTGGCTTTTAACTGTTGTATATTGACACATTTAGAAGTAATATAAAGAATCTCTTTCAATTTTTACCTAGAATTATACCAATTTGGTAAGGAAAAATAATGGAACTTGAAATGACCTACAATATTGTAGAAATAACTTTACTAATTACCTTGGGAATGGTGTTTCCAACCAAAATGGGCCAATATTCATGAATATCCAATTCATGGTCAAGCTGAGTTATAAAGATAAGGCATTACTTATTGGTAAATGGAGAGATGGATTTTAGTTTGAAGAATTATTGGAGATATTGTATCCTATAAGTATGAAATAGATCCTAATATGTTATAAAAAATAGATTAGTGAATCCATCAAGGCTAAGTTCACTATCTTTTTTTATGGAGAATAAAACATGCTTGTCTTCAATCTTTGAAGGAATGATAGTTTGAAATTATTTTTTCATTTTAGTAATTATTTTTGGAATAAAATCATCCATATAAATCAAATCTGACTTCTAGAATATTTTATTAAATAAAGAATCAAAATAAGTGACAATGGCATTGTAGATACCAAAATCACCATTAAAAGACTCTCCATTGACCATACTGGTTGAAATTTTTCTTTTCATTATTATGTAATTATCCATTTTGAGGAAGAACATGGTGTTTTATAACCCTCCTTAATATATATAATATTAATTTTAGCCTACATAATTCTTTTTTCTAGTGTTAATAGGATCTCTAAGCTTAGATTGTATGTGCATCTATTTAGTAAATGGAGTGTCCAGGTTGATATATCTATCATGAATCCCCATAATAACATTCAAATATATTCAAATGTAATCATACATATTATTTAATTTACATTTCTCCCATCCCATAAAAGAATAATTAACAACTTTGAGTTATAATCTAATCATTTATAAGAAATTCCCATCCAAATGTCTTTCACATTCTAGAATAATTATATTCCTGGGGTCATGAAAATCAATCCATGAATTAGTAAATATGAAAGAAAGTGTAGATATTATTTTAAGAATAGTGTAATTTAATAGTAAAGGTGACTCATCATATTGATGTTTGGGTAGAACTAATCATGAGTAGGAGATATTCAAGTTTGTCCCATTCAGAGACACAAAAACCTTATCAATCTTACTTTCCAACCAACCATTGATGGTGTATCTAGTTTACTTATCCCCAAAAGTAGTAATTTTAGAGAATAAATGTTAATCAATGAACTTCAATAATTCCTTTTATGTTTTCAAGATTAAATTTTTACCTATCTTATTTGTAGGGTTAAGAATAATATTAAAGACACCCAAAAGAATCAAGATACAAGAAATATTATTTAACCGACCCTGGAAATCATCTCACATAATCATTATTATTATATGAAAGTTATGTATTTAAAATAATGTGATTTAAAATTGATGATCATTTTTACTAATACCTAAGGTAATGTGTTACTACCCCATCTAAAAACCCGAGCATTTAGGTCCCTTCTCTGTAATGCCCATAAAGTTTCAACAAAACCACCCATAAATTATAATATATAAGATTGCAACCGAGGGAATACCAATTGTAAAATTTGAACTTTTAAAATTTAAATATAGACTTATAATTCCAATAATGACATGATTATACCTTTTAATGAAGTGTCTCATGTCTGACAAGGTATCAAAATTGTTTTTCCCTATAAAATTCCAAAATAAGAGCATCTTTTTGAAGAGTAAATGGCCCTAGTTTGGTCTCTATTTTGTTTTCCTCATAGGACCTGGGTTTAACCTTTCCATTTTTTAGTGATATTGATTAAATCCTCACACCTTTTCCACATTTTAAACATCATTACCCCAATTTATAAAAACTCTATAAGGGTATTCAATGTGACAAGTAATGGAATTTTCAGTGTAAGCCTTATTCCCTTCCTAATGAGGAATATTTATTCAAACTCCATTATGAAAAAGAACCTCAATAAAGGAATGTTTTTATGGATAGTAATGGGAGTATCAGAATATAGATGATATTTATCCATAGTATTTTCCTCTTTATATTACATCACTAAGGAATAAGTATCATCA
This sequence comes from Viscum album, assembly GCA_963277665.1. Taxonomy (NCBI): domain Eukaryota; kingdom Viridiplantae; phylum Streptophyta; class Magnoliopsida; order Santalales; family Viscaceae; genus Viscum; species Viscum album. The sequence goes on along the minus strand of OY728152.1, from coordinate 1,374,185,137 downwards.
TACTCACCAACTTTGAGTTCATAGCTAGTGTTTTGAGATGAACTCAAATCTTGCACAATAATATCCAGTTTATCCTTATAAGATCGAATCTTGATAAAAGTGTCATATTTTAAACAAAAACCATCTTCTATATGATTGATAGATTCCTTCCCATTATCATACATGATATTGAGATATATAATATTATAAACTACTAATAAGGAATTATAAGAGGGGTCTTGATAAGAGTTACCAACCAAATAAAGCGAAATAGGATCCATTGACTGTATATGAGCAATCTTCTTGGAATCTCCACTCTCTATGATTCTGGGGTTTCTATCAATTATCTTTCATTTATCCTTGTTTTTATATTTTGTCTTCATACAATCTCCATCTATATACCCATTTATTTTATAGAAGCTACATGAGTGATTGGATCTTCTATATTCACTAGACAGATAACCAATACATTTTCAGTCCTTACAGAATGATGGTATCCTTTCATAAGGAATTAGAAGGTAAATACTATCTTCTAGAGTACTCAAGATAACCTCATTAATCAAAGTGATGAAGAGATTAACTTCCACTATGATGTGAGTAAATTGACCATATCTAGCTCTTCTAGTTTCACCATCAATATTAATAATATTTAAAATGGATGAACCGATATATTAATGAATCTTTTAGTTCCAGTAAATCCAATTTAATCCATTTACCCAAATATATACTTGTGTTTGAGTGTTTTCAACATTGTAGAGATCAAAATTGATGTCCCATTATTGATTTTTCTAAATACCTAGCTTAAGAAATATTTTTCCAAATCCCTATGACTTTTTTTATTATTTAAAGAGAAGATGATGTGGTAGAACCCATGCCCCATTATAGTTTGAGAAACCCTATAACTCAGTAATAATTTTATACAATTCATGAAATTTATAGGATTCATACCCTTTAGTAAATATGAGACATTCTATGACAAATAATTTTTAAATATTTATCCCCTCTTTTATCACATTAATATTGGAATCCACATGCACCATGGATCCCTTCTAAATAATAACTCTAAAGGAAGGATTAAGATTCAAAAAGTAATATTTGTAGTTAGGGATATTAAAGGAGAAATACATGTTACATTGATTCAAAATATCATTATTATAACTCCTTCCAATGAAGTATCTTCGAATTAAACATTTCTTAATACCTAAAATGATTCTTAGAGTCATAAGAATATAATTTTGAGTCCTAAGAATGATCATATCCACAAAGATCACCAACTATTCTTACTCTCTCACTTCCATAATAATATATTATTATTGTTTTATTACAACACATGCACCCATCTGTGACATGATCCCATGAAATCACCCCACACCCCAACTCCACATCATCCATAATAATAATAATAATAATAATAATGATGATGATAATGATGATGATCACTATAATGACTATGGTGATATAAATAATAATAAATGTAATAGTAATAATGATACTAATATTAATAAAAATATATAATGTTAAATAATACATGATAATAATATATATAAATAAAAAATAACAATAATAATTTATGTTAATATAAAATGAATAAGCTAATTATAAAAATCACAAAACTACTAAAAAATATGAAAATAATATAAAAACACTAAATTTATTAAACTAATTAATTAAAATTAAATTATAAATGTATAAAATTTAGTGGTTTTAATGTGAGTTAATTCTCCCAAAATTAAACTTGTTCACTCATTGGGAAAAAATAAAAAAAGAACACACAAATACACCCTTAAATAGATAAAAACATCACAATTTTAAGTTCAAAAACATTCTACCCTTTTACCATAAAATATTATTCTCTGCTGAAAATATAATTTTTAAAAAATAATTTCCCTTCCACTAGTATTATTTTCAAGACAAGTATTTAAACTCAAATATCATTTGACTTACCCTTCCATCACTCTCATCGCTCATGGTAATATTAATCAAATCTATTCCAAATTTTCGTACACATAATGATTACAATATACTTTCTCCAAATTTCAAATTTTTAGTAGTTTTAAATAAAAATGTTTCACTAATATTTAGGAATTAATATTGGGTTTAAATGACCTCTAAGGTTGTGGGCAGGGGGTTCATAAAAAAATTGAACATTTTTGAAAAAAATGAGGGTATAATTTAAAAATAAATCCATGATAAATGTAAATCCAAGTGTTTACCTTACAATATAACTCCATCACACTTAATACATTGTTTTTAATTAATAAAATGATAATATAAAAACTCAGATGATAGGAAAGGGAACACAACTCACTCAAATATAATGAGAAGTAAAGAAAATGAGGACAAACATTTAAACCTTGTGAAATAAATATATGAAAATATCCCATATAAAATGTACACACATATATTATAATATAAAGAATCCAATAGAAATTATGTTATTTAAAAATACTATATATTCTAAAGTAATGGGTTATAACTTTTATAGATATTCTTTAAGGCAAGGGTTACCATGTAATAACCACAAGTGGACTCATTATTAGAACCGAAAAGAATTTTATATTTCCATAGAATTGTATATATATAATGAATGGTTATAGTAATAAGAGAAACATATAAAACATTATGAGATAATGTTTATCAATGTCCATCAAATGTATCATTATCTCTAAAAATACCCTCTAAATGAATGACTCTCCCACTTACACATAGAGTGAAAATCATCATGAAAATATTCAAGATATGGGTGGGGAAGGGTATAAACTATTAGATTATACTAAAAAGTATTATTTATTGGTTTTATGGGATAAGAAATGGAGAAAATATAAGTCTATATTAGGATGTCAAAGGGGATAAATGAACAAATTAATACCTTAGTCATTTCAATGAAACTTTCAAAAATTTTATAAAAAAAAAAGAAAAGTTCTAGAAGACTTAACATGGATAAAATTCACCCCAAAAAATAAAATATAAAGTAACGTAAAAGGGTTCATAGTTATTTTGGGTATAAAAATATGATTTGGGATGGCATAGATACAAATGAGTACATATAACTGTCTAAAAAATAAATATGTTTTAGAAAAACAATTATAAGAAATAAATGACATCAGAAATCATATAAATTTATGGTATAAAGAATCAAATAATATTAAATTGGAATTTTTTGCTCAGACCATGAATAATGATAAAATTAGTATGCACTCAGTTATAATACTATATAAATATAGAAAATTTACATGTGGGTTTAAAAATTAAAGGGATTTTTGTTTTAGTTTTTTTATGTTATTATTATTTTACACAATATATTTTGGAAGTGTAAATAAAATAGAATAGAAAATGTAACACTTGATTGAGTAATTACAGATAGATGCAGAGAGGCTATCTCTATCCCATAATGCTTTAAAACTTATGTACCTATAAAGATATAATAGAGGCTAGACATAAACACAACATATCATAAATATTAATCCAAAATAAATAAATCATATTAATTAAAACAAATATGAAAGATAATAACAATTATACAAAAGTTTCATGAAAAAAATGAATAATATATACACATTCTAATTTATTTCTTAAAATAAACCGATCAAAAAAAACTAAATAGAATTAATTATGGGACTCCTCCCATTAGGTGTTAAGATCAATGACCTCAACCATATGAACAACATCTCAATTTAAATAAATTTATTCTATGAAACCTATAATATATAGAGTGTGACAAATTTTTAAGAATTTTACATTAACCTTAAATTGAAAAATATTTCTATAATAAATTTCAGTAGAACAATAGGGATATAAAATAATAAATTTGTATGGACCTAAACACTTTTTTTAAGTTTTCCTACCATAAACCTAAGCCTTGAGTTCAAGAAAAGGAATTTTTTACCTAGTAAGATATTTTCTGTAGGATTCTCTTATCACACTAGACTCAGGTTTTCTCTATCATTCAAGAAATTTTCATATTATTCTCCCATTATCTCACATAGTTTATTTAGATGTATAAAGTGATTTTATTTGTTATTTTTTAAATCCATGTTCATATTTTTCATAGACTAATAAGCTTTTTTCTCTAATTCTATAGGAAAGAGATAAGTTTTTCCAAAGACTAAGTGGAATAGAGATTTCCAAATTAGTGTTTTTTATGTTATCTTATAATAAAAAAACGATTCATCATGTTTGAGAGCCTAATATTTTTAAGATATTCTCTCAATTTTCTCTAGGATTGCTCGGATCTCTTAGTTTGTAATTTCATGTTTCCCATTAGCTTTTAGATGATATAGGGTGCCCATATAATGGTTATATCCATATTGATTTGTTAGTTTTTGAGACATAATAACATTTAAGTGAGTACCATGGTCATTAATGGTAAGGCTTAGAAATTTTGAACAGGGAAAATTTTTGTTACTTTAGAAATTTAATTACAATTCATGTAGTCTTTTCCATATATGCATTAGTTTTCAATCACTTTGATACATGCTCATCATTAAATAGGTTTTATGATTTGAAAATTTATTTGGGTATAGGACCCATTAAATAAATTATCTAGATGTTAAAATTTTTAACACCCATAAGGGGGTGTTGTGGCATCTCACAATTCTAACTAATGCATCGGTTCAATGAAATTTTCATAATTCATGAAAAATTATAAAATATTATAATGTAAAATAGGCCAATATAATGTTTATTACAATATTTTTCTAATTTTATGTATAATTTAATGATTCCACCCATATTCCTCATAATGGAAAATATTCAAAACTATATTAACTTCTTCTTATGGGATATATCTTCAATCCATTTTGTCCACAAAATGCTTAAAAAGTAATGGATCATCCCAATAATAATGGAAAACTTAATTTAAAAATATTATCCACTTCCCCTTTCATAAATTTGAATACACCACACATAAAGCTGAGTATTTCATGATATCTCCAAACCAAGGTGTAATAGTCTTGATGGTATACAATTATTTATTAGAATTTTTTTCTTATTTAATTCAAAATTTATGTCACTTTTTTCTAATTTTTTTCATGATAAATGATAAATGATGAAATGTTTAGTACCCATATTATCCATGATTTTAATTTATAATTATTGAAGTGATAATATCTAATGAATCAGTTTGGTCTTGGTATCCTTCATGGAAATTAAATATTTTAGGGCAAAGTGATATGTATACACAATGATTTTTTAGAACAAAAAGTATTGCTGAAATCAATCAAATGCAAAGACAACTACTATAAAATCACTTATGGTAGTTTTATATATGTTTTGATCCTCATTCAATGTTTTGACAATGTAACAGATAAATAATAAGTATATTATATTTCATTTTACTTGTTGTTTCTCCAGCATCCGAGTCACTTGCAGCACACATAAATTCAAATGGTTGTTCCTAGTATGGTAAAATAATAATTGGACCTTATACTAAGCATTTTATTAACAATTAAAAATCACATTGGCATTCATGAACAAAATGAAAGGTGGATTATTTTTCTTATAGGGTGGTTAAGGGGAGGTCAATAATAGAAAAATCTATAATAAATAAATGATATAATCCAAAATTCCTAGGAAAGTATATAATATAATGAAATTATATAAGAATAGGTAGTTTAAAAATGGTTCTAATCTTATATAGTTCAACTTAAATACATTTCCTTGAGATTTAATGACCATAAATAATCCTAATTTATACCATGAAGTGATAATTTTACTAATTGAGCACTAAATTCAGTTTCCCATATCATTCCATAAATTTATAAAAATTTCTAAAACATTTATAAAAGGAATTCCCCTAAACATTTAATTCATCCATGAATATTTCCAATAAATCATCAATCATATCATGGAATATTTATATCATTCATCTTAAAAATGTGGTTAGTGGATTTTTCATTCCAAAGATAATATCAATATAAATGAATGTACCATTTAGATAGGTGAACAAAATTTTATCCTGAAATTTTTGTGAAACCATGATTTAATTATGGCTATAGAATCTATATAAAAGATAATAACAATCTCTCCTCTCTAGTTGTTTGAGAATTTGATTAATAAAGGGTAATGTGAAGTGAAATTTTTTTATCTTTATGATTAAATTTATGATAGTCGACCTACACTCTTTATTAATTAACTGTTCCAGTGAGTTTAAATTCTCATTTTTCATTTTAAACTATGTTGGTCTAACCCTTTTTAGGTACCACTTACAATAGAATGACCCATTTACTGTTAGTGATAGGAAATATTAATCGATAATTGAGACACTTAATAACTTATTTATTGATTACTTCCTTCACATGAGGTGTTACAAATCATTGTGGCTACCTATAAGTTTTAGGATTATCTTCCATATTTATTCTGTGAGTATAGATGGTAGAGATTATACCTATTAGGTCATCTACCTTCACACCATTTCAATTTTTCACTATTATATGAAATTGAGAAATATAATTTCTTATTCACATAAAAGATCTGTTTTGATAATAAATGGTTAATTATTGGAATATTAAAATAGTTATATTATAATTTTGGTTAAGTAGTTTAATTTCAAGTGTTGGTGATTTTTCAAGTGATGGAGATAGCGATGTAAATCTATCAAATTCATAAACTAGGTTTATAATGAATTAAAATTAATTAATTTATTTATTTTAATCCTTATTTCCTCATTCAATTCTTTAGTATTTAGTGATTACATTTCTAACTCATCCCATTAATCAAAAATATAAATGAAATGATATTAAACCATTGTAGGGTTCTCTAAAACAGTATGGATATCAAAAGATATTATTTATTCCCCAAATCTAGAAATTATTTTCCCATATTGAGAATCAATAATATATCTTCATATAGATAATAAAGGTATCCCAATAATGAGTGAGATGTCGTTATCTTATTCCATATCAAGGATAATAAAGTTGATAGGTAAATAAATTTTATCCAATTTGATATGCATTACTTCTAAAACTCCTTAAGGATGCTTTATTGATTTGTTTTCCATTTATAAGTATAATCTAGTTGGATGTAATTTTTAATCCATAGTTCTTCATTAACTCTTAATGTAATGAGGTTAATTCTAGATCTAAGGTCACGTAGAGCTCTCCCAAACTAACAACCTCCAATATTTTAGGGTATCATGAGACTGCCAGTGAATCTTATTTTAGGAGGTATGAACCTAGTTATGACTTAAAGAAATTACTCATGGATTAAATTAGTTCCCACATCATTAAGTTTTCTTCTTTTAGATAAAATAACTTTTAGTAACTTGGTATAGATAGGAAATTGAGTAACGAATTTTGTAAAAAAAACGTTCATTTTTGAATATCTATAAATTTTTTGAAAATTTCGAATCCAACATTCTTTAATTTAATTTTTATGGAAATGGATAAGGCTATGTGTAAGATTTCACTCTTTTAATTAATTTTTTACTTTTCCTTTATTTTCTCACTTTTATGGATTCTTCATTTTTATTTTTATTTTCCTTTTAATTTTAATTAGCTAGAATCCAATTTTATATTGAATAATCATCCCCAATAGTGGGTGAATATGTCCATAAGGACACTACATTAAACATTAAATATTATAGTATCTTTAGATAATAATTCATTTTTTTATATTCCTAGAGATAATTTAGGTTTTGAGTTTTAGAGTATAAGTTTATCACCCTTACAAAAATCAATATTACATTATAAAGCCAAAACTTCCACTTAGTATTCACTTTTCACATAATATATAACTTTTAAAAAGAAATGTGTTTTATTTTCATTATATATATTCACATTTTTTATCTTGACCTTATCCTTGTCCTTACAAATCTTTAAAAATATGTGAAAAACATTCAAAAATATGGGATGAGCACAAAAATGCTCAGTAAGAGACATAAAAAAAAGAAAAAACATATTCCAGTGAAAAACATGAAAACCCATAAAATATTTACCTCTATCACATTATTATCTTATAGTATGGAATAAATTATTTCCAAATGAAAAACAAACACCTTTTTCTTAAAAAAAACCTTCATAACCCTTACAAAGGAATTGAATACTTTTTTAGGCAACTTAGAGTGTCATATTCATAACTTGATTGAAATATATGTTAGAAATAAATAGATCATAGTTATATTAATATTAGAACCCACACTAGTAATCTCCCTAATTATCTCTTTTTATGATTAGGAAAATTACCAAATTCATTAGAGAGCTATAATAGGGCTCACCCTTCGTATAAGCTATATTGGGATCACCCATCTTTACGAGCTATAATGGGGATCAAACCATTGGATACTCTATATTAGGATAACTATTTTATCATATATAAATATAAAGTACTATAAGGCCCCAACCTTAAACTTTACTTAATATTTAATTAAATGAATAATTCACATTGAGGATCTTTTCAGGTTTAGAGTTTTAGAGAATCAGGTCATAACTATTGCATCTCAAAATATCACAAGGTAGACACTTCTACTAAGTTTCCATAAAATAAAAAATCTTTAAAAGAAACATGTCTAGTTCCATGTTTTAGATAGCATGACTTTCCCTTGATCCCATCCTTGACCCTATTCCACATTAAGTCCTATGAAAAACATTTCAAAAAGAAAACTTGGAGTGAGCATAAAAAGCTCAGCAAGGGATACACAAAGAATGAAAACTGTTAGTTTTTCAAAGTAGCAAGTAAACCATGTATACTTTATCAAAGTAATACCTTTCACCTTTAGGAAGTAGTAAAAAATATTCACTGAATAAAATATTATTACATACCCTTTTGTAACCAAAAGATTACCATAAAACCCATATAAAGAACACATAACATATAAAGGTAACTTGGGACATAAACATACTTAAATGGAATAACCATACGGTCGACTTACACAAATACTTAATGGAATAGCCATACGACCGACTACCATACCCAATGCATTGGTGGTTATAACGTAACCACCCGTCCTGGTATTCACGGCACCACCCGTCATACAGTTTATCACATAACCACCCGTAAAATGTCCATGTACCATCATTACACATAAAATATTGAAAATATAAACATTTCAATAACAACATTTAATTTTAAATCACAATAAGTAATTCCAAGATATTGAATTAAGCAATCCATTTTCAAAAACCATTTAAAAGAGATTTTTTGAATCAAAGTGTCTCATACCACTTTGAAGCTTTTAATGGAATTATAATTTTAAAACATTAATGTCCATATAAATAAATACTGAAAACCATTTTGAAAACATGGACATTAAAGATAATGATTCAGAATAATGAATCTTTAAAACATTTAAAACGATATTTTTGTTAAAGAGTTTTTAACAAAATGAGAGACCCTTTAATACAAATAATTGCTGAATAACACGTAATCCGAGCTTCATAATATCATGAGAATAAAGGGATTCATGATATAATATGTCAAAGGTCAGAATACACACCATATAAGAGTTAATTGGTGCATAACAACAATGAAGTCTCAATGGAAATGTAAATTGAGATGAAATCTACTATAAAGATAGTATCCTTAAATTAAGGATAAATCTATCACATAATTATTTGGGAGAAATATAAATACCTCCAATATAAGTGGATTTTAAGTGTGAAACAACCAGAGGTCATTCACACATAATCATGAAAAAACAAAACCAATGACATAGATATTTAACTCAATGAAATGAGATTGAGTTATGATTTCCCATACAAGTTCATAAGAATTTATCAATGAGATGATTATGTGTAGAAATACCATATACAACAAAAAGGTTTGTGGAAATTAAAAAATAGAGATTCCACACATAATCTTGTCATAATAAAATAAAGAAGTAGAGGTTTAACCCAAATAATTGAAAGTGGGTTATGAAGTTCCCTTACAGAAATCTGACAGCCTAACGGCGTCACTTTAAAATTCAGAAAATGAGTTGATGAGAGAGAAAATGGTATATCATCACTTGTAAATAAAATTAACATAAATAATGATATAGAATAACATATTCCAACATAATAATATGTGAATTAAAAGACATAACAAAAGAAGTCTTTTAAAAAGAGGTGGGTGAAAGGTCCCCTTACCGAGTTGGGTAACTTTCAAAAAGTACACCCCATGGAAGAAGGGTGATACAATGAAGATGTAAATACACATAAATAAAATTATACTACAAAAGTGTATAATAATGGGCAGTACATACACCACTCAAAGTAAATAGTGTCAAATGCAGCATAAATGTCATGGGAATAAAAGTGAGATGAAAAATCCCTTACGAAAACTCGGCAGCCTAACGACGCCACTTAAATCTTCCAAAAATGGATTTATGAGATCAAATAGGGTCTCTAATAATATGAACATAAAAAGTAAATTATGAGGAATATAAAAGAACATACCACATCATAACAAAGAGGAGCATAAAATAAGTTACATAAAGGAGAGTACTTAAAAAGAAAGAGAGAGGTTAGATCTCTTACGAAAATTCGGCAGCCAAATGGCGCCACTCAAAACTACCAAAATGGATTGGTGAGAAAAAATAGGGTCTCTCATCATATGAACATAAAAATTACAGTAGGAGTAATATAAAATAACATCCCAATCATAATAAATATGAACTTAAAAGGAATGACATAAAAGAGTGTACTTAAAAAGAAAGAGAAGGGTAGGATCCCTTACCTCGGGCCCGACTTGACTCGATCGTTCTTTAAAGTCCTGAATAATAAACTTGAGTTAATTTCTACTTGCTTAAGAACCTTTTTTCAAGTTAATTATTCATTTTATATCACTTATTTCCATGTTATAAACATTATGTAATCATTTACGTTAATAATGTTTGTTTTGTCGATATTTGGTTCTTAAGTCGAAAGTGGACTTCTTACAATTACATGTTGTTCGTGTGGTCAAAGGTTCATTATATCCAGAATGATATTCATGATTTGGATATCATATATATCATATATATCCATAATATACAAGTATTTATAATATTAAATAATCATTTAGAGGTAAGAAATGAAATGCACCGTTCATGGAGACGGTAAGCCGTACGTACGCATGAACACTACTTTCATTTCTATGTCATATTAATGGAATTAAAACCAAATGAGAGGTATGTATATTTTAATTCCAGAATAATATTCATCATTTATATGTAACAGACATCATATATAATAACTTTAAATCCATCCTTTATACAACCCACATATGGCATTAACGAATCAAATCACTTTGAGGGGGCGGTAGTCCGCACTTCCTAAAATGAAATTATCGTGTTTACCCACAATGGAAACCATAAAGGTATGCCCCAAAATAAACATACAGAAGCTTAAGTAAAACATAAACATATTATATATAATATATAAATATAGTGACATCTTAATGGCCACATTTGAAGGTGTTATATGAGTGTTGAACAATCATCCTTTCGTGAGGCAGAAATTCCCCATCCACAGAAACAATATGTTCTTTAACCATTAGATGTAGGTGTGTGTAAGTGTAGATTTAATGATTATTATAACAACATTCTAGTATATTGAAGATACTGGAGTTGTTAAAAAAGAAAAGAATAAAAATAGTTTAGGGGGTTGGAGAAGAAAAATAAAACAAAAGAACACAAGAGAAGACACAACCTTTAAATCGGGTAACTCTTTTTGATTTGAGCTCAAAGGCTTCCTTGGGAAGACTTCTGCCCCAATTGAGGCATCTAGAAGTAATATAGGGATGTGGAGAGACAAAATGGGCAGGGGTTGGCTGATCCAAAGGCTTGGGAGGTTTGGGTAAGGAGGTAGAGGTGTGGACCTTTTATAAGAGGAGAGGATAGGCACTCTTGGAAAGTAAGGAAATGTTACTTTATTTTAGAATGATTTTCGGATTTTAAAGGTACCACATTGATGTATTTCTAGGATAAGGTGGTACGGGTTAGAAATATACTCATCCAATAGGTTTTGGACATGTGTAGGTCATATATTTTACATTATCTTTTCATTTTATTTAAATCCTTTATTAATGAGGTAATCGCTGCATCATTATGATGTCATAAATAATTTTATTTATTTAATGTATAAAATTATAAAACAAATATCATGATGTAGAAAATCTTTTTATATTTCCAACAAATATTTATAGTCAAACATCTGACTTGTATAACCCCATGTAAAAATTGTTTTAGTAAAATAACTCATGTTTGTGTCATTTTGAATTTTACATTAAATAAAAAGTTATTTATGTCATTTCCAACCAAAGTGGCTCCATGGGGTCCCCAAGTTGACCCATGGATTGTCTTGGTCGGACATGAACCATCCAATAAGGGTAGGACATGTTTCAAGCTCATCTCATATTATTAAAACAATATTTTTACCTTAAACTACACTAATTACCTCTAATCACGATTAAGAACATAAAAGTTACTATTTACCAAAAAATTATTTTAATCCCATTGAACCACATTTTACTTCCTAGTGACAACCATGTATGTCGGATTTTTGAAATTCAAAACAAAGAGGTGGGAATGTTTCAATTAAATGAAAAATTAGTTTCTTTAACTACCACTTAGTGGTTTCACTATTCATCAAAAATTGATGTTTTTCAGAAAAATACCAAAAATTCATCGTAAGCTATATTTTATATTAAGAATTCAAAAATGAAGTATATTTTACAAAATTCAAAACATATAAGTTTCATTAATTAATTTAATAATTAATTCCCGCTGTCAAAACAATTAGCGTGTTTTATGAAACAATAAGTATCAAAAGATTGACTCTAGTTTAAGTCCAATTTCAAGATGAAATTAATTCCAACGACCACTATTGGATTAAATGGTAAAAATATATTCTAATTTAACTTTAAAAACAATTCAAAATATAATATAATCATATAAATAAATTATATTAAAAAGAGGTTTTGAATTAAAATACAACATTTTTCACTGTTCATTAAAAAAATGAACTTTATCGGAAAAATACCAAAAATATACACAATGTAAATTTTGATGTCCCGATTCTAAAGAAGAATTTTATTTTTTCAAATATAACACATAAAATTGTCAAAAAGTGGATTTAAAAGAGGTTCTCCATCAAAAGGCGGTTATTCGACCTTTTAAAGAATATTAGAATGTTTATGCTTAAAAATTGGATTCATTCGCATTTTCAATCCTATAACATTTATTGTAAAGAGTAAAAATATTTGACAAACATACATAATCATTTTTTAGTTAGTTCCGTTCTTTCCTGCCATTACAATGGCTAGGAATTAACTACCATTTAAAATAATATTATTTTATTATTAGAGTGAAACATAAGATTTCAAAGGAACTCGTTGTTGCGTATTGGGTACGCCATCGAGCATAGCGTTCCCTTTAAAGTAATATTAATATTTTTTTCACAAGTAGGGATAAATATAAAAATGTCATATTGTTTATTTACCTGGGGTGTTACATCCTTCCCCCCTTTTGGGAATTGCATCCTCGCAATTTCAAAATTGGGCTTGAAAAATCCATTGTAAGTCCCAAATCGGAAAATGGGTAAATTAAACTATCACTTTAAAAGAAAGAAAGGGAAGTACAAAGGTCACACGAGTTAACCCATACTAGGATTCCATGTATGAAATTATGGACATGGAGGAAAAAAACAAAGGGTCATGTTCTGATGGAGAGTGATAGTAAACATGTATAGGAGAAAGTTAACCATAAGAAAATCTCAAACTTGTGATGGGTTAAACGGTATTGGATTCCCCAGTAGGAAAAGTTAATGGACAACATTTTTTTTAGTTACTTTTCATTGAAGAATTTATTTTTGAGATTAACAAAAACATAAGGAAACATACTTACTTGTCATGTTTACTTTCAAATTTTAGTATATTTCTTACACGAACTCATATTTTCTCCAAAAGATGAGTATTTAGGATGACTTGTTTACATTAAGAGAGCTAAAACCAACTTTTAGAGAATCACCTAACCCAAAAAAGATAACTATATACTTCCCATGTCTTTATACTTTAACCAAAACCAAAACCAAAAAGGTTAGTACAAGTTCAGATAATCAAGAAAAGGATAACCCTTTATAAAAAGAACATATATTCTTAATCTCCAAAATTTTTCCAACAAAACCCAATGTTCAATGAGGACCATTCGATAAACAATTTGTTCATAAAATTATTCAAAGTAAACCAAACTAAGATTGAAACCCAAATATTTTAAGGATTTAGTCACATAGTCTTCCAAGTTAAATCGTAACATTTATCTCCAAACAACATCAGTTGCTCTTAAAGTCTCGTATTGAAAAGTAATTAACCTAATCACATATCCTCCATGATAGGTTAATAAATTTCCATAGATAACCCAAAATAAACTTACTCTTAATTCATAAAATCATCTAACTAAAAATAATTAGTCAAACTAACCAGGGACGTCACGTAGTCCAGTGGTAGGCGATAAATACCAGTCGCACTTTGGTTGTGGGTTCAATTCCCACAGCTTTGTCCGATGCGACGGGTTGTCACACGGTCTACGTGTTTTAATTTTTCCAAAACTATATAATTCTCAAATCATTCCCCAAAAAGAGATAAAATCATCAAAAAATAACCATAACATAATTTAACCTCAATTTTATCTCATGCCTTTCACTTTCCATCATAACATATAGTAACCCATAATTACCTTAAAAGTAAGGATCATATAAACCCGAATGGTTCTTTATAACTATGTCCATAAAAGAACAGATAACTATTCCTTGAATAAAATTTTCATATATCAAACATCAGGGTTACACATACTATAAAAAGTCTTCTAATGTAACCCCATCATCAAAAGAGACTTAATACTCTTATGAATTTCACCATAACTCTTGAAGCCCTTATATGTTGACTTCTTACTCATTCAACATTATTCATGATCCATTAACCATTCCTTTAAAACTTATTCTGAAATACTTCTTTCCTAAAAACAAAATCAGGAATTATATCCTAACATTCCATAATATGAAAACAAATGTTATGAAATAATCCATACCTTTGACTGGTCATTGTCAGTTTCATCATCCTCAATCGGAATGGCATTAGGTATTGGTAAACAAATATTTGTATGATCTTGGTGATCCCATTCCCGAAACTTCTTCATAGGACATGTGTTTGCATAATGACCATGCACACCACATTTAAAACTTTCAATTGATCCCTCAAAAAGAACTTCTTTCCCTTTCCTCGAGTCAACAGGATGCTTCCTTTTTACATGGCAGGTTCATGCTTTATAACCTTCATTTCCACATCTATAGCATATTTCTGTCCCTTTGAAACATTTTCCTAGGTGTTTCTTTCCACATCTTTGACACATAGATTTTTTAACACACTTACCTTTATGATTATTACCTGTAGTTCCGTATGGATTTTTTTCTCGCATATATGATGCCTTATAGAAATCACCAAGGTTTAGGTGGTCAATCATGACTCCAGATAGTTGGTTGAGGATAAACACAAGAGTTCTCATTGCAGCTCCCATATCATTCAGTTGCTCGCTCAGAAAACTTTCACAGTTTCCTTCACATCCACTGTTACTTTGGTGCCTGCTAGATCCAGCCATTTACTAAAACCAAAAAGGTCAGTGTGAGTATATCAAGAAAACCATCATGTACTAATGAGGAAGATAAACACTAAGATATACTTACTCATTAACTTTATGTAATATTAGGACTCTTTCTAAAATCCTAACCATTATGGTAATGTCACTTATGATTAGAGAATACCCTAACCTCTAAAGTTATCTAAACCGACCTTTGATACCAACTATAAGGCCCCAGCCTTAAACCTTACTTAATATTGAATTAAATGAATAATTCACATTGTGGATCTTTTCAGGATTAGAGTTTTAGAGAATTAGGTCATAACTATTACATCTCAAAAGATCACAAGGTAGACACTTCTACTAAGTTTACATAAAATAAAAACTCTTTAAAAGAAACATGTCTAGTTCCATGTTTTAGATAGCATGACTTTCCCTTGATCCCATCCTTGACCCTTTTCCACATTAAGTCCTGTGAAAAACATTTCAAAAAGAAAGAGAGGGGTAGGATCCCTTACCTCGGGTCCGACGTGACTCGATCGTTCTTTAAAGTCATGAATAATAAAATTGAGTTAATTTCTACTTTCTTAAGAACATTTTTTCAAGTTAATTATTCTTTTTATATCACTTATTTCCATGTTATAAACATTATGTAATCATTTACGTTAATAATGTTTGTTTTGTCGATATTTGGTTCTTAAGTCGAAAGTGGACTTCTTACAATTATATGTTGTTTGTGTGGTCAAAGGTTCATTATATCCAGAATGATATTCATGATTTGGATATCATATATATCATATATATCCATAATATACAAGTATTTATAATATTATATAATCATTTAGAGATAAGAAATTAAATGCACCGTTCATAGAGACAGTAAGCCGTACGTATGCATGAACACTACTTTCATTTCTATGTCGTATTAATGGAATTAAAACCAAAGTAGAGGTGTGTATATTTTAATTCCAGAATTATATTCATCATTTATATGTAACATACATCATATATAATAACATTAAATCCATCCTTTAAACATCCCACATATGGCATTAACGAATCAAATCACTTTGAGGGGGCGGTAGTCCGCACTTCCTAAAATGAAATTATCGTGTTTACCCACAATGGAAACCATAAATGTATGACACAAAATAAAAATACAAAATCTTAAGTAAAACATAAACATATTATATATCATATATAAATATATTGACATCTTAATGGCCACCTTTGAAACAGTATGTTCTTTAACCATTAGATGTAGGTGTGTGTAAGTGTAGCTAGAATTATTATTATAACAACATCCTAGTATATTGAAGATACTGGATTTGTTACAAAAGAAAAGAATAAAAATAGTTTAGGGGGTTGGAGAAGAAAAATAAAACAAAAGAACACAAGAGAAGACACTACCTTTAAATCGAGTAACTCTTTTTGATTTGAGCTCAAAGGCTTCCATGGGATAACTTCTGCCCAAAGTGAGGCTTCTAGGAGTAAGGGAGGTATGTGGAGAGACAAAATGGGAAGGGGTTTTCCAAGCCAAATGCTTGGGGGTGTGGGTAAGGAGGTAGAGGTGGGGGCCTTTTATAAGAGGAGAGGAGGGGAACTCTTGGAAAGTAATGAAATGTTACTTTATTTTAGAATGATTTTCGGATTTTAAAGGTCCCACGTTGATGTATTTCGAGTATGAGGTGGTAAGGGTTCGAAATATACTCATCCAATAGGTTTTGGACGTGTGTAGGTCATATATTTTACATTACCGTTTCATTTTATTTAAATCCTTTATTAATGAGGTAATCGCTGCATCATTATGATGTCATAAATAATTTTATTTATTTAATGTCTAAAAATTATAAAACAAATATAATGATGTAGGAAATAGTTTTATCTTTCCAATGACTATTTATAGTCAAAAAGTTGACTTGTATAAACCCATGTAAAAATTGTTTTAGTAAAACAGCTCATGTTTGTGTCATTTTTAATTTTACATTAAATAAAAAGTTATTTATGTCATTTCCCAACCAAAGTGGCTCCATGGGGTCCCAAAGTTGACCAATGGATTTTCTTGGTTGGAAATGACACATCCAATAAGGGTAGGACATGTGTCAAGCTCATCTCAAATTATTAAAACATTATTTTTACCTTAAACTACACTAATTACCTCTAATCACGATTAAGAACATAAAAGTTACTATCCACCAAAAAATTATTTTAATCCCATTGAACCACATTTTACTTCCTAATGACAACCATGTATGTCGGATTTTTGAAATTCAAAACACAGAGGTGGAAAAGTTTCATTTAAACAAAAAATCAGTTTCTTTAACTACCACTTAGTGGTTTCACTATTCATCAAAATTGATGTTTTTCAGAAAAATACCAAAAATTCACCCTAAGATATATTTGATATTAAGAATTCAAAAATTAAGTCTATTTTACAAAATTAAAAACATATAAGTTTCATTAATTAATTTAATAATTAATTCCCGTTGTCAAAACTAATAGCGTGTTTTTATGAAACAATAAGTATCAAAAGATTGACTCTAGTTTAAGTTCAATTTCAAGATGAAATTAATTCCAACGACCACTATTGGATTAAATGGTAAAAATATATTCTAATTTAAATTTAAGACCAATTCAAAAGATAATCTAATCATATAAATAAATTATATTAAAAAGAGGTTTTGAATTAAAATACAACATTTTTCACTGTTCATTAAAAAATGAACTTTATCAGAAAAATACCAAAAATTTACACAATGTAAATTTTGATGTCCCAATTCTAAAGAAGAATTTTATTTTGTCAAATATAACACATAAAATTTTCAAAAAGTGTATTTAAAAGAGGTTCCCCATCAAAAGGCGGTTAATCGACCTTTTAAAGAATATTAGAATGTTTATGCTTAAAAATTGGATTCATTCGCATTTTCAATTCTCTAACATTTATTGTAAAGAGTAAAAATATTTGACAAACATAAATAATCATTTTGTAGTTAGTTCCATTCTTTCCCGCTATTACAATGTCTAGGTGTTAACTACCATTTAAAATAATATTATTTTATTATTAGAGTGCAACGTAAGATTTCAAAGGAACTCGTTGTCGCGTATTGGGTATGCCATCGAGCATAGAGTTCCCTTTAAAGTTATATTAATATTTTTTTCACAAATAGGGATAAATATAAAAATGTCATATATTTTATTTACCTGGGGTGTTACAAGTACCATATCATGATTTTTTTATGATTTCACCTTTCCATCATAAAACTTTTGAAAAAATCCTTTTCCCCACATGAAAAATACTTTCTGATATTTGAATACACTTTTATTTTCAAAATACATTTTAAAAATTGAAATAATAATAAAGAAAGTTAATATGATTTTTATTTGAATAAAAAAAATTATGTCTTATAAACGATTCAAAAAATCAATAAAGAGTTATGGTGGTAGGGAAAGTCATTATTACTGAAAATGTTTAAATAGAACCTTCCACCTATTGTTTGTAAATGATGTCAACCCATTTGGTAAAATGATTCCTTTTGAAAACCACTTAATGAAATTAAAAATAGGTATAAAATTTCCTTTATAATTCTTTTATAACCTTATAAATTTATTAATGATATATTTTAAAAAACATGGACATTGAAGAAAAAGAGTTTTCAGGGAAGCATTAAAATAGATTTTTTAAAAGAAAGTATCTTACCTCATTCCAAATCGTCACATATGTTCTTTATATTCTGAAATAATAAAATTTTGTTAATTATTTACATTATTAATAACTTTTTAGGTTTATTATTTATTTTACAATTTTATAATCATTTAATTAATCAACTAAGTTCACATCAGATGTTTTGACGATATTTGCATCATATGTTTAAAATGAATTTGGTAGGTTGAATATGGTCAAAGAATTAATTATACCTCATATAAAAAATAATAATCAAATAATAATTATCAATTTTATACACCCATTATACTTTTAAAACTAATCAAGAAATATGATTACGAAAAATGAACTATGTAATAATCTTAGAGACGGTAGGACGTATGTATGCAAGTGTAGCATTTCAATTTTGAAATGATAATTATGGAAAAAAGGTAAGTTATATTTTATATTTTTATAATAAAAATTATATCATAAAAACCATATTATTTCATTAAATAAAATTATATTTATCATCCATTTGATGTGGTAATAAAAAATAAATCACATCGCTTTGTGGAGGTGGTAGTCCACACATACGCATGCAAAACATCATCATTTTTTAGTGAATGAAATGATATGAAAGTAAATGATATAGAATGTTTTAATAATTATAAATATTTCATTAATATCATATATATATATATATACTTTAAATCCATCTTTAAAACTAGCTATGAGCACCGTGATGGAAAACGAATTACATCAGTTCGTGAGGCAGTAGTCATCTGTACACACAAATGATGGTTTCATTTTCCATTTGATAGAAGGGGAGATGTATATAGATTATATAATTATAATTATAACATATAATTATATGGAAGATATTTTTTTCATTATTTTACCATGGTTTAATAAAATTTGAAGGATTTGGAAGAATAAATAAAACAAAAATTCTTGGTCAAGAACCATACATCTTCTTTAGAAAACCTCTTAAGGTTTACACAAAAAGACTTCCTAGGTTGGTTTTATGATAAAAAAGGCCTATAGGATGTGATGATGGATGTAAGGAAGAGATTTGGGTAGGTATTTGATGAACAAAGATTATTTTTATGTGTTAACAAATGAGATGTAGAATTTTATATTTACAAGAGAGGGAAGGGGAACACTTAGAATTTCTTAAAATATTAAATTAATATAAAATAATTTTTATGTTCAGATGGATAAAAATTTATCTTATTTTAAAATAATATGATTATTGTTATAAATTTTGTCATACAATAAATTATTACAAGTTTAGATCTCATTTTTACACTTTAATTTTTGTTTTAACCCTATATTAACCCTTTTAATAATTACTATGATATCAATGTTTCTTAAAGGTAAGGGGTTAATATTTTTATTATAAAAGAAAAAATACCCCATCAATGGACCATGGTTGATATTTTGAACCATATACTAATCACTTGTCTGAAAATAAGATTTTTAGGAATTTAATATCATTTAATAAAATATTATTTTTATAAAATAACATTAATGTCAATTTTGGGACTATTCATATAATTTGAATTTCAAAATTAGAAGACTAATATAGAATTATAATAAAATTTAAAAAACTTATATAATATTTAATTTTTATATAAAAAATTATGGATCATAAAAACTCACTCAAGTAATATTTTTTATATTTTTTAATACCATTTTATTGATTTTTTACTACTTCCACAGACATTGTGTTAGTGGTGTATTATCATTTAAGGTAATTTGTTATTCATTAAAAATTAAAAATAAATTACCATAATAATTGTTTTAAAAATTTCAATGTTATATTTATAACGTAATATATCCTCATTTTAACCATATTTCAAAAATTCAATGATAATAAAACAAAGAGAATGAAATGTTTTACGTTTCTTTATATAAAATAATATAAAGGGACAAAATCATGAAAAAGTGAAAAGAGGCCATATATTTTACCTTCTGATGATTATGGACAAGATATACTCATCCAATACAATTATGTTAATTTTTAGAGTCATTATTTTTTCCTTGTCATTTTATTTTTAATCTAAATTATCCAATTCACCCTTTACCGTGGTAACCAAAATTTCTATGGTTACTATTCATATTAGCTGAAAATAAAAGTAGAATATTTACTAAATTCATAACTTTCGATTTCATATATATAATCCATTTTTCAAGTTCCAAAAGACAAAATTGAAATAATTCAGTTTACAATTAAACCGAAAAAACACGATGAAAAAAATGCTTTTTCAAAAACCCTTCTTATGTATAGAATATTTTTATACTAAATTCATATATGAAATTTATTTTATAATAATAATAATATGATTTATTTAAAAAATAATTATATTTTAAAACTTATCCAAAACATAATTTTACTTTGTAAATAATCTAAAAGAAAATATAAATCCCAATAAAAATCTGTATTTTCACCATTCATTAAAAATTAAATCTTTTCAGAAAATTATAAAAAATTCATCCTTACATAATTTTGACATGATGAATTCAGAAATGAAATTCTTCTTTTCAATTTAGAATTATATATTTTTAAAATTATAATTTTACATAAAAGCTTTCCTGAAAGCTGTTTAATAAAACAATTCCTTTTTTTGATTTAAAAATAATATAATATTTTTTAATGAATATAAATATCTATCTCATGAATATTATTAAATATGAAAATTACTTATTCTATCATTACCTATGTTGTTAAATTCTTCTAATCCTTTATAAAATTCATCCTCTTAATTTTATTCACTTATTAAATAGGTGGAGATATATTTCCCTTGTAACATTTTTAGATTCCCATGTTACTTATTCAACCATATGGTTTTTCCACAAAACCTTAACTTTATGAATTACTTTATTCTAAAAAATTATATATTTCGTAAAGAATATGAATTATCTATTCCTTATATGAAATTTTACCTTCCAAGTTAACTAATTTAGAGATCAAAACATGAGATGAATCTGGCACAAACTTTCTTAACCTAGAAACATGAAATACATTTTGTACCTGGAATAAACATGGAGTAAAATTCAATCATTATGAATGTGATTCAACTTTTTTATGATTTCATATATTCCAATGAACCTTGGACTTATATTCCCATGTTTTTTTCAAAATTCATAACACTTCTCCATGGAGGTACTCTAAAAAAAACATGACCCCCTACGTCAAATGAAAGATCCTTCCACTAATTATACACAAAACTAATTATAACTACTTTTAGCCATTATCATATAAATCTGAATCATATTTAACTTCTAATCCATTTCCTCTACTGACTCTAGTAACATAAACATTCTTTATCCTATGTCATCATAAAAAGAAGGAGTGTGAAACCACTTTCCATATAAAGCCTCAAAATGTACTATATATATACTAGAATGAAAAATATTATTTAAAAAAATAATCCAAATAATGATACTAATCCAATATTCCCTGGTAATCCATTTAAAAAACAAGAATCATGTATTCTAGGGTATGAATCATTAACTCAGAATCTCCATTAGATTGAGGATGAAAAGTTTAACTAAAATTTAATTCAATACCCAACGACTTCTAAATTCCTTTCAAAAAATTTAAATTGAACCTAATATAATGGTCATATACAATATAGAGAGTAAATCCATGTATCCAACTATATAATCATGATTTATTCGAGAAATTTGGTATAAATATATAGTATCTCTAATTTTATGGAAATGCATAGATTTAGATAATCGATCAATAGTAACCTAAAGATAATTATTACATCATGATTTATTTGGTAATCCCACTATGAAACCCCTAGATATATTATTAAATTTCCACTCCAACATTGTAAAAGGATGAATAACCCCCTTTAGTAATTTTTTTTATTCTAATTTAACCTTTTGGAAAGTCAAAAAATTCATGGTAAAGTTAGCAATATCTCTTTTCATTCCATACCACCAGTATTACTCTTGAAGGTATCCATACATCATAGTGATTCATGGATGAATGGAAAATGGGGAAAAATTAGATTCCCTCAATGATTGTCTCTTCAAAGGAGGATCATAAGGCACATATAACCACTTTCTAAATCTCAAAACACATTCTTTTTTAACATTAAATTAATCCAAATTAACCTTCTTAACCAATTTGACCTTTTCTTATAACCCAGGTTATTCTTTCCAAGATTTCTTAATTATTTGAGATAGAGATGAATGTATTGAAACCTAAAAAAATAGGGGATGTTAATGAATGAAAAAATTTTAGGCTAAAATTCATCAAATCATTAACCAAATGGTCATGTTCTAAACATAACATGGTCCATACAACGTTACTTTTTTGGACTCAAAGAATCAACTACTTTTTTTTACTTTTATGAGATGATAATGAATCATGTAGTCTTAATGCTTAATCCTTTCCAGCCACATTCTCTTCCTCATATTCAACTCATTCTGAGTACATATACACTTAAAAATTTTGTGATTAGTATATATTTCAAATTATACTCTATAAAAATGATATCTCTAATTTTTTAAAGAAAAAACCACAAAAAGTGTTTCCTGACCAGGTGTTGGATAATTTAACACATGATGTCTTAGTTTTCATAAAGAAAAATTAACTACCTAATCATTTTGTATCACAACACAACCAACTAATTTTTAAAAAGCATCATAGTAGATGAAAAATTCTCTATTTATAGAAGTAAAGATGAAAAATTGATCATTCGTCAATTTTATTTATAGTTTATGAAAACATTAATCAAATATTTTATCAAGAATAATTTAACTCTTTTTTAGTTAACTTAGTCAATGAGCTAGAAAAATGAATAATGTTTTCAAAAAACCTACAATTATAACCTATTAAACCAAAAAAACTATGAATCTATATGACATTTATTTTCCTTTTCCATTCTTCAACAAATTTAGTTTTAGTAGGGTTAACCATTATACTATCATTAAAAAATATATATATAAGGAAAGAAATTTATTTCAACCAAAATTTACACTTACTAAATTTTTCATATAGATTATTTTATTTTATGGTTCAAAAAACTATTATTAGTTTTCTTTCACCATCCTCATGAATTTTGTAATATACCAATATATCATAAATAAAAAATCTACAAACTTATTTAAAGAGTTATGGAAAACTCTATTAATAAGATCTTTGAATTAAAATGGTGCATTAGATAACCCAATGGGAATAACTAAAAAATTATAATACTAATATCTAGTCTGAAATTCAGTCTTCCAAATATTTTCCTTCTTAAATTTTAACTAACGGTACACTAATATGTGATCAACCTTTGAAAATTATTACACTCCCTGACGTTGATCAATCAAATCATTGATATGATAAAAAATATAATTTTTATTAACAATTATGTCATTCAAGGATCTATAATAAATGAAAATTTTCATCAAAATATATTTATTTTTAACAAAAAAATAAGATATCCCCAAGGAGAAGTTCTTAGATGAATTAAACCTTAATCTAGAAACTATTCCAAATTATTTTTCAATTCCAAATTTTTTTACTTAATCCATTTGATAAGGGGGTATTAAAATAGACTAATAATCATGCACCAATTCAATAGTGAACTAAACCTCCTAATCGAGAATAACACAAATAAAATCATCCATAAATATATCCATGTAATCATTTTCTATCGATACATTACTAATTTTAAATGTTTCTTTCTTTTAAAAAAAATGCGATAGGTAAATTCGACCACCATATCTAATCAATTTCTCAAATACTTGGAAGGTTATAAATGGTATGAAATCATTAAATAAAACTTTTTTATCTTTGAAATATATTTTATCTTGATAAAAAAAGCTAGTCGATATCATTAATAATATCAAACATTACCATTGGCAGTTCAACAAGATTTACAAGAAAGAATATCCCACTAACAATAATATGAATATTCATATAAATCATGGTTGCTTTAATATTCCCATAAAAAGTTTTCACTAAAATTTATATCTTCTTTTCCAAAGCTGATATTCCAATTTTTCAAAAAAAAGTTTCAAAAATGATGGAATGTGAAGATCCGTAGTCAAAAAAGGCATTGGTATAATTTGAAATAATAAGTAACATACCTTTAACCCCTTCATTAGTTTTACCCACATAAATCGAGTAGTTGAAAATTATTTTTCACACTTTTTAATTTTTTATATTGATAATACCCACCCTATGCAACTAAATTCAAACACAAGTTATCAAAATGAACCAACTCATTGCAACAAAACACCTCACTACTAACTGGATATCTATTACCCCATCATTGGATTATTCTAGATTCATTTATTTATAGTCACAAACCCCATAAAAAAACTTACTACACTAGTAAAACTTTATAGATCCTCTGAAACATTTCCTAAATTTATTTTTACCACACTTGGAACATGTTTGGTTCTTACCTCTATAATTATTTAGTTGTTTCTATATCACTTACTTTGTTATCTCAGGGTTAATAAGTGTTGAAAAAATATATCTCAAATTTCTCAGCACAATGAACAATTTTTTAGAACTTTTTAATTCACATGTGTCTAAATTTCAATGTAAAATTTGTTGCAATATTACGTAAAATATATGAATTTTACTATCAAGGTCCGAAATAAAATATTGTATGTACCTGGATAAACTTTTAAAACTTTCTTTATAGAAGATATTATTATTCATTTTTTCACTTAAATTTTAAAACTTGTTTCTCCTTCCTAATATGAATATCCATAGGGAAGTATTTTGCAAGTAAAATATTCTTAAAAGTGTTTCTATTCCATTTCATAAAGATTATTTTACTCCGGGTATTCTTAACAAAATACCACCATCATTGTCACACCCTAGCTTCTGTTTTCTTCCATTATTATAGTTTATCTTTTTGATCTGAATTTATCTCTTGGGTTATAGCTGTTCTGGATTTAAATTTGATGTTTTGGGTTGTGTTGATTTAGTTGGATGATTTAATTTCACTATTAAGGGGCAACCGTGTGACATATTGTTACTGGGTCTCTTTTAAGTTAATTTTGAACTCACATGGTTTGAGTTACATGAGATGTGCTTGGTTTTTTCAAACCCATGTGGCTCAAAGGGAAAACCTATGTGATTATTTGGGTGTTTCTAGTTGAATGAACATGTCCTATGAATATTTATCCAAACCACGTGGAAGGTGTGTCCATGGTTATGCATATTTGGATAGAACCATGTCTCATTATGGGTGCACGATTTACCAAACCATAAGGCCAAACCATCCAGGTGCCTAATGTGTCTAGTTGAAGGATCATGGTTGACACACGGTTTGGGAAAACATGTGGACTAACAGTTCACAGTTCCCATGTGGATTAAAAATGTGAAATTCCCTTTTTAACCTCTCAGGATGTTTATCCCAAAACACCCAATTTCTTTCCCTCCTGGTTCATGCGACCCAAATGGATCCTCTCCCTTCTTCTCCAAGATTCTTATCCTTTCCCAAGGTGTTTAAATAGAGTTTTTTTATGTTTTGTGGGTGAATCTTTATGTTAGTATTATCCTCTCTTCTTCCCCTTCCTCTTTCCATTTTCTCTCGAGTTCTTCTTCTTCTTCTTTGGTCTTGTGGATCTATAGTTCATGTTTCCTTGGGTTTTAATTAGGATTTTTTGTAAAGGTTTCTCTTGTTTTTTATTTCTTCTTGTAACCTTTGTGATGTTGTTTTAGGTTGGCATTGTTGAAGTGCTTGTGGTTTGAGGTAGGTTTCCATTTGCACTTGTCCTTTAAATTTAAGAATCATTGGTTTCTTACTTTTCATACCATCCTTGGATATTAAATAGTGATACATGATATTTAGAATATCTGTTTGATATGAAATGAATTGGTTTCCATATTATTTTAAATTATAAGATATTGTTTGGTTAAATTTTTCACACCAATTGTAAGATACAATTCATGGTTGGATTTTTATGTGTTTTTTGGTTTCTAAATCATGGTTTCACATTAGAAATGTTTTGTGATAACTAAAACAGTGGTTTGGATTTATCAAATGGGTTTCTAAATGTTATTGGACTTGAAAGTGGTGTGTGTTTTTTTATTTTAAAATTGTTCCACAATGTGAAGTAAATGTATTTTTTCCTTTTGGAAACTGGTGATTTCTGGAAGGAAGTTCGAGGCCTGTTTATTAGTTTTGTGAAATTTTAGGTCTTAAAAACTCAAATTTTATAATTATATCACCTTGGTTATGTTTAATGTATTTGGAGGTCTATTATAAGAGACACCCTTGTGATTAAATGGTTTAAAGGAAAGATATTGATCCTTGGGGTGACTTAGGGGCGGCTTCTTGTGTGTGTTGCTTGTGTATAATGTATATGAATGTGATTGGGTGATTTTTTGGAATTTTTGGATCACCCAAACTTTATTATTGATATGGTAAATTTTCAAAGAAAGCATATTTTCAGTGAAAGGTTGCTACACTAGCTTAGGATTTCACTCTGGGAAGAGGACCTTATCACAGACCTTTCACCATTTTGGGATAGTTCCCCTCATTCATACCAGGTAGAGTAAAATTGAGCATGTGGGTGAGTTGATGTCATCGGGTGAGGCATGAAATTAGGACGAGTCAGATGTAATTATGTCCTAGGTTATTCACCGAATATCTTAGGATATCTTATGTCCTTTGACACTTAGTTATCTTCAATGGATTATTGAGATGCATTATTGGTTGGTTACTCATATGTGTGATATTCCATTGACCTTGTTATGTGAATATTATTGTTGCTTGCCTGTTGGTGTTCCTATTTATTTAAAGTGATATATTGGTCTTCAAAGGTGTATAGAAAATGTTTAGTAAAATTTTTACCCCCCCATTTTCCCTTTTAAGCATGAAAACATCATACTTTCTCTCTAGAAATGATAATGTTTCATTATTAGAAAATAATCCGAATTTAAAAGTAAAAAGGGAAATGGATCATGTTTTGTTTTAAAGTGAAGATGTGTGAAAAGACTATATTTAAATATTTTATTTGAAGCTTGGATTTGATGTATCTTTTATTTAAATAAATTTCCTTGGGAATAGATTTTTTTGGGAATGCCTAATGAGTTATAATACTCATTACTATAATTCTTTCTTATTTTTAGATTTTTTATGCAGGTTTCAGATTAGTTTTAATTTCCATGGGATATGGATGGTTTGGGTATCAGGTAGTGACCTCGGGGTCACATGGTGACATTGTGATCTTTAGTCTTAGTTTGGGTTTTGTTGTATGGTTTTTTGTATTTTCTATTTCTATAAAAATGATGTTCAATTTTTTTATGTTTTTTATTTTGTGTTTCTCAAATTATTTTTTTCTGTTTAGTTAATTTATTGGGTAAAATCATTCCCCTTACTTCTCCGTTGATTCCCTAGAACTAGTTTCAAGCCCGGGAGGATTGGGAGCATCTCTTATGCCTTGTATCGGGTTGACTATGGTGGCCGGATCAGGGCCGACTTAGGTTGGTTTGTGGAAAAAATTGAATCAAAGTTTAGGTTCTTTAGAGGTCCTAGATTCCAGAGCACCTTTTTTTATTTGGGATGCCAGGGTAGGTGGGGTAACATTATCTAATCTTGGGTTGTATGTATGAGGTATTGTTTCCCAACATATTCTATACTGAACCCTGGGTTTCCATGGGAAGTACGGTGAGATTTGATTTCATTAGTTCTTATAGAAGTTTTGGTGTTCATAAAATGAAAAGTGTGTTGGGATAAAGGTCTTAGTATGCTTAAATTTCCTAGAAATCTATGTATATCCATGTGAATGGTCCTATAAGAATCTCCATGACAATGGAGTGATTGTAATATAGTCGCTAACTATATGCCCAAGTCACACTTCAACACTAGTTTTTACTTTTGAGCTGTTTTGGATGTTCCCTGGTTATGAAAATTGTTTTGAGAACCCTTATTTTGAAATCCTAGGAACTAGATTTTATGGGGTAATGGTTTGTATTTTTGGATGATGGAAAATGGATTTTCAGATATATTTTGAAGAAATATTTATAAAAATGAATTTTTATAAAATTATTTTTGGTTAAAACATGGATGATTTTATCAAAATTGGTTGTTTGGAAACAGAAATTTATTTAAAGAGGGTTTTGGAAAATTCTTTTATATGAGAGTAAATTTTGATATATTGAGTTTCTAATCAAAATATTATTTATGAAAATAGATTTTATGAGTTAATGGAAATGTTTTTAAAGGGTTGAATTGGGTTTTTTGATGGAATTCGTGATATTTTATTTTTTAGTGGAATAAAATGGATTGAATTGTAGAGTTTGAGAATGGTTTTTGATTTAGGGTTTAGTGATATTTTGATTTTTTTTTGAAAAATGAAGTGGGAATTAAATTGAGAATGTGAAAAATTAGGTATAATGTTTTCTTTCTAAGAAGGAAAATCCTTGTTTTTTATCTTTGGTATTCTTATGAGCGCTCACATGCCTGGATGTTTATTTGAGATAGAGGATTGATGGACTGAGTTGATGGGTGCATGGTCTGGAACAATAATATTCATGTGTGAGGATACATGGAATACCATTAGTGAGTGTGAAACCCACCAAGTTTGTTTTTTCTTTTCAAAAGTGTTTTATATAGAAAGAAATTGTGATTCCTTGAGAACCAGTGGTTGTGTAGCTTGTTTTATTGTGATTTGGAAATTTTGTTTATGTGATGTTTTGAGTATGAGTTCTTGGTGGCGAATTAGTTTTGATTAAGTTATTAGTTTTCTTGTTTCTATGTGTACACCCCACCAAGTATTGGATGGATATTTGAGGTACATCTAAATATCGATCACTATTAACAGACCCTCTAGTTAATCAACCAAAGAAGTCCCTTCTTGAGTTTAAAAATTTAAACCCTCTTCTATTTTATGGTCAAGAAGATCCTTTAAAAGTGGAAGGATGGATGCTGATAATAGAAAGGATCTTTGTTCTACTAGAGTTTCTTGAGTCTCTAAATGTAATGTTTTCTACCATCATTATTAAAGGTCTGATCTGGATGTGGTGGAAGCTGG
This sequence comes from Viscum album, assembly GCA_963277665.1. Taxonomy (NCBI): domain Eukaryota; kingdom Viridiplantae; phylum Streptophyta; class Magnoliopsida; order Santalales; family Viscaceae; genus Viscum; species Viscum album. Next base: position 1,374,154,982 of record OY728152.1, on the reverse strand, counting down.
TCTCTCCGTCCAAGCCTCAGGAGAATCTTACCTGGGTGTTCTTCAAGGATTTATTTATCTAGAAGCATTTATTTTAGGTTATGAAGGTGATGATGGGGATCGAGATGTGTTGTCTATTGTAAGGTGATGGATCAGTGTCAGATTTATTTTGTAATTTTTTGGATCTAGTTACTTAACTTTTGAAGTGTTCTTTAGATGATTCCTTGAAGGCTCAAAATTTTGAGAATGAGCTTCATCTGGATATATAGTTGAAGGTGTAAGATTTTAGTCAAACCTCCTTTTTGGATGTAGTAGGGAAAGTTATTCAGGTTGAAGCTATGGTTTAAGGAGTTCTTGAGGTAGTCAGTATTCCTCCAATATTTATAAATGGTGAATTTAGTCCTAGTAAAGCGATTGGAATTTGAATTAGGCTGTTAAAGATGGTCTCGAAATTAAAAGGCCTCTAAATCTTTTTCCATGTTACTCTAATAAAAAAATCAGGGAGTGTAATAAGTACAGAAATACAGATCATAATAATATATAATTTTTTTATTACTATGAAGACCTATTATACCTGTGGACACCTTTGTCACTTACAACGTTTTTTTTTCAGGGTGTTTCCAGGAATCGACCTGGAGCCAGATCCACCCCTTCAGAAAACACCCCATCCCATTTGTAGGAGTAGGGATATGTTTTGGGCTAAGTTTAAATTCCTTTTCTATATATTTATTCTTTTGTTTTAATTTTTGTACCTAATGGTGTTTTTTTGGTGTTTTATCTTCTTTAGAACGTAAAAGTGGATATTTTAGATCACTAGAGAACTTTTGTTTTAATGAAAATGTTTTTTTATTTTGTAAATTCTAAACTTTTTCATCTTAAGTGAAGGTGTTTCCTATTGAGTGTCTTTTTCTCTGATACCTCTCATTTGGGATGAAAGAGGATGAGGTGGATGGATCTCTTAGTTTTGTATAAGTGCCAAGTTCGATTGAAGTGAGTCTCCTGGTGTGTCATGTTATTTTGGTTCTACATGGGGTGTTGTGTGGCCGCTTGTGTCACAATAACAATGAGTTCTGACCGAGGATTATTATCTCTTGATTGCAGGATAGAAGATGGTTCAAGACATCATGTTCTATCTATAGATCCTAGGGTTAATCCCTTCACAATGTTAGGAATCACTTGGGGATATAGGGAACCATTAATCAGCTCTTGTCTCCATCATTGGGGTGTAGGAAGTTTAAGTGTTCTTATTGTAGTTTTCCTTTTCATTGTAAGTTTGTCCTTGTTGCGAAAATATTGGTGATCTTATCCTCATGAAATTCTAGTGGCTGTGAATTTTCTGATGAGAATATCTGATTAGTTTTCCTTGTGTGCGTATCATTTGTGAATCCATTTAAGTTTCATGTTTTTCTCATCTGGTGATGGTTGTTTCTTGTAGACATGATGAATCATTGACTGGTTTTCCACCTGGTTTGGAGTTTCTATTGTATCCCCCATTGTGCTGTGGTTTTTTGGTTTGTGTGGGGAGTTCCCAGTTTGGTATGTATGGGGAGTTCCTAGTCTGATTTTTGTGGGGTGTTATCTTGTTAGTCTGTGTTGGGTTTCTCATGTCAGTCGGTTCTATTTGGTTTCTAATTGTGGGGTTCCAATTCTCGTCTCCCATGTTGGTAATATGGTATATTCTCTGGTGTATCTTGGAAATGGGTAGTTTCATATGGGTTTCATGGTTTGGAGTCTTTCCTTCTAAAAAAATGATGGGATTTTGGATTATGCCCAATAGTCTTGTTTGAAGTAGGGTTGTAAAAGTTGAAGATTGAGTTTTACGTAGATTTTTGAGGAGTGGTTTTGGATTGTTGGATCATTCCAATTGAGAGGCATAAGTTATATTTTGTGTTAGTTGATATGTTCATTGATTTTGAGGAATTAGATCAAGTGACCATGTTAACCTTGTCCTTAAAATCGATCAACTAGATATTTTGTACATTTCTTGGGGAAGAAATCATGGAGGGGAGAATTTCTACAACCTGGTTTTTGTTTTCTTCCTTTATTCTGGTTTATCCTTTTGATATTGATTTAATGTTCCATATTTTAATTTGAGGTTTCAGGTTGTTTTTATTTAGTTTCACATTTTAGGTGCACAATTAAGGGGAAATAGTGAGACCTCTTTCGAAAGGGTCTCTTATTAGTTATTTTCAAACTTTCATAGTTTGGGTTTCATGAGATGCACATGGTTTAATCCAAATAATGTGGCTCTAAGGGAAAACCCTTATAAGTCCTTGGGTGTTTCTATTTTATGGATAATGACTCAAGAATGGTTAATAAAACTGTGTGGAAGGCGTTCATGTGGTTCTGCAAATTTTTACAAAACCATGTCACACAGTGGACGCATAGTTTAACAAACTATTTGGGTGCCCAATGGGTATAGTAAAGGTATGACAATTGGAGAAATGTTTGGGAAACTGTATATAATAACTGTAAACAGTGCCTAGGTGGATTGAAAATCTGAAATTCCTTTTCTGCCCTCCTATTATTTTTACCCAAATAACCCATTTCTTCCCCTTTTGGTTCATGTGACCCAAAGGGTGCCTCTACCTTCATCTCCAATCTTCCTATCATCTCTCAAGGTGTGTATCTAGGGTTTTCATCATGTTTTTCGGGTGAATCGTCAAGGTAATATTTTCTTCTCATCTACCTCTTCCTCTTTCTTTAATTTTCTCTTGAGTTCTTTTTCTTCCATGGTTATGTGTATCTAGGGTTCATATTTATTTTAGATTGAATTAGGGGTTTAGTTTTTTTTAGGGTTTATCTTGGTTTCTATTTATTCATAGAATCTTCTAGAAGCTCTTTTGGTTGGGCACTGTTAAATTGCTTTAGTTTTGAGGTAGGTTTCCCTTTAAACCTGTCCTTTATATTAATGAATTGTTGTTTGATTTATTTTTGTACCTTTATTGGATATTAAATAGTGATTTGTGATATTTATAATAATTTTTTAATATAAAATTAGGTGTCTCCCTTCTTGTTTTAAAGTATATGAAATTATTTTTTCAAATGTTGGAAACCAAGTGTTTGATAAAATGCTCGATTAGATTTTGTATGTGATTTCTGGTTTTTAAATATTGGTTTGGAATCCAAAATGTTTTGTGACAACTAAAATGGTGGTTTGGATTTCTCAAATGGATTTGAAAATGGTTTTAGACAAGAAAGTGGTGTGTGTTTGGTTATTTTAAAATGGTTTTACAATGTAAAGGAAATGTTTTGGTTTCCTTTTTGAAACATGTGATTTCTCGAATGGTGTTTGAGGATATATTGGAACTTTTGTGAAATTAGTGGCCTTGAAAAATGTCCTTGGATAATTATATTTCTTTGGTTACTTTGAGTGTTTTTGGAGGCCCACATTGATAGAATTCCTTGTGATTAAATGGTTGAATAGAAATATATTCTTTCTTGGGGTGACTTGGGGGTGACTTGTTGTCTGTGTTACTTGTGTATGAATTATTTTCATGTGATTTGATGCTTGTTTGGAATTGTTGGCCCACCCACACATTATTCATGATATGGAAACCTGAAATTTCTACAATATTTTTAGTGAATGGTTGTTCTACTAGCTTATGATTTTAATCTGGCTAGAGGTACTTTGAAAGGGCCTTTATTTACTTTGGGAGAGTGCTCCTCGATCAGACCAGGTTGGGTGCGATCGAGCATGTGGGGAAGATGATGTCAACATTTGAGGCATGAATTTGGGATGATTCAGATGAATATATGTTCTATATTATTCCCCTAATCTCCTAGGATCTCCCATGTCCTTCAACACTTAGTTATCTGTGGTGGATGACTGAGATGCATTATTGGTCGGTCACTCGTATGGGTTATATTATATTTCCCTTATTATTTGATTATTATAGTTTATCACTTATTAGTGTTCCTATTTATTAAAAGTGATATATTGTCTTTAAAATGTTTATTGAAAATTTTTTGGTATGTTTTTTCACCCCTTTTCCCTTTTAATAATGAAAACTTAATCCTTTCTCTTTATAAATTCTAAAGCTTATATATTGGAAAATAATTTGGATTTAAATGAAACAATGACTATGAATTAGGTTTTTTTTAAAGTTAAAACATGTGAAAATTAAATGTATATTTTATTTCAAAACTATAATTGGTGTATCTTTTATTTAAAGGAAATGAATTAGGAATAGATTTTTTCTAGCAGGACAACTATGTTTTAATAATCATGCCTATAATTATTTCTTTTTATTAGATTTTGGTGTAGGTTACGTATTTTTTTAGATCCACATGTATAATGTTTGTTTTTGGTTTCAAAGTGTAACCTCATGGTAACATGTGGAAGTTATGGTTGTCAGATATAATTTGGGTTTTGTTGTTTGGTTTGTTATATTTTCAGTTTTCCTATAAATGATATTCAGTTTGGTAATTTTTTTTATTTTTCTATTCTTTTTTCATTTTCCAATTTTTAGTTATTTTATTGGGAACAATCGTTCCCTTTGTTTCTTTAGTTGTTCCCTGACACTAGTTTCCAGCCCGAGAGGATCGGGAATACCTCTTGGGCCTTGTCTCGGACTGACACAGGTGACCAGCTCAGGGTCGACTAAGGTTGTATTGTTCCAATTGATCAAATTAAATTTAAAAATGAAAAATAGAAAGGGAAACCTTTTAATTTTTTGAATCCCCCAAGACTTAAAATATATTCTCTAGGGAATTGATCGTTCCATCGGCTGCCACTGAATTTGAAGTTCCATTGAACGTCGAAGGGTTCTATTTTATGGAATTCTCAACTATTAACAGGTTTCTCTATGGAAAATCTAGTTGATCTCTAACATAGATGTCACCACCATTTATGGAATATATAAATTGATCCATTATTGCAACAAAAATTTCAGTTCCAATTCCAACCATTTTTAGGATGCTGATTTGGAAGGATATTTTCATCTTGGTGCCTTCCTATTATATACTCCTTGTTTCTTCTATGGAAAACCATTATGAAAAAAATAGTTTTCAAAAACAACATAGTAATATTCAAATTCAATATCATTTTAACTTATCCATAAATTATACTATTTTGATGGTGTTCTATTAACATTATCCTAACTCTAAAAGTTATCTAATCAATTATCTGATATCAAATATAAGGACCGAACCTTAAACATTATATATTCAATTATATTTAGACCTTAATTAATTTTCTTAAATTACTAAATATCTTTTAGGTTTAGAGTTTTGGAGAATTACATTCTTACCCTTATAGAAATAAATATTACACTATAAAGTTGAAACTTTAACTTTTCATCCATTTTCTTAAAATTAAAAAACTTTTAAAAAAACATGTTTTATTTTCATGACATATCTATATAATGTTTATCTTGACCTTATCCTTTTCCATACTCATCATTAAAACCCATTGAAAAACATTTTAAAACATGGGATGAGCACAAGAATGCTTAGTAAGGGACATAAAAAAAGAAAACCATTAGTCCAGTAAAAACATGAAAACACATAAAATACTTACCTTTGTCACATTATTATTAAAGCATCTCAAATAAATTATTTAAAAATGAAAACATACACCTTTTACTAAAATAAAACCTTTAAAACCCATAGAAATAAATTGAAAACCTTTTTTGGAAAACATCAAGAATCATATACATAGCCCATTTTAATTCCATATTAAAAATAATTTTAGGTCAATTAGTTCAATAAGAGTAACATCACTGGTTAAATCCATCCTTATATATCCTTTTATGATAAGGAAAATTACCCAATACATTGGAGAGTTATAATTTGGATCACTCTTGGTATAAGATATATTAGGCTCATCCATATTTATGATATATAATAGAAATATACCAATCGTATAATATGTATCGGGCTCTCAGTTTTTTATATATAATTTTCTTGTACTATATCATGAATAAAACATTATATTCTTGGACATTTTCATTATTAAACCTCTGAAAAACTCTTTTGATCCCATATGAAAAAACTTTCAAATATTTAAATACCCCATTCTTTTAATTTTTTTTTCAAAAGTAAAATAATTATAAGGGAAATAATTTTTTTACTTGAATAGAAAATTAAATTTTTAAAGGAATCCAAAAATAATTTAATCTTTATGGTGGTGGGTAAAGTCATTGTCACTGAATATGTTAAAATAGAATATTCCTTTTGTCTTTTGAAAATAAAGTCAAAACATTGTATAAAAATATTACTCTTGAAAACCTTTTAAAAAAATTAAAAAGGGCCTTAAAATATACTTCATAATTATTTTATGTTTATATAAATTCATTAATAATATATTTAAAAAAAACATGGACATTGAAGAAAAATTGTTTTTATAGACAGATTAAAATAGGATTTTCAAAAGAAAGTCCCTTACCACGAGTACGAATCATCACATATTTTATTTATCTTCCTGAATAGTAAAATTATGTTAATTATTTTCTTGATTAATAAATTGTTTCATATTTATTATTAATTTTATTATATTATAGTCAATTACTAAATCAATTAAGTTCATATTATATGTTTTGATGATATTTGACTCATTTGTCCAAAATTACTTTTGTAGGTTGAATATGGTAAAAGAATTTAATATTACATCATCTAAGAAATAATAATCATAAAATAATTTCTTTATACATAAATTACACTTTTAAAAACAATAATTAAATATGGTTATGAAAAATGAACTATGTTACAATCATGGGGATGATAGGATGTACGTATGCATGTCTAAAATTTCCATTTTTCAACGATCATTATAGAAAAAGATAAATATTGTTTTATCTTTATAGAATAATAAATATATCATAAATGCCATATTTTTTCTTTAAATATACTTATATGTATTATCCATGTGATGTGGTGATGAAAAAGGAATCATATCACTTCATAGAGGTGGTAGTCCACACGTATGCATGAACGACATTATCATTTTTTAGTGAATGGAAAGGTAAGAAATTAAATTATATATTATCCTTTTAAAATTAAAAATATGTTAGAAATATTATATATATACATTAAATACATCATTGAAACTAGAAATGAGAGTTGGTGATGGAAAAATAGAAACATCAGTTTGTGAGGTGGTTGTCCGCCTTACAGACAAATAATGGTTTCATTTCCCATTTAATATAAGGAATGATTTATATAGGTTATGTAATTAAAATTAAAGCATCTAAGTATTTGGAATATAATTATTTTATTATTTTATAATTATTTAACAATATTTTAAGTAGTCGGAGAAATTAATAAAAAAAATTCTTGGTTAATAACAATACATCTTCTTCAGACAACCTCTAATGGTTTATACCAAAAACCATCCTAGAATGGATTTATGATCATAAAAATGATCGTAGGATGTGATTATTAATTTAGTAAGGGATTTGGTTAGGTCTAGGACAAACAAATTGTTTTAAGTGTGATAAAATATGAATAAGAGGTTTCATTTTATAAGAGAGGGGAGGACATTCTTAGAATTTATTAAAATATTAAATTAATATAAATTTATTTTGAAGTGTAAATGAATCTAAATTGATAATATTAAAACAAAATATGATGATGAATAAACATAATCCCAGAAAATAAAATGTGAACAATTTTAATTATAATTTCCTTGATGTTTCATACATAGACATTACATAAAGTTTTATGAATATTCATTACATTATAGAAACACAAGCTTGAGGACCATAAAATTTAGTGCCATTGGAAACTCAGAAACATAAATAGTACTCCATAAGTTGGATACATAATCTCCCAAAATGTTCTTCACACATATCACTTTTATTAGATATATCATACATAATACATTTATTCATAACCAGGGAAAATAAATCATAAGACAAAGTGAGCTTAGATGATTAGTAAGGGTAAATAAGGGAGATAGATAAGTATAACATGAGCATAAGAGTATGATAACATGACTATGAAATTTTAAAAGAATAACCTTCATTTCAAAGATAATAATCTTGAATCATGGCCTAAATATTAGAATTTCATAAGTCATAAATCATAAATATGTAAAAGAACGTGATCCATGAGATCATAACATTGGCATAAGACATGGAATTTGTGGAATACACTTAATCATAGAAAATTATTTACATATTAGTGAAGGCTCCATAGAAAGGATTTCATATTGGAATAAGTTCCCTTCCCAAACCATCATTGTAGTCCTGGTTCACTCCCAAGACCATCATAGTAGAAAAAATACCTTACTAAACCGGGTTCACTCCCCTTTACTACCCTATCTTACCAAAATGGGTTCACTCTCCATTCTTGTCTTGTTTATATTATGATATATAAATCTTTAACTAATCAATAAGATGGATATATAGGTCCTACACATCACATAATGAAAAACATATTTATGTGTGCCATGTGATCACAAAAATTCATCATATCATAACCAATGAAATGAAATGTGTACCATAAAAATTTCATCACATCATATCCAATGGAAAATATAAAAGTTTCATAATCATATTTTCATAGAATAACCCATCAAAAAAGTGGGTTTCATAAGAATTTTCTTATGGAACAACCCATTGAATAGAAATAGGTTTTATAAAAATAATTGCATCATAACATAAAACATCAAGAGAATAAATATGAATGGTATTCTTGGATCATAAACCCATTAATGAATATGCAACACCAACGTATTTCATCTTAGATAGAAAATAATTTTTAAATATCATTTAATGAATGTCTTGAAAAAAACAACCTTTCTATTTTAAAAACTAGTTTTCAAAACATAAAACATTTTTAATACCTTTTTTAAAACTAAAAATGATAAATTATAAATTAATATTCAAATAAATTATTGTTCATGACACTGGAAAATTATATTGATGTCGTACACATTAAAACCAATATACCTTTTACATTGTTAGTAAAAGAAAATCAAGAATTGTTTTAGAAAATGACATAAATATTAATTTCAAAACATTTTTTGAAAAATTAAAAAATGGGTAAAAATAAATTTTAGAAATCATAACAGAATAAAAAAATATTTTTTTTTAGAAAACATGGTTTTGTAGGAAAACAGATTTTCGACCGAAGGGGGAAATAAAGTCAGATTTTATTTAAAACAATTTCTTAATTATTTGAAGTAAACAAGTGTTGAGAAATAGTACCATTATATTAATATGTCATTAATAACCAGAGGATAATAAAATTAATGAGGTTTTTAAAATATAGATCATAATATTTCATCATTGGAAGCATAATCAGATAAAATTCGGAAAAATGATGAGATTGTAATATAAAACTCTTACTAGTTTGGTAACATTAAAACAGAAGACCCATAATAGAATAACATAAAATGAAAATGAAAATATAATTATATTTAATAAATTCATGAAATTGTTTAAGGTTATTTATATACACCTCAAGACATAATATTGGTGCATAGAATAACATACGTCTCAAAGAACACAAATTGAGATAAAAATCCCTAACCTTAATTCTTAACTTCTATCATACTCGTTGAAAATTACTATATAATAAATATATATTTATTTTAAATATATTATAGAATCATATAAATACATACATATAAATCATACCATCTATTATTTTATTAGGACATTTTATTAACCGTCTATTAAAAATTCCATGTTAAAGTTACATTTTGGATAATAACTGCTTTTTATTTCATATATGTTATGACTTGTTATTTTTGGTCCCATTACTTTGATAATGATTTAATAATACTCAGAATTTAAACCTTGATATATATATATATATATATAATATATTAATTATATATATATTTACATTAATTCATAAAATTTACTGACATGAAAGGAAATATCCCATTCATGTAGACAGTAGGCCATACCTATGGATGGATAATGTTTCCATTTTCTTGTCAGATTGAAAGAAAGAAAATTAAATGATATATATATATATATTATAATTACATAATAATTTTTATTTCATATATATCACTTATGTTTATTAAACCCATCATTAATACTTTCCATGTAAAGTGTGAACGAATTACAATGCTTCGCGAGGCGGCAGTCCACCACACGCATGAGCGACATTATCGTATTCTAGAAAAAAATAGAGTGTATAAAGGTACGTGTGATATAATAATTCAATAATAATAATAATATCATTAATATAATATATAAATAATAAATCCATCATTATTACCATCCTTGATAGGTGGTAATAGAAAAACGAATGACATCAGTTCAAGTGGAGGTAGTCCGTCGTACACACAAATGATGATTTTGTAACCCATTTGATGGAAGTGGAGATGGTTTTAAATCATTTAATTATTATAAACATCTAATTATATGATATATATTGATTTTATTATATCATAATGGTATAATAACAATTTAAGGGGGTGTATGGAGAAATAAAATAAAAATGTTCATTAATGAACGTTACCTCTTCTTCAGGTATCCACCTTAGGTTTAGACAAAAAGCCTTCATAGGATATCTTTATACCCAAACTAAGGATTCAAGGATGAGTGGAGGAAAATTACAAAGTGATTTATCTATATAATTACTGTTCCAAAATTATTTTAAGGTTCTACTAAGAGAGGAGAGTAAGTGTCCATTTATAAGTCGGGGAGCAGACACACTTTACATTTTTGAAAATAATTGAGTGTTCCCAAGTTTTTCACAAGTAACAAGGGCCACAAAGGAATTAAATCTTCACTTTAGTCATGATAAGGTCAAAATATTTCTATAAAATATTTTTCAGACAAGTTAATAGGTAAAGTTTACCCTACAATATTTAGTTTAACCCTCGGTAAACCCATTTTTACCTGAACCACAATAATTTTTTTTATTATTTTCGCTATTAATTTTAGAGAAAAATGAAGTCAAAATTATTATAAATTTTAAATAATTAAGATTTCAAACATGGAATCTATTTTTCAAATTTCATAACTATAATTTGAAAAAATTAATTTAAATTTATTCCCACAAGCATGATAAGAAAACAGGGTTTTGAGGCGAAAGATGATCAAATGTTTACAATGTTTTTATATCCAATTTCAATATAAAATTGATTAAAATAAAATAAATTAGATTAGTAGATATTTAATTTAACTAATAATAATTTAAAACCAATTAAAATATAATTTATCATTTTCAATAATTTATGTGAAAATTTAATATTAATTTAAAATTAAATATTTTTCATTATTATTCAAAAAATTAAACATTTCTAAAAAAATACCAAAAATCCAGCCTAATATAATTTTGAAATTTTGAATAAAAATATGAATTTGATTTTATCTAATTAATTTTCTAATAGGGTAAAAAATTAGTTTCATTTTTATTGAAAGAAATATATTAAAAACTTTTTTTGAGAAAATAGAATTTTTTAAACAAATAAAAACATTATCTAAAATTATATATTTTTTATAAAAAAATTAAGATTAATATTTAAAAATTATCTATTACTATGAATTTAACTAATTTTAATGTATAGGTTATAACAATTGTGTTTAAATAACTATATTAATAATATATAGTGGTTCTTTTAAGACACAATGATGTGTGTAACACATGCTAAGACAATGTTTCATGTAGCACAAGCTTAACTTGGTGTTGCATGTAATGCAAGCCTTCAATGAAATTTAATTTATTCAAAATAATAATAATTTGTAAAAATTGTGGACGTTACATTATACCCCCTTAAAATTAAGTTTTTCATAAAAAATTTAGGTTCTAATATAAAAAAATGAGGATACATATACCTCAACATAAACTCATGTTCCCATATAGGTTTATCAAACTAGTTGTTTCTCAACAAAACATTGAACCAGTGAGTGGTTTTTTCCATAGAACTTTCTATTTATTACCAAAAATCTCAACTGGTTATTCTTCATAAGTAATATATTTCTCTAGCAGTATGAACTATGATTTTAGTATATGTGAAGGGTCATGTATGTACTTCCATAGGAGAGATACATGGAATACATCATAGACTTGAGTGAATTTCAGTGGAAGTTCCAAGCGATATGATACCATCCCGATACGATCAATAATTTCAAAGGTTCCGATATACCTAGGGGTTAGTTTTTCTTTCTTCTCTAATGTTGAAACCCTCTTCCATAGAGAAATTATTATAAAATCCTTACACCAACTTAAAATTCTATATCATGCTGACAATTATCAGAACAAAGTTTATACCAACTCTAAGTTTCCATGATGTGTTCTGAAATGGATTTAACCTTCTATGACATTTATTCAGCTATCCCAAGTCCTAATATATTTCTTTAACCAATATAATTACATCATATTAGATCTCTAAATTTCATTCCATAGAGGGATACATAAGGATCCATCTTAATTCTTGAGTGAAAATATTGTTGTAAGAAAAATAAACTATAGGAAGGTGTTGGTCCCAAAAAAATTTAAATCTAAATAGAATGATCTGAATGTATCCTATTGGGTTTGAATTGTTTATTTAGAATGACCATCTATTTGAGGATGATACCCAATGTTGGAACTTAATTCAATATCAAGAGATTTATGAATACTTCACCAAAACATTGAGGTAAACCATTGATCCTAATAAAAAAATGAAATATGGTACTACATGAAACCTTACCAATTCCTTAATGTATATCATAGAAATATGATCCAAAGGTAAGTATTGTATGATAGGGATGAGGTGTGCTGAATTAGTAAGTCGATCAACTACAACCCATATGAAATTATTCCCTTTAGATATTTTGGGGATTCTAATGATAAAATCAATGGTGATGTTTTTCAATTTATATAATAGCATGGGTAATTAATAAAATATACCCTTAGAATTTTTGAATTTTAGACTTAAATTTATAACATACCAAGATCCAAGGTAAAAACTATACAATATATATTTTCATTCCATCCCACCAGAATTATTCTTTCAAATATATTTATACATCTTCGTACTTCTAGGATTAATAAAGAAAAAAGTACAATGATATTTCTCTAAAAATACTTCTTCAAATCTAGTATAGATGGAACTAATAAAAAATTACTAAAACTTATCATTCAATAATAATCAAAGTTATACACAGTAAAATTTCTAAACTTCCTATGTAGCTCTATATATTCCTTTTTTCTACTTCAATCATCACATGGATGAATGGTTGAAAATTCAATTCAGAAAGATAATATTTTTCACCATCATTCAGGATTTCCAAATTCATCTGTTGCAAATATCGAAATATTGAATCTTTTTTATCTTCATCATTGATAATTCAACATGATCCTTTCAACTCAATGCATTTTCCACCTTGTTTTCCTTTCCAGGTTCATAATGTATTGATCGTTCATAATCTTTAATCACTTTTAACCATCTTATTTAGTGCATATTCAAATCCTTCTATGTGAATATATACTTTTAACTTTTTTGATTAGTATATATATCACAATTTTCAAAAAAACGATATTTTCTACATATATTTAATGAAAAAATTATCACATCTAAGTACAAATCATGCGTTGGGTAATTGTTTCTCATCAACCTTCAATTATAGTGAGGCATAATATATAACCATGTCATTTTTCATAATAAAAAATATTAATTCCTTGTTTGATGCACCACTATAGATTAAAAACCCTTCTTTACTATAGGGTAATTTAAGAACATGTGTGTTGACTAATATTCTCTTTAATTCCTTCAAAGTTGCTTCACATTTATCTGTCCAGGGGATCTTAGCTCCCTTATAACTTAACTTAGTGTTTGGATTTGATATTCATGAGAAATTATCAAAAAACCATCAATAATATTCCGCTAAACTACAGAAACTATAGATCTCAATCACTATGGTTGGCCTGGGACAACATTCAATAGCCTTTGTTTTTAATAGATCTACTGATATACCCTATCATGAGATTGTATGACCTAAAAGCTATCATTTGTCAACCAAAATTCAAAATTTGAAATTTTTTCATATATTTTATCCTTTATTATATTCTTTAGTATAGTTATCAAGTGGTATTCATAAACAAACATTCTCTTTGAATAGAAAAGAATATCATCTATAAATACTATCACAAACCAATCACGGTAATCTCTAAATACTCTATTCATTAAATCATTGAACATAGGAGGATAATTATTATTATTGATTGGAATCACTCTATATTCATTGTTTCCATACCTTTCATAGAATGTTTTCATAGGTATATCCTCCTTCTTAACTCTTAATTGATACTATCTAGAATGAAGGTAAATCATGGAAAATTGTGGAGCTCTATGTAGTTAATCAAACAAGTTATCAATACATGGAATAAGATACTTGTTATTTATTTTTATTATGTTCAAATATCGATAATTAATGTAGAGTTTCATCAATTAATCATAATTTTTAACAAAAAATAATAGGTGCACCCCAAGGTGAAAAAATTGGCCAAATGAATCCCTTTTCAAGGTTTCCATAGAGTTTATTATTTAATTCCTGCAAATCAATCGAATCTATTCTATAGAGAGTCTTCAAAATTGGTATAGATCATGAATGACTCATATTGGGAACTAATATTAATGTTTTGGTGAAAGTAAAGTAAAATGTTATGGAAATATATCAGAACATTCCCACAATATAGAAACATCATCGATGTCAAGTTTCTCCCAAACCATTTAAGATAAAAACCCCATTTGATGGGAATCAAGACCCATATATTGGATGTGATACCCATTAGAAGTTTTTATTTTTATTCACATTGATATACATTAATATTTTTGTTTGGAATATAAAATGTGACTTATATTCCTTGAGAATTTATGTGTGATTTATGTAGAGAAATCCAATCCATGATTAATATAACATAAAATTCAACCATAGGAAGAATGAATAGATTTTAAGAAGAAAATTCCATCAAATGTCAAACTAAGAGGAATCACAATCCTAATATGATATCATCATACCATTAGAGGTTTTCACTGCTAATTCTATATCTAGTTGTTTTCATGGACTCTTGATACCATTAAAAAAATTCACTAGATATGAAATAATGGGTAGATCCAATTTCAGATAAGACATTATCAGTTCTAGAGTGGATGGTAAGTGTGCCTCTCACCACATTGTTATCACACCCCTCATTAGAAAAAGTGATTGATTGGGATTTCCCTTGTCCCTTGGATTAAGTGGTTAGTAACATTGATTATCATCATTAACCCTTGGGTTTGGGAACTGGTTAGAATTTTTCTCATTCTCCTTACACTTGAAGCACTAATGAGAAGGTGGTAAATTCTATGAAGTTTTCTCTATATTCTAATTGTTAGCTAAATTCATTCCATTGTTTAAAAAATCCATTTTTTGATAACCTTACCTTCCATAAGTAAAAAATTTACTTGTAACTTTAAGGAAATTTAATCCATGTTTCTTCCCACACTTTGAGAATAAGGAAAAATCATCTTCTTCTCTCCATTCTTTTTAGACTTTCCATTGAACTCTATCTTCATTTTCATGTAAAAACCATGGGATTTATACATAACTACAACATCTATTTCCACCATTATAGAACATATAAAAATATCTTCCTAGTTACTAAATTATCTTTTGGATTACTCCCTTTAGACACTTGGTTTTAAGTCCCTAAAGAATATATCAACTTTACTTTTAGGTTAGAAGATAATACCCAAAGTGTACCTCACATGTCATGTAAAATTTTCCACATAGGTACCAACAGATTCATTATCCTTTTTATTTTTCTCAAGGACCACCTTCTCCATCTTTGTACGGAGAATATGATTAAAGTAATTATTGAAAAATAGGTTCTTCAATTCATTCCAATCTATGGAGTCAATTTCATTATGTTACCTCATATTATTGATTAGAGTTTTGTATTAATCTACTTCAATATCCAAAAAATATACAACCAAAATGGAATTTTCATGTTCTGAACACTGGAGAACAGAAAATATATTTTTAGTGGTAATGTTCCAATTTTCAGTAACAAGTGGATCGAAATAACCACTTAAAGAAGGTTTATGTTACCTTATTAAGGACTCAATATAATGTTGTTCCCTAATTTTTTTGTTTGGAAGTCCAGTATGATTCACAATGTGAGAAATTTTTGTGAGCATAGAAGTGAGGTTTTTCATTCTATATCCCATAACATTTCAATGCTCACGAGGAAAATAATTTCATTTTATATCACACATAGCATTAAAGTGGTTCCTTTGGGTTCCATCCATTAACTAAAATCAAAATGCATAGTGTAAGAAACAATAACCATAGTGGGTAACCATATAATAATGAAAAAACTTATAGAATGCCAAAATTATGACAACTTATCTTAAATATTTGACACCGTAGGTTTATCCTTGGGTTTTTATTGTCATATTCTATTTAAATCCTTCATTATGGTTCATATAGTGTTTGTGATTATTCAATGAATATTCCTGGGGAGTGTAAAACCTAGTGTGCAATAGGGCTCATTACCTTAAATTGGTTCCCAGTCACGTCAAGATCAATATAGTGTTTTAGGGTTATTACCCCTAGGTAAATCTATTCTAGAGCCATATCCACTTGAAGTATCCATAAATGGATGTAATTTCTTGAAATCCACTTACTAAATCCTTAACAAAAATTCCATGAAAATTTTATATACTTTGAATCATCCTTAGAATCATCCTTAGACATTTCCTTAGGGTTTTCACAAACGTATTCTCATCCTAGTTTATAAATGTTAACTAAACCTATCCTATGATACCAACTATAACAACTCTGACTTTTCATACATAGACATTACATCATTTTTTATGATTATTCATTACATTCCACAAACACATGCCTGAGGATCATAAAAGTTTAGTGCCTTTGGAAACTTGGAAACCTAAACACTAGTCCATAAGTGAGCTAAATCATCTCACACTATGTTCTTCACAACTATAACCCATCTTATACATATCATATATAATAAATATATTCATTACATAAGGAAAGGAAACATAAGAAAGGGTGATATCATATGCTCAACAAGGGTAAACAATGGGGATATGTAATAATAACATGAACATAAGGGTATGAGAAGATGTGAATAACATTTGAAAAGCATAGGTTGCATATCAAAGATCATAATATTGAATCATGGCATAATGATTGGAATTTTATAAGATATGAATCATAAGAAAATCGAAGAACATGATCCATGAGATCATAACATTGGCATAAGACATGGAATTTTTGGAATATAAATAATCATAGAAAATAATTTCCATATTAGTCAAGGATCAATTCCAAGGCTATCATATTGAAATAAGTTCACTTCTCAAACCATCATAGAAGTCTAGGTTCACTCCCAAGACCATCATAGTAGAAAAAGTCCCTTACTGAAACTATTTCACTCGCCATTCTAGCCATGTCTTACTAAATTGAGTTCATTCCCCATTGCCATACTGTCTATCTCACAAGATATAAATATTTACCCAATGCATTGGAGGTAGATATAGGTCCCACCCATAACATAATGAAAACAATATTTATGCGTGACACAAGATTATAAACATTCATCATATTATTACCCATGAAATTAAATTGGTATCATACATGTTTCATAATATCATAACCTATGAAAAAGATAAATATTTCATAATCATTTCATCATAGAATAATCCATGAAAAATGTGGGTTTTATAAGAATTTCCTCATGGTATAACCCATAGAACTGAAACTGATTTCCTAAAAAAAATCCATCAAAACATAAACCATTTAGATGAAGAATACGAATTGTATACTTGGATAATATCCCCAATAAAGCATAGGTAACCCAAAATCTGTAATCTTACAAGTAAAATAACTTTTAAATATCATTTAAAACATTTATTCAGGAAAATATCCATTCCATTTTTAAAATTTCATTTTAAAACTTAATTTTTTTTTGATTTTTTTGTTTGTAAATAACCATGAAAATATATAAAGGATTATATAATGAAATTATTGTTCATGATGATATAAAATTCCATTCATGTCATACACGTAAAAATGAAGATTCCTTTCACATTTTTGATAAAATCAAAAAAAAATATTTTTTTTGGAAAATGGCATAACGATTATATTCAAATTTTTTTGTAAAAAAGTTACATATGAGTAAAAATGTATTTTAAAAATAATAAGGGTGTAATAAAAAAATTGAATACATTTTTATGAAACATGGTTTTGGAAGAAAATAGATTTTCTAAAGAGACAAATAAGATCAAATTTTCTTAAAATCATTTTCTTAACTATTAAAGTTACCAAAGAGTGTAAAATAGTTCTGTTACTTGAATATATAATTAATAACCATAGAAGAAGAATATTCATGAGTTTATTGAGATATATATCATAATATTTAATTATTTTAAACATAATCATAAACAATTCCAATAAATGATGATATTGTAGCATAAAACTCTTACTACCACCATGCCTAAAGGAAGATAATATTTTATTTAATTTTACCCATTTTTTTGGGTTGAGGGGAACCCTTACCTGACTCATAGTCTTAGAGGCACCAAGACTTATTACATAACCAAGAAGACCCCAAGGACTTATAGCCACCAAATAGTAACTCCCCTATAAAATTGATACAATGATCAAGATCTCAACCCATGCATTATTTCATAGATTTAAATTCACCATACAAAGATTTATAGTGTTTGGTTGCAATGGTTGATGCCATACCCTCTCATCTATTAGACCAGGTAGCCCTTCAAAGATGGGACCTGCATTTTGAATCCATGTATTTTCACTGTGGAGAGATTCGAAATACTATTTTCCATTGGTACTCCACAATATCTATCATGGATGATGATACCCACCATCTCACCATTGCCTCCTTCCACATGCCACTATTCTGCTTGGTTGCAGTCATTGAGGATGTTGCCACCAAGCCCGATACCAATTGAGCAAGATTACCCCATCGTCAATTGGTTCCTCCCTTGTAGAAACTGACACCAATGACACTACATAAGAGCCACCACACAAACCCCCATGTAGATGGATGAATGATCCTACCTCTACATGAAGTGGCCCTCCCTTCTAACTGAGACCACCACCCCCTTCCCACACCATTGTCCTCCATACTCCATCACATTCACCCAGATTACCTTCGATGCATACCGCCCCACCAATACCACCCTCAAATCCATCATAGTAAATAAACCTTCATACCCCAAATATTGGGGTCCCTCCAAAATTTGATCTGGGGCTTCCTACAGTATTACAGGGTGCATTTTCCTCTAGGTTGGATCCCAACTTCCATAAAACTCTTACCACATTAGTAACATTGAATCATAGTCACCCTAAATAAATAACATAAAATGAAACATAAAATATCATGAAGATGAATGAATTCATGATATTATATTTCAATGGTTCTGTATATACATCTTGTGAATGAATATTTGTACATAACACAATGTATGTATCAAAGAAGAAAAATTGAGACAAAATCCATTACCTTATGTCTTGACTTCCGTCATAAACATTGAAAACTCCCTTATAAAAAATATAAGTTTGTTATAAATATATTATATAACCATATATATATCATACCATAATTTATTTTTATGAACTTTTATTACTAATTTAATAACAATTCCATGTTAAAGTTACGTTTTAGGTAATAATCACTTCGACTTTTTTTAAGTTATGACTTGTTATTTTTGGCACTCTTACTTTGATCATTATTTAATAATATCAAGAATTTAAAACATGATATAAATATAATATATATTTATTATATTTTTATTTAGTGTAATCCATAAAATTTAGTGATAGGAAATGAAATACGTCGTTAAGGGAGATAGTAGGTCATACAAACACATGAATGTTGTTTCCATTTTCTTGTCGGATTGAAGGGAATAAAAACAAATAATATATATATATATATATATATAATATAATTAAATAATAATATTTATTTCATATATATCACATATTTTTATTAAACCCATCCTTAATACTTTCTATGTAATGTGGGAATGAATCACATCGCTTTGTGAGGTGGTAGTCCTCCGTACAAATGAGCAACATTATCGTATTCCCACAAAAAGGAGTGTATAAAGTTATGTATGATATAATAATTATAGAATAAAAATAAAATAATAAATATAATATATGAATAATAAATACATAACTATAACCAGCCTTAGTAGTTTTTGATGAAAAAATGAATGACATGAGTTCGCGAGGTGGTAGTCCTCCATACAAACGAACGATGATTTTATAACCCATTAGATAAAAGTAGAGATGGTTGTATATCATGAAATTTATGTAAAAAATATAATTATATGGAATATATTGAGTTTCTTATATCACATTGGTATAATAAGAACTTAAGGTGTGAGGGAATGAATAAAAAAGACCACTTGTTGATGAACGTTACATATTCTTCAGGCATCCCCCTTAGGTTTGCACTAAAATCCTTCCTTGGATGGATTTTATCCACAAAATAAGGCTTTTAAGATGAATAGAGAGATGTTGGAATGTTATTTTGATATGTCTTGGAAAAACTAAAATGTTTTGTAGGTGTGAAGAAGAGAGAAGATAGGGTTTCCTTTTATAAGTGGGTGAGAGGACACACTTGGCATTTTTTAAAAGAATTGAGTGATCCGACATTTTTCATATGAAAAAAAGTAAAAAATGATCATATTTTAACCTTAGACATGATACAGTCTAAAGATGGACATAAAATATTTCTAATATAAGTGTATAGGTAAATATGACCCTAATTTCTTAATATGACCCATCAGTAAACCCATTTTTATCATAACAGTAATAAAGAATTTTAACTATTTTCACTATTAATTTTTGTCAAAAATTAAGTTTAGAAATTACAAATAACGATTATTATTAATATTTAATCCAAAGTTTCAAATTATATTAACATTATAGTCAAAAATAAATTAAAAATTAACCCCACAAAGGTGATAAGAAAACGAGTTTTTAAAGCTAAAAATGATCAGTAGATTACAATGTTTTTATATCCAATTTCAATATAGAATTGATTCCAATGAAATAAATTTGATGAAAATATGTATAATTGAACTAATTATACTTTAAAACCAATTTAAAATATAATAAATCTTTGTAAATAATTTAGCTAAGAAGTCAGTTTTTAATTAGAATTCAGTATCTTTTTAGTATTCATCAAAAAATGAATCTTATCAAAAAAATCCAACAAACTTCACCCTAAGTTAATTTTGAAATTATGAATTAAAAATGATATTTTATTTTATCAAATTAATATTCTAAAATTTTAATTTTTTTTATAAAATGATATAATAAACATTTTTTTTAAAAAAATAGTATTTTTGAAACATATAAAGACTTTACCAAAAAGTATGTGTTTTATTATCAAACCATTATGATTAATATTTAGAAAGTATTTTATAATATTCATATAACTATTTTTAATGAATAGGTTATAAATTTCATGTTTAAATAATTATATTAATAATATATCGTGTTATTGTTAAACTTAGTGTTGCATGTAATTCAAGCTAAGCAACTGTTGTGTGCAGTGAAATATTAACTTTGTGTTGCGTGTAACACAAGACATCAACAAAATTTAATTTAATCAAACAAAGAATTCATAAATTTTTACACCCCAATATTTCATAGTATGTTTTATTTTTAAATAAATTCAATAGAATATATTGCACGCAACACCGACTTGGAATGTGTTACATGCAAGATTGAGTTTTTATGAAACAAAACATTAATATTATAATTATTTAAAAGATATATTTATAAAAAATCCATTAAATATAATAATATTAATAGTAATAAATAAATTTTAAATTTTATTTATAACCTTCTCACAATAATAAAACATATTTATAATGAAATTTATATATTTCGTTAAAATAGTAATATGTTTAGAAATACTATTTTCTAAAAGGAACTACTTTTTATGGCATTTTGTAAACAATAATAAAATTAATTTTAGACACACTTAGAAATATAATTTGGTAAAATAGAAATCATTATTGAATTCATATTATCAAAATTATCTTACGGTTAATTTATTGAATTTTTCTCAAAACATTCAATTTTAGATGAATAGTGAAAAATACTACATTATTGTTTTAAAACCAACTTTTTAATTTAAATAGTTATTCTACTTTAAATTTAATTAAAGTAAAAATAGATAAATAATAAACATATTAACCGAATTTAGTTCATTAGAATCATTTTTATAATAGAAATATATATAAAAAAATTATTGAACTTTTGAACGTCTCTTTTACTCGCCTTCTCGCCACATCTGCAAGATTAGCATTAAACAGAATTTCACAACTTTTGTGAATTAAATTTTGAAAAACAGACATACATGATTTTAATAAAAAAAAAAAATTGTTCTAATATGATCAAAATATTTTTTTTTGAATAATAACTTTTGAATTTTATTTACCATGGTTAAAGGTAAATAGAGTAATTAATGGTATAAATAATAATACAATAATATAATATTACCCTAACAATTATCCTAATTTCAATGGATTATTGTTTTTTGACCAAATTGAAACTTATTTTGAAAATATTATCCATCTTAAGATACTTTTATTATATTAGGAAATTTATTATATTTTATATAAAGGATAGTTAAAAATGTCATATTCAACTTTTAATTACTATATGATTTATTATATGATGTTATATAAGTGTTATGATCGACTATAAATAGTATTTATAAATATAAAATGTTTATATACATAATGGTAATTTATTTATAATTTTAATAAATAAATAATTAAATTAACTTGCGACACAATGATGATGTAGTAATAGATTTATTAAAATAAAAATCAATTAAATGACATTAAAAATATTAAAATAAATATAATCTAAAATATTTTATTACACCCAATAATTTTTTGGATAGAATTGATATGTTATGGATATGTTAATTTTTTTTAAGTAATCAATTTTTACAACTTTAACCAAAATCATGTTTTAAATAGTATCAAAATTGACATAAATGATATTTTAAAATAAATACTATTTTATTAAATGATATAGAAGAACAAAAATATAATTTTCGGCCAAATAACTTAATTAGTGTTAAATATGTCATAAATTATTCAATTGGGGTTATTTTGGAATTTTACAGTGACTATATTAACCCTATAGTGTAAAAAGGCAAGTAGACATGATAAGAGTTAAACTGTTTAACTAAGGGTTAAACCCAAACGATAAAGTTAATTTTGTGACATAAACATGTCTAAACATTACTGGTTGAGTTTATTTAGACCCATAATCATATTACCCTATAAATAACTCACTTTTTAGTTTTTTAAAATTTAAAATCAATTTATGTTAAATTAATAGTTATGGAGTTTCCAAAAGTTCCCCTCCCCTCTCTTATAAAAGGGCACATCTCCTTATATTTTATTGATAGCTCTAAAAACCTTTGAATTAGAAAAAACCTGAAGATTTACTCTCCCAAATTCCCCCAATTCATCTTAGAGTCTATACATTGGCCAGAAACCCAACATAAGAAGTCATTTTGTGAAAATCAAAAAAAGATACTCGAAGAAGAGGTAATTATTTTACCAATTCAATTCAATTTCTTTACTTCCTATACTTTTTATTCCAATGTTGTTTCCATAATAATGTAATTAATACAATATAAAATACATACTTATATGTTATTATGATTATGGGAAAACCATATTACTCCTTTTACCCATCCTATAAATAACAATATCCCCATGCATGTGTACGTACGACTTACCATCCCCACACCATGGTGTAATTTGTTATTCAACACTATTTATTTTTATGGGCATAATGATGAATATAAATGATTTAAATAATAAATATGATATTATATTGTTTTTTATAATTCATATTCCATCCAATTCCTTACCCCTTTACCATTACAGAATGATACCATCACTCGTGCATACGTACGGCTTACCGTCTCCACGATGTGATGAGATTCATCTTCCACGTTAACCATTCAAGAATGTTAATAAAAATATATATAATGAAAAAGTATTAAATATATGACATTATAATAATAATTTAATATTATATATATATATACATATACATATATTTCATTTATTTTCTTTCGTTCAATACGATAAAATAGAAACAACGTTCATGTGTACGTATGGCCTACCGTCTCCATGAACAGTGCATTCCATTTCATTTATATATCTATTATATATATTTATATACTAAATATATATGATATATAAATCATTTTTTACAATCTAGAATAATGTAAATCATGATCCATGTAATACTATCAAGAATAATAGGTCAAAACTTATACGATAAATAAAGCGATTATTACCCAAAATCTTACTTTAACATAGAAATTATTAATAAATAGGTAATATAAAGTCATAAATGAATCATATATGATATTATAAATATTATTATGATTTTTTTATAAGTTAATAATATGTTTAAAACCATTATAATGGAGTTCCATGCATGCACATAGAGTAACAGACCTACAAACTTAAATTATCACGATGATAGATCTTGACAGAAGTCAGATGAGTTTCTACCCATAGACATAAACTTTCACAAGGATAGATCTTGAAAGTAGTTATATTAAGGATATATCTTGATAGTTGGGATGTCTAATATTATGAATTCCCACATTATGAGATTATTTATTGATATTCCATGTGATTATTCGAGTAGTTGAATATAAATGGTTGTGATTATTTTATATGGTGTTATTTATTCTCACCATATTATGCTGATGATTATGATTAAGTGGATTATGTTTCAGTTTAAAACCTTTCATTAACTGTTTACGATTATTTATGAAATCTTATGCCGTATTTTTTATCCTTACTAAGCATTTGAACTCACCCCTTTCTTATGTTTTACTTTCCCCAGATGCCCAGATATGTATTATAACTGATATGGAGGGTTTGGATAAGAGAATAATGGATTTAGAAAAGTATTATCCATGTTTTATTTCAATTTTTAAATTATAATGTAAAGTTCATGTATGTAATCTTTTTTCCAATACTGGTAAGCTAATTAGTATTTTGGGATTTTATACCTTGTAATAATGAAAATTTATTAAAATAATGCACCGTCTTTGGGCTTCAAGGGTCAGTGAATTACTATTGGAACTATTAATTTAATTTGACTTTTAAAACTATGAAGCCATATTGGAATTAAAATAAAATGCCTCAAAACCTCTCTAATATATGATTTTTATAGAAAAATTATGTAATCCAAAAACTAACTCAAATAATATAATTTTTAGTGTTTTCAAAATCCTTTTTACTTATTTTTTAATGCTGTCACAAGCACGGTGTCAGTGTCTCATAAGCATCTAAGGAAATTGGTTCCTCACTTAAAATTAAAAATAAATTTGCAGGATGAAAAAAAATTACATTAAAAATGAACATTTAAAATGAACATTTAAAACTGAATATATCATTTGTTTAACCCTATGTTAAAAATATCAGGATAATAAAACATAGAGAATTAAATTTTTGACATTTATTTATCTTATAAAATAAACAGTAAAAATCACTAAAAAATGGAAATAATGAACATATATTTTAAATTTGGATGATTATGTATAATATATACCCATACAATAAAATTAAGACAATTTTTTACAGTAATTATTTATTCCTTATCATATTATTATTTACCTTAATACTTGATTTACACTTTACCATGGTAAAAAAAATTACTTAGGTTACTATTCATATTGATAATAAATAAAAGGGGAATATTTAACAATTTTGGACCTCCTGATTCAAAATTTGGTATCCATTTTTTTAGATTCATAAAATATAGTGGAAGGATTTAATTTGAAATTAAACCTATAAAACACGATTATAAAAGGTCCGAAATAAACCATTTTTATTTATAAAATGTTTTATAATAAATTCAAGTATAAAATTCATTTCAAAAACCATAATTGGATTTATTTTAATTAAAAAGTAAAAAATTTAATTTTAAAACTAATCCAATATATAATGTGTCTTTGTTAATAATCAAAATAAAACACAATTTTCATTAAAAAAATAGTTTTTTTCACTCTTCATTAAAAATTGAATCTTTTTAGAAAATTATAAAAAATTAAACCTAAGATAACTTTGACATGATGTATTAAAAAATAAAAAATAAAAATAAAAAATTAAAAATTGTACTTTTAAATAAAATCTTATAAAAAAGTTATCTGTAAAAGTATTTCCTTTTTAAGTTAAAATATTCTTAAGGTTTTTGTACTGAATATAACTATATATCTATTGTATACTAATAAATATAAAAATAATAGATTCTGTCATTAAATGGGTTGTTATAGTGTCTATTGGTACTGAAATACGTTCCCCGGGATAAGTCAAGGAAGGCCATGATTGGTTATGATGAAATCCAAGCTGAAACAGCCCAAATATCATCAAAGGGGTCTACCTCACGAATCCCTTTCTCACAGACCCCAATACATGCAAGTTTGAAAGGTGTTAAGAGTGTCGTATGTGAGTCTTATGAGCCCCTAAACCACTGCAAAGGAAGTTTATGGTGTAATACACGAGTCCGACGAGCCCTACACATCTTCACAAAGATCATTTTTTTCTTCATAGTGCACCTGTGAGCATTGTAATATCCCTTTTCCTATAAATACCCAACTCACCCCTCATCATAAGTATTGTTAACCCAACATTTCACCTTATGATCTCCCTTTTAGTCAATCCCCTGAGCACTATGAACTCAAGAGAAAAATGAATTCCCCGAGGTACTAGAGTATCGTGTAACCCCCTTTCCCTTGTTATGATTTACCGCTATCTTTGGTAGGGATTACCTTCAAAAAGGTGTAATCCCTTCATGAAGGAGGAAGTCCATTTGGGGTACATGAGGATTTTGGAAGAAATAATCCTTCATGAAGCATTCCTTTAACAACTCATACCTATATGTCAAAGCAGGTTCACCCTGCTTCACGGAGTTCCTATCTTCACGAAGCCCCAAACATCCATGAAGAACTTTAGTTTCATGAAGAACCTCTTTGCATGGTCCCTTTATTCATGATACCCTATTTTGTACAACACTACAGGATTATATGTAGCAATTTATTGGTCCCTTTTGTGGTGTTCCTTATTGTATTTCTCTACCTAGTGATTCTCTAAATAGGTATCCTAATAGCTATTGTTTCTTTGCATATCTAAGCTAATGTGGACCCCATGAATGACCACTCCTCAAACCCATTGTATCATGTAATTTTTGATGCCTTCCCTTCCCCAAATATTTGTGGAAATCATTTATGTAAGCCCTAGGGGTGAGGAACTAGTATTCTTTGTCTGATCTATGGGACATTAAACTGCCAAGCCTCTCCATCCTCAGCACACAAGATTAAGATTTAGTCTCACCCATGTAATGTACATGGGGTGCCACACCTTGGGAATTCTTTTTGCCCAATCACCTCCATGGGAGTGTAATATCCTTTTCCATCCTAATAGGTAATTATATCCTCCTTATGTGGAATGGGATCCTCTTTTGGGCATCACTTCTGGAGTAATCCCCAATATCCATCTCCCAAGGCTGTCTCAGTGTGTAAGCCCCACATCACTTCTCATAGCCACACCTTTTGTGAAACAATTTTCAGGTCTACTGCTACCTCTTATTTTTTATACTGAGAATGACTAACATGATATTAGATATTAACAGTGTCTATGACTCTATTCAGACCACCTCAGTGCATAAGCCACATGCCCCCCAATTTTGAACAATTTGGGTTTTGATCCCTTTCTTCTAAACAAGGTTCATAGGAAGTTTCCATGGGGTTAAATCCCAACCAAATGTAAACTTTGTCCCCCCTTCCTAGGGTTTCACCTCCCTGATCTACCCTAAGTGGTTTCTTGATCATCATTCACATTGGAATCCTCTTTGGGTATAATCCCCATGCCCCCATTTTTGAACTATGTGGACTTTGATTCCCAATAACTGGGATACATAGGAAATGTCTTATAGGTTTAAGCTCGATTCCATAACTATCATGTCATTTCACTCTCATCCTTAATTTATGATGTTAAAATAAATGGAATACCCAAACTATGCATACTTTTACCCATATCGCTTAGACAGGGTATGCAATAACCATCTTCAAGGTTTAAGACCAACCCCTTCAACAACCCATCCATTTCATCTATTTGGGAAGCCTCAACATGTAAACCCATACCACATGACTCATATCCATTTGTGACACAAACCATGCATAAGACCCATCATTTCAAAGGGAAGATAGCCATGTGTAAGCCTAGATTCTATCCATCCTAAACTATATGGACTTTAATTCCCAGCCATTGGGATATATAAGAAGCCTCATCGAGGTTCAAGACCATCACCCACTTATATACTGGTCTTTCCTTTGAGTATCTATGTCTCAATAGGATCATGCCCCAACCCATAGGTTCCACTTCCTTTAGGTCCTTATCCATGGGATCTACTCTCACGAGTTTCCTCCTTAGGTTTATCACCACCCAATCCCGAACTATGTAGACTTTGACTCCTATACTCTAAATAGGGTATGTATGATTACTCCTTGAGTTTGAAGGAAAACACATTAAAAAACCCATCCATTCCATCAATATATCTCAATTCATTCACATCCATCCCAATTCTTACTTGGGATTCCACATCACGGTGGTATCATGCCATTTATTCAAAAAACCCTTATGCGTAATCCCTATCCATCTGAATTATATCCTCACCCTTATCCCGGTGAGATCACATCAATCCATATGGGCTCTTTGAGTGCATAATTCCTACTCCATCTGAAGAAAAATGTGGTTTTTTTTTCTTCTCTTATATACAAGGTATGTAGGAAGCCTCCACAAGGTTTAATCCCTACCAATAGTAAACCTTGGCTTCCCTATCATTAGGGTATACCTCCTTGATCGTCCCTTAGTGGTGTCAAATCATACTTCCATGTGTGAAGCCTTCCCTTTTTGGGACATGCCATCCAGAGGTCCATCTTCATTGGGAATTCTGATCCATCCATCTGGTAAACTTTCAATGTACTCCCCCTATGGATGTACCTATACGATCTACCATCACAGGTATTCTCATCATTCCTAACATATCCAAAATGCATTAAACTCGTGGCCTACCTCATGTTAACCATGATATGCTTAAGGAAAACCTAGAAAGGCATGCCTTGGGCATAAACGTCCCCTATATACATTAAACTAGTGTTTTACCCCATTTTAAACATGAGATGCATGAAGAAAACATTTAAATATATGCCTCTTGCATTGGATACCCCGTGAATGACATGGGATTACATGGAATTTCATTCCCTTAATAAGCCCTCTTATGGGAAGAATATAGGTGACCAATGTTATAGCATCCAGATATTCTAAGTGATTCCCAACATGACTACTATATGAACCAAAGGTTGATGTCTTGACATGACCCCTTTGAATGTACAGACAAAAGCAACATAATTAACCAGTGTCCATGATGAGGTGACACTGGGAAGTAGCTTCAAGAACAACATCTCAATCTATAAGGGAGAGAATGACTTGGCGATGAATTTCAAGGATGAATCCATAGAAGGAGGGACAGAAATTCCATCATCCCATTTCGATCAAGGAGAAAAAATATCTTAAGAACTGAGGAATTCCACCTTCCCTTGGAAATCGAAAATGTTGGGAAAAAATGCAACCAGTCTATTAAGCAAGAGAAAAAATTTGACGAGCAGATGAACTATGATGGAAAGCATTAGAAATAGAAATGGTAAAACTGAACTGAACTAGTTATCCTTAAACCATGGGGAGTGGTCATTCTAGTTATCATATCAAATATTGCACATGAATGTAGCTGAGTTAAATCCACCAAAATTAATGGTGAACCAGATATAAATCTTTTCCCCTCAACACCAAGATTTTTCCCACTCAAGACATCAATTGATAAGTGTGTCACTAGATCCATATATCACACGCCAGGTCCTTCCTATAAAATAGTGGGAAGATAGTAAAACTCACTATAATCCATGTTAGTTAATCATAGGGCATTCCTATCTATGATATCATCAGTGTGGATCTTTCTATCATACCATGGAACACTGAATGGAACTGGGGAATTGGGGTTTCATTACTATATCCATACTTATATTTGAATCTTCATACTTTGTAGGACCCAATCCAAAGGAAACCAATCTCCCCCTGCCTGTAGACATATGGGAAAGAGTAACATTAATGTGGTAATCCTACATGACTCTACTTTTTCCACAACGTCATCCCGGATCATAGTTACCATGATCCCATGCCCCGTATCACCCTCTTAAATTGTTCAGAAGAGGGTGATAGACACTCTCATTTCATGATACAAATAATAGGGGGTTATTACCATGATGGAAATGGTCCACCAGGACCTGGAGTCTTTTGTTCCCCACCTTAACCCCACCAAGGACCACATAGGGATCTAACTCTCCCCACTCAAGTATTCAATCCCTTTGGGGCCCTCTCTCTACAATGTTTCTATGGATCACTCACCTATGCTGATGATGTAAGTGATATCCAAGTCATCATAGCTATGGAAAATGCTCAGGAGTCACCAAGGTGGTATCCTAATATGTCCCATCAATGCCACCAACTGGACCCTTAAGATGAATAAAAAGTGGTCTACACCCTCGCTTTTCAGGCCTCGGTTCACCTAACTCAATGCCAACACCAGGAATAGGATCAAGAAGATACCCATCAAGGGGAATAATATTTTGTGCCTCCAGTGGCCCATGCCACCCTCGATTTATTCTACCAGTTACCTTTAACTGCAGATTAGGGGATCATCTATGTCTTATTGGAATCGAGACCTCATCCACCCCACCGGTAGGATGTTTTGACACTTTAGATCACCGAAACATCCAATAACAGTCATGGGCCAACTTGTGATGACAAGATATAGTAAAAAGGACCTCCCCATACAATCACTAGCAAGATTTGAGGTCATCCCCAGTCCAGAACTTATCATCATGTAGGTAATCCTTGTGCCATGCCTAGATTAAGCAGAGGTCCTCCCCACTCTAGAAACCATCAAAGCCGAGGTCCTACCCACTTCATCAACACTCATCATGAAGACACTCCCCGTGTTCATTTCAATGAGTATGAATTTAATTCTCATGATATCACTAACAAGAAGCAAAAAGGTCATCCCTGCACCATTGGAATCCAACATGCAGGTCCTCCCCATATCCTCACTACCCTAGTGGAGGTCCTCCCTACTCCAGCACTCACAACCAGGGAGGACCTCCCTATACATCTAATAATAAGTACATAGACCCTCCCCATACCCAATATCACCAACATGGAGGTCTTCCCCATGTCTCATTTGATATTTTCCTAGGTGAACCTCACACCTCAGCTCGCTAAAGTAGAGGTCCTTCCCACTCTGATGATAATAGATACGGAGGCCCTCCCTATATCCCATCTAGCTCAAGTGGAGGTCCTCCTTGATCTCACACCCTACATGGTGGTCCTCCCCATGTTATCACGAGATCCGATAGAGGTCATACACACTCCATCACCAACCCACAAGGAGGTCCTACCCATGCTGAAGATTTATTCCACCATGGAGAGTGGTCCCGAGGTAGAAGGGTGAGCCATCGCTACTGAAAAAGAACTCCAAGAAGTGCCAGATCAACATTAATCCAATCCAATTTTTAGATTATAAAGTGGATTTTAACTAAATGATATATCCTTATCTCCGATCATATGCATCATAGTCTGGGGAAGGAACTTGACATTTGAGTTTCATCCTTTCGAATAGTGAAATGTACAAGATCCCCCAAACCCTCTGTAGGTATGAGCTAGAGGAGGAAGATTTGGTTCCCTTTCAGGGACTTTCTTCTATCATTGCTAGGATCATTCTCTACCGCAACATGAGATCATAGAGAGTTGTTATGGGGATTGGAAGATGATGGTCACTCACCAAATTTTCCACTAATTACCATCAACTTTTCATGTGAAGTGGTGTTCAACACTCTATTCTATAGCAACACCAAAACATTTTCTACCTGAGCACATCCCTAGAATAAAAATATCATTCCTTTGGACCAGTGTCCTGAGTATCATTTAGGAATGTGTGGTGTGGTTTGGATCATTTTGGTCTTCAATCAAATTGGGTAATTTTAGGCACAACACACTTCTCATTTAGGATATATATTTCATAGTCACATAATGATAAACTATGTTACATTTTCTTCCATACTTCATGATGTTAAACTGCATGGATACACCCCACAAACACAATATTAAATTGGGAACCTATGGTCCACACTATATGGCATTAAACTAAGAACTTTTGGTTAGAGTAACATGAACTTAAACCGTTCACAATATCGAGGACCTTTACCCTGAGTTCCATCATGTCCTCTGCCCCCCTGGGAATTAAATCCTTGAAGTAAGATATGATCACACCCATGGATGTTCCACATTGACAAGTTTGAATGTGAGGTGGTATGAGAGCTGGAGCTCTAGATTCCATAGGGACATTTCCCCAACTCATATCCAGGGTTCATGTGTCCCCTTATTTGGATCCTCATCCCCTTTCATGTCAAAAGGAACCCCCTAGTGGAATGGTTCCTAGCCACATATCTCACCTTCCATTATGAGATAATTCCCCAAAAGACTTAAGATAACATTTTGATTCAGGACCATCATTTTGAACATGTTCTATGGTCAAAACTTGTTTCTCTATCCCCATTTCATGTAACATGATATTGATACTATGTTTTAAACAAGGTCAAAATTTATCCTCCATCACTACACCACCCTCATTTCTTTCCAGATATCAGGTGTAGTGATTCAAATTTGCTACCTCTTTATGTTTGGGTGGATCTCCAACACCCCTGGTGTTGTACCTCCATGAATCTGTGCACAATGAGTGGGAATGTTAGTGTGGTTGGGACTTCCCCCCCTGAAATTTCATTTACATTTTTGTGCACTCGCATATGACGGGGAAAGACTAAAATCATTCATTATTTCCTACAATGAGCATGTATATTGGTAGAATATTAGTCTTGGCAGGGTTTATGCTTTCAAGTAAAAGTAGAACAACCCTATGGTCCAAAATCTATTAACTTAAACTAAGATCAACCTCAATTATTTTCGTAGGAGTGTGTGTTAGGGTGTGGATTTATTTGGAACCTACTCATTTTTGGGATTCAAGTGCACAATCTACGAACATCATTCTTAAAACACCTCCTATAGAGTCCTTACCACATGTCATTAAAATTCAAGGATTTATCCTATCATAATACCTTCAACCATGACATCATCTTCCTAACCATGTGATGAAAAATGGAACAATATTGTGGTATTTTTTCCTGAGATAACATCACCCTTGGATCTGTTCATCCACCACGACACCTGTAAGGACCTATATATGGCTTGATTCTTATAGAGACACCCGAACATTCCATCTTGGTCCAACCTCACAAAAAACAAAAAACAAAAGAACAAAAAAAAAATTTAATGCTTCATCTATATGTGTATGCTTCAGACCTACATAGAGAAATTTCCCTTCAAGAACTACACACATATTAATTCCCCTCCTTTTGAGATATGTAGTGTCACCCAACCACAGGTCCGAACACAAACTCTCTTAAACCTTTATACCCTTATCCAAAATCATTATCTAAGATACACAGCTTTAAACTATATGAAATCTTCATCGAAAATGCATATGTGGTGTATGTGGACCCCCTGGCCCCCATTCATGGTGGGTTTGTTATGAAACCACATTATGCATATTATTCTTAGAACACCTCCATCGTCGGAATTTTATGACCATAAACTAAAATCCTCACTGTGATACTCACCCATTTCCATGTCACATGTGATTCCTTCTTGGGAAAATACATTTCCACAGTCCATGCAACGTGACTCAAAATTATTTTCCACATCCTGGTCATCTGACGTTAAACTATTCCATGCTTCATCCGTACTGTATGACACTAAACTACATGTTTGTCATCCTCATTTTCATGACATAAAAATTTAAGGCATCCTAGGTTCTCATCAGATATTTCCTTGGTGATAAATAGTTTTGATCCTGATTTAGACTGATATGCTCATAAGAATGTGATTTCTTCACGGTGTCATAGTTTAAATAGTGTGAAAATCCTTTCAAACATTCCATCACACCACTCCCATGATTTTCATGCCTCTTATTTGGATTATTATCTTATTTCACAGCCAAATGGACCCCCTAACATCTAGGTTCTATGACACTTCATCTCACCAACTGTCCTGGGCCAACGATTCAAAAGACATCTGATGACAATTCAAGACAGGTCCTATGTTTTGAACATGGTCAGTAGTCGACCGTTGTTTGTTTTTTCCCATTTAATTATAAGAAATATGGATGTTGTGTTGTCAAATATGGTTATTATTTATAATAGATCATAAATTTTCACCAACAGTATTTTGAATCCGTGGGAATCATGATTCACACATCTCACCCCATTTGTTCTTACTGATTCCAACACCGCCGGAGTTATCCCGCTTGTGTACTAGATCATGTTGGGAAAGGTAAGTTGGATGATCCGAGAGCCCTATTTTCTAGTCACAACCTATCTCAAAAAAATATGATTATTCATTCAATAATATCATACCCTGAGTATTCTATGGTTAGCTGGCACTCTCATGAAAGAGTGGATAATTATGGGATCATCCGTTGTTTCTCACACCGGGAATGACACGTGTGAGCATAGGGATTGACCATTAATTGATTCAAAATTATGATTGAGTAATATAAATTAAATAAGACAAGAAATATATACATACACATAGTTCAAAATAAATAATAATGAAATAAGACAAGTAAGAAAGAATGTTTTAGGAGTTCAGAAATACATGGCCCCCATGGATATGCCCATCAATGTAGCACTTCAACATAGTCACCCTT
Organism: Viscum album; assembly: GCA_963277665.1. NCBI lineage: Eukaryota > Viridiplantae > Streptophyta > Magnoliopsida > Santalales > Viscaceae > Viscum > Viscum album. The sequence continues at coordinate 1,374,120,135 of OY728152.1, read as the reverse complement.
TGGAGTGTGACTTCTAGGATCCACTATCATCAAGTAATATCCCTTTATTCTTCATTATCATCAGTATGGAACTCATCATCCCTAATCAGTACCCGGTCATATACAGCTAAAATGGTCATCCACTTTACCGCTCGTTTTCCTCAACTACTTTTTGGCCTCTACTAGTTGGACCTTTAGTCATATGAAGAGTTTTGATTGATCATTGAGGAAGAAGAAGCACTCATTTATCTTCTCATCTAGGAACTAAATATTCTATTCGATCTATTAGTTCTTTTAAATGTTTTCATATTTTTTCCAGCACTAGGATGCGTCCAAATGCCAATTGCTTTCAAATATCTTCTCAATAAGGTAATCTCGATTTAGCATTTGAGAACCTAGATCATCCAACCCTCTAGTGAAAAGGTCTTGTAGCCATTAGAGAAGTGATCCAAACTATATTATCCACTATGGTTCCAAGTTTTCATTTATTAAACACTTTAACAACTTCCATGCCAGGTGTCGGGTGGCCTGACTATCCTTCACTGCATCAGAATAAGATTTTTCCAGCTCCTCAAGGTCAGCAAGTTTGTACTCGGAAAATGAACATAGTAGTTTAGTGGTAGGGACCTCTTTTTTCATCATATAATATTGACTAGGCTCCATATTGTGAGATTTATCTTCATTAGTTGATCCTACATCGATAAGATTTTCACCATCGGCCCCACCGGTGGCACCACCATGGGCTAAAATTGACTGATCACCAGAGGTTGTGGCCTAGTCAGCTCAGATACATGGATCCATATGAATATTTATCCCTATTAGAAAATTCCCCTAGATTTTTTTGCCATTATCACTACAAGGAAAACTTCTTCTATGAGGACTATTGATATGGGGTCCGTATTAGTCAATCTAATTAAGAAAACAACAAGTATGACTCTTTGAGATAATAATCATACAGTGGTAAATTTATGGGTTCTCATGATCTCTCCTTGAACTTGTAATAATTAGGATACTAGGATGTGGCCCCCTATATATGATTGTAGGTTCCAAAGGTTCCAGATATTCCACCCTTGCCTCCTCGACATTGCCGGACCCTACAACCATTATTGCTCCGGATGTGGGTCCTGAGGCTTGGTTCTCTATGCCCCTCACCACATCTCCATCCTCATAAGAAGGTGTATCTTATAAAAGGTTCTCTTATTTAGAAAATATTTCTTTTATGGAACCCAGATAAATGTTAGGAAGATAATATCATAATGGAATAATAAATATATTACTTTAAGAGATTCAAAAAATCCACCAAAATAAGTTTCCTCTGAGGTCACAACCTCACCTTCCACCAAAGGGCTCCCACTATCATCATCTTCTCCCCAGGATCCATCTAATTACTCAGGTAGGGAAAAGCATACCGCCAGATCAGTAGCTAACAATTGTGGTGGAGATGTCAAATCTAGTGATACTTTAACCCAATCCTTCATTGTATACAGAGTGCCTCTAGAGTGCACTAATTTCTCTATCTAAAAGAAATACTAATCCCATATTCATGGGAGGAAAGAAATATAGCATTGGCATGAACAATTCCTAGAAGATCCATCCCACAATGGTTAAGGTGACCCCACATTTCTTAAAGAGAATGGAATTTCTTATTGACATCCCATGATTTCAAGCCTTAAGGTAGACAACATCTTTGGTATATATATTTAACACATCCACTTATTGAGAGATTGGTTAGGTATTCTGTGGAACACTCCTTATTCCCCCCTTCATCCTGCGTCTACCTAACTGGGATAACTGGCCCTGCTACTACTTCTCTTCCTCCACTTCTGGCCGATGTAGGCCTTGGAACTATTGGATCTACTGTTACATCACTTCCACTATGATGTGAATCATCCATACCACCACGATGTAATTTTTTCACTATTCGGCCCCAACCATGAGGTGGACGGACACTCTATCACCGACTCAGATGGTTCATTGTTTTAGTGTTCTCCCTAGGTACGTTGCCTCCCAACTCTTTGCACATGCCTCAACTAGCCCATAGATGGAAGTTATTGGAGGAATTCCACATCTTCGCATCTTCCCATGTGAACATGAATCATTCAATAGTGATATCCATGGTCTACCTTGGGTAAGCATTTGAGGTTATTCTCTATATACATATGAACTACCTCATGAATAGGTGTGGGAGTGTAGAGTTCACATATTGGCTAGAAATCCACCCATTCCACCAGTACTCTGCCTCAAAAGGCTAGGACATATGACTGCGAATCTTCAGTTCTCCAACCATAATAAGTGAACACCGCCATTTTCAAATTAAATATATGGAAATTGAATTTCCCTACCATTTATATCTTGTTCATCACTGCTTTAAAGTTTATCTTTAACGAGAAACTTCCTACAACATTCAGAATTGCAGATCAAAAATTCCTCACAAGAGGGGAAAAGGGATACATGTATTCATATCCCCCATGTGCATTGGCACCTAGCCACAAAGGAAGTGGATTGGTCCACACATACATTGTGTATTATTCCCTTCACTAATATGAAAAATAACCATATACAACTATTCCAGCATTAAAACTTCGAGGTTGATGTGCTGCCCCTTTTCTAGCATTTCTTCCCTGAAAAACATAATCATTATTGCACACATATGCAATTCTATCACTTACAATATCCACCCAAAAATGAGTGTTGATATGAACCGAGCCAACATGACTACCGATTGATTCTTAGTGTTGATTTTGTACCCCCACAATCAACATTGGTTTTCCTCTAGTATTTTCTAATAATAACCTTTCGTGCCATGCAAAGCCCATCTTGGGCAGGTGCGAGGGCTTGTGGATAGTTTCATGGGAACCTACTCTCCTTTAGTAGGACTCTATACACAAAAGTTTAGGAAATTACTGAAATGATACTTAATGTAGATATATCTTATCATCTATATATCTTTATTTAAGATTGACATTAGATATAACAGCATCTTCTCCAGATGTGGCATCTACTCCAGATCCTCCCTTTCATTCTCCATAGGGAGGAATTCATCATAAATCACCCATATAATGGGAATCCCCTAAATTTGGTGGAGGCCCCCTAGGTTGATGTTGACCTCCCCATAATGCAAGTGAAAAGTGTTGGTCCTCGATTACCATCTCCTCAGCAGCTTGGGAATGATGTCCCGAGGTTCATCAATATGGAATTGGTAATTCCATTACACTTCATATATTCCTACTAGCCTCAACTCGACTCCATATTCGAAACAGGTTTCACATAAATATTAGGACCTTTCCCATTCCTCTGTGAGGTTGCCTCCCCGGTGCTGGTCCCAATCATGAGTCCTTCAATTTGTCAGGTTCCCTAACCTTTCCTTTTGGATTGTGTGATATTGATATGGATATATATTTGGCTACAATGGTCTCTCATAAATATTTTTGAGATGGTGGTAAAGGAAATATTTAGTTACTGGAGAATTTACCTTCAAAGTATGGCCATCAATAGCCCTGAACCACTAGTAATGACCTGGTATACCTCTTAACCTGTAAGCTAGTTCATCCCTACTTTCTTTTGGGATAAAGACATCACCCTTATGACCAAAACCATAAAATGGAAATATCTTGAAATGGGGATATTATTTATGCAATTTTCTCAATAGATCTAGCAATGAATTGGGATCGAAATGGCACTTAACATACTTCTAAATCATGATATTGTTCATTAGATCTTATCTTCAGGTGGCATCCACAAGGACCCTCGAGAAGCTTCTTAGGAGGCCATTAGATTTGATAATTTGTTGATTTTCTTGATACAATTCATAAGGATCATTTATGAAGATTTATCTTAGAGTACCATATCATGGAGCCATAGTGTCCTCTATGCGTACCACAGAGATATAGAGGATTGAAATTCCCCTGTTCTCTAAGAGGTGTTCATAGAGTAATAGTCTGAAAAATGGGTTTGTGAAGACGTGTTTGCAGGGTAGATCGCTTTGTGAAAAGAGAGTTCATGCAAAATTATTCATGGAGATCATGTATGGATAAGGTTCCCTCATGCTCTTTTTATAGGCGATGAACAATTGAGCTCCAAGGGGGCCATCATATTCTCGACCATCACGATGTCCTTCACGCAGCGCATATCACACACCCTTCATCACGAGCCAATATTTTGAACACCCAGTTTTCGAAGAATTACCCTTGGAATCTGATCCTCCTTTTCCCATCATCTCCAATTCTGAGGGGGGGGGGGGGGGTAATTTTTTGGTGGTTAAATACGTTCCCTGGGATAATTTGAGGATGTCCATGACTATATAAGTTGAAATCCAAGCTCAAACATCCCAATATATCATCAAATAGTTCTACCTCATGAAGCTCTTTTGTGCATCCCCCAATCCTTGAAATCATTTGAGGTGTTGAAGGTGTCCTCCAAAAGTCTAAAAAGTGCTGAAATCACCACAAATAAAGATGATGGTGTCCTCCATGAGTCTGACGAGCTCTGTTCCTCTTTATAGAGATCGTTTTTTCTTCCCTGTGTACCTCTGATCATCGTGAGACCGCCCTTCCTATAAATAGTCATCTCACCCCACCTTATAAAAATTGTTTCTTGAACCTTTCACCTTCTGATCTCCCTTTTCCAAAATACCTTGAGCACCATGAACTCAAGAGAAAAATTAATTCCCCAAGGTAATGGAGCATTATGAAACCCCATTTCCCTTATTTGGATTTACAACTGCCTATGGTAGGGGAGCTTTCACAAAGTCCTACAACCTTTTTGAAGAAGGAAGGAACTATGGGGTACATGAAGCCCCATGAAGAATTAATCCTTTAGAAATTCATTCTTTTAAATCTCATTCTTCTATGAAAAAGTTTCTTCACCATCCTTAATAGAGCTCCTATTTTCACGAATCCCCTCACCCCTGTGAAAAACCTGATCTTTATGAAGCCCCTCTTAGTGAGTCCCCTTTCTTCACAATACCCGCTTCTGTTCAGACCACTAGGCTTGTACGTAGTGATTTTGTGGTCTGTCATGAGATGTTCCTTATTTCATTTCTCACCCTAGTGCTTCTCCACATAGGTACACTAATGGATACTTATTCTATGCATAACTACACTAATGTGGTCCCCATGACTGACCACTCCTCCACCCCATTATATCTTAACATTGATGATTCCATCCCTTCCCTAAGTATGGGTGGGAATCAGTTATATAAGTCAAAGGGTTGAGGAATTATTATTCTATATTTGAGATATAGGACATTAAACTATCAAGCCCCATCATCCTTAGCACATGACGTTAAACTTTAGTATTACCTCATGCATTATAAATGGGGTTCCATGCCTTGGGCATTCTCTTCGCCCACTCATCTCCATGGGAATGAGATCGCATTCACCTTTCTAGAAGGGAATGATATCCTCCTCACATGTAATGAGATGCTCTTTTGGGAATCCCTCCTAGAGTAAGACCCAATCTCTATCTGTTGGGGATATCTCAGTGCACAATCCACACATCACTTCTCATGGCCACACTTTTTCCGACATGATTTTCATGTCTAATGATACCTCTTTTTTCTCAAATTGAGCATGACTCAGGTGGGCTTAGATATTATAAGTGACCATGAATCCATCTGGGCCACCTCAGTGTGTCATCCCCATGCCCCTCAATTCCAAAATATGTGGCTTTTGATCTCTTTATTCTAAACATGGTATGTAGGAATCATCGTTATGATTCCGTACCAGCCAAATATACACTTCAGTTCCCCAACTAAGGGTTCACCTCCCTAATTCACCCTCAGTGGTGTCTAGATCAACAATCACATAGGCCTCCTCTTTAGGTATGATCCCTATTCCCCCATTATGAAATATTTGGACTTTGATTCCCATCCATTGGGATATATAGGAAACCTCATCGAGGTTCACCCCCAACACCATCACTTTCATGTTGGTTCACTCTCATCCTTTCCATGTGACATTAAACTACGTGGGATAATTGAATTACATAGGCTTTGATCCATGTTCTATAAAAAAGGTATGTTGGAAGTGTCCACATGTTTCAAGCCGAACACATTCAACAACCCACCCATTCCATTAATTTGGGAAGCCTCAGTATGTATGCTCTTACCACATTCCTTGTATCCAATTGGGAAGCTAACAACACATAAGCCCCATCATTTCAAAGGGAAGATAGACAGGTGTAAACCCTGATTCCATCCATCCTTAACTATGTGGACTTTGATTCCCATCCATTGGGATATGTAGGAAGTCTCCTCAAGATTCAATACTATCACTCACTTCCATCATGGTCTTTAATTTGAGTCGCTATGTCTTGGGAGGATCAGGTCCCAACCCAGAGGTTCAACTTCCTTCGGGTCTTTTTTTCATGCACTCCACTCACAATACACCTACTTAGGTGTCTCATCACATCATCCCAAACTATGTGGATGTTGATACCTATTCTATAAACAAGTTACATAAGAAGCCTCCTCTAGGGTCAGGACCAACACCTTCAACAGCCCATCCATTCCATCCATTTCTCCCAATTCATTCACATCCATCCTAATTTTTACCTAGTCCTCAACATACTAGTGGGATTATGCCATTCATTCGGGATGCTCATCTTCATAAGACCTTCCCATATGCTTCATCACCTCACCATTATATTTGTGAGATCACATCAATCCATATGGACCATATTAGTGCGTAATACTCACTCCATCCAACAAAATATGTGGGTTTGGATCCATATATTCTAAATAGGGTATGTAAAAAGCTTCCATGAGGTTCAATCCTAGCCAATGGTAAACCTTGGTGGCCCCCTTATTGGGGTATACCTCCTTGATCTTCCCTAAGTGTTGTGGAGATCAGACTTCATGGCGTGAAACCTTTCCTTTATGTTACATGAAATCCTGGGTCCATCCCCATTGGCATTTTGATCCATCCATCCAATAATCCTTACAAGTTATCCCACATTGGATGTACCTATATGATCTACAATAAAAATTTTTCCCATCAGTCATACCATCTCTGAAAGATGTTAAACTCATGATCTACCTTGTGTTAAACATGGGATTCTTGAGAAAAAACACGGAATGCATGAATTTGGCGTAACCATCTACTATAGATCTTAAAACATGCAACCTACTCCATGTTAAACATGGGAACATTTTGTAAAACCTTGGAATACATGCATCTTTAATAGTATAACCTGTGATCAACATGGGATTCCTCTAGTTTTCATTCCCTTAATAAGCCCTGTTATGAGGAAGAATATAGGTAACCAATGTTCCAGCATCCAGAAATGATATGTGATTCCAAAAATGACTACTCTCTTAATAGAAGGTTTCTTCCTTAACATGAACCCTAGGAATGTAAAAATAGAAGTAGCATAATTAACTAGATTCCTTGAAGAGATGGAACCAAGAATTATTTTCATAAACAACCTCTTAATCTCTATGGGAGACTAAGAATAGGTAAAGAATTCGAAGGAGGAATACATGGAAGTAGGGACTGACATCCCATTATTCTATTTTGATTAAGGAGAAATCATCTATGGAGAAGTGATGAATACTTCCTACCTTTGTAATATGGTAATGTAGATAAATAATGAAGCATTCCTGTCAAGAGAATGATGACACAGAATGAGCAGACATACCCTGATGGAAAGTGTCAAAAAGTGTGTCACTTCAGTTGGTTGATGAATTAGAATTTTTGACCCTTGAAATTGTGTATGACTATATAATGTGACATCATTTTCCTATTCTATTAGGTTTAACCTTATGTTACCTACTATAGTTCCTTATTTTCATTATTTAGAATTTAATTCTATCTGACCCAATCAATTTTCTATTTTATTTATATAATCTTGTAAATTTTGTGTTTCGGTATCTTGAGTCTCAAATTTTGATTTAGTGGGTGATAAGAATTATGTTATAATTTCATCCAAACAATGTTGACTATGTATTTATGTAAGATCATTGTTTATGGTAATATTTTTTCCCTCTATTTTTTAGATACTGATATGCATGTTTTTGGATATGTATACTTAGATCTGTTCCTTTGTTATTATCCTATAGGTCTAAAGAAAAACAGATTAGGTAATAAAATTTGACATGTATTATTATTGAGTGGTTGACTGATTGTTGGATCCTTTTAGTTGATATTTTTATGATATCTCTAGTTTTTGTTATAATTGTGTTCATTATTTGATTATATTACAATTTTATCTAGATTTAAGCTCCAAGATGGTTTCTAGAATTCATTTTGAATATTTCCCACACTATGAAGGTCCATAAAATTATTCCATGTATCCATATGAAGTGAATTAGGTGAACATAATGACAATTTATCAATCCTATTATTGAGAGATTCAAATTGGGAAACTAAAAATATGTGAGAGTTAACTTGATACAATCTTTATTTATTTGATGTAAAGTATTTTAGCCACTATAAACTTTGTTATATCATATTTTTATTCAATGTTTTTATATCTTTTGGATACATATCCTTGAATTTATTCTAGTAGTATTATTTATATTTAACTTAATTTCTAGATATATTCAATATTATAAATCTTGAAACAATTTTGCTTACTTTATTCCATGATGAGGAAAATGTTATAACCTAGCCTTGAATCTATCCTAGGAATTAATTAATTATTCATATATGTTTTGATCAAAGGAATCAATGTCTTAATTTTTCTTCAATTATTGTGATATCACATAATAATGATTTAAATTTTTTCTTATCGTCATTTCCTTGATAAAGACAGTATCTGGGTCTAAGCTTTGAAAAAATTATATAGATTTTCCTTCTAATGATATTTTAAAATGTCTCATGATCAGTGCATCATTAGTCACCCCATTATATTTTAGTTAGTCACAAATTTTAATAAATCTATTCATATACTTATAATAGTCTTCATTTCTAAATATGAGGAATTCTGAATGTTATCGAAGAAAGTTTATCATTAAAGGATTCAATTCAAAGATTGTCACATGATCCTTGGTTTGTATTGAGAATCAATTTTTGTTTGATGGTAATCATAGTTCTTTGATCATTGAGAAAGTTCTGGTAGAGAGAATGAAATTTCCCATAAGGAAGAATTGAGATACAAGTCTTGATGCTCTCTTCCTATGGATCCATATTGTCTTTATAAGTTATATCAATATAGAATTTTATTTTTCATTGATATTCTTATTCATGATATAGTTGTGGATCATTTTTTGTGGAGAAAATTTTTTATTTTTCCCTATATAAACAAATAATTCCTAATGCATAATTTTGTGAAAAAATATTATAGTGTTATATCATCACATTATCACTAGAAATGATTCCATAAATTTGGTATGTGATTTTAAAGTACACCAAATTTATTTTTTTAATCTTGAAAATCCCCTTAGATGGTGATGATGAAGTATTGTTTTTTTTCAATCATTGATTTTTAGTTGAATTCAATGATATTTATAGAATAAGAATTTTAATATTTCTATGGGTGTTCCTGAAGTAAATGAACCAAATGCACATACACTACAAGGTGTTATAACCAGTAAAAAAATTGGGAAAAGGGGAACTAGTAGATATAGTTATACAACCAATAGAATAAATTGAGGATAAGATGGATTATCTGACCAAATTATAGGAGGAACACATGTCACCATATTTAAGGAAGGAATGTTAAGTGAATGCTATTGACGTATTAAGGATGAATTCCTAGAAAAATTTATTTCTTAAAGAAAATATTAGATCATAAAATTATTGAATTGAACATCATTTTACTTATGAAAAGTACATATATTTTATGAAGAACTATCATCAATAGTTAAAGTAGAATAAGTTACGTAGATGTAGATATATAAAAGATAGAATACCTAAGATTATTTTTGAACCAATCTTCATGTTATTCATAACTAGTGTGAAAGGTTGAAGAATAACTCTCTAAAATAGGTAATTTAAGTGGTTTGTAAAATGGGAGATTATAAAGTTATCATTTTATGCCATAGTTAGAATATGAGGATATTAAAGAAAAAATGAAAATACAACGGATCTAAGTTATTGGATAGAAATAAATAATTTTAGTATAAGTTACATAGTTAAATTACAAATAAATAAAATTTTCCCAAATTTCACACATAAGAAATTACCAAGAAAGACATTTTTCTATAAAAAATATAGAAAGGGAATGAAGTGTAACAACACTACAAGATACAATAAAAATAATGATTTAGAATATTTCTTGAAGCTGAATATATAAAAAGAGCTGAGAATCCTAAGAAATATTAAGTTCTTGAAAGTTTAAAACTAGTTGATGAATGTAATATTCTCTCAAGTTACAAACGTCACTTCATATGAATTCAAAAAGTGATTCAATTTGTGTTGGTCAAATATTAAGTCGACCAAAAGAAAGACTAATGGTTAACCTATAAATGTTGAAGGGGGAATGATTTGATAAATTAATGAAATATGGAGTAAAAAAAATTATGTGATGGGGCACTATAAATTCTAAACTTTATCCATTTAAAGTTACTCGAGTAATAATATGATTAATTTTCAAGGGGATGGAAGTAAAAATGACTTATCTAGTGAATAAAAATGAAAATACCAGATATGTGGAAACTAATAATATAAAATTATTGACTTTGAGTATATTATAAAATATTATGATTAGGAGTTGAGCTGGTCACAGGTGGATACCACATGATAAGTTTTGAAAACAATATAAGTAAAATAAAACAAAACCACTGAAATAAAAATATTAATGATAGATTTGTTTGAAGTATTAAATCTTATAGAATATTGAGTGGAGGACCATTAAAGATATATCCATAAGGATTAGATTGATTCATATGGAATTAGGTTAATCCAATTATTCTTAGTGACTTCACATCAACATTACAAAGTTTATTCATTAATTATTATAATGATGGTATATACTTTCAAAATAGCGGAATTCAAAAAGAAATATTATTGATTCAAGTAGGGATTTATAAAATATTTGAAAAATGATGTGATGATATATTTTAAACATATTTTTAATAAATTTAAGATTTTATAAGATTTCTGATGGTGTTAAAAAAAATGGTATAGATCCTTAGAGTTCAGAGATTTCAAATAATAAAATTTAATAGGAATGGTTGATCCTATAGAAGGATCCATGTTTATTCTGAATGGATAGAAAAATAGAGTAAACAAATATTGAGAAGAGAAGAGGTATATAAGTATTTTCATCTTATATTTATTAGTAGTTTAGTTTAAAATAAGTGTTAAGAATATTGGAACTTACAATTTTGAGGAAGAAGAGTAAGGTCACCTTATTTTGCTGATAGGAAGTTAATAGCTAGACTAGCATTATAACCTCCCCAAAAAATTTCAGAATGTTGAAGAGTTTGGTAGTAAGATATCAAAAAATTTATTTTATTATAATTAATTATATTCTAAATTTTTTGTGATTATTTTTTAATTTTATATGGCAGTAAAATTTTATCCCATGGAGTTCATAGAGAACCTTTTAAGGCTTATGGTTTCAGTATAAAAAATTATACCATTCCTACCAATATTTAGAAGATATTTTTTAGGATATAGTATAACCAAATATGTAATATTGTGGTAATTAGAGTAAGGATGATACTGATTATTGTGTAATGGATAATGGAATTCCTTATTGTAACACCTATGAGAATAGTGAAAGTCTATAACTTAGGATAATAAACAGACATAGAAAAGAGTATCTTTTACACACTGGGATAAAACCTTGTAAAAATACATATGTATTTTTCCTTTACATTATCTATATTTATTGATGGAGTAAGTTTTGAGGGAAAATATCAATGATCCACACATCATAACTAATGAATGTAGTCTTATTATCTAAAAGAAAAAAATGTTTAAGCTAAAATTAACTGATTAACATTTGGTCACCCTTGATTAATCCCCCCCTCAGGGTGACTACACAATCTATTGGTACTTATAAAGTGGTATCATAGCATAGGTTCCCTCTGATTTTATCAATATGTTTTTTGATTCCTAGTTATTTTTTCACTAATTTAGACACAGTGTATATTTCTTGAAGTTGAATAAATGTATTTTATAGAATATAAGAAAACTATGTCTGATTTTAAGTATATAAAAGATACTATATGTTTTAGAAACATAGGGGTTTTATAAAAAACCTTAAAAAATTATATGAAGAAATGGGATTAGAAGAAGTGGATGTTAGCCTCTCAAAAGTTGTGAAAGGGGCATCTTCCACTTCCTAATGGTAAAAAATAAAATCTATATTGATAAATATATTAGAGTTAATCCTCTAGTTAAATAATTTTCAATCTATAGTGATAACAATACTATTAGGGTCTTTACTTAGAAATAAAAAATTATAAGAAAAATTCCATTATTCGGGTTGTCAGATATATAGTTTCTTTTCTCAAGGGATAATAAGAAAAAATCACATAGTTGGAGAAGGAAGCTAATGAAATGGAAAAATTATTAGCTATGAATCTAAATATGTATGAAACTTTTAAAAATCATTATAAATAAAAATATTAATCAGTGTTTCTATTTGAAGAAAATTTCCCTCATTTGAAAGAATCATTTCATATGATATTTCTTGAAAAAGTTGTGTTGATAGATGTGGTCAACGAAAAGTTATATTCACTAGAATAAAATCAGAAAGAAATAATTGGTTTCAAGTATACTCAACTAGTGTTCAAGGAAAGAAGAGTTAAATAGATTAACCATTCATTTGAAGATATAATTAAGTTTCATGAATAATAAATTTGGAAGATGATGGATATATGGGAAGAAAAAATAAGTTACATTGAATTTGAGAGAAATATTCTTATATTAAAGTTTATGGAAATTTAGATCATTCTTAAAAATCAAGAAGTTCCACCAAATTCATTAAACAAATTCAGATAAGAGATGTTATTAGAGTTTTTAAGGAAAACTTTTCTTACAATAAGACAGAATAAATAGTCAAGAATAATTTAAATATATCATAAGAACAATTTTTTGATAAAAAATGGAAAAGGTAACCCCATGTTCCAATTAATCTATAACAACTAATTTCATTAATTTGTATAGTGCATGTTTTAATTAAAGTTAAAAATTGGTGAAGATAGGTATGTATAAAACAACCTTCTTTATGAAGGTGTATTTAATGAAAGAAAAATGAATCTTTTTCCCAACCAAGTTCTTAGAAGGAAGAAGTTCAAGAAGGTCCATCCACCATCTATAATTTCATACAATATAAGAAACCAATATTTGGTGGCTATTTCTAGTTATGTGGAATGTATTGAGACTAGTTGAATGACTATTAACATAATATTCCAAAGTATGAATAATGGATAAACCTATATAAAGAGGGATTAAAATGAAAGATATGATAAATTTAACTAAGTATAAAAAATGCACATAGAAGAAAGAAAATTTATTCACTTCAAATAGATTCACATATTTTGAGAAATTCTATAAAAACTCTGCAAGAAATGGTCATTGTAAAGATGATTAATGGTTAAAATCCACTAGAAAAATGTTAGTTACAACTAATAAAATAATTCCACAACAACTGAATAAAATTGAATGAAATATAGATGATAATTATTCCTTAGAGTGTAGAGAATCGAAAGTTACTAATAATGTTTCACCCAATATGAGAGTAAATAAAGATGTCATGAGGAATAAAATATACTTATTTTTTGGAAGGAAAGTCTATATCCTGAAGATATATATGCAATCTATGAATTTTTAAATTAATAGAAGGAACATCATGGAACAAAATGAATCAATCTAAGGAATTTACAAGTGTATTGGGATGGTATGAGACATATCCAACAAAAAAGTTGTGGTTCACTGGAAATTACAACATAATGGAAATATATCATAAGTTTATAAACTATGTTTAAGTTCTAAGGCGACATGAAACACTCTTGAAAAATGTAGGAAAATATTATAGCGGTCGGAGAAGTTAGAAAATAATAGTTAGAAACCATAAAAAGGGATATAAACAATAGATGTTAATGATAATACATCTTAGTTTAAGAAGGAAGATAAATATGTTCCAAAGGTCTTCATAATAGTATGTCTAGAAAAAATGAATATATAGATGATGATAATGAAGTTTCAAATATTAAAAATCTAGAGAAATGATGTTCCATTCACCTTTTTTTATGCTTGAATATTCTTATATTATTATATAAAAATAAATTATGATATATAGTGGGATCCTTAAATTTTTGTTAGAAAATGAATTATCATGTAAATGGGGAGAAACTTTCATTTTTTTGGGTTTTAATGTTATTATATGTTTTTAGAAAAGTATTAAAGAATAATTCTTTAAATACCCCTTAAAATTTTACCTAAAAAATATTTTTAGAGGTGGTATCATAAGATTTATAATGAAAAAATTTATAATTAAAGTTAATAAACCTTGTTTTCTATATCATGAATAAATCACAGACTTAAATTTGGTTGAAATATGGATAATTTCCTTAAGTTCCAATTATTCCATCCTTCTATCACATTTTTTAAAAATGAACCATGCTTGATGTACATGGACATTACGTTTCTTTTGAGGAATACATAATACATTACACAAATATATTCCCAAAGACTATATTAGTTTAGTGTATTTGGAAACATGGATAATAATCTTCTATCCTGGGGAAACATCTTCAATATCTCCCATAACGTTCTTCCCCTTTTTTTTCCTAACTAAAACCTTTATTTATATCCTGGGGAAAAGAAAACATAGAAAAGGTGAGCTCAAATTCTCAGTATGGGTAAACATTGAGAACAGAAAACAAACCAAGAATAAAAGAATGTAAAAACATGAACACAAATTTTAAATATCAAAATCACGAGTCATGATGTATGTCTTGGTAGTTTGTAAGGAATAGATCACAAAGGAACGTTAATCATGATAAAATATAATTTCCATGAAACATGGAATGGAGGAAAAAAATATGATCAAATATGATTTCCATAGCTGCCAATTCATTTCTAGCAAGACCATTATAGAGGAAAAAGTCCTTTAATGAACTGGGTTTACTTGTTGTTCTAGCCATATATTACTGAACCAGATTTACTTACAATCCTGCCCTATGTTATTGAACAAGATTTAATTTCCGTTACATCAATGTTTATCTCATGGGATATAAATCTTTACCCAATGCATTACAGGGCGACATATGTCCCACCCATATCAAAATGAAATAATTCTTACAAGTTCCACAAAAACATTAATCATTCATCATATCATAACCCAAGAAATAAAATGGATTTATTAAACATCATTAAATCATAACTTAATCCATAAAAAATATCATCCCATCATTAAGAAAATCAAATAATTGTAGTAATAGGGGTAGAAACATAACCCTATTTAAAGAGTGTCATCCTAGATGGAAAATAATTTTGATAAAACACTTGAACTTAATTCATGAGGAAAATATCCTTTATTTTTCAAAAACGTTTTCTTTTATTAAAATCCCATGAGATTTTAAAATAAAATAAATTAGTTTAAAATAAACATGAAATATAGTAGATTAATATTCATGGAAGTAAGGTTTTATGAAACTGTAAAAATCCACTCATGTCGTATAAGTTAAAAAACATTCTCCTCATACTTTTTTCAGAAAATTTAAAAATTACCTCAAATCGAATAATGATAAAAGATTCCTTTCATACCATTTAATAAAAATTCACCAAAGCATAAAAATATCTTTAAACAATTTTGGACGAATATAAATAATATTATATAATTAGGAAACATGGATGCAGATGATAAACATACCCTAGTTAATACTTACATATAAACAATCCAGAAAAAAAATATGATTGCGAAAATCATCCCATGCCATTTTATAATCAGTCAAATAATATACCTAATACAATAAAAAAAATATGAATATTTAAATATCATAAAATTAATATTACTAATGAAAAAAATCTTGGGTAACATAAACATCACTAAAAATAATTATATGGTGTATAAGGCATATGTACCACAGAAATAAAAGTGAGACAAAATAATCCCTTACCTTAGGCCTGATATGCTTCATATGTATCCAAAACTCCTATTTAATGATTTAAATAATGTTACTGATTTATAAAAGAATCATAATCATTTTTTATTATAACATTTATGATCATATTTTCTTGTATTTGTTAGTAACATTTCATTGTTTCTCGTTATTCGGGTATTAACTGCTTTACGTTCTTATGTATGTTTAGTCAGATAAGTTATTATTACTCTTTTTAAGTTATAGTTATATCATTTAAAGAAAGGTATTATAATATATATAATTTTTATTTATTAAATTAATGTAAATAATCTTGTTTTAAAGAAGATCATATAGAATGAATCACATCACATTGTGGAGATGGTAGGTCATACCTACACACGAGCGATGATATCATTCACAAAATTAATGAATTGTATTGAAGTGGATGGTGTATGATTTTTCAGAAATAGTATCATGTTATAATAATCATATATAGTTATTATTTCCATAATTATACCCATACAAGTGATGTGGTGGTGAAAAACAATTACACCACGGTGTGGAGACGGTAAACCGTACATACGCACACGCGATGATTTCGTTTTTCGTAGGATAGATAGAAAGTGAAATATGGTTGTTTCATATTTATAATAAAATATCAAAAAATTAGTGATACTTATGTTATCAATTTATAATTAAACAACTAATTAAGAGGATTTATAAAAAGAAAGAAGTTTTAATGAATCAGTAGAATAGATTACCTATTCCTTGACGTGCTTCCTCTAAATATCTTCTTAGAGCACTAGAGTTGGTCTTTGAAATTGACCATAACCTGCATAATGAAAATAGGGAACTTTATAAGGAAAATATTCAGGGTATGGCCGAGCTTAAAGTCTCAATATTAAGTGAAGAGTTATGGGAGGAAGTACTCTTTTATAATTGAGGTGAGGGACAATTTTGGAAACCAGAAAATATTAATTTATAATAAATTTTAAATCAATAAAAATACATCCAAAATGAGATATATTAAAATATAATATATTATAATATTTAGATATCATCAAATAATAAAATTTAGACAAGTTTTTATGTCAATTTATACATTATCATTTTAATTGACAATTAGTTATTCTATTTAATTATAATTAAGATAAAAAACGTTTCAATATTAAAAGGGTTAAATATTTAATTATTTGATTTAAATTATTATATAGATGATTAATTTTAAATATTTTACAGCTTATAAGAATTATTTGATATTTTTAAACTTGTTTTATGATTTTTAAATAATTTTATAAAACATTATTATAACAAAATATCAACTGTGTCAGTTTTGAAACTATTCATTTTATTGATTTTTAAAAATATAAATATAACAAGTTAACTTAGAAAAAACTATCTTATTATATTCTTATGAGGTCAAGGTTATATATATAATTAATTTTACATATTAATTACCCAAAAATATATTTATTTTAATAATTTTCATAACATTTATTTCATATCTCCACAAATAAAATAATTACTACTATTATATTGTGTAATTATTTAATATAATTATATGTTGAGTAAAAATTAAAAATAAAATATAATAATTAATATAAATTTATTATATTTCCTAAAAATATATATAGTCTAATTTATCTAATACAAAATAAAATATTAAAAATTTTATACTTATTAAAGTATTCATGTGACAACATTAACATTACTTTTAAATAAAATAATATAAGGTCATACTTTAATCTATGAGGCTGCAAATGGTAACTAGATAGACTTTTGGATTATTATAGTCGAGATATACTCAACCAATATGAGTTTTTCATGTTTTTGGACCTTTTATGGTTATTAGTATTTTAATAAAAATTGTTTCATTGATTTCTTATCAATTAATTATTTTTAAATCATTAATAAATAAGACATTAAGGTAATTATTTATTTCATAAAAGCTAAAAATAAATTACCATGATGTAGTTAATTCTTTTATCTTTCCATGGAATATTTATTTTCGAATATATCACCTGATTATCCCTATATTAAAATTATTATACTTAAAAGAAATGTGAGTTTGACATTTGGTCACTTTTATTGGTTTAATTATTAAGTATGTCCTTTTCATTGTCATGTAGATGTTAAACGACTATGTAACAAATCTAAGATGTTAAGGATAAAATTATATTCACCAAATATTTTTTATTTTTTATTTTTTTGGATAATTTTATTGTCTTTATAATATTATTTGTTACACATATTTACTATATTTCCATTTAACCACGTTAAATAAAAAATAACGTAGTTAATATTCATAAAATCAAAAAAATAAAATTAAACTATTAACATAATTTATAAATATAGATTAAAAATATGGAATCCATTTTTTATAATTCAAAACATATAATTGGCATAAATTAATTTAAAATTAATACCCACTGTCAAAAACCAATTGCGGGTTTTTTAAGAAGAAAAAACTTATCAAATAATTGTCATGTGTTTATGTCCAATTTAAATGTAAAATGACTTCCAATTAAAAAAATTCGATTAAATGATAAAAAATAATCCAATTAAACATTAAAACCAATTAAAAAGATAATCTAACTATATAAATAAATTAGATTAAGAAGGTGTTTTGAATTAAAATGTAGTATTTTTCACTATTCATTATGATATGAATTTTATCAGAAAAATACGAAAAATTGAAATAAGGTAACTTTTTTATGTTCCTATTACATATAAGAAGATAATTTTTTCAAATATAGTATATAAAAGTGTTAAAAACTAGATTTAAAATGGGCACACCATCAAAATGTGGCAAAACTGCATTTTTTTTTGAAAAATACTTCTTTTATCCGAAAAATTTAATTTGTTCTAATATAATGTATAGAAAATAGATCATATGAATTTAAATGATATATAAAATTCAAAATGTGGTTAATACTATTCATTATGGATAGTTTATATCACATTAAATAATAATATCTTAATAATATGTCACTGTTTAGTGAAACTCGGTATTGTGTACAATGCAAACTATCGTGGAAGGTCACTCTTGCGTGTAATACAAGACAAGCCAATTTTTCATTTAGTGAAAGCTTCCTTTGGTGTTACATTTAACATAATCCAAATATATATCTTTTATACATTGAACAAAATCTATACCAAGTGAAATGAATTCTATCAAAAGAACTTGAACTTGTGTGTAACATAAGCCATGTATAGTGTTACATATACTAAAAGCTAATACAGTCTTGTGTATAGCGCAAGATAATCTTGGTTTCGAATACAACATAATAAATCAAAGAAATTAAAAATAATATATCTCATAAAATCATGGGCTGTTACAGTTTTAAAAGTTACATTCAATTCAATTGAAGATAAGTGGAGAAAGATAAGAAGTGCGATGAAGGGATCCGTCATTCAATGTTATTGTATGAAGAAGAATTTAAATTAATTTTAAATATTGGGAAGAATAAATCACTAATTTAAAGAAATTTTTTAATTTTAATCAAATATAAAATGGGATATTAAAGAGCTCATAATATGGTGATGATAAAGAATTACATTTTTTTCAATCAATATTGTTAGTTTAAGTCAATGATATTTATAGAAGAGGAAATTGAAGATTCCTGTTAGTGTTCCTAAAGTAAATACACTATATTTATATACACCATAAGGATTTATCATCAGTAAAACCATAAAAAAGGTACACTAATAGATTAAGTTATTATACCAGTAGAAGAAACTAATGATAATATAGACAATCTAATTGTATAATAGGAGTAAATCATGTGACCTAATGTAAGGTAGAAAGGTTGGGTGAATACTACTAATAGATGAAGGAAGAATTCATGGAAACACTTATATCTATAAGTATCCATTAAATTAGATGATTTTAAAATTGAACTTAATTTTACTCATGACAAGTTATAATATTTAAAGAAGTTCCTTCCACTACAGTTTATATTGAAGAAGTACGTTTATCAGATATAGGGATCTAGAAGATATAATACATTAGAAGATTGAAAAACTGATATTTATTATATTCTTAACTTGTGCTAATTATTTAAGGTTCACTATCTACAACACATATTTTATGAGGCTAATCAAATGGGAGATTAAAGAGCACCCATTTGATTATGAATCTAGAAGATGTTAAGAATGAATAACCAAATGAAAATGTTGAAGAATTATGTTTTTTTATAGATGAAAATAAGTTTCATATAAGTTAAATGAAAAAATTATAAAAAACATGATTTTGTAAATGTAACATTCATTGGAAGTTATCAGGTGATAATGTGTTTCTATAATAAATAATGAAAATAAATGGATTGAAGTTTCATTGAAAAATGCATCCAAAATTATGAGCTGGATGATATTCTGAAGATTAAGTTATAAAAAGAGTTAAAAAACCTAATATGACATAATTTATTAGAATTTAAAAATCATTAGATGAATATTTTATAATCTCAAGTCACATACATCACTTTAGTAGAATTTCAATAATGATTCAAGATGAGTCTGTCAAATAATATGTTGACTAGAAGAAAGGTCAATGGTGTAGCTTTGGATGTTGAAAGAGGAATGGCTTTAGAAATCACTAAAAGACAGATCATTGATAGAAGAAATCGAGAGGTACTAAAATTCAGGATTTTATTCACCCACAATACCATTAATGTTGATGATATTATGTTTCAAAGGTAAGGAATTACAATTAAACTATTTTTTTTATGAAAATGACAATGCCTATGTCACGAACCAACCCAGGTTGACTCCAAATGGGTCACCCAAGATGGCTTGTGACATCACTGAGGCATTTTTCCAATCACTCTGGGGTGGTGAAAAGAACTAGAGAATCAAAGAGTAATAGTTGGATCATCTTTCCTCAATATTAATAAAAAAAATTAATTTAATGAAAAATGAGCTTCCTAATATAAAATAAACTAAACCAAAATAATAATAAACATAAACTAAAAACAAAAGAAAATTAAACTTGGTGACCAAATAGATCTTTGTGTGACCCTACAGGTGGAAATCCAAACTCCAAACCCTACTTTTCTCTATAGATATCAAGACCAATCCAGATCATCAATTGAAGCTAAAAACTAGAATTGGAGTAAAAGCACGAGTATTAAAAAACAGTAGGTGTTCCAAAGTAAACTATTTTATATGAATTTATTTTAAATAAAATATCCTTTTAATTAGAGTTTAAAATACATTATATGAACATATATTTTTCATACATTCATTTTGAAAAAAATAATGGTCCATTTCCCATATTATTTTAAACTATTTTTTTTAAAAAAGTGGAGGTCTAATAATTTTAAAAGAAAGGGGAAGGGAGATATTAGGTGTGTGTGTGAATAATATTTCAAAAAACATTTCATGAAATTTTTTAAGAAAAATCAAACATTCCATTTTCTCAATGGATAAACATCACCAGGGGAGAGAAATAAATACTTTATAAAGGGAAATGAGAAAGAAGTAATCAAGTAACAAGACCAGATGAGGAACCTATATTATCCTCCATAAATAAAAAAGTTTTGGGGAACATTGTATACCATAGAGATTAGAGGAAAATCTATAACATACTATAACTTGATCCATCGTATCGTTTTTCCTGATGCAATCAAATATTCCTAGTGCTTGGTTATACCCAACCTGGCCTAACTGGGGAGGAACATTCCCAAAGCAGAGCATGTTCATACATGGGGGCCAGTATCCATAGAATAAATCTAAATTAATGTATCAATAATTCTTGGATAATCACCTTAATATTTTATGTTCCAATGTTATGGATAAATTTGGGGGTGATCCAAATAGAATAAAAAAATCAACACATGTACACAAAGAATACACACAAGCCGCCACATGAATTTACCTTCCAAGCATCACTCCTAAACCACCCTATGGAATAAACCCCCATTGGCTTCCAACCAAAAATTAACAAGGAATTTTCCATACCAAGGACAACCCATTTCCTTTAACTTTAACAAGTAAATAGAGGTACATACCAATGATTTTTTCCAAAGAAACCCATTTTCAAAGGTTCTAACAGGGCCTTACATATTATTTGGGTGTCAAACCATTTAAAAAAATACAAAAAACCAATTTAAAATCGAAAAATTGATTTATAAACCCATTTGGGAAACTAAAATCACCATTCAAAATCATAACACATTTACAAAGTCCAAATAAGAATTTTAACAAACACATATTGTGTGACGCTCAATAAAACAATTTCATACCACTAGATTCAAGAAAAATACACTTGATTTCATCCCAATAATTACTATAAAGAATTAATATCACTAATTAACCTCAAAACATGGTTTAAATATCAATAAATCAATGTTTCTTAAATTTAAATTCCATATGAAATGGGAAACCTACCTCAAACTCATTGTGATTTAATGATGGTAAACTAAAATGTCATCAAGGAGGTCCAAAGTGGAAAGAAAAACCAAAAGGAACCTTAGGATGAAAAATCAACCAAACTAAAACAAATTAAGAATGAACCCTAGATCAAATGAAGAAATAGAGAAGAAGAACCCAATAGAAAAAGAAAGAAAAAGAATGAGGGAAAAGAAAAGAGGGAATTGCCTTGAGAAATCACACCAAAATCATAAATAAATCACTTGGAATAACCATTAGTAGGAGGTGGTATGCATGAGGAAGAGGAGGGGAGCCACCTAGGGGTATAAAATCCAAATGTAGAGAAATTGGGGTGTTTTGGGGTTAAAAATGAGCGGGGTAAAAAGTTAAAAATCCATTTTTGAAGAACATGGGCACTGTACCTGGTTAGGTTTCACAATTCAGAAAACCATGCACCAACTATGCATCTCTTACTGGACTCACATGACACATGCATAGTTTGGACACACTATTTAGGAAAATTTGAGCCTACTATGTGGTTTGGTTTTTAAAAAATTATAGAACTACATGAACTCTTATCAAACAATTTGGAGTAACTATGATCAAGCCAAGAACCCTCAAGAAGGGACACCCTGAGACCATTACCGTTACTCCTTGGTGCTGAATAATATTTGATCTTTTGTGCAGTACTAATAAAACCTAAAAAAATGAAAGTAAAAATTGAACTAAAAAGGTACTTTGCATCTGGAGGTTGAAGGATTTTCCCTTAATCGTGCACACTGATAGGGAAACTGAGGAAAAAACTACAAAAATAAAAAAAGTTTAATTTGAAACACCAAAATATCAAGGGAAAATCTTAAGGAAAATGATTATCTAATATAAAAGATACAAAGGAACACTATGGTGTGTAAATTATCCCCACCATAAAACTTTTTGACCCTATAAATATGTAATTTTTACTAGATGTTGGGTTGAAATAAAAATATCACACCCTCATATGATTCAACTCCACAAATAAAAGGAATCCTAAACCAACACAAGGAAAAAATTTCACCCATAACCTGAAACATACTATTGGACTTTAATCACTTTTTTGAGGAATATAAAGATCACAAAGAAATAACTGAATACTGAAAGACTAAAGAACCAAAACTCATGTTCAAATAAATCCCAAAACATTGAATTCAAAAAAGAAGATACAAGGAAATCCTTAAAAGAATCCACATATCCAAGGAAGACAACTCAAAAGACCAAAGAACATGAAAAAGAAATGAATTAATTTTGAAGAAGAGACTCACTCTTTTATAAAAGTATCCTAATAAGGAAAACCCCTACCCCATAATATAGAAACCATTAAAATAAATCTTCATTGTTTGTTTGGTATCTCCAACAGAATCAATCATACGACCCACTAACCAAGACAACTAACTACTATGATCAGGGTTGTTTAAGGTGGAAACAAAACATTTCCCTTTCAAGAATACCTAGAAGATGGGTTCGTTATGAACTCATTTACGGTGACGTCGCCACTATATTTTTACTCTAGTTGATTTCATAATATTTAATAAATCATAAAACCTAATGAAATTCAAAAAAAAGGGAAACTATACACACAATAATGAATTACACCAACCCACAACTAAAAGATTTAGATTTTCCCAAAAAGGAAGTTATATTACGAACAAAGTTCACAATGGTGGTACAAAACCTCATTATCTGTCCCTAAAGAAATATAAAATCACTAAACACCACATAGAAAATAGAAAAAATTTAAATCCAAATAAACTTTTATATAAACCTAGATCATCATAATACTACAACAAATAGGTTGGGGGTATTTTGAAGGGGTGGACCGGACTCCACATCGGTTCCTTAAAAAACCTTGAATAACCATTCCATGTTTCCCATTAATCCATAAGTATAATAGGTCTTTGGTATTTCTAAAAGATTTGACTTATTTTGACCCTTATTTCCATATTTATGACAGAATAAGGTTATATACATAGAATAAGATGGTAAAATATCAAATAACATTTTAATTCTTCCATCATCTTAATGAACTTCAGGATTCTTTATCATGTCTTTACTGAAATTCACTTAACAACATAAAGAAAATAATATAGGATTAGATATCTCGGGCACCCCCGCTATCATGGAATCAACGTGAATCTCTTATCTCACCACATTGGCTGAGGATGTTAGAATGAATATAATCACCCTTGATTGAAGATTTAGTCAAACCCATTCTCAAATTGTAGAGATTTAAGAGAATCATCATCGACCAACATTGCGATAAAGGGGACTATATACAAAAAATAGAAGACCAAATCCTACACTGATCCATCACATTGTTGAAGAAAGTACAACACCATAAAATTTTACACCTTCACATCCTTAGATAATTATTGTCAAATAAATGAGGCCTTTTCCCAGGATAGTTTTCTCAAAGCTTGATCATAATGACAGACTTCCAAAACTTCCAACTCAGGCCTTCAAACATAAAGGTAGTGAACCTTACCTTTAGAGACCCAAGAAACCAAAGGAAACCAAATTTCTTTTCTATTTTTTGAATCCAATATTTTACTTCAAAAGGATATTTTTGACTATAAAATAGAGGTGGTTTCAATTTTTAAAACTCAATGAGGAAGTATTTAGGTTGATCAATTTGAGGGTCCTCTAATGGTGAAACACTTGTATTTTAAACTCAAATATCAATAAAGTATTTAGTGGGGGAATACTCTAAATAACAACAAAGAAAAACTCAATCAAAGAAAACTCACCATCAAGATGTTTCCACAATAAATCACAAAAAATAATAAGAAAAAAACTCAAAAATTTCCCAATTTTTTACAAAAAAATTTCCAAAAACCACTTAAAAATCCATATTCATAATCCACATGCCAATGCATTTTATTCCATAAAAATCCCTTGAATTTTTATGAATTAAATGAAAGTTTTTCCATTAAAACTACTTCCCATTTTAAAACAAGAACAATTTCGTCAAATAACATTTGATTAATCATCTATTTAAAAAAATAATTAAAATAAATTTTCAAAACACCTCATTTTCAAAAAAAACATAACAATTTTAAATTCATAATTTATAATTTAAGATAAGGCTTTCAAAATAATTTTAAATTTATGAAATTCCCAAAATAAAATTCATGGGGGGGGGGGTAGTGACAATTGGAGACTTGAATATATGGTTGGTAGTTGTATTCCAATAACACCACTACCAAAGGGAGTCATTCGGGACCACATCCCTGAGACTACAAGGCTTTCCAGGCTCTGCCTGCTCACCATAAACCACTGGACCAACTCCCATTTCATTCCCCAAACACAAAAGAAACCATAAAAAATACCTAAAAGATAAATAAATCTAAAATAATCAAACAAAGTCAAGAATTAACAAACAAAAAATGATAAATAAAATCAAAAAACAGAAACTAAAAACCCAACTTCCCATGGTAACCCATGGTTCGACATAAAAGGTGTTGTCCAGAAACCTTGTTGTACATACATTATAAGTTCCTATAGCCCTACTCATTCAACATTTACTTCCCAAAAAAAGTATTACTATGGAATATTAGTCCTATAAATAACCAATTCTCTAGTATCATTTTTCATTAACCAACATAGTTTAACCCTGAATCTATCACTTGATTCAGCCTGTGACATCCTCGAGGCATATTCTAAATCACCTTGAGGTGGTGATGAGCACCAAGAAATGGTAGAGTAATTATGGGAACAATTCATACCAAGATAAATAAAAAAATTTAGTGGAAAAATAAATAATATCCCAATATAAAATAAACTAAATAATAAGAAAAATAAATAATAAACTAAAAACAAATCCAAATAAAACCTCACAACCAAACAGATCTCTATGAGACCCCACATGTCACTCGTTGAACCTTAAACCCAATATCATTCCATAGAGATTGAGACCAGGAAGGAAATGAACCTGAAGTTAAAAATAAGAATAAAATTATAGGCATGAGTATTAAAACATAGTGGGAATTCCCAAGTATACTATTCCATTTTCAATTCATTTAAATAAAAGATTCATTTACTACAAGTTTACAACAAAATAAATTAACACAGATTTTTCATATAGTCTTCCTGAAAAAAAATCATGGTCTGTTTCCCTCTTTATTTTACATGGGATTTTTTTTCTAAAAAGAGGAGGTTTTAGAATTATAAAATAAAGGGGAATTTGGAAATCAAAATAGTGTGGAAATAATATTAAAAAAAAATCATCAAAATATTTTTAGAGATAAAAATTCCATTTTTAAGGGAAAAACATCACAATGGGAGATAAATAAAATAATACAATATAGTGGGAAATTACAAAGAAGTACTCGGGTAACCAAATCATTTTAAGAAGCTTGATTATCTTCCATGGGTAAATTTGTTTCACAAAACATGGTCATACCTAAGTTATCAACGGAAAATATAAAACATACTATAACATGATCCATCTTATAGACGCACCTGATATAATAAGATATCCCTAACGCTCGATAATACCCTAGCTTCCCTAACTGACAGAAAAAATTCTCATATCTAAGTGTGTCAATACCAGGGGCCACTAGCCAAATCATAATCCTAAACTAATTCATCAAGAATTATTGAATAATTTTCTATTTATAATAGGTTCCCATATTATGTCGAAATGTGGGGGTGAGCCAAAGAGAATTAGACTGTCAACACACACACACACACACATAGAATAAACCCAATCAACTAAATAAATTATTGATCCAATCATAACCCATGAATCACCCCAAGGAATAACCCCCCTTAACTTCTAACCCAAAATACATAAGGAAATTCTTATACCAATGACCTAAAATTTCAATTTGACATAAAGAAGGAAGGAGAAAAGTATCCCAAGGATATTTTCACTAATAAAACCATTTTTAAAGGTTCCATCATGTCCACCCATATTCTTTGGGTGTCAAATCATTTCCAAAAAAGAAAAACACACCACTTATAAATCAAAAAATCCATTTTGAAAGCCTTTTTCGAAGCCAAAATGACCATTTAAAAATAGAAAAACATTTACAAAGTCGAAATATTAATTTTAACAAATACATGGTGTGTGATGTTCAATAATTTTTTTTAATACAACTAGATTCAAGAGAAATTAATTTAATTTCTTCCTAAATAATTATTATAAATAATTCATTTAACTAATTAGAATCAAAACATATTATAAACATCAAGAAGTCAATGTTTTTTAAAGTTAAAGGCCGAATGAAAAGGGAAACCTACCTTAAACTCAAGGCTCTTAGTTGATGATAACTCAAAATGCATTCAAGGAGGTCCAAAGAGGAAAGAACACCCATAAATAACCATAAAAAATACAAAACACCCAAATTAATGAAAAGTAAACCTGAACCCCAGACCCAAGTAAACAAGGGATAAGAGTAAATCTTGAGAAAAATGAATAAGAAGGACGATGGAGAAAAAATGAGGGAATTATCTTGATAAATCCCCAAAAAATATTTAAGAAATAACTTGTAATCACCATTAAAAGGAGATGGGAGGCGTGAGGAAGAGAAGAGTAGAATCCAAGGGTTTCATGATCTAAATGGGTAGAAATACGGTGTTTTGGATTAAAAATTGGGAAGCTCAAAAAGGTAAAAAAACCCTATTTAAAGAACCTGGGAACTTCATATAATTAGGATATATAGTTTGGAAAATTTTCCACTGACTATATGCCTCTTACTAGACTCACAAGAAACCAAAACTATTTGGAAAACCACATGCCAACCATTTGATTTGGTTCCCTCAAAATTGTAGAGCCACATGCACGCTTCTTGCATAGTTTGGAATAACAGTTTCCAAGCCATGCAACCTCATCTAGGGACACCATATAGACTACATGATTACTCATAGGTGCCACCCAGTTTGGATCTAAACATTAACTACCTATGAAACCTAAATAATTAAATTAGAAAATGAACTAAAAAGGAACTATGCATCAGAACGTCACACATTTTCCCATTAATAGTGCACACTAATTGTGAAATTGATGAAAAACATAAAAAATAAAATTTATATCTGAAATATCGAAATATCAAGAAAAATACACATGAAAAATTCCAAACAAAAATAAAATAGACAAATGAACACCGAGCTTTGATAACCCATATGGATGGAAATCATCAAAAAATGGGGGTTGAGTTTTTCAAAAGTTATGATGATTAGGAGTTGAGATGATAAAAATTAGATATTATAAGATGAAGTTAAAACACATTATAAGTAAAAAATATTCAAACCACTATAATTTAAAAAATCAAACTAGTTTTGTTTAAATTACTAAAGGATACATAATATTTATTTGAGCATAAATAAAGGAAGAAATAAAAGGATTTGATTAATTCCTTTAGAATAATGTTGATGGGAAAATTCCACATGAATTTAAATAAATATTGTGAAGTGTAATAATTAATAATGATAATACTGAGAAAGATGTTCAATGTAGTGAAATTAATGAAGGAAAAATTTGTGATTAAATATGAGATTTATGGAATATTGGAAAGAAGCGTTGATGCTATATTATTCATATATTTGGATGGAAATAAAGATTATAAAATATTATTGAAGGAATTCAAAAAATAATGGTCCATATCCTTAGAGTTTGAAGACATAAAAACGTTGATCTTATAAAAAAAGGGATATTATAATAGGTGTCGAGCTCATTCAGAATGGATAGACAATGAAAGTGAACCACTGATAAGAAAAGAATAAATAGAGAGGGAGATATAACCTAAAGTTATCAAAATATCTACTAGGTTAATGTATTGAGAATATAAAAACATGTAGTTTTGATGAAGAAGAGTAAGTTCCCCATATTTAGGCAACTCAAAGTTGAGATCTATACATTTTCAACACCAACCCATAGAATTTATATATTATGAATATATAGGAAGTTAGATCTCAAGATATTTATTTTATTGGATAAAATTTCATGAAAAATTGCATGTGATTCTAGAGAAAGTTCATAAGTATGTAAAAATTCAGTCCACGGACTTCTTGGAGAAGCTTTGAATAATGGATGTTCTATTACAAACAATGCCACCATTTGTACTAAGAGGTTAAAGAGGTTTTTCTAGAGATAGCCTAACCATATTCATAATATTTTTATAATTTAAGTAATGATGATACTCACTCTTAGGTAAAGTATTATAACATTTAAAATTGTAAATTTTATGAGAATAGTGAAAATCTATAGCTTAGGATAATAATTGTACATAGCAAGGAGTAGGTTTCCCACATTGGGAACAAACCTTGTAAAATACCGGTGTATTTTTTCATTTACATTTCCTACATTACATGATAGATTAAGTGTGTTGGTAATATATAAAAGATAAATAAAACCTTTATAATGATTGAGGTTCGATAAAATTAAATGAGGTAAAATTTTAAATTGACCTTAATCAGTAAAAAGTTTATCACCACAATTCACCCCCCTCAGGGTGATTGTATGATCAGCTGCGACTTATTAGACATACTAACTACTATAAAAATGTCATGTATGGCCAATCCATAGGGTCCATAGGTCTAGTTCCCCAAATTATTCCTTTTTGAATAATGTTCAAGTAATCAATCTTTGATTGGAATTTCTTTTATATATTATTATTTTTTATCTAACTAAAAATTAATAGAACTTATGATACTATAAAATGAAATTTAAATATTATGATGAAAATTAATCATCAAAATGTTTTTGGGATGTAAACATCATAATAAAAGTATCATGCATTCAATAATACATAATTTTCTATGATTAAATAATTATTTCACTCAATTATCGCAAATTACAAAATTATATTCCATTATTACAGTGATTATTTTTATCTCCTAATTTATTTAAAGTCTCATTATTCGGTGTTATAAATAAATTAAGATACTAATTTAAATAATAAATTTATATGGTGAAATGATAAGTCTCTCTTATCTTAAAAAATTCACTTATTAGTTCTATAATCAGTTGCGAAAGTCAAGTTATTGGGTATCCCTTAAACAAATAAGAATTTAATTAGATATATTAAATTTTTAAATTTTATTCAGCATATATATAATGATGTGAAAATAAAATATACTTAAATAAATTTAATCATAAATTTAATCATATAAATAAAATACTAAAATAGAATTCATACCAATTCTGTTACTCAACCAGCATCCTAACACAAAGAAAATAGTTCAAAACACTAAAGGAAACCTACACGTGTCAACAAAAATAACAATACATGTAAAATATAACTACATTAAGAAAATAATTATAGTGTTAGTCATTACTCCCATTGCCTAATTTAAATAACTAATTATTTATCTCCAAAACCCTAATGGGAACCTCTATGTGTGTCATCATCATGTGGAAACTACCACCAAATGTGAATGAAACTATAACCACTATGAAATAAACATTAAAAACTCCTTCAACTCACCCAAACTATAATCTTATGACAACTACATATTCCAATGAGCTAATGCCAAAAACAAACACCACATGAGATTCCATTAATCTACAGTAGATCCTGACTATAGAGTGGTCAGAGTTAGTGATAGTTAAAATAGAGTTATATGATAAAATTTAGAGGTTGGAGATGGTTTTATCACCTTAAGAGGACATTTTTTGGTTTTTAGATAACTATATAAGGAAGATGATGGGATAAATGTGTGAAATAGTAGCTGTTATTATTGGTTTTTTAGTGTGTAATAAATATGTGGTCCATACCTACCTAATTTTAAATAGGATGGATAATGGTGATGGATTGTGGTAGGTTGGTTCTATAAATAATCTAAAATATATGGGGGATGAGAGGCATCTTAGTTTGGTGTGGTTCACTCTATGTAAGAGTGTAACACTCGATGTTAGGAGTACATAATAGGGCACGAGTGTGGGAAGTGGTGATACTAGTTTCCACCTATAGGAGAGTCCTACATGGAATATATATTTTCATTCCCAGAAAAACGAAATTGGGGTAAAATATCATTTTTTATGTTGTGGTAGAGGAAGGAAGTGTGTACATAAAAAACACACTAAAGGAAATATTATAGATATATTAATGAAGAAAATTTACTATGATAAGCTTAGATGGTACAAATACTCGAGATATGTGAGATACATGTTTGGAAAATAGAATGAATTTGTGGAGATATGATTGGTACCCAATAAAATCTCATAGTTGGAGATAGTTGGAAGTGATTATTTTAGATGGTACCACCCCCTTGATTTGTTAAAAGAGCATGTGTGGCTGATAAGGTGATAAATAAAACTCCACCAACCTGCTAACTGTGGGTAGGAGTAGAGGATACATGTTGGACTTTAAAAGGAGGTCATACCATCTTCTGAACCTAATCATCACATCAAAGAATAATTCAATTGTTTATCCCATTTTTGAGTGTGGTATTTTGTGAGGTGTATTCTCCATTATGTAAGAGAGATAATTATAGGGGGATTTTTAATATAATAGTGATAGAGTGTCTATACCCACATTTACCATAGTGGGAACCTTTTATTTTCCCATGGGTTTTAACCCTATTTATTTGTGGGGGTTTTCCATGTTACATGTAGTATCCATTTATTTCCACATTTTCACTTAATTTTTATCTCATTATTATCATTGCACTAAAGGGATAGTTATTTTCAGTCACAAAAGGCTAACACACATGGGTAATGGCTTGATGATGAGGTGGTGATGTGGTCCAACGATCATGGAGGGTGGGAGAGTATTATGGAAATTAAAATGAGATATCCTCTGGTTATGATTAGAGAGGGTTAAAGAAGAATGTGACTGCCCCCCAAGAAAGCGAAAGACCCCAAGATTCTGTATGAGAAATAGTTGTGTTTAAAATTTATAGTTTTATCAAATCTATTAGATTATGAAAATGATTAGATAATAAAAAATTTATATTTATTATAAATATTATATCTAAATAAATATAATTATAAATAAATAAATATAAATTAAAATATAGATATTTAAATAAATATATATATAATTAGATAAAATATAACTAGTACCTAAAGTAAAAAATCTATAAAATAATTAAGAGATTTATGATATTATGATTATATAAATAAAAATAATGTAATAGTAATTCTAATAATAAAAATTTATATTACAAGATTTTACATAATAATAATAAAATAATAATAATGATAAATGAATAATAAAATCAATAAGTATAATAAACATACTAGTATAAATAATAATATATATAATAAATAATATATGATAACAATGTATATTTATTAATAATAACAATAATTAATGTTAATATATAATGAACTAATGGTTATGAAAATAACTAAAATACAAAAAAAACTAAAATAATAATCCAAAAACACTAAAAAAAGTTAAACTAATTAATTGAAATCAATTTATAAATATATGAAAAAGATTTAGTAATTTTTATGTTCATAGATGAACTAGGTAAATTTGAGTGTGTGTCTACTCAAAGTAATGTGCAAAATATCATAACAATGGAACTACCTAAGTAAGGCTTTGAGAATAATTTATTGGAACTTAGATTCCAACAATATCCATCCACCTAGATGGTTTAGAGAAGGTCCCCCATTCCCATAGTTTCTTTCCATTCCGTAATCTAATTTTTAAAGTGGTAACATCAAAAAGTGGTTCATAGAAATGTATGATATCTCTCATAGAGTAATTTTCTTAATTTAAAATTCTATATTGTAAATTTTTAGAGATCTACTCTTAGGGATTATTGGAAAAAGAGGAGAAGTATTCAGTGTTGTAGGTATAGATCAGGGATGTAAGATTAAGTGGATCTCTTTCCTTGTCCAAAAATTGAAATATTTCCCATGTTTAAAAAATGGGAGATGTTTTTGAGATTTTTTTGGGGTATAACACTTGAATATTTATTCAGGGGGAATTTTTTTGAAATTAGTTTGTATTGGAACTTAAACTCACTAATTAATTCCATAGAGCTGGGAGATGAAAAAAGCGTTTCATTAGGAAAATATTTTTACTCTTATTTCTCACGTTGAGCATAAATCATGTGATATTAGAGTGAGTGATTAGTGAATTAATGACTTTAATATTTTAGGCTGCATGCTTTATTTAGTAGAGTGATTATGTAAGATAATGTTTTTTATTTAAAGTATGATAAAGGGTTTTCAACAAAACCAGGGGGGATTGTTAGTAAAAATCCTAGGAAGAATTTTTTGGGTTTTTTTATTGAAATATTAGAGTGAAAATCCATGAAAGTACTCATGTTCTTTATAAATAATCATTGGTTGGAGTATTAGATGAAATAAAGGATTCTTAGAATCATATAGGTTGGAATTTAGTCAAAAAGGATACATACTTGTTGTGGTTTGGTCATATGAATATTGTAGTGGAAGAAACTTTTTTTGACAATGGATAGAGTGATAATGGTGTCCTTATAGTGCTCACATTTTTTCTAGAAATGGGGAATCCAATTGAGATATATCATGGATTATTTTGTTTTAGTAGGGAAAATGGGGAGGCAATACGTTTTTTGTGTTAGAGTTGAAGAACATGGTTATCCAGGATAAATAAAAAATGCGAACTAAGGTATGAGAAATGAGTTTCATTGAGAGTATTGAAAAATAAATATATCTTATAATAAATAAGAATCTTAAAATGGGTATGAAGATGACCATAATAGACCCAAGTATTATTTTACTGTAATGCCTTTGGTTTTTGAATGTGTTTAAATTCCCAACCTTTTGTATTTTTATGTTTGGTGGATGACCAATTTTTTTTGTCATTCAGGATCTAATTCCAAGAGTTTGAACACCTTATATAATTTTTTAAGATGGGTTTTAAGGCTTATCACGTGCCTCAAGAGTTTCAAGGGGTTTAATAAGCATCATTCTCATGAAAACCTATTTTAGGAAATGAATATAGAGGTAAATGATGGGAACATGGTTTGTGTAACCATGAAGGAAAAATTGTGTGGCCTATTTTCAAAGGGGAAAAATTATATTTAACTATGTATCCTTAAAGAGAAGCTATGTGGGGTGCTATAGGCATTCTCATAGGGTGTTTATATACTGTGCATTGTTTTTCAAACCGTGTGTCCAAGACCTTATGCTTCATGCCACTTAGGCAGTAGGTGCACTTGGTTGATGCACGATTGGGCCAAACTAAGCAGCCAAACCGTGTGACCTATTTTATTGGGGCGACCCTGTAGACATTGAGTGCACATGATTAACACACAATTATCCAAACCATGTTACCTAACCATGTTCCTCTTTTAAAAGTGTGAAATGAAAGATTGTCCCCTCCCTTATATTTATGTTTTTCTCCTTTTTTCTCCTTTAATTTTCACTTGGGAATCCCCAAGAAGAATGGGAGCTCTCCATTACTCTCCTCTCTAGGTTTTGAGCCTTATATTCTATATGAGATCCAACACCAGCTCTGTTGGTGGCTATTTATCCTCTAGTAAGTTCTTCAATCTGTTAAATTATTTTATTTTTATTTAATTCCATAGGGAATTATAAATCCTTTTGAGTTCTTTTTCCATATTTTCAAGGAATTTTTCTAAATCATCAATTAATTTTTTTTCCTCAAGTTATAGGCTGATATCAAATGAGTGAGTTCCAATGAGTATATGGTAGGTGGGGCCGATATTTTTATTAAATTTTATAGGTGTTTTGTCGGTGAATTCTATATACTCAGGTGTAGAAAGTTTGTGGGAGACCCCAAATTATATAATGTTTTTTTAATTGTTAAACTGATATTATGGGATTCCTCTAAGCATGCACTGGACTATTTATACATGCTGATCCAGCTAAGGGGGTTTTTAGAAGTTGGGAATGATTGGTCAAGTGTGTTGATTTAAATTAATTAAATTTCATATATTGATTGCAGTGGTTCTATGGGAACATTATGAGACTGACCTGAGTATTAATGTGATATTAATCACCTAGATTGAGAAAATTTAGTTTTTTAAGTTATGGTCATGGACATAGATACATGGGGTGATGTTGATCGCCAGGTTTAGGTGAAAGTTTCCAATTATATTGAGGTGAGGATTTCATATGGATGTGGGGATGGATTGTGTGACTTGAGATGGTGTTGGAGATCAGGATTTTTTTGACATAATCATAGATGCATGAGGTGGATTAAGTTATGTTGGTAATATCCAACCACCATTGTTGGTTCATGTGATGTTGGAGTCGTTTTCACATATATAATACTCAGTTGAGGTAGTTTTTACCATTCACTATGGGTAGAGACCTACGTAATTATTGCATCTTAGGGGGTGGTGTTGACCATCTAGTATATTAGAGGCTCTCACCACAAAAATCCACATGGATGGTGATGGAGCATCAAGAGATAGTGATGAGACCATTGGTTTGGGGATGAGGCTCATCATTACACTGAGTTTGATAAGATTGGACTATGGGAGGATGAACATCACCAAGCATTGGGATTTTGGGCTATATAGTTGATAGTGGATTATTATATGTTGGAGGAAGGATCTCGCCGTGCTTTAAAATGCTGGGTGGAGAGCCAATGATGACTTATGAGTTGATTTAAAAGGGAAATGGGACTTGTTTATGGGCATGCCATTTTGACATTGGGTAATTGATGGATGACACTTGAGGTGTTAGATAGAATGTGGTTCTAGTTATACATTTATGGGAAGAGACTGAGGGAACCATGTTATGCTATTTATTAAGGGACTCCATGGGATTTAATACATGGGTCCTCAACACTAAAAATATATATACATTCATACATGTATTTGATGTCATATATATATATATATTTAGTGTAATTTGTTCAAAGATATATCTATATTGGCGAAAGCAAGTAAATTCTCACTTATGGTTATTCAGTACAAGTTATACCAGTTAATTATTAAATTTGAATATGCATATCCTTTTTAGTCAAGTCTTGCATACACCTACATAATTATGGATGTAATATAAGAGCACATTTTTGGTCAAGTACTGAGTTCATACATAGATTCTACATGTGTCCCTTGGGATTCATGTCTAATTTATTACATTGAGATCATGTAAGGGACTGAGATTGGGAGCTGGACCATAGTGATTTCAATGATACCTTTTGCATGGGATAGATAGTAGTGGACTAGGTAGATCTTCTAAATCTGGCTAGACCATCGTATGATATTTTTCAAGATTTATATGTATATATTGATATGATTTTCTAAGGGTGAACTTTCTTATCTATTTCTTATATGACATGTTATAAAATGTTTTCCATCTGCAACTAGTATTATGTCATTGGGATTATTTATTACTGGTAATGTTTACCTTTTTCTTCAACTAAGTTCTGTTTATGTTTTTTCTATTGTATGGTCCTTATTCTTATATATAATATATATATATACTATTATTATTAGCTACATCGGAGGGGATAGTGTCCCCACTATTAATTAATCACACCCTCACTGCTAGTTGTCAGCCTTTTAAATATTGGGAGGCAATGATAAGGACCACTATCCAACTGGCTTGGACTATAGTTGAAGTGGAAAATTGGGGCAGGATTCTCTAATTGGTATTATATGAGGTTCTTTGTTAGTGATTCATTATAACATCACAAGGCTTGGATATTAAATGGTAAATGTGTTTGACTTTCTATAAATGTAATCAAATGATTCTTTTCCTTTTTCTCTTAATATTTGGGCTATGGTAGACTGAAGACTAAGATATAGTCATAACTAGGTAGATAAATAATGTTTGGGTTCCTGAATTCCCATACACAAGGAACACACCAAGTTTATAGGGGTTGGAAATTTATGTTTTGCATTGATATTTTATAGTTTATTTATTTTCACCTTGAGTGTTGCACTTGGGTGTGATATTATTGGTTATGTGATTATAACCCTTGGTCCGATGTGGCAGGGGGGTGTTTTTTCATTCTAGAAGTCATTAAGGCTTATATTAGGTGTTTTTATATTTTCTGTTGTCACTGGGAACCTAGGTTTCACATAGAGGGGTTTAGTAGTTTAAATTGTCAAAAAAATCTAAACAGTGCTTTCCTATACAATATTTTTGGTGTATTTCTACTCAACCAGCCTAAGTATTTGGTTCCTTATGAGATTAGTATGTGATTTTATGAATATAGAGTATGTATGGATATGAAATTATTAAGTGTAGTCATGACTAAATAAACGGGGTGAGTTTTTTAAAATGTAATCTAAATTCTAAATAGTGTTTTCCAGTATATAATTTTGGTGAAATTATACTTAGCTGTCCTAGATTGATGATATCTGATGTGGATGATATGTGATTCTTAAATATAATATGGTTAGGTAGGGGGACATGTGGTTGGTTGATACCTTATACCCATATATATTATGGGTAGGTAAGGGTTAGATAGGTTGGATGTCATGTGAAATGTGTGTGTTAGGGGATTTTAAGGGTGGAGAGATGAACTGGCTACTACAGGTTTCCCTATATACAATATATATATTACTACTATGTATTTTTGACTAGTGTGATGGGTCTTCAACACAATTTCACCTAGATTTATTTTAGTGGAGAGTTTGGAGGGTGGAGATGCGGTTTCACTAGAGTGTTCAAAGGATGAGGCCTCTGAGGGTAGATATGAGGCCCTTGATGGTTGAGATGAACACGAGCCATAATTACATGATCCAATGTAGGTGGGCCAACTACAATTGAATTTAGATTTTGGTCCATGGTTTGATGAGCAGCTCAGGCTAAGCACAGTTCTTGTCATGCATGGTATTGAATGGGGAGCTCAAGGAGAAAATATTTTTATTGAATATATGATGTCAAAGATCTAGTCTCATCACCCACTATTATTTCGGGATGAGGGTAGATCATGGGAAGAAAATAACTAGATCAAGTCTATACATACGATTTTATATCATCATGAGACACCCCCACAACGAAGGGTGAAGCAAGACAGTTTAATTATTAGAGTTCCTACAATGTTCGAGTGGGACGTATAAATGTAGGCTAGTATACATGAAAGACTAGATTGGAAGGATATCGAGGCTAGGTTCCTCGATAATTTATCTCTATAGTCCTTATGGGAAGATCAATCCAATAATTTCATGAACTTATAATAGTTTTTTTAAAGGTTGGGGCCAAAGCCTCATTTTTATTATTAAAGCAAATAAAAGACATCTTTAACTGGGTAGAGGGAGACCCATTACATAGCCCATAGGCCCAGTGGGCATTTATCCCATTACATAGCCCATAGGCCCAAATTTTAGGCCCAAGACCCATTCAGTGAATAGTACTGCTACGGTGCCGCACAGGGTGAGAATTTTTGGATGGTTTAAGACATTCGATCAAGGATCATGTGAATATCTTCAGAGTAACCTCATTCTTAGAGGTGGTGAATCAAGAATTGATAAATGAGAGATAATTGATCGACTAATTGTATTCGAGCTAGGTGATTACGTTAGTTGATCTTAGTAGTGATACTTTAGGTATCCAGAATCAAGATCGTGAGGAGACATAGAAGGGATGTTATGTTAGAAACTTGGGAAAGAAATTAGGGAGTGGTTATTCGATGGTGTGCTTCCAGTGCTGGAATCTAAGTCATGTTCAGACTCAGTGCAAATAGACTCCAAAGGAGTGCATAGAATGTGGTCAGATGTGGAATCTGGAGAGGGTTTGTAGGAATTATTCTCAGATAGCTAGGATTTAAAGACTCTGAAATTTCAATGATTTTTTTTTTAAATACTTTGAAATTTTATGAGTATGTGCCTTCTGACGGCACTTGATTCTGAGGCCCAATGTTCCCGGAATCAATTTCCGAAGTTTAGCTCAGGTACGTTCAGAAAATGAACGAGCATGTTTTTCTATCTTTTGAACCGGTGCTTGAAATTGAAATCCGAGGGCACTAATGAACTTGCAGTGCCGGTAATTGCTTAAGGAGACCTTTACCGTAGTTGCGTTTTAAGGGGGTTGAGAATTATTATTTCGGGTTTAATTAAGAAGTAAATAAAATTGTTTGTACAATTTTATTTTCTTATCCTTTGAAGTTAAACCCTTCCATGGGAAGTTGTTGTTGGGGCCCACAACCACCCAACTTCCCATGTGTGGTTTTATGGGAGGTGGGGCCCACACAATCCCTAACCATACAACTTCCCATAACCTTCGTTAAACTCCCCATAACTATCATAAAATCCCCCCATTAAAATTGAAAACTCTCCCATATTTATGAGGCCTCTCACCTCCTCCTCTCTCCCACGTTAACTGTTGCCAACACATTAATTTAATGAAGTCAACCACATCAATTAATTAAATTAAGTGGTTTGAATTTGAATTTTAAATTGAATGTGATAATAAAATAATAGGGGAAGCCTATTATTTTACTTTTGGGGAGGACTTTCGTTGTGCGAAGGAAGATTGGGGAGAGCTCTTGAGATTTTGGAAGAACACTAGTCCTCTGACGAAAAACGCCGGTTCCACGAAGAACGACAACACATCTCCAATATCTTTTCCGCGACAAGTGAGGAGACGCCGCTTCCAACTGGACGCACTCCGGTGATGTCTACGAATCCTCACCTCGCGACGCTGTCTTCCACGACGCCAATGTTCGACATCATTTGTTGAGTTAGGGGGTTTGATTAATTTAATTAAAATAAATTACTCCCTCGTTCTCATTGTATTCAAGTGAATACCTTGGCCTATTTCTATCGCTTACGCGGAGGGTGCGGGCCGAATGAACACGGCCTGAAGACCCTTCGTTTGAGCTTGTTATTATTTTTAGAATTAGTAACCGAAGGCGGAGGAGGCACGTCATCGTCGCGCCGTTCCGGGAACGCAACGAAGGATGCCGGCACTGTCGTGCTGGTTGTGAGGGAGGAACCATGGCCCCCTTCACGGGCCTCTTTGGCGGAAGAACCGGCCCGCCCGTCGGCCGGCCGTGCAAAGGAGAGCCGCGATTGAAGGAGGAAGCCGCGCAGGAGAACCGAACGGCCCATCGGCCGGCCAGGCGGAGTCGAACCGCGGTGCCAGGAGGGCACCGCGCTGAAGAAACCTGTGGCTTGCCATGCGGGCCGCATGCACCAGAAGACCGGATGGCCTAGACGGCCAGTTTTGGAAGGTCGGTGTAGCTTGGCACCGCCGGTTCAGACAGCTGTGGGGTCACACCCCCTCGGAACCGCTCGGTCGGCCTGCCTAGCTGGGCGAGATGCGCCGAGCCATGCCTAGCCGGGCCGCGCCGCACCAGGTTGGGCCGGGCCATGCCCCACCGGGCCACGCTGAGCCGTGCCCAGCCGGGCCGGGCCGAGC
Source organism: Viscum album (assembly GCA_963277665.1). Lineage (NCBI taxonomy): Eukaryota > Viridiplantae > Streptophyta > Magnoliopsida > Santalales > Viscaceae > Viscum > Viscum album. The sequence continues at coordinate 1,374,079,543 of OY728152.1, read as the reverse complement.
CGGGCCACGCCCTTCGAGCCAAGCTGGGTTTTTCCTTCGGACTTCTCTGACCCCCTTGCCAGGTCGTACCCATCAAATTGGGTTAACCCAACCTGTCGGCCCACTGGGCTAAACGGGTCGGGCCCGTTATTCACTTAAACGAGAATAACATAAAGATCGAGTGTCTGATCGACGCACCGTCTATGGAATTGGGACTCTTTCTACGATAATTCCCTTTTGCGACACTTTAAGTGTGTTTTGGACAGCTTTAGTAAATGGTCGGGTTTGGAACGAGCATAATTCCAACCGGGCCCCTGGAACAGAAAAGCCAATATCTCTCAGACCAGACGTCCGTTTGACGTGCCGTCTATCGCGTTGAGTTCCTTTTGACGAGATGAAACTTCGGGATACATCAACTATGAAATTCGTTACAGTTGATGTATCAAACCCTTACTCGTGGAGAGGACCCTCCCGGAATCGAGTACGCTATGTGCGGGAACCCTAGAGCTGGCTGCGACTGCGACGATGACGACGACTGTACTTGGATCCTACTTGGGTTCGGCAGTGAGGATGACTGTACTTGGATCCTCCATGGGTTCAGAAGTGATAATGAATGTACTTAGATCCTATGTGGGTTTGGTAGTGATGGTTGCTGTACTTGGATCCTACGTGGGTTCGACAACGATGACTTTTGTACTCGGATCCTACGTGGGTTCAGTAGAGGAGATGATTCAGAGGCTACATCTAATCATCTTCACCCCTCTTCGTGAGTAGTATACCTATGTGAGTTGAGTCTTGACTTTCAATAATTATCATTGGTATGATTGACTTCTTTCCTATGTCGACTGGTTGTGCTTCGACATGAAATTTGGAGCCATACTGAGATTGATGACTTAGGTATATGTATGGGCATATACCTAAGTGGAGTTGGTTGATACTTCGTGTTTGTATCATTCCTTTGTGGTTTAACCTTTATGGATTCTGGGAGACCTTTGAGGGTCTCAAGGTCCCTATTGAGTATCATTATACTCACCCCTGCACGGGCATTGCCCGTACTATGTTGTCTTGGTTGCAGATGACAGAAAACACTGATCGTGGTCGAGGCTTGTGGAGCTGGTCGGTATCCAGAGGTGGACCAACTGGCGGGATGTAAACGGAGCAGAGGACGGACCGGAGGTACTGACAAGTCTATCTATACCCACCCATCAGGTGGGATTTCCAGAGGACGACTTAGTGGTTGCTGCTTTACTTTTCATCTGTTGTACTTTCTTTCACATTTGTACTTTACTTTCGGTTGGGATTGTATACTGGCCCATTTACTTTTCAACACTTACTTTTGTACTCAGTTTACTTTGTGTTTACTCCAGCTTGCATACTCTATTATGTTTGTTTACTTATATAAAGGAAATTCCTTCCCTTTTATCCGGATTTATATCTTTGATGCAAGTCGCCAGCCCCTGGACTATGGAAGGCGGGCTTGGGGTAGTCACGACATGTGACCTGAGGGCAGGTCATGAAAAATTCATATCAGAGGAGTCGGTTCTACCACAGAACTCAGGACTCTTATAATCTATTCTCTGTGAAGCAATAGTGTTAAGAGTATAGAGTGTGGTTTTTAGTCCAGGGAGTCCAGTGTTGGTGCAGCAGCCGACATATCCATACACCAGGACCCTGACTTCTAATTTCCGACTTAGTACTCGAAAACACTAATTTCTTGTGCGTTTCAAAAGTTTTCTTTGTGATTACTTTGTGTCAGCTCACCAGGTATATTATACTAACTGTGGCGCACCTATTTCTTCTCAAGATGTCCCCATGAAGGTAGCCAGCTAGGGTTCCTAGTTACGTGCAGGATGGCATCCCACCGAGCGAAGAGGCCTCGCTGTAGGGACCCATTACAGCAGAGGCACAAGCGGTACCACTACCCGCTGGGCCACCGATACCACCAGCCCCAGTAGTGGAGAGTGAATGCCACCTGAGTGCGTTGCATGAGTTTCAATGATAGAGGCCACCCAAGTTCCACAGAGAGACGGATCCTCAGGCAGCCGAGGATTGGCTGGAGGTTATAGTCAGAGTCTTCAGATTGGTAGGGACACCAGAAGACCATATCGTGATCCATTCCGCGAGTCTCCTGCATGCAATAGCAGATAGATGGTGGAGCATGATGCTCCAGGTGCATGACGAGGCATCACTACATTGTACGGACTTCGAGAGCCTCTTCCACTCGAAGTTTGTTCCAACCACCCTCCGTGCGGTGCGCATCTAGGAGTTACTATAGATGCGGTAGGGAAGCATGGTAGTAGCCCAGTACTCGTCGAGATTTATCAACCTCTCACGCTACTCCACGGACATGGTACGAGACCCATTCTTCCGGGCCCAAACCTTCAAGCAGGGACTAAGGCATGAGATCAGGACTTCGATGATCTCCCTCAGCATTCCGTCACAGGAAGGAGTACTGGAGCGAGCCCTTCTTGTAGAGAGCATTCTTGTTGAGCCGACGCCAGCAACGAGACCCACCACAGGGCGACACGTAGTGGAGTCCTCTGTAGCTGGCAGTAGACAGATGTCGTAGAGGTCCAAGCGGACTAGGACATCAGGTGGGCGACCACAGGATAATGGTTCGAATGTGCGGGGCCCACGCAGCAGTGCCAGTCATAAGAGAGGCAGACAGTGCTATGCATGCGGTGGGCAGGGCCACATGGCTCATGATTACCCTACCCGCCATGAAGAGGAGAAACAGACAATAGAGGGAACACCAAGGTAGATGCAGTGGTTCGACTGTGGAAGTCCGCAGGGAGTAGGCGGACGAGGAAGAGGAACTGGTCGAGCATCAGGTGGTGGACGGCACTTAGAGGCTCTACCACCACCACCAGGAGGACCACCCCGACCACAAGGAGCTGGCAGACAGGGGCAGGCTCAGCTCCAGGCAGTCGAGGCCTATGACCATGACGCACCTGAGATGATTCGAGGTATTATCTATGTCTACTCCACCCTTTATTCAGTTCTTATAGACACATGATTGAGTCATTATTTTATTGTCACTACCCTTGTTCGGAGCTCGGATGTAACACCCCGAGCTTCCACGATACGCTTCTCATTCAATAATGCAATGGCTTGCATTGTACGCAACTTCGAGTTCTAAAACACCGCGACTAATCAAAGTAGCCGTTATGAATAGTAATAACCACTTTTTAAAATTATAGAAATTTTATATTTCAAAATGGACTTCATTTTTGGATTCGGAATATCGAAATTAGCCTATGTTGAATTTTTGGTATTTTTCTGAGAACTTCTAATTTTTTATGAATAGTGAAAAATACTTAAAAACAACTTTTTTAATAAAAATAATTAATAGTGATAAATTATACTATTTAGTGGTTTTAAAGTATAATTGGAATATATTTTTACCATTTTATCCAATGGTGGTCATTAGAATTAATTTGACATTGAAATTGGACATAAACAATTGCCAATCTTTTGATATAAATTGTTTCTTAAAAACACGCTATTTGTCGTAACAGCGGGAATTAATTGTAAAATTAATTAATGCAACTTATATGTTTGGAATTTTGTTAAATAGAAATCATTTTTGAATTCGGAATATCAATTATAGCTTAGGGTGAAATTTTGGCATTGTTCTGAAAAACTTCAATTTTTGATGAATAGTGAAACCACTAAGTGGTAGTTAAATAACTGATTTTTTCGTTTAAATGAAAGTTTACCACTAATGTGTATTGAATTTTGAAAATCCGACATACATGGTTGTCATTAGTATGTAAAATGTGGTTCAATGGGATAAAAATAATTTTTTGGTGAATAGTAACTTATTAAATTTTAATCGCGATTAGTGGTAATTAGTGTAGTTTAAGGTATAAATAATACTTTAATAATATTAAATGACCTAGACACATGTCCCAACCTCATTGGTTGAGTCATGGCCGACCAAGACAAGCCATGGCCTAACTTGGGGACCCCATGGATACACTTTTGTTGGGAAATGACATAAATTAGTTTTTATTTAATGTTAAAGTGAAAATGACACTAACATAAATTGTTTTACTAAAACAATTTTTAAGTGGGGTTATACAAGTCAAAATTTTGATTATAAATAGTCATTGGAAAGATAAAAATATTTCCTACATCATAGTATTTTTTTTTATAATTTTTAGACATTAAATAAATTAAAGTAGTTATGACATAATAATGATGCAGCGATGACATCATTATTTGACGATTTAAATAAAATGGAATGATAATGAAAAATATAAAACTTACACATGGCCAAAACCAATTGGATGAGTGGATTTCGAAGCCTTATCACCTTATCCACGAATTATATGAATGTGGGACCTTCTAAAACCGAAACACATTTTCAAATAAAGTAATGTTTCTTTACTTTCCAAAAGTGCCCCTCCTCTCCTCTTATAAAAGGCCCCCACCTCTCCCACCTCATTTACACTTTCAAGCCATTTGGCTCGGCCAAAATCTGCCCAAATACTCTCCCAACATTCCTCCCTTACTCCTAGAAGCCTCACTTTGGGCATAACTCTTCCCAAGGAAGCCTTTGGCTCAAATCAAAAAGAGTTACCCGATTTTGAGGTAATGTCTTTTCTAATGTTGTTTTGTTTTATTTTTATTCTCCAACCCCCTAAACTCTTTTTAATCATTTCTTTTGTAACAACACCAGTATCCTCAATATACTAGGATGTTGTTATAAGAAGTATTCTAGCTACACTTACACACACCTACATCTAATGGTTAAAGAACATACGGTTTCTGTGGATGACGAATTTCTGCCTCACGAAACGATGATTGTTCAACACTCATATAACACCTTAAAAGGTGGCCATTAAGATGTAACTATTTTTATATATGATATATAATATGTTTATATTTTACTTATGCTTCTGTATTTTTCATTTTTTGTCTTACCTTTATGGTTTCCATTATGGGTAAACGCGATATCTTCATTTAAGGAAGTGCGGACTACCGCCCCCTCAAAGTGATTTGATTCGTTAAATACCATATGTGGGACGTATAAAGGATGGAACTATGATATTATATGTGATATTATACTGGAATTATAATATACCTTTATATCATTATTATTCCATTCTATAAAATACGAAATAGAAATGAAAGTAGCGTTCATGCGTACGTACGGCTTACCGTCTCCATGAACGGTGCATTTCATTTCTTACCTCTAAATGATTATGTAATGTTATAAATGCATGCATGTACTGGATATATATGACATATATGATATCTAAATCATGAATACAATTCTGTATATAATAAACATTTGGCCACACGAACAACATGTAATTGTAAGAAGTCCAATTTCGACTTAAGAACCAAGCATCGACAAAACGACCGTTATTAACTTAAATAATTAAATAATGTTCATAACATGGTAATAAGTGATATAAAAGGAATAATTAACGTGAAAAAGGATCTTAAGTAAATATAAATTAACTCTAGTTTATTATTCAGGAGGTTAAAGAACGGTCGAGTCAGGACAAGACGCAAGGTAAGGGAACTTCTTAACCCAACTTCCATTCTTTGGGTTAATCTCCTACTTTCAAATTATGTCATGATGTTATTATGTCTGATTTTGTATTTTTACTTTATTTATGTGTACCTATAGTGAATACACATAATATATCTATTTTATTTTTAAAATTATCTTTGTAAGGACTTCGTCTCAATCTCCTTTCATTAAGGCATATTTTGTTTTATACACAACTTTCTTTTATACGGTGTATAAAACCCTTTGACTTTTACGGTTATTCAAAAGGAATCTTTTTATACAAAGCGTTTTTCTAAACGACAAAAGGGAATGTTTTTCTTTCCGTACTTATGCGGCGACAACGACTTCTCCGCCGCCGTGACCATTATTTGAGTTTCGGCTTCCTCTATAAGCCATCTTTCTTTTTGAAAAATAAATACAAAGTTTTAACTTTCTTTTATTTTAGTATTGAAAATGGTTTTGAAAGCGTTTTTATTATAACAATGTGTTGTATTGATATCTTGTGATTGAAATGTGGAAATGTTATGTTTCCTTTATGCATGTTTTACATGATACGATTATGTTTTGGTTTAAACCTATTCATATGAGGAATGTATTGGACTTAATAAGTGACGGGTGGAGCCCGCTATAGCTCCTCGATGCATCGGTAGGTCTCATGAGACAACTAGACGTGGGATTGGCCGAGGCCCTTTCCCAATTTGATTTATGGTTTTGGCCGAGGCCTTAATCATTTTAGACGTCTTGGCCGAGGCCTTGACAAAATGTTTCAGAAAGTCTGGCATTATGCATTCCCTCATTATGAAAGTGGTTATTGATATTTCATGTGATTATTCGTCTAGTAGAATATCCATGTGAGTATGCAATGGAATTATTTCATTTTACTTTTGCCATATTATGTTGAAGTTCATGTTTAAAAGGCTTTTGTTTTAGTTATACATTGCCTTAAATGTTGATATTTATTTATGAAAGCTTCCGCAATATTGTTATCCTTACTGAGCATCTGAGCTCACCCCTTTCAATGTTTTAATATTTTCCAGGATGTGAAGAAGTATTTTATGGATGACCTACAGGGATAGTCAGAAGAGGATATTAGTGTGGACTATGAAGACTTTGTTATTGTAGTTTTTCGCTTTATGATGTAATGTAACGTTTACGAATGTATCTAGTGTTTCCAAGGCTACTAAACTAATCGGTCTTTCGAGACTTGATCTTTTATGATCATGCCAATGTTACGAAGTAATGCACCGGCTCTGGGTAGCTGGGGTCGGGGCGTTACATCGGAGATTCTGACGGAGCCGTTGGCTAGATCCTTACGACTAGAGACTACTATGGGAGCAGACTCGATAATTACACACTAGTGCCGGTAGTGTGAGCTTACTCTAGGAGGTGAGAGATTTGGCTGGGATCTTCTTATAGCGGCGTCATGGCCTTATGATGTCATCTTGGGCATGGATTGGTTATCTATAGTACATGCTCAGATCGACTGTATCATGGACAAAGTGTGGTGTGTCCGTACAGATGGGAGCAGGTTCACCTTCACCGGCTAGAAGAGAGACTTTGCAGTACAGGATGGACTTATGCAGAGGAGAGGGCAGCCAATCACACATCATTTGGCTAGTCTCATCCTAGGAGCGGTTGATGTGCGGAGTCCGAGTTTTCCTATTGTGGTGGATCCGTATGCGGACGTTTTTCCTAAAGACGTTCCAGGACTACCTCCTCATAGATAGGTAGATTTCTACGTTGACCTATACCCCAGGACAACACCGATATCCACTCCAGCATATCGGATGGCTCCCGCTGAACATCATGAGCTGCGGGTACATCTGGAGGACTTATAAGGAAATGGATTCATCCGACCCAGTTTATCACCCTGGGATTCTCCGATTTTATTTTCCAAGAAGGCGGATGGGAGCTAACGACTATGTGTCGACTACCATCCCCTGAATCAGGTGACCGTAAAGAACAAGTACCCACTCCCGAGGATTGATGACCTGTTTGATCAGCTCAAGGGAGCATAATGGTTGTTGAAGATAGACCTCAGGTTAGGCTATCATCACCTTAGAGTTCGAGATGACGATGTGCAGAAGATGGCCTTCAGGTGTCGGTATGGCCACTATGAGTTCTTGGTTATGCCCTTCGGCATAACCAATGCACCAGTAGTGTTCATGAGTCTCATGAACATGATATTCTAGCCTTAACTCGATCATTTTGTCTTAGTATTCATTGACAACATACTAATTTAATCGACTACTGAGGAGGATCATGCCTACCACTTGCATGTTGTATTGGATACACTATGAGAGCACCAACATTATGGTAATCTCTCAAAGTGCTATTTCTGGATTCAAGAGGTTTATTTCTTAGGGCACGTCATCTCGGAGGTGGGTGTTTCTGTGGATCCTGTGAAGTTCGAGGTGGTACTTACTTGGGAGACACCCATGAGCGTGATAGAGGTGCTGAGTTTCCTAGGTCTGGCTAGGTACTATCAAAAATTTTTACCAGACTTCTCCAGAGTTTTAGCACCTCTTTCATCTTTGATGAAGAAGGGGAATCCCTTCATGTGGTCAGATAGATGTTAGTAGAGCTTTTAGGAGCTGAGACAACGATTGACCAGTGCGCCCATCTTGAGGCTACCAGAGGAGTGCGTAGGGTACGTAGTTTACTAAGATGCATCATGGACTGGACTCGGGTGTGTCCTGATGAAGGAGCGGGCAGTGATCATCTATGGTTCATGACTGTAACGCCCCGACCCCAGCTACCCAGAGTCGGTGCATTACTTCGTAACATTGGCATGATCATAAAAGATCAAGTCTCGAAAGACCGATTAGTTTAGTAGCCTTGGAAACACTAGATACATTCATAAGTCTTTCATTACATCAAAATTAAACAAACTACAATATCATGGTCTTCATATTCCACACTCATATCTTCACTGACTATTCTTGCAAGTCAGCCATAATACACTTCTTCACAACCTGGAAAATTTTTAAACATTGAAAGGGGTGAGCTCAGATGCTCAGTAAGGATAACAATATTGCGGAAGCTTTTATAAGAAAACATAAGCATTTAAGGCAATGTTCAACTAAAAAAAATCCTTATTGAACTTGAACTTTAGCATAACATGGAAAAAGTAAACTGAAATAATGCCATTTACTTACTCACATGGATATTCTACTAGTCGAATAATCACATGAAATATCAATAACCACTTCCATAATGAGGGAATGTATAATGCCGGACATTCTGAAACATTTTGTCAAGGCCTCGGCCAAGACGTCTAAAATGATTAATGCCTCGGCCAAAACCATAAATCAAATTGGGAAAGGGCCTCGGCCAATTCCACGTCTAGTTGTCTCATGAGACCTACCGATGCATCGAGGAGCTATAGCGGGCTCCACCCGTCACATATTAAGTCCAATACATTCCTCATATGAATAGGTTAAAACATAACATAAATATTCGTATTAAAACTAGCATACGAAATGTCAACAATTTCTCCATAAACTATGGATGGTATAAAATAACACATCCACAGTCAAATATTTCACGAAATGCTCAATGGAAGTTTTGTATCATAAATCAATTTCAATTAAACTTAAAACCCATCAAAGGATGTTGACATGGATGAAATCAAAGCTATTTGAGAGAAATATCTCTCCTTTTTTTAAATCGTTTAAAAGTCCCATAATTATAAAATAATACATTTACTTTGAAAATGTTCTTACCTTAAATTTGTCAAAAAGGTCAAAAAGTACATTGTTTGGAAAACGACGGTGAGATTCTTTTCAAAAACGTATAAGGGTATAAATGACTTTAACCCATTTTCCATTTAATAGTAAAATTTTTTTGAAATACATTTTTAAGAAACGTGGATTTGGATGATAACGAGGTCCCAGTAGATAATTATGTATAAACAACCTTGGATAATGAAGAGGTTGTGAAGTAAACCCTTACCTTGTACTTTTCCTTGGTTGGGGTACGTTAACCTCCTGTATAATGGTGAAATAATTGTTATTAAATTATACAAGAATCATATACATTCATATGATATCATATATGATCTTTTAACATTGCTTTGTTAACAACATCGTAGATTTATCGTTGTTTCGGGTGTTAACTTACTCGTTTTCTTTTATATGTTTTGTTACATAAGTCTTGTTTTTCATGGATAGGTTGTATCTTATTCATATCCAGAATGATATCATTTCCTTAAACATTATTTTTAAATCATCAAATGATAATTATACTTGAATGGATACGACGGAGAATGAATCTCATCGCGTTCGTGGAGACGGTAGTCCGTACGTACGCACGAGCGACAATATCATTATTTTGATATTTAAATAATATATAATTGGATATTATATCATATATACAGAATCATTAACATGTTATATTTATTATTTACATGAATTACATATCATTATTATACCCATCTAAATAATAATATATTGAATAACAATTACACCACGACGTGGAGACGGTAAGCCGTACGTACGCACGTATGGTGACATGTCATTCAAGCGATGAGTAGAATACTGAATATGGTTGTTCCATATTTATAATAACATCACAGTATATAGAAGATACTGGAGTTATAATTTTAGAATTGAAATAATAAACAAAGAGGGAGTGGAAGAAGAAAGAAACTTGAAAGAGGGTGATGAAAATGTTACCTCTTCTTCGGGTTCTTCCTTTTGATTCGATCAAAAGGACTTCTTAGGATGGATTTCTGACTAAAGTAAAGCTTCTAGGACGAAGGGAGAGAATTTGGGAGAGTATTTGAGCAGGGGTTGGCCGAACCAAAAGGCTTGAAAGTGTGAATAAGGTGGTAGAGGTGGGGGCCTTTTATAAGAGGAGAGGAGGGGCTCTTTTGGAAAGATTGAAATGTTACATTATTTCACAATGCTTTTCGGATTCTAAAGGTCCCACACTTATATAATTCGAGGCTAAGGTGATAAGGTTTCGAAATCGCTTCATCCAATAGGGTTTGGACAAGTGTAAGCCTTATATTTTGCATTATCTTCTCATTTTATTTAAATCGTTAAATAATGAGGTCATCGCCACATCATAATGATGTCATAAATAATTTAATTTATTTAATGTCTAAAAATTATAAAAAAAATACTATGATGTAGGAAATCTTTTTAGATTTCTAATGAATATTTATAGTCAAAATTTGGACTTGTGTAACCCTACTTAAAAATTGTTTTAGTAAAACAATTTATGTTAGTGTCATTTTCACTTTAACATTAAATAAAAAGTAATTTATGTTATTTCCCAACAAAAGTGGATCCATGGGGTCCCCAAGTTAGGCCATGGCTTGTCTTGGTCGGCCATGACACAACCAATGAGGTTGGGACATGTGTCTAGGTCATTTCATATTATTAAAGTATTATTTATACCTTAAACCACACTAATTACCACTAATCGCGATTAAAACTTAATAAGTTACTATTCACCAAAAAATTATTTTTATCCCATTGAACCACATTTTACTTCTTAATGAAAACCATGTATGTCGGATTTTTGAAAATCAAATCACAGAAGTGGTAATATTTCATTTAAACGAAAAATCAGTTATTTAACTACCACTTAGTGGTTTCACTATTCATCAAAAATTGAAGTTTTTCAGAACAATGCCAAAATTTCACCCTAAGCTATAATTGATATTCCGAATTCAAAAATGATGTCTATTTTACAAAATTCCAAACATATAAGTTGCATTAATTAATTTTATAATTAATTCCCGCTGTTACGACAAATAGCGTGTTTTCAAGAAACAATTTATATCAAAAGATTGGCAATTGTTTATGTCCAATTTCAATGTTAAATTAATTCTAATGACCACCATTGGAAAAAATGGTAAAAATATATTCTAATTATACTTTAAAACCACTCAATAATATAACTTATTACTATAAATTATTTTGATTAAAAAGTTGTTTTAAGTATTTTTCACTATTCATAAAAATTTGGAAGTTCTCGGAAAATTACAAAAATTTCAACATAGGCTAATTTCAATATTAGGAATACAAAAATGAAGTCCATTTTGAAATATAAAATTTATAAAATTTCAAAAAGTAGGTATTACTATTCACAACGGCTAGTTTAATTAGTTGTGGTGTGTGTTAGAGCTCGAGGTTGCGTACAACACACGCTATTGCATTATTCGAAGGGAAACGTACAGTGGAAGATTGGGGTGTTACATTCTCCCCTCCTTCAAATAATTGCGTCCTCGCAATTTCTAGGGTATTACTGCATAAAAAGACTCGGGTGGTTTTTCATCATAAATTCCTCAGGTTCCCACGTTGCCTCTTCCATTTTATGATTTCTCCACAAAACCTTCACCAGCCGAGTCGTCCGGTTTCTCAGCACCTGCTCCCTCACATCAAGAATCCTGACAGGCTCTTCACAATATGAAAGATCGGGTTCCAGTTCTAATTCCTCATAGGTGAGTACATGCGTTGGGTCAGGCATGTATTTCCTCAACAGAGATACGTGGAACACATCGTGAACTTTGGAGAGACTTGGCGGCATTGCCAAACGGTAAGCTACAGCCCCAATTCGTTCTAGAATTTCGAAAGGTCCGATGTACCTGGGACTCAATTTACCTTTCTTACCAAAACGTATGACTCCCTTCCATGGAGATACCCTCAAGAAAACATGATCACCAACTTGAAATTCCAAATCCTTCCTTCGATTATCGGCATAGCTCTTCTGCCTACTTTGAGCTGCTTTGATGTGATTTTGAATCACTTTCACCTTTTCCACCGTTTCCTCCACTAGTTCTGGGCCTACAAGTTTCCTTTCACCGACGTCATCCCAACAGGTTGGTGTACGACATCTCTTTCCGTATAACGCTTCATATGGTGCCATCTGAAAACTCGAATGGAAGCTATTGTTATAGGAAAATTCTACAAGTGGTAAATATTGATCCCACATACCCTGAAAGTCAAGAGAGCACGATCTCAACATGTCTTCTAAGGTTTGAATAGTCCGTTCTGATTGTCCATCTGTTTGAGGGTGATAGGCAGTGCTCAAACGAAGTTCAGTATCCAAGGCCTTTTGAAGACTTTTCCAGAATCTTGAAGTAAAACGAGGATCACGATCAGAAACAATCGATAGGGGTACTCCATGAAGTCTTACAACTTCATTAATATATAGTCTTGCTAGACGTTCAAGTGGTAGATCCTCCCGTATAGCCAGAAAATGTGCTGACTTAGTAAGTCGATCAACAATGACCCATATTGCATCATTCCTTCTAGGAGTCTTTGGTAGTCCCATGACAAAGTCCATCGTAATAATATCCCATTTCCACTCAGGTATGGGAAGAGGTTGGAATACTCCACCAGGATGTTGCCTTCCAGCTTTCACTTGTTGACAAACCATACACCTTGACACAAAATCAGCAATATCCTTCTTCATATTGTCCCACCAAAAATGTTCCTTTAAATCTCTATACATTTTGGTGCTCCCCGGGTGTATAGAGAAGTTGGAACTATGAGCATCATCCAGCAATTCCCTTTTTAGATCAGGTATATCGGGAACACAAAGTCTCTTCCCGAATTTCAAAATTCCATCCTTATACACAAAGTCCCTCAATCTTCCATCATTCACACCTTTAATCTTCTTTTGAAATTCTTCATCATTGGTTTGAGAACTCTTAATCCTTTCTAGTAATGATGGTTTGGAAACCATTTGAAAAAGCATTGATGTTTCACCTTCCCCAGTTATTCCCATGTCCATCTTCACTAGATCCAAGAAAATTGGATCCCTTTCAATTCTCATCACATTCAAAACTCCATGGTCTTTTCTACTCAAAGCATCTGCCACCTTGTTTGCCTTCCCCGGGTGGTAATGTATCGTGCAATCATAATCCTTGAGTAGTTCAAGCCATCGCCTTTGCCTCATGTTGAGTTCTTTTTGTGTGAAAATATACTTCAAACTCTTGTGATCAGTATAAATCTCACATTTTTCACCATAGAGGTAATGTCTCCATATCTTTAAAGCAAAGATCACAGCTGCTAACTCAAGATCATGAGTAGGATAGTTTTGCTCATGAATTTTTAGCTGTCGTGATGCATAGGCAATGACCTTATCATTCTGCATAAGGACACAACCGAGTCCTTTCTTCGATGCATCACTAAAAATAACAAACCCATCATTCCCCGATGGTAGAGTCAATACAGGGGCATTGACTAATCTTCTCTTTAGTTCTTCAAAACATTCTTCACACTCTTTTGTCCAGTCAAATTTAATCCCTTTACGTGTGAGCTTTGTCAATGGGTTAGCCAATCTGGCAAAATTCTGGAAGAAACGTCGATAATAACCTGCTAAACCAATAAAACTGCGTACCTCAGTTATACTTGTCGGTGCTGGCCATTCTTGGATTGCCTTGGTTTTAGAAGGATCAATGGAAATTCCATCCTTAGAGACAATATGGCCAAGAAAAGAAATCTCGTGAAGCCAGAATTCACACTTGCTAAATTTCCCATATAATTCATGTCTTCTAAGAGTCTTCAGGATAATGCGTAAGTGATTTTCATGATCTTCGTGGCTTTTGGAGTATACCAAGATATCATTAATAAATACCACTACAAAGTCATCAAGATATTCCTTGAAAACTCTGTTCATTAGATCCATGAAAACAGAGGGTGCATTAGTCAATCCAAAAGGCATTACTGTAAACTCGTAATGCCCGTACCTTGTTCGAAATGCTGTCTTTGGAACGTCTTCCTTCTTCACACACAAATGATGGTATCCAGATCGAAGGTCAATCTTTGAAAAGTATTGAGCTCCATGCAGTTGGTCAAACAAATCATCAATGCGAGGTAGGGGATACTTATTCTTTATTGTTATAGCATTGATCTCCCTATAATCAACGCACAACCTCATAGATCCATCTTTCTTCTTAACAAAAAGAACAGGGGCTCCCCAAGGAGAAACACTAGGGCGAATAAATCCCTTATTACTCAATTCCTCTAGTTGTTTCTTTAGTTCAACTAATTCCACAGTGGCCATTCTATAAGGGGTCTTCGATATGGGCCTTGATCCAGGAATTAAATCAATGGAAAACTCAACTTCTCGTTCTGGAGGATGTCCAGGTAAATCTTCCGGAAACACATCAACATATTCTCTCACAATAGGTACATCCTCTATTTGAATATTCCTTTCCTCATCCTCAGTAACTTCCTTATCTTCCTCCCCAATAATTGAATTTAGTTGAGCTACTGGGGGTGGATCTAGATAAGAATTATGTGGCGACGATTCTGCTCTAAAGATAAGGTGTTCCTTATCATCATCATCAAGAATTGTAACCTCTTTCCTCTTACAATAAATTTTTGCATCATGGTCCGAAAGCCAATCCATACCAAGGATTATATCAAATTCAATCATGGGTATGACGATGAGATCAGCAGGTAAAGAACATTTAGGTGCTCTAATGGGAACTAATCGACAAAACTTTGTTGCAACAATACTTCCCTTAGGGGTTTTGACCGACAACTCCCTTGTTAAATCAAATTGGAAATATCTAATTTTCTTAGAAAACTGGGAAGATATGAAACAATGCGATGATCCAGAATCAAATAATGCATTTGCTAAACTTGAGGAAACCATTAAATTACCTGCCACCATGTCTTTCGGAGCTTCCACCTCAGCAGTAGTGATAGCATAAGCCTGGCCTTGATCCCTTGGCCTCTTCTGAGGTAAGTTCCCCTGACGCTTAGGACATTCATTTGCATAATGTCCCTTCTCTCTACAATTATAACATTCCACGTTGACAGCCGCTTTCTTTCCCTTGCATTCATGAGCTTGGTGGCCTTTTTCACCGCACTTGTAACATACTCCTTTTCCTTTTAGACAGGCACCAGGGTGCTTCCTACCACAATTATCACAGGGTGGAAATTCATTTCTACCCTTCTTCCCTGTTTCCTTATTTCCTTTCCCAGAGTTTTCAGCGGATCTCTTCTTATCTTGCTTTGATTTAAAGTCATAAGACTTAGAGAATTCCTTTTCCGTCTTGATAGCGCACGAGACAATACCTTCGTATGAAGAGAAGGTTTGTGATACTAAAGCTCGATGGAGAAATGGTTTCAACCCATCAAAGAAACGATCAGTCTTACTTCTTGGGTTACGTATGTAATCTTCAGCATACCTTGCTAACCTTGTAAAGTTAGCCTCATACTTTGCGACATTCTCATCCTCCTTCTGCCTCAGACTCAGAAATTGCCTTTCCATATCCGCTCGATGGTCTCGAGGAAAGTATTTTTCTAAGAATAGCTCTTTGAACTCCTTCCATTCCATGTTTGTTAATTCATCATCTTCCTTTGTGTTTTGAATTAGTGACCACCATTGATCGGCATCTCCAGTGAGGCGGTAAACTGCCATGACAACATTCTCCCTTTCACTACTCCCCAGGGCATGGAATATTTTCTCTAAGGAATTTATCCATTGCTCAGCTACTATAGGATTTGTACTCCCATTGAAGGTTGGCGGTTGTTGCCTCATGAAACGGTATAGCATTGATCCTCCACGTTGCGGATCAGGGTGCTCCATACGAGTAAGGTTGTTATTCATAACCTGCGTGAGTTGTCCCAGTATGGTGAGAAGCTGATCAGCACCAGTTGTATCACTAGCTCCACCATAATTATCCTGAGTAGGAGGGCAATCCCTACACGGAGTGCGTGCATTGATACAGTTTCCATTCCTTCCACTAGGCGCCATTTCTAAATAATGGCATAAACTAGATTAGTTCATGAATCAAAATACATAATTCCATACTTGTAAAACACTTAACATAAATTGAACTAATTATGGATATAATCCATAATTATAAAAATGTTTTCTTTGAGGAAGTATATACTCGTAACCCTTCATAGTGGTTTGTAAAGAAAATGGGAATTATCCAAAGCATATCCCCCGGGAGTGTCGTAACCAAGAGTGCAGCAAGGCCCGTTGTCGTGCACCAGTTCCCGTTCGAGTCTAGCTCAAAGCGGTGTTTTCGGGTTTTACCCCTAGGTACATCTGTGCCAGAGCCGCCTCTACCTGCTCGTATCCAGACAGGAATGTATTGCTTGGAAAACTCACAAAATCTCTACAATACCAAAATTCTAAGATGTTCTTTTATACTAATCCTCAAAGTCTATCTTCGGGCTATGTGCTCTAATCAGAGTTTATCTAAATCTAGCTTCCAAGGTTAGTACTAAACTGCCTCTGATACCAACTGTAACGCCCCGACCCCAGCTACCCAGAGTCGGTGCATTACTTCGTAACATTGGCATGATCATAAAAGATCAAGTCTCGAAAGACCGATTAGTTTAGTAGCCTTGGAAACACTAGATACATTCATAAGTCTTTCATTACATCAAAATTAAACAAACTACAATATCATGGTCTTCATAGTCCACAATCATATCTTCACTGACTATTCTTGCAAGTCAGCCATAATACACTTCTTCACAACCTGGAAAATTTTTAAACATTGAAAGGGGTGATCTCAGATGCTCAGTAAGGATAACAATTTTGCGGAAGCTTTTATAAGAAAACATAAGCATTTAAGGCAATGTTCAACTAAAAAAAAAGCCTTATTGAACTTGAACTTTAGCATAACATGGCAAAAGTAAACTGAAATAATGCCATTTACTTACTCACATGGATATTCTACTAGTCAAATAATCACCTGAAATATCAATAACCACTTCCATAATGAGGGAATGTATAATGCCGGACATTCTGAAACATTTTTTCAAGGCCTCGGCCAAGACGTCTAAAATGATTAAGGCCTCGTCCAAAACCATAAATCAAATTGGGAAAGGGCCTCGGCCAATTCCACGTCTAGTTGTCTCATGAGACCTACCGATGCATCGAGGAGCTATAGCGGGCTCCACCCGTCACATATTAAGTACAATACATTCCTCATATGAATAGGTTAAAACATAACATAAATATTCGTATTAAAACTAGTATACGAAATGTCAACAATTACTCCATAAACTATGGATGGTATAAAATAACACATCCACAGTCAAATATTTCACGAAATGCTCAATGGAAGTTTTGTATCATAAATCAATTTCAATTAAACTTAAAACCCATCAAAGGATGTTGACATGGATGAAGTCAAAGCTATTTGAGAGAAATATCTCTCCTTTTTTTAAATCGTTTAAAAGTCCCATAATTATAAAATAATACATTTACTTTGAAAATGGTCTTACCTTAAATTTGTCAAAAAGGTCAAAAAGTACATTGTTTGGAAAACGACGGTGAGATTCTTTTCAAAAACGTATAAGGGTATAAATGACTTTAACCCATTTTCCATTTAATTGTAAAAATGTTTTGAAAGACATTTTTAAGAAACGTGGATTTGGATGATAACGAGGTCCCAGTAGATAATTATGTATAAACAACCTTGGATAATGAAGAGGTTGTGAAGTAAACCCTTACCTTGTACTTTTCCTTGGTTGGGGTACGTTAACCTCCTGTATAATGGTGAAATAATTGTTATTAAATTATACAAGAATCATATACATTCATATGATATCATATATGATCTTTTAACATTGCTTTGTTAACAACATCGTAGATTTATCGTTGTTTCGGGTGTTAACTTACTCGTTTTCTTTTATATGTTTTGTTACATAAGTCTTGTTTTTCATGGATAGGTTGTATCTTATTCATATCCAGAATGATATCATTTCCTTAAACATTATTTTTAAATCATCAAATGATAATTATACTTGAATGGATACGACGGAGAATGAATCTCATCGCGTTCGTGGAGACGGTAGTCCGTACGTACGCACGAGCGACAATATCATTATTTTGATATTTAAATAATATATAATTGGATATTATATCATATATACAGAATCATTAACATGTTATATTTATTATTTACATGAATTACATATCATTATTATACCCATCTAAATAATAATATATTGAATAACAATTACACCACGACGTGGAGACGGTAAGCCGTACGTACGCACGTATGGTGACATGTCATTCAAGCGATGAGTAGAATACTGAATATGGTTGTTCCATATTTATAATAACATCACAGTATATAGAAGATACTGGATTTATAATTTTAGAATTGAAATAATAAACAAAGAGGGAGTGGAAGAAGAAAGAAACTTGAAAGAGGGTGATGAAAATGTTACCTCTTCTTCGGGTTCTTCCTTTTGATTTGATCAAAAGGACTTCTTAGGATGGATTTCTGACTAAAGTAAAGCTTCTAGGACGAAGGGAGAGAAGTTGGGAGAGTATTTGAGCAGGGGTTGGCCGAACCAAAAGGCTTGAAAGTGTGAATAAGGTGGTAGAGGTGAGGGCCTTTTATAAGAGGAGAGGAGGGGCTCTTTTGGATAGATTGAAATGTTACATTATTTCACAATGTTTTTCGGATTCTAAAGGTCCCACACTTATATAATTCGAGGATAAGGTGATAAGGTTTCGAAATCTCTTCATCCAATAGGCTTTGGACAAGTGTAAGCCTTGGATTTTGCATTATCTTCTCATTTTATTTAAATCGTTAAATAATGAGGTCATCGCCACATCATAATGATGTCATAAATAATTTAATTTATTTAATGTCTAAAAATTATAAAGAAAATACTATGATGTATTAAATCTTTTTAGCTTTATAATGAATATTTATAGTCAAAATTTGGACTTTTGTAACCCTACTTAAAAATTGTTTTAGTAAAACAATTTATGTTAGTGTCATTTTCACTTTAACATTAAATAAAAAGTAATTTATGTTATTTCCCAACAAAAGTGGATCCATGGGGTCCCCAAGTTAGGCCATGGCTTGTCTTGGTCGGCCATGACACAACCAATGTGGTTGGGACATGTGTCTAGGTCATTTCATATTATTAAAGTATTATTTATACCTTAAACCACACTAATTACCACTAATCGCGATTAAAACTTAATAAGTTACTATTCACCAAAAAATTATTTTTATCCCATTGAACCACATTTTACTTCTTAATGACAACCATGTATGTCGGATTTTTGAAAATCAAATCACAGAAGTGGTAATATTTCATTTAAACGAAAAATCAGTTATTTAACTACCACTTAGTGGTTTCACTATTCATCAAAAATTGAAGTTTTTCAGAACAATGCCAAAATTTCACCCTAAGCTATAATTGATATTCCGAATTCAAAAATGATGTCTATTTTACAAAATTCCAAACATATAAGTTGAATTAATTAATTTTATAATTAATTCCCGCTGTTACGACAAATAGCGTGTTTTCAAGAAACAATTTATATCAAAAGATTGGCAATTGTTTATGTCCAATTTCAATGTTAAATTAATTCTAATGACCACCATTGGAAAAAATGGTAAAAATATAATCTAATTATACTTTAAAACCACTCAATAATATAACTTATTACTATAAATTATTTTGATTAAAAAGTTGTTTTAAGTATTTTTCACTATTCATAAAAATTTGGAAGTTCTCGGAAAATTACAAAAATTTCAACATAGGCTAATTTCAATATTAGGAATACAAAAATGAAGTCCATTTTGAAATATAAAATTTATAAAATTTCAAAAAGTAGGTATTACTATTCACAACGGCTAGTTTAATTAGTTGTGGTGTGTGTTAGAGCTCGAGGTTGCGTACAACACACGCTATTGCATTATTCGAAGGGAAACGTACAGTGGAAGCTTGGGGTGTTACAATGACAGTTGAGGCAGCATAACCAGAACTACACTACCCATGACCTGGAGTTAGCAGTAGTGGTCTTCGCCTTGAATATGTGGCGGCACTATCTGATGGGAGAGCGCTTTAGAGCCTAATATGATCACCAGAGTCTCAGGTAAATATTCTCATAGAAGGACCTGAACCTGAGACAACGGTGATGGCTCATGTTCCCCCATGACTCTAACTTTGAGATAGTCTATACTCCTGGGAAGGGAAACGTTGTGGCTGATGCTCTCAGTAGTAGAACGGGCATTCATCTACATGGAGAGGCGATGTAGCAGTTAACCACTTTATAGATATCCTTTGTGGATTGAGATGGGGTAGCCTTTCTATAGTCTCTCACAGTCACTCCTCCACTACTTCAACGGGTTAGGGAGGTACAATTTCGGGACGTTGATTGTGAGATGCGACGTGCTCAAATTTCCATAGGGCAGGTGCCTGATGGATTTTCTGAAGTAGGAGAGCACTTCATCCTCTTCAGGGGACGTACCATGGTACCAGTTGCACTGCAGGAGGAAGTGCTGAGGGAGTTTCACACTTCCCCTCTAGCGGTAAATCCTGGAGTGGAGAAGATGTATTAGGACCTCAGATGACATCACTGGTGGCCGGGTATAAGGAAGGATATAGAAGAGTCTGTTTCACGATGCCTCACTTGATAGCAAGTGAATGTAGAGCACCAGTTACCAATAGGCTTGGTACGGCCCTTAGAGGTTCCAGAGTGGAAGTGGGATGTGATATCCATGAATTTCATGACATGGATTCCACGTACTTCCAGAGGACACATCTCCATCTCGGTGATCATAGATCGACTCACCATGTCAGCCCACTTCCTTCCGACCATAGATCAGTGCTCATTAGAGAGCTTGGGAAGCCTCTACATTCAGGAGATCATATGGCTTCATGGTGTGCCCTCATCTATCGTCTCTGATCAAGATGCTCACTTTACTTCCCGGCTTTGGAAGGGGTTTTAGGAGGCATTTGGGACGCAGTTATGGCTGAGCACCGCCTTTCACCCTCAGACAGATGGCCAGATGGAGAGGACCATTCAGACACTCGAGGACATGCTCTGTGCATGTGTCCTTGACTTTGTCACAGTAGGGAGGATCAGCTATCCTTGGTGGAGTTTGCGTACAACAACTGCTACCACTCCACCATTGGGATGTCACCTTATGAGGCATTGTACGACCAACCTTGCAGATCACCTCCGTGCTGGACTAACCCTAGGGAGTCCGCACTTGTAGGACCAGAGATAGTTCAGGCTACGACGGAGAAGGTGCAGATCATCTATGTCACGACCCGCCCTCGGGGTCCGTGCCGTGACTACCCCAAGCCCGCCTTCCATAGGCCAGGGGCTGGCGACTAGCACCAAGGTGTAAATCCCAGAAAAAGGGAAGGCATTGCCTTTGTAAGGTAAACAAACATCACAGAGTAAGCAAGCGGAAGTAAAACACTAAGTACAAAAGAAGAGCTGAAAAGTAAAAAGGGGCCCGAAATACAAGACCAACTGTAAAGTACAACTCGAAAGGGAAAACAACGACTGAAAAGTAAAGCTGCTACGCTGAGATGTCCACTGGAAATCCCACCTGAAGGGTGGGTACAGATAGCTCCTCTGCTCCTCGGGTCCCGCCATCCGCTCCGAGTATGTCCCGCCCAGTGGTCCACCTCCGGGTACCGCCTCGTCGTATAGTCCACCTCCAGGTACCGTCCAGTCCTTGAACCTTCGGCTTCTGTCAGCACTGTCCGTCGTCTGCAACCAACACATCGAGGTGCGGGCATAGCCCGTGCAGGGGTGAGTATAACGATACTCAGTAGGGACCCCGAGACCCTCAAGGTCTCACTAAAACCAACAAGGATAAACACAAGAAGATCTCAACAGATAAACCCTACTTAGGTATATGCCCATACATATACCTAAGTTATCAAGTAACCCATCTCAATCATGAGGAAACGCAAGGATTATGAGATCAACGGATAACCACTACCCAGGTATATGCCCATACATATACCTAAGTTATCAAGTAACCCATTTCAATCATGAGGAAACACAAAGGTCAAAAGTCTCAGCTCAAACCAAGATTTTCATTATCGAAACCGTAACTGCTGAAGAGCTCCGTCTCAAGAGTGTACAGTGGTCCTGTCACGACTCCGAGGCCGCCGCTCACTAACCTAAGACTGCTGAAGTACTCCTCCTGTTGAGTACTGCGGGTCTGCTGCCAACTACCAGGCGCTCCGTCCGCTGAGGGTCTGCTGCCAAATACCGGGCGCTACCCAGATAGCCTACTGAGGTACTCCTCCTGTCGAGTACCGCGGGTCTGCTGCCAACTACCAGGCGCTCCGTCCGCCGTGGGTCTGCCGCCAAATACCGGGCGCTCCGTCCACTGGGCTAGTCGACTCACTCCAAGTCGAGTCGGTCAAGCAGTCGTCAGGTCTCAGCCGGCTACACGGTCTCCGTACTCTGCACGCTCGTCTCCGGGAGGGTCCGCTCCACGAGCTACTGGTCGATACTCCAAGTATCACAAGGTCCCGCAAAGAAGTGTCTCAAAGAACCGTCTCGTCACAGGGGTCTCAACGCAACAGACGGCGCGTCGATCGGACGCCCGGTCTGTGAGTTATTAGCCTTTTCGTCCCAGGGGCCCGGTTGGTTTCGTGAGCGAAACCAATCCCGGCCGTATGTCAACTGTACCCCGAACTCCCATAGGGTATACTCAAAGGGACCGTTACTCAACGTAACCACCAACGCCGCTGACGGTTCGTCAAGCGGACGTCCTGTCTGAAAGATATTAGCTTTCCCGTTCCAGGGGCCCGGTTGGATTTCGGGTACAATCCAACCCGGCCATACTCCGACTGAATCCAAAACTCGGGCGGAGTATGTCAAAAGTTCCGTCTCATCAAGAGGAAGTCAATGAAACAGACGGCGCGTCAATCGGACGCCCGGTCTGTGAGTTATTGACCTTTTCGTCTCCGGGGCCCGGTTGGTTTTTAAGGCAAAACCAACCCGACCGTACTCCACCTGCGTCCAAACCTCGGGCGGAGTATTCCAAAAGATCCGTCTCACTAAGAGGAACACTACGCGACTGACGGCACGTCAATCGGACGTCCGTAGCTCAAGATATGAGCGTTTCCGCTCCGAAGGTCCGGTTGGTTTCGTGAACGAACCAACCCGACCGAACTCAAAGTAACCCGAAACCTTGAGTGCGATATACCGAAACGACCGTCTCGATCCAAGGATCGCGTTGCCGCAGACGGTTTGTCGTTCGGAGGTCCGAGGCTCAAGTTATGAGCCAAAAACCAAAATTGGTTCGAAACGGGGGGGTCCGGGTCCGGGCCGACCCGGCCCGACCCCCCCCCCCCCCTGGGCGGCGGCGGCGGCGGCGCGGTGGCCTGGCGGCGCGGAGGCGCGGCGGCGCGGCGGCGCGGGGTGCCGCGGCGGCTCGGGGTGCCGCGAGGGGCCGCTCGCGGGGGGCTAACCCCCGCTTCTTCAGAAGGGCGGCGCGGCTTTGCCGCGCCGTTTGCAACAAACCAGCCCCCACGTGGGGGCCGGTTTTGAATTAAACCGGGGGGCTGCTGCCCCCCCCCCTTCCATGGAACCGCCTCCCCCCTCTTTAAGAGGGGGGTTTTAATATGACGGCCGGGGGATTAATTCCCCCGGTTTTAATGACTTCCGGCCGGCCAGCTGGCCGGCCGGTTTTCTCCAACGGGACCGGAAATTTCCGGTCCCCTCTTCGGTTTCCGACGCCGGCGGCCCAGCCGCCGGTCTTCTCTTCCGCCGCGGCCCGGAACCGGCCGCAGTCTCTTCGTCCCGCCGCGGCCCGGAACCGGCCGCGGCGTTCGTCAACCGGCGCGGTGCGACGACACCGCGCCCCTTCGCCGTGCTTTGATAATCATTCAACGCGGCGCGACGGCGTCGCGTTCTTGTTGTTTCTTCATGGTGCGCGCGACGGCTTCGCGTAACTTAAACGTATAATTATCCGCGTGGTGCGACGGCACCACGCCACCTTGCTTCCGCCCGCAAGAATAAACAAGAAACGATGGAGGGGGGTTCGGCCGTGTTCGTGCGGTCCGGCCCCCTCACGTTAAAATAATAACGCATCTTAAATAAATTAAGCCACACGTTATACTTGCTATTCACGATCAAGAAAAGGAATAATAAAGAATAAAACAACAACCCCTACCTCAGGTTTAAGATTCGAAGAATCGTCTACGTTCCGCGGAAGACGGCGTCGCGGAGGTCGGGCGTCGCGGTCGTCGTTCGTCAAATCCGTTGACGAAGAGATATGCCCGAAGAGATACGTCGTTGGCGAAACTTGCACGCCGACGAAGGTTGTCCGAAGAAGAGGTGGCGTCCCCTTCGTTGTCACGGTGAACGAAGAAAGGAGGTGCGGCGTTCTTCGTCGGAAAAAGAGCGTTCCTCGTCAAGTCTTGAGGAAAGTCAAATTATAAAGAAAACAACGAACTCAAGAACCTCTACCTCGATAGTCGCACGTTGACGTAGTCGTGAAATATCGGTGTCGCGGAGGAAGAGTCGTTGTCGATGGCGTTCGTCGCGGAAAACCGTCGCGGAAGAGATGACGCGGAAGAAGTACGTCGCGTCGCGGATACGGCGTCGCGGATGAACCGTGTTCTTCGGCGGAGAAGTTCTTCGTTGAAGAACGACGTTCTTCGCGTTCTTCGTTGAGTTTGAAGAAGAAGAAGAGGCTCTCCAAAAGCTCTCAAGGAGACAAAAAAACAACCCAAAATAAAATAAGACAACTTCTTATTTTATTATTACAATACACATTAGAATTTCAAAAGTTTGAAATTCAAAAAGGTTAAACTCCCATAATTAATTAAGTAACTCAAGTTGACAACATTTAAAGAAATGAGTTAAAGGGGAGGTTTTGAGAGAATTTGAGGAGTTGGGGTTCGTGTGGACCCCACCTCACTTAATCCTCCCAAGGGAGGTTAAGTGGATGTGGGTCCCACTCCCAACTCCCTTTGGTAGGACTTAACTAGTTAAAAAAAAAATTTGTTCCTCACAAATTTTATTTAACTTAAACTAAAAACCCAAAAACTAAAATTCAACCCGCAACAAACGCAACTCCCGAAAAGGTCTCTTTAAGCGAATATCGGCGCTGCGAGTTCATCGGTGCCCTCGGATTTCAATTCCGAGCACCGGATCAAAAGTTAGGAATTCCCGCTCGTTCGTTCACTGAACGTACCCGAGCCAAACTTCGGAAATTAATTCCGGGCACTCCGGGCCTCGGAATCAGGTGCCGTCTGAAACCGCGCTCTTGTAAATTTCTAAAGAAAATTAAGAAAAAATTTTCCTTGAATTTTACGGGTCTTTACATTACTCCCACCTCAGGGCTTTACGTCCCCGTAAAGCTACATGAAAAACTAGGGAAACAAAAGAGGGTACTGAGCACGCATCTGAGCCTCCCGCTCCCAAGTGCTCTCCTGGAGATTCCCGTGCCGCCATCTGTTGCGCACAAGAGGAATCGATCGCCCATGTAGGACCCGCTCCTGTCGATCCTCTATCTCCACCGGGACCTCCGTAAAAGTCGCCCCATCGTCAAGGATGTGCGTCGGGTCGTGCACGTATCTCCTCAGCTGAGAGACGTGGAAGACGTCGTGCACCCGGTGCAACTGAGGTGGTAGAGCCAGGCGATAAGCCACCTCACCAACCCTGCTGAGGACCTGGAAGAGTCCGATGAAGCGCGGAGATAACTTGTCGCCTCGGCCAAAATCTCCGAATACCACGTCGAGGTGAGACCCGCAAGAAGACGTGGTCACCATCCTCGAACTCTAGTGGCCTCCGCCTCCTGTCAGCGTATGACTTTTTCCGGCTCTGTGCTGTCCTCATCCGCTCCTGGATGACATGGACCTCCTCTGACGTGGCCCGGACCATCTCTGGTCCCACATGAGCTGCAAGATTTCTTCTTTACCGATAAGAGAAACCTGGTCTCATCTCCTGGATGAACCACATTCTTTGCCTAAAACAGTCAATCCTAACATGGATGATACTAAACCATACCAAGGATGACGTCGTAAGGCCTCGACGCTACTACTAAGAGATCCAACCGTTACTCTCGCCTCCAAGGGTTGAGTCACACTGTCGACATCAGTGTGTGGTAACTGGGTCTCCTCCAGTAGATGTCTCACAAGTGAGGGTCAAGTCAACAGTCAACTGGAACCTCTTAGTAACATCACAAAAGAGGACAGGAAAGAAAACATCACAAAGGTATGCGTCTTTTATTATTGCAGCTCATAATACAAGACGTTACACAAAAGCAACATCAACATGGAACTAGAAGTACAAAAGACGTATCCACTAGTTCCTCCCCTGTCCACCTGCTCCCAGAGCTCCAGCATTTGTCGCTGCCTCAACCTCGGTGGCTCCTCAAAAGCCTATGGATCAACTGTACAAGGAGTCAGACAGTCACGTGCCAGGTGCCCCTTTCCACCGCACGAGTAACACAGTCTGCTTCTGGCACGCCTGGCTCTGACCCCACCCCGGGTGCCCCGCACCACCGGTCCTAAAACCCGAGATCGCCCAACTGCTGGTCTGGTCCTCCTGGAACTCTGCACCATCTGTC
Source organism: Viscum album (assembly GCA_963277665.1). Taxonomy (NCBI): domain Eukaryota; kingdom Viridiplantae; phylum Streptophyta; class Magnoliopsida; order Santalales; family Viscaceae; genus Viscum; species Viscum album. The sequence goes on along the minus strand of OY728152.1, from coordinate 1,374,052,736 downwards.
TACTGCCAACAGATGACTCGGCTTCTGATCGAAAAACATGCGGCAAAGGCAGAATCTCCTGTACACGCTCGGGGTGTAGAGATACTGGCACAAACTCCACCCTGAAGAAGGTCTCGAAGTCTTCCCATGCGAAGTTCATCTCATCGCAAAACTGAAACAAGTGGCTCCACCACCTACCTGCTGCTGCCTAAAGGAGGCTGGTAGCAAAGATCACCATGAAGTCTGCCGGCATCCCCACTAGCCTGAAGACTCTCACCACAGCCTCCAGCCAAACCTCAGCCGCCTGCGGGTCCGTCTCTCCCCGGAACCTGGGTGGCCTCTGGCGCTGGAACTCGTGTAGCGCGCTCAAGTGTCGTGCATCGCCTACTGCTGGGGCTAGTGGCATCGGTGGCCCAACGTATGGTAGTACCGCTGGTGCCTCCGCTGGTGCCTCAACTGCAAGAGGGCCCTGTACCGAAGCTTCGTCGCTCGACAGACTGTCAGCACGCTCATCCCTCCGGGCTCTAGCTGGTCGTCTGAGAAAAGACATCCTGAAAGAAACAACGTAACACGATCAAACAATTATACTTGGTGAGCTGACCTGGTTTGAGCTGTTTTAAGGGGAAAAACCTTTGAAAACACACACGCAATCAGTGTTTTCGTGCACAAAGTCGGAAATCAGTTGTCAGGGTCCTGGTGTATGGATACGTCGGCCGCCCGCACCAACACTGGACTCCCTGAACTGAAAACCACACTCGGTACCCTTAACACTATTGCTTCACAGAAAGAAAGATCAGAGTCTGCGGTAGAACCGACCACCTTTGATACCAATTTGTCACGACCTGCCCTCGGGGTCCGTGCCGTGACTACCCCAAGCCCGCCTTCCATAGGCCAGGGGCTGGCGACTAGCACCAAGGCGTAAATCCCAGAAAAAGGGAAGGCATTGCCTTTGTAAGGTAAACAAACATCACAGAGTAAGCAAGCGGAAGTAAAACACTAAGTACAAAAGAAGAGCTGAAAAGTAAAAAGGGGCCGAAAATACAAGCCCAACTGTAAAGTACAACTCGAAAGGGAAAACAGCGACTGAAAAGTAAAGCTGCTACGCTGAGATGTCCACTGGAAATCCCACCTGAAGGGTGGGTACAGATAGCTCCTCTGCTCCTCGGGTCCCGCCATCCGCTCCGAGTATGTCCCGCCCAGTGGTCCACCTCCAGGTACCGCCTCGTCGTATAGTCCACCTCCAGGTACCGTCCAGTCCTTGAACCTTCGGCTTCTGTCAGTACTATCCGTCGTCTGCAACCAACACATCGAGGTGCGGGCATAGCCCGTGCAGGGGTGAGTATAACGATACTCAGTAGGGACCCCGAGACCCTCAAGGTCTCACTAAAACCAACAAGGATAAACACAAGAAGATCTCAACAGATAAACCCTACTTAGGTATATGCCCATACATATACCTAAGTTATCAAGTAACCCATCTCAATCATGAGGAAACACAAGGATTATGAGATCAACGGATAACCACTACCCAGGTATATGCCCATACATATACCTAAGTTATCAAGTAACCCATTTCAATCATGAGGAAACACAAAGGTCAAAAGTCTCAGCTCAAACCAGGATTTTCATTATCGAAACCGTAACTGCTGAAGAGCTCCGTCTCTAGAGTGTACAGTGGTCCTGTCACGACTCCGAGGCCGCCGCTCACTAACCTAAGACTGCTGAAGTACTCCTCCTGTCGAGTACTGCGGGTCTGCTGCCAACTACCAGGCGCTCCGTCCGCTGAGGGTCTGCTGCCAAATACCGGGCGCTACCCAGATAGCCTACTGAGGTACTCCTCCTGTCGAGTACCGCGGGTCTGCTGCCAACTACCAGGCGCTCCGTCCGCCGTGGGTCTGCCGCCAAATACCGGGCGCTCCGTCCACTGGGCTAGTCGACTCACTCCAAGTCGAGTCGGTCAAGCAGTCGTCAGGTCTCAGCCGGCTACAACGGTCTCCGTACTCTGCACGCTCGTCTCCGGGAGGGTCCGCTCCACGAGCTACTGGTCGATACTCCAAGTATCACAAGGTCCCGCAAAGAAGTGTCTCAAAGAACCGTCTCGTCACAGGGGTCTCAACGCAACAGACGGCGCGTCGATCGGACGCCCGGTCTGTGAGTTATTAGCCTTTTCGTCCCAGGGGCCCGGTTGGTTTTGTGAGCGAAACCAATCCCGGCCGTATGTCAACTGTACCCCGAACTCCCATAGGGTATACTCAAAGGGACCGTTACTCAACGTAACCACCAACGCCGCTGACGGTTCGTCAAGCGGACGTCCTGTCTGAAAGATATTAGCTTTCCCGTTCCAGGGGCCCGGTTGGATTTCGGGTACAATCCAACCCGGCCATACTCCGACTGAATCCAAAACTCAGGCGGAGTATGTCAAAAGTTCTGTCTCATCAAGAGGAAGTCAATGAAACAGACGGCGCGTCAATCGGACGCCCGGTCTGTGAGTTATTGACTTTTTCGTCTCCGGGGCCCGGTTGGTTTTTAAGGCAAAACCAACCCGACCGTACTCCACCTGCGTCCAAACCTCGGGCGGAGTATTCCAAAAGATCCGTCTCACTAAGAGGAACACTACGCGACTGACGGCACGTCAATCGGACGTCCGTAGCTCAAGATATGAGCGTTTCCGCTCCGAAGGTCCGGTTGGTTTTGTGAACGAACCAACCCGACCGAACTCAAAGTAACCCGAAACCTTGAGTGCGATATACCGAAACGACCGTCTCGATCCAAGGATCGCGTTGCCGCAGACGGTTCGTCGTTCGGAGGTCCGAGGCTCAAGTTATGAGCCAAAAACCAAAACTGGTTCGAAACGGGGGGGTCCGGGTCCGGGCCGACCCGGCCCAACCCCCCCCCCCCTGGGCGGCGGCGGCGGCGCGGCGGCGCGGGGTTCCGTGGCGGCTCGGGGTGCCGCGAGGGGCCGCTCGCGGGGGGCTGACCCCCGCTTCTTCAGAAGGGCGGCGCGGCTTTGCCGCGCCGTTTGCAACAAACCGGCCCCCACGTGGGGGCCGGTTTTGAATTAAACCGGGGGGCTGCTGCCCCCCCCCCCCCCCCTTCCATGGAACCGCCTCCCCCCTCTTTAAGAGGGGGGTTTTAATATGAAGGCCGGGGGATTAATTCCCCCGGTTTTAATGACTTCCGGCCGGCCAGCTGGCCGGCCGGTTTTCTCCAACGGGACCGGAAATTTCCGGTCCCCTCTTCGGTTTCCGACGCCGGCGGCCCGGCCGCCGGTCTTCTCTTCCGCCGTGGCCCGGAACCGGCCGCGGTCTCTTTGTCCCGCCGCGGCCCGGAACCGGCCGCGACGTTCGTCAACCGGCGCGGTGCGACGGCACCGCGCCCCTTCGCCGTGCTTTGATAATCATTCAACGCGGCGCGACGGCGTCGCGTTCTTGTTGTTTCTTCATGGTGCGCGCGACGGCTTCGCGTAACTTAAACGTATAATTATCCGCGTGGTGCGACGGCACCACGCCACCTTGCTTCCGCCCGCAAGAATAAACAAGAAACGATGGAGGGGGGTTCGGCTGTGTTCGTGCGGTCCGGCCCCCTCACTTTAAAATAATAACGCATCTTAAATAAATTCAGCCACACGTTATACTTGCTATTCACGATCAAGAAAAGGAATAATAAAGAATAAAACAACAACCCCTACCTCGGGTTTAAGATTCGAAGAATCGTCTACGTTCCGCGGAAGACGGCGTCGCGGAGGTCGGGCGTCGCGGTCGTCGTTCGTCAAATCCGTTGACGAAGAGATATGCCCGAAGAGATACGTCGTTGGCGAAACTTGCACACCGACGAAGGTTGTCCGAAGAAGAGGTGGCGTCCCCTTCGTTGTCACGGTGAACGAAGAAAGGAGGTGCGGCGTTCTTCGTCGGAAAAAGAGCGTTCCTCGTCAAGTCTTGAGGAAGGTCAAATTATAAAGAAAACAACGAACTCAAGAACCTCTACCTCGATAGTCGCAAGTTGACGTAGTCGTGAAATATCGGTGTCGTGGAGGAAGAGTCGTTGTCGATGGCGTTCGTCGCGGAAAACCGTCGCGGAAGAGATGACGCGGAAGAAGTACGTCGCGTCGCGGATACGGCGTCGCGGATGAACCGTGTTCTTCGGCGGAGAAGTTCTTCATTGAAGAACGACGTTCTTCGCGTTCTTCGTTGAGTTTGAAGAAGAAGAAGAGGTTCTCCAAAAGCTCTCAAGGAGACAAACAAACAACCCAAAATAAAATAAGACAACTTCTTATTTTATTATTACAATACACATTAGAATTTCAAAAGTTTTAAATTCAAAAAGGTTAAACTCCCATAATTAATTAAGTAACTCAAGTTGACAACATTTAAAGAAAGGAGTTAAAGGGGAGGTTTTGAGAGAATTTGAGGAGTTGGGGTTCGTGTGGACCCCACCTCACTTAATCATCCCAAGGGAGGTTAAGTGGATGTGGGTCCCACTCCCAACTCCCTTTGGTAGGACTTAACTAGTTAAAAATAAAATTTGTTCCTCACAAATTTTATTTAACTTAAACTAAAAACCCAAAAACTAAAATTCAACCTGCAACAAACGCAACTCCCGAAAAGGTCTCTTTAAGCGAATATCGGCGCTGCGAGTTCATCGGTGCCCTCAGATTTCAATTCCGAGCACCGGATCAAAAGTTAGGATTTCCCGCTCGTTCGTTCACTGAACGTACCCGAGCCAAACTTCGGAAATTAATTCCGGGCACTCCGGGCCTCGGAATCAGGTGCCGTCTGAAACCGCGCTCTTGTAAATTTCTAAAGAAAATTAAGAAACAATTTTCCTTGAATTTTACGGGTCTTTACAATCTAGGAGAGGATGAGGACTACACAGAGCAGTCATAAGTCCTATGATGATAGGAGGTGGAGACTACTTGAGTATGAGGATGATGAACATGTTTTCTTATGGGTCTCACCTCGACGTGGATTATGTAGATTTGGATGTGGAGGTAATTTATCTCCAGGCTTCATCGGACCATTCTAGGTCCTTAACAGGGTAGGCGTGGTGTCTTACTTCCTGGTCCTTCCACCTCAGTTTCACCGAGTGCACGATGTCTTCCACATATCTCAGTTGAGGAGATATGTGCACGAACCGAACCACATCATTGATCACAGGGAGTTGGACATCGATGATGGGGATACTTTCACAGAGGCTCTGGTGTAGATCAAGGATCAACAGGATCAGGTCCTACTTGGATGGTCGGTTCCTCTGGTGCGCATTCGTTGGCAACATGGGAACCTCCAGGAGAGCACATGGGAGTGGGAGGCTCAGATGCATTCTCAGTACCCTCATTTGTTTCCCTAGTTTATGTTGTATATTTACGGAGACGTAAATCCCAGAGGTGGGAGTAATGTAAAGACTTGGAAATTTCATGGAATTTTTTTTCATAAATACTTTGGAATTTTATGAGTCTGTGGCTTCTGATGACACTTGATTCCGATGCTCGGTGTACCCGGAATCAATTTCCAAAGTTTATCTCGGGTACGTTTAGTAAACAAACAAGTGGGTTTTTCTATCTTTTGAACCGGTGCTCGAAATTGAAATCTGAGGGCACCGATGAACTTGCAGCACCGATAATTTCTTAAGGGGAACTTTACCATAGTTGTGTTTTAAGCGGGTTCAGAATTATTATTTTGGGTTTAATTAATAAGTAAATAAAATTGTTTGTACAATTTTATTTTCTTATCCTTGGAAATTAAACCCTTCCATGGGAAGTTCTTGGTGGGACCCACAACCACCCAACTTCCCATGTGTGGTTTTATGGGAGGTGGGGCCCACACGAATGCCATCTTTACAACTTCCCATAACCTTATTTAAACTCCCCATAACTCTCATAAACTCCCCCCATTAAAAATGAAAACTCTCCCATATTTATGAGACCTCTCACCTCCTCATCTCTCCCACATTAACTCTTGCCAACACATTAATTTAATGAATTCGACCACATCAATAAATTAAATGAAGTGGTTTGAATTTGAATTTAAAATTTAATGTGATAATAAAATAATAGGGGGAGCGTAATATTTTATTTTTGGGGAGGACTTTTGTTGTGCGAAGGAAAATTGGGGGGAGCTCTTGAGATTTTATAATAACACCGGTCCTCCGACGAAGAACGCCTGTTCAACGAAGAACGACAACGCATCTCCAATCTCTTCTCAATGACAAGTTAGGAGATGCCGCTTCCACCTCAGACACACTACGACGACGTCTATGAATCCTCACCTCGCGACGCCGTCTTCTGCGATGCCAACATTCGACATCATTTATTGATGTAGGGGGTTTGATTAATTTAATTAAAATAAATTACACCCTCGTTCTTGTTGTATTCAAGTGAATACCTTGGCCTACTGCTATCGCTTATGCGGAGGTCATGGGTAGAACAAACTTGGCCCGACGACCCTCCATTTGTTCTTGTTATTATTTTTAGAATCGGAAACTAAAGGCGGAGTAGGCACGTCATCCTCGCGCCATGCCAGGAATGCGGTGAAGGAAGACGACACAATCACGCCGGTTGTGTAGGAGGAACCGTGGCCAGAAGCGAGCCGCTTTGGCAGAAGAACCGGTCGGCCCGTCGGCCGGCCGGGCGAAGGGGAGCCGCGTGGCCAGGAGGGCGCTGCACTGGAGAACCGACCAGCCCGTCGTCCGGCAGGGCGGAGCCGAACCGTGGCGCCAGGAGGGCGCCACGCTGAAGAAACCCGTGACCTACAGTGTGGGCCGCGTGTGCCTGAAGGCCGGCCAGTTTGGGAAAGGCGGCGCCGCTTGGCTTCGTTGGTTCGGACAACTTTTTGTACTCTGTTGTGTTTGTTTACTTATATAAAGGAAATGCCTTCCCTTTCATCGGTATTTACTCCTTTGGTGCTAGTCGCCAGCCCCTGGCCTATGGAAGGCGGGCTTGGGGTAGTCATGACATGGGCCCCGAGGGCGGGTCGTGACATGGGATTGTTTCGCACGGAATTCGGGGATGACCTCCTGGATGGGAGATTCAAACGTTCTGATCGGTTTCAAACGGGTTTGTTCGTAGAACCGGAAATATCCAATGATTCCACATCCGTTTGGACCTACTTTCCAAAGGTAGGCGCTCATTAGCTTGTGGGAAAATGAGGCTTAGGAATTTTCATTGGTCGAGAGGATGGGAGGTCGGACTCATCACACCTTTTTTAGGGGAATTATTGTCTACTCCGGGACTCTCTTTATAGATTTAAGTTATGTTCGTGAATCGTTATTACATTACCAAGTATAAAATGAGCTTTCCTTCAGTTTTAACAATCAATGATTAAATATGTAAGAAATTTAGAGAATCTTTTATATGTATTCGAGGTTCTTCATCAATAGAGAATCATCTGTATCTATTTTAGAGATTCTTAGTCAATGGTATCCTTCAAAAACATTTATAAAAGTATCTTGGTCATTATGATGACCAGGATGGTTTTAAATCCACTCAGTGGGGAATTTGAAGTTTATCGTCATTCAGAAGGACATGGATTATTTCAAAGTTGGGATCAAACCCATAAATGGGCTACCTACGTATCCTTTGTTTTGGAAAAGGAATCTGAACCCACGTAGTTCGAGTAAGGGAGTATGACGTTTATGGTTGATGGCTCAAAGAAGGATGTCATAATTACTTTTACACCTTAAGCTCACGTGAGTCATGCTCTGTGTGAGAAACAAGAGGTATTGGTAAAAAATTATAAAATTGTGCCATGAAAGATGCAATCATAAGAAATGGTTTGGGGCTTATGTATGTATGACTGCCCAGATAGATTAAGGTTTAGGATTCACTTTTAGGGAGAAAATCCATGAACAGGGTCCATAAAGGTATATGTGCTTCATGGAGATTTGAATACTCTAATCTTGGGGCTTACTCCTAAGGAGGATGCCCAAGTTAGGAGGGGACTTATGATTGGGTTTTACAACTGAAAAGGAAACCCAAATAAAGGGTAAATTAGGGCTGGTTAAAGAGAAATTAGGGGACTTGGGGCTTATTCCTGAAAAGGAAGCCCAAGATTATAACTGGGGCTTATTCCTAACAAGGAAGCCCAGGTTAGGGGACTTGGGGCTTATTCCTGAAAAGGAAGCCCAAGATTATAACTGGGACTTATTCCTAAAAAGGAAGCCCGAGTTAGGGGTTAAGGTTTGGGGCTTACTCCTGAGGAGGATGCCCATATTTGAGATTGGGGCTTACTCCTAAGAAGGATGCACATATTTGAGATTGGGGATTACTCCTAAGAAGGATGCCCATATTTGAGATTGGGGCTTACTCCTAAGAAGGATGCCCATATTAGAGGACTTGGGGCTTACTCCTAAGAAGGATGCCCAGATTAAATGATTATGATTGGGGCTTACTCCTGAGGAGGATGCCCAAGTTAAGGAATTAAGATTTGGGGCTTACTCCTGAGGAGGATGCCCAAGTTTGGGAACTTTAAGAATTTGGGGCTTACTCCTGAGGAATATGCCCAGATTAAAGGACTTATTACTGGGGATTATTCCTAAAAAGGAGACCCAGGTTAAGGATTCTCTCATCTTAAAGGATGAGGTTGAATGAATGAACTCTCAATATTTGGTGACATAAAGATGTATAAATCACTATGTTTTGAGAGATATTCCACCGAATTCCTTTCAAATAAATAAGAAAAATCAAGAAATCATGCCATAAATGGCTTTGAAGAGTATCTTGAAGACTAAATTTTGAATAGGAGAGGTGAAATGGCTTAAGAGGGGTAAAATGGGCAAGATGGGCACCCAAAAAGGTAGTGGAATGCAAGTCTTGAAAGGCGCGCAAGTCTTGCGTGGGCGCGCAAGTATTGGTCGCGCAAGTATACTTGCGCGACATGTGGGTACTTGCGCGATTTTCAACCAGCATTAGAATACTTGAGAGACTCTTTCTTAAAGCCTTTAGAATCCTCTTGAGGTTCTCCCAGAAAAGTGACACGCAAGTTCTATCGAAGGAAGAAGGTGGCGCGCAAGTGTGACCAGTTCCCTTAAGGGCTGGCCACTCAGGTGCACAAGTTTTGATGAGTTTCAACACTTAGGCCTTCCTCCCTCTCTTCATATCTTCCGTTCTAGGTAAGAAATTACCCTAGAAGTGTTCCGGATGCTTTGAGAAGAGACTTGGGGGTCGGGAGCTTCAATCCGAGTTTCTAGAAAAATATCCTCCCGAATGGGGGTCCCACAGGGTCTATTTATAGGCAGGAGAAGACCCCGGGCGGTTACCGGGCGGTTATCACTTAGGTCGCGCAAGTCACAGGCGCAACCAAGGTCGTCGCGCAAGTGTACTTGCGCGACAGTGATATAACTTGCGCGGTGCAGTTGCTTTTGATCCTTTGTTCATGCCTTTGTCGATTTTTGATATTTTCTTTAAAGGATGAATCAATTTGAGCTCAGATATTCCCCTTTTCCGATCTTTAGATTCTGTGATGAAAGGAGCGTCAACAAAAGTCCCCCCTCAGAGTTGGATCCGGAGAGAAATGAGGATTTGACTCTGAGGAAATCGAATCCATCCAAAGGAAAAGGGGGCGCACAAGTCCTCATGGCGTAGAGGCGGCGCGCAAGTTCTCTCAGCGCAGGCCTTAAACGCACTGGATACGGCGCGCAGATAGGCTTCCTGGCCTATAAATACATGGCCTCACCTCCGTACAAGCATCCGGATTTCCGGACTTCATACCTTTGAGCTCTCGCCGTGCAGGTCACCTTAGCCGCATAAGTTGCTCTGTTTTCTAGTGTTTTCCTTGATGTCACGCTACTGTAAAGGCATTTGTACTTGCACGGTTTATACTTGCGCGTCAAAAACTAGCGCGACACACGAATACTTGCGCTCCATGTTTAGACTTGCGCGACTTAATGCCTTAGCCATTTTTTTCAAATTTCTTCACAAATTTTATGAAAAATAAACCCATTTAAGAGTTAGTTTATTCATCTTTTGTGCAGATTAAGTGGTTCCTAAGGGAATTGGAACAGCTGATGAACTGGCTAGAAAGCGGATTGATGACATGATGAACATTATTGGCCATGATTACTATGATATCTGCGACAACACTCTCCCAGATTTAGCTAAGTACTTGAAGAAATATCATCCTAACTTTCCACAGAGCATCTATCTACCTCTGTGTGGTCATGGTCATCTGCAAGGAGTCAATGTTCCAAATGCAAACAATTATACACCTGAGATGCAGCTGCACTGCTACTCCTCTATTTCGGTTATGCTGTGCATTAAGAGCAACAACAATGGTGTGAACTTTCAAATTCTTCGTCCATGTTATTTCCTTGCAGATATGAAAATGGAAAACCCATGGGCTGAAATGTTTTCCACTGCCGGTTGGTGGAGAGAAGACAAACATGGCATTAGAGCAATATATGAAAAGAGTACTCTCTCCAAATTGCTCTTTACTTCCAATGATCCATTCTCAAATCCATGTATCCATCTTCCAAGTCTCTTGGACAGAAACAGAGTCACTGTTTGATCAGTAGAAAATTTTCTCAAACCGCACTCAAGAACATCCTTTTACAATTGTTCCAAGAAGAGCTAGTATCACTGTATCTCTTATTGTATCCAGTTGAATGAATGAATTCCAGGTGGTTGTTGATGAAGCTCGGGATGCCGTAAATCAAATGAAGTGTTATGTTGAAAGCCTCTTGTAATTCTTGAAAAAGATAAGATACTCCAGTCTGTGGATGTCCTTCTAACTATTGTGTATCAATGAAAAACACTTTCATCATCAATCATTTGTACCTGCATTCTTTCACTACCTGCTTCAAATTTACTTAATCAAATAGGATTAGTAAGCATAGTTTGATTTTTACTAGGATATTTACAAATAACCCGACAAACTTTGAACCTTTTAATTGCTCAATATTACCTAAATCATACAAACTGTATGTTTAGTGAGCTGGAACTTGACTTTTATTCAGAGTTCCTTTGTCTTTTGTGGTCAGTTTAAAGTCATGCACGCCAGACATAATGGGGATAATGTTTAAGGTCGAAATAGCTTTGACCAAAATGGAGTAGAATTGACACAATTCCTTGAAAGTTCATATGAAAACATACTACCATACTCAAGTATGAAGGAAAATATGTAAACTATGGCTTAAGAATATTTGAATATGAGGAATGATATGAAAAAGAGCTAAAAGGCATTAGAAGAAGTAGTTTCCAAGAATGAAGTTACTATTATTTAACAAAACCCGTTAGGGGGTTGAAATATGTAGGGCCACCTAAGGGCATTGGCTGCATGGTTAAATAAATAGCATCTTTCGGCTGACAAGTATGTTATGTGGACTGTTTATGCAAGGCCACCTATGGGCACATGCTGCATAGTCAGGCAAAAGAACTCCCAGAAATTTACTTTCCTAGTGATAAAAGCTAGTGAATGTTTATGGAGATTCAAATTTTCTAAAGTATAGAGTTTTTTGTATGGAAAGAGGTACTTGAATATAGAGAAGATATTTCCAGATAAGAAACTTGAAGAACTGGATGAATATCACTCCTACGAAGGTCTGACCCAAACGTAGGGAAGAAGAATAAACCATAGACTTGAATACCTTCAGATCATGAAAAAGGATATGGGACAAATATGTTAAGGATGGCTATATTTTTTTTGCGGATCCCTACATACTGTCATTTAAGACAAATAAGGACAAAAGAGGCATTCTTCCCAAGAATGAAGTTACCATTATTTAACAAACCCATTAAGGGGTTGAAATATGCAGGGCCACCTAAGGGCATTGGCTGCATGGTCAAATAAATAGCATCTTTCGGCTGACAAGTCTATTATGTGGACTGTTTATGCAAGGCCACCTATGGGCACGTGCTGCATAGTCAGGCAAAAGAATTCTCAGAAGTTTGCCATTTTTTGTGACTAGAAATCATGAAAAGGGTTATGAAGACCTGAAAATATTTAAGGTCAGGATTATAACACATAAAGATGGGTATTGTCCAATGTATATAGAGATACATAGGTCAATGATAACCATAATCATGTTGTGGCTGGGTCCTGAATTGAAATTTTGGACTTCACTACGTATCTCATAAGAATGAGAATCAAGCCATACGTAGTTCTTGAAATGCAGTTTAACGTCGTGCAGGACGAAAGTACGAGAGATCTTAGTTTAGGGTCACAGAGTTCGGACCATAATAATGAATACACAGTGTGTGTTTTCATGAGGAATTTTCAACTAAGGGACTGAAAGTGAAATTTGGGTTAGGCCCAAAAGACTTGGGACTGGATTCGAGGGACACTTGAATGTTCCTACATATCCCATAAGGATGGGAATCAAGTCCACGTAGTTCTAGAACTACCCTTTGTACAAATTTGGTTCGTACATGTGAAGGGTGAAAGGGGACTTTAGTGCAATGATGGTTTAACCTAAGATAAAAAGTTTAGGCATTACCATGTATGCACGTAGTCTTTTGAAATGAAACATGATTGAAAAAATCAATGTCAATAATAGTTCTCTCTCAAATGAGGAAATCAAAGAATATTGTAGTTTATTGTCATACCGGACAAAAGTGCTGTATAGTTTAACGTCATATAACAAGGATGAAAGTGAATCAATGTAAAGATATTGATTTCAGGGGCGGTTTCACGAATCAACATCATATGAGATGGTGGTGAACCGATGTGAAGAGATTGTTTTTGGGCTTGAACCCTGGGAGGTTGCCTACATACCCAGCCTGGAGGGAAAGGATCAAAGTCCGTGTAGTTCAATTAAAGAATGAATTAATGATCAAGTTGTTCTTGGGGACAACGATCTAAAAAAATGTTGTTGGGACTTACACATGGTTAGGGGCCCAAAGAGAGTGTTATGGTTGAGGTTTTCTCTAAGCTCAGGTGAGTCATACTCGGTGTGAGAGACAAGAGGTAACAACAACCTTAATGATGCACAGTTTAATGTCATGTAGGACATATCAAGGGACTATGCAGTTTAAAGTCTTGAAGTTAGGACTATTGGTGCTGCACAGTTTAGTGTCATGTAGTAGGGACAAAATAACAGTTTAATGTCAGGTAGGACATATCAAGGATTTTCTGTATAGTTTAGCGTCATGTAGTTAGGACGATGGGGACAATACAGTTTAACGTCATATTGGACGAAAGGGGGACTGTGTAGTTTAATGTCATGCAGTAAGGACAAAATAACACACCATTTATGTCATGTTGGATGAAAGTGCGAATAGTTTAAGGTCATATGCATGGACCGTGGATGGTGCAGTTTAATGTCATGCTGGACCTTTGAGATTATATAGTTTAAAGTCTTTCCGGACGTAAGGGACTTTTATACAGTTTAGCGTCATGTAGTTAGGACGTCACAGTTTAACGTCTTGCTGGATGTAAGGGACTTGGAAATAGTTTATGGTCATATGCATGGACCAGGGATGATGCAGTTTAAGGTCATGCTGGACGGTTTAGGTAACTTTTTCACAGTTTAACATCGTGTGGGACGAAGTTGTAGTTTAAGGTCATACTAGACCATTGTTGTATAGTTTAATGTCATATAGAAAGGACGAAATGGTGCTGCACAGTTTAGTGTCATGTTGCAGGGACATCTTCTTTTCTACAGTTTAACGTCATGTTGGACGAAAGTGCAAATAGTTTAAGGTCATATGCATAGACCGTGGATGATGATGCAGTTTAAAGTCATACTGGACTAAAGGTTGTATGAACCACTTGTAAGAATCTTGGTTTTGGGGACCATATTTTGTGTTTATACAAAATATTTCTTCAGAAATCTGGCATTGGTTGGAGTCGTGATGAGTTCTCCATCCATTGAGATTAATGAATAAGCTCCATTGGAGTAGACCTTATGTATTGAATAAGGTCCTTCCAATTTTGGTTCAAGCATGGGAGGCTTCTTTCCTGGTATCATTGGTGTTCTGAGAACCAATACCAATTCTCCCTGAATGAATGAACGAAGACGAACTTTTTTGTTAAAAGCTCGTGCTATTCGATTCTGATATATTTCCAAGTGGTGCAAAGTGCACAATCTTTTCTCATCTAACTGTTCCAATTCATTCAATTGCTTTTGGGATTTCTCATCTGTTGATAACTGATCACAAATGGCTACTCTGAGTGAGGGCAATTGAACTTCAATTGGAAATACTGCTTCTGTTCCATATACCAACGAATATGGAGTTGACCGCGTTGCATTGCGGGTGGTAGTCTGATAAGCCCATAAAGCATGAAAAAGTTTATCAGGCCATGATCTCTTATCTTTATCCACCATCTTTTGCAGTATATTTGAAAGAGTCTTGTTAAAGGCTTCTATTTGGCCATTGGCCGCCGCATGATACCGAGATGAATGGTTGGATTTAATGTTGTATTCATGATACAATTTCTTCACCTCAGAAGAACAGAAGTTGGTGCCGTTATCCGTCAATATGGTATGAGGGACAACAAATATAGTAATGATGTTAGACTTGATGAAGCTAACAATGCATTTAGAACTGACTTCTTTGAGAGGTACTGCCTCTGCCCATTTGGAAAAGAAATCAGTAGCAGTAAGAATGTACTTAAACTGCTTGGCCGTAGCTGAAGGGTAAGGTCCCACCACATCTATTCCCCATGTGGAAAATGGCCACGAGTATTTAGCTGTATGAAGCAACTATGGAGGTTGATGAATGAAGTTGGCATGTACTTGACATGAATGACACTTCTTTGTGAAATTATCACAATCTTTTATCATTGAAGGCCAAAAGTATCCAAGCCTTCGAATTTGATCAGACAGTCTATGTCCAGACTGGTGGGCACCACAGACTCCTCCATGCACTTCTTTTATGACAGCCATTGTCTCTTCACCATCAATGCATCTGAAGAGAACTCCATCAAAACCACGTTTGTAGAGAATTTTCTCTAAGTGGTTTGGGTTATCATAAAGAGTAAAATTGACCACACGTCGCCAGATTTGTTCTTTCTCGGTTCTATCAGGTGGAAGTGTTCCATTTTGAAGGTATTCCCTAATAGGTGACATCCATCCTGTAGTATGACCATACGGTTCCGGAATGGGTCTAATTTCATTAATTTCCTCTGTTCTGGCTTGAACATAAGGTGAAATTGCACGACGGTGGGCAATACTGATGGTTGTCTCGTCCCGATTTGCATCTCCTAGAGCTGTGGCTATATTAGCCAGTGAATCATCTTGAGCATTTTGTGATCTTGGGACATAAGAAAATGTCGGTTCTGAAGGGAATTCCTCCATTAACTCTCTGACGTAATCATACAAAGGGATTAATTCTTCTTTTCTGATGGAATAATCCCCATTGACTTGTTTGATTACCAGGTCTGAATCACCTTTCACCTTTAAGTGATTCACTTGTGCTTGAAGCGCTAACTCCAAGCCTGTGATAAGAGCTTGGTATTCAGCTTCATTATTGGTACCACCTTCCCACAATAAAAAGGAATAAGGTAACACTGCCTTATTTGGAGAAATGAGCACAATTCCTAAACCAACTTTATTGAATTTAGGATTTTCCATTTTCTTCCCTATTGGACTTCTGGAAGCACCATCAAAATACATTTCCCATGTTTGAGGACTCTCTTGAATAGAGAATACTTCCTCATCAGGGAGTTCAATATCTGAAGACATGTCTTCCATTGAAGGATGTTCAGCCAGGAAATCAGCCAGAGCTTGGCCCGTAATTGCCTTTTGAGACACATACTGAATGTCGAACTGCTGCAAAGTAACTTCCCACCTTGCTAGACGTCTTGTAAGCATTGGATGACTAAGTATGAATTTGAGCTGATTATTGCGAGATACCAATTGGACCTCGTGATGTTGCAGGTAGTGTCTCAGTTTCTGAACTGAAAGATTAATTCCAGCCAGCACTTCTCAATACTTGAATACCGGGTTTCTGCTTCAATCATAGTTCTACTGAGACAATAGAGGCTATTTTCATTCCCAACATCATTCTTTTGATCAAGAAAGGCACCCAATGATCGCTCTAGAGCTGTCACATAGAGGATAAGTGGTCTACCTTCAACAGGTGGCATGAGTACTGGTGGACTCAAGAGGTATTTCTTGAGAACATAAAATGCTTCTTGACATTCTTCAGTCCACTGGTAAGTGACTCCTTTCTTCAATAATTTGGTAAAGGGTAAACTTTTTCCTGCCAAATTGGCGATGAAACGCCGAATATAGGATAAGTGTTCTTGAAGTCCTCTTAATTCTTTCAAATTCTGAGGAGGTGACATACCTAGGATTGATTTGGCCTTCTCAGGATCGACATCAATACCACGATGGCGTACAACAAAGCCGAGAAATTTTCCTGAGGTTACCCCAAAAGCACATTTTAAGGGGTTCATCTTCAAATTATGTTGTCGAAGCTTGTGGAATATGACTTCCAAATCAGCCAAGTGATTAGAACGTTGTTTGGATTTAACCACCAAATCGTCTACATAGCATTCAACAAACTTCCCTATGAATGGTTTGAAGATACGATGCAGGGCGCGTTGATATGTTGCACCTGCATTCTTTAAACCATAGGGCATCACCCGGTAATAAAACACACCTTGAGGGGCTCTGAAGGCTGTATATTCCTCATCTTCTAGGGCCATTCGGATCTGATTATATCTGGAATATCCATCCATGAAGGAAAGTACTTCATAGCCAGCCGTCGCATAAATTAAGAGTTCTGTAATCGGAACTGGGAAATCATCTTTAGGATAATACCGATTAAGATCTCTGAAATCAATAGAAACCCTAATTTGTCTGTTCTTCTTATTTACAGGGACAATATTAGCCAACCACTTGGGATACTCAACTTCTCTGACGAAGTTATCTTTGATTATCTTAACCACTTCAGCTTCAATTTTGGAAGCATAGGTTGGGTGTGTTCTTCTCGCGGCTTTCTTAAATCCTCGATGTTCTTTTGGTAAACCCAAATGATGAGTAGAAACATCAGGATTAAGCCCAGGAATTTCTGTATAATTCCAAGCAAAAATATCTTTATTTTTCTTTAGAAAATAAATATACATCTCTTGCTCTTCAAGGGTCATGGCCGCACTAATTAAAGTGGGGCGTGGAGCTTTCTCTGTACCCAGATTTACTTCTCTGAGTTCATCCACAGTGGTAGAGATACCCTCTTCAAATGCTGGAGGAGCATCTCTAAGACCTTCCTCTTCCTCTTTATCATGTGCTATTTCTTCCGTTTCTACTTGCATAGTAGATGACAAAACGAAATTCTCATGATCATAAGAGATATCAAAATTTTTACATTTTGAAGAAGAAGCTTCCATTTCCGACCCTATTGATGATAAAGGGCCTTCTTTGGGAAATAAAGAGGAGATGATGGATTGAGAATCGACATCATTATTCACCTCTGGTGTTGCTATAACTTCTTCTGGCCTGATTGGCGAAGTATAGACTTGTTGGATTTCAGCAGATGAAATGAAGACGTCACTACTTAGGCTTTCATCACTGTTTGGTAGGTTACCAATTTCTCCCATGTTGTCTGCCTCAACTGCCGTAATTGACATTATGGATCTTTCCATAAGAGTATTTTGATTTGGGCCTATTTTGTCAATTTGACTGATAGTTAACACATAATCTCTACTCACATGTGTAAATGGATTTATTGGAATCTTCTCAAAACCATATGGAGCATTAACTCTGGTAATTTCCTTCATTGTAGATTTTTCTCTTCCCTTCATGTGATAAAATTCCGCCTCAATGTATTGAGACTCACATGTCTTGAAAGGGGCCTTATCACCATACAATGTTCCAAATTGACCATTGAAATAGTATTTGAGACATTGATGGTATGATGAAGGAATAGCTGCATGCTGATGTAGCCAGGGTCTTCCAAGCAAGACGTCGAAAGCTGTGTCTTGATCAACAATCATGAAATCCGAATTGGATACAAGATCCCCAAACTGAGTTCTGAGTGTAACTTCGCCCAGTGGTTCTTGTTCATTTTTATCATATCCTTGAAACATCCTAGTAGAAGGAGATAAATCAGATTCCGTGAGGCCCAATCGATGAAGTGTATGGATGGGCATGAGGTTGACTCCTGAACCATTGTCAATGAAAGCTCTTCAGATATCTACACCATTGACTTTGCCAGATAAGTACAAAGGTTTTATGTGCCCATGCACAACATCATCTTCATCTTTATCAGTAAAAGATATCACTGCATGGCATTCTGCAGGATTATTCTCTATGTGATATACTTCACCTGCAACAATTTCAGCTTCAAACTCCTGAGGACTTTTCAAAGCTTCGATGAGTGCTTCCCGAAGATCTTTTGACAGATTCAAAGCATCCAAAATTGATAACATGGCTGGTACTTGGGCCATGTTTTTCAATATATCATACTTTTGATCTAAAGGTCTGCGTTTCCCAACAGGAATATGTGGTTTAGCAGGTACCTTGGAAGCAGATGCATCTTGTATAGGGATAGAAGTTGGAAAAATCCTTAGTTTTGGAAGATTAAACCGATTAGATCCATTTACTTGCTGAGATAAAGAAGATGTAATTTTCAATCGGTCTTCCAAAATAACTGTGCCAAGACAGAGTTGACTATTGGCAGAAGAACTTGCTTGTTCTTTTTGAGCTCGGTGAAGGGCTCTACCACGAGTTTCTGCTGCATACACAGTGCTAGCAGGGGTAGAATTAGAGAAGTGGCTTCGGAAAGATCCACGTCTTGCCCTGTATCCTGAACCTCTAAAACTTTCTCGGATTCCCTTATTTGATACAGGGAATTCAGGCTTATCCAGACTGGAATATGGATCTGTTAATTGAATCATATTAACAGAACCTAAGATTAACTCTTCGTCTGATAAAAACTCTGCCTGGTTAGCCTGTTTAGGCTGTGCCGTTTGGTGGGGCGGTGCCCGTGGCTTTGAAGTAGATGGAATTAAATCTGCCAGAGTCAAATACAACTTAGGCCTCAATACATACTCATCTTCTTCTGATTCCTCTTTATTATTTGAATTGCGCTGCCCTTTTGAGGATTTGTCTTTTGATGGAGGCTTCACTGCAGCTTTTGTAGGAGACACAATTGGCTTCTTCAATTGTGTTCGCAAAATGGAATGGATCTGATTGATTGTCTTTCTGACCATCCAATCATCATATTTTTGCGTAGTTTTGCTTTTGACTTCCTGCCACTCACCTCCTTCCTCTGGATCTATAGCGGTAACACACGCTACATGAGCTGAAGAACCCTTCAATTTGACTTGTCCCATGTCGACCATCTTTTGCAGGAGGTATTTAAAGAAAAACCACTCCTGGATGGGATGCCGCAACATTTGATGAAAGGTACAATAATTGGGATGGTCTTCGTCTCCTTCTTTGTTTGTCCTCTTGGGCACTGGTAATTGAACCCAATTATTTTCCAGAGCTGAAATGAAGTAACCAGGAACTTGCTTACTTCAGAAAGAGTATGTTTTACTCTTCATATCCTCAAATTGTTTTCGTCGTTGATCTCTTTGATCATTTGGACGAAACGGCCTTTGTTGTTGGCATTCAGGAGGTGGAGCCCTTTGAGAAGATGAAGGTTTTGAAGTAGAAATAGGTACAGGTGCTTGTTTAAGCATAACTGTAGCAGTTTCTGCGTTACCCATTCTCCTTCCTGGAGTTGATGGAATTACACGAGATTTAACCTTAGCATGTATAAGGGAATCTTCAATCTGTTGAGAGATTGAAGTAAGGTCTCGAAACCCTCCTGTGTATTTCACAGGGATCAATGGCGTGCGTAATTCGTCACGCAAATTTGCCACACAGATTGGAAAAAACTCTTCCTGAGGGAGTGCTAAAATCAGGGAATACGTTAATCCCTTCCAGCGAGTAATGAAATCAGAGAATCTTTCATTCTCCCTTTGCTTGCGGTTTGTAAGATCGAAAACTGTCATTTTTGGCAAAGTTGAGCTGAACTGAAGAAGGAATTTTTGACGAAGATCCTTTCATCCGATGATTGACCGGGATTGCAAGCTTGTATACCAGACAAAAGCTGGTCCTTGCAAGGTTCGCACGAAGCATATGAGTTTCACTGCTTCTTGCTGTTCTGGAGTTCCCATCATAGGATCACAACAAGACATGTAATGTGTCAAATGTTGTTCAGGGTCACCTAATCCATTGAAAGTAGGGAAAACAGGGTTTCCAAAACTGGATGGAGGAGAAATTGAATCTACCAATTCAGGGTAAACATTCTTTTCAGGTTGAACCTGCGCCCGTTTCCCTTCCATAGTTTCTAACCGAGCTGTTAATGACTCAATATTAGTTATTAACTTTTGAGAAACATCAGGTTGAACTTGGTTTTGGGTAGGTGCAATGAATGGAGCTTGGACAGATGTGGTGGTTGGTGCTGCAACTGATGGTAGTGCTGCCAACCGTTGTTGCATTTGACCCGTAGGATTAGACTTCTGAGGGTGTACTGATAAAGGAGGATATTCCTGATCCATCTCAGTAGTTACAACAAATTCCTTCGGCTGTCGGACTTCAACATTCTTAAGAAGAAGACTACTCTGAAGTAGTTCTGCATTCAACCTTCTTAATTATTTCATTTCTTCCTCCTGTTGTGCAAACCTTTTCTCTAATGAGAGTGACTGACCTTCTCCAGAGGAAGGATATGTAACCTGATTCTTTCCCTTCCCTTTGTTGGATACCTTTTGGAGGGAGGGAAGTGGATTACCTAGGATCTGAGTAATCCTTTGACTTCGTGTACATACACCTTCTTCATTTGTATCGGTGCGTATATTTTCTTGAGCAGGACGCTCTTCATATGTGTCCCCTGAGTGAGTCTCCTCTGGTGGATTAGAAACAACGACATTGATGACATTGATTGATGCATAATGCATCACATCTCTTCTATCAACATTTCTGTGATATTGTCTTCTTTCATGTCTTTGATGAGACATTGAATTTTTTTGATTCAATATTTTATGAAATTCTTGACAAGCTATAACTTGGAGGGAATCTCCTGATAATTTGGCTCTTCGTTCCTCTTGGGGCTTCTTCCCCAATCGAGAAAAGACCGACATTCTCTGAGGAGGGGATTGATGATTTGAAAGAGTCCCCAGTCTCGAGAACTGGGGATGTTCCTGCTGCTTCTGCTCAACTCCTCGAATCCCATTTGTTGACTCTGAGGGTTGGGTTAGAGAAGTCCCCAGTCTGACAAGATGGGGTGGCTCTTGACATGCTATGTCTGAGATCTTCTTAAAAGATCTCTTGATCTTGCGAATCTTAGTTCGAAAATTAGCTGGATGCATTAACCTGTATCCACTTTTATCACCTGGTTCAACAGACTGTTGGATGATTTTCGAAACTTCTGTCATTTGATGACATGTTTGCTCCATACGAGAGGCTTGTGCAATATTCTCGCCTGCTTGATGTTGGAGCAATTCAACAACTTGTTCTCTATATGCTTGATTTTGAGAGGAACTAGTTGAAGCCTGTTCTTGAGCAGGCTTTTGATTATAAACAAAGCCCATTGACTGTGGCCGGCCATGGGAAATAACATTGCATGAGACCATTTTTGGCGGGCTTTGCTGACTGGAAAGCACTGTGAAATGTAGTGATCCGTGAATACCCCATCCTCTGATATGAACATCAGATAGAGCATTGGCAATTAACTGACGCAATTTTCTTAGTGCGCCAAGGCATGAACGTTGAAGGGTTCTCTGTTGCTTTTCAGCCTTCGGATACCGAGAGACTGATAGAGATGCCAAATCAATCTGACGTTGTATCCCTTCTATTATCTTAAGATGATTTTCATATTCATCATAAGATAATACCTTCTTCTTCAATTGACAAAGATTTTTCCATATGTTGAGACGAATATCATGGATTCCATCATCTGTCAACATCTTTTGAATGTCGTATTGGGAGTCAGACAAAGGCCAAAACATGACTAGTACCTCACCTTTTGTCAGTTTTTTTCTCATGTTCAGCATTTCCTCTTTATCATTAAATGAAGATTCTTCTACCTGTTTTGACCATAGTTGGTGTTTCCTTGTTGCTTCATCAGATTCAACAAGATTGGTAGAGAGATCATTGATCAAACTAGAAGATGCATGACTTAGGGGTGGTTCGGAGAATGACCTACACCCTGGGCTATCTTCTGATTGAGAAAGTATTTCACTTTTTAGCGATAAAGCATCAGACATGACTAGTTTCGCATTTGCAAGTGCCTCAAGATAAGAGGGATTTCTCAGCACTACATTGTCCACTGGAGTATTTTCCAGGCAATGTGAATCAATACAGCGGAGAGGACATTCGCAGCGAAATTCATCATCATGGGGAGGACCACCATAATGGGTTACAACAAAAGATGAGATCTCTTGCTCCTTGGTCTTCTGACCACACAGAGGGTTCCTGTGGCTCTCATTTGAAGAAGAAATTTCAAGATTGACCGAATTTTCATGAAGCAAGCCTTCATGAGGAAGTGTATGTTGAAGACCTTCAGAATTAATGTTTCCGTTATTGGGAACTGAGGGAGTAGAACCTTGAATTCTAACAGATAAATGTCTGAGGGCTTCAAGAACTCCAGCATCGAGCAAGGCCTTGTTGCAGATTGGCCTTTGATCTCCTGACTGTGCTGGGCGGATCTTTTTCTTAGATGCCTTCTTACTCGCTTTGGAAACCACTTGTTGACGAAAGTGGTTACTCTGAGCAGGTGTATGTGCCTGATCAGGAAATATGGTCAGGTTAGGCTGACGATCTCCACTCAAATCAGGTGTATGTGCCTGACTTGGTTGTCTGTATGATATGGGGGAGTATGCCCCATAACCCTCTTGGACTGGAACAAATGTGTGTGTCTCTTCCGGAGTGAATTGTTGATGTGTCACTCCACTGCTAGGGATAGATTTATGTGTCTGTTCCTGAGATGATGCTGAAGCTGTTATGATATCCTGGCAAGCATCCAGAATATGAGCAGGAATTTGCTTCTGCTCTTTCACCATTGACAAAATATGTTTGGTGACTTCAGTCACCGGAACGGGGATATACGTCCATTCCGGGTTTGGAGTAGGTGTATGTGCCTGCTCCTGTCCTCCTTTTCCTATCAGTGAATCCTGAAAATACTCATGTTTGGAGGCAGAGAGTTGAGTCTGCCTCCTGTTTGTCGTCGGGGCTTTCCGACTGACTTCTCCGTGCGCTACCAAGAGAGACTGTTGCTAGGC
The DNA here is from genome assembly GCA_963277665.1 of Viscum album. NCBI lineage: Eukaryota > Viridiplantae > Streptophyta > Magnoliopsida > Santalales > Viscaceae > Viscum > Viscum album. The sequence continues at coordinate 1,374,029,616 of OY728152.1, read as the reverse complement.
TTGATTAGTATTAGCAGGTGTATGTGCCTGCTGATTACACTTCACCAAACGCGGTTGATGAGATCCATCAAATGTAGTCAGACGAGCCTGCTGACTAACTGGTGATGCATAAGCAGGTGTATGTTCCTGCCTATAGTACTCCGCCGGAATTGCCTGGCGGGATTGGCTTGATGCTGCCAGACGAGTCTGCTGGACAGTGGAATTAAAACGGACAGGTGTGTGTGCCTGTTTATTGTTTGCCACCAAGTTAGGTTGGTGGAATCCATCATATGCAGTCAGGCGAGCCTGCTGACTAACTGATGATGCATAATCAGGTGCAAGTTCCTGCCTATAGTACTCCGCCAGAATTGCCTGGCGGGATTGGCTTGATGCTGCCAGACGAGTCTGCTGGACAACGGAATTTAAACGGGCAGGTGTGTGTGCCTGCTCATTGTTTTCCACCAAGTTAGGTTGGTGGACTTCTCCGGGGATGGCAGGGATGATAACCTGCCCATTGTTAACCGGATTCCGTCTCTGGCAGTTCATCTTGCCTGCTCGGGTTCGAGGAACCTGAGCTGAATGCCTGGAGTCGGTACCCTCATCATGTTGAGGGCGCACTACCGCATGAGTCTGGCAGCGATTGTTGATGGGAGCCCTCGGGAAGGACTTATGTCTTTTTGAATTAAGGCCCTGAGGGACCTTCTCATTCACTTCCTCAGAGTAAGGGAGTGAATGGAAATTGCGTTCCGGGGATAACGACCCGAAACGGTTGGAGACGGTAGTCAGCACCGCCTGCTTCTTGATTGCTGGCCGCCGTTGTCCGGACGACCAGGTAGAGTTGTTAACTTGGAGGTCTTGACGAGCGGCCTCCAGAGTTGGGATAGTACCATTGCGACGGTACTCCTTAACCAGTGCATTAGAAACCCAGTGTTGAAGATGCTGAGTTGGTGATGTCATCCTCAAAGAAGACGACGTTCCAGCAGGAGTAGCAGCATTGGTTTTCACATCAGTAGACCTCACAGTGGAGGTGTTCACAGCAGCAGTATTCACCGGGGTGAATTTAAGGAAAGCCATTTTGCAGAAGATCTTTGAGAAAAGAGTGCCTGTTCCATATAACAGACATAATCAAGATGAATCCGGCCATTGCATCTTTTGGATGAGCACATTTCAATGATTGCTTTGTTGGCCCAAGGGGCCTAACAAATAAGAAGGACATCACTTTAACTTGGTTAAGGATTCACATCGGGTTCACCATTTTTGTTTCGCACCGAATTCGGGGATGACCTCCTGGATGGGAGATTCAAACATTCCGATCGGTTTCAAACGGGTTTCTTCGTAGAACCGGAAACATACAATGATTCCACATCCATTTGGACTTACTTTCCAAAGGTAGGCGCTCATTAGCTTGTGGTAAAATGAGGCTTAGGAATTTTCATTGGTCGAGAGTATGGGAGGTCGGACTCATCACACCTTTTTGAGGGGAATTATTGTCTACTCCGGGACTCTCTTTATAGATTTAAGTTATGTTCGTGAATCCTTATTACATTACCAAGTATAAAATGAGATTTCCTTTAGTTTTAACAATCAATGATTAAATATGTAAGAAATTTAGAGAATCTTTTATATGTATTCGAGGTTCTTCGTCAATAGAGAATCATCTGTATCTATTTTAGAGATTCTTAGTCAATGGTATCCTTCAAAAACATTTATAAAAGTCTCTTGGTCATTATGATGACCAGGATGGTTTTAAAGCCACTCAGTGGGGCATTTGAAGTTTATCGTCATTCAGAAGGACATGGATTATTTCAAAGTTGGGATCGAACCCATAAATGGGCTACCTACATATCCTTTGTTTTGGAAAAGGAATCAGAACCCACGTAGTTCGAGTAAGGGAGTATGACGTTTATTATTGATGGCTCAAAGAAGGATGTCATAATTACTTTTACACCCTAAGCTCACGTGAGTCATGCTCGGTGTGAGAAACAAGAGGTATTGGTAAAAAATTAGACAATTGTGCCATGAAAGATGCAATAATAAGAAATGGTTTGGGGCTTATGTATATATGACTGCCCAGATAGATGAAGGTTTAGGATTCACTTTTAGGGAGAAAATCCATGAACAGGGTCCATAAAGGTATATGTGCTTCATGGAGATTTGAATACTCTAATCTTGGGGCTTACTCCTAAGGAGGATGCCCAAGTTAGGAGGGGACTTATGATTGGGTTTTACTCCTGAAAAGTAAACCCAAATCAAGGGTAAATTAGGACTGGTTAAAGGGAAATTAGGGGACTTGGGGCTTATTCCTGAAAAGGAAGCCCAAGATTATAACGGGGGATTATTCCTAACAAGGAATCCCAGGTTAGGAGACTTGGGGCTTATTCCTGAAAATGAAGCCCAAGATTATAACTGGGACTTATTCCTGAAAAGGAAGCCCAGGTTAGGGGTTAAGATTTGGGGCTTACTCCTAAGGAGGATGCCCATATTTGAGATTGGGGCTTACTCCTAAGAAGGATGCCCATATTTGAGATTGGGGCTTACTCCTAAGAAGGATGCCCATATTTGAGATTGGGGCTTACTCCTAAGAAGGATGCCCATATTAGAGGAATTGGGGCTTACTCCTAAGAAGGATGCCCATATTAAAGGATTATGATTGGGGCTTACTCCTGAGGAGGATGCCCAAGCTAAGGAATTAAGATTTGGGGATTACTCCTGAGGAGGATGCCCAAGTTTGGGAACTTTAAGAATTTGGGGCTTACTCCTGAGGAAGATGCCCAGATTAAAGGACTTATAACTGGGGATTATTCCTAAAAAGAAGACCCAGGTTAAAGATTTTCTCATCTTAAAGGATGAGGTTGAATGAATGAACTCTCAATCTTTGGTGACATAAATATGTATAAATCACTATGTTTTGAGAGATATTCCACAGAATTCCTTTCAAATAAGGATATCAAATCAAGAAATCATGCCATAAATGGCTTTGAAGAGTATCTTGAAGACTAAATCTTGAATAGGAGAGGTGAAATGGCTTAAGAGGGGTAAAATGGGCAAGATGGGCACCCAAAAAGGTAGTGGCGCGCAAGTCTTGAAAGGCGCGCAAGTCTTGCGTGGGCGCGCAAGTATTGGTCGCGCAAGTATACTTGCGTGACATGTGGGTACTTGCGCGATTTTTAACCAGCATTAGAATACTTGAGCGACTCTTTCTTAAAGCCTTTAGAATCCTCTTGAGGTTCTCCCAGAAAAGTGACGCGCAAGTTCTATCGAAGGAATAAGGCGGCACGCAAGTGTGACCAGTTCCCTTAAGGGCTGGCCACTCAGGCACGCAAGTGTTGATGAGTTTCAACACTTAGGCCTTCCTCCCTCTCTTCATATCTTCCGTTCTAGGTAAGAAATTACCTTATAAGTGTTCCGAAAGCTTTGAGAAGAGACTTGGGCATCGGGAGCTTCAATCCGAGTTTCTAGAAAACGATCCTCCCGAATGGGGGGCCCACAGGGTCTATTTATAGGCAGGAGAAGACCCCGGGCGGTTACCGGGAGGTTATCACTTAGGTCGCGCAAGTCACATGCACGACCAAGGTCGTCGCGCAAGTGTACTTGCGCGATAGTGATATAACTTGCGTGGTGCAGTTGCTTTTGATCCTTTGTTCATACCTTTGTCGATTTTTGATATTTTCTTCAAAGGATGAATCACTTTGAGCTCAGATATTCCCCTTTTCCGATCTTTAGATTCTATGATGAAAGGAGCGTCAACAGGGATACTGATACCAAATTAGAATCAATGATCTAAGATAGGGTCTAAAGCATTAACAAGAGCTGGAAGCTAGGATTATGTTCATCCATTAGCTGTGGAATGGAGGGAGAGAGAATCTTTAGTGGCGTTAGTGGCTAGTAGCTAGTGCATCTTCGTAGGGAGGTTAGACCTCAGGTAGTTATGCTTTAGTCTAGGTTAATTCTATTGATCTTGAAGGTCCATAGAAATATAGTGATCCAACATCGATTAGAGGTAAACCTGGATCATTACGCGACCTTTCTATTTTTGGAATGTTCAGTATTTGTGTATGAGTTGCACATGTGTTTTTGGGACTAACCAGGCACTGGATAGTATGTTGGCATCACTTATAATGGGTGTCTTCTATGAGGTCCATAGGTATCAAGATAATTAGGTGAATCTATATATATATATATTATGTGGGTTAATTTTTTGTATTATATGTGATGGAATATCTTTTAGCATCTAATGTGATGCAAGAATCATGTTTTTCATGTATGAAATGGGAATTAAGGTGCATCTGATGAGATACATGACTTGATGGGCATCTGGTATGACACAAGTGAAATTGATAACCTGAAGAGGTTTAGGAATTATGGTATGTCTTGTGTGGAATTTTATGTCCATGGATGGTCAGTGTAACCAGCATAATGTTTACTTTTTTTTTCAGGAAGTGACATGGTAGGTAGTTCCTAAGGTGGGGAGAACTATAAGGGGAATCGACGATGACTAGTAACTGAGGTATACAAGGGTAATGTTTTGAGATGGGTATGTTTTGTACCATCTTTGAGTAAATCCTTATATATTGAGTAAAATATATTATAAGGGGGGGTGACTATAATGTACCAGGTTATTCAATGGGTCAAAATTCCCAGCCTTTTTGAATTTTATGTTCAGTGGACGAACCAATTTTTTTGGGATTCAGTTCCAATTTTGAGATTTTGAAGAAATTGAGGTGTTTATTTTATATGGGTTTTAAGGATAATCAGGTTATTCTAGAGTTTGAATGGGTTTTAAAGTGTTGGGATCCTATAATCATAGTTTTAGGAAAGGTAGATAGTCACATATGATTGGTGCACGTTTTGTCTAACCACGAGGCTTAAATTGTGCGACCTATTTTCAAAGGGTAAAAATTATATTTTACCATGATACCCTGAGAAGAAATAATTTGAGGGTTTTGTTGGCCTTATCATAGTTTTAACATGAGATGCACATGGTTTTTCAAACCATTCATCCTAGCTCACACACTTAGTGCCACTTAGCCAGCAGGTGCCCATGGTTGATGTGGAATCTGAAAAAACCGTGTGGTCAAACCCTGAAAACTATTTTAATGGGTTGACCCTTTAGAAAGTGAGTATGAATAGTTAGAACAGGGTTTTCCAAAACATGTGTAATAATAATGTGCCTCTTTAAAAAGTGTGTAATGACATATTTTTCACTCATATTTATGTTTTTTTCATCCTTTATACTTCCATTTCCTTGTGTTACTCTTCCAATAGTAAGGGATCTCTCCATTATTCTCCACTCTAGTACATGAGCCTTATCTTCTATCTAGGATCCAATTCAGGCTTCGTTGGTGAGTATATATTCCTCTTAGTAAGGCCTTCAATATGTTATATTATTTTATTTTTTTACATCACTATATGGAATGATAAATCTTTGAGACCTATTTTATCTTAATTTTATGGAATTTTTCTAAATAGCTAGGTTCTATCATTTTGTATTGATTTAGATATTGATATCATACAAGAGAAATCCTACAAGTACAGGTTATGTGGTCCCTAGCTTTCTCCATAAAGTTATAGGTGTTTTTGGGGTGTGTTCTATATACACCTCTGTGGGTAGACGATGATAGAACCATAATTAAATAATGTGTTTTTTTAAATTTATAAAATGATATTTGAGATGTCTCTAATCATACACTATACCATTTATACATGATGAGATGGGTAAGGGAATTTCGATAACTTGGGTAAGATAAGATGAGTGTGTGATTTAAATTAATTAATTTTTTTATATTGATTAAAATGGTTACATGGGAATGTGATTGGCATAACCCAAGGATTGTGGTGATATTTATCCCCTGGAATAAGGAGAGATAGTTTTTCAGGATAATGGAATGGCATGAGATAGATGTGGTGATATTGATCACCAGTTTTATGTAACATGGTTCATCAATTTTTAGGATAAGAGGTCATTAGGATGAGGTAATGGACCATGTGACATTAGATTGAGTTGAAAATTAGGATTTTTAAATATGGTCACAAGAGAATAAGGTTCCATATGATGTTTATTAGGTTATATTTTTGATTAATGATCACTTTTATGGAATAAATGTAATTGAAGTCATGTTCACATAGCTATGAATCAGTTGTGGTGGTATTTACCACTTGCTGTGGGTGGAGGCCCCCATAGTTGTTGTGCCATAGGGGACGATGTTCACTATTGAGTATGTTGGAGGTGATGACCTTAAAAATCCATGTACATGGTGATGGACCATCAAGAGATGGTTTTGATACCATTAGTTTGTGGATGATGCACTCTATAATACTTGAGGTTGATGGAATGGGATTATGAAATGATGGATATAACTATTACATGGTATGTTTGGTGGTAGAGATGATAGTGTATTATTATATATTAGAGGATAAATCTCTTCATGACTTGAGAGTTTAGGTTGAGAACCAAAATTGAATTCAGTTAAGAGGTCCTAGGGACGAAGAACTTATTTATGGGCATTCTTCTTGGATGCTCGGTACTTGATGGATAACACATGTGGTGTCGGATGGCATGAGGTACCAGTGATACATTTATAGGAAGAGATTGAGGGCACCAAGTTAGGATATTTTTTAAGGGAAACCCTGTGAATTAGGCCATGAGTCTTAACCATTTCAAATATATATGAATACATGTATAATATGCCATATATATTTGGGGGAATGTTTTCAGATACATACTTGTAGCTTCCAAAGCATGTAAATGCTTATTTGTGGTTGTTGAGCATAAGTGGATAAAGTTAATTATTTAATGCATTTGTGTATTTAATTTTTAATTATATCTTACATAAAACATAATAATTATGGATGTAAGATAGGAACACATTGGTGGTGGCCTACTGAGTTCAAACTCACACCCTATACAGGTCCCTTGGGATGCATGTCGACTTTCTATCTTTGAGATCATGTAAGGGATCATGATCAGGATACAAACCTTAGTGATCATAGTTTTACCTTTTCAATGGGATAAATGATAGTGGACTAGGTGAATCCCATAAATAAGAATCATAATTATTCTTATATTTTTTATTCTTTATATTTATTTATTGATATGGAAGACCATGGGTGACCATACTTATCGATTTCTTGTATGACCTTGTATAGAATGTTTATCATCTGAAAATGGTATTATGTTGTTGAGATTATTTATTATTACAAAAATTTACCCTTTTTTTCTACTATTTGTTATGCTTCTGCAATTTTATGGTCCATTTTTCTATATGGTATATATACATGGACCATTATTATTATCACCACCTTAGGGTATAATCTTACCACTAAAATCTAAGAAGACCCTCACTGCCAGTAAAAAAACAGTGTTGTACGGAAAGACATGCCTAAGTCCTATTGTATAACTAGAAAAAAGCATAGTTATATTGAATAACTAGGTAGGTATGATACATTAACAAAATGGGTAACTGAAATTGTCTTTTATGTAGTAAAATGTATTTTTCTCATCGGGGTTTAAGAAATCTTTCTGAAACAGGAAACAAGGAATGGAAACTGAAATTTCAAAAGGTGTTTTTCCTAGATATTTACAATTTCATATTCATAGGTCTATAATTATGTGGAATAGTTTAGATATGACATTTTCAATGATGATATATTTGGAATACTCGATATATTATGTTCAGGTGTTTAAGGGCCAATGTTTGACCAAAACTCTAAAATGGGTGAAATGAAGCCATAAATTTCAGGGAGGACTAAGATAAATTCAAAAAATATTTAATTCAAGTATCCTAAAATTTGGAATATATTTTATGATTAATATTAATTAAATTTTATTTTAATTTAAATGATGCGTTTGGATGAATATTCCCATCACAAAAAATGTAATTTAAGATAAAAAATAATGGAAAATCAATGATTTTTTTGTTTATAAAATAAATATTACTTTACCAATAGGGGAATAATATCATGGTTAATGAGAGGGAATAAAGAGTGTTGAAATTATAAATCCTTGTTAGAAATAAAAAGGAGTTCTTAGATTATAACATACAGGAAATTCATAGATATTCATCATACTAATAATGGAGGATAATAATTACACAATATCATCAGTGTAATTCTAGTTTCTTGGTTCATGAAAGATCAAAGAATTTTTTATAAGAGTAGTAAAATCTCTAAATAAAGTAATGAAATAATTTCTTTACTATTTTAAGGGTTTTAAACCTAGAGGTTCAGCATGTTCATTTCAAAGATTATTGAACAGTTGGTATTCTTAGCGAATTTGGTGCATCAACACACCACAATTGTATTCACCTTGGATGTATCCTAGTACAGGAGAACCAGGTTAAAATTTCATGCGTACTTCATTTATTCTTTATCACTTCCTTACTCATCTTTAAGGAGAGAAAATGCATTTTTCTTAACATCAAAACAAGAATGTTGGGAAGGGTCATTTGAAATAGACACATCCTGATTGAACACTCTGGGTTATTATATTTGTGTAGGTTTAATAGTTCAAGAATTATGATATATATATTATCATATGGTAGAGAAAAAGAATAAATTCAAACTACACAATTAAAAATGATAAGTTATATGGAAGTGAAATTCTTGAAATTTTTAACAATTTCTAAGGTGCATGATGGGTGTTGTGTCAATATGTCAATTCTTGTTAACATGGATGAAAGAACATTACAAGCTCTAAATATACATGAAAATTATATTTTAATTATACAGTTAATTCATATTTTAATTCATATTTTTTTCTTATTAATACCATTGTGAAATTAATTTATCTTTATAATTTATTTAGAAAAATATGTTTAATAAATGTTTAACCTTGTTATTTATAAACTATACTAGATGTGAAAATAATTACACTTTGTTATCTGAATGATCTATTCTCAATATGTTTTTTGATACGATGGAATTATTTAATGTAAATTTAGTATATGAAGTTAGAATTGGTGGATAGAAATACTTTTGGAGGTTATACATGATTAATTGGTACATGAATACATTAAATATGTTTGTGTGAAAAATATCATGTTTAGAGGTATCAATTTTCTAGGGACACTTAGTGGATGAATGCATATATTTTTGTTCAAAATATCTTAACCAAGCTGGAAATAATTTCAATAAAATTACATAGGTACATGATACACCCACTAAATAGGGAACATCATTTACTTTGGAACATATGGAATTGATTCAAATGCATCGATATGTTTCAGTTAGTTCGTTATTAATGTGCCAACATGCTATTACTGAATAAATGATTTCAAATTTTTTTGACCAATGTGAATCATTATATATTTTTTAATTAAATATTTATGGTCAGTTTAAAAATATATATTAATAATATTAAGAAAAAATACCAATTTTAATGATTATCAGAATTGATTGCACTGTTATAAAACATTTTCTAAGTGGTTTGTGTTTTATGTATATAGTTATTTAATTTTTTGATCTATAAATCATAAATAAAATATTTCTCATATATTATTTTCAATATTTTAATTATGATATCTTTATAGGTCAAAAACCTTATACAATAAAAAAACATACTTTTCATGACGAGTTCACCTAACTTGTTGATAGGCCATTCAATAAATCTCATCACTATGTGTTGTGTAATGAAAATAGGTTTTCATTTTTCATTATTGATTTTGATCATAATGGAATAAAACAAAAATATGGTGTCAGTTTGCCTTCAGATTATTATTGATATTACTATGGGAAATTGAGAGGTTTCATTTATGTATTAAACAACTACAAGTATAAATATTTATTATTCAAGTTTTATTTGGTCAAACTAGTTTATATGAACAAAAGTGATATATTTTAATTTACATTATTCAATTTAAACATGGTATCATATTGAGCTAACTGAGAAATTAATAAGTCATCTATTTTTTCAACTCAAGGAAAACATTTTTACTTTATTGTTGACCAATTATATCATAAATAGAAAAACAAATGTAAATGTAAAAGAGGATATTATTTATAATTAACCATGACAAATTATTTATTAATGTATTCAAATTTCATAATCTTGACCAAAATATAGTTGTATTATATGATTAGAATAATAGACAGGTTAAATAAACAATTAAAGAGGATATCATTGATGTAACTAATCAAAAAAATGTTTATTATTTATTTATTATATTTATTTTGAATTTCTATAATTTGAAATATTTTTGTTCATTTATCACATATATATATATATATTTATTTTTTTGTGGAAATTTCTACATATAGAAAGAGATGTAGGAAAAGAACTATGGGAGATTTATTTGGACACAATACATGAAGAACATCCCAACCTGTAGGAAACTCATTTATTTCTGCTCATCCCACTGAGGTTATATCGTATCCAATGAAACATCTCACAATTTTTCTATCTTCACCCATGCCTCAGATCACTAATATTCTTTCTATAATGGATTATCTTCCTAAATAATTTATATATTTCACATCTACTACTATATCCAGAAGTAACATTTAAAACTAATGAAAAAATATTTTTTTTATAACAGTCTAGTGATTCTACTTAGGGTTTACGAAGGCACCATAATTTTATGTGAATAACCAATGAGGTTATAAGGTAGATTGTGGGATAAGAATTATAGAACAAGGTCTGTTTGGGAGAAGGTTTACTTAGGTCCATCGGTGGTGCATAATGTGTGTTGGATTGGATAATGGTTGGTTGTTTCTGGGTTCATTAGCCCCAATATTAGACATACCACTACTTAATATAATGTTTCCCTTTTTTGTGTTTCCTCAAGTGGACCCTTTATATTAATTTTACACTTTTTTTGAATATTTTATCTAAAAAAACATGATTATAAAAAATGTAATTTGTTTTGAGTTATAATTATTGGGGTGTGTGTAGGTTCACAAACATCTTTTGAAAGAGGCAAATGAACTTCTAGAGGCATTCATTCATAGAATTATACTCCTCTAATATAAGTAATATTTGATGAAACCTTCCACCATATTGTAGGTAATTATTAAGATTTAAATGAGATGAATTATCTTTGGATAGTCTTAATCATAATTGGTAGGAAGTAAATGAAATTGTATAATATAAATTAAATTTCCATTGGACATTGTGCATTTATCATAGTTGATTTTCTTAGATATGAGTAAGAAAATTTATGATAATATCCTAAGTACTTTCAGCCAGTATCTATCAAAAAGTGACATAGATTATGAAATGATTATTAGGGGAAGGTTAAAATGGGATAAATGGAAATCTTATAAAACTTCCATTGACACTATTTGTCATGTACTAAAAGAAATCCTATGTAATTAGAAGGGTAAATTGGAATAGTTGTGTTTAAATTAAGATGTAATGGTTATTAAATATTAATTTATTTTTAATTTTTATTGATTTATATCTCTAATTTAATTAAAATAATTATAATATGAGGTTATCCACAATGGAAATAATAATACATCAAATGATAGAACTTATAAGTTAGGATCAACTTTATCACACATCTTATATATGACATGAAGTATATATATTTTTAATTTTATGAAAATTAATATGTATTTTTATCCATGTCTTCATAATAATATTTTTTTAATGTAGTTACATGAATATGAAACTCTCATTAGCCACATGATATTATAGTTTTTATATCATTAATATAGTGACATTGAGTTTTTTTAGTCTTTATTTAAGTATTTATTATTTTCATACTATTTAAATTGTTCATTAGAATTATTTTTATTTTTATGATTTCCTCCCAAATGTTTTACAGGATAAATTTAATGAGCTAGTTGGGAATCTACCAAAAAAGGTACTTTATTTCATTTCTAGGTCAGATAATATTTTCCATTATATCATAGGGTTAGATAGATATATAAATACACTAAAATATACTATTGGAATATGATTTGGTGTTATTAGGTGACTAGAATAGGCATAATAAGGACCAAATGAATATATTGAGGATGAGGTGATTAATCCAATTAGTGGTATTCATGTAGAGAAAAAAGATATCATGAGTATCTTACAAGATAGGAGGATTTGAATTTATAGCATGATGTTATTGTTTCATTATTCGAGTAATCATATAGAGAATATCTTGGCACAACACCAAAAATATCTGAGGTTGTTCCTACTGTAAAACATAGTAATTGGATATTTATTTGTTTTTTTTAATTATTGTTTATATTTTAATAAATGAAGAGTATTTTTAATTATAGGCCCCAGAAATAGGTTACAGTAATCAATTATTTTAAATGATAGGTCCATGTAGTAATTTATTTATTTAAATTATTTGGTACTTTATGATTCATATAACGTAGGTTATATGTTGGAGTATCATTGTATAACATTTAGATGAAAAATTGAATTTCAAAGTTAAAAACCATAAACAATTCTATAAACCCTATATAATATTAAGAAATATTTCTATGGATAATTTTTCATTTATAGGATCAAATAATTCATGAAATTGACATATAAAGGTTCATAAATTGAAGAAAAAACATATATCATTTGGTTATTGTTCAAAAAAAGTTCCAAATGTAAAAAATTGAAAAAAAATCTCCAAACCATTAAATTGTATAAAAATAATAGTTGGTATAATTTTGATCTTTTAGAAAGAGGGATGATGTGTTATTTTAAAAATTGTTTATTGTATTATTTTAAAAAATGTAGTTGCACTACTCATATTTTAGGTAAAACAGGTCAATTTTGTGATCAAAAGTAATCAAACATGCTTTGAATCATATTAAATTCAGGGGAATTTTTCCATGGATCATATGATACATGTAGGATTGAATGATTCACCAAAATAATAGCTAAGGGGTTATAAATTACAAAACCACGTACATAATTATTTCGAAGTCTATAAAATTTACCAAACATCCAAAACTACTCAAATGGACTCTGATATATATAAAATTATTGCATAATGACCTTTGGTATATTAGTGAGATATTAATATAAGTAAAAGAACAAAACTAATTCTCTATTTTCATATTATTGAAGAAAAATAAATTTCCTTATTCACCTTTTAAGTGAAATAGTCCAGTTTGAAGGTAAAAAATCCTTGAATATTCCCTAAATCTCATTCAGTTTTGGGAATCCCTTCCACAGATCATTTTTAATTTTTAGGATTTAATGATTTCAAAATTTATATATAACGGGAGTATAAATTAGAAATATATATATATATATATATAGTTTCATCATTGATCATAATATGCACTAAATGTTTAAAATTTCCCAAAAATCCTTAGATATACATCAAAACATGCTTGTATGTTTGAGATTATGGTTACATAGTGTATTAAGTGGATGCCCATGTAATATTTTTTCAATGAAAAAATAGTTTCCTTGTATAACTTATAAGTGAAACTATCTAGTTTGATGGTTTAATTTTATCATATATTTATTTAATCCCTTCCAATTTTGGGAAAATATATCCTTGAATCATTTGTGAACTGTAGTATTAAACAACAAAATAAATTGAAATCAGGGGTTGTTAATTTTAAAAAACTATACTTTTTAAATCATTGTTCACAACATGAATAAAATGTAAAAAAAATTCAAAAAATTATTCAATATCTATTAAATTATATTATTATTATACTCGGTGGATTTTTGAGTGGTTAGGAGAAGTAACACATGAAAAAAATGCTTGTGTTGTGCATTGTTTTAGAAAAAGTAGTTTTATTGCATAATTTCTATGTGAAATTATCTAGTGTTATGATTAAAAGTTATCAAACATGGTTCAAATTCAATCCAATTTTAAGAATTAATTTTTTTTTTCAATTTTTACCAATATGATAAAAATATACATGAAATTTATACTTGAAGGTTTGAGAAGTGAAAAAAACCTACATCACTTTTTTATTGATCATAACATGCAATAAATGTCCAAAACCACCCAAATAGACAGTAATATAAATAAAATTATAGTATAATGATATCTAAGGGATTTCTGAACTATTAGGATGAGAAGAACCTAAAATCTATTTATGTGTCATGTGTTATTTAAGATAAAAAAGTTTTATTTTACATCCATTAAGTTAAACCATAAATACTGTATATTAGGCCATTAACATCACAAAAAATTGGCTATATTAGTACTAATAAAGCACTAGATACTAGAGAAATTTTAAAATATGACCATTATCCATACTTGAAAAAAGCATTGATAAAGAAAACTTTTATCAGTGCTAATGAAAAGTGCTGATAAAGGGGTCCTTTATCAGTTCTTTTTTTAATGTTTATAAAGGATGAATTTAATAGTGCTGAAAATCATTAATAAAGGTAGCCTTTATTAACATTGATAAAAAATTTGGAATTTTTTTTTCATTCACCACAACACCCCCCTTTCTTAGTGTTCACGACCCATTTCTCAGTTCTTTCCACTGCCTAACCCACCATCATGCACCCCAAACCATACTCAACAATCACAAAAACCCACCCACCCTTCCTCAGCGCTAGAGTGGCTCCCCAAATACCTTATCACGTTGGGAATTGATCATGTGACCCCTATTATATGTTTGAATTCCCTTTACCCCTATACCAATCATTTTTGTTTAATATTTTAAAATTCTATTTATTCGTATATATTTACAAAATTTGATATATACACACACTAATATTTATTTAAATATATTATATATTAATATTCATTAATATATATTATAATATAAATATAAATAAGTACATATATGTTTATTAATACACACACATCTATATATATAAACAATATATATATATTTTTATAAGTAAATATATTTTAATATATCTTTATATTGTCTTAGACATGGTTATATATTGTTTTAAATAAAATGGATAATAGTTAATTTAATTTGATTTATATAATTTTCTTAATTTTTTCTTAAATATATATCTATATATTTAGGGATAAATTTTATACATGAAATATATATCTATATGTATATATATTTACATATATATATATATACACATATTTACATGTAATTGTGTATTTAGATATACTTTTTCATAATGTATTTATAAATATTTACTATAAATAAATTTATATACTAGATTCAATGATAATGATATATCTATAATAATACATTTATATACACAATATTAATACTTTAGAGACCCAAAGCTTAACGTATGTGGACATTAAATTACTTTTGCAGAATATATAATACATAACAAAAACAAACACACAAGGACCGTAATAGTTTAGTGTCTTTTGAAACTCGGAATATAATATTCTAATCTTGGTGAAAGATCTTCAACATCTCCCATAAGGATCTTCCTTTTTTTTCTTACCTAAAACCTCTCTTTATATCTTGGGGAAAGGAAAACATATAAAGGGTGATCTCAAATGCTCAGTAAGGGTAAGCATAGAGAAAATAAAACAAACCATATACATTTGAACTTCAAAACATGAACATAATATTTAAACATAAAAATCTTGAGCAATGACATAAAACATGGCAGTGCATAAGGCATAGATCATAAATAAACATTAACCATGATAAAATAGCAAGGGAATAAAAAATTTAATTGTGGAAATCATTAAGCACATGTTATGACTTCCATTGTAGCCAAGACATTTCTCCCAAGACCATCTTAGTGGACAAAGTCCCTTTCTGAATCGGGTTCACTCCTCGTTCCAGTACTGTAACACTAAACCAGATTAACTTACCATTCCATCCATGTCTATATCATGAGATATAAATCTTTACCCAATGCATTGGAGGGAGATATAGGTCCCAACCATCTCATAATGAAATAATTCTTACTTTTTCCACAAAATAAACATAAATCATTTATCATAACCCAAATAATAAAATGGGTTTCATAAATATCATTCCATCATAACATAATACATATAAAAAAATCGATATCATTTCATCATAACAAAAGTAAAACATTTAAATCATAGAGACATTATACTTGAAAAAAAATCATACTAAATATTTTCATCTTAGATGGAAAATAGTTTTGACAAAACACTTGAAATGAATTCTTGAGGAAAATATCCTTTCTTTTTAAAATCCATTTTCTTTTCACAAAATTCCATTAAATTTTAAAAGAAAATTATTTTTTTGAAAATAATTATGAAATAATGTAGAGTAATATTCATGAAAATAAGGCTTTATGAAACCATAAAAATCCGTTCATGCCGTATAAGTTAAAAAAACACTCTTCTAGTACTTTTTCCAGAAAAGTAATAAAGTGCCTCGTATTGTAAACAAAAGAAAGATTACATACATACCATGTATTAAAAGTCAAAAATAGGTAAAAATGAATTTAAACATACATGAAACCATTTTTAGAAAATAGGGACATTGATGATAAATATAACCCCAGTAAATACATATGAATAAACAATCACGAATAAAAACGAGATTGGAAAAATTATCCCTTAACTTTTGTCCGATGTGATTCATACGTATCGGAACCTCCCGTATAATGATTTAAATAAGGTCATTTACTTATTACAGAATCATATTCATTGTTGTGAAATCATATATGGTTCACTTATGACTTTATATTACTCGTTCTTTTATAAATTCCATGTTAAAGCAGCGTTTTGGGTAAAATCGTTTTATTTATCGTACGTGTTTGTACTTGTTGTTCTTGATATTATTATTACTTATATCACGATTTAATTACTTCCAGAATGTAAATAATGATTTATATATCATATATTTTCAGTATATATATATATATAATAGATAGCTAAATGAAATGAAATACACCATTCATGGAGACGGTAGGTCGTACGTACGCATGAATGTTGTTTTCCTTTCCTTATTTACTTGAATGAATGTAAGTAGATGACACACATATATATATATATATATACACACATAAATCCAGTATCTTTATCATTTTATATATTTCATTATTATTCACAATATATACTTTATAATCATTCTTGAGTGGTTTACATGAAGAATGAATCTCATCACGTCGTGGAGACGGTAATCCGTACATACGCATGAGCGATGATATCATTCCCATAATTATTGAATTTAATTGGAGTGGATGATATAATATCTCAGAATCAGTATTCTGTTATAATAATTATATATAGTTATTCTTTACACCATTATACCCATCCATGTAAGGTGGTGGTGGAAAAACAGATTACACCACGGCGTGGAGATGGTATTTCGTACGTACGCACGCGCGGTGATTGCAATTTCCATAGGATTGATAGAAGGTGAAATAGGGTTGTTTCATATTTATAATAACATATAAGTATATAATTAATACTTATGTTATTACTTTATAATGAAACAACTAAAGAAGAGGAAGTAGAAGAAGAAACAAACTTGAAAGAGTCGGTAGAAGAGATTACCTCTTCCTCGACGCACCTCCTTTAAACTTCTTCTTAGGGAACTAGAGTTAGTCTTTCGAGAATACAAGAACCTCTATGATATAACTGGAGTGTTTTAGAAGAGTAATTGGAAGGATTTGGACGAGTTTCAAGGCTCAAAATGGTGTGAAGAGAAGAGGGAAGGGGTGCCCTTTTTATAAGGGAGGAAAGGGGAACCTTAGGAAAAACTTAACCTATTGTTTTATAATAAAGACATATTCGGTTTATAATATCTCCAAATTGATTTATTTAGAATATAAAGTTGTAATAGGTCTAAATCCACTCAACCAACAGGTTTTATACATGTTTAGGTTACTATTTTAACGTTATCATTTAGATTTAACTCTATGTTAAATAATTTAACTTTTACCGTGTCTTCTTGTTTTCTTACATTATATGGTTAATAAACATACTATAACAAGATAAACGAACCACAAGTGATTCATTATTAATATATATAACCTTATCTGAGTCATTTTTCCGAACCTTAGATTTTTAGGAAAATAATAACAATTCATACTATAATATTTGTTTTAAAAACTATTTTATGTCAATTTTGACACTATTTGGAAATTGATTTTTGAGAAAATCATCAAAGCATGATAAGTTAGAAAAACGTTAATTACATAAATAATATAATGTCATATTAACCTAAAAAATTATTTTAATTTATAAAAAGTCTAAAATTACATTTATTTGGGTATTTATAACATCAATTATGTTAATATTTCATTAATAAGGTAATTACTACATCATCATTGTGTCATAAATAAATTAAATTATTTAATGTCTCAAATTTATATATAAAATCTCAATATGTAGGAAATCATTTTATATTTCTAATGAATATTTATAGTCGAATTTATCTTATGTATAACCCTATATTAAAAATGTTTTCGTCATTAAACATTGATTTTAACTCTTTTAACTCTTCTTTGAATTAAATAATAATAAATGTCCTAATCTAATAAAAGTTGACCTAAATGATAATATTATATTCCTAAGATTGTTTTTGGTACAATTATACTTATAAAATAGAATTAGGTAATGTGTTTTGGTAATAATAATATCATTTTTACCCTTAATTACCTTATTTACTTTTTACCGTTGTAAATAAAAGTAAAAACTTACTATTCACCAAAAATTATTTTTATCTTATTGAACCACATTTTACTATTGGATATTAACCATGTCTCTCGTATTTTTGAAATTCCACTCACAGAATTGGTAAAATTAAGTTTTCTGTTAATTTTCAAATTCTCCTAGGAGGTGGGTAAAATACGGTGAAATTTTCAATAAAATTTTTATATATAAAAAATTATTATAAAATGACTTAAATGAATTAAATTGAACTTATATAGGTATTATGTATCAATTTTGACCTAAAATATATTTAAATAAAATAAATAATCATTTAAATAAAAAGTTGGTTTTTAAATAGTAACCCAGTGTTTTCACTATTCATCAAAAATTGAATGTTTTCAGAAAAATACCAAAATTTCACCCTAGGCTAATTTTGATATTCTGAATCCAAAAATGAAGCCCATTTTGAAAGATAAAATTTATAAAATTTCAAAAGGTGGGTATTACTATTCATAATGGCTAGTTCATAATAATGTTATAATAACATCTCGTTTAGTGAAACTCAGTATTGCGTACTACACACGCTATCAAGGAAGGTCTTGATTGTGTGTAATTCAAGCCAAGTCAGGGCTGCATGTAGTTAAAACTATGTTTGGTGTTGTGTATAACATAATCAAAACTTATTTCATTTATACATTAAACAAAATCTATACATAATATTGCGTAGAATAATTTCTACAGGACGAACTTGAAATTGTGTGTAACATGAGCCAAAAATAGTGTTGGGTATACTGCAAGATAATACGGTGTTGTGTATAGCACAAGCTAATTTTGGTGTAGCGTAAAACACAAGACCTCAATGAAATTAAAAAGAATAATTCTCATAAAATCTCAGGTTGTTACAGATACATGTACAGATACACACATATTTACACACACACACATTTATATTTCACACATACACGTATAAATATTTACATATATATGTACTTATTTACATGTATTTGAATATACCTATAAATATTTTATTATTTACACACACATTTTTATATATCAAAATCAATTATATGGGAATATAAATACATATTAATTCATTTTTATATGGTAAATACAATTGCTAGTTTTTAAAATAAATAAATAAAATAATAAATATTTATTTTCATTTGGTTTATATATTTAAAAATAAATTTTTATACAAATATGTTTAGATGTGTAATAATAAAAAAGATTTATTAAATTTAAATATATTTGTTTTTCATATATATAATTATAAAAAAAAATTATTATAAAAAATGATAAATTTTCAAAATTATAATATCAATATGTATGTAAGACTTAAGAATAAACTCAATATATAATTGAAAAAGATAAAAAATAATCTATTAAATGATGTCGAAATATCATTGGATTTGAATAAAATTGGGTATTCAGGTTTAGATGACTTATGCGCCTTTTGACCCTAAAAAAATAGTTACCATGCCCCCGTTGGTCAATATATTATAGATATCTTAAAAACATTCAATTTTATTTGTGATAGTGTCCAAAAGGAAACATAGATCAAACGCTATGGTCATGTGAAGTTCAAGTCATTTTTTCAACTTATCTTATACCATTCATTAATTAATTTAATTTTTATTTCACCCAATTGTTATTAAATAACTATTACTCAATAATGATTATCAATTTGTTAATTAATATTATTTTTCATTATTTTATAAAACATTTTTCACTAAATATATTATATATTAAATGTAAATTTTTATTTAGATTTATTTAAATAATATTTTTAAAAACTAAACATATATCAATATCAATATAATTATATATTAATATAATATTATTAATAAAAAAATTTATTTTATAAAATATACCCATTATGAAGAAAAAAATAGCTCTGATAAAGTGGGGCCTTTATGAGTGATATTTAAAAAAGCATTGGTAAAGCCCCCCCCCCCCCTTTATGAGTGCTTTTTACTAGTGCTAATAAAGGCCCCCTTTATCAACAATTTTTTTATAACGCTAATAAAGGAAGCCCTTTATTAGTTATTTTTATTATTGCCGATAGAGGGCCTCCTTTATCAGTTCTTTTTATTAGAGTTGATAAATACCCCCTTTATGATTTATTTGTTTAGTGCTATAAATCCCCCTTTATCGGTGATTTTTCTAATTCTGTTATAGGGGGCCTTTATTAGTTGTTTTAGCTAGCACTAATAAAGCCTAGTTTTGTTAAAGGCTGAATCTATAGTATCTCACACAATTTGATAATAAATATTTCTCAAACATACTCTAGATCCTATGAAATTTTAGATTTTTTAATGGTGCCTAAAATTGACACCTAGGTGGTCATAAATTGTAATAAATCGATATTATTTTTTCATTATTAATAACATTCACAAAAAACTACACAAATGGACTCTAATATCAAAACAATTGTAATAAAATGACACTTGTGGAATTTTTTAGTTTTTGGGATGATTATAATGGGAAAATAAAAAAAATTCATGTATTATATGATAGAAGTTAGTTTTTTTCATAACGTTTTTTGTGAAATAGTTTCATTTATGGTCAAAATTAATTAAATATTCTCTAAATGTGGAATAATTGATGAAAAGAATTCATCCTATTATTAATGATATCCAAAATTTAATAAATTATGGAACTAACTACCAAATGGTTATAAATCATAAAAAACTTTATTTTTTCATCATTGTTCATAACCTATGAAAATTTTTTAGAACTGCCCAAATGGACATCAAAACCAATCAAATTACAACATAATGACACTAATCGTATTTATGCATTTTTGAACATGTGAAACTATTTCCTATGTCATGCATTATTTGAGAAAATTAAATTTCCCTATACAATTTTTAAGTTAACCAATATGGTTATGTGATCAAAATTCATTATATATTCTCTAAATCCTAAATAAATGTGAGACAACCTTACTTTGGTTGTTTCTGTCCTAGAGAATCAAAATATACATGAAACTAACACCCAAGGGGTCATAAATTTAAAACAACTATATCATTTTTCATTACTCATAGTTTATTATTAATGTCCATAATTCCTAAATAGACTCCCTTATCCATCAAATTATGTCACAATAAGGTTTGTGGGATCTATGATCTGTCAGGATGAGTGAAGCATTAAATTGATGATTGTATCACAATTTGTCTAAGAAAAATAGTTTCATTGTACATATTTTAAATGAAATTATTTATTTTAATGATTAAAAGACACAAAATATCTCTCAATCTCATATAAATTTATGATTAACTTATTTGGATCATTTTAACTTATAGGATTAGATGAAGTAGTATGAAACTATCTCTAGGGTCATTAATTCTAAAAATAAGTATATTTTTGAATCATTGAAAATATATTCAATTTCAAAGTGTCACATTATGTTATATATTTGTATATATATATATATATTCTATGTTTAATGTTTTGTAAAAATTTATAAGATTTAATTTATTATTTCCATTAATATTGATTTTTTATTTTTAATTTCAGTTCACAAGATTTATGTGTCCAGTCTGGTGGTTAAGATTTATAAAGGTTTCAGACATACATTAATACATATTCATGTGGGGTATGGAGGATATTTTATATTATATACTTAGGATTTTGAATAATTTAAATTCTATATAGATTATATCGAAGTTTTGTGTACATTTTTATTTTCTCTATGAGTGGGGGACATGCTATATATTTTTGTCATCTTCAACAATACGAATTATTTCATTTGTATATGTTTGTTGTCTTAATTTATTATGTAATTGAAATTATTTTATTTTTATATTTTTTATATTTTATTTTTAATCTAATTTTTTTTTAATAACAACAGTATTTATAATCTTCATTAGAAGTTGATAGTACTTAAAAAACTAATGACCACCTCAGGTTATCACTAAATTTTTGAAATTTAAGTCCATTAAAACCATTTGACTCTTATCAAATCCTTTTCATCTATTGGTGGTCACTATTTTTAAATTCAACCTCTACTACTTTTATTTATCTGCATTCCTCTAGTCCACCAAGCCTCCTATAATTAATTATGGAACCTTTAGTTGACTAAATATATTTTAGAAAATCTCTCTTGTTCTCTGACTATGATGTCATCTGCATTGATTTGAGTAAATCTATGGGATTCTACTAATATTGTTATATTTTTCTTTATAATGTAGTTTGAGATATTTTTTCCCATATGAACCTAAATTAACTGTCAACCTATTAGATTTTCTAAAACTTGTTTACATTATTATGAATTTTCATAGACAAAACATATGTACTTTCCATGGGCTGATCATATGTGTTTTTCAGTTTTTATTATATTTTATGACAATTGTACTTTAAAAATGGGAATTAATTATTAATTTTTTTTATAATCTATGTGATTGTTTTATATCCATTGAATAATTAAATGAAAACCTATTTTTTGTGAGAAAATGATAAATTTATGTGTATTTTAATGTTCAAATATTCTATGAATGTACTCTTGAAATATTTTGGTGATTTGAAATAT
This sequence comes from Viscum album, assembly GCA_963277665.1. Taxonomy (NCBI): domain Eukaryota; kingdom Viridiplantae; phylum Streptophyta; class Magnoliopsida; order Santalales; family Viscaceae; genus Viscum; species Viscum album. Next base: position 1,374,006,681 of record OY728152.1, on the reverse strand, counting down.
TATTTTAAAAGAATTTTAATTTTTAATAGAAGTATTATTTTGAAATATATTTGTTTAGTAGTTTCAGTATTTAATATAGCTTTAAGATTAATTATGGATGATGATTTTAGTTTTTAATGTAAATATTTATTTTGATCCATATTTGAATAATTTTCTTGAAGAAATTATTTCTTTTAATGGAATATAAAAATACCTTGAAAAATATTTGAATTAAATGATTCAATTTTAAATTTATTTCAAATTTTTTAATTATATTTGAATTATGTATTATTATGGAAATTTATAACAGTATTTTTTTGAGTGATTGATTAATTGGGGTTACATAAGAGTAATTACACTTAGATGATAAGTTCAAATATATCATATGTTCATAAATATTCCTATGATCCATCAATGTAATATTAACTGTGTATTTTGACACCTATAATAAGAGTATATTTAGTTCCCTATTTAAGAATACTCAGTTCACTGTGTCTATGTAAGAAATATTAATCCATGTCTCCTCCTATAGTTTTTTATATAGAATTAATCCTATGTAAGATTAATCAAAAAAATAAAAATATTTTTTTGAAGGAAGAAATCATTATGATATTTTATTAATCTGATATTTGAATTTATACTCAAAAAGTATATTTGATGCTTTATAGTGGAACCAAGATACTATATTTGATGAAAATTGAGGAGTTTTCGGTTTTGAAAATATTTGAGATGTGGATCAACTGAAGGGGATAATTAAAGAGACTCTAGATCAATATTTCAGAAATAGAAGACCAATGATTCTTCTAGTAGAAATTGATCTGAGTTGTTGTGATTAATAAATGAGAGAGAAATTTGAACATTAGAAGAACCCAATTGAAAATTGGGCGTTAATTAAAGAATAGAAGGGAGATCAACCAAACCTTGATAAAGATTTATGAAATTATAAATGATGGCAAAAAATTTAGTAAGAATTGTGATTTGTATTAGAAAAACATGTTGGGGATGATGTAGTTACACTGATATTAAGTGAGGTTGATGATTGAATAGTATTTGAGGACTTAAACACTATAAAAAAATAAGGTCCTAGTGGCAGTTTATTAGCAGCGGTTCTGATTACCCCCTCCAATCAAATAGAATTAAACAAAATTTATAATATAGAGATGATATCAATGAAATTGGTGCAAGTTTTTTAATAATTAGAAAACGTTTTATTTAAACCACTACCAATATATAAAAATTACCAAATTCTGATCCCCTCCCCCACAAGATGCCCTAGAACCCCTCCAGTTGATCTCTCGACCATGACAATGACCTCCCCTTGGGACCTCCTCTCTCTAATGCTGATGACTGCCCCACCCCCATGAATGAATATCTCCCTGAAACCAGTGACCGCCCCTCCCACTCTGGCCCCACTCTCCCTGATGGAAATTTACATTCTATCTAAAATCTCTCCCCTCCCATTGATCCCACATCCCATGGATGACATTCCCCTCAACCCTAATGATGACCACCTGTCACTCCATCATTACCATTGATCCTCAAGACCCTGACCCTACCTACTACCTAATGATAACCCCAAAACAACCCCCTTCTCCTTGAAAATAATCTTCAATGGAGGCCCATATTCCCTTTTTCTCAGTGAGTGTGATCTCGAATAATAAGGTACAATTTTATAATATTGTATGATTGGTTTGACTATATCATTATGTAGTATATCATATTGCATCACAAAATGATAAATGTTATCACTCGAGAATTCTATATACATAGTTATAATTAATTAATGTTACAAATAAGAATCGTGATTCATTTATATGATGAAATATTGTTTTTTAATGGTGTTATAAATAGTTTGTGACTTCATTATTCATTTATCAATCATGAATTAATGGTGAGTAAGCCTTGGTAAGTATTGGATAATAGTTGATACGAGGATAAGAAACCAATGGGTTTCATTGACTATTCAAAATTTTTTTAGTATGCTTTTGCCACATAGGAATGAGAGTTTCTATGTAACAACATACCGTGTATAATTTTATGTTCACCATGATTATATATAGTATATTTATATAATTATAGGATATAGTCGGTAAACAAGCTAGAAAAAGTTGGGTGATGTTTAATTTTGATTCCACTTGTTTGATTAACTATTTTTCTCTATATATCTGAATGTATAGGGAGAATAGTGGTAGTATGATACCTATCAGTAAAAGTTGGATTAATTTACCTAGAATGACACCTCGGTATGCTAAATATTTCAAGGAATTTTAGATTATGAAATTGAAAACTGATCAGGGGATGGTAAAATAAAACGTTAGTGTCTTAATTGAAAATTCATGTGGTGGATGAATAGAAATGAAGTATCTGAGAATTTGATATTGAAATAGTTTCCTTCTTGATATGTATGTTTTATTTTTCATGGTGAATCAAATATTATATAAAGTCAAAATAATTAAAATCCTATTAATGAAATAAAATGTGACCCATTATAGGAGAATTCAGTTCAAAATTTGTTAAATGACACATTTGGGTTTTTGGGATACAATTTCCATGTTTTTAATAGATAAACCAAAACATCAGTTGATCTTGAGTTGGATAATCATTCTCAAAACATTAGTGAAAAAATGAGTTTTATAAATTAGTTGATGACTATAAATAATAACTATATGAAGAGTGTTCCAATTAGCAAAGTTGTATTTCCCATATATGTTGAATGATACAAGTGTCTCTATGGAATTACTGAAAAATAAGTGTCAATTATTTTAGAGTTTCTTCATGATAATTTTATTAAATTTGGGATTCTTGTATCATTCTATGAGATGAATAAATTAATCAACCAAATTGGACTTGATTATAAAAATATATATACATTCCCTAATAATTTCAAGATTTACTTAGGATAAGAGTTCAATAAATAAGAATACAAAAGATGTTATAAAAGAAGATGGAAGTCAGAAAAAAATTAGTGAATAAATCAATGAATCCCTAGGATGAAATATAAGAAGAAAACTCCTACAACTGTATTGCGTAACTTTCTTCTAAAACTATGATTATAATAATTATTCATGTCGTATAATACTGCATACGACATGAAGTGGTATGCTCAGGATAATAAAGATGTCTTGATGAGACAAAAAAATGATTCAACATCTTGGAATATGTTTTATTCATTATATCTACATTTTAGGATCCTAGGAATGCACATTTAGGATTGGTTTCTGATGGTTTTAACGCTTTTGGTACTTTAAGTACAAATTAAATTATTTTGAAATGTTGTTTTGATCCCCCATAATCTCCCTTCATGTATGTGTTTGAAGAATAATTCATTCATTATTTTAATGATTATTCATATAAATAAAATTCCTTGAAATGACACTGATGTATACCTTCAACCTCTAATAAAATAATTGCTAGAATTATGGGATTATAGTGTGGAAATATATGATTCTTCAATAAGAAAAATATTCAAAATGCATGCTACAATAATGTGTACAATTAGAAACTTTCCATAACTATAAAATTTTTATTAATGGAAAACTCATACTAGATTTACTTATCTAGTTTTTAATTTTGATTTTGAACCATAATGATTACCTCATAGAAGAAAATGGTGTTTTATGTTTCATAATCAATTTAATGATGCTGCAGATAAATTAAAGTTTAATAAGATACAATTCAATGGAGATATTTAATTGAGAAATCCACCAAAGGTGTTATCTATTTCAAAAATATTTGGATAATTAATTCATTTCACTGAAGAATTTGGAAAATGTAATCAGTATAAATTTGGGTGAAATGGTATGAGGTACAATATCTGAAGCATATGGAGCACAAAAATGGAAGAAAAAGAGTATATTATTCAAAATTCTTTATTGGGAGTTTCATTTGATACCAAATAATCTTGATGCAATTCATATTGAGAAGAACATCTCAGATAATGTTATTTTCGCATTTCTTAACTAGATGGTAAATCGAAGGATCACCTTAATTCTCATAAGTATTTTGAGTCAATTAAAATAAAGAGTGGTTTGTGGGAAAATGATAATTAAAAGTATAATTTGGTTATTTTTACAATGAAAAATACCTATAAAGATGTATTCCATAAAAATATAAAGAATTTAAAAGTGGTATATGGATATTCAAGTAACATATCAAGGGGATTTGACTTATAATATCAAAAGTTACATGGATTGAAAAGTTAGGAATCACATATTCTGATTGAGAAGTTGTTTCTATTGGCATTGTGTAATACATTAACTGAAAAATAAACTAGGGTTGTATTTGAATTTTTCACCATTCTAAAGAGGTTTTTAGTGAAAATAAAAATTCAACTATTCTTGATAAGATTTACTAAATAATTGTTTTGAAACTTTTTCTTTCAGAGATGTTATTTCCCCCTTCATTATTTAAAATAATTATTCATTTGACTATTTATTCGGTTGAAGAATATAACCTTGGTGACCCAATATTCTATTGATGAATGTATTCAATTGAGAGTTTCATTGATATTATTTTTATTATCTTTTGTGAATTCAATTTTATCAAATCATTGCGTAATTTGTTTTAAAATGTATTTTATTTTTTCATCTCATACTTAGGTCATTTGAAATCATATGTGAGGAATAAATCTCAACTAGAAGGATCTATTGCTAAAGGTTACATTGAGGAAGAGTGAATGACCTTCTATTCTAGGTATTTTGGATCATATAGATATTAGATTCAATGATATTGTATGTTTTGATGACATCTCCCCAAATTCTCATTTTAATAACTTGTCATTGATATTTCCAACTATTAGAAGTCAAATTGGAAAGGGGTTAGATTTTTACACTAATAGAATTGGAGTTTCTCTAAGTACATAGATATGTGATTCTCAATAGTCTTATTGAATATGCATTTATTGAATAATTGCGATTTCAAAGAAATAGACGACTAAGTGGTCAAGATAGAAATGAGTTGTAATTAAAAAAATATTTTAATAAGTATATTTTAGAGTGGTTCTCCCATCATGTATTTATATAATCATATTCATATTATTGACATGTAGTTATTTTTTCTATGTTAAAAGTAATTACTTATAACTTTTTTATAAATAATGAATGTTGAAAATCAATCTAAAATATCAACTGATTTGACATTTTTGTATCAAGTTTATCGAAGGAAGTCTAAGATATTTGATTCCAACAATATTCCTGGATTCATGTTTCATAAAATTTATCATGAAGAAGACTTGAAAATGAAAAACAGTGGTTAATTTACCCATATAGAGGTGGGATACCTAGGAAAGATGAATGATATAATCAAATTAAAATATTATGGTAAGATTTTAGTTGTCTTATCCAAATTCTAGTGGGTTAACATTGATAGGGGTAGAATGAAATATTCATTACATTTTACTTGTATCAACTTATCTTGCTTGATCTGTACCATTGAGTGTGAAGAGTATGATCCATTTATATTGGATTTATAAGGGAAGATGGTTTATTAGATGAATGAGGAAATAGATGAAGGATGATTTTTTGTTGTACACATAAAGAGATGAGACTTATAAGATATGGGAAATGAAGATCGATTGGTACTTTTTGATAGTGAACCTCATCAACCACAAAACATTGAATAGTTTTTTCTGACTATATAAAAACAATATAACTTGCAAGATAGGGCGAAACTGAAGAACTCATAACAATGGAGGTTGATCCCAATGAAGACAATAGAGATGAATATAATTGAATGTATAAATTTTTAATGAAAATATATTACAATTCCTCACTGATAAGTGTTTCGTACATACAAAAATTGTTATATTTTTTATTTTAATTTTTAAAAAATTGTTTAGTTTTTCATTTTTTTTATAAATATGATATATCCAAACCATTTGAATTGTTGGAATGCTTAGAAAAAACTTTCAAAATCCTATCCAACCAACATCTTGGACCACACCACCATTACCGTCAGCTTTAGTTTATTTGTGTGATTACATTGCTCGCAAGACTACTAGTGAGAAATCCATTCCCCAAGATACTATTGGTAGCCCACCATCAGATTCACCTACAATGATGGAGTAGTTGGTCACCCCTCTATTTATGGATATTAGCGAGTCACTGTTACTGGAATGTATTTTATTTAAAAAAATATAAAATTGTTTAATTTTTTAATTAATTTTCAAAAAAATAAAGATAATAATAGAAGGGATATAAATATAAACCTGATAGATGTATGGGACCAAATGGAATTCAAGATTATCATTTCATTTTATTAGTTTGAGGTGCCTACCAATGATACCGTCAGAACTTTTGGCCAGATTCCTTAGAATCATCATTGGGATATGATGAGATTTCCCATTAATTATAAAGATTGGATGCATATTCCTAAAACTTGTAAAAATGAGGTATTTGATAGTCAATAAAAGGTTATATTAATGTAATATCCCTTGATAAAAAATTTAAAAAACATGATTAATTTTTTTAATATACTTATAAAGTGATATGTTTTTTATTTCTATTTTTTTTCATTTTGATGTCCCTGAATCCATTTCATGATCGTAATATTTGAAAACGTTGGGCAATAAATGGAGATATTTTAAATGAAGATTATGGAATGAGTTTAATTACACATCTATGAGCTCATTATTGATGTATGAGAATGTACCTAAAGGCTTTTATCATGAGGAATGGAAGTTGTTTGTTTATATTAACAGTGATTCATCACATGAGGTAATTTTATATTTTAAAATATTTTATTAACATACAAAAAACAAAATTAAATTTTTTATTAATGTTGCAATTTTTGTGTGTGTATTTATCAAGAAAAATATAGTGAGTTGTGGGGAATAAGTAATTACTCACAATGTTGGGTCTCTATGTTTTTTGAGAAAAAGAATAATTTTTGTTTTTATTTTAATCAATATTATTTAGATAATTTTATTATTATTTAATGCTTTTTATAAAATATTTATATTTTTTATAAAGGATAATCAATTATGTCACTCTATTGTCTGAATATAGAAGTGGTTTAATTATCAACCAATGCCAATTTTGAATCATTTGATATATCTAGTTTTCCCTAATTTATTAGGTTTAAGTATTGTTTGTTTTAGTATATTTTTTAATATTAAATTTTTATAGTAATGAGATAATAATAAATAGTAATAAAGGCTTTATAAATTAACTAATATTGGGAAATTTCGATATTTTAAAAAAATCAATGTTAATATTTTTTTATTAATAGTCTAAAATTAAAGAAGTATAGTATGTAATCCCTTCAGAATCATCATCGCTTTCCCAGAATAATGCAGTTACAATCATTTTAGGGAAGGATAATCCTATATGTGTACATGGGATATGTTTTTGGACTACTCCATCAAAAATATTGGGTTGGGAATCATTATCAGTTACTGCTACACCCAGTTGGGTTTTGAGTGGTGTCGTTGATCAGGAATCACAAAGATAAATTGAAAGGTTAAAAGAAAATTTGAAAGAAAAATGATCTTATAGGAAAACACAAGAGAAATGGTGGTCGGTAAGGGAAAATGATTTAGTTTTTATATTTCAGTGGATGACCAGCAGAATACCTAAATAAATTTCTATCCTTATAGCTCCTCAGGTCGAGGTAAATTCTAAATTTTATTGTCCATTCACAAATTTTCAAATAACAAATGAAACTTACTTAAATAACACTAAAATGAAACTTTTGTACTAAAAACATGAAATTCGAGTCATAATGACCACATCTTTTGTTAATTTAATGTGAGGTTGATTCATAAATATAAAAAATGAATTATATATCATTATCCTTATGTTTAAAATAATATTGATCGTGATGTATTGTTTTTGATTTAGTAAACAATTATAGAGGTACCAAAGTTTTTTAAATCTTGTTTCAAGGGTTCAAAAATGAGCAAACAATGTCATATTTCATGAAATTTGAAGAAAATGACCATGTATTTATTCTTGAAATGTTTTAGCCGATGACACATCTTTATGAAATATGGTTTTCTCTAGATGCATTTAAATACATTTTTAGTGCATTAAAACACTAAAATATTAATTTAATTTTCAAAACTATATATAATGATCTAATATTGAAGATAGATCATTGGAAAACCACTATTGAATTATTTTTGATGTGTAAAAATAGACAAAATGTCAAACTAACTTGTAGTGTGGTAATAATGCCTTGGTAAAAAGTTATTAAAGGTTCAAAGGTATTTAAAACCATGTGTTGGAGCTTCAAAACTAGTAAACTGACATCATATTTCCATGAAATCATAGAAAAATTCATGTGGATTGATTTTTGAAAGGTAGGAAGAAATATCACATCATTCTAATTTATGTTTTACCCAGGATGCCCATAAACACACTTTTAGTGTTTTAGAACAATAAAACATGATTTTAATGGTAAAAACCATATAAAATGTCCTTATATTGGAATAAAAACATGGTAAAATGTCCATTTAATTATTTTTGATGTATATGAACATTCAACGCATCAATCTGATGTGTGGTGTGGTCAAAATGACTTGGTAAATAGTTTTTAATGGAATCAAAGGCTTTACAAACATTTTTTGAGGGTTCAAAACTATGAAAACAATGTCAAATTTCCATGAAATTAGAGTAAAATTACCATAGATTTATTTTTGAAATTTAGTATTTGACTAAACATAATTTTAAGTTATGGTTTTCCCATGATGACTATTAATGCATTTTTAGTGTTTTAACACTCTAAAATGAATGTTTGATGGTCGAAACCATAGAAAACAACCACATATTGATATGAAATCATTGGGAAACCACCATTGATTTATTTTTTAATTTTATGTGTAGAAAACATGTCAATATTATGTGTAGTGTGGTTATAATGACTTGGTAAACTATTTGTACAGGTATCAGAGTCTTTAAAAATATGCATTGGGGCATCAAAACTGGAAAAAAGATGTAATATTTACATTAAATAACAGTAAAATGACCATAAATTGATTTTTAAAATGTGGGAACTAATAGAAAATCATTCTGAGTTGTGATTTTCATGGGATACCCTTAAATGTGTTTCTAGTGTTTTAAAACACTAAAACACGCATTTAGGAGTCAAAACCATAACAAAAGACCTCTGATAGATATAAAATCAACATAAAACCACATTTTATTTTTTTAGACATTTATTCATAGAAAACATGTCAATATAAAATGCAGTGTGGCCAGAAGGACTCGGTAAACATTTATAAAGGTACTTAAGCCTTTAAAAACCTATTTTAGGGGGTAAAAGCTAGGAAAACATCATCAGATTTCCATAAAATCATTGTAAAACAACCATAGATTTATTTTACAAATATAGAAATAGAAATAATTTCACTCTGACTAAATATTTTCCTAGTATGACCATAACCAAGTTTTTAGTGTTTTAAAACACTAAAATGTGAATCTAATGGTCTAAACCAGTGAAAATGACCTCATATTGATGTGAAATCAGGGGAAAACCACTTTTGAGTTATCTTTGATGTGCATGGATAGAAAAAACACAATTTAATGTGAGGTGTGATTTTAATGACTTGGTAAATAGTTTTTAAAGGTACCAAAGCCTTCAAAAATATGTGTTGAGGGTCAAAAACTAGGAAAACAATGTTAAATTGACCTGAAATAGTTAGAAAATTATTTCTGATTTTTTTTAAAATTTTGGAACTAACAACAAAAAATATTGAGTTATTGTTTTTTTATGATTATCGTAAATGGGGTTTTAGTGTTTTAAAACACAAAAATATGTGTGTAACAGTCAAAAATATAGAAAATGACCGCATATTGACATGAAATAATGGGGAAACCATCATTTAGTTATTTTTGACACATATGAAGAGAAAAAATATCAATCCTATGTGTGGTGTCATTGTAATGGCTCAATAAATAATTTTTAAAGTTATCAAAGCCTTTAAAAACGTGTTTCGAGGGGTTAAAACGTGAAAAAATCACTAGATTGCCACTGAAATTAGTGGAAAATGACTATATATTTATTTATGAAATGTAGGAATTGATGGTATGCCATTCCATGGTACAATTTTCATAGGATTCCCATAAATTAATTTTTAGTGTTTTAAAACACTAACACGTGCATGTAATAGTAAAAAATAAATAAAAAAACTCATATTGACATGAAGTAATGTGACAACCAGAGTTGAGTTATTTTTAATCTGTACACATATAAAACACATCAATTCGATGTGCGGTGTGGTCAAAAGGAATTGATAAATAGTTTTTAAAGGCACTAAAGCCTTTAAAAACTTGTGTTGGTGGGGGGGGGGGGTTAAAAACCAGTAAAACAAAATAAATTTTTTATGAAATCACAATACAATAACTATAGTTTGATTTTTGAAATGCAAGGACTGAAGAAATATCATTCTATGTTATGGTTTTCTTGTGATTCCCATAAACATGTTTTTTTTTGTATTTGGAAACACTAAAACATATGTGTACCCATATAAACCATATAAAATGACCTAATATTAACATTAAATCATCAAAATTCACCACTTATTTATTTTTCATGTGTAAGTGTAGAAAACATGTCAATATGATGTGTGGTGAGGTCGAAATGACACGATAAACAGTTTTTAAAGTTACCAAAACCATTAAAACATGTGTCAGGGGGTTAAAACCAAGAAAATGATATTGGATTAACATGAAATCATAGGAAAATGATTGTATATTGTTTTTTAAAATTTTGTAATTGATGGAACGTCATTCTAATTTACAATTTTCCTAGTATTTTCGTAAACTGGTTTTTAGTTTTTCAAAACACAAGAACATGTGTGTAATGATCCAAACCATATAAAATGACCTTATATTTATGAGAAATCATTTTAAAACCACCATTGAGTTATTTATGTTTTTTATTACTAGAAAACATGTCAATATAACATGTGGTGGGGTCATAATGACTCGAAAAACTGTTTCTAAAGGTACTAAGTCCTTTAAAAGTATTTGTTGGGGGTGGGGGGGGGGGGTCAAAACATGGAAGACATCATCATATTTACATGGAATTAGAGTATATATTTTTTATATTTATTTTTAAAATTTAGGAACTTACATCATAAAATTCCAATTTACCATTTTCTTTGGACACCCATAAATACAATTTTAATTTTTTAGAACACTATAATGTGCGTGTAACAATAAAAACCCTCATAATCAACCTCATATTAACATAAAATCATGGGGAAAACAACTTTGAGTAATTTTTATTGTGTAAGCATAAAAATACATCAATTTTTCATTCACTACAATCTGAATGTCCCAATAAATAATTTTTAAAGGTACCAAAGTCTTTAAAAATGTTTTTTGTTTGGTCAAAACCAAGAAAACAACCTTGGATTTCCCTAAAATCAAAGGAAAATGACAATGGATTGAATTTAGAAATTTCAAATCTGATGAAACATCATTCCACATTAGGGTTTTCAAAATATTCCATTATAAATTTTTTTAGTGTTTCAAAACACTAAAACATACATATAATAGTCACTACCCAAGAAAATGACCCCATATTGATGTGAAAACATCTAAAAACCACTATTGTGTTATTTTTTATGTTTTTGTCATGAAAACATTCCAATATGACATGTGGTGTGGTGTAAATGACTTGGTAAATAGTTCTTAATGGTATTGAATCCCTTAAAAACTTGTGATGGGGGTGGGGTTAAAACGAGAAAAAAAATCTTTGGATTGATTTGAAATCTAAGGAAAATTAACTTAAATATATTTTTTAAATATTGGACCGACAACAAATCATTTTAAGTTATGGTATTCCTGGGATACCTGTAAAAACACTTTTAGGGTTTTAAAACACTAAAACGTACACATAATAGTCAGAACCGAAGAAAAAACCACATATTCACATGAAATCATGGTAAAAAAATTGTTGAGTAATTTTTTGATGGGTACAAGTAGAAAACACATCAATTTTATGTGCGGTGTGATCAGAATGACCCAATAAATAGTTTTTAATGGCTCCAAATCATTTAAAAACATGTTTTAGGGCATCTAACCCAGGAAAACGTCATCGTATTTCCATGAAATCAAGGGAAAAAGAGTGTATATTTATTTTTGAAATGAAGGAAATGACTTCACATAATTATTAGTTATGTTTTTTTAATAGAATTATAAACATGTTTTTAGTGTTTTAAAATACTAAAACTTACGTTTAATGGTCAAAACCTTAGAAAACAACATCATATTAACATGAAATCATGGAATAACAACCATTTAATGATTTTTAAAATATATATTGTGCTTTTATATCAAATTATTTAAAATTTTGAAAACATTGTTTGTCAATTTAAAAATAAATTAAAATGCTATTTACCTATCCATTTTCAGTATCAAGTGTTGAATCATATCTTAAAGAAGAATTTTCAAGTTTTCAAAGTGTTTTTAATGATATATTTTTTATTTCATGTTAAAATTAATGTTGTTTAATTAACAAAATATCAACTTTTATGTGAAACATTATGAATATATTACATGTCTTTTATCTTTCACATTTCTTAAAAGTTTTTTCTTTATTGTAAGTGATTGATTCCAACAGTAGGTAAAAGGTTTTCCATTCTTATCCATGCCATTATTCAAAAGGTATTCATGATGGTTCTTAGTTTTGGTGGTATTTTTACATTTTATCAGTGATTCTACTATAATTAATATTTATTCTGGTTACTTTTATATGTTGCATTATTTTTTTGTTACAGTTGATGATATGATCTGGTCGATTTCTGTTGATGAGATGATGTGGATACAAATAGATGTAGTGGAGGATTTGGGGTGGATGTATAGTGGTCATTGGAGGATGTTGGATATATTTAATATTTATATATTGATATTGAGGTATGGGTTGACTGATGTTATGCTGACTGTGGATTTATGAATATATGATTTTTGATGTATGATATATGTATAATGGGTTTATCATTAATTTTCTTTTTAGTTTATTATATTTCATTATTTTTATATTAAAATTTATTTTTAAATATTTTTTGAAAATATATTTTATGAGAAATATTTAGCGGTAGTTTTTAAAAACTGCCGCTAAATAAATTAATGAAAATACTAATTAGTCACGGTTATTATTAACCACCACAAAACTTAACCACCTATAAATATATTAATGGTGGTCCAGTTCATCTTATCTATTTTAATTTTAGTTTATTTTTATGGGAAAAGACACCACTAAATAAAAATGAAGCAATCACTAAGTGAAACAAAATCCACATGAAATAACTGGAGACCATGTAAAACGTAGTGGTTTTAATAACCATCAATGATACCTAATTTTTAATAGTGAAACTAACATGAATATTAACACTTATAATGGAGTTATTGGATTGATATTTGTACCCGAAATCATATTTACAAACCAAATTTGTTGACTTGGTTAAATGTATTAATGATGAAGATTTTTTGATCAAATATATGAGAAAAGTTGAACTGAAAAATAATGGTGGAAAGATGAACAATTGAATCATGTTTGGTAAATGGATGTTAATTTTTGAAATTGTTACTATTTTTAAGGATAGAAAAATGAGTTGAATTTGATTATATTATGTTCGTTGGTTTAATTTTGAAAGACTGAGTTCATTGTTCAAAGTATGGAGGTTTGGTTTGTAGTTATTTCTTAGGATTTAGGTTATCTTAGTGTTTATAAAATTTTATCTATGAATTTTTTTAGGTAATAGTTGATGATGTTTTAGGTGGAGTGGATTTGGTTTTTGGAATTGGATGAATTATGGTTGAGTGTTGAGTAAACATCAATATATAGAGATTAGTTGATATATAGTAATGTATTGATAAATTCATATTTGTTGTTTTAATGATTCATGGAATGATTGATCTCCATATTTTTCTTGAGGGAGGAAGTTTCTTGGTGAATGGTAATAAATTAGTGTTTTGTAAAAATAGATCTAGGTATAATATATATCTAGCTGCATGGAATCACATGTAATGAGATGAAGCTCCATGAAGTTTCTATCACTTGAACCAAGACCATAATTATATCTAGGTTATAATGATCTGGAATCAAATAAGGGATCCTATTTGGTTAAGGATACAAATCAAAAGTTAAATAAAAATAAAAAATTCCATATGATGTTCTTGGGGGGAAAGGCAAGGCCATTGTGACCATGAGGTATTTTGAGGGTATTCTTAAATTATTTTTAGTTAATATTTTGAAGGGAACATCTCATCTAATATATGAATGGAATTATAAAATTGATATAATCTATTAGCTTTTTATAAGGATAATGGAGTGTTAAACATGTCTAACCTTTTCAATATAAACTATTAGTAGCAATGAGCTAGTGATCCATATTGAAATATCACTTAAGTAAGAAAATAATTCTTCTCCTTCATTGGTATCTTTTATTAGGTTATTTATCCTAGATAAGGATAATTATTATTATTCCTATAATATGTATTATAATAACACTACATAATTTATTCCCTTTTTTGTCAATTAATAATGAATTTTATTTGTTAGATTATTTAATTTTTATTTGTGACTTCATTCTTTGAGTAATTTTATCTTATTTTATAGTTTAAACATATTAATAATGGTCAATAATTAAGATTATAATGAATATCGATTGAATTTAATTTCATGGTGGTTACTATGTCATTAAATCATTTTATTTAAAGTCATTCAAACACACACACATATTTTGACAATGAATAAGATGAGTGTTAAATGTATAAACCAGTTCATAGAAATTGTTTCATAACTTTGCTAAATTTATTTGTTTTTTTATATTTCTTTTGATTCTTTCACAGTTTTTATGTCTATATCCATATAGAATATTTCATAATTAATAATAAAAAATGACGTTAAAATTGATCCTAGAATGAATCTTTTTCATGAGACAACCTTGAGAATCAATTTATTGAAATTCTAGAGGGATAAATTAATTTATTTAAGCCTCATGTTATGGTCCAACATTAGTAATTTTGAAAAAAAATTCTCCATTAGTTTTTTATGTGTTGTTGATTATATGTTGTTATAAAAATAAATAAATAATTCTATCTTTTCTTAGTTTTTTATGATTTTTAAACGATAAAAAGTTGTATTATTAAACATAATATATGTTTTATTTGTTTTCTTATGCCACTACTAGAATAGAGTCCTATTTACATGGTTTGAAACCATAGAAATAAGTTCCAAAATCATAGAAATATTCTAATTCCATATTTTTCAAGACCCTATGAGTTATTGTTATCATAGTAGGCCTATGACCATAGTTCTAAAAAACTATGTATATTGGTGCCATATTTCCAAAACTTAAAAATTGTGAGAATAGGTCATCTTACTTAATCTATTTCCACAGTTATAAAAACAATGGAAATCATTTAAATAAAAATTAAATACCAGTAATTTTGAAACGAAAAATATCATGAAACTTGAACAAACTTCTAACTAGAGGTCTTTGATTTTTTAATAAATTACTTATATTCGTATTTACTTGTTAGTTATTATAAATAATGAGTTATGAATTATGAATTTATTATTATTATTATTAAATTTAAATAAAGGGACATATTTCTAGGTATCTAAAATCCTTGGTAATAAGTCCTCACACCACTATCATACTACCACAGTTTGAAGAACTAAGGCCATAAAACCTCATTTTCTCAACCTACTACCACCATTGGTAAAACTACATAAGTTCGGGGATATTTTTTCCTAGTTCTAACAAAACAATGTCTATAGTTCATGATATATATCCTATTACCATGGTTATTTCAAATCCTGGTAAAAAATATTATAATAAGTCATTTTTCTAGTTGGGTTTGTTGTTTATATATTGTAATGGTTTTTTTAAAAGAAAATTATATATTTTTTAATTTTGATTATGTTTTTTATGAATTTTAATTTAAACGAGTTTTATTAAATGTTGAAGTGCCTAGATATGTTGTGATATATCACAGAGAATGGGTGATGAATCAGTGATACTATTTTTATAAATTCACCCCAACTATCATGGGTGTGGATACCACTTTAGAATCAACCATTACAAACTTATTAATCAATTCCTTGGAATATTTTTTATCCAATAGTAATATAAAATATTCTATTTATACAAATTGAAATCCTAGGATGAAATTTATTCCTCTAATAATAGATATTTCAAAGTGATTCTTATTTTTTCTAGAAAATTCCTAACAATATTTCTATTTTTAACCTAAAAAATGTAATTATCCACATAATCAATGATAATAATAATATCAGTGAACATATCCTTTACATGAATATTATTGAAAAATTTGCCTTTAGTAAATTTTATATCTCTCAAGTAGCTATAAAGTTTTTAATTTTAGGCTCTAGGGATCGATTTTTACCCATATAGATATTTCCTCATCCTAAATTCCATAGTTTTTTCATTGTTAGGAATAAAACAGTCATGTTCTATATTCGAGAAAGAAGACAACACACCCATCTAGTTGATTTTTTAATTATTGTGATCTACAATATCCAGGAACATACTTATGGATTCAAGCATTATATAAAATGAAAATATATCTTCAAAATAAGCTCCTTCAACCCGAGAGTAAAAATTTTAAACTAATATGGATTTATTTCTTGAAACATTATTAATCTTTTTTATAAAAACCCACTTGGTTCTAGTTATATTATTCTTTTTTTACATGGAATAAAATCCCATCTGGAATTACTTTCAATATGATCCATCTCATAATTAATTACATCTACCTATTCTTTATGTTTAGTAGAATTAACAACTTATTTTGGATTAACTTGAGAAATAGTGGATGTTTAGTTGTCAATTATCAACCTCCTTTTCTGAATTGGTTCACTTTTATTTCCAATTATATCTTTAACTTCTAAATCATTCTTCATCTTCTAATATTTTAGTTTCTTATCTTCAGAAGCACCATCATCATCATTTGTCTTATTTGAATCAATATCAAAATATTTGGTTAATTTATATCTTTTCCTCACTAATTTTAATAGAAATATAATTGTTATCTACATTTTTATTTTAAAAAATGGCTTCATTTAACTCACTAAAATTTTGTATATTTTCAATAATCCTTATAAAAAACTATCAAATAAATTTTGAAGTATCTTGTTCCAACACTTTTAGAATTTTCAATTAGATAAGTATCCAAAAAATACCTTCCTCATATTTCTCATCAAACATTTAAAAATATATACTGTTGATCTTCATCAAACACGAACATCTAAAAACACTAATGTTGTCCATAGTAGGATTATTATTTTACAACATCTCATAAGAATCCATATTTTATTTGGGCATTGGTAAGTTTCTATTTTTAATATACACAAATGTACTTATAGTTTACCTCAAGAATATATTTTCATCATTTTAATCCAATAAGAATTGTTTTTACCATTTCAATCCTAATTATATTAATTATTTATACAGTCCCATTTTTCTAGGGAATATAAGGAGAAATATATTTCTGTTTAAACCCATTATCTACAAAATAAGATTGAAAATAATTTCTAGGGAACTACCTCCCATGATTAAATATTAGCTTCTTTATATATACCTTTATCCTTTTCAACATCATTTTTGAAAATTTTTAACATCTCTTATACATTTTAATTTGGATTCATAAACATCACATTGATCAATATTTTAAATCCACCAATAAATATATTTAAGTATAAATCAGCTTTAGTTTAATTATTTTTCATAGTCCCAAAAACATATGAATGTAATAATTCATATTCTTGAATTTAAAATATTTTGTGTATTCACTATACCATAATTCCCTTTTTTAATGTTTCAAAAAAATATATCTATCTCAATTAAATTAGTGTAAATCATTAACTATATTTTACTTTTATATTTTACTCAGTTCTAAAGTTCCCAATGGTCATGCGAGGACACTGAGAGGGGGAGTGAATCAAGGTACCAAAATTTTAAATATTCTTATCTTTCTCTTTAATTATACCCTATTGTTACTAGAACCTCTATCTTGATTAAGAAATACATATCATTTTTAGGTTTACTAAACCATTACCTCAATATTCCATGGAGTAATAAATAAGAATAGAAAAACATGAAGTTTTTTACATGGTTCATATCCAATAAGGAAACTTATTAATTTCATTTTTTAACTCCTATCAAGAAATTAATTTCCACTATTATATTATATTGATGAAAGGTGCCCAATATTTACCTTGATAGGTGCATTATATTGCATCCCATAGTTTTTATCTCCCGTTGTTTGGTGGAATTGTTTATATTGGTACAACAAGTTCTTCAAGGGTCCTTCCCTGAACATAAGATAATGGATTTAGCTACTTGTGTCCATTTAGTGTTGTAACATTCTATACTTTCTGTTCCTCTCAATATCAGATTGAATAACATAGATGTTTATCCAAGAAAATCACACTACTTTTTTCCATCGTGAGTCTCGACACAATGATGATCAACAAAAGCAGTGTTAGTATCTTCTCCTCTCAATATATTTCTATGATATGAGGATATCATAGGCCCTATATTATTCTTCCTTGATGTGCATGGATCACCTAGATGTAGTAAGATCTATCATTATTACATATTTGATATTTTTTATGATATTAGTATTCGGTGATATCCTTTAATTTTTGTTCTTCCTGCTATCTTGGAATTCATAAAATATCATGAATTTAATTCAAAAATTATTTGTATAATAGATATGGAAACATTCCTTTAATTGAGATTGGATCTTCTCACTTAAAATATTATTAAAATTCAAGTTAATGTCTTCATTAAAATCCTCATAAATTTATACCCCATTACACAACTACTAACCAATTCCCCGAACCAAAGAAGTCACCGCTTGAACTCATGAATACCTCCCTATATTCCTGAGGCTTCCAACTAGAAATGATGGTCAATAGTGTTTTAATTTAAAGACAATACCATCATTTCATTGTAGGAAACAAATAAAAACACATAATTATCCACAAAAAATAATTCAAATATGAATAATCAATAAATAAGAACCAATAATAATAAATTAAATGTCAAAGAATTCAATCATGAAAGATTATAATCATTCCATCATACTATGACTGACCACCAACTAGGCTAATCATAACACACTACAAGAAATAAATAAATAGAATGTATGTGAGATCCACTATTATACCTGAGCCACATGTCACCCAGGTCCCAAATTTTCTAAGATATCCAACTAAATGACCATTAATTGGGACACTTTAAACCGTGTACCTGTGATTAGTCAAGATCTTCTTGGTTACCTAAGTGACTTGACTTCCCAAACAGGGTTTCATTACAACTTAGTACAGATCCACCAATTATTTCCTTTATAAAACTAGTAAATTTGTGTGTATTCTATGTGATATACTCATATAAATAAATAAAATGACCACATAAGAATAAATAAATTACAATTTTTAACCCATAGGCTCTAACATGATACCCAGAATGGACTATACCTACTGCAGCCAGTGCCAAAGTGTCTATGGGGATGCCACAAGACCATTCCATCCAATATCACTTAGAAGTGTGATTACTTAGAGTGTGTACAAGCAATAGAATTTTATTTTTCCTAACAACCAAATCCTAGTAGAAATTCCTAAAAATCCAATAGTATACTGATCATTCAAGGGGAGGTAAATCCCTCCTAGATTATCTCATGTATACTGCTCATATGGGGGAAGTGGGTCCCTCACACAATATTTTATAATAAACTAACCCTTTAGGGTGTAGTGTGCCCCTCCCATATCGTCTCACATATAAATCCGATTAGGGGAAAATGAATCCCTCTCTTCTATCTCATCAAAACATGCATGAAGGCCATATCCAAGGAAAACATAAATGGAATCCCATATCAACAAAAATACTTTTGGGAGTTTCATTCCATATGAATTATCCCATAATATGCATCTCAAAAGTGTTACCAAACTGTCTAAACCCATATCACATAATCAAGGTTGGTTTCTCAAGTACATGACATATCCTCTTCACTATATCAATATTAAGCACATAAAACTATTTTGGATTCGAGGTGACACCCAAAATTATAACAACCATTCCCACACATACCCTATTAGGGGTTAATATATCGTTGGGGCACTCCCAGGGTACCCTAGGCCACATCATTTCTCATACACCCTACATGTTTCTTCTAACCAAATCAAAAATTATGAGTCAACACCCATAACTTAGAGGGCATAAAATCCCCCAACATCATCATATTAACATCATAGACTCAATACCCCATGAGTAAAGTCTCTCTCACATTGCTCTAAAGATATGACATAATGCTTATCTCACATCCCTCATCATAAATTAATCCAATCACTCATCCTTTCATCAAGTCTTACCCAAGGCATACCAACAGAGGAATTCACATCTAAGTTGGGAGAAACACTCACCCCATAAAAATCTCAACTATCATAAAGATAATAGATAATATAAATTTTTCCACTTGGTCAATCCTTAGGAAATTTATCTAAATTCATCACCCACCTCTACCTAGAGGTCACTGAGGGAACCTATCACTAGGATTGATAGATATCATTCAATATATTTTATTTAATTCATTTCATTTATAAAATTTCCAAGTATAAGTATCACATGGAATATATATATAATCATGACCTCAACCATCGGTGACCAAGGCATCAATAAGTGTTCAAGTGGGTACTATGTCCCTTAACACCTCCTTCTATCCACATATAGTGGAAATCAATTTATTTAAAGAAATGTTCTATCTTCCTTGATGAGGAGTCTGAATTTTACATAGATATAAATAAAATGAATAATTCCATAGCGATATTCTCAAGGACCACATACGTTAATATGAATTCATTTTAATTTAATTCACAGCTAGTCCATTACTACCTAGGATCACCCATGATCATAAGAGCTCTTAATCGTCTATATCAAGCTATAACTCCCAATTCATTTAATTTTATACTATTATAATTAATTTTAAAATTTAAATTAATCTCACATAATTCATAAAAATTTACTAGTAATCATCCACTCATTTAAATGTTAATCAATTAGTTTTTTACACTCCCAAAACGTGCCCAAACCCGATCCAAACAAAATCCCCCACATTTACTAATGAATAAATGGAAAATTTAATCTATTTCAACCCAAATACCTAGATAATTTCATATAGTGGAAAAACTCCTTCCAAATGACATTTGATAATGTGAAAAAATAATCTTGAGGTAACCTCCCTCCAAGATGAGAAAATTGCCTTCATCCTCGACAAATTCCATCATGCTCTAGCGGAATAAGTTCAAAAACATAACCCAAATATTTTGAAATTTCAGATGATAAAGGGGAACAAGAAAACATTAAATAAATGTAATAAATCTAAAAAAACACATTCAAATTATAAAAAAGAACCCCTTTAGTATGGGGATGCAAGGGGGGAATATATGAAGTATAGAGTTAGAAAAAATTGATTTCTCTATGAATCACTACACCCTAAAATACAATATAGAAAAAAGGTAAATTACTTTCCTAAGACTACATAAAAGAACTAAATGAATATTTTTTTTGATGTGGAAATAGGGGCCACGATGTAGATCCCCCTACCATGGAAAGGCCAGGGATCTACAATAAAGTCCACCTTTGGGGAAACCCAAGGCCTTACCTACGGAGCAGCCTCTATGGTGTAGTTCTATGAAGATATAATGTGGTCCTCATCAACTTTCTACAAAGTACAATATATTATCCTTGGTTGTGATATTACCAAACCCCAAGTGATAGTGTTGACCCCATATCCCTCCTTCTATATCTAAGAAATAGGTTCTTGGGCTGTGTCATGGTCTTCCTCATCCAGGATAAGGACATTCTACAGTGTGGCTTTTGGGTTACGGTGCAACCACACTTGAGGGGGTAGGGATCCCAACCTCGAGGACCTCCACCTCTTGTGGAATGGACCCTAATACAACACCCAATTTTTCTATGATCCCTCTATGATGAAATACTGTACCTTTAATTATATCCTTTTGAACATAAAAATATAAAGAAAAGTATGGAAATTTACCATGGAATAGGCCATAGGGAAAAAATGTGGCCCCTCCCCTATAGAAAAACACCATTTTTTAACTCTATAGGATGCATATTGTTCAGAATTTGTACATAAAACATCAGCTAGGGTCCACCTTAATCCTTATTTGATTCACACATGAGCACTCAAACTGCTAACCGAGTCATATTCCATGTCCCATAATATCTCATTGATATGGTCAAGTCTAGGAATTCCAATATGAATTTATATACTCAAATTCCCCCCTCACCAAAATCAAAAAAAATAAAAATTCCCTATAAAAATTATAACTTAGGAAGGCATGGGGTTTTATAATCTCCCTATCATATCAGCTCTCATCCCTAAGAAGCTTCAATAATCTTTCTACTATATATATTGACCTAACCCAGTTATAAATTCTTTACTAACTCACCGCGTTCTACCATATAATTATAAATGAGATTCTATTATGAAACTATAACATGAGAGAACACTATAAATCCATATAAAATCCACATTATTATTAAAAAAAATACTGAGATAGTGCTAAAAAACCATATAACCCAAGACACCATTATGTAATTAATAAATTTATCCCAAGGACTATGATTATTTACACCATAGGACTCATCTCATTAGGGTAAATTATGAACCATGATGTTCCCCACCATTGGAGTCACCAATATAAACACAATACTAGTGGTTCATCAACCATATTGGTGTATTTTTCAACTCAAAATATTAGATTACACATGAAAACAATGATGGAACCTCCTTAGGATGGCCATTCTAAAAAACACATAGGAATACCCACTAATGTGCTATCTCATTACCCTATCACAATGAATAAACTACCCGAGGAATCACAAGATCATATAAACACCCCCATAAAAGTTTGAACCCAAATTTCAATGTAATTACATAGTCATATCATTGACTAAACAAACTAGTTTTCATGATCTAACCCAAGAAGAAATGCATAATAAATCTGAAACACACTCAAATAAAATCAAATACCTTCCTGATCCTGATTCCAGTACAAAAAACCCTTATAAACCATATTAAATACATAACACTTGTATTCTATAAGGAACCAAAGAAAACCAAATTTATCTTCTCACTAATATGAAAATGTCATCTCAACCATCCAATGACCGGTCTCATCACAACCATAACACATCCCACATAATGGTCACACCTCTCTGATCTATTCAAGGATTCATTCATGGGAGTATCCATATCATCTCTCCACTGAACCAATATATTGATATATATATATATATCCCATACCCTATCCATTATGGCATATGATAGCCTGACATGGCTATCCCCCTAATAACCAATAGCCAATATGAAACATCAACCACTGATCATTCTTGACTCACTAGGAACGTCATCCTCAACACCTACCAAATTTTTTCGATAATACATGCCACACCCTAAAACCACCAATGATTCACTCACCACCATATGAATTAACCTATACTGATCCTTGAGTTTAACCTCAATAGATTCCATCATCTCACATGCATCCCTACTCTCAAGCCACACTCATCCCCTCTGAGGAAACAAATATATAGGATAATGCTTGGATAGACAAATCTACTACACTATGACCCAATTTTGATGTCACATCTCACTATAGAGGCACATTTACCATTTTCATGAAAAAACTTATGGAAACCAAGCCTATATGAATTACATAAAATTATTAGTCCCCTATCTTCACCATTTTTCATTATTCTAGAATTCAAATGGGTGCTGCATGTAACCAGTGTGCACTTCCCTAGTCTCATCCAATCCCAATGAGAATACACTCTTATACACTAAGTAATATACCCCCAACTGATTACCCATGATAATTTCATCATTAAACTTAGTTTTTCATTCCAAAACCAACAACCATTATTAACTCTCATGTCAATCTCATTTAACCAGAAGCACCCTCGACACACATTTTCAAATTGAGGTATCTCAGCTTTGAAAAAGTTTATAACATTCTCTCATCATACCAAAGAAATAATATATAGAATCATTAGGGCTAAGAATCCAAACTAATCCTTCCCTCAAAATCCATTCTATATGCCTATACAACATACTCAGTGGAACCTTCCATGGACCGATATCATATCCAAAAGCATATACCCTTGGTTTTTATCTCTAAGGTACTGCCATGTATGAGAAAACACCTCTCCCAAGTTACCCTCATATGTCATAAGGAATTATTCCATCCCATATAGCCTATAAACCATGTACTAAATAAGTTAAAACTAATAAGAAACATCTATGTTCCCATTTCAATGATCATAAGGAGACCAGGGTGCCTAACTATCCATCGTAGTTCCTAAAAAATATGTACATCAGACATCACAAGATAATTTTTCATCCAAAGAGGGCATTGATTTTCCTTGGTAATTCGCATATATGACCACCCACTAGAGAATAGTGATATCAGGTTAATCCTCACCGAACCTATACATATTGGAACTACCCCATAAAAGATAATTGTCTCATATATTTATACACAATGACATAATCCAAAGATAGTTTTTATCAACTAAACCATATGCATATAGTTTCGATAAGTATAACTCAACCAAAAATCTCTATAGGAAAACACTCAATTTGGTTTTTTGATACATTAAATAACAAAAACAATTTTCTCTTTCAAAACCAGTATCACATTCATTCACTAAGGACATATTAATAATGGATCAAATTCCAATGTTGAACTAAAAGGTTCACTATACACCCCATGCACTAAGGGAATATATAGCTGTTAAAGATCATATTTCCTTATAATTCACATGACCCATAATAAGAGAAAACATACTGTGATTAAGTTGAGTAGAATTAGAAAAATAAGTTATATAGGAAAACAACATATATGTTTTTATTGATAGTTAATATAGTTTAACCATATATCTTCAGTGAAGTCAATCACACATAGGTAATCATATGTCATGTGAATACTACATGCTAAAAATGATTTATACCTTTGAGACCAGATCCAAAAACCCATAAATAATAAATATAAAAAACTCATGTGTTTCAAACAAGGTGAAATAATAAAATCATAAAATTAGAAACCAAAAATAGAAATAATATACCACTGGTAAACCAAACTTCTCAACAAAGAAAGTGTTTATGATTCACCAGTATGAGGTCCATCACTAGATATAACACGTTTCTATGTTACCTATCTACCATCTCCCCAAATAGTAAGACAAAAAACTCCAACACACTCTTTGACATCTACAACATAAATTATTTGATGCCAATTTATAACATCCTCCCCCATTTCTTGACCACTAAGTGTAGGATGAAAATATGATGTAGATGCTCAATATACAAGAGGGGGGGGGGGTGAATTGCATAAGTCAAAAAATTTCTTTGGTACTTTTAAAGATGGTATAAAACTTTATATTGGTTAACAATGTTAACCAAGAAAAATTCACAAGACTTTTTAGTCCAAAAAACTTGATAGATTCTAGAAATATGCTTTCAAAAATGAAACTTAAGAAAAGTTAAAAGGAAAATGATTCTACCTTAAAGCATATAGAATCTTACTAATAATAGTATACAAGTATAAAAAAGTATAATATAGTTAAAATTTCCTAATTAATCAAAATGCAGCGGAAAATAAACTTGAAACAATACAAGTAACATGTATAGAATCTTTTAACCAAAAGAGTAGGGTATCCAACAACCTTGGATAAAGGTCCCTTGATTTATACTTTCAAGAAATTCCTTCTTACCCACACCAAGGTAAGCCCTTGATAGAAATATCTAAGTCTTTCTTGATATCCCCAAAATCTGTCGAACTTCAAGGTAGTCAGAACCTCTATCATCTTATCAAGGAAGTCCCCAAACTTTAAGGTAGTCGAGACCTCTATCTTTATATCCTACAAAGCCCTAAAAATTTAAGGTAGTGGGAACCTTTGTCTTCCTATACTTGGAAGCCCTAAATTGTATACAAAAACAATTGGAGTCGTATGAAGTAATCAGAACAAGTTGTCCAGTACACACAAAGCATGAGAGTCTCTCTCTCTAGAAATCACTTCAGCAGCATATAATCTCTATAATTGT
This sequence comes from Viscum album, assembly GCA_963277665.1. Taxonomy (NCBI): domain Eukaryota; kingdom Viridiplantae; phylum Streptophyta; class Magnoliopsida; order Santalales; family Viscaceae; genus Viscum; species Viscum album. The sequence goes on along the minus strand of OY728152.1, from coordinate 1,373,980,597 downwards.
AGAACTTTCAGTAATTATGTAAGTTTTTTTGATCTTGTTCAAATGAGATCTTATTTATAGGAACATATCCAACAGTCAAATCCCTCCTCCAATAGTCATATTTTTCATTAAATTTCAGAGGGACCTCTACAGGTGTCACTCAAATAATGGTTTGTTAGAAACAGAATTCATGACATCATTTTATAACTATTAAAAGAGTAAGTATAAAATTGTTTCTCAACCAAATCAATTTTTTGGAGTCTAAGGAAAAATAAAATTTGTAGTCTAAGAAATTAATCATTCAGATTCTACATTATAAAGATATTCGTATAATATTTTTCAAGGAATTTCGAATCATAATTATATAGACTTTGGAGTATGAATTTTGTGGAATTCAGAGTTTGAATTATAAGGAATTAGGAACTTGAATTATATGGAATTCAGATTCTGAATTATAATGAATTCAGAGTTTAAATTCTAAGAAATTCAGAACCCGAATTATAGGGAATTAAAAGTCAGAATTCAAAGGAATTTGAAGTCAAAATTCTGAGGAATTTAGTGTTTGAATTCTCAACAATTCGGAGTCCAAATTTGATGGAATTCGGAACCAGAATTATGAGGAATTTAGAGTCTGAATTATAAGGAATTCAGAATTGGAATTTTGAGGAATTCAGAGTCTGAATTATAAGGAATTCAGAGTATGAATTATAAGGAATTTAGAGTCTGAATTCTAAGGAATTCAGAACCCGAATTATGAGGAATTCAAGACTGGAATTCTAAGGAAATCCAGAGTCTGAATTATGAGTAATCCAAAGTCTGAATTCTGAGGAATTTAGAGTATGAATTTTGAGGAAATCAGAATAAAAATTTCATAGAATTAGGAATCTAAATTTCAGGGAATTCAAATTCTGAATTTCATTGAATTCGGAACCTGAATTTCAGATAATTTGGATTCTGAATTTCAGAAAATTCAGAACCTGAATTTTAGCGAATTTGGAACCTCAATTATGATCCTAAAAACAAAATACTATATATCTAAGTATTTATATAATTCCTAGATTTTAGATGTGAAGCTGAATTTTTCACATAGGAATAAAAATAGTTAGATTTAGAGAAACAAAAATATGAACAATGAAAAACAGGTAATGATAAATTTTCCTTAGGGAAGAAAAATTTTCCTTATTAAAGAAAATATGAGTAAAAATATAATTTTATTTGAGGGAGGAAAATATTCTTCCATAAAATAAATCTTAGGGAAAATAAAATTTTCCTTGAGATAGAGTGTTTGTGATTTTCAATACATAGAGGAATGGAAAAGTCATAAGGAAACCTTATTAACTCAATAATCTCCCCCTTTTTGGAAGTCACAAACATCCTTACTGAAAATAATATTAGGAATTTGAAATTTTTATGAACTTGAAAATAAAGACTTATCTCCCTTTACTTATGGATCATAATCAAAATTCCTAACTCCCCCTTAGGCTTTCAAATCCCTAAGGATTGTATTCTTGATTTCATGAATATGATTTTACATTTTCATGCATACGAAAATCTTCATGATAAAATTTTTCCCTTAGATGAACCCCCCTTACTTATGGAAATTTATTCTTTACTTAGTATTATTTTTTTGACATTCCTTTCTCCCCCTTTGTGATTTTCAAAAAGGAATAAAGGGAATAGAAAAGAAAATATGGTACCTGAAATATTAGTACTAAACAACCAAAAATATGAAGTGAAACAAATATTTCATTAAGGTTTTAAATGAATTTTTACAATACAGAAATACAATAAAAGATCAGATTTGAATAAAATTATCCCTACTTCTCTTTCGGCATTAGCTTCTTCCCAATAGTTTTCAGCTTCTTGAGTTCCTTGTGATCATCTCCTACACACTTGAGTAGCTGATCTTGATCTTCACTTTTCTTTTCTAAGGCTTTAATTTTTTCTTCCTGATCCTTAAGAATATTAGCTTGAGCCTTCAATAATTCTTCTTATTTAGAATATTTTTCCTCAAATTTTATTCTAAGATCCCTTTCTCTCTTCCAATTATAAGAAACTGAATACGATTTCCCATTCCGATCTTTCAATTCTTGATTTCGAGTAGTTTCTCAAAGTGATATCTTTTCTTCAAAAGACTTGGTGAGATCTTTGAACTTAGAATCTTCAGTTTCAAAAGAATCCTTGAAATTATCTTGAAACTCATTGGGAATTATCATCTCTTCAATAGATTTCCTTCAAAAACTAGTCATATTCTTGAAAGATAGTTTATGGGATTCATAAATAATGAAAAAAGTTTTGAAATCAGCCTCAGGTTTGACCCACTTATCCACCACCATGGATACTGAATCTATTTTCTAATTTAAGTAATGATGAAGCATTTGGAATCTTGAATCTCTTCTGGGAAATAAAGGAATAGTACCTACCAGCTTCTTCAAAGACTGAACAAAAAAGTCATGGCCAAGAGAAGATGATTCTGAATTCTAATTCTTTGTTGACAAGGATTCTTTTTCAAGCACATCAACTTTCCTCTTTGATGAAGCACTAAGATATTTCTTACTGACCAAAGACTTAATACAAGTATCAATAATCACCTTCTTTCCCTTATCAGTTCTCAAAATTATTTTTCTTGTTTAATTGATTCATGTTCACTATCTGATAGATGAATAATCTTATATTCATCAACTTCTTCTTTCTTATCTCCTCCCTTAACATCCTCAGGTTATATGAAAACATTATTGTTACTTTCTTCATCAGACAATTTATTTACTTATTCCTCACCCTTGTCATCCTTTCTTGGGTTAGCAAGTTTTGAGGACTCGGCTTCAGTAGTTTGGATTGATAACTTTTCAGAAGGACTCTACTTTTCCTGATAATAATAAACTTGCTTTATCATATCCTCGGTATCACCAGTACCTTCTTCTTATTCTTCCACTTCTTCTTCTTACACTATTTATTCTTCTTGATCTCATTCTAAAATCACCAGCTTCTTTCCCATAGTCTATGGGATATATTCAATTAAAAAGGATTCTGGTACCAAAATTTTCATAGAAGCTTTCTCAACATCCTTAAGAAGAGACTTTACTATCTCAGCCTCAAAAATCTTCTTCTTTTCCTTCTTCTCTTTTTTTTCTTCTCAATCTCTTCAGTAGCCTTTTCTATTAACGATTTTTCATCAAAAGGGTCCAAGCCAATCTTAGGATCCCCTTCTTTGTTTTTTTCTTATCCTCTCTCCATTTTGAAACCACTTCATCAGGATAATATTTTTGTTTCTTTGAATTTGGTGGCATTTACTAAATTTCTTTAGCCATATGATTTTTTCCTTCTCTTCAATTTCTTTCACCTTTTTCTTCCTTCCACCTTTTTGATAGGTTTTAGATACAAGAGGCCTCTTTGATAAAGCTTCAACTTATTCATTTGATAAATCATAAAACGCTTTGGATTCACCAGAAAATCCAGTTTTCATTCTTATTAGAGTTTCATCACTCAGCAAAATTACCCTGTAATTTAGTGACTTCGACTTGCTGGAAATTTTCATTGATTCTAGACAAGAAACAATGATATTAGATATAATTTCATATACAAGATAATCTGAGACTTTTGATTCCCATTCTTTATATTCTCAATCATTACTAAGATATACCTAACCAAGTTTATCTACCCCAGATTCACTAAGAAATACAAAACATATATATCTCTCTTCTTCAAAGTATCATTATCTATCCTCGGAATGATAAATCCTTGAACCCAAAGTTCAAGAATCTGAAATTTTATGGAAGATGAAGAATCTTGGGAGTCTTAACTCCAAAAAACAAAGACACCATATGGCCTTTTCCTTATCAATACTTCCTATAACATCAGGTATCTTATGTGAAAAAAATTCATCTTATCCTTAGTAAGGTATTCCAATTAGACTGGATTCCTTAGAAAAAGAAATAGAATAAGTTTAATCATAACTCTTGAAAGAAAATTTATCTTTTCCTCCTTGATTCAAAAAAGATACAGATTCATAGAACTCCACTAGCAACTCTGGAATAGCCAGATCCTCTATCTTGGGTTTAGATACAACAACTCTCTCCCAACCATTTAACTAGATGTTTTTTGAGATCATTGAGTCATACTTATTAAAGAAATCTAGGTCTACCATCCTTTCATGATAAATCTTCGATTGAGAGATTTCATTTTCAGTTGAAATTTATTTTTGAGGAGAGGCTTCTTTAGACATTCAGGACTAATGAAACATAAAATATCTGGAATGACCATAAAAACTAAGACAGAACATCAGCACATGATGGCTTAAGAAATAATGTGGGATAATCATCGAGGAGGCTTTAAATAGGTGATTGAGGTGATGATTAGACTTCCAAACATAATTCAACCGTTGAAAGCCATATTATCAAATCTGATGGTTGATATGATAACTAAAGAAGGATTTTGATAGGTTCTGATCTTTTGAGGGTTTTTAAGATATACATTCGGATTTAAGAAAAAGTGAATCCAAATTTTTTTCTTAAATATAAAAACAAAAAATAAGTAAAAATATTATTACAAGAACATAGGAAAGAAAACATACCTTTTATATTTCTAGGAAGATTATTCATAATAGAAAAAAAAATATTGAATGACTTTAGATTCTGAAAATTTTTATTGCCAAAAATTTAGACAATGAAAATTCTGTCTATGGAAATAAATAAAATTTATACTACGGAAAAAAATTTATTCTACGGAAAAATTTGTTAACGGAAAATTTCACTACAGAAAAAATTTTGATTATGAAAAATTTTGAATACGAAAAAAATTTGATAAAAAAATTGACTAATAAGAAAATGTACTCCCCCAATGAAAAAGAGTTTCTTACTATAATCAGATATGTCTCAAGAAAAATTAATATATAATATTACCTTACGGTTATCATTCCTAACTTCTATTTTATGTATTCAAATCTGTTGAGGGGTAAAGATTTTGTGAAAATGTCAGCATGTTGATCTTGCGGTATGATAATTTGAAGAATGATATCTTATTTTTGTGTTTGATCCCTAAGAAAGTGATGCCTAATATATATGTGTGTTGCACAAGAGTGATGTGTAGGGTTTTTAATTAAGGCTGTGGTAGTAGTATTATAACACAATGTTTGTGTTTTGGTAAAACTCTTACCATAGTTTGTGATTGTGTGTTTCATCACAACACTTGAGCACAACAACTTCTAGCTGCTACATATTCAGCTTCAACAGTGGAAAGTGCTACAAAGTTTTGCTTTTGGAATGACCAAGAAACTAATGAATATTCTAAAAAATGTCAAGTTCCGGATGTACTTTTTCTATCCATTCTACATCCACCAATGTCAGCATCAGAATTTTTTTTAAAACAAAATAATTTCCAGAAGTATAAAAGAGTCTTAGATCCATGGTTCCCTTTAAGTAGAAAAAAATCATTTTCACTGACATTAAATGATATTTCTTAGGATTGGATTGATATCTTTCACATAATCATACTAAAAACAATATGTCTGGATGACTAGCTTTCATGTAAAGTAGACATCCTATCATACCTCTAAAAGATGTTTGATCTACTGGTTTCCCAGCATGATCAAGATCAAGTGAATTTGAAGTACCAATGGGAGTACTTATATTCTTAGTGATGTCATATCCCTAATTTTTAAGAAGATATTTAATATACTTATGTTGGGATATATAGATTCCTTCTAGTTTTTGAGAAATTTGAAAACCAAGGAAAAATGTTAAATAACCCATTATACTCATTTCAAACTCAGATTTCATTAGATCCGCAAAGGAATCAGTTAAAGATTGCTGATTTGAACTAAATATAATGTCATCAACATAAATTTGAATAATCAAAACATTTTTCTTATCTTTATTTATAAAAAGGTTTGGATCAGCATTTCCCTTAACATAATTGTTTTGAAGAAAAAACACTGTAATCCTATCATACTAGGCTCTAGGGGCTTGTTTAATCCATATAATGTTTTGGTATGTTTGAAAACATGTTCATGATGTTTTGAAGCTTCAAAACCAGGAGGTTGTTCAACCAAAAACTTCCTCTTGAAGATAACCATTAAGGAAATCACATTTAACATCCATTTGAAAAATTTCAAGGTAGAAGAATGCTGCAAAGTAAAGTATAATACAAAGAGATTCAAGTCTGGCTACTAAAGAATAAGTTTCTTAATAGTCTATTCCTTATTTTTCATTATATCCTTTAGAAACCAATATATCTTTTTTTCTTAAAATGATTCTATTTTCATCACACTTATTTACTCCAATAACAGAATTTTCCTTAGGTCTTTCAACCAAGGTCCAGACTTTATTCATTTCAAATTCATTTAGTTCACCATGCATAGCTTTTATCCAATCATCATCACCTAAAGATTCATTATTACTTTTTGGTTATAATTGGGGAAATGAATGCTAGATGTTCTACTTCACTTATTAAGGAACTTCTAGTCCTTACAGGTTGATTTACATCACCAATGATACTATCACTGGGATGATTCTCAAGAAACAAATGATTCAAGTTTTGTAAAACATGTTCATCAAAGTATGGGAGGAATTATTCTGGGGGTAAATGCTTCAAAAACATTTTCTTGAACATTTTCATTATCAGAAGGATCTTCTATAAAGGGTTGATAATCAGGTTTGGAAAACACCTCTGAAGATGTAGGTTGAGGATGTTTAAAAACAAAAGGATCAGTTTCATCGAATTTAACATGTACTATTTCTTCAACAGTACAAGTATTTTTATTGAAAAATCTATAAGCCTTAGATGTTGTAGAGTAGCCTAAGAAAATTCATTCATCAGATTCTGGTGCGAATTTGTGTAGATTATCTTTAGAATTCATAATTAATATCTTCCAACTAAAAACCTTGAAGTAGGAAATTATAGGTTTTCTACCATTCCATAAATCATAAAGGAGTTTTGTTAAGAAATGTTCTAATCAAAACACAGTTTATAGTATAATAATAAATACTTATAGATTCAACCCAAAAATTTCTGGCTACCGAATATTCACTCAACATGGTTCTTGTTATCTCTTGAAGTATTTTGTTTCATTTGTCAACAACACCATTTTTTGAGGTGTTCTTGGTATTGAGAAGTTATGAGAAATACATTTGCTAATAAAAAATGTATCAAAATCAGAATTTTGAAATTACTCTCCATGATCACTATGGACAGTTATCAATGGAAGGTTTTTCTCATTTTTAACTCGGGGTCTAAAAATTTTAAAATAAGAAAAATATTCATATTTCTTTACTATAAAATAGATCCATCGAAATCTTGTGCGATCATCAACTAAGAAAAATACATAATATTTTCCTCCAATGATTCCAGTTTGTGTTAGACCAAAAATATCCATATGCACCAAATATAATGCATCAGTGGTTGAGACTTCACTGACTAATTTAAAACTTGATTTCTTTTTCTTTCCATATTAACAAGGATAACAAACTTTTTAAGAATCAAATATAAGAACCAGTGGATCCTTAAATAGTATTTCCTTAGAGAGTTTTCATAGGTTCAAATGGTTACAATGTCCTAAACTTCTATTCCATAACCAAGAATGATATTCTATTGCACTAAGACAAGGTAGATCTTGGCTCTTATAGTCTTCTATGTTTAGTGTGTAAACATTCTCTTTCCTATGGGCAGAAAGACTAAAATATTATTTGGAATTGTGTACTAAATACTTTTCATTCATAAAATTCACAAGGTAACCTTCATCACATAATTAACTTATGCTAATAAGGTTTTTCTTAAGACCCTTAACAAATAAAACATTTGAAATTAATGTTTTTCCAAGAAGAACAATGGTACTTAAACCAATAATTTCTCCCTGAGCATTATCTATGAAAGTTACTTTTCCTACCTTCATCTCGATAATATTTTCAAAGAAGTTTTTGTTACCAGTCATGTGCCGGGAACATCCACTATTTATGTATCATGTATTAATATTGGAACTATCTTTATTTTATTTAAAATAAAAGTGTTAGACTTTCGAAACCCAAACTTTCATGGATCTGGAAACTTCATAATGAAAATTTTTAGGAATCCACATTTTCTTTATAAAATAAGATTTATGAAAACCTAAAAACTAAGTGTTGTTTAAGGTACAATTTTTCCCCAATGCCCACCTCACTAACATTTAATGCATAATGGAGCACTTTGAGGAACACAATAATTGTTACTAAAAATCAGTTTTGAATGAGTATAACCAAATCCAGAATTATTCCTTAGAGATTGAATTTAGGAATACAACTTATCAAAGTTTTCCTTAAGGTAATGTTTGAAAAACACTTCCTCAAGGAAAATATTTCTGAATTTAGCTTAATAAATAAGTTTATATCCTCAAAAACATTAGTTTTAGCACTAGGGTTAGTCTTGAAAACATTTTTCTTAGAAATTACTTTTTCTAGATCCTTAAAATTTTTATCCTTATAAGAGTTAACTTCCTAAGGGGGTTTTGAAGTATATTCAAAATCATAAATTTTCTTATCAAGATCTTTTGAATGATCTGATACTTCATTAGTAAGAATATAAATCCTATATTTTTCCTTATCATCATTTTTCTAGACTTTAGAATTTTTATTCTCAAGGAGCTTAGAAAACCTAGAAAATTCTTCATAAGTAGGTAAAATATTATCTTCATCAGAAGAAGATTTTTCATCTGAAGATTCATAGTATTTGATATCACTAAAATCAGTGTTCAAGGATTCATTGGTTATCGATTTAGAATTGTGTACCTTTTCCATTAAACAATTATTTTCAATAGGTATATTGAAAAGTTAACCAAGATTCTTCTGACTAGAAGATTCATACTCTGAGGATTCATCAGAAGAGTTTCCACAACTGGCACTCCAGGTGTAATTTTCTTTCAGAAATTTGTTAGATTTATATTTTTAGTACTTCATTCTATTCCTCTCATAATTAAATTCCTTTCTATCCTTTCTCTTGACCATAGGACAATCTGGCCTTATATGCCCTGGTCTTTTGCATTCATAACAAGTGACTTCAGAGACTTTCTTGTCCTTTCTTTCCTTCATCATATATCCATACTAAAAGTCTTTCTTCCCAACTATCTTGTTCATCCTTCGATCAAGATTACCTAGTTCATTATCAGAATGTTCACCTTCGCTTGATTCAAATAAAACAATAACCTTCTTAGATTTAGATCTTATAACTCTCTTAGGAGTCTTGGATTTAATAGGATTTGAAGTAGTTGTAAAAGAAACACTTCCATTTACACTATTCTTTTTAATATTGTTAGCATCACACTTCATTATTGTTTCATGTTAATGAAGGGTTCCAAACTGTGCATCAAAAAAAATCTGAGTAACTTTTGTATTTTCATCTATATTTATCCTCTTGGATTTCCATTCATTAGGCATGATGTCCATAATCTTGTCTATAAGAGCTTCATCATCCAAACCTTTCTCACCCATTAATTGTAATCTATTTACAATAGTCATGAATCTTTGTTGTACCTTACATATAGGTTCTCCATAAGGAAAGCAGAAACCATGATACTCAGCTCTAAGCATAGCTCTTCTAGTTTCGATAACTTTGAAAGTTTCAAAGTGATTTACTTCAAGCTTCTTCCAAATACAATTTGCTGATTCAAAAGAAGAAATATGGCTATATATATATCCCTTTTCATGGAACATAACAATGTATTTCACACCTTGTAGTTTAGTTGATATTCCAACTTTTCTTGATTAGTAAAAGTTCATAATTCTTTAACAAGAATATTTTAATCTCCAGTAAGAATAACAATGTTTTCCACTCCAATATTAATAACAAAAGTATTTATATGATCACTCTAATATTCATAATCATTCCCATCAAATATAGGTGGTCGAGTAGGATTAATATTTTCTGTCGAACCAACATTCATTACTGCCATCTCAAAAAATATCTTTCCATAGAAACTTGTTAGTAATAAAATTTTGTAAACTAGGATAAAAATATCCTAAGAAAGGAAAATATAGAACAATGAAAAAATGAGAATGAAAACCTATCGTTGAATATAAATATATCAGAGACCTGCTCTGATTCCAATTGTAGGATCAAAATATGATGTAGATGATCAATATACAAGAGTGGGGTGAATTTTATACTTTAAAAAATTCTATTGGAACTTTTAATGATGTAATAAAACATTCTATTATTTAACAATGTTAAACAAGGTAGATTTATAAGTCCTCCTAGTTCTACCAACATTTTAGATTTCGGAAATATGGTTCTAGAAATGAAACTTAGGAAAAGTTTACTAGGACAAAGATTCTACCTTAAAGCATATAGAATCTTACTAATCAGACTATACTAGTATAAGAAAGTTTAAGATAGTTATAATTTCCTTATTAATCAAAATGCAGCGGAAAATAAACTTGAAACAATACAAGTAACAAGTATAGAATCTTTTAACCCAAAGAGTAGGGTATCCAACGACCTTGGATAAAGGTTCCTTGATTTATATTTTCAAGAAATTCCGTCTTACCCACACTAGGGTAAACCCTCTATAGGAATATCAGAGTCTATCTTGCTATTCCCGCAAGCCCTCGATTTTCAAGGTAGTCATCACCTATGTCTTCCTTATCTAGGAAGTCCTCGAACATTAAGGTAGTTGGCACCTATGTCATCCTATACCCAGAATCCCTCGATTGTACACAACAACAATCAGAGTTGCATGAAGCAATATGAACAAGATGTTCAGTACACATAAAGCATGAGAGTATTTATCTCTAGAAATCACTTCAGCAGCATGTAATCTTCAAATTTGTAGAACTATTAGTAAGTATGTAAGTGTTTCGAGCTCGTTCAAATAAGATCCTATTTATAGGCACATCTCTAACAGTTAGCTGCCTCCTCCAATGATCATATTTTTCCTTAAATTTCAGAGGGACCTGTACACATGTCACTCAAACAACAGTAAGTTAGAAACAGAATGCATGACATCATTTTATAACTATAACAAGAGTAAGTAAAATATGGTTTCTCAACAAAATCTATTTTTTAGAGTATAAGGAAAAATAAAATTCGGAGTCTAAGAAAATAAAAATTCAAAGTCAATATTACAAGGATATTCATATTTTGTTTTTCATGGAATTTGGAATCATAATTCTACAGACATCGGAGTCTGAATTTTGAGGAATTAGGAGTTTGAATTCTAATGAATTCAGAACACGAATTATGAGGAATTCAGAGTCTAAATTATAAGAAATTCAGAGTTGGAATTCTAAGGAATTAGGAATTGGAATTATGAGGAATTCAGATTCTAAATTATACAGAATTTAGTGTCTAAATTTTGAGGAATTAGGAGTTTGAATTCATAGGAATTCAGAGTCCGAATTCTAAGGAATTCAGAATCATAATTTTGAGGAATTTCGAGTCTATATTCAAAGGAATTCATATTCTGAATTATAAGGAATTTGGAACATGAATTTTGCGGAATTCAGGACCTGAATTTGGAGGAATTTGGAGTCTGAATTCTAAGGAATTTGGAATCCGAATTTCAAGGAATTCTAAATCTGAATTTCAGAGAATTCAGAGTTTGAATTTCAGGGAATTCGTAACGTGAATTTCAGAGAATTTAGATTCTGAATTTAATAGAATTCAGAACCTGAATTTTAGAGAATTCGGAACCTGAATTCTGATCCTGAAAATATAATAGTCTATATATTAGTATATATATAATTCAAAGGTTTTATATGTGAAACCAAATTTTTAATTTAGGAATAGAAAGAGTTATATTTAGATAAAGTAAAATTTGAACAATGAAAAATAGGTAAGGATAAATTTTCCTTGGGGAATAAATTTTTCTTTAAGGAAAATCTAAGAAAAAATAGAATTTCCTTGAGGAAGGAAAATCCTTCTTAATAAAATAAATCTTAGGGAAAATAAAATTTTCCTTGAGATAGGGTTTTGGTTATTTTCAAAACATAGAGGAATGGAAAATTTATAAGGAAACCTTATTGACTCAACATTAAGTTACAACCAAACTGGAGGAGCCACTACTTGACCTAAGGTATGCCAACAAATATAATAATGGTTAATAACTAGTAGTAAGGGTCAATGGTTTTATAATATAGAGAATATATCCTCATATGAAAGTATGAAATAATGAAAAATAAAACAAATAATTATCCACCACAAATAATCAGAGTACACATAATCAATAAACAAGAATGAATAATAATAAATGAAATGTGGAAGCATATAATCATGCATAATCATAGTGATTCGAACATAGAATGATATACCACCCACCAGCCTAATAAAAATACATCAAAAGAAAAAAATAAAGAGGTTGTATTATTTCTCCACTACTATCCCTAATCCATATATCATATATCACCTGACTCTGTCCAAGATATTCTGATGAATAATAAAATTTTGGGACTCTTCCTAACAAGAATCCACGATGAATGAAGATATACTATTTTACCCAAGTGTCATGGATTCCTAAGTTGATTATGTGTACAAAAAAATACAGATCACCATTGTTGTACCATACATAACATGTAAAGAAGTGTGTATTCTATGTGATATAACAATCTAAATAAATAAAATAAATATAGAAGCATCAACAAATAACAACTATTGATCCTCATGTTCTAATGTGACATCGAAGATTGACTATACCTACTACGTCCAATGATCAAGTGTCTCTAAGAACATAATAGGGCCATTCTAACCAATACTAGGCCCATGGATGATTCTTAAGAGAAAATACTATGCAATCTTATACCATCAGGCTCAATAGCTAGATCCTAGGATTATGTTTTAGGTATCTGATAATATAATGATAACTTAGGGAGTAGTGTGCCCCATCTAAATTACATCATGTATACCTTTCACTGGGGGGTAGTGCATCCATCCTATAACTTCTATTAGTAAACTGATCACTTGAGGGGTAGTGTTTCCCTCTTAGATTATCTCATATATATGTCTCATTGGCGAGAAGGGTTTCCCTCCCCCACATCTCATCATAATAGGCATGAATGATGGATCTATGGAAAACATCCAAGGAATCATTTGTATCAATAAGAATCTTAGTGGGATGTGGATCCCACAAAAATCATCCTACAATACACATCTCTTAATGGTTAGCACACTATCAAAACCCATCTCGCATAATTTAGGTCATCCTCTCAAGTACACAAATTTTTTTTCATCACTATAGCTATATTACGATCACAATATAAATTTGGCTCTAATATGACTCTTGAAGCACTACCATAGATGAGTGCATTTTCAAAAAAAAATATATCGACACTAAACCAAAAGTTCTAATAAAGGGGAACCTTTCACAGCACTAGATAAAAGTGCTGATAAAGGTAACTTTTATCCCTTTTAAAAAAAGCATTGCTAAAGGTGTATCCTTTATTAATGATTTTTAGTGCTAATAATGGTTGATCTTTATCAGCACTCCTCTTAGTGTTGATAATTTTTTAACAAAGAATATTCTTAATATATATATATATATATATATTATTTTTATATTCAAAAAATAATATTTATTTACATACATTAATTAAAAAACACTTGTTTATAATTAAAATAAATATGATATCTTAATATTTTTTTTAATAGTTAGTATATATATAACATTTTTAAGATAATTATTTATAAAAATATGAATAAATAATTAGATATTTAAATAACTATAAAATTTTAATAAATTTATTAAATAATAAATATGTTTATTATATTTACAATTATATATATTTATATATTAATAAATATATAATTATGTAATTATATATATTATCTAAATATATTTATATTTAAATACACATTTTTATGAATATATTTATTTATAATTAGAATTATATATATAATTTTATAATTATATTTTTTTTTAAATAATATATATTTATTATATTTATAATTATACATAATTATACATAAAAAATTATCAAATTTATATTAGTCAAAACATTTAAGAGTTTATTTATATACACTAATTGAAAAATGTGTATATAAATAAAATAAATACAGTATATTAAAATTTTATTTAAACAATTATATAGTATATAAATGAATATATTTATTTTGATACATATTTACATTGATGTTAAAAAATTGAAAATATATGTACTTTTATAACTGCATGTATGTATGCATATTGATGTATATATATGTGTGTGTGTGTATATGTGTTTGAAGATATGTATGTATACATATGAATGTTTGTAATTCACATAAATTTTAAAAATTCACTTTTTAATATTTTTTTAATTTATTTAATGTAATTTATATATTTATTATTATACATTCATTAATAATGGTAAAATTATATATAATCATTTTTTAATATTTATTTATACATGTATTTATATACTATATGAATTTAATATTTTCAATATGTTTGTAATCACTATGAATAATAATTATCCACTTTTATTTATTAAGTTTCATCATTTAAAATATGTTTAAAATTAATATAATTAAATTATTTTAATCATTTTTAATATTTTTTTAATTTAAATATTTAATTATATGAATATAAATATATATAATTTTTTAGAAAACTATTTATGAAATTATAAATAAATAAATATTTATTTATTTCCTCATCTTTGTCCATCCGCTCCTCCGGTCTTCCCATTGCTACACACACTATAGGCCGAAATATAAGGTGTTGGGACAATTGATTTTTCATTTTTTTCATGAGAATAGCATGTGTGATCACTCTTCTGGGTTTCTTGGAGTCGGTTGGGGTAGAGTTGGGCCTCCCTTACTGAAAGCAGTGAGTTGTAAGCATGTTTTTCCCATTCTGATCTCTTTAATTTATGGATTTTTTTATTTCTTGTTATTTTAATTCATATTTTATACTTTTAATAATTGTATTAGTTAAGTTAGTGGAAACCATAGGATGAATGAAAGGGTTTATCTCTATTTCCAATGAATGGTAAATGTTTTTATATTAAAAAAAGACATGGTAAGAAAATGTCTTTTGATAATTTCAACGTGTTTCACGTCTATAATTTTATAGTTTTATATAAATTAAAATTTATAAAAAAATTAATATTTATTATACATTGTATGATAATAATAAAATTTAATAATAATTTTTTAAATTTTTTATACTTTTATAGATTTATTCATTTTTGAATTTATATAAATTTATAAATTTAGTAGTATATCAAATTTACATATATAGTTGGAATATAAGATTCTATTAAATATTTTTTCTTTTATACTTTTATATATTTATAAATTAATATACAATTATAGTTTTATTTTGTATAAATTATTATACTTTTATACTTTCATAAATTTTACTTTTATATGTTATAATTTTATATATTTAAAAATATGTATAATTAAATACTTCTATAAATTATGTATACTTTTATAACATATATGTACTTTTATACAGTTTTATAAAATATTAGATTTGTCAATTAATGAAGAAGATATTAAATTCGTTATCTTTAATCTCATGTATATTTATCTCAATATTTTATGAGACAAAATCATTGAATAATGATCGAAAACCCTACAAATTTAGCTATTAAAATATAAACCGAGTCAAAGATGTTTTAGGGTAATAAATGGGTGTTTAAGGATGAAGAGGGGGTTTAAAATTTATAAAACATAACAAAAACATATTAATGTAGTTTTTATGTATTGGATGAAAATAGGCTCATCTAGTTTACCCTTATTGTGCATCTGAGCTCATGCTTTCTTATGTTTCCATTTCACCAGGTTATTAGAGTAGGGTTTAGTTATTTTTGGATATTTTTATTAGAAACCATTTTTTAAACCCCTAGAGATATGTATAATTATTTGGTAACATCCTAAAATTTGGTGAAATGGAGATTGTATTATTTCCTAGTAATGGAATCTATGTCTAGGCTGAAAGTAGTGGATGCAGGATATGAAACATATGAACCTAGGAGTAATAAAAAAAGAAGTATGCTTTGTAAAAAACTCAATATTCACCTGGCTAATGAAAAATATGATTAAATTATATAAACCTAAGCCAAACATACAATTTTATTTCATTATTTCACATGAATATTCATTTCATTTTACAAATTGTCACACAAATTGGAGGACTGAAGTTTTAGTTTCTTTGATATTAGATATATAATATTATTAATATAAAATCATTTCTATATAATCAAAATCATATTGAATACCTACTAGACATTCCACATTTTATACTTATCTTCATACCCTAGGGAAATGAAAACATAAGAATAGGGTGAGTTCAAACACTCAGTAAGGGAAAAATTATCAACATGTTATTAGGGTTTATATCATAAGAAAATGGGAAAACATGGAAAGAGGAGAAATATATTTTCAAAAAGACCATAGAAAAAAAATATTCTTCCACAAGTCATGATAGAATGACATTTAATCTCAATTGAAAAATATATACTATAGAAAATTGTGTGTAGTCATAAGACATTAAACATGAATCAATGAGCATAATCATAGGCACAAGAAAAGTGTATGACATAGAAAAAAGCATAAAAACCATATTTCTAGGATACCAACCATAAAATTCATAAAAAATTAGGATTGGTATATTCACAAATTTAGCTTATTGGGTTTGGGATAAATCTTTTCATATACCATTTATCTTGGGGTAAATCAGCTCTTACACCTTTTAGATGAGTATAAATAATATCATGTACCATTTAGCTTAGGGTAAATCCCCCTTCATACCATATGTATTGGGATAAACCGTACCATGTTCCCTTTCTCATGGGATAAAACCTCTTATGTACCCATTGGCTTCAGATAAATCTTCTCACGTACCATTTGGCTTGGGATGAATAATCTTGTATACCGTTTCAAGTTTATGAGACATAAAATTAAAATAGTACATTAAAGGTCAATATTGGACCACCAAAATAATTATCCATATATATGAGTATTATAAAATTCCAATCAGTACACATATCATGAAAACCCATGGGAAAAATGAGTTTCATTTATCCCATCACAAAAAATACAAGTTAAAGAAATGGGCCCCATAATATTTCAAGATGCAATCCATGAAATTGACCTCAAGATTGAAAATGGTTGATACCAAAAATCAAGTCATCCCAATAGAGTATTTAATTAGAGCATTTATAAGGTGTTTTAAGAAAAATAACTTCCAAATAAACAAAAAAATTAGAGATAAAGAGGAAAATGTTTCGTAAATAACAAAATATTTTTTTAGAAAACGATTTTATCTCTGGAGAAAAACAAGAAGTTATAGTTACTTTGAAATTCCATTTTTTTAAAAATGCGATGTAAATAAACATAGATAAAATTTAATTTTTAAAAATAATATTCATTTTTTTTATTTGAAAATACTTAATGGTTATTAAAAAGTAATGGGAAGTGGAAGAAAAAACCATGGATTTTAAAAGGGTGGAAAAAACTATTAAATATTAAAAATAACCTTTTAAAAATACAAATCATAAAAGAGTTACCAAAAATAATTTTAAAAAGAGGAAAAATGGAATATGAAGTAAACATGAGATGAAAAATAGTTAGGTTTTAAATTATAAACTAGGACATTTATAGGAATAAAAACTTATAGTCAAGGTGGAGAACTATTGTTTAATATGATGAGAAGTATTCTTCTCTTAGTTACATTTTCAATAAGGAAGGGAACTCATAGATAAAGAATATTTGAATTAAAAGTGATATTCTATGCTAGAAATAGGGTATACCATATAAAATTAAATATTAATCTCTAGGAGAAACATTACAACTCAATAATGTAGACTTATTTATGGAAAACCCTTATATTTTTTAGACGATATCAATCATATCCGACAATAATGGAGAGCATTAATATATATGAATTTTAAAATTTATATAATAATTTAGGATATTATAATTCGTTTGGTAGTATATACACCATAAAAATTAATATTGGTTCATAATATCAAATCATACCTCAATGAATGCTGATTGAGATGAATCCCCATATGAATTGAGAAATATTCTAATTCAAACCCCAGGAAAAATAGAGATCTTGAAGTTAAAGTTTGAGTACCATGAATAAAGATAATTCATGATATCATATCTTTAATTGTTTGCATATAAACAATTAAAATTAAATTTAGTTTATAAAATAAAATGCATCTTAATGAAGGAAATTGTGAGATGAAACCCTTACCTTGTATTCCAGATTACCTTACTATGCAATAACCCTATTGGAAGGTTGACTTTTATCTTGGAAAACTCCAAGGAAATTAAGTCCTTTAGAAAACAAAATATATAGATAATATGATGGATATTTTTGGGTTTTATTAAGAGGAAATTAGTTTAGTTTCAATAATAAATGCAATGGATATGTGAGTCTTGAAGTGGTAAAATTGTTACCTTTTTTATAAGGGAAGAGAGGGGAAGTTTTGAAAGTAACCATTATTTTTTCAATAATCTAATGTTACTATTAAAATTTAAATTACTCTAAAATGGGAAAAAGAGGAAGGTAAATATCTTTGGGTAAACATTCTTCTCATCTAGTCAATTTTGAATGCAACCTTGAGTGTTTTTAGGCATTCTATTTTAACTTTTAACTTTTACCCAAATTTATATTACCTAGGAAATTAATTTGTAGCCTTATTAATTAATATATATAAAAAATAAATAAGATAATAAATTCTACATAATATAAATATTATGAATCCGAATTATGAAATAATTATAGTAATAAAAATTTTAAACGTTTTTAAATGTTAATTTCAAAAATAAATTCACATAACTTGTAAAACAAGTTTTTTTTCAAAAAGGGGTGTTTTTAAATTTGCAATTTTTCCATGCGATATTGTTATAAAATATAATAATTTCTATGATATAAAATGGTTTCTTATAAGATGAATAAAAGTTAATTTACTTTTAAATCAATCTAATAAAGAATTTCTCCATCAAAACAATTAATTAGAGCAAAATGACGATTTATTGATTATTAATGTAACATTTTAATCTAGTTCTAAAAACGATGGACATATGATTTAAAAGTTCAAAGAATATTGATAAATGAATAATTTTATACCTTAAATACTTATTTTATTATTCAAAAGGGGTTTTATCTTATAGGATATATTTAAATAATGATAAAATCATTAAAAATATAATTTTTGCGAGAACACTATTTTTCGACTAAAAATAAACATTTTAAGGAAAAATAAAATATTTATATGATGTAAATTTTTTATGTGAGGATTTCAAAAATGAATAATATTTTATAAAATTTAAACTTGAAATATTTTTATATTCATATTTTAAATGTAAATTTATAATATTAAAAATGTATTTTATTAAAAACAACCCTTTTTCAATATTAACTCATATTAATTATTTATCTTCCAATGGTAAATTTTTTTAATGATTTGTTATATTATTTTTTATTATAGGATTATAAATAATTTTATTCATTAAGTACAATTTATAATGCGTGTTATCAAACATTACACTAGTTTTTCAAGGTCAATAGTTTCATGATGTTACATTCTCCCTCCTTAAATAAATGTTATCACTGTTATCTTGATTATAACATACTAATAAAACTATCTTAAGGAATCTTAGAGATAGACTAAACTCACAATAGAATTTATAGAGTATTATCAACAAATTTAGGATGTATGTCATTTTCACTCAAAATTGGTCAATCATAATATTTAGTTCTTATCTAATAATATTATCTAATCATCTGTCATGATTAGGTAACATAAATAATATATTGGAATTATTCTTCCAAGAGAGATCAAAGTCATATTTACTTTGATATATGATCATGAGTTGGTTTGGAACATAAAATTTGATTTCCCTATTTTTTTTGATTACTATGTATTCTATGAGGTTATGGAAAATACATTTTTAAAATAATATTGAATTTATCTAAAAGGGGGATAATGCCGATTTAGTGAAAAATATTCTATAAAATTGAAATTATGATATAATAATAGTAGAAGGTAATATTAAATATATGGGAAATTTATTTGATGTTCTTATAGAACATCCTAGGACAAGTGGGGTTTTTATAACTACATTCCAATTGGATGTCCACAAATATAGATTAGAGGGAGAGCATAAATTTTAATTTTTTTAAGGAAATATTTTCTGTAGTAGGGGTAACATTTAATTCCCTTGTTTCCTTGGTTTAAGATGTTGTAGATTTTAATTATACTAATCAGATGTTGGGTTAGGGCATTGTTTTTTGTAATTACAAAACTCTTTAAAATTGAGGCATTAGACTTTCATCAAATCGATTTCATTGTTCAAATTCTTCTATCCTAGCTCTACGATCATGATCTTGTTGGATAATCCTTCCATACATTAAAAACTTCCTTAAAATGATTAGACAGTATTTGGGTGATGCTTTCCAAATTTTCACATGTTGGAAGTTTAATCTTATTTCCTTCATCAAATTCATCACCTGATCTTCTATAAAACTCAATCCTTCTCTTCATTGGTGTGTTTATATGTTTGTAAAGACTAAAGTTATTAATCATAACATGACATTTTTGGGTGATTATATCTAAAATATTTTCAATGATATCTTCTACCCCACTTGGTTTCTCATTAGTATAATTACTATATTATTCATCAAATCCAATATTAAAATGGTTTCTCATTTAGGAAAAAATTTATAAAACAAAAATACTTAATGATGAGTGTTCAATATTTAAATTGCAAGGTAATTATGAAAACATCCACCTCAAATTGTATTACTCATTAAAGCCATAATTTAATCTTTTAGCTTCACCTAAATCATGGTTCAATATAGGTTTCTTTAGTTTAGGGTTATCTTTTATTAAATAACCTAATTATATTACATAATAAATACTTTATAACTTCTTTTAAAGAAAATGTGATTAACCAAAATATATCCCCCACGAGTGTCAACCCAGCTATATAGTTTATCATCTTTGTCATGAACTGAGTGATAATTTATTTAATAAAAACATGCCCTTTTCAGGGTTATTACCCCTAGGTAAATTTGTGGGAGATCCTACATCCACTTTTAGTATGTAGACATGGATGTTATTTCTATAAAAACAAGACATTTATACTTTAAAAAAACCTTAGGATGTTATCTAATACATAGACTTTTTCAAATGGTTTCCACTAATATTTTCTAATTATAATCCCAAAAAACAATGAAACTAATCCTAAAAAATAACTAAACCCTCCTTTGAAAACAACTATAACCTCCCTCAAATCCATTTTATTAAAATGAAACTATATGTGTAAGTGGGAACCTCACAAAAAGAAAAATACAAACCAAACCACCCACCCATATTAAAAAATTTAAAATAAAAAATTATAGTCAACAAAAATAAATGATCCCAAATTTAAAATTCATACAAATACTGAATTAAGACCATCACATAAATGTGACAGGTCGTGAAACCTCGAGCAGAAAGCCGCTTTGAGTCATTCCCCTGATTGAAGGGGTTACCATCCTTATCACTAAATTTCGAAAGAAATCCCACCGGCCATCAATTGTACCTCTTGCCGATGTCATTTCACCCATGTTTTCATCAAGTGCCAACAACAATATCCTTGGGTTGGAGCGGTGTCCACGAATGTTATCATACCTTATCAAATTTCTACCATCATCGAATCATCACCATAAATGACAATGCCAAAAGTTTCTACTAGAAACCAAAAAAAAAACTACAAAAAAACCAGACACAAAATGACATGTCACTGAAAATGAATCATAAGATGTTAATCTCTCACAAAAACAAACCTAGAAGACCTTCACCAATGGACATGAAAAACAAACATTGATCTAATCCAATATACTAGAAACTATTAAATGATTTTTTTAATGCCAACTATGAATGATGATATTGATTAAGGGGATCATGCATGGAACAAATGGCCACAGAACCAAACATTCCAAAACATCTATAAAGCCACAGCTCTATATCCTACATGGAGAGGCATAATGTAACTTGAGGACAGATCGAGGATTTGAG
Source organism: Viscum album (assembly GCA_963277665.1). Lineage (NCBI taxonomy): Eukaryota > Viridiplantae > Streptophyta > Magnoliopsida > Santalales > Viscaceae > Viscum > Viscum album. The sequence continues at coordinate 1,373,958,659 of OY728152.1, read as the reverse complement.
AGGCTGAGAGATATAAATGAAAGTATCATTAACATGGTAGAAAACTAGAATCCATCAAAATAAGATAAAGCCAACTCAAGTAGCTCCTTCAAGATCGTCGACTTCTGAACCACAAATCTGAAAACCTCTTAGTAACCACCACACCATAATAGAATGTTTAGTACACTATGGGAAAAGTGGATTTTTGTGATGAGTTATTTATGACAGGAATAAATCTCGTCGCAAATAGTCCGTTAAAGAGATTATTTGTGATGGGAGCATCAACCCGTCGCAAATAATTAGTTTTTTATGACGGGACATGGGGTCCCGTCACAAAAAAATTGGCTCAATTTGGCGCGATTTGTACGCCAAACTATGGGAAGGGTATTTGGAATGGGGAGGCACCTCCCGTCGCAAATACCGTGATGTGGTGAATACTATTTGTGATTGGGGAATTCCCCCATAGCAAAATAGTGTGTCCCCCAGAGAGTATTTGCGATGGGACCTGTAGCAAATACCAGGCGGCGGTAAATACTATTTGCGATAGGATGTTGTACCGTCGCAAGAAGTTTATCGACATGTCACTTTTTGAAACAGGACCCATCAAAAATACTCTTTTAACCGACGACAGTAATTAATGCGGCCTAAGGTATTTGCGACGAGATACCTATTACAAATAGTACCATCGCAACTAATCGAACATATATATACCCCTCATCCATTTTTCCCTTCCTTCCCCACAATTCCACGTTCCCTCTCTCTCTCTCTCAAAACTCTAAATTTAGAGTGAAAATTTTTATGAGTTAGTTTTTTTACGAAGAAGTTGTGAAGCCGTCTACACCAAAAAGAGATCAAGTTTAAAGGTATTTACGTTTTATTTAATTTAGTATTTATTTCATTTTTTATATTAATTTTAATTATTGTTAATTAGTTGTAATTAAATTAGATTTAAATTTTTTTGTCATCAGTACTTATTTGTAATAATAAATTGAAATTATTTGAACCAATTCTTAGTAATTAGTAGTAATTAATAATTATTAACGATAATTAGTAATGTATATAAATAATTAGCGGTAATTAGTGATTACTAGCTATAATTTGAAGTAATTAATAGTAATTAACGCTAATTAGTAATAATTAGGAAAAAATAGTAATAATTATAAAAAATAGTAATAATTAGGAAAAATAGTAATCATTAGGACAAAGTAGTAATAAATATTTACAATTGGTAATAAATATTTACAATTAGTAATAAATTTTAATAATTAGTATTAAATAGTATTAATTTGTAATAAATAGTAATAATTAGTAATAAATAGAAGTAAATAGTAATAATTAGTAATAAATAATAGTAATAAATAAAAAATATTAGCAGTAAATAATAATAAATAGTAATAAAAATTAATAATCAGTAATAATGAGTAATAACTAGTAATAAATAGTAATAAATAGTAATAATTACTAATAATTAGCAATAATTAGTAATAATTAGTAATAATTAGTAATAATTAGTAATAAATAGTAATAAATAGTAATAATTAGTAATAGATAGTAATAAATAGTAATAAATAGTAATAAATAGAACTAAATAGAAATAAATAGTAATAAATAGTAATAATTGGTTATAAATAGTATTAAATAGCAAGAAATATTAATAATTAGTAATAACAAGTAATAAATAGTAATAATTATTAATAATTAGTAATTATTTGTAATAATTAGTAATAATTAGTAAGAAATAGTAAGAAATAGCAAGAAATAGTATTAAATAGTAATAAATAGTTATAATTATTAATAATTAGTAATAATTAGTAATAATTAGTAATAATTATTAAAAATTAGTAAAAATTAGTAATATTTAGTAATCATTAGTAATAAATAGTAATAATTAGAAATAATTAGCAATAATTAGAAATAAATAGAAATAAATTACATTAAATAGATATTAGTAGCGTTAAATAGTAATAAATAGCAATAATTTGGAATAATTAGGAATAAAAAGAAATAATTAGTAATAATTAGTAATAATTAGTAATCATAAGTAATAATTAGTAATAATTACAAATAATTAGTAATAGGTAGTAATAACTAGTAATAATTAGTAATAATTAGTAATAATTACTATTAATTAGTTATAATTAGTAATAATTAGTAATAATTAGAAATAATTAGCATAATTAGCAATAATTAGCAATATTTAGAAATAATTATCAATAATTAGAAATAATTAGCAATAATAGGAAATAATTGGCAATAATTAGCAATAATTTGCAATAATTAGAAATAATTAGCAATCATTTGCAATAATTAACAATTATTAGAAACCATTAATAACAAATAACAATAAATAGCAATAAATAGTAATAAATAGAAATAAATTGCAAAAAATATAAATAAATAGGAATAATTAGTAATAAATAGGAATAAACAGAAATAATTTGGAATAATTATTAATTATTATTGATAAATATTAATAATTAGCAAAAATTAGTAATAATTAGTAATAATTAGTAATAATTAGTAATAATTAGTAATAATTAGTAATAATTAGTAATAATTAGTAATAATTTGTAATAATTAGTAATAATTAGTAATAACTAGTCATAATTAGTAATAATTAGTAATAAATAAGAATAAATAAGAATAATTTGGAATACTTAAAAATAAAATCAATTGTAATAAATTGTAATAACTTGGTACAATTTCCAATGGATTGGCGACACTCTTTTTTCTCAATGACTCTTATCCTTTCACCTCTCACCAACTCAAAGAATTATGAAAATTTTGCTTCAACATATGAATATACAATCTTGTATGCATGAGTTTGAATATAAATTCATAGGATCATGTTTTTCATAATGTTTTTTGGAAGTGACAGTTGCAAGAAGATGATTCATCGACGAAAAGGGGTCTTTTTTGTCCAACGACTCATTTACTTGCATCTTTATCACACTAAAATCACAATAAAGAATCTCCTTGGAGGAATTCTTATACATTATCGTATGCATAGGAATGGATATTCATACCTATGAGAAGATTCTTCATTGTGATTTCAGTGTGAGAATGTTGCAAGTAAATGACCTGTTAGACCGAAGAGTAGTCACCAATCAACTAGAAATCGTGTCACCAATAATTAATGGTAATTATTTAGAATTAGTTGTAATTATTTATCTCCATTTTTTGGGTAGTGTTTATCTAATTTCAAATTATTCATAAATAGTAATGATTTTATATTTTGTTGAAAAATTTGGTTCAAGTATGTCAAAAATAATCATTATTAGATGACCGTGCTTGGATAAATCAGCGCATAAATCCAAATGGTTCGTGTTTAAATCATGTATATATTGAGGGTGTTGAAAATTTCTTATAATTTTCATGATCAAAACCATAATTTGATTTAGATGGAACAATTCAGGGTCCTTGTAAAAAAAAGTGCTCTAAAAACGTTTGACACATTTGAAAAGGTTGGAGGAAATATATTGTGTTTTGGTTATTTACCAGATAATGTTTTTTGGTATCAACACGGTTAACGCAGTTCCAGAGATGATATTAATAATTTGATTCTGGATCCATCACAGTTTCAAAAATTTTTACATGATGTTGCAGGTCCATCTGTGTAACAAAATGAAACTCAGGATGATATTGATTTAACTCATGAGTTGGTACTATCCAAATTTTATGAGTTGTTGAGGTCTTCTGAGAATGAATTATATCCTGGTTGCAAGATAAGAAAATTAGAAGTAGTTAAAAAACATATGGCTATTTATTCAAATAATTAAATTTCAAACAACTATTCTGATCAGATATTTTCTTTGGTTAAAACACTGTTACCTGAAGGAAATGTGTTTCCTATAAGTTACTATGAGAGCAATAGGTTGGTTCGTAATCTAGGCCATAGTTATCAAGAAGATTCATGCATGTGAAAATTATTTCATCTTATATTATAATGAAAATGAGTCATTGGATAGTTGTCTCCAATGTGGAGAATCGAGGTATAAAAAAACTCAACAAGAGAATTCAAGATTGATTCCTATAAAATAGTTGAGATATTTACCGCTTAAACCCTGGTTGTAGTGTTTTTTATGTCTTGGAACACAGTGTCAATGATTTCATTGCACAAAACCAATATTTCAAACGGTAAAAGCTCAAACCATCCATATGATGGTGATTCATGGAAACATTTTGACTGAATGCATCCATCTTTTGCTTTAGAAGCCTGGAACTTGTGATTGGGTCTTTCTACTAATGGTTTCTATCTGTTTGGTTCTTATGGTAGTTTTTATTCATGTAGGACTATCTTTATAACTCTATACAAATTACCTCTATCGATGTTGATAATGGATCCATATATATTTTTAACCTTATTAATCCATGGATATATAAAAAATAATATTGATGCTTATTTGAAACCATTTATTATTGTGTTAAATTCATTGTGTAGTAATGGTGTTATTACGTATGTTGTTGCTGTGAAAATAAATTTCATATTAAAAGTTGCCTTTATGTGGATAATTAGTGACTTCCCAGAATATGGAATATTCTCTGGCTTGAGTAAATATAATCTGAAATCATGTCCTTACTGTATGAAAGACAACAAAAAATTTATGATTGTCAATGGAAAAAAAACCTTTCTATTTTGACTGTTATCGTAGATTTCTTCCAACCGATCATTATTTTTGGTGGAAAAATCTCATTTTAGAAAAGGCACAATTGAAATGGATGAACCTCCAAAAATGATCTAAGGTACAGAGTTAAAATCTATTGTATTTTCATTACCTCCAATCACATTTGGGCCAATAATAAACCAACAGAAAATTCATGTCTTCGGGAAAGAACACAATTGGATAAAAAAGAGCATTTTTTGGGATATTTTATATTGGTATGATTTATTGGTCCACCAAATGTTCGATGTCATGCATATTGAGAAGAACTGTTTTGATAATTTATTTCATACAGTTTTTGATACACCAGGTAAGACCAATGATAATTTAAAGGCACAATTAGATCTTTCCCAAATTTGCAGGAGACCAGAACCTGAACTATTTCAAAATGATAGATTATAGATGTTAATGAAGTCAAAAGCATCTTATTAACTATCCAAAGAGAGATTCTTATTATTTTTTTATTGGAATTTATATTTGAGACTTCTAGACGTCTATGCTTCCAATTTGGGTAGCTGTGCTAAGAATCATCATATTACTAGATTAGAAAGTTGTGATTTTAATGTTATAATGGAAAGACTTATAACTATTAGTTTTAGTGGTTTGTTGAATTATATGATTTGGGATTCGATAACAGACATATCATATTTTTTTCAGGACATTTCTGCAGAGGCAATATACTATGATTTACAAAGAAAACTGGAAGAAGATGTTGTTGAAATTATATGTAAACCAGAATAAATCTTCCCGCTGAATTTAGTTGACTCAATGAAACATATGATATTACATTTTTCACATGAAGGTAAATGTGGAGGACTGGTGCAGTTTTGATTTATGTACCCATTTGAGAAATGCATGTAGAAATAGTAGAAAAAAGTACTTAACAAATCATCAGTTGAAGGCTCAATTGCTGAAAATTATTTACAAAGTGAAATTTATTTTTTATGCTCTCATTAGTTTGAATCTGAATATCCCTCAAAACACAATCGCATGGTATGAAAATATGAGAATGTTGATGATGAAATGGATAATAAATTATTAGTTTTTAATCATCTAGATCTTGGCTTTGGTAGGGTTCATGAATGGTGGATTTCAGATGATGAACATCATAGATCTCACACATATGTTCTTCTCAAGTGTGAAGAAATGACATCATCTTTACTTTGAATTATTCTATTCATTATTCTATAATTTATTTTATAGAAAGTAAACATTTTTTATTTTTAGGTTATATGATAATCATATCAAGAAAAAACTTCCACAAATTACCATAACTTCTCTTGAAGAACGCCGACAAAAGAAATTTCTCAATGGTTTTAAAAACTGGTAATAGAAATTATTGATGGTTTAACATATAAATTCAATTTATTATTTATTATATAGATAATTTTTTTTAAAATTTTTCAAGTGTCTCAATATTCTAATATAATTGATAATCGACTGTGTATATTAAGTAACCCACCATCCAAAATGGTTAAATATTATAATACATATACAGTTAATGGTTTTATTTTTCAAACATGTGCAAATGAGGGAATAAAAAAACAATGAACAATGGAGTTTTCTTGATATGATCACATTATTGAGAAACTGAAGTTGAATTTTATGGTATGATGGATGAAATTATTGAATTGTGTTATTTAGGGAAAAATTACATAACGATGTTTAAATGTTAGTGGTTGGATACTAAGAGAGGCTTTCATGTTCAACCAATTCATGGAATTTTCAATATTAAATATTAAAGACTTATTATAGTTAATGAACCATTTTTACAGGCTCAACAGGAATATCAAATATATCACACAATGTACTGTGATACTTTAAGATACCTGAGTGATTGGTGGAGCATAATAAAAATGAGATCTCAGGATAATCAGTTTACTCAAATTGAATGCGGTTCTAATGAAGTGAAGGTAATTGAGAATTTTCAAGAGATTATTCAAAATCCATTTTTTCAAAAAGGTACATGAATATCAATGATGACACCCCACAATTAAGGGCCGATGGTGGTAATGATTTTTTGATATTACAAATAAATTTGAAATGGAAAGATATGATGAAACAGAAACTCATAGAGATATTGATGATTTCGTGGATGAATATAAAGATATTGACATCGTCAGATATGAAGATGATGATGAAGGTGAACATTAACACAGTTAAATACTAGCTATAATCATAACTAATATATATGTACATATAATAGTTATTTTCAACAATCTGCTCACAACAATGAATTTGTGTTTCAGATGGACCCTGGTCTACTTTGTGAGTTACAGGAGGCTGAGCTACCTTTAGATGAGAAGGATTTGGTATCATCTGACCCTCATACAATTGGCAGTTCATGGGGTATATAGAGGGGGCATGGTATTGCGTGAATGATGAATCCTGACCCTATCCTCGAGCGTTGTCCACATCTTGGCTTCGATACTCACACACGGAGGTATGGTAACCTATGTATTTTAATTAGCTTTCACTAATTTATTTATTTACTAATTGTTTTATTATTTATTCTTTTTTTATAGTTTTTTTGCATGTACCTATTGGACTGCGGAGTTCTATCTTGAGAAATTATTTTTCTCAGCCATGGATCACATGGGAATAGATTCCTGTTGATGTGAAGCTCGGCATGTTCAATCATTGGATGGTAGAAAAATAAGTAACAATTATTTTGATATTCATTTCATTAATAACATGATATTATAAATTATTTATAGGATTTATAGCATCCCATCAATGATAGCATGTGTGACGTTATGAACGTGACATGGGAGGTGTCTATGCATGAACGTTTCTGTCAGTTTTTTCACAAATTTAGAAATACTACAATTAAGAAAGAAGTATGGACAGTAAATGATGAGTCGTGTAGAGCCCAATGACCATAGTAAATTTAATATCATGTTTCTGATGAATTATGTTCACACTGATTGAGTGGTGTATTTTAGAGGATATCTTCCTTGGGCCAGTAGAATCGGGGGAGACAGGTGGTGACACATCGAGCTGGTAGTTGTACATTCAGTACTTATAGAGAGCATATGGTAAGTATATTTTTTAAATATTTTATTTAACATTAAATATAAATAGTTTAATTAATATTCATATTGGTTGTCAAGAAGCCCAATATATTGGAGTAAGATGTTTATCAGATGATGTACACTGATCCCACCACTAGAGAGATTAGAGGTGATCGCCAGCATCAGGTTGTGGTTAGTATTATTTCTTTTTCAGTTTGAAAATTAACTTCTTATAATATTTCACTATTTTAATTTCAAATTATAACTAAAGGATTCATATGATGCCGCGACCTCTCAGAAACATTTTGAGAGTCAAGCCGATATGGTTGATCAGACTAGTGCCCACCATTTCAATGAGGAGGCATGAATGCAGAGGACCCAACACGCATTTTAGAAGGGTCGACTAGTTGGTATTATCTCTCATCTGACTATTGTGACTTATTATGGTACTTCTCCAATGTCAGCATCTAGCTCAAAAGGAACTTGCGGAGAGGCATCATCTTCTGGCTTACAATACCTGGAGTAGATAAGAACTCAAAATGAGCTTATAGAGAGTTTGTAGAAGTAGCAGGAATAGATGCATTAGTAGAAGTAGCAACAACAACAGTACAAGGAGGATATGCATTGATGGCAGTAGTAATAGTTACAGTAGGATGAGGAGGAGATGTATCGATGACAGCAGTAGCAGTATGATTAGACAAAGTACATGCGTTGTCTCACTCGTATTTTAGGGATATAGTTTCCTCCACTAGCTCCTCCACATCCTCCAGAAGACTATCCTCCAGTGATTTTTTGTTATGTTAAAAACATTTGAATTCATGTTTTTTTTGAAATATGAACTATTTAGAGTCCTTTTCTTTTATATTGGTGTGAATATTGCATAATTTATTTATTTTATTTATTATTTTTAATATTTTAATATTTTAATATTTTTTATCTGTATTATATTTTTTAATGATTTTTTATTTTAATAATAAAAACAATAAAAATATTTTGTGATTATTATATATTTATTTTTAAATATTGAAAACTTTAATATTTTAATATTTTTTATTATTTTAATAATGTTAATATTATAATTAATTAATCATAATTTTATCAACTTTTCTTATTTTATTCACTATTTGTGATGAGACCTTTTATGGAGAAGTCCTACCACAAATGTTTTTTATATATTTTTTTAATAAGGTATTGTGATGGTAAACGGACTCGTCGCAAATACCTTTTTGTGACGGGCCCATCAAAAAATGTTTAGGTATAGATAACATATATTAATGGAGAACTATTTGTGATGGGACGATGGGCCCGTCGCAAATTTTTTTTGTGAGTTCAAATGATCGGTAAGGGAAAAATTATCAATATGCAACCAAGGGTTAGATCATAAGAATTTTATAAAACTTTTATAAGATAAAAATTTAAAAAAAGATACGGAACAACAATAATTTTCCATAATTCATGATAAAAATACATGTAATTGTAAATGAGAAAATATATATCGATGAAAAAGTGTATGGTGTCATGAGACATTAAACATGAGTCAAGGAGAATAATAATAATAACAAGATAAGTGTGTGACATAAACCTAAGCATAGAAACCATATATCAAGGATACCCACCAATACATTAATCACATAAGAGGATTGTGATTATCACCCACGTGCCTTCTTGGGCATGGGATATATCATCCTACGTACCCTTTATATTTGGATAAATCATACCATGTACCATTTGGCTAGGGATAAGTCCCCCATATACAATTTATCTTAGATAAATCATTATGTACAACCACTAGATATGAAAGAATAATACAATTTATCCTTTGACATGGGATAAATCCTATTGTGTATCATTTTAATTAAGATAAATCCTCTTGTGTACCCATTGGTTCTCATGAAACATAATCTTAAACCAAAGCATTAGAGGACGATATAGGTTCACCCATGTCATCATATATAAATATTTTTGTCATAATATGATAATCATTGAACATACCATAATAAACAAGGGGAAATTAAATTAGTTTCTTTCATAAAATCATAGAGAACCTATGGAATCAAAAGATAGATTTCATAGAAACTCATGATGATATCATTGAAATTGGCCTTAATCATGTAAACAGTTGATAACCAAAATTCAATCACCCCAATTGATAATTTCATAATAAAATTTAAATGTTATTTATAAAAATTAACATAAAAATAAATAAATATTTTATAAATGATGAAAAAATGGTGGTGGAATTACTAAATTTTTTTTTTTTCAAAATGATTTAATCTTTGGTGGAAAATAAGAAGTTACAGTCACCATGAAAAATCATTTTTTTGAAATCTGGTGTGAATACACTTTGATTTTTTTTAAAATAATATTCAATAATATATCTTGGAATAATCATAATGTTTATCAAAAATTAATTTTTAGTGGAATATAAAACTACCGATTTTGAAAGGACGGAAAAACCTTTTGTGCAATTGAAGTAGCCTTTTTGAAAACCCATAAAGTAAAATAGTAACTAAAAAATAATTTTAAAAATAGGAAAAGGGAAATATAAAGGTCACCTATGATAACACATAATTAGGTTTCAAATTATAAAGGATAAAATTTGTGGGGAATAAAATTATGGACACATAGTGGAAACCATCATTTAATTGGATGCGGATTATCCATAACATAGATGAATTTTAAAAAAGAAATAAAACTCATAAATATAATTTATCTAAATCAAAAAGGGACATAACATGTTATAAATGTGTTACACCATATAAATTGAAATCTATTTCTCAATGAAAACATTATAATTCAAGAAGGAAGATTGAGTTATGAAAAAACCATATATTTAAGGTAATATATCAATCATAGCTCACTACAAGTAGAGCATTAATGAATGTGATTTTTCCAATTTCAATAATAAAATAAGATATCATAAGTAAATGGGTAGTATTTAAAACATAGAAATAAAAAAAATTGTAAAATATAAAATAATTACTTAATGAAGCATGATTGATATATAAAATTTCATAACTTAAGAAACATTCTAATAAAACCCCCTGAAAGAGAGATAACTTGAAGTCAAAGTTAAAAAACCATGAATAAAGATAAATCATGATATCATAGATTTAATTAGTAGTATAGACACCATTTAAATTAAATTAGGTGAATAAAATAATATTTGTCTCAAAAAATAAAATTTTGTGATGAAGCCCTAACCTTGTATTCCTTCTTACTTGACCATTCTATAATTTCATTGGAGGATTGAGTTTTCCCTTAGAAAAATCCTTTTAAATGAAGTTCTTAAGAAAAAAATATGGTAAAATTATATTATATTTGGGAGAGGGTTATAATATAATAATTTTGATATATTTTAAAAAATAATTTCCAAGTATTTGTAAGTCTTAAAGTGGTGGAAGTGTTATCTTTTATAAGTTAAGAGAAGGGTAGTCTTGGATGTAACCATTACATTTTTTTATTAGTATAATGTAAAAATTCAAATTTAAATAGATCTAGAATAGAAAATAGTTTTTCAAAATACGTGTGGTTAGATAATCTCCTAATCAATTAATTTTGGAGACAACATAGAGTCTCTTCAGGAATTTTATTTTAACTTTTTAACTTTTACCCTATTTTTCTTTTACCTTGGAAATTAAATTTTATCCTTTTAAATAATATTGAAAAAAAATTTGATTGAAATTTTTTCCAAATTTTAAACTTTTTATTTAAAATTTTTAAATCATTTTACCAAATAAGTGTTTACGTTTTTGTATTGTTAATTTAAAATTAATGCACATAACATATAAAAAATCGTTTTTTAGAAAAAGTGTGGTTTTAAGATTAAAAGTTTATGTAAAAAATTATATATCATAAGTACTAATTTCTATTACATAAATCAGTTTATTATAAAAAAATTATAATATATACATCTTTAATATAAAATTCAAAACTGAGTTTCATCATCAAAACTCCTAATGAGAAGAAAATATCAAAATAAGTTTTTATTAATGTAAATTTTAATTTTGTTATAAAACTATAAGACATAGGATTTATAAAATCAAATTTAATTTTAAAATGAATAATAAAATAAATTATATAAATATTTTATTATTTTAAGGATTTTTTAATATTCTAGGATACCCTTACATTGTGACAATATCATAAAATTTATAATTTTTGTAAAAACCGTATTTTTTGAAAAAAACAATATTTTTAGAAAAAACACAAAAAATAATACTAATTTTTTATATGTATAATTCAAATATAATTTTTTTTGTATTTAAATAATATTTTTATAAATTTATCTTTTAAAATAAAACACATAATATAAATAAAACAACTTTTATTTAAAATATCCCCCTTTCAATATTAACTCTTTTAATTATTTTTCTTTCAAGGGTAATAAATTTTAATTATTTACCATATTTTTTCTATTATAGATTTATTAATATTTTTATAATTATATTTTGTGGTTTTTTACATTTCTTGTAACATATAACTTGAGTTACCAGACATCACATAAGTTTTACTAAGTTTACAATTTCAGGTCATTACATAACTACAGAACTGGTTGGACATCCCTAGGGGATATGGTTTAGTTAATTCAAATTTTATTTATGAACTATTTAGAAGAATGATAGTATAATATCTATGAGAAGCTGTGATAATCAATTTTGATATGAGAAAACCATAAGGTGCCATTTTTTGAAAGAAATATTAATAATTTAAGACATCATAATAACGATTTTCAAAAATCATGTGTATTATTAATTTTATTATTGATGTTTGATACTCATAATATTGTTTTTGGTTTTAGTCCATGGTTAGAAAAAGGAGGAATTGTGTGAAAAATTAATGTGACGATTGATGAAATGAATTTCATCATGAGAAACCATATGAAATGGGTGATGGTATACGAAATATCAGGGATATGATCACCCAAATATCTTAATATAAAAATAGTAACATGAATCATAGTGAAATTCCAAATGGAAAAAAGAAGGAAAATCCCACAATTGAGTATTTTATACTAATAAAACACAATTTATATACTTCCTCTAATCAACATAAATATGAGTAGTGGATCAATGATATAGAAAATATATTCTCCATTCTATATTGCTTGGATCAGGTGAGGGTTATTTTAGATGTGTATCATTTTAAATTTGAAACTAACTAATAGTGGTATCTTATCAAGAATATGAGGAAATATGAGGAGAATAATTATATAACATGGAAATATGTTAATATGGTGTTGGCTAAAGTGAGTATCTTAAGAGGGGGTTAATTGAGTACCCAATTTAATTTGTTAAAATAAGTTTAAATAATTTTCTAAAAATAATTAAGACACACCAGTTAATTAAAAAAGCAGATAGATTTAAGTGTTAACGTTTCAAATGATTACTCAAAGTCTGATTAAGTCTCGATTAAAGTGATATGAAATCAATTTTAACATTGAAATAAATTTAATTAATCAAAATATTATATAAAAAATAATTAAGATTGACTATAAAAGTAGTGGGTTTTTTAATATTTAATAGAAATTAAGTTTAATGATTTGAAATAAAATAAAACCAATCACACTATGAAATAAATATAATTGGTTCAATGTCAATCCAAAACCTAAAAATCTATACTTGGAAGTCACCTACTAGAAAACATATTATATATCTATAATATTTATCCCTAACCTGGATCGAGTTTACACAATTGATAACCAGTTGTCTAGGATACATAAAGACCTCTTACAAAATAACCATGGGAAAAAAATAATTATTGGACCCAAAAGGACCGTTTCTAAAAAACTATGGGTAAACAGATATAAATAGAGTAGAGAAAATATCTTGTATCTTATCATTAAAGAATATAAATAGTGTGTGTGGAATAAATAGGGTAAACCACAGATTTCACAAAATGTAATGGCAACAAGAAGAATGATTAAGTAAAAATATAATGAAAAATGGTATTTATTGGTCTAATGTGATCGGAAGCTTGTGACTCCTCAGATATATTTTAGACATGAGCTTAATTTGTTTATCATAAAAAAACAATAAAAGAGATCATCATAAGATCCCTTGTTATATATATAGGAAAGGAATGATATGTTCGTTATGCCCTGATTTCTCACAATCATGTGTAGGTAATGATGTAGTGTTTATGATCTTCAGTAAGCCACACAATTTTTATTACTCCTCTGGTTCTTGTAATATGGTTCCATCTCATTTATCATGTACACACGATGGATTATAATTCTTAATATAATAACATCATGAGGGAGTAACCATTTTAAGAACAATCTCAATGATATTTGGATCCCCATAATATGATATGAAATCCTCATTAAATTTATCTTCAATGCTTTAGGAATTACCATTAAAATAATAATCAACATTAAATTTGACAATATATCCATTAGAAACATTAAATTTACGAGTCCAAGAACAATAATGGTGACCCTTCTGGTAGTGAATCATCCTAGTGGTTATTTAAACTAGCGGTGTGTTAGACTGAATGTAGGTCATTCCCAATGGCGACTCATCATAATGGTGACTCATCTCTTCAACACATCATTTCAACACTTTTAAAAATTTGTTGAAGGTAGGTAATGTATGATAGTAGATCTCTAGAACTGAATTAATTCTGGAAGTGACTAAATTATGGCAATTAGTATTTTCCATATTTATCCAAATTTTCATCCAGCTGGTGACTCCTTTATGGTTGTATGGATTTTCATTATATATCCAATTTTTCATCCTAATAGTGACACATCTATAATGGAAGGTCTTTCCTAGGGATGACTCAGCTTCATCGGTGAGTCATTTTTTTACATAGCCAAATTTTCTCCAAAATACCTTATAGCATAAAATGATATCATAAAACATAAAAATAATTAATAACATATTAAACATGTTTTTGTGATCATTAAAACAAGGTTTATAATAAGCTACTGGTTTTTTATGATAAAAAATCACATTATTTTATAAACATTTTATAGAATAAGAATTAGTTAAAAATAGATGACCGTAACACTTTAAAAGGATGTAGTATTTTTAAATATAATATAATTAAATTAAAATGGTATTGAAATGTAAATACCCATAATTAATGAATATGGTATAAAAGGAAGAATTTTAAATATATATGGTATCAATGGTATTAAGTAGAAAATAGTATTAGAGGAAGTTAATAAACATGGTATCATTGAGATAAACTAAATACATATGGTATAAAAGGTATGATATCAATAGAAAACATTAATGATGGAATAAAAGGATAACAACAGTATAAAAATAGTAATGAAATTACATATTCATTACTTATTTCATACTCATTCTCCCCCATTTGAGATTATAGAAAAGTGAAAATAAAAAAAGTAAATTCAAAGACACAAAAGATAATGAAGAATAGAATTTCTATTGAAAAATTTGCTGAAGGATATCCAAAAATAGATACAACATAAAGTCATCCAAAAATCCCTATCAAATACTTAAATTATAATATCTATTCTTCTTATCATGGGTAGTTGTAATAATAGGTTCCTTAAAAATTCCCTTGTCAGATGAATGGGTAACAACGATGGAAGATTAGGACATTTTAGTGGAAATAGTACGGAAAATAGGTAGAGTAAGAGGCTCTCTAATAATAATAGGTCGGAGAAGCTTGAGAAAATCACTTCGGGTCAGACTAAAAGCCTAAAACTGAGTAGGTAAAAGTGAATTTGGATCTTGGGTAACACCTGGTATAAAATACTCTAGATCATATGCTATAGGAGTGAGATGTGAAGTTATTAAAATGGAATCCTAATCCACTACTATAGTGTTAGAAACATTAATAAATTTCATGATCATATTGGTGAAGTCCATGATGAACTTTCAACCTCTTTCCATAGAAATAAAAAACCATTTTTCTCCTCGATAAAAAAGTTAAGTAATAGAGTCACCACTTCTAACATATTAACTTATTATTTGAAGGCTTTGGTAATAGGAGGCATCCTGAGGATCTCATCAGGGAACATGAAATGTGATTTAAGCTCATTTTTATAATAAATCCAAAAAACATATTACATTATAGCCTTTTTAATTGTTTCCATATTAGACATGACCTCATTTAGGCACTCCCAGAACATATTTTAAACATGATCACCATTATACCAAATTTTTCTCAAAATTTCAGGAGGGATATCTAGAACATCAAATGAAACAGCTCAAAGTTCATCCCTAACCACTAAAATTATCATCTCAACATCTAAATGAAGATGTGGATAATTTGATGTAGAAGACATACGAGATATGTTCACCACCCTCTCCAATAAAGCATCCATATAATATGAGAAATAAAATCTCATCTCATCTATTGTAGACTTTAAAGTCTCCATCTCATTTTCTATCCTCCTTTTATCTATCTATACTTATTGAATATGTTGCATCATCTTGGGCTAGATGTGGTCGTTCAAAATCCCTAACAAGTATCTTGAATCATTATCACTACGATTAGTAACCAAGTGAGTACGAGCCTTAAAAATCTAGTCCAAATCAGGAGCATGACCATCCCTGATGAACTCTACGTTAGATTTGGATACAACATAAATAGAAAATGATGAAACAAAATTTGTATGTAAGGGTGAAAATAACTCTCAATGGATAAAACCTTTATTGGTTCATAAATGGCAGGAATATCAGAATAAAATCACTATAAATCCCTTCTACTATCTATAAGATACACCATTGACCCCATAGGATCAAACACCATTCAATCTTGAAAAGAAGGTCTCTCATAATAATTGTCGGTGTGTTCCAAAAATTTCTACCACAACCTGGATTATTTTCCCATTCCTAAAAGGATTTTACATCTAACAAGTATGAAGAGCAAAAAAAGTATCAACAACTAACTGTAGGTTCAAAAACCATATGCTCATAATATTCTTACAAAACAACTTTCTATTCAAAAAATAAAATCTCAATAGATTTACCAACTCCAATGTCAATAGGGTGACTAGAAAAACATGGAGATTCCTCTGCCTCAACAGATTCTTACAACTCATATCTAGAAGCTCTATCCATATCTTTAACTAGGATTTTTCTTTCCTCAGTCCCAGAAGAAACAAAAAAACCTATAGAGGAAATAACTACTCAAGGAATCTCAGTATCATCAGTCCAATCATGATTTAATCCATCATCACTTCTATCTGCATTTCTATTTACATATTCCTCATATTTTCAACCCACATTTTCATCAATATCATCATCTTCATCATCATAATCATCATTCTCATCATCATAATCATCATTATCATCCTCATATTCTTTTTATTTTTTTTAACCATTATCATTATACTC
The DNA here is from genome assembly GCA_963277665.1 of Viscum album. Lineage (NCBI taxonomy): Eukaryota > Viridiplantae > Streptophyta > Magnoliopsida > Santalales > Viscaceae > Viscum > Viscum album. The sequence goes on along the minus strand of OY728152.1, from coordinate 1,373,941,685 downwards.
ACCACCAATTCAAATTTCCTTACCATTTTCATCAGAATATTTAGAAGTGATTTTAAATTATTCTTCTCCAGAAAACTCAATTTAATCACTTTCACTTTCTCCTTTCAAAATATTCTATCGGATATCGATAGATCTAGGAGGGCTAGGAGAGCCATAAGAAATAGTATTAGGACTCTTAATAAATTCTAGGCCACTACCATCATCAACTAAAAACTTCTAATAATCAACACCAAATCCCAGAACATCCTATTATTCCTTATATGAGTACAAACTTTCCTTATATGGATCCAAATAACAATCCACAATATTTTTCAGCTTGGTAGGGTGATCAATAGTATGGAAATCCTCCTAAATATTCTCATAATCAACAACCCATTACCTCTTCTTGGGTTTCTAAATCATTTTCATTCTATTTGAAATGACTCTTTTCAGAAAAAATCATCCACAATTCACTTGGGTTTCTTCATCCTCATAAACTATTCCCTTGGCCTCCAGTATGACTAAAATGATCTTAGGGTAGATAAAAGAGTTTGATATAGAATTTATCATGAAAGATTTATCATTTGAATCATTATGTATCCACATAAAATAATATTTCATCCTATCTTCCAAAGGCATAAGATATATACAAATTAATACCTCATTATGGAGAAATTAAATTTCCTCGAACTCATCATATAATGAATAAACAATAAAAGCAAACAAAATTAACCATCAAACATAGTTGTAGATGGTATTATTATAATTCCATATCTAGTCATCTATTCTAAAGAATCATCATACCCAATGTTATCTCCTTCATATAGAATATATCCTTGATATTCATTTAAAACACATTCTTAAGGTCCTTTCGGAAATCTGATCCACTAGATTGAATAAAAAATAACTTTTCATCTGTTTATTATACTTATAACATAGTATTAATTTTCCTCAATGTTAAAATTAACTTACTGATATAACTTGTGACTAACCTATGATAGAAGGTCCTACTGTTTGTACAAAACCACTCTACCCATCCCTGGTCTTAAATTAATCTATGAACTAAAGGCTTTCTTGAAAAAAAAACTACTCAACGTGAACGTCCTTTTCCATTACTACTATCTGATTTGTGAGATTTAGATTCACTAGATCGACAGCTAGATGGATCAACTCTTCTTTATGATTCTCTGGTGGTTGGGAATCATCTTGAGAAGACACTTCTACTCACTTCACTTTAACTATTATGATCAAATTAGAAGGTTTAGATGTGGTTGAGGGAAGGTGAAAGGTGGAGAGAGAAAGGGTGGCGATGAGGCTCGATGGTAAGGCATGAGGGAGTGGGATTCAAAATTAAACAAGCATTTAATTTATATAATTTTAGGATTTAAATATTTTAAATTAAAAAAATAAATAAAATTTAAATCGTATAGAAATTAAATATTTAACCCGTAAATAAGAATTAGAAATGGAGTATCAAAAACCAACAAGAGGTTATTTAATAATGGGTTGTTCTAATGGTGGGTAAAACTCCAATGGTGGGTAATACACCAACGATGGGTAAACCTCCAATGGTGGGTAAAACACCAAAAAAGGGTAAAAATCCAATGGTGGGTGAAACTCCAATGGTATGTAAAACTCTAATGGTTGGTCCCATAATATTAAACTTAACCAAGATTAATGATGACTAATTCATGTTTGATGTAGTTCATTATTTCAAAATTCAATGGATTAGTTAAAATATCATCAAGGAGATATTTAGTTACAATGTATTAAAGAGTTATATCATAATTTTGAAAATAATTTATCATGAAGTGATGTGTTACATCAATTTGTTTTCTTATAGTGAGATACAGGGTTCATAGAAATATTTATAGCACTTGTGTTGTATCGTTTTATAGGTACATATCATAATTGGTACTCATAGTCTAGAAAAATGGGTTTCAACCATAATATTTGACCACAATAGATTCCAAAAGGTATATATTATGATCTTGTAATATATCCTGAAAAAAATTGTTTATTACTACACCAAGAAACTTGAGAATTTCCCAATAGATGAAATGTTCCAGAGGGCCTTTTTCTAAATAACATACAATCACCAAAATCATCATCTGAATAACTATCTTGATAAAATTCTTTCCCTCTAGGGTAGAAAAATCTTAAATTTGTTGAATAATTGATTTATTTAAAAATAATTTTTACAATAACTAACTGTGACACTTTTTTGATTAATTAAATAACAGAACACATACACACACTAAAAATTATTCCAGGCCGACTATTAGTTAAATAGAGAAGACCTCCAATCACACCTCTATAACTCGTTTGATCCACTGATTTCCCAACTTCATCAAGATCCAATTTAGAGGTGGTACTTTTAGGAGTATCACTAATCTTAGTTCTACACAAACCAAAATGTTTTGAATTATATTTAGTGTATTTAAATTGAATTAAAATAATTACTTCATTGTTTTGAGAACTCTGAAAACAAATAATGAATTTTAATTCACCCAATAAATGCATTTCAAATTATTATTGGATAATTTTTGGAAAATGAATACATACATATTTTTTTATTTAACCCAAATATAATATCATCTACCTATATTTGAACAACCAAAATATCTTTTAATTTTTTTATAAATATGGTAGGACCACCTATACCATTTGAAAATCATTTTGAAATATGAAAAGATCCATGCCAATCATACCAAACAATAAAATATGGTTTTAAACCATATAAACCTTATTTTAATATAAATACATGATTTATAAAATGAGGGTTTTTGAAATTTGGGTGGTTGTTCAAAGAAACATCTTGAATTATATACCCATTCAAGAATGCACTTATGACATCCATTTCATATAGTTTGAATTATATATGTGATATATATTCCAGAAGTATTCTTTTGTATTCAATTATAGATATTTTTTAAATAGTTTCCTCATTGTCAATACCCTCTTATTGACTATACCCTTGTGTAACTAGTCTGGCCTTATTCTTCACTATTGTGATAGATTTATCAACTTTGTTTCAAAAAATCCAACTAGTTCCTATAGTAAACGTTTATTTGGGTCTATAAACAAGTTCCAAAAATTTATTACATTAAAAATGATTATTTTATTATTTTATAACCAATACCCAGAATTCATCATTTATGGCATCAATGATGTTCTTAGGCTTAACCTATGAAATTAATGCTTGACATTCCCGCTGATTTCTTACAAAACCTCTAGTTTGTGTAACTCTATATAATTGTTCAACAACAATATCTAATGGGTGGTGTTTATGATTTCTAACAGATCTAGAAAAATATGGACTGGTCAACTTAGGGTATTCTACAGGATTTTTAAGTTTCTCAAATCTATATGATTTTCTTTATGTTTTATAGCAGAATCATAGGTTTGGAATTTATGTTCCAAGTAGATAAATCATCCTCAAGGTTTTTTAAAGGTGTCTTAAATTCATATGGATTTATCTCAACAAACATAATATGGATATAATATTCCACGGTCTTATTTCTTTTATTAAATACTCTATATGATTTACTTGAAGTTGAATAAGTAAGGAAAATTGATTCTTTTTTTTTGAAGGAAAACTTGACAAGATTATCCTTAGTGTTAAGAATAAAGACTTTGAAACCAAAAAATATAAGGTAATTATCATTTTCTTTTATATTATTCCAAATTCAATTAGTGGTATTCTTCATGAAAATTATAATTACAACTCTAGGAATTGTATTGTAGGATGTATTTATAGTAACTTATCAAAAGTTAACTTGTAAGTCATATTTATTTATCATTATCCAGGAAATCTATTTAAGTGTTCTATCTACTCTTTCTACAAACAAATTTTGATGGGGGTCCTAGGATTAGAAATTTTATTTTTATATCCATTTTATGAGAAAAGTAATCAAAGTATTGGTTTTCAAAAAAATGAAAATGTTCACAACATAAGGTATTAATTCTAAGTCTATCAAAGTTTTCTAAAAATCGTGAATACTTTGTAAAATAAGAGAAATCTTCACTCTTGTGAGCTAAAAATAATACCCAATTATACTAAGAAAATACATTTACACGTATATTGACATAGTTTCTCCAATTTAATCTAGAATCTCTATATGATCCAAATAAGTCCATGTGAACCAACATAAGAGGTTGAGATATTGAAACTTTTTTATTTAATTTAAATGAAATTTTTAGTTGTTTCTCTTTTTAATAGGGGTTAGAATATTTTTCATTTTTGGAATTAATGTTTGGGCAGATCTCAGACAAACCCTTTTTTATTAATCTTTCTATGTGAGGGAATATTATAATGACCTAGATTCCTATGAAAAATAAAATACTCTGTATGAAATGCACTTAAGTTAGAAACATTTTTTGAAATTAAGAAATCAAGATCAACAAAAAACATATTCTCATTTCTCAAATTAGTTAATGCTAAATCATTTTTAGAATTTAAAACATTACAATAGTTTTTTTCAAACATTAAATGAAAAACATCATCATATAGTTTTGAGATGCTAAGAATATTATTTTTTAAACCATAAATAAAAAGTACTTTAGAAATCAATACTGAATTAGAGTTACCGATTTTTCTGAGAGAAATTATTTTTCTTTTAGCACTATCACCAAAGATGAAATGAACACCATCATCATTTGTTAGGTTGTTAAATATCATTTAATTTCTAATAATATCTCAAGATAAACCTTTATTTAACTACCATATATTTCTATAATATATCTTCAATTAGTTTCCCAATAAAATAATTTTATACCAAATATGATTTTGTTACCAAAAAATTATTTGGTTCAGAAATAATAGTAATGAGAGATTTAGAAATCTATATTTTCATGATGGGTTTTTCATAATTAGATTGTAAAATTTTTAAAATAAAAAAAATCATCCATGTCACATCAATAGAAATTTGTAGTGGAATTACTAGAATTAGATTTAGGAATAAAAGTGCTCTTAACAACTCTTCTCTTTTCAGATTGGTATCCTAGACCAGTAATATACAATGGAGAAATTTTTTTACCAAGTATTTGAGTTATAATTTCCCTGCCATTGGTGAATCTATCTATGTATTTATTTATCTAATTATTTGAAAATTTTAGTTTAGTATTTTCTTTCAGTAATTGAGAAATGTATAGAAAAATTATATTTCATAATAGCAGATAAAGCATATTGTTTGTTCAAAATTTTTTAATTGTATTTAATATCATTAAAATAATATTCATGAATATTTAAATATCCAAACATTTCCTATTTTGACATATCATTATCATTTTTTACATTTCTAGATTGATCAGAATAAAGTACAAGAAATATAGTAGGTACCTCAGATTTGTTTTTCATTAAGCATATATTTTCTCTATCATGATTATCTTCATGAGTCAAGTACGAGTTGCTAGAGCTATCCTCAAAGGTACTATATGTGTATTTAATGGAATTATTATATTTCATATCCCTATCATAATACTTTTTATTACTTTAACATAGGAAATTTATCCTTAACATGTGTTTTCTCTTACACTCACAACAAGCAATCCCATTGATTTATCATATCTTTTCTATTCCTTATCCCAATTCCCTCTATTATCATAATTTAGCATATATATTTTTTTACTTGAAGAATTTATTCTTCTTATATAACTTATTAAAATTTCTAGAGAGATGGGCCATTTACTCCTCACTATCGACTAGTGATTCCCAGCACTAGAGCTTTTTGTTTGTACTCTTTATTTTTCATTAAGTTTTGATGCAACAGTCTTGAATGATATATTGTTCTTTATAGTTTTATTATCCTCTTAATTATTAACTTATATATCTTCATCATACACCATCAACATCCCAATAAATACATTGATAAGTAGTTTACTAATTTTACATTATTCTCTTATTGAAACTGATGTTCCACTCTATCTCCCTGAAAGACATATCAGCCGTCACATGATTCGATATTTGTATAAAACTATATTTCCTAAGGGGATTATTGTGTTCACTATTTCATTAAACCCATGATACACATCATAAATCATCTCATAAAGTTTCTTATTCATCACCAAAATCACAATAAATATCATTTATAACTTTGTAGTTATTGGTTTAAGAATGCTTACTAGCATCATCCCATGTATTCCTATCAGTAATAGGTAATTCATATTTATCTTTTATGGAAGACCATATTTCAAAACACAAGATTTAAATGTTAATTTTATTTTTTTTATTCCATTGAGTATAGTTATTTTAATTAAATAATGGATTCATGTTTATACGAGAACGTTCTAGTCTATTATTCATTTAAATAACTAAATTTATAATTGATATTAATTTAATATGTTTAAAACACAACTAAAAATCACAATTTAAAAGATTTTGAAAAACCTTTGATACCAAATATAGGTTGGAGAGAGTATCTCAAGTGGGGTGGGGGTGATTAATTGTGTGCCTAATAAAAATTTATGTCAATTTGTTTAAAATAATACCTAAATAATTAAAATATAATATCATTATATGTTCTGATCTTTTAGAAGATTTCTCAAAGATATATTGAGTATTACATAAAATAAAATGATAAACATTTAAAATTTTGAAATAAATTTACACAATGAAAATATTATATAAAATAAATTAATATTAACTAGAAAAGAATTATATTTTTTTATAGTTTAAAATAAACTCCATTTCATTCTTTGAATTTGAAAAAAAAAACAAAACACACATCATAATAAATACAAGGGGTTTAGTCTTAAGACAAGACCTAACCGTCTCAACTTATAAATCACATAATTCCAAGTAGATTATATGAATATTATATTGACCACCAACATGGATTGTTTATACACAATGGATTTACATATTCCAAGTCACATAAGGACCTATTCTAAAATAACTATGGGAATGAAATAATTATAGGCTATAAAGGACATATTCCACACAACATGGGTAAATAGATATAGATATAATAGAGAAGATATCTTGTATCTTCCAATTAAAGTACTGTAGTAATACTGTAGTGGGAACTGTGCAGTACTATAGCAGGTACTGTAGCGGGGCTATAGTAGGTACTGTTTGGCACTGCAACAGCTGGGAATATGCCCCCGTTTGGGCCTTTGGGCCACCAATTTGGTCCTTCAGTCCTTTAAGGCCTTCGGGTCAGTAAGGCATTCAGGACACCTCAAGGCCTTCGGGCCACCTTAAGTGCAGATGCAAACCAGGTGACCTACAAGGAAAAAAGCTCTACAAGGAGGATGATCAAGGAGCATTCACCACAACAGAAGCAAAATAGATTGCGTGAATGAGAGGGTATGACACCTGCTATCGGGACAAGCCTGTGCATGCATGAGAATTCCTAGCTGAACAGTCATGTGAAGGTTGAGAGTTGATTTCACGATGTAGATGCTGGTGAGGAGCAGTTCCAAGTAGTTAGTCTGGGTTATATGTAATGTTTGAAGCCTTCGAGAAAATGATTTCCTCAAAAGCCTACGAGCCATGTAACAATTACGTCTACGGGCCTTATAAGGGTTCCACCTCACCCCTTGAAAGGTGGATTATCAAAAATAAATAAAAAATGAAGGCATTAGAGCCATTGGATGGAATGTAAAATAGAGCCTCATAATATGTATTGTACTATCTACATGAAAGGATTTGTATGTTAATTATTCTCCACTTTATCATTGTTGTGTGTTGGTAATGAAATAATGTGTATTCTCTCCAACAAGTCTCAAAATTTTCCGCACTGTTTTAGTCCTCTCAATATGGTCTGTGATCACTTCTCATGTATGCATAATGAAGTTTGGTTAATTATATAACAACATCATGCAAGGGAATCTGTTTGAAGAACTATTATTAGGATCTTCTACTCCTCGTAATGACATATAACAACCTATTTTATATTAACTATAATTGTTTAATAATAACAATTAAAATAATCATCAATATTAAATTCGCAAATATATCCATTTGAAACCATAAATTTAAAAGTCCCAGAATAGATAAAATGTCTCCTTTGGTAGTGACTCATACTAGAGGTGACTTAAAATGGAATTGAGAAAAGATGATGGTTGTTAATTTTCAATGGAAACTCATCCCAGTGGTGACTCATCTCTGGAATAGGTAATTTCATCACATTAACAAATATTTTGATGGTAGGTAATGTCTGATTGTAGACCATCTGGTGGTGACATAATTCTAGTGATGAATTAATTCTGGAAGTGAGCCTTTTTCCATACTTATCTAAATTTTTATCCAAACAATGAATCGTTTCTAGCAGTAGGTATTTTACATACTTAACCAATTTTTCATCTTGACAGTGACACATCTCTAACGATAGGTCTTTCCTTGTGGTGAATGAGCTACAACAGTGAGTATTTCTATAGATAGGAAAATTTTCACCAAAATTATGTATATTATAAAATGAAATCCTAAAACATAAAACTCATTAATAACATAATAAAAATGATTTTGTGACCAATAAAACAAGGATTCAAACCTAGGGTATTTTTGGTAATAAATTTCCTCAAAATTTTGACACAAAAAAATGGGAATTCCTTGACCATATATATAAGGATGGTGAATCTATTAGTATGTTTGAGGAAACAATTACATGAATTATGAGGTATACTTATGGTTTTATCATCCACCCTAAAATTAAATTTTATTGATTCTATATTTACTAAAGCTAATTCAATACAAGGAATTGAATATAAGAGACTTTGATAGCTATGAATAAATAATTTAATGTTCTCTCGAGTTAGAAATAGTGATTGGAGACTCTCATTATAATCATGGTTTTTGGAGAAATAAGGGAAATATATAATTTTTAGGAAATTCAAATAATATGACCTTGGAAGAAAGAAAATTAATCTTACTTCATACCATAATTGATGAATGAAACATGTGGTAAATTTTATTATGGGGTATATTAGATGTTTTAATTATGTAAAATACAGTTATTGAGAAGAAAAACATTGATGTAATATCAAAATGGTAGTTAATTAAATAAATTTATTGAGTGATAAAATGAACTTGACACCCACAGTATAATGCTATAATTACCAAGACTATAGAAATTACACCAATCTATGCATGAATATAATGGTTAATTAAGACTACTAGATTTATAAACCTGTTATGCTATGATATAAAGGGAAAGATAATTCAATCCAAACTACTAAAGTGGGTCAAAATAATGAAGTAGTGAAATGTATAATTATTGTCAAATCTAGATTTATAAATGCATTATATGATTTTGGACCTACCGACACTGTTATATTAGAATATTTTTGTAAGGGTAACACATCACTACCTCAATAATTAGATATTTTATTATTGGTGAAAACTCATAACGGTAAAATGATCACATCTTATGTCTATATCTCCCCTCTAATAGAAATTTTTGGGACTATGATTCCTAAAAATCATGTGATTTTTTCTCATGTTAAATTTAATGTTAAATTGTGAATGTATTAGATCTCTATATAGATACCTTAATAATTGATAAAAAATTGAAGCTACATTTTATATCTTAAATCAGAATATGACATTATTTTGGTGTGAGGATGAATATGATTATTCAATGTAAATTACTTCCATTGTGTCAGTTTTAAAATATATATTCATGAGGGATATTTATCTCAAATTGTTGGGGAGACACTCATCATTAAATACCTGCCTACTATTCTAAAATATTCCAATGTATTTCTTGAAGACTTGCCTAATTTTATCTCGAATAGTGAAGTTGAGTTTCAAATATTACTCATACATGGTGATACACATATTTCCAAGATTTCATATTGGATGGCCTCAATTGAACTACATGAATTAATAATGATGCTCCATGATAATATAATAAGGATTCATTAATCCAATGAATAATTATTGGGGTAACCTATTAATTTTGTTAAGAAGAAAGATGGGTCAATGTGTCTTTTCATTGATTATCAGGAACTTTACAAGATCATTTTTAAGTATAAATATCATCTACCCCATATCTATGATATGTTTGATCAATTATGAGGAGTTCAATATTTTTCCAATATTGATATTCAATTTGGATTTCGACATATAATGTTCAAAATGGAGGATATATGATTTGAAAGTTCAAAGAATACCGATAAATGAATAATTTTATACCTTAAATATTTATTTTATTATTCAAAAGGGTCTTTATCTTATAGGATACATTTAAATAATGATAAAATCATTAAAAATATAATTTTTCCAAGAACACTATTTTTCGACTAAAAATAAACATTTTAAGAAAAAATAAAATATTTATATGATGTAAATTTTTTATGTGAGGATTTAAAAAATGAATACTATTTTATAAAATTTAAACTTGAAATATTTTTATATTCATCTTTTAAATGTAAATTTATAATATTAAAAATGTATTTTATTAAAAACAACCCTTTTTCAATATTAACTCATATTAATTATTTATCTTCCAATGGTAATTTTTTTCAATGATTTGTTATCTTATTTTTTATTATAGGATTATAAATAATTTTATTCATTAAGTACAATTTATAATGTGTGTTATCAAACATTACGCTAGTTTTGCAAGGTCAATAGTTTCATGATGTTACATTCTCCCTCTTAAATAAATGTTATCACTGTTATATTGATTATAACATACTAATAAAACTAACTTAAGGAATTTTAGAGATAGACTAAACTCACAATATAATTTATAGAGTTTTATCAACAAATGTAGGATGTATTCATTTTCCCACAAAATAGGTCAATCATAATATTTAGTTCTTATGTAATAATATTATCTAAACATATGTCATGATTAGGTAACATAAATAATATGTTGGAATTATTCTTCCAAGAGAGATAAAAGTCATATTTACTTTGATATATTATCATGAGTTGGTTTGGAACATAAAATTTGATTTCCCTATTTTTTTGAATACTATGCATTCTATGCGGTGATGGAAAATACATTTTCAAAATAACATTGAATTTATCTAAAAGGGGGATAATGAAGATTTAGTGAATAATATTCTATAAACTTTAAATTGGGATATAATAATAGTAGAAGGTAATATTAAATATATGGGAAATTTATTTGATGTTCTTATAGAACTTCCTAGGACAAGTGGGGTTTTTATAACTATATTCCAATTCGATGTCCACAAATATAGATTAGAGGGAGAGAACACATTTTACATTTTTTAATGACATATTTTCTGTAGTAGGGGTAACATTTCTTTCCCTTGTTTCCTTGTTTTAAGATGTTGTAGATTTTAATTATACCAATTAGATGTTGGGTTAGGGCATTTTTTTTGTAATTCCAAAACTCTTTAAAATTGATTCACTAGAATTTCTTCAAATCTATTTCATTGTTCAAATTATTCTATCCAAGGTATATGATCATGATCTTGTTGGATAATCCTTCCATACATTAAAAACTTCCTTACAACGATTAGACAGTATTTGGGTGATGCTTCCAAAATTTTCACATGTTGGAAGTTTAATCTTATTTCCTTCATCAAATTCATCACCCGATCTTCTATAAAACTCAATCCTTCTCTTCATTGGTGTGTTTAGATGTTTGTAAAGTCTAAAGTTATTAATCATAACATGACATTGTTGGGTGATTATATTGAAAATATTTTCAATGATAGCTTCTACCCCACTTGGTTTCTTATTAGTATAATTACTATATAATTCATAAAATCCAATATTAAAATGGTCTCTCCTTTAGGAAAAAATTTATAAAACAAAAATACTTAATGATGAGTGATCAATATTTAAATTGTAAGGTAATTATGAAAAAATCAACCTCAAATTTTCTTACACATTAAAGACATCATATAATCTTTTAGCTTAACCAAAATCATGGTTCAATCTAGGTTTCTTTAGGTTAGGGTTATCTTTTATTAAATAGCCTAATTCTATTACATAATAAATACTTTATAACTTCTTTTAATGAAAATGTGATTAACCAAAATATATCCCCCAAGACTGTCAACCCAGCTATATAGTTTAGCCTCTTTGTCATGAACTGAGTAATAATTTATTTAATAACAACATGCACTGTTCAGGGTTATTACCCCTAGGTAAATTAGTGGGAGATCCTACATCCACTTGTAGTATGTAGACATGGATGTTATTTCTATAAAAACAAGACATTTATACTTTACAAAAAATTTAGGATGTTATCTAATACATAGACTTATTCAAATGGTTTTCACTAATATTTTCTAATTATAATCCCAAAAAAATAAGGAAAATAATCCTAAAAAATAACTAAACCCTCCTTTGAAAACAACTATAACCTCCCTCAAATCAATTTTTTTAAAAATGAAACTATATGTGTAAGTGGGAACCTCACAAAAAGCCAAATACAAACCAAACCACCCACCCAAATTACAAAATTTAAAATAAAAAATTATATTCAACAAAAATCAATGATCCCAAATTTAAAATTCATACAAATCATGAATTAAGACCATCACATAAATGTGACAGGTCGTGAAACCTCGAGCAGAAAGCCACCTTGATTCATTCCCCTGATTGAAGGGGTTACTATCCTTATCACTACATTTCGAAAGAAATCCCACCAGCCATCAACTGTAGCTCTTGCCGATGTCATTTCACCCATGTTTTCATCAAGTTCCAACAACAACATCTTGGGGTTGGAGTGGTGTCCACGAATTTTATCATACCTTATCAGATTTCTACCATCATTGAATCATCACCATCAATGACAATGCCAAAAGTTTCTACCAGAAACCAAAAAAAAACACTACAAAAAACCAGACACAAAACGACATGTCTCTGAAAATGAATCATAAGATGTTAATCTCTCATAGAAACAAACCTATCAGTACTTCAAAAATGGACATGAAGAAGAAACATTGAAATAATCCAACATACTAGAAACTATTAAATGATTTTTTTGATGCCGACTATGAATGATGATATTGATTAAGGGGATCATGCATGGAACAAATGGTCACAGAACCAAACATTCCAAAACATCTATAAAGCCACAGCTCTATATCCTACATGGAGAGGCATAATGTAACATGAGGATATATCGGGGATTTGAGAGGCCGAGATATATAAATGAAAGTATCATTAACATGGTAGAAAACTAGAAGCCATCAAAATAAGATAAAGCCAACTCAAGTAGCGCCTTCAAGATCGTCGAATGCTGAACCACAAATCCGAAAACCTCTAAGTAACCACCACTCCATAACAGAATGTTTAGTACACTATGGGAAAAGTGGATTTTTGTGATAAGTTATTTATGACAGGAATAAATCTCGTCGCAAATAGTCTGTTGAAGAGCTTATTTGTGATGGGAGAATCAACCTGTCACAAATAATTAGTTTTTTACGACGGGACTTGGGGTCCCGTCACAAAATGTTTGGCTCGATTTGGCGCGATTTGTACGCCAAACTATGGGAAGGGTATTTGGGATAGGGAGGCACCTCCCGTCGCAAATACCATGATGCAGTAAATACTATTTGTGATTGGGGAATTTCCCCATCGCAAAATAGTGCATCCCCCATAGAGTATTTGCGACGGGACCTGTAGCAAATACCAGGCGGCGGTAAATACTATTTGCGATAGGATGTTGTACCGTCACAAGAAGTTTATCGACATGTCACTTTTTGTAACGGGACCCATCGAAAATACTCTTTTATCCGACGACAGTAATTAATGCGGCCTAAGGTATTTGCGACGGGATACCTATTGAAAATAGTACCATCGCAACTAATCGAACATATATATACCCCTCATCCGTTTTTCCCTTCCTTCCCCACAATTCCACGTTCTCTCTCTCTCTCTATCAAAACTCTAAATTTAGAGTGAAAATTTTTATGAGTTAGTTTTTTTACGAAGAAGTTGTGAAGCCGTCTACACCAAAAAGTGATCAAGTTTAAAGGTATTTACATTTTATTTAATTTAGTATTTATTTCATTTTTTATATTATTTTTAATTATTGTTGATTAGTTGTAATTAAATTAGATATAATTTTTTTTGTCATTAGTACTTATTTGTAATAATAAATTGAAATTATTTGTACTAATTCTTAGTAATTTGTAGTAATTAATAATTATTAACGATAATTAGTAATGTATATAAATAATTAGTGGTAATTAGTGATTACTAGCTATAATTTGCAGTAATTAATAGTAATTAACGCTAATTAGTAATAATTAGGAAAAAAGAGTAATAATCATAAAAAATAGTAATAATTAGGAAAATAGTAATCATTAGGAAAAAATAGTAATAAATATTTACAATTAGTAATAAATTCTAATAATTAGTATTAAATAGTAATAATTAGTAATGAATAGTAATAATTAGTAATAAATAGAAGTAAATAGTAATAATTAGTAATAAATAATAGAAATAAATAATAATAATTAGCAGTAAATAATAATAAATAGTAATAAAAATTAATAATCAGTTATAATGAGTAATAACTAGTAATAAATAGTAATAAATAGTAATAATTACTAATAATTAGTAATAATTAGTAATAATTAGTAATAATTAGTAATAATTAGTAATAAATAGTAATAAATAGTAATAATTAGTAATAGATAGTAATAAATAGTAATGAATAGTAATAAATAGTAATAAATAGAAATAAATAGTAATAATTAGTAATAATTGGTTATAAATAGTAATAAATATTAATAATTACTAATAACAAGTAATAAATAGTAATAATTATTAATAATTAGTAATTATTAGTAATAATTAGTAATAATTAGTAAAAATAGTAATAAATAGTAATAAATAGTTTTAAATAGTAATAAATAGTTATAATTAGTAATAATTAGTAATAATTAGAAATAATTAGTAATAATTAATAAAAATTAGTAATCATTAGTAATCATCAGTAATAAATAGTAATAATTAGGAATAATTAGCAATAATTAGAAATAAATAGCAATAAATTACATTAAATAGATATAAGTAGCATTAAATAGCAATAATTAGAAATAATTTGGAATAATTAGGAATAAAAAGAAATAATTAGTAATAATTAGTAATAATTACTATTAATTAGTTATAATTAGTAATAATTAGTAATAATTATAAATAAATAGCATAATTAGCAATAATTAGAAATATTTATAAATAATTATCAATAATTAGTAATAATTAGCAATAATTGGAAATAATTGGCAATAATTAGAAATAATTTACAATAATTAGTAATAATTAGCAATAATTAGCAATAATTTGCAATAATTAACAATAATTAGAAACCGTTAGTAACAAATAGCAATAAATAGCAATAAATAGTAATAAATAGAAACAAATGGAAAAAAATAAAAATAATTAGGAATAATTAGGAATAAACTGAAATAATTTGGAATAATTATTAATAATTATTGAAAAATAATAATAATTAGCAATAATTAGAAATAATTAGTAATAATTAGTAATAAATAGTAATAAATAGTAATAAATAGTAATAATTAGTAGTAATTAGAAATAATTAGTAATAACTAGTCATAATTAGTAATAATTAGTAATAAATAGGAATAATTAAGAATAATTAGGAACACTTAAAAATAAAATCATTGTAATAAATTATAATAACTTGGAATAATTTCCAATGGATTCGCGACACTCCTTTTTCTCAATGACTCTTATCCTTTCACCTCTCACCTACTCAAAGCATTATGAAAAATTTGATTCAACATATTCATATCCAATCTCATATGCATGAGTTTGGATATAAATTCATAGGATCATGTTTTTCATAATGTTTTTTTGGATGTGATAGTTGCAAGAAGATGATTCATCGACGAAAAGGGGTATCTTTTGTCCAACGACTCATTTACTTGCATCTTTATCACACTAAAATCACAATAAAGAATCTCCTTGGAGGAATGCTTATACATTTTCATATGCATAGGAATGGATATGCATACCTCTGAGAAGATTCTTTATTGTGATTTCAGTGTGAGAATGTTGCAAGTAAATGAGCTGTTAGACCGAAGAGTAGTCACCAATCAACTAGAAATTGTGTCACCAATAATTAATGGTAATTATTTAGAAGTAGTTGCAATTATTTACCTCTTTTTTTGGGTAGCGTTTATCTAATTTAAAATTATTCAAGAATAGTAATGATTTTATATTTTATTGAAAAATTTGGTTCAAGTATGTCAAAAATAATCATTATTAGATGACCGTGCTTGGATAAATCAGCACAGAAATCCAAATGGTTCTGGTTTAAATCCGGTATATATTGAGGGTGTTGAAACTTTCTTATAATTTTCATGATAAAAACCATAATTTGATTTAGATGGAACAATTCAGGGTCCTTTTAAAAAATGTGCTCTAAAAATGTTTGACACATTTGAAAAGGTTAGAGGAAATCTCTTGTGTTTTGGTTATTTACCAGATAATGTTTTTTGGTATCGACACGGTTAACTCAGTTCCAGAGAAGATATTAATAATTTGATTCGGGATCCATCACAGTTTCAAAATTTATTACATGATGTTCCAGGTCCTTCTCTGTAACAAAATGAAACTCAGGATGATATTGATTTAACTCCTGAGTTGGTACTATCCAAATTTTATGAGTTGTTGAGGTCTGCTGAGGATGCATTATATCATGGTTGCAAGATAAGAAAATTAGAAGCAGTTAAAAAACATATGGCTAATTATTCAAATAATTAAATTTCAAACAACTATTTTGATCAGATATTTTCTTTGGTTAAAACACTGTTACCTGAAGGAAATGTGTTTCCTATAAGTTACTATGAGAGAAATAGGTTGGTTCATAATCTAGGCCATAGCTATCAAGAAGATTCATGCATGTGAAAATTATTGCATCTTATATTCTAATGAAAATGAGTCGTTGGATAGTTTTCTCCAATGTGGACAATCGAGGTATAGAAAAGCTCAACCAGAGAAGTCAAGATCGATTCCTATAAAATAGTTGAGATATTTATCACTCAAGTCCAAGTTGTAGTGTTTTTTATGTCTTAGAACACAGTGTCAATGATTTCATTGCACAAAACCACAATATTAAACAGTAAAAGCTTAAACCATCTATATGATGGTGATTCATGGAAACATTATGACTGAATGAATCCATCTTTTGCTTTAAAAGCCCAGAACGTGTGATTGGGTCTTTATACTGATGGTTTCTATCTGTTTGGTTCCTATGGTAGTTTTTATTCATGTTGGACTATCTTTATAACTCTATACAATTTACCTCCATCGATTTTGATAAAGGATCCATATATATTTTTAACCTTATTAATACCTGGACATATAAAAAATAATATTGATGCTTATTTGAAACCATATATTGTTGTGTTAAATTCACTGTGTAGTAATGGTGTTATTACATATGTTGTTCCTGTGAAAATAAATTTCATATTAAAAGCTTCCTTTATGTGGACAATTAGTGACTTCTCGGAATATGGAATATTCTAGGGCTTGAGTAAATATAGTCTGAAATCATGTCCTTATTGTATAAAAGACAACAAAAAATTTATGATTTTCAATGGAAAAAAACCTTTCTATTTTGACTGTCATCATAGATTTCTTCCAACCGATCATTCTTTTTGGTGAAAAAATCTCATTTTGGAAAAGGAAAAATTGAATGGGATGAACCTCCAAAAATGATATTTGGTACAGAGATAAAATCTGTTGTATTTTCATTATCTCCAACCACATTTGGGCCAATAATAAACCAACAGAAAATTCATGTCTTCGGTAAAGAACACAATTGGATAAAACTGAGCATTTTTTGGGATCTTTTATATTGATATGATTGATTGGTCCACCATATGTTCAATTTCATGTATATTGAGAAGAACTATTTTGATAATTTATTTCATATAGTTTTGATACACCAGGTAAGACCAAATATAATTTAAAGGCACAATTAGATCTTTCCCAAATTTGCAGGCGATCAGAACTTGAACTATTTCAAAATGATAGATTACAGAGGTTAATGAAGTCAAAAGCATATTATTAACAGTCCAAAGAGAGTTTCTTATTATTTTTTAGTGGATTTCATATTTTAGACTTCCCGATGGCTATGCTTCCAATTTGGGTAGATGTGTTAAGAATCATCATATTACTGGATTAAAAAGTTGTGATTTTAATGTTATCATGGAAAGACTTATACCTATTGGTTTTAGAGGTTTGTTGAATTCTATGATTTGGGATTCGAAAACAGACATATAATATTTTTTTCAGGACATTTCTACAGAGGAAACATACTATGATGTACTAAGAAAACTGGAAGATGCTGTTGTAATTATATGTAAACCAGAGTAAATCTTCCCGCCGAATTTATTTGACTCAATGGAACATCAGATATTAAATTTTTCACATGAAGATAAATGTGGAGGACTGGTACAGTTTTGAATGATGTAACCATTTGATAAATGCATATAGAAATAGTAGAAAAAAGTACGTAACAAATCACCAGTTGAAGGCTCAATTGCTGAAAATTATTTACAAAGGGAAATTTATTTTTTCTGCTCTCATTATTTTGAATCTGAATATCCCTCAAAACACAATCGCATGGTATGAAAATATGGGAATGTTGATGATGAAATGGACAATAAATTATTAGTTTTTAATCATCTATATATTGGCTTTGGTAGGGTTCATGAATGATGGATTTCAGATGATGAACATCATAGATCTCACACATATGTTCTTCTAACGTGTGAAGAAATGACATCATTTTTAGTTTGGGTGATTCTATTCATTATTCTATAATTTATGTTATAGAAAGTAAACATTTTTTATTTTTAGGTTATATGATAATCATATCAAGAAACAACTTCCACAAATTACCTCAACTTCTCTTAAAGAACGCTGACAAAAGAAATTTCTCAATGGTTTTAAAAACAGGTAATATAAATTATTGATGGTTTAACATATAAATTCAATTTAATATTTATTATATAGATAATTTTTTCTAATATTTTTCAGGTGTCTCAATATGCTAATATAATTGATAAGAGACTGTGTATATTAAGAAACCCACCATCCAAAATGGTTAAATATTATAATACATATACAGTTAAGGGTTTTTGTTTTCATACATAGGAATATGAGGGAATAAAAAAAATGAACAATGGAGTGTTCTTGATATGATCACATCATAGAGAAACTGAAGATGAATTTTACGGCATGATGGATGAAATTATTGAATTGTGTTATTTAGGGAAAAATTACATAACAATGTTTAAATGTTAGTGGTTGGATACTGAGAGAGGCTTTCATGTTCAACCAATTCATGGAATTTTCATTATTAAATATTAAAGTCTTCTTATAGTTAATGAACCATTTTTACAGGCTCAACATGAATATCAAATATATTACACAATGTACTGTGCTACTTCAAGAGACCTGAGTGATTGGTGGATCATAATAAAAATGAGATATCAGGATAATCTATTTACTCAAATTGAATGCGGTTATAATGAAGTGAAGGTAATTGGAATTTTTCAAGAGATTATTCACAATCCATTTTTTTCACAAAGGTACATGAATATCGATGATGACACCTGACAATTAAGGGTCGATGGTGGTAATGATGTTTATGATATTACAAATGAAATTGAAATGGAAAGATATGATGAAATAGAAACTCATATAGATATTGATGATTTTGCGGATGAATATGAAGATATTGACATCGTCAGATATGAAGATGATGATGAAGGTGAACATTAACACAGGTAAATACTAGCTATAATCATAACTAATATATATGTACATATAATATTTATTTTCAACAATCTGCTAACAACAATGAATTTGTGTTTCAGATGGACCCTAGTCTACTTTATGAGTTATAGGAGGCTGAGCTACCTTTGGATGAGAAGGATTTGGTATCATCTGACCCTCATATCATTGGGAGTTCATGGGGTACGTAGATGTGGCATGGTATTGCGTGAATGATGAATCCTGACCCTATCCTCGAGTGATGTTCACGTCTTGGCTTCGATACTCACACACTCAGGTATGGTAACCTGTGTATTTTAGTTAGATATCACAAATTTATTTATTTACAAATTGTTTTATTATTTATTCTTTTTTCATAGTTTTTTGCAAGTACCTATTGGACTGGGAAGTTCTATCTTGCGCAATTATTTTTCTCAGCCATGGATCACATGGGAATAGATTCCTGTTGATGTGAAGCTAGACATGTTCAATCATTGGATGGTACAAAAATAAGTAATAATTATTTTGATATTCATTTCGTTAATAACATGATATTATAAATTATTTATAGGATCTATAGTATCCCATCGATGATAGCATGTGTGAAGTTATCAACGTGACATGGGAGGTGTCTATGCATGAACGTTTCTGTCAGTTTTTTCACAAATTTAGAAAGACTACCATTAAGAAAGAAGGGTGGAAAGTATATGATGAGTCGTGTAGATCCCAATGACCATGGTAAATTTAATATCATGTTTGGGATGAATTATGTTCACACTGATTGAGTGGTGGATTTTAGAGGATATCTTCCTTCGGCCGGTAGAATCGGGGGAGACAGGTGGTGACACATCGAGCTGGTAGTCGTACATTCAGTACTTATAGAGAGCATCTAGTAAGAATAATTTTTAAATATTTTATTTAACATTAAATATAAATAGTTTAATTTATATTCATATTGGTTGTCAAGAAGCACAATATATTAGAGTAAGATGTTTATCAGAGGATGTACATTGATCCCTCCACTAGAGAGATTATAGGTGATCACCAGCATCAGATTGTGGTCAGTATTATTTCTTTTTCAGTTTGAAAATTAACTTCTTATAATATTTCACTATTTTAATTTCAAATAAGAACTGAAGGATTCATATGATGCCGCGACCTCTCAGAAACATTTTGAGAGTCAAGCCAATATGGTTGATCAGACTAGTGCCCACCATTTCAATGAGGAGGCATGAATGCAGGGGACCCAACACGCATTCGAGAAGGGTCGACTAGTTGGTATGAGCTCTCATTTGACTGTTGGGACTTATTATGGTATTACTCCAATGTCAGCGTCTAGCTCAAAAGGAACTTGTGGAGAGGCATCATCTTCTAGCTTACAGTACCTGGAGTAGTTACATGCTCAAAATGAGCTTATAGAGAGTTTATAGAAGTAGCAGGAAGAGATGCATCAGTAGAAGTAGCAAAAACAACAGTACGAGGAGGATATGCATTGATGGCAGCAGTAACAGTTACAGTAGGATGAGGAGGAGATGTTTTGATGATAACAGTAGTAGTATGAGTAGACAATGTACATGCGTTTAGGTATATATAACATATATAAATGGAGAACTATTTGCCATGGGAAGATGGGCCCATCACAAACATTTTTTGTGACGGGCCTAATGCAACATGTTTTTATATATATAATGTATATAATCAGAGATCTATTTTTTGAAGGGACGGTTTCCCATCAGAAATATTATTTTTTTACAATGGACCCATAATAAAATATACTATTTACGATTCCGTTTTCTACAATGGGATATTTTCATTGGGACCCCGTCACAAAATCTCATTTGTGATGGGATCCCGTCACAAATAGCCCATCACGAATACTTAAAATTCTAGTAGGGGTGTCTTCAATATTAGCTACATAAACATATTAATATATAATAATTTCTCAACAATTTTCTCCTCTATACTCCTTTCAATACATTCCTCAAGTTATACATATATTTATAACTTAGGGAATGGAAAACATAAGAAAGGGGTGAGTTCAAATGATCGGTAAGGGAAAAATTATCAACATGTAACCAAGGGTTAGATCATAGGAATTTTAGAAATCTTTTATAAGATAAAAATTTAAAAAAATATATGGAACAACAAGAATTTTCCATAAGTCATGATAAAAAGACATGTAATTGTAAATGAGCGAATATATACCGATGAAAAAGTGTATGGAGTCATGGGACATTAAACATGAGTCAAGGAGAATAATAATAATGACAAGATAAGTGCGTGACATAAACCTAAGCATAGAAACAATATATCAAGGATACCCACCAATACATTGATCACATAAGAGGATTGTGATTATCACCCACGTGCCTTCTTGGGAATGGGATAAATCATCCTACGTACCCTTTATATTTGGATAAATCATACCATGTACCCTTTGTCTAGGGATAAATCCCCCCCATATACAATTTATCTCAGGATAAATCATTATGTACAACCACTAGACTAGAAAGAATCATACAATTTATCCTTTGACATGGGATAAATCCTATTGTGTATCATTTTAATTAAGATAAATCCTCTTGTGTACCCATTGGTTATCATGAAACATAATCTTAAACCAAATCATTGGAGGATGATATAGGATCACCCATGTAATCATATATAAATATTTTTGTCATAATATGATAATCATTGAACATATCATAATAAACAAGGGGAAATTAAATTAGTTTCATTCATCAAATCATAGAGAACCTATGGAATCAAAAGATGGATTTCACAGCAACTCATGATGATATCATTGAAATTGGCCTTAATCATGTAAACAGTTGATAACCAAAATTCAATCACCCCAATTGATAATTTCATAATAAAATTTAAATATTATTTATAAAAAGTAACATAAAAATAAATAAATCCTTTTTAAATGATGAAAAAACGGTGGTGAAATTAATAAAATATATTTTTTTAAAATCATTTAATCTCTAGTAGAAAATAAGAATTTACAGTCACCATGAAAAATCATTTTTTTTGAAATCTGGTGTGAATACACTTTGATTTTTTTAAAAATAATATTCAATAATATATCTTGGAATAAACATAATGTTTATCATAAGTTAATTTTTAGTGGAATATAAAACCACCGATTTTGAAAGAACGGAAAAACCATTTGTGCATTTGAAGTAGCCTTTTTGAAAACCCATAAAGTAAAATAGTAACTAAAAAATAATTTTAAAAATAGGAAAAGGGAAATATAAAGGTCACCTATGATAACACATAATTAGGTTTCAAATTATAAAGGATAAAATTTGCGTGGAATAAAATTATGGACACATAGTGGAAACCATAATTTAATTGGATGCCGATTATCAATAACATAGATGAATTTTAAAAAACAAATAAAACTCATAAATATAATTGATTTAAATTAAAAAGTGACATAACATGTAAGAATCGTGTTACACCATATAAATTGAAATCTATTTCTCAATGAAAAAATTATAATTTAAGAAGGAATATTGATTTATGAAAAAACCATATATTTAAGGTAAGATATCAATCATAGCTCACTACAAGTAGAGCGTGAATGAATGTGATTTTTCTAATTTCAATAATAAAATAAGATATCATAAGTAAATGGGTAGTATTTAAACTATAGAAATAAAAAAATTGTAAAATATAAAATAATTACTTAATGAAGCATGATTGATATATAAAATTTCATAACTTAAGAAACATTCTAATAAAACCCCCTAAAAGAGAGATAACTTGAAGTCGAAGTTAAAAAACCATGAATAAAGATAAATCATGATATCATAGATTTAATTAGTAGTATATCCACCATTTAAATTAAATTCGGTGAATAAAATAATATTTGTCTCAAAAAATAAAATTTTGTGATGAATCCCTAACCTTGTATTCCTGCTTACTTGACCATTCTATAATTTCATTAGAGGATTGAGTTTTCCCTTATAAAAATCCTTGTAAATGAAGGTCTTAAGAAAAAAATATGGTAAAATTATATTGTTTTTGGGAGAGGGTTATAATAGATTAATTTTGATATATTTTAAAAAATAATTTCCAAGGATTTGTAAGTCTTAAAGTGGTGGAAGTGTTACCTTTTATAAGTTAAGAGAAGGGTAGTTTTGAAAGTAACCATTAAATTTTTTATTAATATAATGTTAAAATTCAAATTTAAATAGCTCTAAAATAGAAAATACTTTTTGAAAAAATGTGTGGTTAGATAATCTCCTAATAAATTAATTTTGGAGACAATATAGAGTCTCTTAAGGAATTTTATTTTAAATTTTTAACTTTTACACTATTTTTCTTTTACCTTGGAAATTAAATTTTATCCTTTTAAATAATATTGAAAAAAGGTTTTGATTGAAAATATTTCCTAATTTTAAACTTTGTATTTAAAATTTTGAAATCATTTTACCAAATAAGTGTTTATGTTTTTGTAATGTTAATTTAAAATTAATGCACATAACATATAATAACTAGTTTTTTAGAAAAAACCATGGTTTTAAGATTAAAAGTTTATATAAAAAATTATATATCATAAGTACTAATTTATATTACATAAATCAGTTTATTATAAAAAAATTATAATATATACATCTTTAATATAAATTCAAAACTGAGTTTCTTCATCAAAACTCCTAATTAGAAGAAAATATCAAAATAAGTTTTTATTAAAGTTAAATTTTAATTTAGTTATAAAACTATAGGACATAGGATTTATAAAATCAAATTTTATTTTAAAATTAATAATAAAATAAATTATATACATATTTTATTATTTTAAGGATTTTTTAATATTCTAGGATACCCTTATATTGTGATAAAATCATAAAATTTATAATTTTCGTAAAAACCGTATTTTTTGAAAAAAAACATATTTTTAGAAACAACACAAAAAATAATACTAATTTGTTATATGTATAATTCAAATATAATTTTATTTGTATTTAAATGATATTTTTATAAATTTATCTTTTAAAATAAAACACATAATATAAATAAAACAACTTTTATTTATAATATCCCCCTTTCAATATTAACTCTTTTAATTATTTTTCTTTCAAGGGTAATAAATTTTAATTATTTACCATATTTTTGACTATTATAGATTTATTAATGTTTTTATAATAATATTTTGTGGTTTTTTACATTTCTTGTAACATATAACTTGAGTTACCAGACATAACATAAGTTTTACTAGGTCTACAATTTCAGGTCATTACATAACTACAGACATGGTTGGACATCCCTATGGGATATGGTTTAGTTAATTCACATTTTATTTATGAACTATTTAGAAGAATGATAGTATAATATCTATGAGAAGCTGTGATAATCAATTTTGATATGAGAAAACCATAAGGTTCCATTTTTTGAAAGAAAAATTAATAATTTAAGACATCATAATAACTATTTTTAAAAATCATGTGTATTATTAATTTTATTATTGATGTTTGATACTCACAATATTGTTTTTGGTTTTAGTCCATGGTTAGAAAAAGGAGGAATTGTGTGAAAAAATAATGTGATGACCAATGAAATGAATGTCATCATGAGAAACCATATGAAATGGGTGATGGTATGTGAAATATTAGGTCTTTCATCACCCAAATATCTTAATCTAAAAATAGTAACATGAATCATAGTGAAATTCCAAATGGAAAAAAGAAGGAAAAGCCCACAATTGAGTCTTTTATACTAAAAATACCCAATTTCTATACTTCCTCTAATAAACTTAAATATGAGTAGTGGATCAATGATATAGAAAATACATTCTCCATTCTATATTGCTTGGATCAGGTGAGGGTTATTTTAGATGTGTATCATTTTAAATTTGAAACTAATTAATGGTGGTATCTTATCAAGAATATGAGGAAATATGAGGAGAATAATTATATAACATGGAAATATTTTAATATGGTGTTGGTTAAAGTGAGTATCTTAATAGGGGGCTAATTGAGTACCTAATTTTTTTTGTTAAAATAAGTTTATATAATTTTCTAAAAATAATTAAGACACACCAGTTAATCAAAAAAGCAGATCGATTTAAGTGTAAACATTTTAAATGATTACTCAAAGTCTGATTAAGTCTCGATTAAAGTAATATGAAATACATTTTAACTTTGAAATAAATTTCATTAATCAAAATATTATATAAAAAATAATTAATATTGACTATAAAAGTAGTGGGTTTTTTAATATTTAATAGAAATTAAGTTTAATGATTTGAAATAAAATAAAACCAATCACACTATGAAATAAATATAATTGGTTCAATGTCAATCCAAGACCTAAAAATCTATACTTGGAAGTTACCTACTAGAAAACATATTATACAACTATAATATTTATCCTTAACCTGGATCGAGTTTACAAAATTGATAACCAGTTGTCTAGGATACATAAAGACCTCTTACAAAATAACCATGGGAATAAAATAATTATTGGACCTAGAAAGACCGTTTCTAAAAAACTATGGGTAAGAAGATATAAATAGAGTAGAGAAAATATCTTGTATCTTATCATTAAAGTACCTAAATAGTGTCTGTGGAATAAATAGGGTAAACCACAGATTTCACAAAATGTAAAGGCAACACGAAGAATGATTAAGTAAAAATATATTGAAAAATGGTATTTATCGGTCTAATGTGATCGGAAGCTTGTGACTCCTCATATATTGTTTAGACATGAGCTTAATTTGTTTATAAAAAAAACAATAAAAGAGATCATCATAAGCTCCCTTGTTATATATATAGGAAATGATTGGTATGTTCATTATGCCCGAATTTCTCACAATCATGTGTAGGTAATGATGCAGTGTTTATGATCTTCAGTAAGCCACACACTTTTCATTACTCCTCTAGTTCTTGTAATATGGTTCCATTTCATTTCTCATGTACACACGATGGATTATAATTCTTAATATAACAGCATCATGAGGGAGTACCCATTTTAAGAACAATCTCAATGATATTGGGATCCCCATACTATGATTTGAAATCCTATTTATATTTCTCTTCAATGCTTTAGGAATTACCATTAAAATAATAATCAACATTAAATTTGATAATATATCCATTAGAAACATTAAATTTATGAGTCTAAGAAAAATAATGGTGACCCTTCTGGTTGTGAATCATCCTAGTTGTGATTTAAACTAGTGGGGTGTTAGACTGAATGTAGGTCCTTCCCAATGGCAACTCATCATAATGGTGACTCATCTCTTCAACACATCATTTCAACACATTTATATTTTTTTAAAGGTAGGTAATGTATGATAGTAGATCTCTAGAACTGAATTAATTCTGGAAGTGACTAAATTATGGTAGTTAGTATTTTCCATATTTATCCAAATTTTCATCCAGTTGGTGACTCCTTTATGGTGGTATGGATTTTCTTTATATATCCAATTTTTCATCCTGATAGTGACACATCTCTAATGGAAGGTCTTTCCTAAGGATGACTCAGCTTCATCGGTGAGTCATTTTTTTACATAGCCAAATTATCTCCAAAATACCTTATAGCATAAAATGATATCATAAAACATAAAAATCATTAATAACATTTTAAACATGTTTTTGTGATCCTTAAGACAAGGTTTATAATAATCTACTGATTTTTTATGATAAAAAATCACATTATTTTATAAACATTGTATATAATAATAATTAGTTAAAAATAGATGATTGTAACACTTTAAAAGGATGTAGTATTTTTAAATATAATATAATTTAATTAAAATGGTATTGAAATGTAAATACCCATAATTAATTAAGATGGTATAAAAAGAAGAAATTTAAATATATATGGTATCAATGGTATTAAGTAGAAAATAGTATTAAAGGAAGTTAATAAACATGGTATCATAGAGATAAACTAAATAGATATAGTATAAAAGGTATGATATTAATAGAAAACATTAATGATGGAATCAAAGGATAATAACACTATAAAAATAGTAATGAAATTACATATTTATTACTTATTTCATACACATTCTCCCCCATTTGAGATTATTGAGAAGTGAAAATAAAAAAAGTAAATTCAAAGACACAAAAAATAATGAAGAATAGAATTTCTATTGAAAAATTTGCTGAAGGATATCCAAAAATAGATACAACATAATGTCATCCAAAAATCCCTTTCAAATACTTAAATTATAATCTCAATGCTTCTTATCATGGGTAGTTGTAATAATAGGTTCCTTAAACATTCCCCTGTCAGATGAATAGGTATCAACTGTGGAAGATGAGGACATTTTAGTGGAAATAGTATGGAAAACAGGTAGAGTAAGAGGCTCTCTGATAATAATAGGCCTGAGAAGCTAGATAAAATCACTTGGGGTAAGACTAAAAGCCTAAAACTGAGTAGGTAAAAGTGCATTTGGATCTCGGGTAACACCTAGTATAAAATACTCTAGATCATACGCTAGAGGAGTGAGATGTGAAGTTATTAAAATGGAATCCTAATCCACTACTATAGTGTTAAAAACATTAATAAATTTCTTGATCATATTGGTGAAGTCCATGATGAACTTTCAACTCCTTTCCATTGAACTAAAAACCCATTTTCTCCTTAATAAAAAAGTTAAGTAATAGAGTCACCACTTCTAACATATTAACTTATTATTTGAAGGCTTTGGTAATAGGAGTCATCCTGAGGATCTCACCAGGGAACATGAAATGAGATTTAAGCTCATTGTTATAATAAGTCCTCAAAGGATATTACATTATAGCCTTTGTAATTGTTTCCATATTAGACATGACCTCATTTAGGCACTCCCAGTACATATTTTACAAATGATCACCATTATACAAAATTTTTCTCAAAATTCCAGGAGGGATATCTAGAACATCAAATGAAACAGCTCAAAGTTCATCCCTAACCACTAAAATTATCATCTCAACATCTAAAGGAAGATGTGGATAACTTGATGTAGAAGCCATAAGAGATATGTTCACTACCCTCTCCAATAAAGCATCCATGTAATATGAAAAATAAAATCTCATCTCATCCACTGTAGACCTTAAAGTCTCCATCTCATTTTCTATCCTCCTGTTATCTATCTATACTTATTGAATATGTTGCATCATCTTGGGATTGATGTGGTGGTTAAAAATCCCTAACAAGTATCTTGAATCATTATCAGTAAGCTTAGTAACCAAGTGAGTACTAGCCTTTAAAATCTAGTCCAAATCAGGAGCATGACCATCCCCAATGAACTCTACGTTAGCTTTGGATACAACATAAATAGGAAATGATGAAACAAAATTTGTATGTAAGGGTGAAAATAACTCTCAATGGATAAAACAGTTATTGGTTCATAAATTGTAGGAATATCAGAATAAAATCACTATAAATCCCTTATACCATCTATATGATACACCATTTACCCCACAGGATCAAACTCCATTCAATCTTGAAAAGAAGGTCTCTCATATTAATTGTCAGTGTGTTCCAAAAATTTCTACCATAACCTGGATTATTTTACCATTCCTAAATGGATTTTACATCTAACAAGTATGAAGACCAAAAAAATTATCAACAACTAACTATAGGTTCAAAAACTATATGCTCATAATATTCTTAAAAAACAACTTTCTATTCAAAAAATAAAAGCTCAATAGATTTACCAACTCCAAGGTTAATAGGGTGACTAGAAAAACATGGAGATTCCTCTGCCTCAATAGATTATTCCAACTCATATCTAGAATCTCTATCCAAATATTTAACTAGGATTTTCATTTCCTCGGTCCTTGAAGAAACAAAAAAACCTATAGAGCAAAGAACTACTCAAGGAATATCAATATCATCAGTCCTATCATGATTTAATCCATCATCACTTCTATCTGCATTTCTATTTACATATTCCTCATATTTTCAACCCACATTTTCATCAATATCATCATCATCATCATCATCATCTTAATTATTATCTTCACCACCATCATCATCATCATCTTCATTTTCTTTTTATTTTTCTTAAACATTATCATTATTCTCACCACCAATTCAAATTTCCTTACCATTTTCATCAAAATATTTAGAAGTGATTTTAAATTATTCTTCTCTAGAAAACTCAATTTAATCGCTTTCACTTTCTCCTTTCAAAATATTCTCTCGGATATCGATAGATCTAGGAGGGCTAGAAGAGCCATAAGAAATAGTATTAGGACTCTTAATAAATTCTAGGCCACTACCATCATCAACTAAAAACTTCTACTAATCCACACCAAATCCCAGAACCTCCTGTTCTTCCTCATATGAGTACAAACCTTCCTTATATGGATCCAAATAACAATCCACAATATTTTTGAGCTTGGTAGGGTGATCAATAGTATGGAAATACTCCTAAATATTCTCAGAATCAACAACCCATTGCCTCTTCTTGGGTTTCTAAATCATTTTGATTCTATTTGAAATGACACTTTTCAGAAAAAATCCTCCACAATTTACTTGGGTTTCTTCATCCT
Source organism: Viscum album (assembly GCA_963277665.1). Classification (NCBI taxonomy): domain Eukaryota; kingdom Viridiplantae; phylum Streptophyta; class Magnoliopsida; order Santalales; family Viscaceae; genus Viscum; species Viscum album. Next base: position 1,373,911,508 of record OY728152.1, on the reverse strand, counting down.
CATAAACTATTCCCTTGGCCTCCAGTATGACTAAAATGATCTTAGGGTAGATAAGAGAGTTTGATATAAAATTTATCATTAAAGATTTATCATTTGAATTATTAGGTATCCACATAAAATAATATTTCATCCTATCTTCCAACGACATAAGATATATACAACTTAATACCTCATTATGGAGAAATTAAATTTCCTCGAACTCATCATATAATGAATAAACATTAAAAGCAAAAAAAATTCACCATCAAACTCAGTTGTAGATGGTCTTGTTATAATTCCATATCTAGTCAGCTATTCCAAAGAATCATCATACCCAATTTTATCTCCTTCATATAGAATATATCCCTGATATTCATTTAAAACACATTCTTAAGGTCCTTTCGGACATCTGATCCACTAGATTGAATAAAAAATAACTTTTCATCTATTTATTCTACTTATAACATAGTATTCATTGTCCTCAATGTTAAAATAAACTTACTGATAGAACTTGTGACTAACCTATGATAGAAGGTCCTACTATTTGTCCAAAACCACTCTACCCATCCCTGGTCTTAAATTAATCTATGAACTAAAGGATTTCTTGAAACAAACTACTCAACGTGAATGCCATTTTCCATTACTACTATCCGATTTGTGAGATGTAGATTCACCAGCTAGATATCTAGATGGATCAACTCTTCTTTCTGCTTCTCTGGTGGTTGGGAATCATCCTGGGAAGACACTTTTACTCACTTCACTTTAACTATTGTGGTTAAATTAGAAGGTTTAGATGTGGCTGAGGGAAGGTGAAAGGTGGAGAGAGAAAGGGTGGCGATGAGGCTCAAAGGTAAGGCATGAGGGAGTGGGATTCAAAATTAAACCCGAATTTAATTTATATAATTTTGGGATTTAAATATTTTAAATTTAAAAAATAAATAAAATTTAAATCGTATAGAAATTAAATATTTAACCCGTAAATAAGAATTAGAAATGGAGTATCAAAAACCAACGACATGTTATTTAATAATGGGTTGTTCCAATGGTGGGTGAAACTCCAATGGTGGGTAATACACCAACAATGGGTAAAACTCCAATGGTGTGGGTAAAACACCAAAAAAGGGTAAAAATCCAATGGTGGGTGAAACTCCAATGGTACGTAAAACTCTAATGGTGGGTCCCATAATATTAAACATAACTAAGATTAATGATGCCTAATTCATGTTTGATGTAGTTCATTCTTTCAAAATTCAATGGATTAGTTAAAATATCATTAATGAGATATTTAGTTCCAATGTATTAAAGTGTTATATCATACTTTTGAAAATAATTTATCATGAAGTGATGTGTTACATCAATTTGTTTTCTTATAGTGAGATAAAGGGTTCATAGAAGTATTTATAGCACTTGTGTTGTATCATTTTATAGGTACATATCATAATTGGTACTCATAGTCTAGAAAAATGGGTTTCAACCATAATATTTGACCACAATATATTCCAACAGGTATATATTCTGATCTTGTAATATATCATGAAAAAAAATTATTTATTACTACACCAAGAAACTTGAGAATTTCCCAATAGATGAAATGTTCCAGAGGGCCTTTTTCTAAATAACATACAACCACAAAAATCATCATCTGAATAAATATCTTGCTAAAATTATTTCCCTCTAGGGTAGAAAAATCTTAAATTTTTCGAATAAATGATTTAATTAAAAATAATTTTTACAATAACTAAGTGTGAAACTTTTTTGATTAACTAAATAAGAGAACACATACACACACTAAACATTATTCCAAGCTGACTATTAGTTAAATATAGAAGACCTCCAATAACACCTCTATAACTCGTTTGATCCACTGATTTCCCATCTTCATTAAGATCCAATTTATAGGTGGTACTTTTAGGAGTATCACTAATCTTAGTTCTATACAAACCAAAATGTTTTGAATTATATTTAGTGTTATTTAAATTGAATTAAAATAATTACTTCATTGTTTTGAAAACTATGAAAACAAAGAATGAATTTTAATTCACCCAATAAATCCATTTAAAAATCTTATTGGATAATTTTTGGAAAATGAATACATAAATATTTTTTTAGTTAACCCAAAGATAATATCATCTACCTATATTTGAACAACCAAAACATCTTTTAATTTTTTTTATAAATATGGAAGGACCACCTATACCATTTAAAAATCATTTTGAAATATGAAAGGATCCATGCCAATCATACCAAACTATAGAATATGGTTTTAAACCATATAAAACTTATTTTAATATAAATACATGATTTAGAAAATGAGGGTTTTTGAAATTTGGGTGGTTGTTCAAAGAAACATCTTGAATTATATACCCATTCAAGAATGCACTTATGACATCCATTTCATATAGTTTGAAATCTATATGTGATATATATTCTAGAAGTATTATTTTTTATTAAATTATAGATATTTTTTAAATAGTTTCCTCATTGTTAATACCCTCTTATTGACTATACCCTTGTGTAACTAGTCTGGCCTTATTCTTCACTATTGTGATAGATTTACCAACTTTGTATCAAAAAATCCAACTAGTTCCTGTAGTAAACGTTTATTTGGATCTATAACAAAGTTCCAAAAATTTATTACGTTAAAAATGATTATTTTATTATTTCATAACCAATACCCAGAATTCATCATTTATTACATCAATGATGTTCTTAGGCTTAACCTATGAAATTAATGCTTGACATTCCCGCTGATTTCTTACAAAACCTCTAGTTTGTGTAACTCTATATAATTGTTCAACAACAATATCAAATGGGTGGTGTTTATGATTTCTAACATATCTAGAAAAATATGTTCTGGTCACCTTAGGGTATTCTACCGGATTTGTATGTTTCTCAAATATATATGATTTTTCTTTATGTTTTATAGCAGAAATATAGGCTTGGAATTTATGTTCCATGTAGATAAATCATCCTCAAGGTTTTTTAAAGGTTTCTTAAATTCATATGGATCTATCTCAACAAACATAATATGGATAGAATCATCCACAGTCTTATTTCTTTTATTAAATACTCTATATGATTTACTTGAAGTTGAATATGTAAGGAAAATTGATTATTTTTTTTGGAAGGAAATCTTGACAAAATTATCCTTAGTGTTAAGAATAAAGACGTTGAAACCAAAAAATATAAGGTAATTACCATTTTCTTTTCTATTATTCCAAATTCAATTAGTGGTATTCTTCCAGAAAATTCTAATTAAAACTCTAGGAATTGTATTGTAGAATGTATTTATAGTAACTTATCAAAAGTTAACATGTAGGTCAAATTTATTTATCATTATCCGGGCAATCTATTTAAGTGTTCTATCTACTCTTTCTACAAATAAATTTTGATGGGGGTCCTAGGATTAGAAATTTCATTTTTATATCCATTTTTTGAGAAAAAGGATTCAAAGTATTTATTTTCAAAAAAACGAAAATGTTCACAGATTAAGGTATTAATTATATGTACATCGAGGTTTTCTTAAAAATATTTAATACTTTGTAAAATAAGAGAAATCTTCACTCTTGTGAGCTAAAAATAATACCCAATTATACTATGAAAATAAATTTACATGTATATTGACATAGTTTCTCAAATTTAATCTAGAAACTATAAATGATCCTAATAAGTCCATGTGAACCAACAGAAGAGGTTGAGATGTTGAAACTTTTTTCATTAATTTAAATGAAAATTTTAGTTGTTTCTCTTTTTAATAGGTGTTACAATATTTTTCATTTTTGGAATTATTGTTTGGGTAGATCTCGGAATAACCCTTTTTTATTAATCATTCTAAGTGAGGGAATATTATAATGACCTAGATTCCTTTCAAAAATAAAATACTCTGTATGAAATGCACTTAATTTAGAAACATTTTTTGAAATTAAGAAATCAAGATCAACAAAAAACACATTCTCATTTCTCAAATTAGTGAATGCTAAATCATTTTTAGAATTTAAAACATTACAATAGGTTTTTTCAAACATTACATGAAAAACATCATCACATAGTTTTGAGATGCTAAGAATATTATTTTTTAAACCATCAATAAAAATTACTTTAGAAATCAATAATGAATCAGAGTTACCGATTTTTCTAAGAGAAATTATTTTTATTTTAGCACTATCACCAAAGGTGAAATGAACACCATCATCATTTGTTCGGTTGTTAAATATAATTTAATTTCTAATAATATCTCAAGATAAACCTTTATTTAACTACCATATATTTCTATAATATATCTTCAAGCAGTTTCCCAATAAAATATTTTTATACCAAAAATGATTTCGCTACCAAAATATTATTTGGTCAGAAATAATAGTAATGAGATATTTATAAATCCATATTTTCATGATGGGTTTTTGATAATTAGATTGTAAAATTTTTAAAATAAAAAAAAATCATCCAGGTCACATCAATAGAAATTTGTAGTGGAATTACTAGAAATAGATTTAGGAACAAAAGTGCTCTTAACAACTCTTCTCTTTTCAGATTGGTATCCTAGACCAGTAATATACTTTGGAGAGATTTTTTTACCAAGTATTTGAGTGATAATTTCTATTCCATTGGTGAATCTATCTAAGTATTTATTTAACTAATCATTTGAAAATTTTAGTTCAGTATTTTCTTTCAGTAATTGAGAAATGTATTGAAAAATTAGATTTCATAATAGCAGATAAAGCATATTTTTTGTTCAAAAATGTTTAATTGTATTTAATATCATTAAAATAATATTCATGAATATTTAAATATCCAAACATTTCCTATTTTGACATATCATTATCATTTTTTACATTTCTATATTGATCAGAATTAAGTACATGAAATATATTAGGTACCTCAGATTTGTGTTTCATTAAGCACATATTTTCTCTATCATTATTATCTTCATGAGTCATGTACGAGTTACTAGAGCTATCCTAAAAGGTACTCCATGTGTATTTAATGGAAATATTATATTTCATATCCTTACAATCATACTTTTTTTTACTTTAACATAGGAAATTTATCCTTAACATGTGTTTTCTCTTACACACATAACAAGCAATCCCATTGATTTATCATATCTTTTCTATTCCTTATCCCAATTCCCTCTATTATCATAATTTAGCATATATATTTTTTTACTTGAAGAATTTATTCTTCTTATATAACTTATTAAACTTTCTAGAGAGATGGGCCATTTACTCATCACTATCGGCTAGTGATTCCCCATTACTAGAGCTTTTTGTTTGTATTCTTTATTTTTCATTATGTTTTGATGTAGCAGTCTTGAATGATATATTGTTATTTATAGTTTCATTATCCTCTTCATTATTAACTTATATCTCTTCCTCATACACCATCAACATCCCAATAAATTCTTTGATAAGTAGTTTACTAATTTTACATTATTCTCTTATTGAAACTGATGTTCCACTCCATCTCCCTGAAAGACATATCATCCATGACATGATTCGATATTTTTATAAAACTATATTTCCCAAGGGGATTATTGTGTTCACTATTTCATTAAACCCATGATACATATCATAAATCATCTCATCAAGTTTTTTATTCATCACCAAAATCACAATAAATATCATTTATAGCTTTGTAGTTATTGGTTTAAGAATTCTTACAAGCATCATCCCATGTATTCCTATCAGTCATAGGTAATTAATATTTATCTTTTATGGAAGACCATATTTCAAAACACATGATTTCAATGTTAATTTTATTTTTTATATTCCATTAAGCATAGTTATTTTAATTAAATAATGGATTCATGTTTATACGAGAACTTTCTAGTATATTATTCATTTAAATAACTAAATTTATAACTGATATTAATTTAAGATGTTTAAAACACAACTAAAAATCACAGTTGAAAAGATTTTGAAAAACCTTTGATACCAAATATAGGTCGGAGAGAGTATCTCAAGTGGGGTGGGGGGGGGCTTAATTGTGTACCTAATAAAAATTAGTGTCAATTTGTTTAAAAAGACACCTAAATAATTAAAATAGAATATCATTATATGTTCTGATCTTTTAAAAGATTTCTCAAATATAGATTGAGTATTAGTTAAAATAAAATGATAACCATTTAAAATTTTGAAATAAATTTACATAATGAAAATATTATAGAAAATAAATTAATATTAACTAGAAAAGAATTATATTTTTTATAGTTTAAAATAAACTCCATTTAATTCTTTTAATTTGAAAAAAAACCAAACACACATCATAATAAATACAAGGGGTTTAGTCTTAAGACAAGACCTAATCGTCTCCACTTATAAATCACATAATTCAAAGTAGATTATATGAATATTATATTGACCACCAACATGGATTTTTTATACATAATGGATTTCCATATTCCAAGTCACACAAGTACCTCTTCTAAAATAACTATGGGAATAAACTAATTATAGGCTATAAAGGACATATTCCACACAATATGGGTAAATAGATATAGATATAGTAGAGAAGATATCTTGTATCTTCCAATTAAAGTATTGTAGTAATACTGTAGTAGGAACTGTGTAGTACTGTAGCAGGTACTGTACCGGGGCTGTAGTAGGTACTGTTTGGCACTGTAACAGCTAGGAATATGCCCCCGTTTGGGCCTTCGGGACACCAATTTGGTCCTTGAGTCCTTTAAGGCCTTCGGGTCTGTAAGGCATTTGGGCCACCTCATGGCCTTCAGGCCACCTTAAGTGCAGATGAAAACCAGGTGACCTACAAGGAAAAAAGCACTACAAGGAGGATGAGCAAGGAGCATTCACCACAGTAGAAGCTAAATAGATTGCATGAATGAGAGGGTATGACACCTGCTATCAGGACAAGCCTGTGCATGCATGAGAATTCCTAGTTGAACAGTCATGTGAAGGTTGAAAGTTGATTTCATGATGAAGATGCTTGGGAGGAGCAGTTCCAAGTAGTTAGTATGGGTTATATGTAATGTTTGAAGCCTACGGGAAAATGATTTCCCCAAACGATTACGAGCCATGTAATACTTATTCCTACAGGCCTTATAAGGGTTTCACCTCACCCCTTGAAAGATGGATTATCAAAAATCAATAAAAAATGAAGGCATTCGAGCCATTGGATGGAATGTAAAATAGAGCGTCATAATATGTATTGTACTATCTACATGAAAGGATTTGTATGTTCATTATTCTCCACTTTCTCATAGTTGTCTGTTGGTAATGAAATAATGTGTATTCTCTCCAACAAGTCTCAAAATTTTCCGAACTATTTTAGTCCTCTCAATATGGTCTGTGATCACTTATCATGTATGCATAATGGAGTTTGGTTCATTATATAACAACATCATGCAAGGGAATCTGTTTGAAGAACAATTATTAGGATCTTCTACTCCTCGTAATGAGATATAATAGCCTATTTAATATTACCTATAATGATTTAATAATAATAATTAAAATAATCATCAATATTAAATTCGCAAATATATCCATTTGAATCTTTAAATTTTAAAGTCCCATAATAGATAAAATGACTCTTTTGGTAGTGACTCATACTAGAGGTGACTTAAAATGGAATTGAGTAAAGATGATGGTTGTTAATTCTCAATGGCGGATCGTCCCAGTGGTGACTCATCTCTGGAATAGGTAATTTCAACACATTAACAAATCTTTTGATGGTAGGTAATGTCTGATTATAGACCATCTGGTGGTGACATAATTCTAGTGATGAATTAATTCGGGAAGTGAGAATTTTTCCATACTTATCTAAATTTTTATCCAAACGATGAATCCTTTCTAGAAGTAGGTATTTTACATACTTAGCCAATTTTTCATCTTGACAATGACACATCTCTAACGATAGGTCTTTCCTTGTGGTGACTCAGCTACAACGGTGAGTATTTCTATAGATAGGAAAATTTTCACCAAAATATTGTATATTATAAAATGAAATCCTAAAACATAAAACTCATTAATAACATAATAAACATGATTTTGTGACCAATAAAACAAGGATTCGTACCTAGGGTATTTTTGGTAATTAATTTCCTCAAAATCATCACACAAAAAAATGGGAATTCCTTGACCATAAATATAAGGATGGTGAATCTATTAGTACGTTCGAGGAAAAAATTACATGAATTATGAGGTATACTTATGATTTTATCATCCAACCTAAAATAAAATTTTATTGATTCTTTATTTACTAAGGCTAATTCAATACAATGAATTGAATATAAGAGACTTTTATAGCTATGAATAAATAATTTAATGTTCTCTCGAGTTAGAAACAGAGATTGGATACTCTCATTATAATCATGGTTTTTGGAGAAATAAGGGAAATATATAATTTTTAGGAAATTCTAATAATATGACCTTGGAAGAAAGAAAATTAATCTTACTTCATACCATAATTGATGAAAAAATCATGTGGTAAATTTTCTTATGGGGTATAGTAGATGTTTTAATTATGTAAAAGAAGGTTATTGAGAAGAAAGACATTGATGTAATATCAAAAGGGTAGTTAATTAAATAAATTTAGTGAGTGATAAAATGAACTTGAAACCCACAATATAATGCTATAATTACCAAGACTATAGAAATTACACCAATCTATGCATGAATATAATGGTTATTAAGACTACTAGAGTTATAAACCTGTTATGCTATGAGATAAAGGGAATGATAATGCAATCCAAACTACTAAAGTGGGTCAAAATAGTGAAGTAGTGAAATGTATAATTATTGTCAAATCTAGATTTATAAATGCATTATATGATTTCGGATCAACCCACACTATTATATTAGAATAAGGGTAACACATCACTACCTCAATGATTAGATATTTAATTATTGGTGAAAACTCATAACGGTAAAATTATCACATCTTATGTCTATATCTCCCCTCTAATAGAAATGTTTGGGACTATGATTCCTAAAAATCATGGGATTTTTTCTCAAGTTAAATTTTATGTTTAATTGTGAATGTATTATATCTCTATATAGATACCTTAAGAATTGATAAAAAATTGAAGATACATTATATATCCTAAATCAGAATATGACATTATTTTGGTGTGAGGATGAATATGATTATTCAATGTAAATTACTTCCATTGTGTGAGTTTTACAATATATATTCATGATGGATATTTATCTCAAATCATTGGGGAGACACTCATCATTAAATACCTGCCTACTATTCTAAAATATTCCAATGTATTTCTTGAAGACTTGCCTACTTTTTTCTCGAATAGTGAAGTTGAGTTTCAAATATTACTCATACATGATGATACACATATTTCCAAGATTCCATATTGGATGGCCTCAATTGAACTACATGAATTAATAATGAAGCTCCATGATAATTTAAAAAGGATTCATTAATCCAGTGAATCATTATTGGGGTAACCTATTCTTTTTGTTAAGAAGAAAGATGGGTCAATGTTTCTTTTCATTGATTATCGGGAAGTTTACAAGATCAATTTTAAGTATAAATATCATCTACCCCATATCGATGATATGTTTGATCAATTATGTGGAGTTCAATATTTTTCCAATATTGATATTCAATTTGGATTTCGACATATAATGGTCAAAATGGAGGATATACCTAAGGAATCCTTCTTAATGAGGTATGGTCATTATGAATTTTTAGTTATTCCATTTGGACCTACCAATTCCCCTTCTATATTTATGTATTTAATTAATAGAGTCTTTTGAGAATACACTGATCAGTTTATGGTAGTCCTTATAAATTAGTTTGTTATATATAATAAGAGTAATGAATAATATTAAGAACATTTGAGGATTATGTTTATGACCATGAGGAAATGGAATTATAATTCCAAATTTTCCATGTATGCATTATAGATACATAAAAATTCATTGTTGGTTCATATAGTCTCATGTGAGGTAATATCTATGGATCCTTCAAAGAAAAAAAGTAATTAAGAAATGCCCTAAACTGACCATGGTGACCATGATATAGAGTTTTTTAGGTTTTCTGGATACTATTTATACTTTTAGATAAATTTGTGAGGGATGTAAAATCCAATAACCAAGGTGACTCAAAAGTGATCCAAGTTCTATTAGAAAAATGAATGTGATAAAAATTTCCAGGATCTGAAAATACGGCTGGTCAGTGGACCTATGATCACAAAACCCTAAAGTGGAGAAGGGTTTTTTAGTCTATAGTTATACTCTTAATAAGGTTTTGGAATTAATCCTCATGCATAATGATATTGTGATAGCATATACTTTACACCAATTGAAAATTCATTATAAAAATCACCCAACTCATGATTTAGAGCTATCCGTAATTAATTTTTCATAAAAAAATATTGAGGAAATATACTTATGGTGAAAATTTGATATATATATTAATAATAAAATTAATAATTATATATTCACATTGAAAGATTTTAACATGTTCCAAATGAGATGACTAGAGAGAATTAAAGATTATGATTACTCAATATATTACCTCCATAGGAAGGATAAAATGGTCGTTTATGATCTAGTCGGAAGGAACATGATAGTTTTTTTATGATTTGGATTGAAATATATCTAACACATATAGATTTGAAAAAATATAGATCGTTAATTATTTAGTAAATAGTAAATAACAAATATTTCTTAGATGAATGTTCTACCCTCTATCCATATGAGGATTAAAGAGGCATAGAAGTAAGATATGGAACTACAAAAGAAGGTTAGGAATGTTCCTGAGTTGAAACATACTTTTCATGGAATGATTAGTCACATTAATAAATCATGTGTCCTATAAATACAAAAAATTAATAAATATATATTATATGAAAATCATAGTTGATCATTCTATATTCATCCTAGATGTATGAGGATTTATAAATATTTACAAGATTTTTTATAGTGGGAAAATATGGAATGGGATATGGCATGGTATGTATCTAATTTATTTGAATGTCAAAATGTTAAGGCTGAAATAAATAATTATAAGGGGATATTACAACTATTACCCAAATCATAATGGAAATATAAAAACATCATGATGTATTTCTTAACCTAACTCCCTAAAACATATAATTTCCATAATGCTATTTGAGTTAAAGATGATATCCTTATAAAGTCCGATCATTTAATTATTATCATAGAAAATTTCAACCGTTATCATATATATGGGATAAACATTAAAGAAGTGGTAATATTTCATGGGGTATCACATTTTTTTTTAAATCTGATTCAGACCCTAAGATTACCTTGAAATTTAGGAGTAGTCTTTAACTAGATTTTAATACAGAGATGGAATTTAACAATTAATAGAATCTTTTGAAATATGTTTAGTATTAGAGGATGAATGAGACACTATAAGACATGTTGAGATCATGTTATATGTATTTAAATGGTGTTTGGGATCAAAACCTTTATTTTGTTTATTTTTTATAGTGATTGATTTCACTCAAACATTCAGATGACTCTTTATGAAGTCCTAAATGCTAGAATCTACATATCTCCAAAATGATAGGATAAAGTTAGAAAATGAAATCTATTAGTACCTGATCTAGTTTAGGTAATGATAAAAAAGTTTATATCAATTTAAAATAAAATAATGGAAGTTTAGAGTCGATAAGAAAGTAATATTGACAATCATAGACAAGATCTAGAGTACGATGAAGGTGATAAGGTATTCCTACAGATATATCCTAGGAAGTAGTTTATGAGATTTGGAAAGAAGGGAAATGTTACCCATAAATATATTAGTCCTTTTAAGATTTTTGATCATACAAAGATGATATATTTTTAGATTTAACTTCTACTAAACTTATCTCATTCTCACTATGTGTCCCACATATCACTTTTGAGGAAGTGCATATCTAATACTTCACATGTACTAAATCATAGGTTTTACTAATGGAGAATGATCTTTCTTCTAAGGAAAAAATGGTTTAATCTTTAGATCATATATATAAATATATAAAGTTATATAAAAAATAATACTCACATGGTTAAAGTAATGTTGAGGAATCTTAAATTTGTGGATGTTGTATAGGAACCCGAGGATGTGAAGTGGTAAAATTATGCTCAGTTATTTATATATGAGTGATGGTATTTTGATGGTAAAATTTTTATAAGAGTGTATATTGTAACAACTAGATATTTCATGTGATATTTATCTTTAAATTAATTTCACTTTTTGATTGGTTTTGTTATATGAAACATTGATATTTACCAAACCATGATATACTATTGAAATATTATATTTAAATTATTTACTAGACCATTGGATTAGATGGTATGAATAAGAATAATTAATTTATGAAAACTATGTATAAATTTTTTACTTGATAAAAAAATATTCATTAATTAATAGGAAATAAGTACCCAATTTTAAATGTTAAAAATAATATCATTTTTTTAGAATATCACCTTTCCGATGTATTTTATTTTTCTATATATTATCTGTATTGATCACTAATAAACTAAGATTTTAATTAAATATATTGTAATTTAATTTTATAAAATGAATAATAATTCATTAATTGATAATAAATTGATTTTAAATAAATATAAAATCATTTTAAGTTAAAAATAAATATTTTTTTCTTTCAAAAAACCATTTTCATTATGTAAAATGTATTTCATCTAAATAAATAAAATTAATCTATATTTATAAATGAATTTTGTAAAAATGGAAAAATAATATTTAATGAAATATAAATAACATATTTAATAAAATATATTACCATTCATTTAATAGTTTTTATTATTAAATGAATTAGAATAAATTCACTTTTATGCTTAAAAATACATTAATCAAAAAATGCGTTTCATTGCATTTTGCAAACTTATTTTAAAATGATTCTATGAAACATATAAAAATTGAATCAGATAAAATGGTTTCTATATTTATAATTATACGTTCCAAATTTATTAATGATATATATTTAATTTTTTTCATTATGAATAATGACTGAGGTAAAAATTCATTACTATGATAAATGTTAAAAGGGTTAGTGAGGGATTAAACTGTTGAGATAAGGGTTAAAATAACCTAAAAACTGGTCCAAATCCATTTGTTTAAGTATATTTTGACCCATCCTTAAATTATGTTGTAATTTGGCTTACATGGTTCCACATTCAATTGAATATCAATTTCTAATATTTTTGGTAATTAGTATTTATTAGAGTACAACTCTCCTAACTAATAAAAGAGAACCTCCTATCATATCTTCTCAAAACAACTTGAGAAATTTATCTTAACAAATATATACCAAAATAATCTAATATAATCCTTATACATACCCATATAGTTATGGTCTTCCTAAATGACACATCCATGAATCCTTAAGGTTTTTATTAAAGGAGGATACCCGAATAAGAAATATATATTCTTTATAAACCTTTTCATGTTTATGTCTTTATAAAACTCATCCAAATGATATATAACCATATTAACAAGACATAATCAGTATATTTTCTATATTTATATTAATTTATGTTAATTATATATTAATTTTATATCTCATTCCCATATATTGGTAAATGAAATCATCTCTCGCGCATACATGGGGACTACCACCACCAAGAAACGATGCGATTCATTTTTCAATTAATATTTACATGAATGGTCATAAGGATATATTTAATGAATATATATGACATATAGGATATAATTATGAATATTTAAATTTTATTTATCAATTAAATTTATTTAGTTCCATCTATGAATAAGTGGGAAATTCACATGTGCATAAATACGAACTACAGTTTCCATGAAGTTATGTAATTCATTTTTCATCACTTCTTTATATGACTGGTTATAAAATTGTATACAATGAATCAATATGATACTTATGAAATTATTAAGGGAATTATATATTGTAATATATATATATATATATATGAATATGGTTCTAGAAACTACATGGGAATTATATATAGTAATATGTATATGATTATGGTTTTTGGAATAGATTGATATTAAATATATATTTATTATAATGGAGTTTTGAATGAAAAAAAAGAAATATGGGACCATAGGTAAGGGTTTATGATACAATATCATTTATTTTTAGCATTGTATGTGTAAAATTTAAATTGAGTGAAATTATATGATACATAGACTTTAAACCCCATATAATTTATTATCATAAATATATTCCTATAATATTTAAGTATTCGTACAATTTTCCACTCTTTTCTATATAAAATTATCAATATTTTTTTAATAAAAACTAACCATCTTTTTTTTTGTTTGATGAACATTATTTTCCATGTATTGGTTCTTAAAAATTTTCTATGGATGTTTTTATCTATATATAAATGTTTTATAGATTATTTTTTTACCTTTTAATTTATTTACAAATTATCAAAAGGAATCTTTTCATGTGTTTTATGTATAACTCACATTTTACATTTTAAAAAAGTGTAAAAATAATGTTCACTTTTTATGAATATAAAATTAATGATTTTTTCCACCACCATGATTTTCTTGAAACTTCAATTATAAGATTACACGTTTATTTTCAAAGAAAATGTTTTTGTCACTATTCATTGAATTTTTAGTTTCTAAAGATATCAAAAGAAAATGAATGTTTCATTGTTTTCAAAGAAATTTTCAAATTCTCCATTAAATTTATTTTTCATCTATGTCAACATACTTTAAGGTTAATATTACCTCTTATAATAAATACCCTATGGTCTTTATTAAATTAAGTGTATAGAATATATTAGGTATCATCTCATGCACCCAAATAATACTTATCATTGATGATTATTTATTAAAATCCTTCAATGAATGTGGATCGCCATGTATTAATCATATCATGATCCAAAACAGATGAAAACTGTGTGATAAGATTATTAAATTTATATTGTACCTATTTCATAATCCCCACCGTACTCAAAGAATGAGGAAAACAGATAAATCCCATGCATCTTAATGTTATAGCTATATCATATACTATAATATTGATTACATGAATATCATAGTCTATGATTTCGATATATCATATAAAATTATATACTCTTATTTTATGTGCTTATCCAATACAACACATATAACATATTTATATTTTAGTTATAAACATCAATATCAATTATACTAATTCTTTAGATTATTAAAGAACATTAATTCACAAAAGATACAACACATCCATCATACTATTCAATTTTCTTCAAGATTTTGGTATCTAAAGTAATATGGGGTGAGTAACTACTATCAAGTATATATTAATTTGTTTTGATTATTTCTTTAAAATATTAATTAATAAGAAGTTATTTTTAATATTTTTAGTTTACAAAAACCTTATTATCTCTATAATAATGATGTGTTTGTACTTAATATTTTGTTATGAATTACATAAAAAAATGACCTTGTAGGTTACATATTTGACTAATCTCATCAAAGTAAAAAAATGGATAGAGAAGTTAATCTTGATAGATTTATATTCATAAATTTATTCTTCTCAGAATTATAACTCATTTTTCTTATATAGATCCCCCTATATTTATGACTCCTTTAAATATAATGGAATTTTATACCACATATCTCAATATTAGTATCCCTAAGATCCACATAACTAATAATATCCTCTAAAAAATATCTTTAATAAATCTATTAATTTTTTAATGAAATCTCATTTACTATATTGGTATATTTCTAGCATCCTTTTATATTTTCCTTAAAAACAATTCCCATATCTTAATATTTTCAATTTCACATGATATAGAAGTGATATTCTAGTTATTTTTACATGAAAAATAAATCCCATATTTTCCTTCAGATCCTACACTTTTAGCTAAAAATTATTTGAGATTCTTGTGATTCATAGGAATAGATTTTACTCAATTTTTTGTTTAAGAAATAAGAGATAATTTTGATGACTATAAATTTACTTCCACAACATTATTTTATTTATATATCACTATTTATAGGGTATTTTACACTTTAACAAATCTTGATTATATATTATTTAATTCCTCTTACATTTCATTAGATTTCTATTTAATCTCTGTCAACAATTTGCCAACTTAAACAATTTTTTACTTTAAGAAGTTCTATTTCTTTAACTCAGTGATTATTCTTATTGAAAAATTCATATCCACTTTCTTTATCTTCTTAGAATATTTATTTATATATTTTATTTCCCTATTGTCTTAGGTGTTCCAGTTAATACATGATTCAGTATCAACTTTCAACATGTTCTTAGTGTAGTTATCGTCACCGTCATCAACACTACTTACGACATCTTTATGTTTTTTAACCTGAGACATGAAGTTACAAAATATTTTAATAATGAATAATTTATATTTACTACTTGAAGAAAATTAGTCCTATCATTCCTTTCATACCATTATTCTCTTCTTAGATACCTTTTTTTATTATTTCCAATATAGTTCTCATGTTACTTAGAAATTATTTCCCATTTATTTATATGAAATATTTCTTCACGCACAAACTATCTATAGTCACAATAATTATTATTTAGAAAAGAAATTGAAAAATTCCTAACTCAAACACACCTAAAACACTTTAGTGGGAGTTTAAATTTTTACTCACCCTTTCCTTTTCTATATTCGTTTGAGTTGAGATCTATTATCCACCTTTACTCTTTATCCCTTACTAAATCATCATCAGATTCATTGAAGAACTTATCTAACTATTCCTCAATTTTAATATTGTATATAGCTCTAAATTCCCTATCCTCATTAATATTATATTCAAACATAATAGTTTTCCTCATCTCACAATTAACAATCATATTTTTTTAACATATCAAGAGATAATCCGTCCTTTTTATCCAAAGGAGAAACATTTGTATCAAATATGTCAATATAACCTCACATTATTTTATTTTAAAATGGTTAAATCTTTTATAGTTTATATAAACCCCCTAATATTAGTAAAAATATCATTTACCCTTGTTAAGAAGTCATAAATAGCCCAATCATCATCTATTAAAATATATTTAATCTTTTCTCTATATATATTTTGTTTGATTTTTTACTATGAAAATTTCATTAGAAATGTTAACATTATTATCCCGTAACTATTAGTTTTCTTTGACCCCTGCAAACTTTGTATAAAATTTGTAAAATAGGAAACTAAAAATTTTATTCGTTTATTTTCAATTAAAACAATTCTATTTGATCTGGAAATTTCTGAGTATCTCTTTTAAGTGGTGTAAAACCCACTATAACAACATCAGAAACTTTTAGGTATTAATAAAGAAGATAAATGATCATCCTATTTTTCAATCCATGAAAATAATTTCCATTGAATACAGAAACACCAAAATGGTCGATAAGACTTAGATTATACATATGTAACTAAAAAAATAAAAGGACCACTCATAAAAAATAAGGATTAGACCAGATACCACATGAAGTGACTAGATAAGTGGTGATGTATCATTTGGCGGGTGGTAATGAATCCAGGATACTATATTTAAAATTTATTATTTGAAATTAACCTGTATGACTAGTTAATGTCTTTATGAACTCTCTTTAAAATCTCTCTCTCACCCATATGAAATTGAAATTGAATCCCAACAATCTTATCAACTTATTTCCATGTTCAGTTATAATCTAAGACCAAAATATTATTAGTAATTAATTTCAATGATTACAAGATGTGAGAAGTTATCATCCTTATCTCAAAACATAAAAGACGTCGGAAGGTATCATCCTTTACCCATAAGAAGGAATCATCCTCGACCCAATGCCATCTCCCAATATTTTGTGGTTTGAAATGATTATAAATGATCCATCTAGACTTCAAGGAGACCCTTTATACCAATATAAAAAATATCTTAGGTGTACTACTAGATTCCTCTTCATCACAATATAAGATATTATTACTCAAATACATGTATTTAACTTCTATATAATTAATCAACACCACAACATGCATGTTATCCTTCTTCTCTACTGATCAAAATGTTCAATGTATGAATGATATAATTCAAAAATAAATTTCCTTCTTCCTCCTCAATAGAAGGATTTATGTGGATAAGTACATACATATTCATACCTTAAAATTAGCATATGTAGGTTATCATTAGACTCTCTAACACTTTTATTCTCTGGGATACATAAGGTAATCAACATGATATAGTATCAAAATCTTTGTTCACACCATTTAATTTCAATTATTAATCTTTATTTTATTCACACCATCAAATAAATATTATGTCTATAATGCTAAAATTGAAAAAATACCTCTTAAATTGAGGAAACAATATTATCTATTTAAAACTTGTTAAAATATACTCCTGATAAATTCTCTTGTTTTGATATTTGAAAAATATTTAAAACATTCTATTTGAAATCCCTAACTTATCATGCTAATATCCATTCATATTTTTTCTCATTTATTTTTCCTTATTTGTTATCTTGAATTATGAATTAATTCCCTCATTATAGTGATGTTTATTATTGAAGATTAGTAAAGTATCATCAAAATATGATTAATATAAATATCACATTATTCTAACTAGTAACCCTTATATAACCTCATGTTAACCAATACATATTGTCTTCATAACCATTAATTAACACCCCTTCTCATACTGAAAAACTCACTAGGGACCCTTTCAAATTAACCCTTTAATATCATATAAAATTTTGGGTTAACTCTTATATATTTGATAGAGGCTTGGGTACTTGGTAAAATATTCAAACTTTTGAGTACCCCTATATGCCCTTCAATGAGTACCCGTATGCATGCACTAGAAATTTAGAGTCAAACATATGTATCATAGTGTCTTGGAAAAGGATATTCTAGGTAAAATCTGCAAATAACTTGATAAATATCTATGAATTTTTTTAAAAAATTAAATGGTTAATTCATCCACTAAGTAAAAAATCAAAACAAATTACCAAAATCACAATGTGGACCATCATTTACCATATAACACACATTATATAAACTAATTTTGGTCCACATGGAGCTCCCACATATGAAAATAAATCATTTATAAGTGGGGGTGTGACATAATATCCCCCTAAATGACTTTTTCATTTATATGGGAGGATAATGATTTAACAACATTTGTTGAAGAATTTTAATTTTTTTATTTTAGGTGTCCTTTTTAACACTACAAAAACCAAAAAATATTATGCGGATGATTATTTTATCACTTAACCGTATGGATCAAGTCATGCTATGCAGCCAAATGACTATGCCAATAAATTTGTAATTTACCATTCCTTCAAATACCTAGTACTTAGGGAAAATAAAGGGGTGATGTATAAATAACACACAAGACTAGATAATACTATTTTAGGTAATTCACCCACTACATACTGTGAAGGAAACCTAAAAATGGGTCCTTTAGAAGAGGACCTATCTAGCCATGCACAAAGGGTGACTTTGTGCCTGAAAAGTCTCACCACGAATTAAAACCCTTCATGAGACCCTTTTTCATCCCAAACTCATATAATAAATACCAATATGAAGAATGGTGTATCTTGAGGGTCTTTTTCCCTTACGAACCTATTTCTCTCTCCCCATGTAGCATTTGTCCCTTTTTCAAACTATCTATATTTCTTCATGTATCTCCCACTAGAAACCAAGAATTTCTTCATTAAGACCTCATCCATAGATTTATGATTCATTTATACTTCAAGGAAGAAATAATAAAATGTCCCATATAAAATATTGTATTCCCATGGCTTTCAAATACCTATATTTGACCTCCCTAGTGGAAGGGAACCACATAATGTTTGGGGTTGTGCATTCTCATGGTAATGAGGATCCCAAAAAAAGCATTGGTGGAAGATGGATTCATGGGATGGGCAGCGAAATTAGTTTCCTGATATTTGAAGTGAATTGTAATCCTCTCTAATCATCCATACTCACTCCCTCTTACTCTCTTCCACCTGCCTAAAGGGTAGGATATGAAGATCTACCTTAGTACATCCCTCCTAGAGTAATCCCATAATCTTTCTTGCGGGGAATTCTCCCTACATTCTATATCCTCACAATCATCCAACACCAGACAAAGTGTATTTAAAATATTGTCATATCTTCCAATTCCTCTTAGTTATTTTACCGAGAATGACTCTTGTGGTCTTATAAAATACTAGAGATCATATCATCGACATGATCAATTACCTATATCGGTGGAGAGTCCTTTTTTATATCTTCCACTTTCCTGGACATGGTATTACTATCAAATATAATCCCACAGCATGGTATAACCACCTCGGAGGAAAATTATCCTAATGTGGAATCCAAATGGGACTCCTCCTATGTGTAAGCCACACATTTTTGAACTGCACGGGATTTGATTCCTCTTTAAATTGGATATGCAAGAAGTCTACCTGAGGTTCTAACCCAACAACCCAAACTCACCCTATTCTTAAATGGGTTATATTCTTGGTAGGTTTATATCCTTCCTGGGAGGCTAAACCACTTTTACATTCCAATGGATTCTTTAATGTAGGTCCCTGACCAACTTTAACTTGGTCCTTTCTGCCTAGATGTTGTTTCCACATGATGTTAATCTGTGCAGTATGTTCCTCATCACATGCCCTTGAATATATGATGTTTTTAGTTAAGTGGAAACAAACTATGTGGGTTATGATTAATCTCAGGATAATATATATAAATCCCCTATTATGGTCCCATTCATGAGATCAAAATAACTACAATATTCCAAAATGATGATAAATCCCAGAGCTCCCCATCACATGGCTTAAAACTGACATCATGATAATAAATGAAAAAATAATTTCTAATGAATACAAATGGTACAATTGATAAAGATACCCAGATATATAAAAATATTTCCATAAATATAGAATCTTATATACATACAAATAATTTTAAATCCATTACATGTTAACAATTGATTATTAATATAAAGGGAACCAATTATATATTTGGGATTTAATATGTATTCATGATTATGTATTAAATAAATAAGGGAGTCTTAGAATTGGGAATAATTCCCCCATAAAGTTTCTATGTGACAAAAATCCAACCCCATTTACCAATGTGAGTCTATACATGTTTTTGGAATCATTTCCAAATGACCCTGTATATTTTGATAGCATGTTTACGAGACATTGAAAAAATGGACACTGTTGAGTCTTTCTTGTTTCACGAATAAACCTTATTGGAAACCTCCTAAAAAGGATTTGAAAAAAAAATTAGTGAGATTGACAAGAATCCTTAACCAAAATTACTCTGTGGCCTACATGTCAGGCCCATTTCACGCTCTCAAAAAACGAAAGAGGGACAAAACATGGATTTAAAACAATCTATTATGAAAATGTCAATTTATGAAGATGTTTATTTGATGGGGCTTCCTTTTTTGTATTTTTCCTCTATACCCATGAAATTTCATAAGAACTCTCTTGAATAAAAATGGAGTATTACTTGTTTAAGAATACATTTGCTTTATCCATTTCAAAGATATGATCCTTATCCAATATGAGGAATTTTTTCCAACCTAACACCTTCAAAATTGGGTGTCATTCATGATGATTTGGGAGTACCACCTATATAGTTTTATCCTAACTTTGGGTGTTATACTAGAAGACCTCCATAAAATAATGCCCCACCAACTATCTATCCAATAATGGTTGGTAGAAAAGAAACAAGTGGAACTAGTGGACATTTCAAACCCTTTCGAGAATCTATCCCAAGAATGAAACAACATTTCCCACTTATCATAAGAAGGCATATCAATATGTCACCAAAAACATCATTCCAATGACATAAGAGTCCCACCATAAGTCTCATTCCAGTAGTATTTTTTTCCAATTCCATGTTGCATCAAACCCTTAGCATGATGATGGTGTTATCCTAGAGAGTCTAGCCTTAGACCCTAAGACCCTGGTAATCATGATATCCAATTGAGGGTAGGGATCAAGAAATAGTAAAAAACCCATATATATATATCCCCTAAAGAGAATCCCAAAATTTAAACTCAGCAATAATACATGAAGAGGTATACATGCCTTCCCACATCCATCTGACCTACATGCACAGTTTTTTAGAACATTTTGAAACTATGTTGTGAATCTCGAGAGATAATAGAGGGTAGAAACATATCTTTACCCATGAAAAAAATTTATGTTGTTATATATCAATGGGAAATGGAGGACATGAGATGGCCTAAATCCCTTATCAATCCATATAACAATAATATATCCCCATTCCAGCTATTGAAGTCAATCAAAATTTATTAAAAATGATAAAAGGGAACATGAAAATTCCTTCCCATATCCTAAAAACTTTCCAAGATATAATGTTAGTAATGAAAATGGTCTATGGGTGGACACATAAGTTTATCCCTACAATTTGGGTGACTCATCATTATAATGCGAGGTTCACTCTGTAGGAGAGTCATGTCCCTAATATCATTCAGGAGGTTAATTTAAAAAATCTCATGATAAATGAACAACTGTATGGGGCCTATATACTTGTTCTAATAGGAGTAAACTAGTCTATCCTAGGGGACACTCTTGGGAAGGCATATAACCCTACCAAAATAAAAGAAATCTATCATGAAATTTCAACTAAAACATGGTAGATAATAAAACAAGAACTCATTTACGAAATCATTTATCCACATAAAGAAACACCAATTGCCTACAAGAGAGCATCCAAAAATAATCCTCACCAGAGGTAAATGGAAAAGGAAGAGATTTTAGATGATCCTATTCTACTCAATTCCAGTGTTATTGAATCCCACATATGTTTATCAATGGATGCTTTGGATCCTATGAATCTATTTTAAAATTATGAAGATAATAGTTGTAATTCAGAATGTACTCCCTAAAAATGTTCTACCAATAGTTATGGGGGTCCTCCAAGAAATTTTACCTTGTCATATTACTTCATTCGAACAATCAGATCGATTACAAGAACTCATATCATAATGAGAACCATGAAATCTATCCTCATGGCCAGAAGATCAAATAGAAAAAATTCCTTCCCTTTTCTTTCATCTACACTATTGGTACTCTCCATGGTATACACTGTTTGATTTACCCTTACATACAGACATCAAGTCGTGATGGTAGTACTCACCATGATTACATTCACTATAAAGTTCCTCCCCATAGTGACACATTGTGTCATTAAGTTGGTCCTCTCCCTTAAAAATCAACTATGATAAAGCCCTCATATCGCATGACATTTGGGAAAATTAGGCTAGTCATTCTTAGTTCCTCATCATTGATAACTGATGAAATTTATCATCAATAAGACAACCTAAGGAAATATTCATTCCTTGAACCACCCTTGGGTCCCTTTCCTTCCAATATGATTGAGGAAATCCCTTCCAACATGACTATTTACAATAATGAAATGTGGAAATTTCCACTGTGGTAAGATTATGTTCAATGACCTCTTGAAAACTTTAAATATGATATATTGATCATGTTGAGATAATTTTATAAATAAAAGATACTAGTCTTGTTTTATCCTTTAGCCACTCCTTAATACTGCATTACGAAGGAATTTTTAGAAGGATGTGTGTATGTCATCTACCAAAATTTAGGGAATATATTTTTCACCTAAATAAGTATTTCCTTATTATTAATATCCTATCCACGTAAAGGTAATAGAAAATATAGACCATAAAATTGACATGGAGGCCCTCCAAGATTCATGATGCCTGAAATTAGGAAAAAGCAAGGATCCCTTCTGTACACATGTCTTGAGGCATTGAAATAATTATTTCAACTAATCACTAATACCCCATATGGTCTTAATATAATAGGATGGGGAAAACATGGAGTTTTTCATTTCACCTCAAATCCTGATCATCAAATTCCACCCAAGTGGACATTATGTAATTTCATTTCCTTTGATTAGATTTGAGAAGTTGGATATTCTTAAAATAGACATTAAGATCAACAAAAGTTGGTCCCAAATAAATCTCAAAGATGTCGGTCTTGAAGAGAGTGATACATCAAAATAATCTTGTATCAAGAATCATAAAATATTGAGTAAGACTCCCAATTAAGGAAAAATCATCTTCAAGAAATTCCAATATATTTTGAAGTGGGTGGCTCAGGTGAAAATCACACAATATACACAACTTATGTTCCAACAAAGATCTATAAAATCAAGAGAGTATCTATAAAATCTAAAACACAAAAATACATAACCCACCGTGGCCCGTAGGGATGGGGGGTTTTCTATCCAGAAATTAAAGGCTAACCAACCAAACCCAAATAGTTGGGAAACAAAATGAGAGTGGACCATCCCCTAGGGCTTGGTGAATATTGACCTCAACATCCACCTCAAAGGGTGTCAATCTTTCCCCATTTAGGGGGAGAACCATAGAATTGATCTTTCTAGATCATCATATCCCATTGAATGATTTGTTCACTTGGAAAAAACTTGAAAATTTTATTTGGAGATACCCTTCTGATAACCCTTCCTCAGAAGTTTCATAGAGGACCAATGAAGGGGGGGATGAGGCCTCTTGGTGGGCCCAAAAAAGTAGTCTCTTAAGGGTATGACCAGTCTAGGAAATCAAATTTATTCATGAATATATATCTAATACAACCAATCCTCTTATCATTTTGATAGTAATGAACTATCAACCATGTGTTATGTATGAGTGGATATTGTTTGAACCACCCCTGCAGATGCTACAAAACATGAGGCCAATATAGAGGAATGCAAGGAGGAGTTTTTTTATGTAAACAATTACACACTAAAATGATTTAAGAAGGTGTGTGTACCAAAAATTGAGGCTCACTAATAATTTTTGGATTACCTCAACCGCTTAACTACTACCTCAGTGGGGATATTCTAAGGAAAAGGGTAAAGGTGAGACCATATCTCACCCACCATCCAAAGAGGTTGAACTTCTCACACTTGAGGAAATATTTTATTAAAAGGGGGAATATATGAAAGAGATAACAAAAATAAATGTATTTCTACTGTAAGGAAACATCCCTACTGAATATGTTCTAAACATTGAGACTCACGACGCACTCCCAGCTGAAATACCTCAATAATGCATTTTCAAAGAAACTATAATAGAGTCGGAACATTAACTCATCATAGGGTATCAACAACTAATATATTTTGATCCCACATTAGTAAGATATAAGGATTTACCTCTATTGGGTATACACCTAGGGCTAGACTTGGCACAACCTCATAAGTCAGCTCCTATAGGTTACCCACCACAAGCCCAAGCAGAGCTCCCAAATCTAGAAAAACCGTTTATTAGCGTTGAAGAGGATCCTAACTAGTTCGATGTTCTTATGTAGCCCATTAAAACCACTGAATCAAAGATAACTCAATTATAATTTTAGGAAGGAAGTTGTGAAATAGTACAACGAGAGATGAATCCTTACCCTGAATGAGTGAATACTGATCTTCCCCAGCCAAATTTTAGAAATCCTATATTCCCAACATTTAATGGTTTCAGGGATCTAAAAGATCATCTGACACATTTATTTTCTTGGTGTGGCCTCATGATGGGGACCCTTGAGCTGTAAGAGGAAACTATGCTTGTATTTGTTATATAGAATTTAAAAGGATCATCACTCACCTAGTATACCCGTATATCATCTATATTATTCAAGTGATGATAAGATCTTATCTGAATATTACTCTATCAATTAATCTCTACACTGTAGAAGAAAATAATCGTTTATATGTTAATGTGTTTCCAAAGGGAAAATGAGAGGGTTTCAATTTTAATCCTCAGATGGAAGATATTGAATTATTCACTAAACTTGTAGCTAACTCAAGAAAATTTATTGGGTATTTTCATTTAGAATCATCAGGATGAACTAAATACACTAGATTTTTAGTAAAGTAACTAGGTGTATTTTATTAATTTTTTAATAGAAAAAGTATATACTATTTTATTTAACGAGCCATGTTTAACTCCCAAACCATTCCAATATCTCAGGGGAAAAGGATGTGTAGAGTTGAAACTATAATGGTTACATTAAAACATTCCTCTATTCCAACTCTAATGCTAAAAACCACACCTCCTCATGCAGAACCCCTTATAGAGTGGAAACAATAACATCCTTGTCAGGATGAATGGATATATTCATAATTCTGCACATTTGGATAATGGAATAAAAAATTATACTCCCTTTGAGATGAGTAGGTTTTTGGATATATCTCAGTAGCCTTGGAGAATAACTTTTAAACCCTAAAAAATGGAAAATAATTAACCAATTTGGTCTTGATGATAATCCAAATTATTTAACCATTCATCGAATTTTGGGGAACACCATCTAGGACAGTTTCATTTAAAAATATGTTGGAAAAAAGAATATTGTTTTTGGGAAAGTGAAGTTGGGAAAACCACCAAAATAGGTTTCATGTGTTTCTACTTCCATTCTAGTGTAAGAAGGTGAATGGAAGGAGGTTACCATAAATAATTCAAATAAGTTCAGTGATTTAATGACTATAAAACAATGTATAGGAATCATTCAATCCTCCGAGCATAGTAAATATGACAAATTTTTCTCCCAGTCGCTCCTTATATGCAACAATTAACTCAGTTAGTGACATAACCATCCAAAGGCCAGTTTTATAAGAAATTTAATGGCCATAATAGTATAAAGAAGGAAAATAAGATTAAAATTCACCAAGGACCATGTTATCCTTGGATATCTCAGAATTCATCCCTTCTATTCTGAATGTATAGGCATTTACTAGCCAAACAACACGTTGAGAATCATCCCACCAAAAAAGTTATTATCAATGAAAGAATTAATTTTTGGTTCCATTAATGTCATTCACTTAATGGATAAATTATTTGATAACAAGCAGGATTATGAGATTGAATTTACTATTCCATAATGGGAAATCACCAGTAGAGTTTATAAAATATATGGTGGAAGGGGTAGGCACATTCGTGGTCAAAAACAATATCCCAAACACATCCCTACTAGGGTAGTTTATGATATTGAGAGTCATATAAGAGTGATTTAGTGAGAACATGTTGAATAGGGAAATAACCCCACCTTCATATAGAGTCTCCTTGGACTAATAATTTTAGACGATCAACATGAAGGGGTGTAATTTTCTCGTCATCCTAGATGGGTAGGTAAGCCAAAATGGCCCAATCCAGTAGCAAAGATGCCTTCAGCATCTATGCAATCACATGAATCATATACCCTAGGAATTTTTTCCCTGTAGTGCCTATAAGGGACCATATCCCCATGGGAAAACTTAGAACTTTAACTCTAATGTATGAAATCCTGAATTAGTTTGTCACAGTTCTAGGGAAACATTAAATTATATAATCTCTCAACATGTCAAAAGACCCAAGAGAATCACTTGAATAAGTTTTATAGATCCCTCATGATTTTTCTGTTAATGTTTCCACTTACGAATTTTACCGTGATAAGGTTGATCCTACAGAATATAATGAGATTATCTCTTTCATAGAATTAGACATAAATACTATTATACAAGGAAATAGAATTACTTTGTATGTATCTAGAATATAATAAAGTGAAACAAGTTGGTTGGGTTTGGGTGGGATTAGCCCACGTAGGATTGTTCCCATGAGGGTATGTCTGCAAAATCCTACATACAATGTAAAGAAAAAATTTAAATCCCTTTCCACCTTAAATAATCACATGTGTAACCCACATAATTTCTTACATTTTTTAAAAAAATTACTATTTATAACCATTTAAATATTATATATATTTTATCATTCTTAATGTAATTTTTGGGGAGAAGTTTTTATCAACCACTGCCGAAGTTTTATGGGATGTGATGGAACATTTTCTGAGGGGTTAGTGGTGGCATACCACCACACCGATGTGTTGGAAAACTGTTGTGATGCAAAGTAGTGATTGATCAGTCTGGGGATATAAATGATGATATTGGTTCTATGGTGATGAAAATGGATGGACATATGATTGAATGATTAATATTTAGTTAATGATCAATTTCAAAGGATATTATTTGGTTTCCCACACAGTCCATGCCTACTTTCTTAATAACAAAATAAATTTAAATAATAAAAACAATAAATTGTCCTATAAAATATTATGATTATAAAAACTCTTTTAAAATTGAAACCATATGTAAGGGGGATGAATTCCGTTATTTGAGAGGATGGATAACACTCCATGTGAGTATAGTTAATAATAACTATATAAATATTATTATATCATATTAAATTATAAAATATTTCTTTATTTAAAATTCACATGTGAATGAATGGTGAATTTGAATGAGAATTACGATGAGTAGTCATATTTCATGGTTTAATCATGATTTTTTTTAAAAACAAAAAAATTTAAGAATCAAATATTGTAAAAACAATATATATATTTTTGAAATGAGGTTAGTAGGTATTCCCTCACCCGCATGGGAAAAACCCACCTTGGCTTGCACCTCTGTGGGAACAACCCACAATGGACCATGCTGTGAATTGTTAAAAATTTTATTCCAGCCCACGCCACATCCAACCCATATCAGAAAATACCAAGGGACACATGCCCATTTTAATTTATACTAAAATATTATATGACATTTACATCAATTCAGATTTCATTTCCAATGGATCCGGGGTCAACCTCATTCCAGTTTGGACACTCCATTGATTGGGATACACTAAAACTAATTTTCCCCCTTCTGCTCCAATACATAATGGGACTGATAGAAGTGAACAAGAACTTCTCATACACAAAAATCATAGAACTTAGTGTGGATATCTGGCATCCAAATCTACATTCTTTGTCATCCAATAAGATACATATTTAAATGTCTTTCAAAGAAGGCCTTGGCTACACCAGCATACGATGATCCCTTCATTATAACATTAATGAATCAAATACTATAAAATGGCCATATTAAGATGTGATATGGGGATAAATATCTATTTTAATCTTATAAATATCAAAATATTAATGTAGGATTCTATTAGATATAATGGAAAACCCCTAAATAATGATGTTTCGTAGGTTACCACCCAAAATGGTCTAGAAATAACCTCGACTAACCTATTATAAGAAATTGGTGATGGTTATGTGCTAAAAATCAGTCAGGATGAAGAAAAAAGATCATATTTAGAGATTTACTCATCGATTTTCCTGATATCATCCATGTTAGTTGAATCCAAGTGCGTTGATGAAGCCATTAATTTTTTTATTGGTGGAAATTCCTCAAATTAGAATTCCCCAACATCATCTCTACAACTTTAGCATTTCACCACTTCATCGGTAGAATATGAGAAGGTCATTATATTACCATGGGAAGGAGACTCCCTAAAAACTGACCTCCCCCTAACCACGATGATTTCCTGTTTTCTCCAATAGACATAGAGAAATAGGAAGAGGAAGGGGAATAGGAAGAAGAAGATGAAGAGAGAGATGATAGAGAGGTGGAAGATGACGTCATAGATTCCCCTCTAACATTTGAGGAAGGATTTATTACAACTATTGATGAACTATGATATATAAATATGGGTAAATAGGAGTATCTATGAATGAAATTGATAAACATAGTTTTTTCCCTCAAGTAGAATGAAATTTACACCTCTTTTATGAAGCATTATTGAGACATGTTTTCTTTGAATTATAGAGAAATGTTGAGAATCGATCCCAATGAGGATACCCCTCAAATGGGTTTACTAAAATACCATTAAGGATAAAATATGGAAACCATAGGGAGACATACAAACCATGTTTCCAAGGTTCAATTAGAAGTTGATAATATCATCAAATCCAACTTCATTCCGAATGTTTCATAATTTAATTATCATTACACCATTTTTCACTTCCTGAAAAAGAACAGATAGTTTAGGGTTTTCATCAATTTCATATACATTAACCAATATTTTCCTAAATATGAATTCCTAATTCAGATTATAGAACATTTGATCCATGAAATGACTAGATTTTAATCTTTCTCTTTTATGGATGACTATTCAGGATATAACCAAATCTGAATGGCCCTAGAAGTTGAAATGATATTGCCTTTAGCTCCCCAAGGGGTATTCTTATATCAGGTGATTCCATTCAGTTTAATGAATCCAGGCTCTACATATCTAAATTGAATGCATCGATTCGTAAATCCCTTCTTGGGTAAATCAATCATGTTCTATGTGGAAAATTTAGTGGTAAAAGCATGACATTTCTTTGGTCTCCTTACAAATTTGAAAATAATTTTTGACAAAATAGAGCAAGCCAATATGAAAATAAACCCCCTTAAATGAAATTTCGGCATTACCTCAAGAAAATATATTAGCTTCATGGTATTCCATTATGTAATTGCATTCAATGCTTTGAAAACAAAATAAATCTAGGGTATGTCACCCCATGAAAACATTAAAGGGGTGATAGGACAGTATGGTCAAATTTCCTACATCAGAAGCTTCCAAGAAAAAATTTCAGAAAAGTGGTTTCCCTTTCCCAGGTTGATGAAAAAGGGGATCATATTTCATTACACTATTGATTTAAAATAATCATGTTACTACCTCCAAAAATATCTACTAATCCTAATAAAACTGATTCCAACAGTAAAAGGAAGGTCCCTCATCTTATATGCGAAAGCTCTAGAATGGACACTAAGGAACTTCCTCTCACATAAAAATGACGTTGATAGTGATTAAAGCCTCTAGTATCTTATTCCTATAGTTCATGACAGTAATACTCAACATTTAGATATTGATATGAACTATTTGGAACTGATTATTTCATTTCAAAAACTAATGCACTATCTGTACCAATATGAGGTCTATTTGATCGCTTGAAATAACCAGCTCAAATATATCCTTATCCCTCCCATGTTGAAAAGATTCATGGTGTGATGGGTGGTAATTATTAAATAATTAGACAACTAGTTTATACTATAAAAGGAAAAAAATTATATGTATTAGAAACTTTCCAGGAAGAACATCCCTCTGTGGAAGAAGTTCTGGTGAGTACTGAACTGCTAGATGAGGAGATATTTTATGTTCAAGGCTCTACCCAAATATGAGAGATGTAATTTAAGAGTGCATCAAAAATAAAAAATAGAATAAGGATAGAATAACCCATATTCAAAAAATCTGGGTTGGTATTCATTCTTATTTCTCAAATAAAGGTATTCCAACTATACCCCTTAGTGAAATTAGAAGGTTGTACTAACAATGACGCTGAATACAAATCCCTAATTATGGGCATATAATTAAATTAAAAAATACCACAATCTTACTTAAGAATAAATGGTGCATATGAGTTCGTTATTAAGAATATTAATTGTGATTATGTCATTATAAAAGAATACTTGACCCCCTTATTAATTATGTTTGAGGGTTGTGGCATAATTCCTCTCCAAGCCATTACTAATTGTAATGAACCAAACTGTTATAAATAAATTCCCCCTTTATCTTTCAATTAAATATATTATTCTGTAAAATGGATATAGAAAACACCTACACTATTTTTTTTCTTATATAAAATTGGATTTAAATTATAGTTAAGTAATTTTACTGTTGATAATTTAGCCGTTGAATAGTGGTCACAAGATTAGTATAAATATAAGGTTTTAACAAATCAAATTAACAGAGGAAAAGGAGGTGATGGATTAAACTAGTAGGATAGTACCCCATGAAGACCACTTATTGGAGCATCTGAGGGAGATATCATCATTGGTATTTTACCGTGACCAAGCCCAAGCTGAGATCTAACAACTTAAGCCTGAACGAAACAGTTTAGAGCAAAAGTTCAAGCTCATCAAGACCATGACCCAAACCACGTTCGATAAACCACACAATGAAATTCTCACCATCAATAACCTCAATATTAGGGAACATGCAAGTGCATTAAATATAAATGTATCAATACCATATAAATATGAATATATACATCATTTTTTTGTTACTTTGTAAATGATTTTTATTTTGATACAATAAAAAACACATTGTATTTTTGGTTTAAATTAAATTACAATTAATTAACATATAATTTAACTATTTTTTAAAAAATAAATAATATTTTAATAAAATATTATTATTAAATAATTTTTACCAAATATAAATGATCATATAATTTTTATAGAGTCAAATATACTTTTTATAAAGGCTAAAAAATCTTTTATTTGTCAAAAACCTAGGATTTCTCAATAAACATCAGTGTTTATTTTAATTATAAAAAATATAACATTTATAAATTTAATTTCATAAAATGAAAATAATTTTTTTAATCATAAGGTCAAAATTAACCAAAAGCTAACTTTTCATAATTTTTCGAGAAAGTGATACTTTTGGGTAAAAATTAAATACCGTATAAATATAGTTTTTATATTATGACATCATAATGACCCAAAATTTATTTAATAATTACTATAAATGGGATAAACAGAAAAATATATGTCTTACGTTTTAAATAATATGATTTTAAGTCTATATTATTAATATTGTAAATCCAATATGAATCCATTAAAACTTATAATATATTTAATGGTTTTAAAATACTTTCTTTAAGATTGGGACTCACCTACACACAATGAAAGGAAATATTTTATTATTTGAGGATTGCTTCCATATGAAATAATGAGACACCCTACAATTTGTTTGAAACCATGGGAAAAAACCTTGTGATGGGTTGTGGAATTTTATATTTTATTATGTAGTGTCCAAAACCTAAATAATAATGAATCCACACTAGTTTCCAACGTAAACCCACTCAATATCACCTTTATATTCTCTAAAACACCTCAGTTTAAATAAATACTCCTCCTACCACTCTCTATAATCATCCCATGCTGCGCCAAATCTCCCAAGAAGGTGCTACCAAGATTTTAAAGCCATACACTCAAGTAAGGGAGCATTATGTTCTCCTTTCAAATTCAGGAACCTTGTTTGAAATTAATTCTTTTAATTTCAATTGGTTATATTTTAATTAATTTATATTTATTCCCTTAATATCTATTTAATTTTATTTGTTTGAGGTATCATTTATCCTCATCTATTTTTACCCTTACCTAAGTCGTTAATATGTTGAAATTAAATAGGGGATACTCACGTTCTCTTCTTTATTCAAGTTTCATTATGAACTTATGCATTATATTTCCCCTTACTAATGTTGGTAAATGTATTTCCATGTACATATTACAGAAAATTTTATTTCCAAATGATTATAAACCCCTTTAATTCTCATCATTTGTTTTAATAAATTTTTATGTAATGCTGTTATGCGGCTAAAATTTCAACACGATTTTCCATGCCAAAAAAATTGTGTAGTGAATACCATACTAATTATAATATTAAGGGTATTCACCATTGGGAAAATATACTTATTTATTATGGAATTACATTTATCTATTACACATTCCTAGATTGTGGAAAAATTATGATGATGAATTAATCATTGTTTTATGATCCATATATTATGCTGAATCATGTGAATGAAATGAATGTGATGGGTGCAACCAAAAATATAAAGGGATCCAATGAATTGGGTAATTTTTAGTATCATGATATGTCATGTTAGGATAGGGAGTGAACCGTATTCCTTTATATTACCTTTTCCACCATGAGGTCTTGGAGGATATGGCTTTGACCTATGTTTTTGATACAATGGTTTAAGTTATTTCCACATTTCCAATGGTATTATTGTCATGAAATATAATTTCTTATTATTCATTTTCCTTTTTCTCCACATTTATAAACCTATTTTCTAACATGTAATATCTTCTACATTTTATTCCTTTTTTATTCCCTTACTAGGATTTATATCTAACCATTTTCTTATGTTTTCCTTAGGTTATCCTATGCAGTATTATGTTAGATTGAATTTAATGATCATATCAATGATGGTTTCACAAATTATTTTGTATTCCATGTTATAAGTATTTTTTTAATGGACCTAATCTTTGAATACATTATAATTATCAATATTTTGGTTTTTATTAAGTCTTATTCTATGTAATAATTAATGTATTAATGTTTAATAAAGAGAAGGGTAGTTATAGTTGGTATCCAAGAAAAAACATAGTTATTTTAGGGATTAAGATTTGAAAACTATAGAAAAATACTTAGGGATAATAATAAATATAATAAAACAACACTAAATATTGGTAATTAAAGAGTAAGTGGTTTATCAATAAAAAAATCCCTATCTAGATACTACAAGTGGATGTGGATCTAGAAAAAATGTACCAAGGAGTAAAAACTATGACAAGGTGTCATGATCTTGACTCTAGGTAACATGGTACATGAAAACCGACATTATTACACACCTTGTCTCACAATATTAGGGGATATTCATTCATAAATTCATAATCCCATTACAGAAAATTATAAATTGAATAAAAAAAATCTTATTAGAATATATGTTAGGAAATATATTAGGGATAACATAGATTGAATCCTTAAAATTTAGAAGTTAAAGAACTAAATTTAATTCATAAGTTATCACTTTAAAGTCATTTTTTTTATTTTATTCATTTAAAATTTCAGAAATACTCATCGTTAATTTTTCATTTTGTTCAAGATAATGGACAGAAATATATGAAATTTGGTAAATAAAAATGTGATAGGGAATGTAATGACTGTCCTAACGAGAGGCCAAACCCGATGGGAGAAAAAATTGAGAACATTATGAAGATAATATGTCAAATGAATCAGGTTCAAAATAGAACAATTGATCAAGAGGATCAAATAAAACCCCCTAAGATAGAAATATCCCCAATCGATTGCTTCATTCGACAAAGGCCTCTTAATTTCAATTGATCATCTACTCCGTTAATCACAGAACAATGGATCAAATACATTGAGATGATATTATCCATCCTTAAATGTTATGATCAAGAGAAGTTGTTGCTCGTGTTTTATCATAGATAGGGATAAACTGATAA
The DNA here is from genome assembly GCA_963277665.1 of Viscum album. NCBI lineage: Eukaryota > Viridiplantae > Streptophyta > Magnoliopsida > Santalales > Viscaceae > Viscum > Viscum album. Next base: position 1,373,876,729 of record OY728152.1, on the reverse strand, counting down.
GTGGTTGACATTGATCAAGAATACAAATACCAAGGAAAAGATCTAAGTGATGGTGTATAAGGAATTTGGAAAAATATTTTTCAATAAATATTTTCTTCGCACTCTCCATATTAAAATGGAAAGATATTTCCTTGAAAATTAGAAAATATATGACTAATATATCATGTTGTATGAGGAAAAATTCACAATACTTATAGGATACACATCTAATTTTTTTTACCATCGATTGTAAGGTTGACCGCTTATTTGGTGGGAAAAAACCTAGTATAGAGAAATACATGGAAATCCATGACTTTGATAGATATGTGGAAATTTTATAATGATAAAACAATGTCTAAATAGAGGTTTATGAAGAACAAGGGTATCATGGTGATAATAAGAGGAAAGTGGAGATTAATACGGGTGGTCCGATGGTGAAATATGATGGTTCCAATAAATTATAGCATCCTCTTGTCAAAGGTGTGGAAAGAAGCACCCCAAAATTTTCCTAAGGGCACTGAAGAAATGATTTAGGTGTGGGAAGGAAGGAAAATTATATAGAAATTAGTGATAGGATAAAACCTCTAAAGTGATAGAGTAATGTAATGATCTAGTCACCTTTCATCACACTTTTCATTACTGCAAAAGCAAGGAACTATGGTACTTTTCAAATAAATGAACTATGCTAAGGGTTTTCGAAGACAACCAATGACATCCAAGGATGAAAGATACGTTTTTTATATTAAAAAATGATGTGTTCCATCCAAAAAATGAAGTGGTGATAGGTTATATAGTTATTCTTTTAAGAAAAGAGAATATACTTTTTGATTCTAAATCCACGCATTACTTCATATGAAAAAGGTTTTGTAGAACTTTTCAAACACTACCACAAATAAAGTAAGTAGAGTTTTTGGTGGAAATATAAAATGGGATAATATTTCATCCCAAGTATATAACTCCTCCCATATCAAATTTTGTGGGATTAATATCATAGAGAACTTTGTTGTACTCCCTTTGATGGAGTTTGATGTAATTCTATGCAGGGATTGAATTTCCCCATATAGAGGCAACATAAATTTACATGAGAAGGAAATCAATCTCTGTATTGAGAATGAAATCCCAATTCTATATAAGTGAAAGAAGGTGGTTGAATATTTTCTTGAATCGTCATCACAATCATTTGTATTATTTCTTTATGAAAAAGAATAGTTAGATCAAATGATCGTGTAAAGGAAAGAACCATCCTCAAATACATGCCTATTATGTGTGAATACACTAATGTGTTTCCTGAGGAATATTATGGTCTCCCTCCAGGAAAAGAGGTGGAATTTTAAATCAAGATTATTCATAGGGTGTTTCTATTATCCAAGACTCCATATATAATAGATGTTGTAGAATATGAGGCTCTGAAGAAACAACTACCGGAGAATCTGGATAAAGGGTTCATATGCCTAAGTGCTTCACCATGGGTCACACCCATCCTCTGTCAAGAAGAAGGATAGTTCAATGTGACTTTTCATCGATTATCATGTGATAAAAAAGATTACAATAAAGAAAAATTATCCTATACCTCATATTGATGAAATTTTTGATCTTATATGTGGATAAAAATACTTCTCCATGGTGGATCTTCCATCGGGATATTATCAACTGAGGTTGAAGTAAGAAGATATACCAAAGACCACTTTTCATACACGGTATAGGCACTATGAGTTCAAATTGATTCCATTTATACACACTAATGCTCCATAAATCATCATGCACATAATGAATTGAGTCTTTCTAAATTATGTCAAAATTTTGTTGGTAGTCTTTATTGATGATATTCAAATATACTAAAAAATAATGTAAAAATATTATATGAATATAACAAATGCGCTAAAGACATTAAGAAAATAAAATCTATATGCCAAATACATAAAATTTGGGTTCTAGTTTAAGTATGTCTATTTCGTTAGGCATATCACCACAAGCTATAAGATATCTATAGTCCCTTAGAATATGGAAGAAATTGAAAGATGGATGAGGTCGACATCTGTGATAGATATCCATAGTTTACTTGGGTTTTCTGGGTATTATCAATAATTTGTGATAAATTTATCATGATTATAACCACCTCTTAACAAGAAAACTCTAAAGGGATTGAATTTTTTCAGGATGATGGAATCTAAGGAATGTTCTAAGGAGCTCAAAAGAGGCTTATCACTGCTCCAATACTCAGACTACTGAAAAGTGGGGAACAATTTATTTAATATAGTAATACTTCAAATAATTTATTATGTTGTGTACTAATGTAAAATGATAAAGTGATAGACTATACCTCAAGGAAGATTATTTTTTTTGAGAAAAACTATCCCATATATGATCTAGAGTTGGTAGTTGTGATCTATGAAATGAAAAACTTGCAGCATTATCTCTAAGGGGAGAAGTATGAGATATATACTGATCATAAGAGCCTCAAATATATATTCGCATAGAAATTGATTAATATAAACTTGTGAAGATGGTTAGAATTCATCACGTATTACAACTACTTATATAATTTCATCCTTGTAAAGAAAATAAATTGGCGGATTATCTATATAGAAAGGATTCTACATCATTTTCAATGATGAGAATTTAGAAGGATACAATCATCTTAGACCTGTAAAGGATGAACATGGTAATCCTAAGGAAATTAATATCATAAATCCTTTCATAAAATAATTCTCAATAGTATATTTTAGAAAGGATAAATATTTTCAATGAAAGTATGTGAGAATTCAGAAGAATCTGGAATCTATAATGAAAAGGAAATTCAAAAATATAAACATTAAGGAATAATTTACGATAATATTTGGGTCAAGACTAAATGTTACATAAAAGTTTGAGTTAATGATGGAAATATTGGATTATGCACATAGTTCAACCGTCTCTATTCATGCTGGATTCATAAATATGTATCAATTTCTCTATGGTCACTATTATTTGGAAACTATGAGCAGAGATATTTTTGAATATACATAAAAGTGAATGGTATGCTAGTAAGTGAAGGTTTAAAGGCAGAAGTATAATGGGATGATGCAACCATTACCCATAACAATATAGAAATGAAAGAACATCACTATGGACTTTATCACCAGAATTCAAAATATATGGGTGACAATTCTATATGGGTTTTTTGGATCATCTTTCATGGAAAAATCAATTTATCACAACTCGATAGGAATTATTACTGGATCATCATTCAAGGAAATACATGAGATAAGTGGTAAGGTTTCATGGATTGTCTTTATCAGTTATATTTTATTGAGATCCAAGATTCACCTCTATGTTCTGGAAAAGCCTCCAATATTCTCTAACACTAAGATAAACTTCAGAATAGCCTATCATCCAAAAACTGATGGCTAATTTTAGAGGACTATTTAGAAACTGAAATACTTGTTGTGATCATGTTATATGGTCTTCAAATGTGTATGGGTCCAACATATTTCTTTTGTCAAGTTATCTTACAAAAAAAATCTCCACTTAGCATCCAAATGGATCCCTATGTAGCCCTTTATGGGAAGATGTGAAGAATACCGATATGTTGGGATGATGTTGGGGGATGAAAACTACCAGGTTCCTAAATAGTTGATGAAACTATAGAAAATGTTTAGAATATTTAGCGGAACATCATGGATTATTATAGTTAATAGAATATCTATGCTAATTATCATCGACAAGACCTAGAGGTTGATGTTGGAGACATTGTATTCCTCCTTATATCTCTATGGTAGATAGTGATGAGAATTGGGGAGAAGGGAATGATTAGTCCAAGATATATTGGAACCTTTAGGACCCATGATCACATAGAAGCAGTGACCTATTGACATTCACTCCCACCAAAACTATCTCAAGAACATGATTTATTCCATGTATCCTTCTTAAGAATGTACACACCAAATCCCTCATATGTACTCAATCCATAGGTGGTACCATTGGATAATGATATTACCAATGAAGACAAACAATTGATGATATTAGATCATATAGAAAAATGTATACAAAATAAGTCAATGAAATTTGTTAAAGTGTTGTAAAGAGACCACAAATTTGATGAAGCAATGTGGGAACTGGAGGAGGTGATGAATCAGAGTTACCCTTATCTATTTTAGTGTTTGAAATGAAAATTTCTCGAGAAAAATTTCTATATCTAGGAAGATTGTAACAACCCAAACTATTATAAATAAAATTAATATTTTTTTGTTAAATTAAATGTATTATTAATTAATATTCATATATGAGACACATTCAATTTTTTTGTTATATCAAATTGAATTTAAAATATAGTCATGTATCATTATTATTGATAATATTGTCATTGAACAATGATCAGATGGTTAATATAAATACAGGGTTTTAAAAAATCAAATTGACAAAGTAAAATGAATTCATGACCTAAACTGGTAGGATCATTACCTATGAATCCCACTTATCATAACTTAAAAGGGAGATAACATCACTTGTCTTTCCCCAGGACCAAACCTAGACTGAGATCCGACAACTTTAGCATGAGTGAAACTGTTTATGGGAGAAGTTCAAGATCATCAAGATCAAAGCTTGAACCATGTTCTCCAAAAAACCCCATAAAAGTCCAACCATCACACACTGTACTCTTAGGTAGTATACTGGTGTATTAAATGTATATGTATCAAGACCTTAGAAATATGAATATCTACATTATTTTTTTATTACATGGTTAATGATTTTTATTTTGATACAATAAATCACAAATTGTATTTTGGTTGAAATTTAAATTCAATTAACAAATTTATGAATTAGTGGATTATTTTGAAATAAATAATATTTTAATATAATATTATTATTAAATAATTTTTATCAAATATAAGTGATCATATTTTTTTTAAAGACAAATTTAATTATTATAAGGGTTCGAAAAATAGTTATTTGTCAAAACCCGATATTTCTAAATAAATGTATTTTTTAATTTAAAAATTGAAAATTCATATATTTAGAAAATTATTTTGATAAAATGAATATTATTTTTGAAATTAAAACTTTGAAATTACCCAATGGTGTATTTTTCATAATTCTTATAGACATTCAATTTTTTTAGTAAAAATTAAATACTGAATAAATATACATTATATATTGTGACATCATAATGACCCAAAAGTGATATAATAATAACAATAAATAGGATCCAAAATCAAATATATTTCTTAGCTTTAGAATAATACTATTTTATGTTTATTTTATTTATTTTTTAAATCCATTATGTATCTTTTAAAACTTATAATATATTTTAATGTTCTAAAATACTTTCTTTAATAGTGTGACACACCTCCAAATAAGCAAGAGAATTTTTCTATTATTTTTTGCCCATATAATTATAAAATAATTATTACCACTACCATTAGGTAGAAACTATGGGAAAAAACTATAGTATGGGTTATGGTATTGGATATTTTAGTATGCAGTGTCCAAAACCAAAATAATTAAGAATCCCCGCTCTTTTCTTATATTAACCCACTAAGGCTCCCATTTATTTTCACTAAAAATAATTGTATCTTGTCAATAGTCTTCCATATGATCTCTAGAGTCCTCCAATGTCACCCCCATCTATCTGAAAGCCCCTCCCAAGCATTTGGAGTCACACACTCAAGTAAGGTACCATCCTATCCTCCTTTCAAATTCAATAACCTTCTTTGAAATTAGTTATTGTCGATTTCAATTGGTTATGTTTTGATTAATTCATAATCATTAACTTACAATCCATTTGACTTTATTTGGGTGAGGGAACATTTATCCTACCTCATTTGGATCCTTACAGAAGATTTTACTATGCCAAAATTCCTTAAGGGATCCTCAACTTATCTTCTTTTTTCGTGTTTCTTTATGAACTTACGCATTATACTTCTATTAATTAATTTTGAGAAATGTATTTAAAATTCCCTACCAATAAATATTTTATGCCTAAATGAATATATACCACTTTCACTCTCATCCAACATTTTTATATTTTTTAGGTAACGTCGTTTTCAGTGTAAATTTCAACACGATTTTCCAGGCCTAAACAATTGTGTAGTGAATACCATTACATTTTTTCTTTCAAGGGTATTAACCTTTATGCACATATACATATTGATTTGGTAAATAGATGTATTTATTCCACATTAAATGATCTTGGAATAAATTATGATGATGAATGAATCCCTGTTTTATATTCTATGTGGCACACTTAAGCTTGTCAATGAAATGAATGTGTCGGTTATACCTAGAATTATATAGCACTCCAATGAAATGGGTGATGTTTAGTATCATATTATTAATTGATATACCTATTATTAAACACGTTTTATATTCTTCAGGAGATTCTAAATTTGTTCCACGACTGAGATTTAAAGCTCACCCATTTCTTATGTTTGTCCACAGGTTATCCCGTGCAGTTTTAAGTTTGATGGAATATTATGATCACGTTAATTAAGTTATCAATAATGATTTTGTATCCCATGTTATATGTTGTTATTTAATTCATATAATTACTAAATACACTAGAATTATCAATATTTTGGGTTCTATCAAGGTTAATTTTATGTAATAACTCATGTGTTATACTGTAATAATGAGAAGAGTTATTATAGTTGGTATGAGAGAATTATTAGGTTATTTTTGGTATTTAGATTAGAAAAATATCGAGAAAGCCTTAGGAATAATGCCAATTATAATTAAACATACCTATATTTTGGTATTTATAGAGTAAGTGGTTTATCTATCAAATACATCCATGTCTGGATACTACAAGTGGATGTGGTTCTAGCACTAATGTACCTAGGACTAACGACTCTGACAAGGTGTCTCGATCCTCACTCTAGGTAAACTGGTATACAACAACATGCCTAAATGGACACATGGTTTAAAAAACCATGGGGATATTCTTTATTAAATTTATAAGCCCATTGATAACCATTATTATGAGATAGAAAATATTCCAATTTGAATATCTGTTAGGAAATATATTATGGATACCATAGTTTGAGGCCTAGAAATTCATAAGTTAAGAAAATAAATATAACTTATAATTTATAAATATATTGTCATTGAATTTCTTGTTATTTGTTTAATAGTTTAAAAATAATCTTCCATAATTTTCCATTTATTCTAGTCAATGTATATAAATAGGCGGAATCAGGTAAATAATAAATGTGATCAACAATGCAACGAATGCCCCAATGAGAAGCCTAGCTCAATGAGTGTAAGAATTGAAAATTTTATGATGATACTGTCTCTAAAATGACTCAGTTTCCAAATATAAACCTAGATCAATGGGAGTTAAAAAACCACCTACGAGTTAACAAGACATAATCGAGATATTCTAGTGATAAAGACCTCCTGCATTCAATGGATCATCTGATCCCTTAATCATGGAAAATCAATCAACTCCCTTGAGAAGATACTCTCCATCCTTCAATGTTATGAATAAGAGAAGGTGCAAATGGATTTTTATCATATGGAGGGAGAAGATAATTAGTGGGGGAAATTGATCAAGAATAAATATCTTGAGGAATATATCAAAGAGATGGATTTGAATAAATTTAGGAAAATTTGTTTTGATAAATATTTTCCTCTCACTCATTGTCTTAAAATGTAAAGGGATTTACTATCCCTCAAGAAAAAAGATAACAAATCTATCAGGTGGTACAAGAAAAACCTGACAGTACTTTCATGATTCAACTCCATTTTTTTGTTACCCCTGAATGAATGGGATACCTTTTCGTTGGTTGGATCATCTATAAAAATCCCTAACGATCCATGACATAGATAATAATTAATAAATTTTATGATGGTCCCTTAAAGTCAAAATGGAGGGTGGATAATATCAAGCATATAATGGGGATACTAATTCGAAAGTGGAGTTTAATTATAGTGGTATTATGGAAAAATATGACGGTGCTAATAAATTTCCGCATCCCACTTTTCAAAGGAGCGAAATGAACCCCAAAAATTAACTAAGAAGGAAAAATAAATGATTTAGGTGTGGGAAGAAAGGACTCATAGAAAAATATTTCCAATAAGAGAAACCCACTAATGTGAAAGATGAAATGAATTGTCCAGTCAAACCTTAATGCATTTTCATTTCATCAAATTTAATGAACCAGGGAACTTTTCAAATAAATACACTAAGCCAAGGGTTTTCAAAGTCAACCAAGAACCTCCAAGGAATCGAGGGAGAGATTTTTTCTGTCACAACCTTTGATGTGGATAAAAAAAGTGGTGATAGGTATGTTATTTATTCATTCAAGAATAGAAAAAGTACTTTTTGATTCTGGTTCTATGTATTCCTTCATATCAAGAAAGTTTAGTAGAACTATTAAAACACCAACACAAATCATGAAAGTAGAGTTTTCAGTGAAAATAGAAAATGGGGGAATTATTACATACCAAGAATATAACTCATCCCTTGTCAATGTTTGTGGGATGAATTTACCATTGGACCTTATCATACTCTATTTGGTGGAGTTTTATGCAATTATGGTCATGGATTGAATTTCCTTATATAAATCCAACATGAATTACAACATGAAGGAAATCACCCTTCTTATTACAAATCGATCCCAGATCTGTAGAAGTGCAAGGAGGAGGATAGAATATTCTTTATCACAATTATTGAAAGAATAAATATTGTTTCCCAATGTAAATGTATACCTAGATCAACTTATCAAGTCTATGTAAAGAACCATCCTCAAAGAAATTCCTATTAAGAGGGAATAAGATGATGTATTTCATAAGGAACTGCATAGTCTTACTCTTTGGAGAGAGGTTAAATTTTAAATAAAGCATATACCTATGGAATTTCCATTATCCAAGAATTTGTATAGATAAGATGTGATGGAACATGAGGATCTATATAAATAAATACAGATGAATCTGGATAAAGGGTTCATACTCTAAAGTTCTTCCCCATGGGGTTCACCAGTTCTCTTTTTCATAAAGAAGGATTTATCGATGTGCCTTTTCCTTGATTATCGTGAGTTCATAATGATCATGATAAATAACAAGTATCCTATTACTTATATTAATTACTCGTATGATTAGTTATATGGAGCACAATACTTCTCCAGGTGGATCTTCAGTTTGGATATTATCAGGTATGGGTGAAGAAGGAAGATAACCCAAAAATTGCTTTTCATATAAGGCATGGGTACTATGAGTTCATTGTGATTCCATTAAAACTCACTAATTGTACAATAATTTTATTGGAATTTACTAACAGACTCTTTAGATATTATCTTCAAAATTTTTAGTAGTCTCTATATATTACATTCTAATATACTCCAAAATAAAGGTGGAGCATGAGGAGAATCTGAGCATTGTGCTAAAGACCATACGAAAGGAGCATATTTATTCCAAATAAACAAAATGTGATTAATGGTATAAGGGAGTTTCCATATTGGATAATATAATCAAAAGAAATGGAATATTTGTAGACTCATCAAATAAAGAAGAAATTCAAAAATTTATTAGGCCTACATATATGATAGATATCCATAGTTTTCTTCGGTTAGCTATGTATAAGCACTAATTTGTGGAAAATTTATCATGATTGTAAAACCCTATTACTAATAAACTTAGAAGTGAGTGAAGTTTATCTGGACAAATTAATTTGATGAAATCATTAAGGATCTAAAAAAAGGCTTATCAGAGTAGAAATGATCACACTACTGACAATTGAGGAACTATTTGCACCTTATAGTGATGATTAAAATAATATATTATGATGTGTACAATTGAAAAATGATATATTAATATCCTATTCCACAGTGTAGTTAAAATTTGATGTGAAAAACTATCCCACACATTATATGGAGTCATAAGATGTGATATTTGTGTTGAAAATTTGTCTGCATTATATCTATGGAGAGAAGTGTGTGATATGTACTAATCATAAGAGCCTCAAATATATGTTTAGATAGAAAGATATTAATATGTTCTAATGAATATGGTTAGAGCTCATCAATAATTATGACTACATAATCCACTTCAATCATAGTAATGAAAATTAAGTGGTGGATGCTATAAGCATAAATAACCCTGTATCATTTTCAATGATGATAATTGAGAATGATCAAATCTTCTTATACCTATAATGGATGGACTTTAGAATCATAAATAAAGGAACATCGTCAATCCTTTCATAGATAATTGATCAACTGTCTATTTTGGAAAGGTTAAAGGATGATCTAAGAAAATATGTGGGAATTTAGAAGAAAGTGGAAGCTATAAGGAAAGTGAAATCCTCAGAGTTCAACATTTATTAAGATGGAATTGTGAGATTTGGTTGAAGAATATGTCTTCCATCAAATCCTGAGTTAAGGAAGGAACTATTGGATGATGCACACAGTTTGAATTTCTCCATTCACCTAGGATGCATTAAGATGTATCAAGATCTCTATGAGCACTATTGGTGGGACAATATGAAGAGGGAGATTATTTAATATACTTTAAAGTGATGGGTATGAAAATAAGTTAAGGATGAAAGGAAGAAGTATAAATGGATGATGCAATCATTACCCATACCAATGTGGAAATGGTATAGTATCACCATGGACTTTTTCATTGGATCTTCGAAGACATCTAGGGGAAAATATTCTATATAAATATATTTGGATAATCTTACAAAGACAACTCACTTTATCAAAATTTGAGAAGAATTATCATAAGATCAAATATAATGGATATACATCCGAGAAGTGGTATGGCTACATGGAGTACAACTATTGATTGTATCTGATTGAAATTGGATATTAAACTCCATGTTATATAAAAGTCTCCAACATGATCCAAAAACTAAGATGAACATCAGTACAACCTATCATCCTCATAATGATTTTTAATCAGATCATACTATCCAGACACTAGAAGACATGTTGTGAGCTTGTTTTGTGGACATCAAAGGAGGAGGGTAACAACATATTATTTTGTTTTAGTTATCTTACAATAATAGTTTACACTCATGAATCCAAATAGATTCCTATGAATCCATTTTTGGGAATAGGGGAATGATACTGGAATGTTGGTATGAGGTTGGGGAATAAAAACTATGAGGAATTAAAATGATCAAGTAAATGGTGTAAAAGGGTTAGAACATTCAGAAACACATCATAGATGATCCAATTATAAAGAAGAGATTTGTTGAAAGTCGTAAACTATATCTAGATGTTTATGTTAGAGACATGGTATACCTCCACATATCACTATGAAATAGAGTGATTTGATTTGGTAATAAAGGAAATCTTAGTCCAAGATGCATCATCCGCTTTGAGATACTTGATCACATTAGAGTGGGGGACTATAGACTAACACTCCCACCTAAATTATCTCAAGTACATGATTTATTACACATATAACTCTTGAAAAAGTATATACCAGACCCCTCACATGTACTCAATCTAGAGGTGGTACCATTGGATTATGATCTTTCCAATGTGTACCAACCAGTGAAGATCTTAGATCTAAGAGAAATAGGTTTAAAATATAAGACAATGAACCACATCAAATTGTTATGGAGAAACCACAAGTTTCAATAAGAAACATGGGAACCAAAGGAGGTGATGGAGCAAATTTTCCCTATCTATTTTAGTGTGGGAAAATAAAATTTCAGGGGTGAAATTTCTAAATGTGGGAAGATTGTAGCAACCCAAACTGTTATAAATAAAATTCCCCATTTTTTCAATTTAATATATTATTAAGTAATATGGATAAAAAAATCACATGCGACTATTTTTTATTATATCCAATTGAATTTAAAACACCATTAATTATCTTTTCTATCGATAATATTTTTATAGAATATTGATCACATGATTTGTATAAATATTGGGTTTTAAAAATAAATTTGACATAGAAAAAGGAAGGAATGACCTCAAATAGATGGATAGTACACTATAAAGCAAAATTATAAGAGATTAAAAGGGAGGTAAAATAATTGGGGTTTTACATTGACCAATCCCATGATGAGATCCAACAACTTAAGCATGAGAAAAACTATTTACAGAAGATGTTCAATCTCATTGAGATCACGTCCCAAACCATCTTCACCAAACCACCCCTGAAAGTCCAATCATTTTGCACCTTACTCTTTGGGAATATTTTGGTGTATTAAAGGGATATGTATCAAGACACTAGAAATATGAATATGGACATATTTTTTGTTACTTTTGAGATGTTTTTTATTTTGATATTGTAAAGAAAAAATTTTATTTTTTGTTGATATTCAAATCAAATTAATGAATTTATGAATTAATGGGTTTTTTGAAATAAATTTTATTATAATAAAATTTTATTATTAAATAATATTTATCAAATATAAATGATCATATAGTTTTTATAGAATAAACTTTTATTTTTATAAGGGTTCGAAAAACAATTATTTGTCAACAACAAAAAATTTATCAACAAATGGCAGTTTTTATTTTAAAATTAAAAATTCACATATTTGGATAATTATTTTGATAAAATGAATATTATTTTTTGATTCATAATGTAAAATTTATATAATGGTTAATTATTCTTAATTTTCTGAGACAGTCAAATTTTCAGGTAAAATTAAACAATGGATAAATATAATTTATATATTATGACATCATTATGTAAAAACGTGATTTAATAATTACTATAAATGGGATAAAAGACAAAATATATGTATTAAATTTAAAATAATTTTATTTTATGAGACTTATAAATTATTTTATTGTTCTAAAATTATTTTTTTAAAAGTGTGACTCACCTTCACATAACGAAGGGAATTATTTTATTATATTCAGACCATGGAATTATAAAATAATTAAAAAAACAAAGAGTTTTCAGAAACCATTTGTAATAATCTTTGGATGTTTTGTGGTATTGGATATTTTATTATGTAGTGCACAAAATTTAAATAATAATGAATCCCCACTATTTTCTTATATAAACCCACCATGATCCCATTTTTATTCACTAAAACTCCTTATATCACAACCATAAGATTCCTTCTACTCTCTAGAGTCCTCCCAAGGCACCCCATCTCCCTAGAGGCCCCTCCCAAGCTCTTGTAGTCACACACTCAAGTAAGGGACCATCCTATCCCCCTTTCAAATTCAAGAACCTTCTTTGAAATTAGTTATTTTAATTTAAATTGGTTATTTATTAATTAATTTATAATCATTATCTTAATTTCTATTTGATTTTATTTGAGTGAGGGATAATTTATCATCCCTCATTTTGACCTTTACCAAAGCCATCAATATGATAAAATTTGATAAGGGATCCTCACTTTATCTTCTTTATTCAAGATTATTTATGAACTTATGTGTTCTGTTTCCATTTACTATGGTTGGTTAATGTCTTTAAATGTCCCTATTACTATATATTTGATGTAAAAATTATTATATATCCCTTTCACTCTCATCAACCATTTTTATAAATTTTTATGTAACGTCGTTAGGTTATCGAAATTTCAATATGATTTTCCATGCCAAAAAATTAGTGTATTTAATACCGTACCCCTTTTTATATCAAGTATATTAAAATTTATGTGCATATACGTATTCATTAGGGAAATAAATAAATTTATTAAAAATTTCTTGATCATGAAATAAATTATTACGATGAATGAATCAATGTTTTATGATCCAAGAGGCACCCTTAAGCATGAGAATGAAATAAATGTGACCAATGAACCTATAATTATACAGTTCTCTAATGAAGTGGGTAATGTTTAGAATCATGATACATCATTTTGGGATAGGGAGTGAACCTTATTACTTTATGGGACTGTTTTCACCAGGAGGTACTGGCATATTTTTCGTTAACCTAGGTTTATGATGCCGTGTTTTAAGTTGTTTCCACATTTCCCAATTTATTATTTTCATGATATATCATGTTTTATTATTAATGTTCATTTTACTTCTCATTGATATGAATATTTTATAATATTTATTATCTTTTTCAAGTTATTCCTTTTTTATTCCCTTACCAGGAGGTTTATCTCACCCCTATAATATGTTTTTTCCTAGGTTATCCAGTGCAGTTTTATGTTCGATGGAATATTATGATCATGTTGGGGAATTTTTCAATAATGATTTTGTATCCCATGTTATATGTTGTTTTTTAATATACCTAATTCCAAAATACACTAGAAATATTAATATTTTGGGTTTTATTAATAGTAATTCTATGTAATAAATCATGTATTAATGTGTAATAATGAAAATGTTTGTTATACTACATCACTTCCTACATTTTCAAACTGCTCGTGCATATGCATTAGAAAACACCGTTATAACCTTGGTAGATCTGAGTTAGGATGAAATATTTCTAATCATGGATCATTTTAGAATAGTATATTCATTCATTTAATGTATCATGGAAGAGGTAATGAGGTCAATTATATCCGCGAACCTGATAATCCTATGAATGGTTGGATGATGACTATCATGGAATACCTCCAAAATGGGACCCTTTAATTAGGAAAAGCTAGAAACGAACAGATCCAATGATGGGTAGTAAACTTAAATCTATATAACTTCCAAAGGAATCCAAAGGTTCTTTATAAGAAAATATTTGATTGAGTTATACACATATGAATTGAAAGAAACCATGATGTAAGTTTATACTTATTCTTGTAGTAACCACCAATTAGGAAACAAGATTAAACACCAAATTAAGAGGCTTGGATATTTATGGGCTTCAATGACCTTGAATTGAACATATTAATTCAAAAAAAGTGTCATTCCAATCATGTTCATTCCAACAAAATCAATCATCCTCCAAATATTCTACACAAATCTAAATATTCCTGGTCATTGACCATATATGGAATGGATGTTGTTGGTACATTCCCTCCAACTATGGCCAAGTAGTTCAAATACATCCTCACAGCTACATAATTCTTCTCTAAGTGGGATGAAGCAATACCCCTCAACGAATTCAGGACGAAAACATTATAAATTTTATCAAGACCAATATCCAAAAAAGATTTGGTTTCCCTTACACAATACCGATGGGAAATGATACCAACTTCTATTATTCAAAAGTGAAGAGTTTGTACCCAGAATATATCATTGGGTCCAACCATTTATTGTTCTATCATGCAACTTGAAATAGACAGATAGATGATTTAAAAAAACCCAATCAAACATACTGTAAAAAACGGTAGACACGGATAAGAAATCCTGTCTTGAAAATCTCTTACATGCCTTGTGGGACTTCCATACAATAAAACACACTACAAATCCTAAAGCCACAAATTTTATGGTTTATAGAACATAGGATGTTCTACCCATTAGTTCAAATTACTATCTCTGAGAATAGGTATATTTATATATATCTCACATGATGTGTAATCATAAAAGTTGTTGGATTAGTTATATTGGCTCAATGAGAAGATATTGCATACCATTCACCACTTGGAAGTACACTAAAACCATATATACTGATCTTTTGACAAACATTTTTTCATTTAATAATTACTACAAAGGGAATTAGTTTTCTTCCTCTAGACCCTGGTGATACCTAAGAAAAATACTCCTGATCGTGAATCAAAATAAGAAGTAAAATTTTCCAACCATGTGGTATATTCCAATGGAGCATATTCATTGATCACCATGAATGAAGAGTGTACTGAAACCCCCTAATAATGCAAGATTTATCAATAAATAATTCATGTGACTCAAACCAAATGGGCCTCCTCTATAAGAGTATTCCCCAAACACACATAGGACCTAGTTTTATAACCAAAAACTAAATGACACTTTAGTTCATTCTCTATAACTATAAATTGCATATAGGTCCTTATCACATGACCCTACAAGTCATTACCAGTTCGTCGTAATTGCATGATGTTATACTTCATGGAAATATACTCCTCACCTGACTTCAAATTGGGTAATTTCATTGGCCATATCTATTGAGAATACCACCCTAATAGTGTCGATTACATACCACACTATGTTTCATAACTACAAATGTCTTAATTCACATTTTAGTGGGATACATAGTGATCCCTAGGTTCCTTGTCTCTGGTCCAACCGTAAATGATCATAATAGTTTTAATTTATCCTTCTTCTCATAGTTTTTTCATTCCATGGATTTTTGTGTGACATCAGGTCTCCGGTTTCCCCCATTTAAAATTGGTTTATTATATTTTACATGTCATTATCTACAAACCACACAAAACCATGGTCAGAGCAGTAAGACCCTAAATTTTATTGCCTAATGTTCTAGTCGAAATTCATTAAATTTTATAATAAAATCCATCCATCATGAAATAAAATTTTATGGTTCATGTCTATATTTCATGACATAAACTTGGATAATACTTTGATCTATGATTGAGTAAACTAAAATTTTTCATACTTCTCTCCTACCACACCACCAACCTATCGACCATCCAAGAACTATGTGTGGAATGATTCTCATTTTTGTTGGATATGTAGTGACCCCAACCTATGTCTTGGGTCCAGTAGAAAAATGTAAAAATTTGCAATATGATTCAAGAAAAAAAATTGATATTCACTACAACAAATGTCGATCCTAGCGGCGGTTTTTTTCCGGTTTAGCGGCGGTTTAAACCGCCGCTATATTGTGTGGCGGCGGTTTACAAAAACCGCCGCTAAGTTTGGCGCCGGCAATCTATTAGCGGCGGTTTTTTCGATTCCGCGGCAGTTTTAGAAATGTGTCGTATGTCCGTCATTTAGCGGCAGTTTTTCTTCATTTAGCGGCGGTTTTTCTTCATTTAGCGGCAGTTATATGGGTATCTTATTTAGCGGCGGTTTTAACCGCCGCTAAATTCAGGCGTTTGATGCGCCTATTCTGCGGCGGTGAATACCGCCGCTAAATATCAACATAATATATTTAGCGGCGGTTAAAACCGCCACTAAATTCTGCCCAGTTCATCATTTAGTGGCAGTTAAAACCGCCGCTAACTGATTCCTGGTAATTTAGCGGTGGTTAAAACCGCCACTAAATGCTCACAGGTATGGCATTTAGCGGCGGTTAAAACCGCCGCTAAACGTTGAACTGGAAAAAAAAAATATGTTGCATCTGCTCCACCACTGCCCTAAATTTTCCAAAACCACAGCCACATCTCACCCATCAGCCCCACATAATATCACATCCACACATATTTGTAATGTACAACAGCTTACAACATTATTACATCATTATCATTTCATATTCCATCACTAAAAGAATACTACCACAAACCACTACACACAAAAACAAACATCCTCATAATAGTGACCATAACATCTCTTACCATAATAAAAACCAACATTAAAAACACCATCCCTTATAGACAAAACCACACCATAACAAGAAACATGTATCTCACTATGAGAACCAAAATCCAATAAAACAAGTAGGGAATCTATGAGAAAACCCATGAATGTTTCAATGTGAAATGACTCATAAAACCATATTGAAATATCCAAAATCCAATAAAACAAGTAGGTGGGTTTTATTAAAATTGGATATATTACCTAGGATACCACTAAAACAGTTATCATCCTCATGTTCAAATGAATATAAATGGTTCCAAAATAGAACCCTTGTGGGAAACCTCTCAAGGATAATATAATAATTTGATCAAAACTAATCATTAAATAAATAAACACATAACCATGTGTCATAACCAACCAATTAAAGGGACCATATTCATATTATGACAAACAATAAAATAGATTTACACAGTTACATTGAAAAAAATGAATGAATTAAAACACTTTATGACATTATTCATTCATCTTTGAATATGTACCAAAAAATATCTCCTCCAAACCACTATTCCACCATAGAAAATGATAAAATGGATTAACATTCCCATGAAGAGTAATCTACAAATGATCCATGATTTCCATTGGGTTCACCAAATCATTACTTCATCCTCATCATCCAACTCTCTATATTTGAATATATGGGATGAATCATGATTATTTCAGTAATGTTGGGATACATTGATGATATTGTGAATTATTTTTATCAGTGGTTAGAGCTCCAACTGATATAACACCTCACCAATGTTCACCAAAACCTAAAAAATCCAGAACAACCTAGGAGAATCCACACTCCCTCACACATAATATGCCTACACCATCATGGAAACAACCTCAAGAACACAAGATCTTTGAAATATAACTACATGGGTCTACATCTATATTATACAGTGGTATTGAAATGATCCTGGCCAAATTAGATTTTTTTATTAAGCCATTTTAAGGAAAATGGAAAAAACCAGAGTACACTACAGGAGCACTACGTGCTGAAAGAGCTTACAAAGTGGTGAAACACAAGGCTTAAGTTACTTGACTCTGCTGCTCTAAAGAGCTCCCAGTGTAGCATACCAACCTGGATGTCAGGATCCTCTCTGATGAGCTCTTCAAAGTAGGAAATCATCCTCTCCATCGTCTGAATAAATTCCTCTGAGTTGATTTTTCCCTTATTGAACCCGCGGGCCAGAATTCTATCTTGTTTATCTAACCACACTTCTTGCTCCTCTGTGGCATCAACTTGCAGCCTTCGTGCGTAAATTCTGTTGAGCTCCTCTTCTGAAACATTAGGACGAATGGCTTGTTCAATCATATCTTCCTTGGAGTGCAGGATGAGTTTCAAGCACTCTCCATTCTCTTCTTCTTTGTCACATATAGGCTTGTTTGTTCCTTCTTTTTCCCCCTCCTGAAGGGTTGTGCTTACTTTGATCTTTCCCTTCTTGGCCGACCTAGTCTCCATTGGTTTTGGAAGATGAGAATAATCCTTGCGACTCTTAGTCTTTTTCCCCTGGACCACAATACATTTTCCAGAATCTCTAGCGACTTTTTTCCCCTTCTTCCGCCGAGGGCTATGAGGGCCTTTCCCTTTACATCGATCCATGCTGTCCATTGAAGGAGTACTATAACTGTCATCACCTGAAAAATCATCCTCCGGAGACAATATAGGATCCTGAACTTCCAATCCAACAAAGCGGTTCCCCAACAATAACTGCATGCCTTCGCAGAGAGGGCTCGGCTTGAAAAGTGCATGCTCCAGATCTACCTTCTTCTTCATGACCTTATCTTTCCCCCCAATCCCAAACTTCGGATGATCCCCAAGGGTGTTAGGATCTAGTGCCTTCATGATATTGGCATTGGCCAACTTCTCCTGTTCTCTGGAAGAAGTAACAGCAGCCAAGAACGACTTCCCCGGAACCAAGGCCGATCCCATGGGTTGGTCATTTCCCCGACCCATGAATTGCAGATGATGGTTGTCACCCCGACCTCTCCCAGGAGAGCTTCCAGCCCCATGAGCCTCACTGCCTTCACCTTCCTTGGCTTGGCTGGGTAATACAGGATGAAGCCCCACATCCACAACGGACCTCTCCACACCATCGCCCCTAACACCCAGATCATGCCTCAATCTAGAAAAAACATCTGCAACCCTCGGGCCAACCTCCTTGAGTTGCCCAGGTTTCTCAATCCTGACAAGACTCAAGAGAACCCCCGTCGCCCCTGGATCCTCCCCGCGCGCCACACCAATCGCACCCGGATCCACTCTTGCGCATGACTGGTCCTCTGCCTCTAGAGCCACCAACACCTTCGAGGACTTGTCAAAACTCCCGCGGCGACATCCTGAAACGTCATGGCCGATCTTGCTGCAATCGGTACAGAACGCGGGCCAAGAATCAAACACCACCCACTGCTTCCATCTCAGTTCTTCTCCAACCGAGATCCATAGCCACTCAGTTGGGGGTTTCGAAATATCAACTTCAACGCAAACACGGGGCATAATAGGGTGACATACCGCCGAGGTTCGATGATCAGAACAGAGATACCGGCCGATCAAGTTCCCAAGCATACAAATGATAGAGGGATTCTGGAAAGGAAGAGGCAAATCGGGAAAGCTAACCCAAATCGCGGCCGACGGCGGATCGCGGTTCAAGTTGAAGTCGAACGACCATCGTAGAAGGAAGAAGCCGCACCCATCAAACACTCGCGGCGCGCTCGACCAGGCGACGACCAAGTCCTCAGATTCAAAACGTATCATCAATTGACGCCGGTCGAGCAAACCCACCACCGCTCGATTTTGTAAACCCCAAGAACCAAAGACGAAGCGGTCGAAGGCATCTACCGAGGGACGACAACCTCTGAAACGAGCCACTAACGTTGATCTGTGCAGATCCGACGCCGCGTTGAATTCCTTGAGCGAAATCGCGAGCTGAGGAGAGCCTTCGTGGAGGTCAGGGACCTTAGGGCTAAGCAAAATGGCCGGAAAGGGGGGGAGAAAAGCTGGGTTGGTGAAAGGGATGAATGGCCGAAGCACCGTGGGAGGAATCCCCCCTCCCCCCGCCGGGGAGGAGGGGGTCGGATCTACAGTCATCGTCGATCTAGGGCATCTTCACAGATGCGAGAGAGAAAACGCGATTCTATTGGGGATGAATCCTCATCACAATGTAGCTGGAAACCTTGAAATGATCCTGATCTTCTTTTATAGTTTCTATAACTATTAGGATATTTTAAGTCATGCATTACACCACACTAGAAAAATATTTTTTTATTCCCTTACATAGACACATCACAATGTAAAAGTATACAACATCCAACACAACTCATAGAATATATACACAAAAACAGATAAATGATGTATATTTTTATCGGAAAACAAAAAAAAATTGGTGTTTTATTCACCCATAATGCAACTAGGTCAAAATTAATGTTCCCAAAAAATCCCACAACTTATTGAAATTCAATTCCAGATTTCCATCGATTAGGGGATTGAAAGTCATTTTAAAGAGAGTTTAGGTAATGGAGGGATTCCATATTCCTCCCAATAATGATGATATGAAATAGGAATTACATTCTAAACAATTAATTATGGTATCATGGGGAGTCCTAAAACCTCATCCATGTACAATCATTCTTAATAATGTATTTAACTGGACTCCTTGATTTCTATATAATGTTATGAAATCATTATTCAATATATGATCACATATCCTCCCTAATATTGGGGATACATTGTGACCATCACAATTTTGACTTCCACCCACTTCCAATTGGTATATAATGATTTCATGAATGTACACATCTAAGAACTAGTATATGAATTCATAGATCATATATATTGTGAGCCCCATTTATATATCTTCTTCTATTATAACACTGAATGATATAACCACAAACCAGATGTATTCAAACCTATGAGGGAAGGATGTATTCAAGATAACCTCATCATTCAACCACCTCGGGTGATTTTTAGACCATATATCAATCATAAAAAACCTATCAGATTCCTTTAAATGGTGTAATATATCATCTACAATTAAAATGGGTAATAATTCTTGATTTTATGATAATTAAACATTAATTACTCCAAACATAGTCTCAGAATACCATCTTAATACATAGAGAACAACACTAGAGTGCTAAAAAGAAATAATTTTCAGCAAATGAAATGCTTTTACTACAAACCAACTGTTATCATACTTGTTCAACACATCAACAATACTACTACTCATCATCTGATGCTGCATCGTCACCCTCTCCACCTTCATCTGCACCACCTGCTGCCACCTGTAAGAACATTATATTGAAAATTAAATATTGTTGCATATTTATAATATAAATTAAAACCAATAAAAGTTTTCAAACTAAATGATTTTGATTTTTTTGTGATTTACCTGCTCACCACTACCCGATGCACTACCACCGGGGGCATATCTGCTCATATGCTGACGTATTTCAAGCAACTCTTTCTGCAAATCAGATATCTGATTCCCCTGCTGGTGAACTGTGTTTTGTAGAGCAGACATCTCCCTCTGAGCATCTTCAGGTATGAAATGACTATAACCAGGAGTAGATGAGGCCGAAATCCCTGATGGCATGCGAAAGACCTCAGATGGTACGGGTCCCAAACCCATCCCGCGCACTCTACCAGGATGCTCCTTCCCAAGGACTTGACCAACCGGGTCATCCTGGGAGACTGAGTAGGATTGCCCAGGATTGGCATCCCATTTTTCTTTAATTTTTACCTATAAATCAAATATCAATATATATTAACACAGTAAAAACTGATATTAAGTTATTATAATAAATAATTGACTTCATACCCCAACTTCTCTGGCAGGTTCATTAACAAAACTTCCATCTATTTTTTTATGAACATCCAGCCACAGTTCTGTTCGGGATGCTTCATGCCCTAAACTCTGTGACTGCATTAAACAAAGATAAATCATCAATCAAATATGTTAAATAGATAATATTATCTTATAAATATTTAAACTAATTAAAAGATTACCAATGACATTCGGCTTCTTGAAAAGATTTTTGAACCCGCAGTGTGCGGGATTACCTGCTTCGCCCGGTTTGAAGCATTCTTTCTTGAGAGATCCTGAAATAAATAAAATTCAATTTAATAGTATTGTATTCAATGTCTATCTCCTCTTCATGTACATTTATAAATGTAAAATGAGGATAATATAATAATATATATTTCAATACCATCCGCTTCTCATCACGATGTCTATCGACAAAAACCTTCCACTGTTCTTACGGTACCCCACTGGGTATCTTCTCATACATCTGTTGCACGGTCAACGAAGAATCGTTGACATCACACCACAACCTCCATTTGAAATCTTTCCATTTTTTTCCAAGATTTTTCAATGTCCACTTCCGTGCTATCACATCAGCAACGGTAAAGTGGAAGAACATCTGTATACAGAAATTCATTTTGAATATATTAGTAAAATGACATTCAATTAAACCATAAAGTAATAAAATTACCTTTATCTGAGAATCATAAACTTCATTTTTCCAGTTTGGAGGCATATGCCTCCAATCATCATACGAAATAGGCAGGGAAACGGGCTCCGCTGCCAGCTGACCTATAATCTGACCAAGTAAACCTGCGGCGTCATCCGTCGGGACCCCATAAGAATCAAATGGCACCACTATCTTCTTGCCATGCATGTTCCAAACATCAGAACTTTTTATGTCTCTTTCCACAGTTTCATTGTCTTCATCTGCAATGAGCAAACAATTACTATAAACAAAATGCAATAAATTTATTTAATTAAAATTTGTACCTATGACTGCGACCCTCCAGAATGTCCGTGATGAACTGGAGGGGGCGTGTCGCTGCCCTGCTGCTGAAGCTCCTGTAGGGGGAGGCGATGACTCATCCTCTAATGAGGCATCCACTGATGGTGTCAGAGATGGTGCAGGGGGAGATGATGCTGTGGGGACAGACGGATCGTCATCTGTCGCAGAAGAAGAAGGAATAGTGTACCGCTTCTTCCTTGGCATTCCTGTCATTTAATCAAATAAAATTAAGTTCAAAATATATATTTCAAAAAATTTATGCAGAAAAAAAATTAAAAATGATAATAGATGCCCAGTATTAACAAACAAAATATATATAACAATGATAATGAATGACTACAGAAATGAAACAAGTAGTTGCTGAATGAATAAATAATTGTACATACAATCATTTTCCCCTTCAATCATGTTGGTTTCCTGCTCCATTGCTTCATCAACTTCATTCATCCTAGCTAGACCAATATTTTCAATATCATGATGGACAAATAATTCTGCTTCCTGTTGTTGATGAAATTCAATTGCAGAGGTCAAATCTTCCACTTCATCACCCATATCATACAAATCTCTTTGTATTACGTGAGTAACTACACTCCACCCTTCATCCACAACATCATTCACATAATATACCATTTTTGCCTGCGATGCTAAGATATATGGATCATGCAGTTCACGATCACCAACATCCATCAAGCGAGAGAAGTTTACAGAAGTAAATTGCAAGGAATCTCTTTTAACACCTCTGATAAAATCGACCCATTTGCATTTGAATAAAACAACAGAATAATGCTCGTGGTAGTTTAATTCAATAATATCATGCAGCTTTCCATAGTATTCCACTTCAGCAAATGTAAAAATACCAGTATTCTGTGTTTTCAAACCCACTTCTCGATCGACTGTACGAAATCTAAAACCATTCACATTATAAGCATTGAACTTTCTAACTTGTTTTATAGGACCTCTAGCAAGAAACTTCAAATCTTCTGAAAAGTCAGCTCGAGTATCAGTATTCATGATCTTAAAAAAAATATAATTTAATAGATTTGCAAATTGTGTGTGTCAAAGTAATATTCGTATTTATTGCAATATTTATAAACTTACACGTCGTGAAAACCATTCTACCAGCTCTTTATTCACAGCTTTAGTTATATCTTTTTCATTTCGTGTTCGGCTTCTCATTCGTCTCTTTGTTTGTATCCTCAACTCTTCAATAAATGGATCTGCAATTTCACTATTCAGCAGCACATATCTATGTGCCTGTAAT
Source organism: Viscum album (assembly GCA_963277665.1). NCBI lineage: Eukaryota > Viridiplantae > Streptophyta > Magnoliopsida > Santalales > Viscaceae > Viscum > Viscum album. The sequence goes on along the minus strand of OY728152.1, from coordinate 1,373,852,396 downwards.
AATTCCAATTCTGTTAGTGTCGCGTATGAGGTCCTCCCAACTGATCGGCCAATAGCAGGAAATATTTTTGATTTCTGATGCATTTGAGATTGAGTTGATGTGTCGTCAACACGTCCAACTCGAGTAAATCTTGTCTCAATATCATCCAAATATCTGGAACAAAAGGTGAGACACTCCTCGGCCAAATAGCCTTCAGCAATAGAGACTTCTGGTTGAGCTTTATTTCTCACGTATGCTTTCAAATGCCCAAGATATCTGTGAAAAAAAATAATAATATTATGCATTTATTTAAATGCCAAAAAATGTTTACTTAACTGGAAACATATAAATAAAATACCTCTCAATTGGATACATTCATCGATAATGAACGGGGCCTCCTAATTTAGCTTCGTCAACCAAATGCACAGTTAAATGCATCATGACAGTAAAAAACGATGGAGGGAAGATCATCTCCATTGCACAAAGGGTCAATACAAACCTCTCCTGTAGGTTGTCAAGCTGAAATGGATGTAGAGCTTTCTCACATAACTGTCTGAAAAATGTGCAGAAATGGAGTACAACAGCAGTAACTTTTTCAGGTAATAATGTACGCAATGCCAATGGTAGTAACTGTTGTAACAAAACATGTGAATCGTGACTTTTCAATCCATATAACTTACGATTCTTCAAGTCAACACACCTAGAGATGTTACTCGAATACCCATCAGATACCTTCACATTCTTTAAAATTTGAAGGAACGTATCTTTATCCCTATTTTTCAATGAAAAAATTGCCGGAGTATACTTTTCATTCTCATCTGGCCAGAGATCACGTTTTATGTTCATTACTTGTAAGTCTTTGCGAGCATTGAGATGATCCTTCGACTTTCCATGCTCATTAAGTAATGTGAAAATCAAATTATCACATACATTCTTCTCAATATGCATCACATCAAGATTGTGGCGCAAAGAATTAAATTCCCAATACGAAAGTTTGAAGAATATACTTTTTTTCTTCCATTGTTGCGTTCTGATTTCACTTGACGATGCACTTCGCACTCGTTTTCCGCTATCATTCAAATGATGAACCTTCCCAAATTCTGTTTTAACATTTTCAAGCTGTGTCAATATTTCAGAACCGGTTAACAACTTTGGAGGTGGTCTACGATCAATGCAACCATTAAATTTTGATTTGTTCAGCTGAAATCTATGAGATGCATCAAGAAATCTTCGATGGCACAAGAAGCACCATTTTCTACTGTGAGGTAGCCGTTTGGGCTCGAAATCAAAGTTACAAACGGGACAAGCCAAACCCGTATAAGTGTTCCAACCAGATAAATTCCCAAGCCCAGGGAAGTCACTAATGGTCCACATTAAAGCAGCATGCATTTTAAACATTGTTTTAGAAGAAACATCAAATGTCTCAACACCGTTGCTCCATAACTCCTGCAATTCTTCAATCAAAGGCTGCAGGTATACATCAATATCATTTCCAGGCATTTGTTTTCCAGGAATAATCATCGAAATGATAAAAGATGTTTGTTGCATACACATCCACGGAGGCAGATTATAAGGGATCAAAACAACTGGCCAAATGCTATAACTCGTACTCAAAGTCCCAAATGGGTTGAATCCATCGGCAGCCAATCCCAATCGAACATTCCTAGGATCAGCTGAGAAATCTGGATGTAATGAATCAAATGTCTTCCACAATTGGGAATCCCGTGGATGTCTCATTAACCCATCATTGTTATTATCTACAGCATGCCACTTCAGGTGTTCGGCGGTTTTTGATGACATGAATAATCTTTGCAATCGAGGATTCAAAGGAAAGTAACGCAAAACTTTTGCAGGTGTGTTCCTTTTCTTCTTCTCCATGAAATTATGTTCAGTCATACTTCCAACATCACCCTTTGACTGCCATCTAGAAGAAGAACATTTCTTACAATTCTGTCTACTTGAATCCTCTCCCCAGTAAAGCATACAATCATTGGGACACGCATGTATTTTTGTATAATTCAGACCAAGCTTGTTAACAACTTTTTTCATATCATAAAACGATTCTGGGATTTTTGCTTCAGGAAATGCATCACGAATCAATTCCAATAACATGGACATTGCCTTATTTGTAATTCCACATAGACATTTGATATGGTACAACTTCAGTAGAAATGAAAGCTTTGAATATTTCAAACACCCACTATAGAACTCTTGATTTCCATCGTCAACTAAATCATGAAATGCATTTTCCTCACTGAAGTTTTCCCTTACATTTGGCTCCACAGAATCAAGAGGATCCAATGATATGTTACAATCTTGATCTGCTTGTGTTACAGTCTCAGAAACATCACTTGTCACGTTGCAATTTGTAGCACCCTCTTCTGGTTGTTCTGATATGTTTTGATGCTCATAGTGGTGTCTTGCAATGCCGAATGCATCATTTATGAGGTTTTTCATTTCATTTTCCATTGTCGAAGAACTTGGGACCTCATTCTGTGGATTAACATCAGTCCTCAATCTTTCTATATTGTTTGATTCTCCATGCCAAATCCAACACAAATATTGCTCAGGGAATTGCTTCAGTATTAAATGTTCATAAACTTCATCTCTCTTCAACCATGTTCTAAATTTATATTTAGGACATGGACATCTTATTCTCCCTTCAATGGATAGATTAGAAATTGCAAAATCTAAAAACCCATTCAAACACTTAACATATTGAGATGTGTTCCTCGGTAATGTGATCCAGCTTTTATCCATGTATATCACAATGTGCCTACACAAAATATACGATAGTGTAAGATTACAGAAACATAATATAATAAAGATGAACCATTGACCATAAAGTATGCATAATATAATAAAGATGATTCATTGACCACATTTACCATTTCAGACCAACTGAACAAGTCTGGTCCATAGGAGACAGCGTCAACACCTCATTTAGGAGCAATAAGAATATCGGGATACACACTTATCATAACACCATCGATCACACATTTATGTTGCCTCACACAACACCCCTTTGATGTGTGATCGAAACTGATCATAATGCATTTTAAATCAAGTTAACTACATTCACTGAAACCATTTTCACAATGGGTAATGTTTGTTTTATTGTTCTAGGGAAATCTAAATGGCCACATTTAAGTAAAATTTAGAATATAATTCATTTAATCATGAGCCCATATAATGTGATCCATAAAAAGGATCCTATTTATCTTTCTAGGATAACAAAAAATACACATCATTGTAACCGTCCATCAAAGGTGATCCATATGATGAAGCCTTTGTATCACTTTCGGCATGGTGTAAAGCCTGAACTTTTGAGATCTTCCCATGTATATCATGTAGGGGACTGATTGTCTCTTGTGGAATGGTATAAAAATCTATCCCTAAAGAAGGTCACTCATCCAGAGAATCAGGATCACTCCTTGGTAGATATGTAATATGCCTTATTTTCCAGTATAGGGCATTTTATAAAAGAATCAAAGTATCACTATTGGGGTATTCATAAAACAAGTAACCTATGAGTCCATTCATGGAGTTCAATATATGGAACCAAAGTATATCTCAAGGAATACATAACTAATTTGATAATTTAATTCCAACAAATATAAGAATATTTCATGTTTAAAAGCATTCCACATCACAAGTCATGCATATGTTAGATGCCCATTTCCATGTTACTTTTCAATTATAAAATAATAAGGTCAATGTACTTAAGTATTTCAATTATAATAATTTGAATAATATTAATAATAGTGAATGGAAATTAAATTTCCATTCCAATATCATTCCACTTGCCTATATTTCCATTCCAATATCATTCCACTTGCCTATATTTCCATGTACATAATAAAGTATTAGGGTCCAGGTGAAAATTCATAAATAGTAAACACACTATATGAACATTGTAAAATTTAGGCCATGCTATCATTCGTGACACAAAAAATTATTTAGTTCCTTCAATAAAAGGTATTAAAACCCCACTTAATTGATTGTTTGGTCATTATGGAATAACATATTGGAGTGATATTCCCATTAAAATTTCATTAATCAGCATGTTTTCATTTTATAAGATAGCACACCTCCGCATGATTTTTTTAGAAAATAATTGGTTACATAAAATAATTCAAGGAATGCACACTTAAGTTGTGGTAAAAATTTGAGGCCTAAAACCATCAATGATTCTAATTTAATATACAATGGACAATGAAATTAGGGAATTAGATTCATTATATTATACTATAATAGACATAAACCTCAAAAAAATGAATTTTTATGTGTTCAATGGTTTTTATTTACATTATGAATCTCAATTTAGGATACGTATTTCCTGCCAAATTAAATGATAAAAAACTCTTGAAAATTTTGAACTAGTAAAAAACACAGGATGGTACAATCTCTCCGCCTTAAAAATTATGGTCCCTGAGAATCCTTGAGGAATAGATGGAAAAAAAATCCTACATACTTATGTGATAAATATTTATTCAAATAGGCATGTTGTACATCCAGATGCACAACCCTCCACAAAGAATACCCTAGGCATACGATACATGAGAAATTAAAAATCAATAAAAATCTCGTATTCCTAACTGAAACATAGAGACTATTCATTACCAATTATTTAAAACGGAAGATTTGATCATTTAATACTATCATTAATAATTCAACCTTTGTTTCTTCTTAACATAAGAACTAGTATTTAAATTCCAATTCTGATTCACAGTATCTCTACTATTAGAACATTCTAATGAACAAACCCTTTTAGAATTACAAATATGCCTTTGGCATGGTTATATAAAATATGTAATGGTCTATTTCAAATCAACCTCATTTAGATTTGTTAATACTACTTTTTATAAAAAACATGGTTGATTTACACTCTACTCACCTCAACTTAACAGTGTTCCATGAAAAAGTTCCCCAATGATAGAAATTAATGAAGAGATAAGAAATATGTTGATCCATAGCTAGATGATAATTTAAAAAAAACACTCATCATAAATAGAAAACACATTTCATCTAGAAATGTGATGCCGCCTCCTCCGGTACAATATTTTTACATTAAAGTTATCCACTGGAACTCATACCCAACTTCTAGTGATGTCCCGAGCTAAAAATTTCACTTATGTTTTCATGTCACAATACAAACATGGAAATATTTTAAATCCAGTACACATCGATTCTCGCCATTAAAACAACCCATCCAAGCACAAGATGATGTTCTCTATATTGATTATAACCAACTTCACCCAACCATGCATGTTAAGACCAAACAAACTAGCTATTTTGACACTTTTAAAGAAGCTCAATTTCACCAGTTGACACATAGTCTCGTTCTGAACACGATGCATCGCTACTAGGGAATTATATAATTAATTAAGAATAACCAAATGAGTTCCAATTTAGCAGTCAATTCATCTAGCAGTTTATTAATCAGTATGTCATTTCAATGATGTGTTGTCTAGAAAACACTGATACTTTTTACAAACTAACCAGATATAAGTCATTCAAAAACATCACTGACCATTTCAAAAATTCTCATTCACTATTTCCTCCATTTTCTAAGAGGATACACTAAAACCATTATCATCAGGAATGAAAACCAAAAAAACATATCAGCTTTTAAACATACCATGATGTGAGAATGCATAAACGTCTAAAAATGAGAATTACATGATAATAACACCCATAATATGGTTAAACAACATATGAACATCCATAAAACTCACTTTGGGGCTGAGGTCGAAGTAAGAAAGGTCCTCGGGAGAAGGGGGCCGCGGGTTGCCGGTCGCAGGCACCGCCGGAGGAGGTCGCGGGGTCGCCGGAGGAGGTCGCGGGGTCGCCGGAGGAGGTCGCGGGATCGTCGGGGGTCGCGGGGGGCTGCGGGCGAGGGTTGCAGGAAGGGGGCTGCGGGCGAGGGTTGTAGGGAAACGGGGTCGGGGTAGGGAAGGGTCGGGGTTTTTAAAAAAAACAAAGGTTTAGCGGCGGTTTATTAAAAACCGCCGCGAAACGTATTTTGGAAAACGTTTAGCGGCGGTTTTGTGAACCGCCGCCACAAAACCACCGCTAAACACTGTTTATTTTGTAGTGATTGGGGACTCTAACATGGGTCCTTTCATTTACTTTCCCGTTTTATGGTAAAATTCCCTCACTTTGTGAATATGCTAGACCTATGTCGGGAACATGATTTAGAACTAAGTATGGATTGATTATCACTTTAAAGAGATACATAGATATTCCTAGAGAATCTTCCTTAGGAATATCCCCAGGTCCACCCCTTTACAAGATTGTGTTCACCAACCTTTGGCCCCTACTGTCACTATTCACATTAGGTTTATCACTTGTTTCCTAGAGAGGACATCATTTAACCCTCATTTCAGTAAAATATATGTGACCTTAAACAATTCATACTTACAACATGACATAAAACATCATGGTTAACATCTATCTCATTTGACGTTAAAATACTCCCAAAATTACATGTGGATTGATTCTTACATCAATGGGATACTTAATGATGCTCAGATCCTACATCCTGATCTAACCCCAATACTATAAATGTGACCCTGCATGCATGAGAGCATAATTATTGTAGGGAATCCATATTAGAACTACGTATGGATTGATTCCTATCACCACCAGATACATAATGATTCTCAAACCTCAAATCCTTGGTCCAGAAACAGTATAAAAGTATCCCCTCCCTCTTTATAGATCATACATATATCGGGATTATTCTATTATTAACATATGTATGTATTTATTTCTATCACTAGTGAATAAAAATTGAGAACATGATCTCAAATAATAGGTCCAACCGCAAATGTTCCCTTCGTTATAGATGCATCAGACCCATATAAGGAGCACTCTAACTATTCCTTTTCAGAACTAAATTTTCACACCACACTTAGGAACATCCCTTTCATAGATCACATTTCATACCTTGAGAAATTTGGATCTCCGTAATATTTCTTTTAGCTATAAGTAATAAAAATGTTTAACTCTAAAGGGAACCTTTGATTTGACTATTCATAATACACCCATATTTGGATTTGTATAATGATCTCCCTAAATGTGGCACGTCCACCAAAGTCATATTTCATCTATGTAGGAAATAATATTATCTCTATATGGTCTGATAGAATTATAGTGTTAGAATTAAGAATGTTCTATGAAAAAAATGGATTTTGGTTTGTGTTGGTTTTCAGTACCCATTGGAAGTTTAGAATTTTTTCCAGGAAAAGGATCATACAATTTGAGTGCACAACAATATTGAATTTGGAATCATTTCCTAGTGTTTTCCAAATTTTGGTGCCTAAAAATCAAAAAATGGGGAAATGTGTTTTTGGAAAAGGAAGTTGCGTGCAAGATTTTAGGTGTTTTTTAAACTTGTGCGCAAGTTGTTTCAAGATTAGAACGTTAAAAAATGGTAAAGTCATGAGCTGTAAGAAAAATCTAAAGTTGTGCATGGAAAATAGTTCCTGAACAAAAACCATTGTGTGCAGAATGCGAGGTTTTTTGCGAATTGGTGGGTTTTACTTGTGGGGATTAGTGATTCCTATAAATATGAGGCAACCCCCTCATTTGGGATGGATGAAGACTTAGAGAAAATCCAAGTTCTGATGCATGTAAATGTTGTACGAAAAGGGAGTTTCGGGGAGAATTTAATGTTGCATGAAAAATTTCATGTTTCACACAAAAGTTAAAGTTGCACACAATGGGTGTAGTTGTGTGAAATATTTTCCATGTGAAAATAAAATCATGAATGAAAAAGTAGGATCTTGCATGCACTGGGTAGGTGTTTCATGCAATTGTCAGTGTAGGCTGAATACATGTTTTGAATATCTGGTTTAGTGCTTCAGTGATTTCAAGTGCATCAATTCAGGACTTTGATGCAAGTAGTGTCTCATGATAAAGAGAGAAAAATACTTCAATGAATATCTATTGAAGCAACCAACAATCTGATAAACTAGGATTGATTTCTCTCAAGGAAGTGAGATAAGGGGAGTCAAGTGAAGTGATTCGAGGGATGCAGTGAGCTATCCCTGAACCTTTGTAGAGGCATTGTGCCTAGCATAGAGTGACTATGACTGAATCTTGTAATCCTCATACTATTAAAGATTAGTGTATTTAGGTATGCCCGACACACTGTCGGCGTATGCTCCTTGGACATAGACCTTTTAAGTGAACCAAGTGAAAGTGATGTGTCATATCCTTTCTTTCATTTGTTTTACATATTTAACATGTTCCTACCAATTTAGGAACAAGATCGAAAACTTTAAAAAGAAAACGTTGACACCCTCATTCACCCCTCCCCTCTCAGGGTGTTTTGGGGTCCTTCAAATGGGATCAGAGCTAGGTTGCTGGTGTCTGATCTGTCTTATACCATCATGTAGAATTCAAACAGTGTTTGTGGAGACCTCCTCTTTGATGGAAGTAATTTTCAGATTTGGAAGAAGAGAATGTCATCTCATATAACATCCATTGTAATTGAAGTCCTATTTTCAAATGTTCATAGTATACAAGTTACTGATCCAACATGGCTTGCTATGACTGAGGTAGAAAAGAAAATTCTTGATACAGATCCTAAAGCGTATAATTCATTCCCGGCAACCCTTTCTGGTCAGATCTATCTAAAGGTGATGAGTTGTGCCTCAAAAAATTAGATGTGGGATAAACATGAAAATATTTATAAAAGAGATGGAAACATGAATTAGTAGAAACTACAAGTCCTACATAATTACTTTGATGTTATGAAGATTCATCCTGATGGGAATGCAAACTCTTTTAATCGAATTACTGAAGTGGTTGGAGAAATTTAGGGTCCAGGTAAATAAATCAAAGATGTTGACATTGTAATGAAAATATTGATAAGACTTCCACCCCTATACAATGAAAATGTGTCATCCCTTGAGGAAAGAGATCATTCCAAACTTTCTCTAGATGATCTGCTGAGAAGCCTGTTGGAATATGAAATGAGTGTCAAACCAGATGATGCTACAACTCAAGTGAGCATGGAAATGTCATTCAAAGCCATGAATAAAGTGAAAATTTCAAAAGATAATAGTGGTTAAAATGAAAAATAAAAATAAATTCTTTATCTCATTTCCATGAAGTTCTATAAGGGTAAAGGGAAATTCGAAAGGAAGTTACCTGTAGCTTGCTTTCATTGTGGAAAAGATGGGCACATTGACTCTTAGTTCTTAAGAATGATTGATGATAAAGATAGTGAAGTTGAAATCATTGAGAAGACTTAGAAAAGGTTTTTCAAAAATGATTACTTTAAATATATAAATAAAGTACTGACGAAGGGTTTTTTCTATGAAGAGGAGGATGATAATAATGAATTATAAGAAGAAAAAGAACCAGAATTTAAAACTAGAAACCATGCTTCCATGATGGCCACTGTAGAAAAATAATAAGATAATGGTGGAGACCCTTAGTTGAGAACTAGTACCAATACCATGTTTCAAATTAAAGAAACTTTTATAAAGCTTAATATTAAATGTAAGAGTTTCAATAAGTTGAAATAAATTGTAGAAGAATCATCTGAATATGCTGATCAGCTCAAAGCTGAAATTGAAAGAATGGAAGAATTTGTTAAAGTACAGTCTAAAATCCATGAATGAAATGATGATGTAGTGGATCTGAAGATGAGAATTGATGATCACGGAAAGGTCATCAATTACCTCACCTCCAAACTGAATGAAAAGTCCATGACTTCCAAGGTTTTTTAGGAGAAATTTGTTACTCATAGGAGTAAACTTGGGAGTGAATTAGTTTCAAAAGAATTAAGGAAGAAAATATAGCTTGGATGGTTCTCATATGCTGAGTTGTTAGAGAGAGAAACATGTGGATCTAACGGAGTTGAAATATTTTTAATGATCAATGACCCACTTAAATGGGAAATAGTGGAATCAGTTGTGAGGCTGAATTGTCAAATGATGCAAATAATGGTGAGAAAAATAAAAGAAAGTTGAAAGTGGGTCATACGGAAAAGTCACCTAAAATACTGATAAAGAAACCCAAAATTCAACCTGTAAGAAGAACAAAATACTATCCTCAAGCCTCCAGGAATTAAATTCACTCAAAATATTACCCAAAGAAATACGGAATGAGGATAAACAGAAGTTATAAGAAATTTCCTCTCATGAAGTTTCAGTTCTATGGATATCTATGCCATACTGTGTCTGATTTTGAAGAGGTAAGAATCTATTTTAATAAAGAAGATATAAGAGTTAAAAAAAGAATAAATAATTCATATCATAATAATTTTAGAAGAAACAATTTCTATGGATATTGTTTTCATTATTCTAACTTTGGTCATACGGCTATTGAGTTCAGGCAGAGGAGGGACATGGAAACCTGATATTGTAGTTTGAGATAAGTCAAAGCTTGTCAACAAGACAATGTATCTCTTACAAATAGGTTTCCTTCTATGGTAGAAGATTTCAACTATGAAGAACCCATGTACCCGTAAGAGATAATTGAAAGGCCATTAGTGTTCTACACTCAATCCAATGTATCATGGAATGAAAAGAAGAAAATTTAGAAATCAAACATTGTAGAGGTAGCCCTCAAATCTAGGAAAATAAAAAACACTAGGATTCTGGATAGCGGTTGTTAGTCTCATATGACAGGTAATGTAGTCCTGTTAATAGATTTAAAGATAAGGGTTGATGGAATATTATAGTTTTATAATTATGGAGCTATGAATATCAAGGGTAGTGGAAGTACTGAACTAGATAATGTAGAGATAAAGAAAACTGAAGTCCTTTATGTAGATGGCTTATGTCATAATCTCCTCTACGTGAGTCAACACTATGTCTCAGGACTTATAGTTACATTTAGTAATAAAGGATGCACTATCAAGGGAAAGAAATTAAATTCAGTTATGACTAGATGTAGAACCATAGGAAACCTATATCAAGTTGAATGTAAAGAAAACATTTTCTACCTTACTATTAAGGAAGAAAATAACCCACGACATTGGATATTAGGGCACATCAGTCAACAAGACATGGAAAAAATATCAAAACATAAGATTGTCAATGACATTCCCAACCTAAATCTTGAATGTTTAAAGTCTAGTGAATCTTGAATTTGGGGAAACCTAGTCTGCAGTTCAGATCATCCAAAGAAGAAAAGGGAATCTCATCTTCTTTATCTCATTCATACAGATGTATGTGGCCCGATAATTGTTTCCGAAACACATGGAGAAAGGAACTTCATCATTTTTATAGATGATTATAGTAGAGTGGCATGTTTAATGGTTATACATAGGAAATGACATGTGCTTGACTACATGAAAACATATAGTCAAATCACCAAGAATGATACTAGACGAATAATCAAAGTACTGCGATCTGACAACAGAGGGGAATAAACATCTATTGATTTTGAAAATTACCTGGATAAGCATGAGATACAACATGAGACAGCTACTGTGAGAACTCCACATAAAAATGGAGTTGTTGATCATAAGAATTGACAGGTGAAAAACATGGAAAGAACTATGCTGATTGAGAGTCATATTCCACAACATTACTGGAAAGAGGTCATTCAAGCTGTAGTGTATATCAAAAATAAAACAGGACTTTATATCGGTGAGAAAAAGACACTATATGAATTTTTTTATGGAAGGAATCACTCTTTGAATTAATTTCATGTTTTTGGAAGTAAATGATTCATCATAAGAAAAGAAATAAATCAAAGGAAGTATGGTGACAATACAAATGTAGGAATGTTCCTTGGATAGTCAATGAACAACAAAGCCTACTAGTGTTTCTATAAGCACTTAAGAAGGATTGTGAAAATAAAAGATGTTAAGATAATTGAAGAGAAAACCAAAAGGAATCAAAGATTTAATATAATGATGTGATAGAAAACGAAGAAGAAAGTGAATATAAATTAAATATAAATACAGAAATAGAGGAAGGTGAATGAAACACCCAGGGGTCACATCATGATGTTGTCTCAGAAGAAGAACATGAATAGGAAAACTTGGCTGAAAAGAATGTAGTTGAATCTCAAAGGATAAGAGAAGAAATTTATCAATAAAACATTATTGTGGATTGGACTACACCCACACAAACAAGCTGAATGTTTAATAACACAAAATCTATATTTCTATCAGTTGTGAAACCATCCTCATTTGACGAACCTTCAAATAATTAATAATGGGTGAAATCCATGAATGAGGTGTTGGATCATATTGACAAGAATCAAACATGGGATCTAGTCAAGAGATCCAAAGGTCACAATGTTATTGGTAGAAAGTGGATTTTAAAAAACAAGTTTGATTATCAAAGAAGTGTTATTAGAAACTAGGAATGATAGTTATGTAAAGTATATTCATAGATAGAAGGTGTCGATATTGAAGAAACCTTTTATCCATTGTCTAGACTTGAGTAAATAAGGCTTTTTCTTACCATGGAAATTCAAATAGGATATAAAGTACATCCAATGGATGTCAAGACATCTTTATTGAATGGTGTTATAGAAGAACAAGTCCACATCGAACAACCAATGGGTTTTCTTCTTGGTATTGATGGAGAAAAGGTGTTTAAACTCAAGAAGGATCGCAATATACTAGTATAAAAATGGGTTTTAACGACAGTTTTTTTATTTTCGACGTCGGTTTTTAACCGATGTCGAAGTCGCTGACGTAAAAAATATGAATTTTTACATCGGTTTTTGTAAACCGACGCGAAAAATTTAAACAAAAAATAGTTTTTGCATCAGTTATTTTAAAAAACCGATTCCATAAATGAAAATAAATATTTTTGGCATCGATTATTAAAAAAACCAATGCCAAAAAAATGTTTTATTTTTCTATGTTTTAGACCATTTCCTAAGCTTTGATTTCACAGGTTGTGGACCTAAAAAGGAGTTACGGATCAAAAGTTATCACTGTCAGAAGTTGAACCTATCAATGTTTTGATTGATACAACTCGTTTCAACGAAAACATGATAAACATAAATTAAAATCATATACACCAAATGAAATAAAATAATCATAACACTTCAAACATATTTCAATGGTTTTAGGGGTTTCCATCGAAACTATATGTTTTTTATCATCATATAACTTGTATTTAGAAATGAGAATGAATCGTCATTATAAGAAAGCTAATCGAGTTGTCTAGAAATGAAGGATAATAATAATAAAGAAAAAAAAATGAATAGAATATGTACCGTGTTCAAATTAATGATTGAAGTTGCATTGAAATCATGATTGAATCGAAGATTTTGAAAATTAAGAATGAAGTAGAAACTAGATATATATATAATAAATGAAAATATTTTCAATTGTGTTGTACGAAAATATAGGCGGGATTTTAAAAATTTAAATGTGCGTTGTGAAAAAAATTGAAATTCTGATCCCAAGTTACTCTTTGGGGTAGGTTTTATTTGAAACCGACACAAAAGAGTGTTTACATTGGTCTTTTGGAGTTGGTTTTTTAGAAAATCGATGCCAAAAACGTCAATCGATATCCTTTTTGGTGTCGGTTTTTAAATAAACTGATGCTAAAAAGTTTAAAAAAAAAATTCATTTTTCGTGCTGGTTTTTTTAAAAACCAACACCAAAAAGATAAAAAAAATCTTTGGCATCGGTTTTTTAACAAACAGACGCTAATAATTTTAAAAAAAACTTTTCGCGTCGGTTTTTTTAAAAACCGACGCCAAAAACAAAAAATAATTTTTTTGGCATTGGTTTTTAAAAAAACCGACCCCAAAAGCTAAAATATATATTTGGCACCGGTTTTTTTGAAAACTGACGCCAAAAAATTTTAAAAAAAATACAGTGTTTTAGATAATTTCTAAATATTTGATTTGACTGGTCGTGGAGCTAAAATGGAGTTACAGATTAAAAGTTATGGCTTTCAAAAGTTGAATTTCTTTAAGACTTCTTTTAGAGAAGGTCAACTTCCGACATCCATAACTTTTAATCCATAACTCCGTTTTTTCTCCACGACCAGTCAAATCAAAAATTAGAGAAATATCTAAAACACTGTAAATTTTTTATTTATTTTTTGGTTTCAGTTTTCATAAAAACCGACGACAAAAATATATTTTATCTTTTCGCGTCTGTTTTTTTAAAAACCGACGCCAAAAAAAGTATTTTCTATTTTTGGTGTCGGTTTTTAAAAAAACCGACGCGAAAAGTTTTTTTAAAATGTTTAGCATCGGTTTATTAAAAAACCGATGCCAAAGATTTTATTTAAAATTTATTGCGTCGTTTTTCATATAAACTGATGCCAAAATATATATTTTTAGTTTTTTGCGTCGGTTTTTTTAAGAACCGATGCCAAAACATTTTTTCCCCTTTTTGGCGTCGATTTTTAAAGAACCCGAGGCCAAAAATTCACGACAAAAATTATTTACGTCGGTTTATAAGAAAGCAACGTCAAACTGACAACGTTAAAAATCATTATTCTACTAGTGATGGTTTGAAGCAAGCACCACATGCATGGTATTCCCAGATGGATTATTATGTCAAGAAGCTGGAATTCAAAATATGAGGAGTATATCACAATATCTATGTAAATAATTCACCAAATTATTAATTCATGGTTCTAGTCTACATTAATGACATTATATTTGGTGATAGATGGCATAAATTAGTGGATGAATTTTTCAATCATATGAAATATGAATTTGAAATGTCTATGATTGGGGATCTCACATATTTATTGTGGCTGCAGGTGTAAGAACTCAGTTCTTATTCTTGAGGTACTTGTGTCTTCTTTTCCTTTTTCCTTAAGTGTTTTTGTAAAAATAAGGAAAATGGGGAAAAGTCCCAAAAGTTGTGGGTACACACCGAGTACTTTTCTACACGCAGTGTACTCTGGCCGGGTGAAATGAGTACACATGTCGTGTAGGCCTTTCAGCAAGGAAGGCTGTAAAAACGGACAATACGCCGTGTACATAGTATATAAACTTCATGTAATCAGTCAGTAGGTGAATAGTAAGGTGGTGGAAGTAGCCGCCAGTAGAGCGGTAGTACATGCCATGTACTCAGAAATACACTCCATGTAATAATGTTGATGGATGAACAGTGTTACAGTGAACAGTAGCCTCCAGAGGAACAGTTAAAAAACGAAAAGTACACACTGTGTACTTGAGAGCACAATTCGTTTAGTTTTTTTTCTTAAAATGTTCATTAGCCTCCTATTTCAGCAGAGGAAGCATAGGGATCATTTTTAGCTCGAAAGAGGAGGCTGGAAGTCGGAGAAGCTCCCGATCGCACGCCAGAACACAAATTCTTCCGTCGTCAATCTCATTGGAACCGCACTGGTAAGAGCTTCCCTCTCATTGAACCTTTCATTCTAATTATTTCATGAGGGGAAGTTATTTGAGTTTGAATGGTTGAACATTTATCCCATATCTATGTTGTTCTCAGACGTTTCTGGAGGCGTCGTTTGGGTATATCGATTAGAGGAGATCAAGGTAGGTGGTCTGGTGTTTAATTCCAACTATTGGGTGTTTTTATGTACCGATGTGCTACGAACCCATGTTTGGGGTGTCGTATGGAAGATTACTTAACTAATTAAATACCTATAATTGCATAGGTAATCTTCTTATTATTTATAAACAGCTGTTTGGGATCATTGCTCGGATCCAGGGCCACCCCATGGGTGTTTTTCCATTGTTTAGCCGTTTTCCCAGGATACCCGTGGGTATGCTGTGATTATATCATGATTTGAGATATCTTGAGTGAAAATATATATATATTTCTTTCTTTTGTGTTTTGCTCGACCTGGTTACTTTCTGAGCCTAAGGGTAGTGTTTTGTTTAGCTTAAGGGTCAATGTTTTGTTTAGCCTGAGTACAAGTGCTTGTTTTGACTGAGGGTAACTTTTCTTATGCCTGAGGGCTGTAGCTTCCATGCCTAAGGGAATTATCTCATACACCTGAGGGAAATATTTTTTATGCATGAGGGAAATCACCTGACGGTATCGATTATATTTAATTGAGGGTAAGGTTTTGCATGTCTGAGGACCACATTTACTTAGAGTATTCATTATGGTGATTTATTATGTTGTACCTACCATGCTAAAGCACAAGCTTGTAGTTGTTAAATAATTTATAAAATGGTAATGTAACTAGTATAAGTAGTTACTTTTGGGTACTACCTAGTTTACTACATTTTATTATTGCAAACTACTATTTCACATTCTCACTGACAGTTGGGAACGGGCCTTTAGTGGTTTCCTACAGGGATTTATTTCTCACACCTGGTTTGGGTCATGTCTTGGGCCCAAAGATATTATATTACTACAGGTGTTTATAAGAGAAAGGGACCTTACACAAGTACTTGATTATTGAAGAGTAGTATGTGATCATGGGACCTAGCTTCTTCTTGTGATGCTACTAAGTTCCTCTTGCACTATTTTAGTTTTCTTTGCTGTACTTGGTATTTTTTACTCTATTGTATTGGATTGCAGTGTATCCTGTTTTGACTGCTTTCTTAGAAATAGTACGTATTTCATCATCATATATGTATGACTTCTGGTTATCTTTTGATTTAGTGATGTTTTCCTTTAACTTTTGTATTGGTTATTACTTCCACTTTTGGTATGTTTATAATTTTCTGTTGTGCTACACTTTGACAAATGAGGGAATAGTTTTCCAACTATCAGACCTAGGCCCTCACTGCTAGTCGGCAACCTCTGGTGTTTGGGGAAATGAGCTTGAGGTCCTGTGACCAACCAGGTTTGGGGCACCCATTGAGTGGCACCCGGATCCGAGACATTACAAATTGGCATCAAGGGTTTTCATAAATCTGAGTTATTTTATTATTTGGCGATAATGGTAAGAGATTGATTGCTAAGGGATTCAGTAATAACTATTCCTGGGAGTAGCTACCCATTGTATAGGTAAAGTCCGGATTTCCTCAAATTAAATTATGATATTTTATTTATGATTATTACAATTGATTTGATTTTCACCGTTGGGTGACACACTTGTAGTGTGATATTTATATTTTTATACTTGGGTTCTATTTAGTTGAAACCCGATGAGATGAGGGTATGCCATCTCATGCATCATTTAGGCACATGTTAAAATCCCATGTCATGCATAGTTTACATGCCATGTAGGTGCATTAGAAATTTCATGTTACTGTGATAGATGTTGTGCTCGGAAAGGAATGTGGTTGTGATAAATGATTGGATGATATACCTACAATTTGATATGATATTATTGTGTAATGTTTTGTAGAATGAATGAAAAACTTTGGTTCTTGAGGAGTATGGGCCCTAATTGACTGGAATTTGGTGGATCATTGACTTGTGTACCTTGTTTATAACATGTATAAAGTTCCAAGCTCTGATTCGCGGGGAGTAAGGGCCCTCATGGATTGGGATTTGGCACTTAGGTGTTGGTTTCAATGTTTTTCTGGGCTCCAAAGAAGTTTCTAAGGCTTACTATCCGGAAAAACCTAGAATACACTCCGTGTAGTTTTGAATACACTCCATGTACTCCTCTGTTTGGGAAGAAAGTTAAAAATTTTAAGTACATGTTATGTACCCTATGTACATGCCGTGTAGTTTCTAACCATGTAATAGGCCGTGTGGGTAGAAACATGGGATAATGAAACGTTGAGGGCACAAGCCATGTACAGATTGTACACATTGTGTCGTGTTGACCCTGTGTCTGCCTGTGTAACTAACAACATTGACGAGGGAAACCTTATCTCAAACACTTATTGTCAATGAAGAACACATCATGTAATTTAAATGGTGAATCTTATCGTGTAACTAACAAACACGGGTCGGTGTTATCCTTTCATGTACACGCCGTGTACCTGGGGAACATGCTGTGTAGTCTTGACCGGTGAGCGACTGTGTGGACTTGGCCATGTGACTGGGGAAATGGGGTGGTGTACATGCTGTGTGTGGGTGTAACACAACGTGTAGTGTCAGCTGAGTAGTCAGCCGTGTCACTAACAACACGGGCAGTTGGAATCTATGTCGTACCCACCATGTCCATCTTGAACACACCGTGTAGTGTGAGCTGTGTACACGGCCGTGTCCTAAACAACACGGGTTAGTCAGGCTCATCTAGTAAACGCCTTTTAGACCTTATACATGCCGTGTAGTCTCATTCAAAAGAGATCCGTGTGGCTTAGTCGTGTAGAAGGACTCAGGCAGGGGAAGAGAATTCAAGTACACGTCGTGTGTGTGGACAACACGCCGTGTGTTTGGGGTGTTACATGACCAGTTCTGGTAGAGGTACACGCCCATGTGAAATTATTATGAGAACACGACATGTAGTTATTGTACCCTCCATGTAGTCTTGTTTTGTCAAACATGAATTTTTTCTTTATCCTATTCCCTTCTTAAATTTCCAGTTCTTGGTCTTTGAAAATCTTAATCTAAGGCATGTGTTTGACCTTGTAGAGTCATGCCACCGAGACGACCATGAGTTTTTCTCCAGGAGAACGACAATGATTATACTCTAGAGATGGTAGGCCATAAGCTACCAATGGATCCTCCAACAGAGCCAGATGCGGCGCCACCCGTTATACAGGACACAGGCACTGATGCGCAGTTCCGTGAAGGCTTCATGTGGTTCATGCAGACCTTCAAGGAAGCACCGCCAGCTACCACATATATGGAAGAGCTGACACATATATTCCAGTAGTAGCATCCTCCAATGTTTTCATAGGATGGTGGACCAAAAGCTGCGAAATCATGGTAGGGTTCTATGCATACTATTTTTGAGCATCTAGAGATGCCTTCTAGGCAGAGTGTCAAGCTCGCTAAAAATATGTTGCGTGATTCCACCAAGAGGTGGTGGGATGTTACCACCCAGACCGAGAAACACCGAGACATGGCGTGGGAATATTTTCAGGTAGTCTTCTATGAATTTTTATTCCTAGATATGTTTAGGGAAGATTGAGCATAAGAGTTCATGAATCTGCAGTATGACTCCATGTTAGTGATGGATTATTCTGCCCGCTTCATCAAGATATAGAGTTTTGCACCTGTTATGGTGGGTGATGAGACATTGAGGGATTGACGCTTTGACGATGTTCTTAGATACAATATATGAGTTCTAGTAAATGTTTTCAGGTTTCCTACAGTGCATGCTATTGTGATCCAGGCACTGATTACTAAACGAAACCTATGAGAAGCTAATGGTGTGGACCAGGGCGGTTCATGATCGGTTTGTGGTACTATTTCTTCTAGTAAGAGACAGAGGTAGATGAATTTCTCTCATGGTGGAAGTACTAGCCAGAAGATTTCATCAAGTGTCCAGGTAATATGATACCAGTGTGGTAAATAGGGGCACAAGAGACCTTAGTGTCCACATGACCTAGTGGAGTGTTGAGCTTGCGGCAAAATGGGACATCTTCAGTGTTTTTGCAGGGTGATTCCACCAGTGGCTAGTGAGAGGGGTTCTGTGTAGACTCCGCATGTGGGAGAAGGACCAATATCTTCTTACCAGTTAAGGAATTGGAATATGTCAGGATGTTCAGGCCAAGGTGGTGATCACGGTCGTGGTAGCCAGACACCAGAATCTCAAAGATAGTAGGGTGAGTCAGCTCTGGGTAGCCAAGCTGTGTCACAGGGCTAAGACACTGTGTAGGCATATGCAGTGAAACAGACCCAATAAGAGCAGGATCCCGGACCTTCCACTGTCATAGGTACTATTCTGGTTTCTTCTGTTTTATCTTTAGTACTTTTTGATACTGGCGTTACACATAGCTTTATATATGTGCCCATTATGGAGAGCCTTGGGAAATGTGTTTCTTCTTCTTATGATATTATGACTCTAGACACTCCGTTGGGGATTAGAACACCAGGTGTGTGTCAGTGAAAGGAGTTCCTCTAGAGGTTAGTGGGTGTCACTTTCTATGTGACCTCTATGTCTTAGAGATGATGAGCTATGATGTCATTCTTGGGATGGACTGGTTGGTTATAAGGCCCCAGCCTTAAACCTTACTTAATCTTGAGTTACTTCAATATCACACGTTGAGGATCTTTTCAGGTCTAGAGTTTTAGAGAACTAGATCATAAAACATGCATTACATTCCCCATTTAAACAAAGTGGTTATATAAAAGATACTACTCCTCTTTCCCATCAACAGAAACATATTTAAAATAAAACATGGATTCTTTCTTGACACTTCCTTGACACTATCATCACATCATGTACCATTCTCTTGACCTGTGAAAAACATTTCAAAAACTTGGGATGAGCATAAAAAGCTCAGTAAGGGTTATAGAAAAAATAGGAAATGAAAACATGAGTACATATATACATAAGAATGAAATCATACTTTACCCATAAAATATAAGTACTTTAACATACCTCATCAAATCATGAATAAATCATAGAAATCATAAGACATAAAGGTAACTTGAGGCATTCAAAACATTCTTACATAGGGAGTAAACCTCATGGTTATGTTTGGAATACCCATCACAGTATATTCCCTAAATCCTTTCGGAGAAACCTTAACGTTTAACTCCTTTGCGTTACCCAATGCATTGGAGAGCTATATCGGGCTCACCCGCCCTTAGTTTATCACAGAACCACCCGTCTTCATAACAATTCCCAAGAACCATAACATAATCGTATCACATAAAACATGCATAAAGGAAACAAAAAATTTCCACATTTAAATCACAAGATATCAATAACACATTGATATAATAAAAAAAATTCAATACCATTTCAATACCAAAATAAAAGAAAAGTAGAACGTGGTATTTATTTTTCATTAAAAAGAGGTTCTAACTTGAAGAGGAAGCCGAAACTCAAATAAATGTCACGAAGGCAGAGAAGTCGTTGTCGCCGCATACGTATGACAAAATAAACATTTTTTTTGGTCGTTTAGTAAACGCTTCATATAAAAATATTTCTTTTGAATAATCGTAAAATTCAAAGGGGTTTATACACCATATAAAAGAAAGTTGTTTATAAAATGTAATATGCCTCAATGAAAGGAGATTGAGATGAAGTCCCTTACCTTAGGTCCAACTTGACACGATCGTTCTTTAATGTCCTGAATAATAAACTTGAGTTAATTTATACTTGCTTAAGAACCTTTTTCAAGTTCATTATTCCTTTTATATCACTTATTACCATGTTATGAACATTATTTAATCATTTAAGTTAATAACGGTCGTTCTGTCGATATTTGGTACTTGAGTCAAAAACAAACTCTTTATAATTACAATTTGTTCATGTGTTAGATATCATATATATCATATATATCCATTATATACATACATTTATTATATTACATAACATTTAGAGGTAAGAAATGAAATGCACCGTTCATGGAGACGGTAAGACTTACGTACGCATGAACGCTACATCCATTTCTATTTCATATTTAATGGAATTAAAACATAATGATACATAATAGTATTATAATTAAAGTATGGTATTATATATAATATCATTAAATCTATCCTTTATATGTACCACATATGGTATTAACGAATGAAATCAGTTTGAGGGGGTGGTAGTCCGCACTTCCTAAAATGAAGATATCGCGTTTACCCATAATGGAAACCATAATGGTATGCCATAAATGAAAAATACAGAAGATTAAGGAAAACACAAACATATAATATATCATATATAAATATAGTGACATCTTAATGGCCACCTTTTAAGGTTTTAGAAGAATATTGAACAATCATTGTTTCGTGAGGCAGAAATTCGCCATCCACAGAAACAGTATGTTCTTTAACCATTAGATGTAGGTGTGTGTAAGTGTATCTCTAATTATTCTTATAAAAACATTATAGTATATTTAATATACTGGAGTTGTTACAAAAGAAATGAATAAAAAGAGTTTAGGGGGTTGGAGAAGCAAAATAAAACAAAAGAACACAAGTGTAGACATTACCTTAAAATCAGGTAGCCCTTTTTGATTTGAGCTCAAAGGATTCATTGGAAAGACTTCTTCCCAAAGTGAGGCTTCTAGGTGTAAGAGAGGGATGTGGAGAGACCAAATGATCAGGGGTTGTCCGAGCCAAAGGATTGAGAGGTGTGGGTAAGGTTGTAGAGGTGGGGGCCTTTTATAAGAGGAGAGGAGGGGCACTCTTTGAAAGTTATAAAAGGTTACTTTATCTTCAAATCAGTTTCGGATTTTAAAGGTCCCACATTGATGTATTTCAAGGATAAGGTGATAAGGGATCGAGATATACTCATAAAATAGGTTTTTCACAAGTGTAGGTATTAGATTTTAAATTATATTTTCATTTTATTTAAATCGTTAAATAATGAGGTAATCGCTGCATCATCATGATGTCATAAATAATTTAATTTATTTAATGTCTAAAAATTATAAAAAAAAATACAATGATGTAGGAAATATTTTTAGATTTACAATGACTATTTATAGTCCAACAGATAATTTATGTAGACAAAATTAAAATTGTTTTACTCAGGTGATACATTCTTTGTTATATTTAACTTTCCTTAAAAATAAAAAGATAAAAAGTCATTATCACACAAAGGTGATTCCATGGGGTCCCCAAGTTTGGAACAAGGAATCCCATGGTCGTCCATGACACAAAAAGTAATAATAGGACACATTTTGGGGTCATTTGTTATTATTATGATATTATTTTATTATCCTTAACTACCCGATTACTAATTAATCAAGATAATTAAAGATAATTACCGTCGTTACTATTCATAATGTCCAAAAACAAAAGAGTCTTGATTAAATAATTTTCAAATTTTGATTCCAAATATGTAATCCATTTTAAAAAATTACAAACACAAAAATTTCAATAATAAATTTAAAAATAATTTCCATTTTCAAAACAAATAGCCGGTTTTTTTGAAACAATATCTATGAAAAGTTTGGAATTAGTTTATGCCGAATTCGAAAGTGAAATTAATCATAATGACCAAAATTAGATTAAATGGTAAAAATATATTTTGATTTCACTTTAAGACCAATTAAAAAGATAATCTAACCATATAATTAAATTATATGAAAAAGCAGTTTTGATGTAAAATGCAGTATTTTTCACTATTCATTAAAAATGAACATTGTCAGAAAAATACCAAAAATTTATCAAATGTAAATTTCAATGTCCCAATAATAAAGAATATGTCTATTTTGAAAAATA
This sequence comes from Viscum album, assembly GCA_963277665.1. Classification (NCBI taxonomy): domain Eukaryota; kingdom Viridiplantae; phylum Streptophyta; class Magnoliopsida; order Santalales; family Viscaceae; genus Viscum; species Viscum album. The sequence continues at coordinate 1,373,829,295 of OY728152.1, read as the reverse complement.
GAGCTTATAAAATTGTCAAAAGTTTGATTTAAAAATGGTTTTCCATCAAAAGGCAATAAAACAATCTTTTAAAAATATTAGTGTATTCCATGCTTATGATTGGATTTATTATCATCTTAAGCCTCTAAAACACTATCTTATTCATAAATAGACATAGATAAAATTATCTATTATTAATTACTTACTTGGGATGTTACATCCTTCCCCCTTTAGAAAATTGCATCCCCGCAATTTATTTACTTATCTAATAAGTGGGGGTATTTATCCCTCATTGCATTTTCAGATTCTCATATTGCCTCTTCACTCATGTGGTTCATCCCCAAAACCATTACATGATGAATCACCTTATTTCGCAACACTTTCTCCCTATGGTCAAGAATCTGGAATGGTTTTTCTTCATAAGATAGATTCTCTTCCAATTGAACTACCTCTGGACTCAAAACATGAGATGGATCTCGCATATACTTTCTCAACATCGAAACATTAAAAACATTGTGTTCCTGAGATAAACTCGGAGGTAAAGCCACTCGGTATGCAACTGATCCAACTCTCCCCATAATTTCATATGGTTCAATGAACCTTGGACTCAACTTTCCTTTCTTACCAAATCACATCACACTTTTCCATGGTGATACTTTGAGAAAAACATGATCACCTACCTCAAAAGAGAGATCCTTCCTCCTGTTGTCCGCATAACTTTTCTGCCTGCTCTGAGCCGTTCGCATGTGTCGCTGTATCAACTGAAATTTTTCTACCAACTCTTATACCAATTCTGGTCCCATCAACTTCCTTTCACCCACTTCATCCCAAAAAGCTGGAGTTCAACACCGCTTCCCATATAACGCCTCAAATAGTTCCATTTGTATACTGGAATGAAAACTGTTATTATAAGAAAACAGAACCAAGGAAAGATGTTGGTCCCAACGTCCCTGATAATCCATCGAACAATAACGTAGCATATCCTCCAAATTCTGGATTGTTTGTTCGGACTACTCATCTGATTGAGGATGAAAAGCTGTAATAAAATTTAATTCAGTACCCAACGACTTCTGAAGGCCTTTCCAAAAGTTAGAAGTAAACCTGGGATCACGATCAGATACAATGGATAGGGGAACTCCATGTAAAATGACTATCTCTTTAAGATACAAATGAGAAATTTCATCTTGGGAAAAAGTATCTCGTATAGAAAGAAAATGAGCATATTTAGTCAAGCGATCAACAATAAGCCAGATTGCATTATTACCTCGAGGTGTTTTCGGAAATCCCACAACGAAGTCCACGGATATATTTTCCCATTTCCACTCTGGCACTGGTAAAGGAAGAAGCATCCCTTTTGATAACTGCCGCACTGCTTTAACCTGCTGACAAGTCAAACACTTCACCATAAAATCAGCAATATCTTTTTTCATTCCATCCCACCAGTAATACTCCCACAGATCTCTGTACATCTTAGTACTACCAGGATGAACTGAAAACGGAGAACTATGAGCTTCACATAACAACTCTCTCTTCAACTATGAATCAGAAGGCACACATAATCTCTTCCCAAACCTCAAAACACAATCATTATCAATATTGACTTTAGGCAACTTACCCTTCTGAACCAGCTCTACCTTTTTCTGCAACTCACTATCTTGTTTTGTGCTTGCTTAATTCTGTCTGATAGGGATGATATCACTGATACCTGAAACAAAATAGAAGAACTTACTACCCCAACAACTTCTATGCCAAAGTTCATCAAATCAAAAACCAAAGGATCTCGTTCTAAACGTAGCATGGTTAATGAAGAATTACTTTTTCGACTCAAAGCAGCAGCCACTTTATTTGCTTTTACTGGATGGTAATGAATTTTAAAATCTTAATCCTTGATTAATTCTTGCCATCTCCTCTGTCTCATGTTCAATTAATTATGAGTGAATATATACTTTAAACTTTTGTAATCAGTATATATTTCACACTTTACTCCATACAAATGATGCCTCCAAATTTTTAGAGCAAAAACAACAACAGCTAATTCCAAGTCATGTGTAGGGTAATTTACCTCACGAGTTTTCAACTGACTTGAAGCATATACAATTACCTGATCATTCTGCATAAGAAAAAAACCAAGTCCCTTCAACGAAGCATCACTTTATATGACAAACTCACCATTACTGGAAGGAAGTGCGAAAACTGTAGCATTCACCAATCTTCTTTTCTACTCCTGAAAACAATCATCACATTCTTTTGTCCATATAAACTTAACACCCTTCCGAGTTAGCTTAGTCATTGGACTAGATAACCGGGAAAAATTTCTAACAAACCTTTGGTAATAGCCTGCCAAACCAAGGAAGCTACGAATCTCAGTTACATTTGTGGGTCATGGCCATTCTTCAACAACCGATATTTTTGCAGGATCAACAGTTATCCCATCTTTAGAAATAATGTGACTATGGAAAGAAATTTGTTGCAACCAAAACTCACACTTTCTGAATTTCCCATACAATTTCTTTTCTTTTAAGGTTTGAAAAATAACCCTTAAATGACTTTCATTCTCCTCTTTACTTTTAGAAAACACCAAAATATCATCAATAAAAACAACCAACATTTTTCACCTAAGTCAACTGAGCCATCACTGCAACAAACTATTTAGTTCTGATTCTGACCATCTCAGGATACTATTTTGAAAGGTCAATTCCCTCTGTATGCCTTCCCAGAAAAGTTGTTATGTTTCCTCTATGAAAACCCATTCTTAACACAGAAATATCTTAGGAGAAGCAACATGGTAATATTCAAATTCTATATCATTTCAATTTGACCATAAAAAAATATTTTTGGATAATCATTTAATAGAATTCTAACTCATAAAGTTATCTAAACCAACCTATGATACCAACTATAAGGCCCAAACCTTAAACCTTACTTAATCTTGAGTTACTTCAAGATTAAACGTTGAGGATCTTTTCAGGTTTAGAGTTTTATAGAATTAGATCATAAATCATGCATTATATTCCACATTTAAACAAAGTGGTTACATAAAAGAAAGTACTCATTTTTCCCATTAATGGAAACATATTTAAAATAAAACATGGATTCTTTCTTGACACTTCCTTGACACTATCATCACATCATGTACCATTCCCTTGACTTGTGATAAACATTTCAAAAACTTGGGATGAGCATAAAAAGCTTAGTAAGGGTTATAAAAAAATATGAAATGAAAACATGAGTACATATATACATAAGAATGAAATCATACTTTACCCATAAAATATAATCACTTAAACATACCTCATAAAATCATGAATAAATCATAGAAATCATAAGACATAAAGGTAAATTGAGGCATTCATAACATTTTTACGTAGGGAGTAACCCTCTTAGTTACGTTTGGAATACCCATCACAGTATATTCCCTAAATCTCTTCGGAGAAACATTAACGTTTAACTCATTCGCGTTACCCAATGCATTGGAGAGCTATATCGGGCTCACCCACCCTTAGTTTATCACGGAACCACCCGTCTTCATAATAATGACCAAGCACTATAACATAATCGTATCACATAAAACATGCATAAAGGAAACATAACCTTTCCATATTTCAATCACAGGATATCAATAACACATTGATATAATAAAAACATTACAAAAACCATTTTGAATACCAAAATAAATGAAAACTAGGACATGGAATTTATTTTTCATTAAAAAAGGTTATGGATTGTAGAGCAATCCGATACTCAAATAATGGTCCTGACGGTGGAGATGTCGTTGTCGCTGCATACGTACGACAAAAAAAACATTCCCTTTTTTCGTTTAGTAAACGCTTTTTATAAAAAGATTTCTTTTGAATAATCGTAAAAGTAGAAGGGGTTTATACACCGTATAAAAGAAAGTTGTTTATAAAACGTAATATGACTCAATGAAAGGAGATTGAGATGAAGTCCCTTAACTCAGGTCCAACTTGACTCGATCGTTCTTTAATATCCTGAATAATAAACTTAAGTTAATTTCTACTTTGTTAAGAACATTTTTCAAGTTCATTATTCCTTTTATATCACTTATTACCATGTTATGAACATTATGTAATCATTTAAGTTAATAACGGTTGTTTTGTCGATATTTGGTACTTGAGTCAAAAATAAACTCTTTATAATTAAAAGTTGTTCATGTCGTAGATATCATATATATCATATATATCCATTATATACATGAATTTATAATATTACATAAAATTTAGAGGTAAGAAATGAAATGCACCGTTCATGGAGACGGTAAGCCGTACGTACGCATGAACGCTACTTCCATTTATATTTCATATTTAATGGAATTAAAACATAATGATACATAATAGTATTATAATTCCAATATGGTATTATATATTACATCATTAAATCTATCCTTTATACGTACCACATATGGTATTAACGAATCAAATCACTTTGAGGGGGCGGTAGTCCGCACTTCCTAAAATGAAGATATCACGTTTACCCATAATGGAAACCATAAAGGTATGCCATAAATGAAAAATAAAGAATCCTAAGGAAAACATACACATATTATATATCATATATAAATATATTGACATCTTAATGGCCACCTTTGAAGGTGTTAGAAGAATATTGAACAATCAACGTTTCGTGAGGCAGAAATTTTCCATCCACAAAAATAGTATGTTCTTTAACCCTTAGATTTAGGTGTGTGTAAGTGTAGCTCGAATTATTCTTATAAAAACATCATAGTATATTTAATATACTGAAGTTGTTACAAAGTAAATGAATAAAAAGAGTTTATGGGGTTGGAGAAGAAAAATAAAACAAAAGAACACAGGTGAAGACATTACCTTAAAATGGGGTAACTCTGTTTGATTTGAGCTCAAAGGATTCCTTGGGAAGACTTATGCCCAAAGTGAGGCTTCTAGGAGTAAGAGATGGATGTGGAGAGACAAAATGAGCAGGGGTTTTCTGAGAAAAAGTCTTGATAGGTGTGGGTAATGAGGTAGAGGTGAGAGCCTTTTATAAGAGGAGAGGAGGGGCACTCTTGGAAAGTTATAAAAGGTTACTTTATTTTCAAATGATTTTCTGATTTTAAAGTCCCCAAATTGATTTATTTTGAGGATAAGGTTATGAGGGTTAGAGATATACACATACAATAGGTTTTTTACATGTGTAGGTCTTAGATTTTACATTATATTTTCATTTTATTTAAATCGTTAAATAATGAGGTAATCGCTGCATCATCATGATGGTATAAATAATTTAATTTATATAATATCTAAAAATTATAAACAAAATACTATGATGTAGGAAATATTTTTATCTTTCCAATGACTATTTATTGTCCAATAGATAATTTTTTTAGACAAAATTATAAATGTTTTACTCAGGTGATACATTCTTTGTTATATTTAACTTTCTTTAAAAATAAAAAGATAAAAAGTAATTATCATACAAACGTGATTCCATGGGGTCCCCAAGTTTGGCACAAGGCATCCCGTGGTCGATCATGACACAACCATTAGTAATATGACACATGTTGGGGTCATTTTTTATTATTATGATATTATTTTATTATCCTTAACTACCCAATTACTAATTAATCAAGACAATTAAAGATAATTACTGTCGTTACTATTCATAATGTCCAAAAACAAAAAAGTCTTGATTACATAATTTGGACCTTCTGATTCCAAAAATTTAATCCATTTTACAAAATTACAAACACAGAAATTGCAATAATTAATTTAAAAAAAATTCCCGTTGTCAAAACAAATAGCGGGTTTTTTTGAAACAATATCTATGAAAGGTTTGGAATTAGTTTATGCCCAATTACAAAGTGAAATTAATCCTAATGACCACCATTGGATTAAATGGTAAACAAAAATTCAAATTAAACATTAATATCAATTAAAAATATAATCTAACCATATAATTAAATTAGATGAAAAAGAAGTTTTGATGTAAAATGCAGTATTTTCACTATTCATTAAAAAATGAACATTGTCAGAAAAATACCAAAAATTTATCCAATGTAAATATCAATGTCCCAATTATAAATAATATATTTATTTTGAAAAATAGATATTATAAAATTGTCAAAAGTTTTATTTAAAAATGGTTTTTCATCAAAAGTCCGTAAAACGATCTTTTAAAAATATTAGTGTATTCCATGCTAAAGAATGGATTTATTCTCATTTTATGTAACACCTCGAGATTTTATTAAAAATATTCTTTTTAATTTAATTAATGTCTTGTGTTATACTCTACACCAAAAGTATCTTTCACAATATGCATCCCTGACTTGCCTTGCATTACACACAGTCGCGACCTTCCTCGATAGCGTGTGTAGTACCCAATACCGAGTTTCACTAAACGAGATATTATTATAATATTATTTTGAACTAGCCGTTATGAATTGTAATACCCATTTTTTGAAATTTTATAAATTTTATCTTTCAAAATGGACTTATTTTTTGGATTCGGAATATCGAAATTAGCTTAGGGTGAAATTTTGGTACTTTTCGGATAACTTTCATATTATGATAAATAGTGAAAATTACTAAATTTTAATTAAAAACAACTTTTTTAATCCAAATAATTAATAGTGATAAATTATTAATTTGAGTGGTTTTAAAGTATATTTAGAATTGATTTTTACAACTTAATACATTTTTGGTCATTGGATATAATTTCACAATTGAACCAGACATAAACAAGTGTCAATCTTTTCATAGTTATTATCTCTTAAGAACACGCTATTTGTTTTGACGACGGGAATTAATTTTTAAATTAATTAATGAAACTGAAATGTTTTGAATTTGGTAAAATAGAAATTATTTTTGAATTCATAATATCAAATATATCTTAGGCCTAATTTTTGGTATTTTTCTGGAAACTTTCATTTTTTGATGAATAGTGAAACCACTAAGTGGTAGTTAAAAAAATGATTTTTTCATAAAACTTAATTTTACCGCTTCTGTGAGTGGAATTTCGAAAATCCAAGAGACACGGTTAATATCAAGGGCTAAAATGTGGTTTAATGAGATGAAATTAATTTTTGTTGAATAGTAACGTTTTACTTTTTTTTACCACGGTTAAAAGAAAATAGGGTAATTAAGGGTCAAAATGATATTATTATTACCCTAACAAATGTCCTAATTCTATTGGATAAGTTTAATTCGGACAAAAAAAACCTTAGGAATAAAATATGACCATTTAGGTCCACATGGATTTGATTAGGACATTTATTATTAATTTATTTAAAGAAGGCTTAAAATAGTTAAAATCAACATTTAATAACTAAATCATTTTTAATATAAGGATATAAATTAGATAAATTAGACTATAAATATTCATTAGAAAGATAAAACTATTTCCTACATAATGGTATTTTATTTTTAATTTTTAGACTTAAAATAATTTCATTTATTTATGAAACAATAATGATACAGTAATTATCTTATTAATGAAATATTGACATAATTGATGTTATAAATACCCAAATAAATGTAATTTGAGACTTTTTATGAATTATAATAATTTTATATGTTAATATGACATGTTATTATTGATTTAAGTAACTTTTTTTGAACTAATCATTCTGTTATGAGTTTTAAAAAAATCAATTACCAAATAGTGTCAAAATTGACATAAAATAGTTTTTAAAACAATTATTATATTATTAATTGTTATTATATTCCTAAAAATCTAAGGTTCGTCCAAGATAATTATATCATGATAGGTGTTTCATTAATAGACCACTGGGGGTCGCTTGGATGTATATGGTAATTTTATTGACTATATAATATTAAAATACAATGTGACATGGTAAATGTCAATCTAATTAACGAAGAGTTAAAACTAAAAGTTAAGGTTAATTTAATGACGTAACTTGTCTAAATTATATTGTATGAGAGGATTTAGACCCATCCCCACCTTAGCTTCTAAATAAATCAATTTGGAGCTATTAAAAACCGAATATGACTTTATAATAAAATAATATTTTTTGTTATTCCAAAGGTGCCACTCTCCTCCCTTATAAAAGGGCACCTCCTCCCTATATTCCTCACACCACATTGAGCCTTGAAGCTCGGCCAGACCCTGGAAATTTATCTTCTCCACTTACCTAGAAACATCCTAGATGTCCTGGTCTTCTTCAAAGACAAATTCTAGTTCCCTAAGAGGAGGTCTCAAAGAGGCGCTTCAAAGAAGATGTAATGTCCGTTACCGATTCTTTCAACTTTATTTCTTCTTCCACTTATTCTTCTTTAGTTGTTTAACTATGAAGTAATAAAATCAGTATCACTCATATAGTGATATATTATTATAATTATTAAACAACTATATTTCCCCATATATCCATCCTACGGAAAACGAAATCACCGCGCATGCGTACGTACAGAATACCGTCTCCACGTCATGGTGTAATCTATTTTCCACCACCACCTTACTTGGATGGGTATAATGGTGAAAGTAATGAATATATTTGATTATTTTAAAGTGATATTGATTATGTAATATTATACATACACTTTAATACAATTCCACGATCAGGGGAATGATATCATCGCTCGTGCGTACGTACGGACTACCGTCTCCATGAACACGATGAGATTCATTTTCCATGATTAACCATTAAAGAATGATTATAAAGTATATATAATGAATAATAATTAAATATATGAAATAATAATGCTTCTGGATTTATGTATATATATATGTATGTCATCTATTTAATTTCAGTCAATTCAATAACGAAACGAAAACAGCGTTCATGCGTACATACGGCCTACCGTCTCCATGAACGGTGTATTTAATTTCTTTTTATAGATCTATAATATATATGTATATGATGAATATATATTATATATAAATCATGTTTTACACTATGTAATTATGTAAATGAGGATATAAGTAATAATATCAAGAACAACAAGTCCAAACATGTACGATAAATAAAACGATTTTACCCAAAACGCTACTTTAACATGGAACATACAAAAGAACGGGTAATATAATGTCATAAGTGAACCATATATGATATCATAACAATGAATATGATTATATAATAAGTCAATGACATTATTTAAATCATTATACATGAGGTTCAGATACATACGAAGCATATCGGACCTAAGGTAAGGGATAATTATTCCAATCTCATTCTTATCCGAGATTGCTTATTCATAAGTATTTACTGGGGTTATTGCTATCATCTATTTCCATGTTTTATAAAAGTGTATTCATTTATGTTTAATGTCCTTTTTACCCATTTTGATTTTTACCCCATGGTATGGAAGGAATATTTCTTTTATTTACCCTACAAGGTACTTTTTGACTTTTCTGACAAAAGTACGAGAAGAATGTTTTTTTAACGTATACAGCATGAAATGATTTTTACGGTTTTATAAAGCCTTATTTTCATGAAGATTCATCTAAAAAATTTCATGACTATTTTCACCAAAATCCTTTTCTTTTAAAATTTCATGACATTTTGTGAAAAGAAAATGATTTTGAATAAAAAAAGATATTTTCCTCCAGAATTCATTTCAAGTGTTTTATCAAAACCATCTTCATCTAAGATGACATTATTTAACATCTGTATGTTTCAAGTATCACGTCTCTATGATTTACATGGTTTCACTTTTCTAATGATGAAATGATATCCAATTTGTTTTGTATGGATTACGTTATGATGGAATGCTGTTTATGAAACCCATTTTATTCTTGGGTTATGATGAATGATTTATGTTTATATTGTGGCACACGAAAGAATGATTTAAATATGAAATGGGTGGGACCTATATCTCCCTCCAATGCATTGGGTAAAGATTTATATCTCATGAGATAAACATGGCTGGAATGGTAAGTTAATCCGGTTCAATATTACAGGACTGGAACGAGGAGTGAACTCGATTTAGAAAGGGACTTTGTACACTAAGAAGGTATTGGCAGCAATGACTTGGCTACTATAGAAATCATTACATGTGATTAATGGATTCCACAATTACATGTTTTATTCCCATGCTATTTTATCATGATTTATGTTCCATTATGATCTATGCCTTATGTACTTCCATATTTTCAGTTGTTGCTCAAGATTTTGATGTTTAAACATTATGTTCATGTTTTTAAGTTCAAATGTATGTGGTATGTTTTATTTTATGCATGCTTAACCTTATTGAGCATTTGATCTCACCGTTTTTATGTTTTATTTTCCCCCAGGATTAAAAGAAAGTTTTTAGTTAAGGAAACAAAAAGTGGAAGATCTTTATGGGAGATGTTGAAAATCTTTCACCACGATTAGAAGATTACGTTCCGAGTTTACAAAGACACTAAACTATTACAGTCCTTGTGTGTCTATTTTTGTTATGTATTAAGTATTCCGCAAAATTAATGTATTATCTATGTACGTCAAGCGTTGGGTCTCTACAATTGGTATCAGTGGAAAGGTTTAGTCAACCTTTGGAAACTAGGATGTGAGAACTTTAGTTAGATCCCTAGAGATATTTATAAGGTATGTCTAGGGATGTCCCTAAGGTTAAGTATCAGTATAGGTTATAGTCCTAGAATTATGGAAACAATCTTATAATTAAACCTAAGATGTTATATATTAATGTTACTCCCCCTTTATTATGATTTTTCCTCTCACACTATTCTTTTTGTGTTTTAGAAAATGGCTGGAAACAAGATGATTCACGATAATGGAGGATATGGTGGACAATGGAATGATATTCTTCATGAGCAACAAAATGAAATGGGATTTGGATGTCCAAGCATCATTATTATGCCGAATTAGAAATCTCATAATATGATCAATAAACTCAAATTTGGTAAGTTTCCTGACTCGGATAATAAGAGAAAGATGGAGTTTCATGATGTTCATAGAGGAAAGAAAGTTCAATTTCCAATATGTAAATCATGTGGGAAGAGGCATCAAGGAGAATGTTTCAATGGAACTGGAAGATGATTTGGGTGTGGAAAAGAAGGACACAAATCCAGTAAGTGCAAAGGAAAAGGTTCAGTTAACCCCAGGTATGAGGATAATGGTATTTCTACGACATCAACAATGGTTAAATGTTTTAAATGTGGAATGTATGAGCATTATTCAAACCAATGCCCTAAGGGAAAGTCTCATGAAGAGAATTAGTATGGTCGTATGGGTGGTATTTATGTTGATGATGATGAAGAGACTACAAATGTTATGTGAGATGAAAGAATTGTTGAAGCTCGGTAAATGGATTAAGAAGGTAGTGGAATGATTAAATGTTTATCAAGTGTAATGTTGTATAAGTAATATCATGGTACTATGGAATAAAGAGACATCTAAGGATTGTTACACTGTTGTCTTTACTTATGTTTTGAAATTGTATGATGAATTGTACCAGTAACCATGAAAGGTTATTCAGATATTTTTGGAAAGTAGATGATATGCACATAATGAAGGGATAAGGAGAAAATTAAATATTTGATAGTATTCATGATCTCATGACTGATAGAAGGAGAAGGTCATATCATGGTTTGAGTATATAGAATATTTGGATTTTGGTATGTAGAAATAGTTAAATTTTAACAGTACTCATTTTTCACTATGATTCAATGGATATCCATTTTTCAAGAGAATACATGATTAAGGCCTTAGAATGTTTGTAATGTGACCAACAATACATATCTCTTGATATATGGGGACTAACAATGCTATCAACATGCTTGTTATATGAAATCTTTGGTAATCGTTTTCACTTTAATATGAGATTGGACAATAGTATTTTGGATAATCCTAAAGATTGGAATGGATTATGTTGGACACAAGTTAGTATTGCTTAATGATAGAACTTTTTCAATATTGTTGATGGAATGTTATAATAATTTATTTTTTATAAAAAAAGTGACAACCTGCAGGACGGGCGATAGCCCATCGCATCGGACAAGGCTGTGGGAATCGAACCCACAACCAAAGTGCGACTGGCCTTTATCACCTACCACTGGCCTACAAGAAGTACCTGGTTAGTAGAAACTAGTTTTATTTTATTAAGCGGTATGATAGATGAAGTATAAGTCCATTTTAGGAACCATATATGATTAATCTCACTATAGATGGACTTATGTTTTTTTTGATAACTTTTATAACCTTTTGTTTGAGATAGATGGAATGACACATCATTCTATCACATGATCTTCTAACACATCACGAGTTAATAATTCAACCTCATTTCCTTAAGAGATGAAGTGGAAATTGTCCAAAGAACAACCAATGGCGATACTGTACCAAAATCACGAAATTATTTTTTCTAACTCCAATTTCATCAACATTAGGAAAATGATCTTGAAAACCAAAAATGTTGTCCTAGTGCTCTTATATCCGATGAATCAGATGGTACCTTAGATCGTCACAAATTTATGGATTTTTTATTATTGGCTTTAATCATAGCCATGTTCTCTACCACTCTCCATCAGAACTTGATGGTTAGATTTTTCATCCATATCCATATTTTCACCTATGTTCTCCTACATGGAATCCCAGTGATGAGATAATTTGGGTAACCGTTACATTTAATACTTTATTTTTTAAAGCCAAGTTTTGGTATTCCTTTATATGATGTGGGTTTCTATTAAAGAAACTTTCGAGTAGTAAACCATTTATATCCTCAGAAAACTTCGAGGGCGAAATTCATTTTAAGGGGGGTAGAATGTAACACCCCGAGATTTTATGAAAAATATTCTTTTTAATTTCATTAATGTCTTATGTTGTATGCTACACCAAAAGGATCTTGCACAACACGCATACCTGACATTCCTTGTATTACACGCAATCACGACCTTCCTCGATAGCATGTGTAGTACGCAATACCGAGTTTCACTAAATAAGATATTATTATAATATTATTATGAACTAGTCGTTATGAATCATAATACCCACTTTTTAAAATTTTATAAATTTTATATTTCAAAATGGACTTCATTTTTGGATTCGGAATATCGAAATTAGCTTAGGGTGAAATTTTGGTAGTGTTCGGATAACTTTCATATTCTGATGAATAGTGAAAATTACTAAATTTTAATTAAAAACAACTTTTTTAATCGAAATAAATAATAGTGATAAATTATTAATTTGAGTAGTTTTAAATTATATTTAGAATATATTTTTACAACTTAATACATTGTTTTTCATTGGATGTAATTTCACATTTAAACCAGACATAAACAAGTGTCAATCTTTAGATAGTTATTATCTCTTAAGAACACGCTATTTGTTTTGACGACGGAAATTAATTTTTAAATTAATTAATGCAACTGATATGTTTCGAATTTGTTAAAATAGAGATCATTTTTGAATTCATAATATCAAATATATCTTAGGCCTAATTTTTGGTATTTTTCTAGAAACTTTCATTTTTTGATGAATAGTGAAACCACTAAGTAGTAGTTAAAAAAATGAATTTTTCATAAAACTTAATTTTACCGCTTCTGTAAGTGGAATTTCTAAAATCCTAGAGACACGATTAATATAACGGACTAAAATGTGGTTCAATGAGATGAAAATAATTTTTGGTGAGTAGTAACTTTTTACTTTTTTTACCACGGTTAAAAGTAAATAGGGTAATTAAGGGTAAAAATGATAATATTATTACCCTAACACATGTCCAAATTCTATTGGATAAGTTTTATTCAGCCAAAAACAACCATAGGAATAAAATATGACCATTTAGGCCCACATGGATTAGATTAGGACATTTATTATTAATTTATTTAAAGAAGGCTTAAAATAGTTAAAATCAACGTTTAATAACTAAATCATTTTTAATATAAGGATATAAATAAGATAAATTCGACTATAAATATTCATTATAAAGATAAAACTATTTCCTACATAATGGTATTTTATTTTTAATTTTTAGACTTAAAATAATTTCATTTATTTAGGACACAATAATGATGCAGTAATTATCTTATTAATGAAATATTGACATAATTGATGTTATAAATATCCAAATAAATGTAATTTGAGACTTTTTATGAATTATAATAATTTTATATGTTAATATGACATGTTATTATTGATTTAAGTAACTTTTTTCGAACTAATAATTTTTTAATGAGTTTCAAAAAAATCAATTACCAAATAGTGTCAAAATTGACATAAAATAGTTTTTAAAACAATTATTATATTATTAATTGTTATTATATTCCTAAAAATCTAAAGTTCGTCCAAGATACTTATATCAGGATAGGTGTATCATTAATATACCACTGGGGGTTGCTTGGATATATATGGTAATTTTATTAACTATATAATATTAAAATACTAAGTGACATGGTAAATGTCAATCGAATTAACTAAGAGTTAAAACTAAAACTTAAGGTTAATATAATGACTTAACTTGTCTAAATTATATTTGATGAGAGGATTTAGACCCATCCCCACCTTAGATTCGAAATAAATCAATTTGGAGCTATTAAAAACTGAATATGACTTTATAATTAAATAATATGTTTAGTTATTCCAAAGGTGCCCCTCTCCTCCCTTATAAAAAGGCACCTCCTCCCTCTCTTCCTCACACCACTTTGAGCCTTCAATCTCGGCCAAAACCTGCCAATTTATCTTCTCCACTTACCTAGAAACATCCTATAGTTCATGTTCTTCTTCAAAGACCAATTTCAGTGCCCTAAGAGGAGGTCTCAAAGAGGCGCTTCAAAGAAGATGTAATGTCGGTTACCGATTCTTTCAACTTTATTTCTTCTTCCACTTCTTCTTCTTTAGTTGTTTCATTATTAAGTAATAACATCAGTATAACTCATATAATGATATGTTATTATATGTATGAAACAACCATATTTCACCATCTATCCATCCTACGGAAAACGAAATCACCGCGCGTGCGTACGTACAGAATACCGTCTCCACGCCGTGGTGTAATCTATTTTACACCACCACGTTACTTGGATGGGTATAATGGTGAAAGTAATGAATATATATGATTATTATAAAGTGATATTGATTCTGTAATATTATATATACACTTTAATACAATTCCACGATCATGGGAATGATATCATTGCTCGTGCATACGTACAGACTACCGTCTACACGAACACGATGAGATTCATTTTCCATGATTAACCATTAAAGAATTATTATAAAGTATATATAATGAATAATAATGAAATATATGACATAATAATGTTTCTCAATTTATGTATATATATATGTATGTCATCTATTTAATTTCAGTCAATTCAATAAGGAAACGAAAACATCGTTTATGCGTACGTATGACCTACCGTCTCCATGAATGGTGTATTTCCTTTATTTTTATAGACCTATAATATATATGTATATGATGAATATATATTATATATAAATCACTCTTTACACTTTGGAATTATGTAAATCAGGATATAAGTAATAATATCAAGAACAACAAGTACAAACATGTACGATAAATAAAACGATTTTACCCAAAACACTACTTTAACATGGAACTTACAAAAGAACGGATAATATAAAGTCATAAGTGAACCATATATGATATCATAACAATGAATATGATTCTATAATAAGTGAATGACATTATTTAAATCATTATACAGGAGGTTCGGATACATACAAAGCATATCGGACCTAAGGTAAGGGATAATTATTCCAATCTCATTCTTATCCGAGATTTCTTATTCATAAGTATTTACTGGGTCTTATTTATATCATCCAGTTCCATATTTTATAAAAGTGTATTCATGTATGTTTAATTTAATTTTTACCCATTTTGACTTTTACCCCATGGTATGGAAGGAATCTTTCTTTTATTTACCATACAAGGTACTTTTTGACGTTTCCGACAAAAGGACGAGAAGAATGTTTTTTTTAATGTATAGGGCATGAAAGGATTTTTACGGTTTTATAAAGCCTTATTTTCATTAAGCTTCCTCCAAAAAATTTCATGACTATTTTCAACAAAATCCTTTTCTTTTAAAATTGCATGAAATTTTGTGAAAGAAAATGATTTTTAAGAAAAAAGGATATTTTCCTCAAGAATTCATTTCAAGTGTTTTATCAAAACCATTTTCATCTAAGATGACATTATTTCACATGTGTATGTTTCAATTATCATGTCTCTATGATTTACATGGTTTCACTTTTCTAATGATGAAATGATATCCAATTTTTTTTTTGTTTGGATTACGTTATGATGGAATGATGTTTATGAAACCCATTTTATTCTTGGGTTATGATGAATGATTTATGTTTATATTGTGGCACACGAAAGAATGATTTCAATATGAGATGGGTGGGACCTATATATCCCTCCAATGTATTGGGAAAAGATTTATATCTCACGAGATAGACGTGGCTGAAACGGTAAGTTAATCTGGTTTAGTATTAGAGGACTGGAACGAGGAGTGAACTCAATTCAGAAAGGGACATTGTCCACTAAGATGGTCTTGGCAGTAATGCCTTGGCTACTATGGAAATCATTACATGTGATTAATGGATGCCACAATTACATGTTTAATTCCCATGATATTTTATCATTAATTATGTTCCATTATTATCTATGCCTTATGTACTTCCATATTCTAAGTCGTTGCTCAAGATTTTAATGTCTAAACATTATGTTCATGTTTTTAAGTTCAAATGTATGTGGTATGTTTAATTTTATCCATGCTTACCCTTACTGAGAATTTGAGCTCACCCTTTTTATGTTTTATTTTCCCCCAGGATTAAAAGAAAGGTTTTATGTAAGGAAACAAAAAGTGGAAGATTTTTATGGGAGATGTTGAAGATATTTCACCACGATTAGAAGATTACGTTCTGAGTTTCCAAAGACACAAAACTATTATGGTACTTGTGTGTCTGTTTTTGTTATGTATTAAGTATTCCGCAAAATTAATGTAATATCTATGTACGTAAAGCTTCGGGTCTCTACATTATAAGACTCTAAAACACTATCTTATTCATAAATAGACATAGATAAAAATATCTATTATTCATTACTTACTTGGGATGTTACATTGGTACCCTTTCTAGCCTTATAGGTTGCTATCGTCATAGGGTGAGTTTCACATCACCAGAGGGTAGAGAGTTTCTTTACAAGGGAGAATGGGATGTCCAGGCGAGCCGAGTTAGACCTGAGCATCGTGGGAGAGGGGGAGTGACAGCCCATATTATGAGTTTATATCTGGATGACCAGGGAACTTGTCAGCAGGATTTCCCTCCAGTGGTTGATCATTTCAGGGATGTCATCCTAGATGATTTTTTAGGTCTACCTTCCAAACGATAGGTGGATTTCTCTATTGAGATTTTTCCAGGAGTGGCACCAGTGCCCATTAATCCTTATAGGATGTCTACACTAGAATTTCAAGAGCTTAAGAGGTAGTTAGAGGAGTTTCAAGAAAAGGGTTTCATCCAACCCAGCACTTCTCCTGGGGGTTCGCATGTCCGGTTTGTGAAGAAGGAGGATGGTACCCTCAGATTCTGCATGGATTATTGGAAGCTGAACTAGTTGATGGTTAAGAACGGATATCCCTTACAGAGTATCGATGATCTTTTTGATCAAATTCGAGGATCACGAGTGTTCTTGAAGATTGAATTAAGATCCGGAGATCATCAATTGCACGTTATTCCATCAGATATATTTCTTACATATTTTTATAGTAGATATGGTCTATACCAGTACTTGATTATGCCGTTCAGACTCACGAACGCACCATCAATTTTCATGGGTCTGATGAATCGTGTGTTCCACCCTTATCTATATTCTTTTGTGGTAGTCTTCATGGATGATATCTTGGTGTACTCTCACACTCGACATGACCATGCCACCCATCTTGAGATCATATTGAGTACACTGAGAGAGAATCAGATATATGCTAAGCTCTCAAAGTGCCACTTTTGGGTGGACCAGATTCACTTTAGGGGTCATGTTATCTCAGAGGAAGGAGTTATAGTAGACCTAGAGAAAGTGAGAGTAGTAGTTTACTAGGAGTATCCCAAGAACGGGTTTGAAATATAGAGTTTCTTGGGGCTGACTGGATACTAAAGGAGCTTCACACAGGACTTATCCCGCTTAGCAGCGCCTTTGACAGGATTGAATAAGAATGGTATGAAGTTCATTTGGTCCGGAGCTAGTGAGATATCCTTTTAGGAGTTGAAGGGAAGTTTGACATCAACACCAATCCTAATAAATTCATAGCAAGGAAAGAGCTATACATTTTTCTGCGATGCATCAGTTATTGGGCTGGGAGCAGTGTTGATTCATGGAGAATGAGTAGTTGCTTACGGGTCTCTGTAGTTGAAGCCACATGAGAGGAATTACCCGACACATGATCTTAAGTTGGCTACAGTTGTTCATCCGTTACGTGGTTGGAGACATTATCTCTTGGGAGAGTATTTTGTGGTGTTTATGGACCACAAAAGTATTAAATACATCTTTACCCATCGAGACCTGAATTTGAGATAGTGAAGGTGTGATAAATACCTTTAGTACTTTGACTTTTAGCTTATCTATACACCTGTTAAGGGTAATGCAGTAGCTGATGCACTGAGTAGGAGGATTCAAATATAGGCAGTGCAGGAGGCCAGCGGTGAATGGCAGCTTATGGCTTTGTTCTCTGAGATGCATTTGTGGGTGCATGATAGTAATGGGTGAGCCTATCATTCATCTTTACCTATGACTTCTACCCTCCTGGATAGAGTGAGGATGAGACAACTTTCAGATTCAAAAGTCCTAGTTCTATGGGAGTCAGTGGCAAGTGAGGAACCTTCTCCTGGTTGGATGATAGGCTATGATGAGGTATTATGTATCCATGGATGAGTGTGAGTTCTAGGAGATATATGTGAGGATTTTATGCGGGAGTTTCATGATTCAGCTTGGGAAGTACATCCTGGAGTTACGAAAATGTACCGTGACTTTAGACGTCATTATTGATGTCCAGGAATGCAAATATAGGTAGCTGGTTTTGTTACGAGATGTTCCACTTGTCAGCAGGTGAAGGTGGAGCATCAGAGGATAGCCAAACTTTCACAACAGTTAACCATTCTGTAGTATAAATGGGATGATTTTACGATGGACATTGTGACCGGGTTACCGAGGTCACCTCAAGGAAATGATGCCGTGTGGGTTGTTGTGGACAGACTTACGAAGGTAGCTCACTTTTTTCCGATCATGGAGACCTTCAGTGTTGAAGATCTTGGGAAGTTGTATATCTAAGAGGTAGTACATCTTTATGGGGTCCCTCGTTCTATTGTTTCTGATAGGGACTCCAATTTTACGTCTCGTTTCTGGAAGAGTTCTCAGAGGGAACTGGGTACATAGGTGCATGTAAGCACAACATACCACCCTCATACCAATGGATAGTAAGAGCGTATGATACAGGTTCTAGAGGACATGTTTTGTGCATGCGTCCTAGAGTTTGGGGGATCTTGGGAGATGAACATACCCCTAGCCAAGTTTGCCTACAATAATAGTTTTTAGGAAACTATTGAGATAACACTTAAGGAGGCTTTATATGGTAGGACATGCCAATCACCTTTGAGCTGGTTGGTGGCAGGTGAGGCAGCTTTACTGGGACAACATCTCATGTAGGATACTTCAGTGCAGGTTGAGTTGATTCAGAAGTGGATGAATACTACATAGTCTCATTATAAATCTTATACTGATCGTCGTAGAGGGCCCTTGGAATTCATGGTCAGGGATCATGTTTTCCTACGTGTTTCACCATGGTTGGGACACAAGCGGATCAGGAGATAGGGTAAACATTCACCGAGGTATGTGGGGCCGTTTTAGATTCTAGAGAGAGTCAGTCCAGTGGACTATTGGTTACAGTTACCACAGAGCTATCGGGCCATGCACGGCGTCTTCCACGTATCTCAGCTACGCCATTATCACTTAGACCTGTCTCACATTTTTTAGCCTGAGGGGTTGAATTATAGGTTGATGCATTCATTGAGGAGAATCCGATTCGTATTGTTGATAGGAGAACGATGGTTCTCTGAGGCCTGTTAGTTCCTCCTGTATAGGTGCTATGGCATAATGGCTGAGTGCAGGACAAAACCTAGGTGCGGGAGATTGAGCTACATGATCAGTGTCCAGAGTTGTTCTCAGCTCTATCTTCACAACCATTGTAAGGACAATTCAAGGACGAATTTCCTTAAGGCGTGATGTTTTTAAGAACCCGGTTCTTATTATTGAGGTACGAGTTTCCTCTTTTCCTTTTTCATTATGTTTTTTGCGAAAATAAGGAAAATGGGGAAATGTCCCAAAATTTGTGGGTACACACCTTGTACTCTTTTAAACACCATGTACTCTGGCCATGTGAAATGAGTACATAGGGACTGTAGGCTTATCGGTGAGGAAGGCTGTAAAAACTAACTACACACCATGTACTTAGTATATACACGACCTGTAATCAGTTGGCAGGTGAGTAGTAAGGCAGTGGAAGTAGCCGCCAGTGGAGCAGTACTACACACTGTTTACACAGAAATACATGTCGTGTAATCATGTCGACGGATGAACAAAGTGGCAGTGAAAAGTAGCTACCTGAGGAACTGTTAAAAAAATAAAAAGTAGACATCATGTACTTGAGAGTACAATCCATGTAGTTTTTTGTCACTTTTAATTGGTTTTAGGCTCCTCTTTCAATAGAGGAATCTTAGGACTCATTTGGTGCTCGAGAGAGGAGATCGGTGCTTGGAGGAGCTCTCGATCGCATGCCTAAACTCAGATTCTTCTTCCGTTGATCTCATTGGAACCACATGGGTAAGAACTACCCTCTCCTTGAGCCTTTATTTCCAATTATTTCCTATGGGGAAGTTATTTGAGTTTTAACAGATGAAAGTTTATCCCAGATCTATGTTGTTCTCATAAGTTTTGGGAGGCATCGTTCGCGTATATCGATCAGAGGAGATCACAGTAGGTGGTCTGGTGTTTAATTCCAACTATTGGGTGTTTTTGTATACTGATGTGCTACACTCCCATGTTTGGGGTGTCTTATGGATGAGGCCTAAACTAAATAAATACCTATAATTGCATAAGCAATATTCTCATTTTGTATAAACTGCTGTTTGGGATCGTTGATTGGATCCAAGGCCACCCCATGGGTGTGTTTCCCTTTATTAACTGTTTGGATAGGATTCCCATGGGTATGTTGTAATAATAGCATGATTTGAGTTTTATTGATTGAAAATTTATATTTATTTCATGCTTTTGTGTTGGGCTCGGCCCGGTTACTTTCTTAGCCTGAGGGCGGTGTTTTTTTTAGCCTGAGGGCAAGTGTTTTGTTTAGCCTAAGGGAAAGTGTTTGGTTTATCTTGAGGGAAACTGCTTGTTTAGCCAGAGGGAAAATTTTATTATGCCTGAGGATAGTAGCTTCCGTGCCTGAGGGAATTATCTAATAGGCCTTAGGGAAATATTCGTTAAGTCTCAGGGAAATCACATGAGGGTATTGATTCTATTTACCTTAGGGTAAGATTTTTCATGTCTGAGGGCAACATTTACTTTGAGTATTCACTGTGGTGGTTTATTATGTTGTACCTACCAAGCTAAAGTACAAGCTTGAATTTTTTAAATAATTATTAAAATGGAAATGTAACTGGTATTGATAGTTACTTTTGAGTACTGCCTACTTTACTGCATTTTATTATTTTGCACTGTTGTTGCACATTCTCCCTGACAGTTGGGCACAAGCCTTTGGTGGTTGCCTATTAGGATTTATTTCTCACACCCTATTGGGTCATGTATTGGGCCCAAAAACATGTTATATTTCCACAAGTGTTGATAAGGGAAAGGGAACCTATACAAGTACTTGATTATTACAGAGGAGTAGGAGATCATGGGACCGATCTCAGGCTTGCGATGCTGCTGAGTTCCTGTTTCACTATTTTAGTTTGCCTTTTTGTACTTGGTATTTTGTACTGTATTGTACTGGATTGCAGTGTATCCTATTTTGACTGATTTCATATAAATAGGGCATATTGAATCATCATATATGTATGACTTCTGGTTATCTTTTGATTCAGTACCATTTTCCTTTCAGTTTTGTATTGGTTACTGCTTCCGCTTTTGGTATGTTTATATTTTTCCGCTGCGCTACATTTTATCAAATGAGGGCATAGTTTCTCCACTATCAGACCTAGGCCCTCACTACTAGTCGGCAACCTCTGACGTTTGGGGAAATGTTATTGAGTTCATGTGACCAACCATGTTTGGGGCACCCGTTGAGTGGCACCTGAATCCGGGACGTTACAACAGGTGACTCAAAAGGGGGATTACACATTCACTTCACAGGAAAAGTATGCAATAGATATGCTAAAGAGATTTAATATACATGAATCCAAACAAATATCAACTATGATTTCAGTTGGAAAATAAAATTCAAAATCATTAGGATGGGACCTTTGTAGATCCCACAATGTACTGAAGGATTATTGGAAGCTTACTATATCTAACGGTAACAAGACTCGATATTGTCTTTTAAACTTTCTTAGCATCCCTATTTCAGAGTAATACAAAAGAGGAACATATTAAAACAGTTAAAAAATCATGAGGTAAATTCAATGTACTCATAATGTTGGGTTATACTTTGTCGTAGGAAGGGACAATGAATTATCAGCGTTTTATGATGCTGACTAGGCTAGAGATGTAGTGGACAAAAAGTACACCAATGGTGGAGCATTTTATATTGTAAAAAATGTGTTGGATGGTTGAGAAAAAAACATGAAAGCAATTATCATAGAACTTATGATGTCATGTATATCTCTGCTAAAAAATCATGCACTCAACTACTATGGATGAAGCTACAACTGATAGATATTGGTGATGAGGTGAAACAACCAATGGTGATTTACTCTGACAACAAGATCACATTTGATCTTATGAAGAATCCTATTTAGCATTCTCATACAAAACATATTGAAATTAGATATCACTTTATCAAGTAAAAATTTGAACAACACGTGATTAAAGTGGATTGTGTGGGAAGTGATGAGGAAGTGGTTGATATCCTGACCAACCCCCTTTCAGCGGCTTTGTTTGAGAAACATCAGTTGAACCTCAGTGTTCAGCCACCTCCCAGTGCAGAAGGAGGTTACAAAATTCCCCTCTCCCTAGTTTTATTTATCATTTTTAATCTATTTGTGGACATGATGTAGGTTTATGGGGGAGATACTATCCATGGGTGTTTTGATATATTCAATGAACATTTACCAGTCTTGGGGTTTATTTTCAATGGGGGAGAAAGGGATAAATTCAGGATTCCAGACATGTGCGTGCAATGAAAATGTAATGATTTGGTGACACAATGAGAATTCAGTTTTAAGAGGAGAAATAATACATGATACGATGAGAGTTTGGTGTTAGAAGGGGAAGGAATACACGATGATAATTTGGTGTTAGGAGGAGAAGGAATACATTCTGGATATGTAATGCTTCAATGATATAGTAAGAGAATAACATGGGTGGTCTCTTTAAGAATTCCAAAAAATAGGAACCTAATTCATTCTTCCCCTATTGTTTTCTAAACCGAGCATTGATCACGTAGAATTATAGAGTAAGCTGAGTTGATTATTGTGTTCCATGTATTCTTGTGGATGGTGCTCTGTTGAATTTATCTGGTGGTTTCCAACAAACCCAAAGGGGTATATTTCTAGATCCCTTACCATTCTATGAAATTAATGGAGTTTGGTTTGTGTTTTTTCAATCTTCATTGGATGTTCATAATGTCTTCCAAGAAATGTATCATACAGTTTGAGTGGACAACAATATTGAAGGGGGCATCATTTCCCAGTGTTTGCCAAATTTTTGGGCCTGAAAAATCAGAAAATAGGGAAATGTGTGTTTGTAAATGGATGTTACCCACAAGATTGTAGGTGTTATTTAATCTTTCATTCAAGGCGTGTTTTCGGTTCAGAGCATCAAAAAATGGAAAAGGCATGATCCGCTTGAAAATACTGGTGTTGGGCGGAAAAAATGGTTCCTATACAAAAAAGCATTTCCTATAGAATGAGAGGTTTTGCGCGACATGGTGGGTTTTACACACTGGGGTCATATATTACTATAAATAAGAGTAATCCCCTCATTTGGGATGGCTGAAGACTTAGATATGATCCATGTTCTGATGTGTGTAAAATTTGTGTGAAAAGGGAGTTGTGTGGAAAAAAAGAAGTTGTGCAGAGAATTTAATGTTTCTCGCAAAAGTTCAGGTTTCCCAAAAAAGTTAAAGTTGTGAGTTAAGTGTGTAGTTTCAGGAAATATTTTCTATGTGAAAAGAAAATATTTCACACAAATGAACGATCTTGCACACACAGGGTAGGTGTTGCGTGAAATTATTAGTGTAGGTTGAATACATATTCTGAATATCCAATTCAATGCTTCAGTTCTTTCTAGTTCATCAATTTGGGACTTCAATGCATAAAATGCCTCATGCTGATCATATAAAAATACTTCAACACAAATCTATTAATGTAACCTACAAGTTGATAAATTGAGTTTGACTTCCCTTATGGTAGTGATCATGGGGTCGTCAACGAAAGTGATCTGAGGGACGTAGTGAGAAATCCCTGAACCTTTGTAATGTTAGTGTACATGGAATAGAGTGACTGTGAAAAAATCATGTAATCATAAAACTAGTAAAGATTAGTGGATTTATGTAAAACCAACACATTGTCAGAATATTCTCTTTGGACGTTGATTCTCACTGACATTTTCCCAAGAGATGAAGGTAAAACGGTCCTTGTAGTTTAGCTTGGGTTATTGAATCCTCAGAGACCTAAGAAGAAACCTATAGACACATACATTCTATGGAATTTTTTCATCTATGAAGTGTCCAACTTGGATTTATTTTATATGAGTTTAAAGGAACTCTAAGAGACTTAATTAAATTCAATTTAAAATAATGAGTTGATCCTAGGTTATCGCTCGGGGTGGATTGGACGTATTTCCTTTTTAATTATTTCAATTTCTTATATTTGAGATGGTTTCATTTAAGGAGATAAAAAAACATCCTCACATACTGGTTAAATGCCTACACCCATTAATACTAACCACCTATACACTTGAAGGATCAATGTTTTGAGCACTTCAAGGTAAAGGTTCGTACTAGCACTTGAAGTGTGTTGCCTTAAATTCAACAAGGACGATGGAGTTTAAAAATCATGAAATAAAAATCTCAATTTAAGAAGTGATTATACATTAATGGGATGATAAATAACATCCAATCCAGCCCCTTGATACTCCCTTGGATCAACCCATAAGTGGGTTATCCCTCTATTGATCCCATGGTTTCAATGGAAGCGGAAAGTATACTCATGGGGGAGGAAATGGAGAAGTAAAGAAAACAACAAAAATAAAATGATCACTCCACCGTTGTGTGAATAATTTCACAAGGTTTGGTGGGAATAAATTCACACCTTGATCAAACGGTATCAAAGTGATATGAAGAACAACAGAATAAGAGTATAAAAATAACTTTTATTAAGAAACTAAAGTGAATTGAACAACATACATGTGAAAGACAAATTTGAGACAACAAAATTGATGCATAACATTACAATTGAACAAAGCACCCAAGATCCCCAAAATCCTCCAAAACCACCGCCTTAAATAGGCATTTTTTAGCCCTTGGGTCGAGCCTCCAATAGTCTAAGTATTCTCAATTAGTATTGGTAGGCCATATGTGGGTGGAAAGTAAGGGAGAGTTGATTTTTCCACCCTTGACCCGAGGTGGCAGCCAGCTTTCCTTCACCGAACAGATGAGCTTGTAAGAACTTCTTTATGGCCGAATCATAGTGTCCCATAGAATAGGAAAATGGATCCTACGATGTCTTCTAACCCCATGTAAAATATGGGCCCATTTGGAGTTGTGGATTCCGAGATATGATCCAATTAGTGAGATATTATTATGGGCCGCAGAATCTGGCCCAGAATTTCGTCTCTAACATGGGCCTCCTTAATAACCACTATAGAGGCCGAATAAGCATTATCTATTAAATATTTATTTGTTCCTAAACATTTATTCTATAATCCCACAAAATTTGGGATTCATTGGGCCTGTATGTTGGGCCCCACAGTCTCATTAGTGGGCTGGTGGCCAATCTGCCTTCTCTAGAATTGCTTCCATTCATCTCCAAATATCTCCATCATCGTTTATGAATCATCCATTGATCCCTGAATGAAAAATGTTCAAATTTAAGTTTAGATATAGTTACCAAAATATCAAATTATAATATTGATAATTACATTCCTTAGAATCAGATGACTCATTGGGCCTAAATTGGTGTATATTAGGCATGAAGTGCACAAATGATGAGAATGAATGTTCATAATGAAAATGCACTAACTCAGGCCCATAAGATCAAAAATGAACATTTAATACCATTAAAATGTAATTAAAATATATGTTTTTATTGGATAATCACACCCCCCCACAACTTGAGATTTTCTAGTCCCGAGCAAATAATTCAATGATTTTATTTGAATTCCTTTCTTCAAACACATTATAACAAACAATGCTCACAATGTAAACTGCACACAAATATATTTTTATAACCTATCAAGATAATATAAAACAAGATGAATTTAAAATCAGATCCCAATCCCAATCCCATTCCTTTGATCAAATCCATCATCATACTTCATCCAACTCAATTAGGTGTAATGATGTGTTGTGAATCACAATAGACATGGGGTTTCATTTTCATTCAAGGGGGAAATCATGGAAGCGATATGTGGAATCACATTTAATCCTAATATGAGTATTATTAATTCCTTTTTTTTGGATTTTTTTGCAATGTTGCTATAGTAATTGAGATTGCAGTTAATCAAATTAACCCATGTAGTAAGACTTTACCGATGACTCCCATACTCAAAGGCCTTAGGGCACCAAGTGAAGCCCACATACTCAGGCATCTTCTCGAGTTAAATTAATCAAAAACAAAGTCATATTACTATAAATATAGATAGATTGAAAAACTAAGGGCTAGAAAACTCTGGATTCACGATCCCCAAGTGCCGAAAGCCTCACATTTTATCAATCCATTGCTCTACATGCAAATTTTTTTTTAAAATTTTTAATTTTTTAATTTTTTAATTTTTTTGAATAATCATATTATTCATAAAAATCAAACCAGCCTATGATATTTATTATGGGACCCCAAAAATTCAAATTAGTACCCCACAGTCTAGAGGACGTGCATTGTGGCATTTTGATTTAATGGATGAAAATAAAAATGATGAAAATTTTCATTGGACAACCAAACTTCCAAAATCAATGCTTTTAAACTTAATCATGAATTAAATTAAGAGTCAAGGAAATAAAAGTTATTTTATATGTAGTTTTAATGTAAGAAAATATGTTATTATATGAATGATAAAGGAATTTTACTTCTTTTTTTTTATCATTGTTTTTTTAAACAAGCATTTTGTTTCCACACCCCCAACTTAGAATGAAACTGTCCATAGTTTCGTAAAAATAAAATTTAGAATGGGGTAGAGGAATAAAAGGGGAGTTAAACAAGGAAATTGAAATATGAGGATCATGGAATGACGTCACCTGGTGGTTAAGGTTTGAAGTTCTTGTCGCTCGAATTTAGTCCTTTGATATCCATGTCGCTTGCAAAGTTCCCTCGTGGAAAAAGGAAAACAAACAAACAAAACAAATATATATATATATAAGTAAAATATAAGTATATATATAAAAATTATAGAATAAGTAAGCACATTAAGCCGTAGGTCAGTGGTAAGAACACGCCCCTGTCTCCCTTCGGTCCCGAGTTCGAGTCCCCGCGGCTTCGCCTGTTGTGACAGGGTTTTCCCCACGGCCTATGGCGTGTCCCCATTTTTTATTATTATATTATTTTTATAATTTTTATTATTTTTATATTAACCTATAAAATAATAAAAATAAAACAAAATAAACAAATGATACATTGTCTTCTTTTTAAATTTCTGGGTAAGGTATTACTCAAGGATCACACCACGTGATACAGATGAATATGGTGCTCCCCTTTCGTACCCATCCATACTCATAATAGATGAACAAGTCAAAAGTATATTTTTTAATTTTTAAATATAAAAATTATTAATTAATCTTATTTGAAATATAAATTTTATTTCAACAACAAAATTATTGGAAACATGAAAACCATGGGTTGCCTCCCATGGAGCGCTTTGTTTAATTTCGTTAGCTCGACATGAACCCCCAAACATACCCAATACCAACTTTAAAAATTTTAAGGACCACATGTTTCCCCAATTCAACTAGGTTTAGATTGATTACTTGTTTATAATTTGTTTCATTAACAAACCAATGTTCTAAAATGAGTTAGTAAATCCAAGGAATATCAGAAATGGTGGATCTAGTTTCTTCTCTAGTCTTGCCTAATACATCAAGGGTCATTCCACTTTTATTTATATCAAGAGAAGAAACAATGAAAACATGATGGTTTTGGATATCCTCAATGAATGAAAACTTGATGAAGGATGGAAAGGACATATGTTCGTGTTCAGACAGACTAACATTTTTAGACATAGGTTGGGAATTTGGATCAATCTCAATTTTATTTTCAAAATTTATCAATAGAATTGGTTCCTTTGGAAGAGAAGATTCAACCACAAAATTGGAAATATTAGTGTTAGGAATGGTTATGGAATCAAAGTTTGTGATTTCTCTTAATGGTTAATTGATTTGTGTTTTTGAAAAATCATCAATGGAGTTATACTTAGGAGACTCAATCCATGATGTCAAATTCTCCTCTTTTGAATCCAAAAAATCAGTTTCTTCTTGATTTAAACACCTATCCACGATTCCTTGATCCTCCTAATATTCCCCAAATCCTAAGGTTTTATCTTTAGTAAATTCATGAGAGGTTTGTGGGAAACTAGACACTTCACATAAGGTTATGGAAGGGACAATTTGTGTAGGGATAGGTTCCTGACAAGTTTTAATGCTTTGTATTTCTAACCTCAATGATGAAACCTCAAAATTCATTTTCTCCATTTTTTGACATAGTTTTTCAATTAATGGTTGTGGATCATGATGAGAAAGGGGTTGAGGAAGATGGTCTATTCTAGGTGGATAATTAAGTTGTTGGAATTGCACAAGAGGGTGTTCATATTGTCTTGGTGGGGATTGAAACTCATTATATATTGGTATTTTTTGAGGATAATAGGAGTAAAAACATTGTGTTTCATTAGGTCGTTGGTTATACCACCAATAGAAACTAGGATGGTCATTGTACATCTCAATTTGTGTGGAGTGATCAAAGTAAGGAGAGGTTCCCCATGTTTGGATTTGTTCAAAAGGCTTTTCCATAGGAATGAAATTGGGGATGAGATAAGAGAAGTGGGGTAAAAAAAGATGATAGTGTCTAAGGTAACATACTTAGGTCCCCGACAACAGCGCCAAAATTTGATTCTCTCTCAAATTTACCCAAGAGATGAAGGTAAAACGGTCCTTGTAGTTTAGCTTGGGTTATCGAATCCTCAGAGACCCAAGAAGAAACCTATAGACACGTACATTATATGGACTATTTTCGGCTATGAAGTGGCCAACATAGATTGATTTTTGATGATTTTAAAGGAACTCTAAGAGACTTAAGTGAATTAAATTTAAAATAATGAGTTGATCCTAGGTTATCGCTCGGGGTGGATTGGACATATTTCCTTTTTAATGATTTTAATTTCTTATATTTGAGATGGATTAATTTAAGGAGATAAAACAACATCATCAATTACTGGTTTAAGGACTACACCATTTAATACTAATCACCTATACACTTGAAGGATCGATTTTTTGAGCACTTCAAGGTAATGGATCGTATTAGCACTTGAAGTGTGTGGCCTTAAATTCAACATGGATGATGGAGTTTAAAAATCATCAAATAAAAATCTCAATTTAAGAAGTGATTATACATTAATGGGGTGATAAATAACATCCAATACAGCCCCTTGATACTCCCTTGGATCAACCCATAAGTGGGTTAGCCCTCCATTGATCCCATGGTTTCAATGGAAGCGGAATGTAGACTCATGAGTGAGGAAATGGAGAAGTAAAGAAAACAACAAAAATAAAATGATCACTCCACCGTTGTGTGAATAATTTCACAAGGTTTGGTGTGAATAAATACAAACCTTGATCTAATGGTATCAAAGTGATATGAATAACAACAGAATAAGAGTATAAGAAGAACTTTTATTAATAAAATAAAGTGAATTGAACAACTTACATGTGAAAGACAAATTTGAGAAAACAAAATTGCAGCATAACATTACAATTGAACAAGGCACGCAAGATCCCCAAGATCCCCAAAATCCTCCAACACCACTGCCTTAAATAGTAATTTTTGAGACCTTGGGTAGAGCCTCAAATAGTCCAAGTCTTCTTAATTAATTGTGGTAGTCCATAGGTGGGAGGAAAGTAAGGGAGAGTTTATTTTTCCAGCCTTGACCCGAGGTGGCAGCCAACGTTTCTTCATCGAATAGAGGCGCTTGTAAGACCTTATAGATGGCTGAATAAAAGTGGGAAATACAAGGATAAAATGGATCCTCGGATGTCTGTTAACAAAATGTAACATTTGGGCCCATTTGGAGTTGTGGATTCCGAGATATGATCAAATTAGTGGGCTGTTTTTATGGGACGTAGAATCTGGCCCAGAATTTTATCTTTACCATGGGGTTCCTTAATGACCACCATAGAGGCCAAATTAGCATTATCTCTTGAAGAGTGATTTGTTACTCAACATTTCTTCTATCATCCCACACAAATGTGGGATTCATTGGGGCTGTATTTT
Organism: Viscum album; assembly: GCA_963277665.1. NCBI lineage: Eukaryota > Viridiplantae > Streptophyta > Magnoliopsida > Santalales > Viscaceae > Viscum > Viscum album. The sequence continues at coordinate 1,373,798,535 of OY728152.1, read as the reverse complement.
GGGCCCCACAGTCTCTTAAGTGGGATGGTGTCCAATCTACCTTCTCTAGAATTGCTTCCATTCATCTCCAAATATCTCCACCATCGTTTATGAATCATCCATTGATCCCTGAATGAAAAATGGTCACATTTAAGTGTAGATATAGTTCCCAAAATATCAAATTAAAATATTTATAATTACATTCCTTAAAATCAGATGACTCATTGGGCCCAAATTGGTGTATATTAGGCATGAAGTGCACAAATGATGAGAATGGATGTTCATAATGAAAATGCACTAACTCAGGCCCATAAGATCAAAAATAAAAATTTAATACCATTAAAATGTAATTAAAAAATATTTTTTTTGGATAATCAGACTTAGCCCTTTATGGTGAACCAATTAAAGGTGTTGTGTCATCTCCCATAATTCATTTGTTTGGTAGATTTAACATGTTCCTACCAACATCGGAAAAAGATCTGAACCTTTATAATTAAAAAGTTGACACCTTGATTCACCCCTCCCTCTCAAGGTGTTACAGGGTCCTTCATATAGTGGGAACCACTTTTCAAAAAATTTCTATTGGTATCCATTACATTTTATATGATTATCCCTTACATTCCTATCCCACCCCATATTCCCTAATCTCATGACCCCAATTCTACAACTTACAACCTTCCCCTTCATGCTTAGAGAATGTAAAATCACTTTTGGCCAGATAACTAGGTAATGGATGGTCCATCATGTAGAAAACTAAAAGGAAAAACATATTTCCTTGTTTCATGACATTAAAATGTAGATCAATGTCCTTGTCATATGATTTTCAACAACATGGTTTACACCCCTCTCATATGACGTAAAAAAATGTTTTGTTGGGGCCTCTAATTATTTTTTGACTCTAAAACTATGTGTTTCTTGATTCTCATATTAATGATATATCTAGTGATGAGTTAATTTCGTTTTCTGGGCCCATCAAACTAAAAACGAATGTACATCCCAATTGGTGAAAGTAATCCCAACACGAGTTCCCATTTCTCAAAAACTCACGATTGGGGATAAATTCTTCACTTCCTTCAAATGTGGTTTGTATAAGAAAATTCAGCCCATGGTCAATGCTAACCAATATTCTTCTCGTAATACTTCATGGATTCACCCTTATTTTATAAACCATAGTCCATTTTCATGAATGAAACTTGATCTTATAGAAATAGTCCTTAATTTTTTGTGGTGAAAATGTGCGACTCTAAAGGAAACCATTTAATTGACAATGCATAATAAAACTATATGTGGCTCTTCATAATGAGTTCCCTAAAATGTAGCCCATCAACCGGAGTCATTTTCATTAATAGGATAGGATTCGACCATTACCAAAAAACTTGATAAGATCATAATTAATTATGCCTTTAAAACATGGTTCATGGAAATTATATTCATTCATATATCATGTTATCCTTTCCATATTTTCGAGACTCAAGATTATGGTTTACAACCCCTATATGTAAATCCAAAATATGTCAAAGTATTCTGGATGTGGAGACTTTGTCTAGGTGGTTCAGGGTCCAAGGTTTTTGACATAAAACATTAGCTGCACTTCTCCAACAAGTAAGACCTTAAACTGTGAATTGAAAAATATTTAATGCCGAGCAGGTTGAAAATATACAAAGGGAGACCTAAGTAAAAGTAAAGTCATAACCACTATGTATACATCACATCAAAAAATGAAAATGTTTTGTAGGTAACATAAGAGATATAATTATTGTATGGACCATCGTATGACCCTCAAAACACTCAAACTACGTTCACAGGGCCACTCAACCAAGGTAAAAGTTAGAGCCTAATAGACATCTGCTCACAAATTTTCAAATTAATATTTTTATAAAATATTTATAAAAGATAAATAATTATTTTCAAACCAGAAATCTATAGTGTTATAGTTATGGTAATCATACATTCATCCATCTGTGATCCAAGATGAAATAAAAATAAATAGAGTACATCAGTCAAAATAGTCAGAATTACAATAGTTTTTTTACTAAATAGTATAATGATTCAGGTTATCTTGATATAACTTTTATTGAAGCACTTAAAGTTTATATGAGGTTATAGAATGAAAAATATATATTCATGAAATAGTGAACAACCAAGTATGCATTCATTTATTTTTTTTGGAGGCATAATATCCACATCGTGGAGCCTCTCTTCAACATTTTTGAGTAGTGAGAAAGAAATGAAATAACTATAGTGAAATTTGACCAGAATTATTCAAAATATAGGATAATGCCTGATGTGAGGCATTAAGGGGATATTAGATTTTGGTTATCTAACAAGCTTCATCCTCGTCAAATGGATTCATTTTCTAAAAAAATAATTTAGATCCTAAATTTTCTATCTAATGTCTTTTATCCTAGTATTTTTTAATGATTGATGTTGCATTATTCTATTAACAAAATCCTTATATTCTCAAAACTATATAGTATGTAATGTGATCCAATCATAAAGTTATGATACCTTAGAAACTAAATGATATAGATAAATGCCTATATCCTATAAAGTATCCGTATGATTTTTGGAAAGACTAAAATGGATAAGATCACATTCACAAGAAAATAAATCCTTTTGAGAAATGGGAATTTAATGGATAAAGACTTACAAGTGTTGATAATCAAACCCAAAAGTGCCTAAACCAAGGAAGATTTGATGAAGGCAGTCCAATTTATCTATAATCATTTCTAAATGAGTCTCTATGATTTTAGTGTAAACATCGAACTAAGAACACCTCCACACGACCTGATGTTTGATAACAACACTGAGATCCATACCATTTTCACCCAATTCTATTGGTATATAATTCAGGATCACATTCATTGTGGATGATACTGATCCAAATTTCAATTTATTCATAGGGATATAATATTCCTCATATTTAATTTTAGGCAATGATTTGGTATATTGTACTTTTATCTATGAAGTATTCGACCTTGTTTTGATGGGACCAATGTCTATGGGGTGGAAAAAAGTTGTAGAAAAAATAGTTGGTCTACACCACTCCTAACATGAGGGAAACGTGAGAAAAACCTCCCCCAAAATACCTAGATCGGTTGGAATTATGATTTTCTCCCTCATAAACTGGTGATGGATGTATGATGGGAAAGGAACATGGAGAATCCAATAGTATATTTACCCATCAGACTGATTTCTCCAACATCCCATATAGATATTATTATTACCATGTTTTATAATAACCCCCTGAAATGTTTGCTGGATCATCTGTTAAAGGTAAAATAATTTCCAAACCATTGTTCTCATGTATATGTATCAACCACAAATTGAATATGATGATTGTGTGTGATTTACTCTTAATCTTGATGAAGTCTAAAAAATAAACTTGCTGTAGAAATATAAATTGTTTTGAAAACCTATATGTATCATAAAGATCAAAAATGATAAACCTATCAATCCAAGAAATCAAAATCACATGTCACAATGGGATAATATAAGAGTTTTCTTCTAAAGTTCATACACTGTTATCTTTTATCACCCATGAGGTGTCAAATATGGAATGAAATAAAAATTAGAGGGATCTTTTACCAACATAATAATAATGTCAATGTCTACGGATTATAGAAAAAAGATACAAATTTAGTGCAGTGTGGGGCGAAAGGTGGAATGGGGAATCTTCATGGTATAATTATACTCATAACATCAAATGTTTCCTACTACCTGGAATGAAATTTGGAAGGGTCCGTTAAGGCGATGTGGGGATTTTCCCTCCAGTATATGACCTGAAAACCCTTAAATATGAGTGAGGGTGGGTACAACAAGGTTGTTAGGATGTACCTTTTCCAGAATGGTTACTATAATCAATGTTCATACCCTGAAACCAGAATAGGCATCATGATATAGACCGATCCATCCCCTAAAAAACATACATAAGAGTCCTACAAGTCCAAATTCGGGAGATATGTCTGGACAGATCTTAGAGCCCTATGTATTATGTTGAACTTCCTTGAGATTAGAACATTATAAACATTAGTCATCTTGAGATTATTGATTTGGATGAGTAGTAGTGTGTTGAAACTTCGGCCTTGTACTGCTACCATTCAAGAATTGTTTTATCCAGTAGCTGGATTTAATAATTGAATGTGTATCGATGGGTTTACACAATGAATTCTATACCTCGACAAATAGATTACTCGCAAATATATATGCCTATGCATTATTTTCATAATGGTTGGATATAGTAAGGAACTAATTGTACATATTAATAAGAATGTTAATTTCCCTTAATCAGTAAACATCCAACAAACAGATCCCAACTTCACCATGTGGTAGATGAATGGTGTTAGTTCTTGAACACCAATGGATGATTAATTTAGGAAAGATCCCAGTTGGTGAATTTGACGAGAACAAGAAAATACATACATATTGGTAAAACATGATACCCTAAAACCATTCAAGATATTCCATGCAATTACAACACACCCATAATGTTTAGTTCCATTTATTGGAAAAACTCCCTCCAGTCAAAAAATCTAAATTTGAGCTCCACCCTCCAATGGAATTTCTTCGCGAGAGATGATTGATGGTTGGGTGATATTTTGTAGTGAAATGAATAGATATATGTAATGGCCCGGACCCCCTGGCCATTACATTACAAAAAACACGGCTCCACCATGACGGTGGCACCATGAGGGTGACATCGTGACAGTGGCACCGTGTCCCCTCACCGAGCCTTTCGTTCCTTTTTCCATTACCCAACTTTTCTACTCTCGTAGCATATCTTTTGACGTAAATTAATCTTAATACCATTTTAAAGTCATTTAAATCCCGTAATTGACTCCTAAAAATCCCAAGAAACATCCCCGATGGGATATATTAAATAACGCATTGATATCATCATGTGTAATTGCCCACCCACGTAGGAAAACACGATCAGTTTCTCTGGGCATTCAAAATTCTATATCACGATATCCTCTTTATATCTCCCGCTAGAGTTCTCCTTTTCTTCTCAGTTGAATTTCTTTCTTCTTCCTAGTGTGCATGGAGTCCTACTTTCCATGGCTTGTGGTGCGCCTTTGCTGGAGCCTTCTGTATGTCTTGGAGTCCACAGATTTCCTCCCCTGCAAGCCGTGCATCCCCTGTTCCTGGAACGTGGAGAAAAAATTCGATCTTTGATCAATCAAGTAGGGATTTTTCCTTCGTCTCTCCTTACTGTGTATCATGCGGGGTGGGTGCGCTATTTTTTCTATGGTAATTAGCTAACCAAACCTTAACAAAGATAATAAACGGGCTATTAAAGGATGATGGGGTGCGTTTGGTTTTCTACTGTACTCTTTTTAACTGCTATATGTTGTGAACTGCACAAATTTATGCCTAATGAAAAACATGGTCGTTGGTGGTCTTTCTCTGGGAACTAATAAACTATTGTCTCCTCTGATGATTAAATGGTTGTAACATAGAAATTTGTTAACCATGTGAACTGGGTGGATTAAATGGATGCCCTGTAAACATATTCCCTTGTGTGGTCAGCCTAGTTAACTAACAGAAAGAGGAAATAGATGAATAATGTGTTGAACCTGGATGTGTCCCTGCTCTGTTTTGGTAGTAGGCGTGTGTTCTGTTTGTTTTCTTATGGGGTGATGTGGGTGAGGATGAGATCCTCTGATGTGGCACGGTTGCTGGTTGTGAATATGGGGTTGTGGTTTCTTTGCTTATATCACGAATTGGGGTGGAATCCCCTTCTATTGTGAAACCTTTTTATCCATACTTCTGGGGATGTGGGGGATGTATCATGAAGCCAAATTTGGTCCCAATAATTGGAGGGATCTCAATTTGATGTGAATTTATAAGAGAACTAGGTGTGAATGTTTAAATTTTCGTTGGCTGTAACTTTTTCCCCTAGGCTTATGCTTGTGCATGTTAGTTTCCCAGTAGTGAAGAATTTAATTAAACGGGATCACTTGAACATGAAAACAAGAATGGGATAATTGGGAAATTGATTCTAGGAATGAGTTGTGACTCGATTGTGAGTAGTATTCTTTCTATGTGTAGTGACTAGGCTGTATTTGCTTGGTTTAGGTGTGGAGCCCTAGGTTGGGTTGGGTGCTTGTTACCAATATATATAGTTACAGTTCTTGTGTTTCGGATTCGTGCCCCACCCATGTTGATCATTTAGTTCCGAACACCCCCATTTCATGGGGGAGGGTGTTTTTCACAACACTCCTATGAGTGGATGGTTATTAGCTCCTTTTCTACTCCATTTCCCGAATATCCCAATACTCTTTGGGCAGGTTATGATGGCATGAAGTCCATTATTAGCCCAAGAATATTTGGGCAGGGTAGTTGTGGTGGTTGGCCCAGGTGTTTGCGTATAGGTTGTTTCCAAAGTGTCTTCGGGATGAGGCCTAGGTGTCTTTGGGTGTGACGGTAGCTTTCTGGCCCAAGTGTCTTTGGGCGTGGCAGTAGTTTTCTAGCCCAGGTTTTTGCGGGCATGATTACGTGTGGTTGTTGTGGCCCAGGTGTCTTCGGGCGGGATGGTTGTTGTGGCCCAGGTGTTTGCAGGTAGGATGCCTGGTTGTGGCCCAGGTGTGTGCGGGTGGGTGTGGTAGTGGGACTGCGGTGAGAATGGCGGGATTGGTTCGATTCATAGGATGTCTTCAATAACCAGTGGGAAAGTGGTGCGGGGTACCCAAACATCAATGTGATATTACTATAACTTACTTGACTTTCATTATTTGGGGAGTGAAACTTGGTGAGGCTTAGGTGGATAGTTTTCCTTGCTAGGTGCTTCAGTTATCTCCTTTCTCACAGGGCATTAGAATGCCTCCCCACTTGTGCACGAGAGTCTTTGGTTTTCCCTACTGGGTATACTTGTATACTCACCCTACGTATATAAAACTACTTTCAGGTTTCCAGGAGGACTTTGGGGATCGTGAAGGGCCGTACTAGCTCGGAAGTTGGGACCATTTCAGTTGCTGTTTTTCTTGCTTTTGGTACTTTACCTTTTTTGAAACAATGTACTTTCTGGATTTTACTTTTGCAGCATGCATATGGGAGTGGTTTTCTTTGTCTTTACTGTTACTTCTAGTTTTGGCGTTGTTGTGTTTCGTTATCTTATCTCCAGACCCAATTAAAATAAAATGGTAATGCATTTATTTTGTTTGAGATTTTATACCCTTGGTGCTGGTCTCCACACTGGGACCTATTGAAGGCGGGTTTCGAGGGTCATTATCTCTCCATCATCTTAAAGAAGGAAGGGCTTGGAAATCTGCTATCCCTTCCCTCCCTTTGGTGAAGGCGGGTCAAGACAGAATGGTATCAGAGGAAGACGTTGAGAGATAGGATGGAGTCTAGAGTTAGGCACAGTGAGGATTGCATGGGATGGTAGGGCAACAATGTTGGGTGATCTTGGGGCGTGAAATAGGCCATGGAAGACTGGCTAGGACATGGGATTTTAGGGCCCCCCGTGATCCGACGCAAGGACTCTGGACATACCGAACGACCAAGTGAGGCTACACTGATTATAGAGTAGAGACCCTAGAAAAGTTGAATGCATCATAATGACTTGTGTTATGGTGTTTCTGGGGTGTTTTGAGAATTTGAAATGAATCAGAAGTTTAAGAAAAATTTAAGAGCCGTATTCGTTACTAATCGGGCTTAAGCATTCCTTGTTTACCTTGCAGTTATGGCACTTGGGAGATGACCACGAGTTGTGTGGGTGATCAAGGCCTAGGTGGTTGACTCGGCTGATCGATATAGGTCTGACCGAGAAGAGGAGGACGACTAGTGGCAGAGGACGCTTCGTTCCTTTCAGCGACATGCCCTCGGGAAGTACGAGGGAAACACCTCTGACATGGAGACAGGGAGATGGATAGAAGAGCTGGTGATAGCTTTCGGCTTGATCTGGGATCCGGTGGAGTATTGGGTTCCTTTGGCCATGAGCCAGATGCGGGGAGCGGCACGTCAGTGGTGGACACTTTATCTAGGAGAGAAGAGGGAGGCTGATGTGACATGGGATGATTTCGAGAAGGAGTTCCGGGCAGAATTCCTCTCTTCTATGATGAAAGATGAGAAGAGGCAGGAGCTAATATCCCTCCAGCAGGGGGGTATGTTAGTGACAGAGTTGGGGATCAAGTTCAAGGATCTCCTCCGCTTTGCTCCAGACCTCTTTTCGGATGTGGAGTCTCGGGTGAGACATTTGGAGGAGGCACTCCGACCTTCCCTCCAGTATGTCGTTACTCCCTTCACCTTACTGACATACTTTGAGGTACAGAAGAAGGCTAAAGTGGTGGAGAGGATGAACACACTAGGAGGTGTATTGTGAGAGGGAATCCAGTTAGGCTCATCAAAGGGGAAGGCCGTCAGCAACATGCCTCCAGCATCAGGACCCTCTAGGTTTCGATCGGCAGGAAGCAGGCACCAGCAGTTCCAGTTCCAATCTCCCAGCCCTCGCCCTTTCTTTTCAGGCCCAGGACCGAGATGATTCATCTGTGGAAGCAATGGGAACCTTCGGAATCAGTGCCTACACAGAGTGCAGTATGGCGGCGGTGGGCAGGTTTAGAGCCCACCTCAGCAGCAGTAGTTTCCAGCCAGGCCCTTTTAGTTTCAGCAGGGTCAGCGAGCTCCCGCTCCTCCGAGGGAAGACGTTGCAGGAGGAGGCCGACCTCAGGGTGCTCCTCAGGTACCTCAACCAGGGCGTGGTCAGGGAGGCGGCCAACAGCCGAGAGGTAGATGAGATGGGCATGGGCAGTTGCACGCCGCGGAGGCAGCAGTTCCAGCAGGACCAGAGGTCGTTCGAGGTACAATCCTCTTGTTTAGTGCCCTTGATTATGCCTTGTTCGATACTGGAGCTCCGCACTCCTTTCTTGCTCCCAGTCAGACCCGTGCTCTGGGTTTAGACGTTGAGAGACTTCATGTTCCCCTGGTGCTAAGCACACCAGTCGGAGGCCAGACCGACTTGTTATATGTTTGTTGAGGATGCAGACTGATGATAGGGCCACATCAGTTAGTCAGGGATCTTCTACTATTGCAGATACAGCCATATGATGTCATCGTAGGCATGGACTGGCTATTCTCTACATGTTCCATCATTGACTGCTTCTGGGGAAGGGTCTTGTTTTTATACTTGAGCGGCCGACGTGTGACCTTCATCGGCGAACGAGGTTGCCAGAAACGCACCAGGCGGGAGGAACCCCTCCTCTCTTTGTTAGATGAGCTATTAGTGGAGTCGGTGGATGCAGAGATGGTGGGAGTTCCAGGGATTGTCAGTGAGTTCATGGAAATCTTACTTGAGGTGGTGACTACTGTACCCCCTCAACGTGATATCGTGTTTGGGATAGACTTGCAGCCTGGTGTGTAACACCCCGAGATTTTATGAAAAATATTCTTTTTAATTTCATTAATGTCTTGTGTTGTACGCTACACCAAAAGGAGCTTGAACAGCACACGTCCTTGACTTGACTTTCATTACACGCAATCATGACCTTCCTCGATAGCGTGTATAGTACGCAATACCGAGTTTCACTAAAAGAGATATTATTATAATATTATTATGAACTGGCCGTTATGAATAGTAATACCCACTTTTTGGAATTTTATAAATTTTATCTTTCAAAATGGACTTCATTTTTGGATTCGGAATATCGAAATTAGCTTAGGGTGAAATTTTGGTACTTTTCGGATAACTTTCATATTCTGATGAATAGTGAAAATTACTAAATTTTAATTAAAAACAACTTTTTTAATCGAAATAATTAATAGTGATAAATTATTAATTTGAGTGGTTTTAAAGTATATTTAGAATATATTTTTACAATTTAATACAATTTTGGTCATTTTATGTAATCTCACATTTAAACCAGACATAAAAAAGTGTCAATATTTTGATAGTTATTATCTCTTAAAAACACGCTATTTGTTTTGACGACGGGAATTAATTTTTAAATAAATTAATGCAAATGATATGTTCTTAATTTGGTAAAATAGAAATCATTTTTTAATTCATAAAATCAAATATAGCTTAGGCCTAATTTTTGGTATTTTTCTAGAAACTTTCATTTTTTGATGAATAGTGAAACCACTAAGTGGTAGTTAAAAAAATGAATTTTTCATAAAACATAATTTTACCGCTTCTGTGAGTGGAATTTCGAAAATCTGAGAGACACAGTTAATATCAAGGACTAAAATGTGGTTCAATGAGATGAAAATAATTTTTGCTGAATAATAACTTTTTACTTGTTTTTACCACGGTTAAAAGTAAATAGGGTAATTAAGGGTAAATATTATATCATTATTATCCTAACACATGTCCTAATTCTATTGGATAAGATTAATTCGGCAAAAAACAACATTAGGAATAAAATATGACCATTTAGGCCCACTTGGATTAGATTAGGACATTTATTATTAATTTATTTAAAGAAGGGTTAAAATAGTTAAAATCAATGTTTAATAACTAAATCATTTTTAATATAGGGATATACATAAGATAAATTAGACTATAAATATTCATTAGAAAGCTAAAACTATTTCCTACATAATGGTATTTTATTTTTAATTTTAAGACTTAAAATAATTTAATTTATTTATGACACAATAATGATGCAGTAATTATCTTATTAATGAAATATTGACATAATTGATGTTATAAATACCCAAATAAATGCAATTTGAGACTTTTTATGAATTCCAATAATTTTCTACGTTAATATGACATGTTAGTATTGATTTAATTAACTTTTTTCATAATAATCATTCTGTTATAATTTTCAAAAAAATCAATTATCAAATAGTTTCAAAATTGACATAAAATAGTTTTTAAAAACAATATTATATTGTTAATTGTTATTATATTCCTAAAAATATAAAGTTCTCCAATATACTTATATAATGATATTTGTATCATTAATAGACCACTTGGGGGTCTCTTGGATGTATATGGTATGTTTATTAACTGTATAATATAAAAATACAAAGTGACATGGTAAATGTCAATCTAATTAACTAAGAGTTAAAACTAAAAGATAAGGTTAATATAATGACATAAACTTGTCTCAATTCTATTGTATGAGAGGATTTCGACCCATCCCCACCTTATATTCGAAATATATCAATTTTGTGCTATTAAAAACCGAATACGACTTTATAATAAAATAATATTTTTTGTTATTCCAAAGGTGCCCCTCTCCTCCCTTATAAAAGGGAACCTCCTCCCTCTCTTCCTCACACCACTTTGAGCCTTCAAGCTCGGAAAAACCCTGAAAAAATTCTCTTCTCCACTTCCATAGAAACATCCTAGAGGTTCTGGTCTTCTTCAAAGACCAATTTTAGTGCCCTAAGAGGAGGTCTCAAAGAGGCGCTTCAAAGAAGAGGTAATGTCTGTTACTGATTCTTTCAACTTTATTTCTTCTTCCACTTCTTCTTCTTAGGTTGTTTCATTATGAAGTAATAACATCAGTATCCCTCATACACTGATATGTTATTACAATTATTAAAAAACCCTATTTCACCAACTATTCATCCTACGGAAAACGAAATCACCGCGCATGCGTACGTACAGAATAACGTCTCCACGCCGTGGTGTAATCTATTTTCCACCACCACCTTACATGGATGGGTATAATGGTGTAAATAATAAATATATATTATTATTGTAAAGTGATATTTATTCTTTAATAGTATACATACGCTCCAATAAAATTCCATGATCATGGGAACAATATCATCACTCGTTCGTACGTATGGAATATCGTCTCCACGACGCGATGAGATTCATTCTCAATGATTAACCATTCATAAATGATTATAAAGTATATATAATAAGTAATCATGAAATATATGACATAATAATGATAGTGGATTTATGTATATATATATGTATGTCATCCAATTAATTCCATTCAATTCAATGAGGAAACGAAAACAACGTTCATGCGTACGTACGACCTACCGTCTCCATGAACGGTGTATTTATTTCCATTTATCAATATATTATATATATGTATATTCTGAATATATATTATATATAAATCATGTTTTTTATTCTGGAATTAAGTAATCATGATCTAAGTAATCATATGAATCATTACAAGTCAAAACACGGACGAAAAATGAAACAATTTAACACAAAACGCACTCTAACATGGAATTTACAAAAGAACTGTTAATATAAAGTCATAAGTGAACCATATATGATATAATAACAAGGAATATGATTCTCTAATAAGTAAATGACATTATTTAAATCATTATACTGGAGTTCGGGATACGTACGAAGCATATCGGACCTAAGGTAAGGGATAATTTTGCAAATGTCATTTTTATCCGAGATTGCTTATTCGTAAGTATTTACTGGGGTTATTGAAATTGTCCATGACCAAGTTTTATAAAAGTTTTTTAATATATGTTTAAAGTCCTTTTTACCCATTTTTGACTTTTTGACTTTTACTACATGGTATGTAAGGAATATTTCTTTTGTTTACGTTAGGAGGTACTTTTTTGACTTTTCCGACAAAAGTACGAGAATAATGTTTTTTTAACTTATATAGAATGAAAGGATTTTTACAGTTTTATAAAGCCTTATTTTCATGAAGCTTCCCCCAAAATATTTCATTACTATTTTCAACATAATATCCTTCTTTTAAAATTGCATGACGTTTTGTGAAAAGAAATTGATTTTGAAGAAGAAAGGATATTTTCCTCAAGAATTCATTTCAAGTGTTTTATCAAAAGCATTTTTCATCTAAGATGACATTATTTCATATGTTTGAAGTATAATGCCTCTATGATTTACATGGTTTCACTTTTCTTATTATGAAATGATATCCATTTCTTTTATATGGATTATGTGATGATGGGATGATGTTTATGAAACCCATTTTATTTATTGGGTTATTATGAATAATGTATGTTTATTTTGTGGAACAAGTAAGAATGATTTAATTATGAGATCGGTGGTACCTATATCTCTCTCCAATGAATTGGGTAAAGATTTATATCTCATGAGATAGACATGGCTGGAATGGTAAGTTAATCCGGTTCAGTATTACAGGACTGGAACGAGGAGTGAACTCAATTCAGAAAGGGACTTTGTCCACTAAGATTGTCTTGGCAGGAATGCCTTGGCTACTATGGAAATCATTACATGTTCTTAATGTATGCCACAATTACATGTTTTATTCCCATGCTATGTTATCATGATTTATGTTCCATTATGATCTATCCCTTATGTACTTCCATGTTTTAAGTCGTTGCTCAAGATTTTGATGTTTAAACATTATGTTCATGTTTTTAAGATCAAATGTATATGGTATGTATTATTTTATCCATTATTACCCTTACTGAGCATTTGAGATCACCCTTTTTATGTTTTATTTTCCCCCAGGATTAAAAGAACGGTTTTAGGTAAGTAACCAATAAGTGGAAGAACTTTAAGGGAGATGTTGAAGATCTTTCACCACGATTAGAAGATTACATTCTATGTTTCCAAAGACACTAAACTATTACGGTCCTTGTGTGTCTATTTTTGTTATGTATTATGTATTCCACAAAAGTAATGTAATATCTATGTACGTCAAGCGTCGGGTCTCTACAATTGGTATCAGAGGAAATGTTTAGTTAACCTTTGGAAACTAGGATGCGAAAACTATACTGAGATCCCTAGAGATATTTCTAAGGTATGTCTATGGATGTCCCTAAGTTTAAGTATAAGTATAGGTTATAGTACTAGAATTGAGCTAACAATCTTAGAATTTAACCTAAGATGTTAGATATTGAGCGTACTCCCCCATTACTATGTTGTTTTCCCTAGCATGATTTTTTCCTCTCACACTATTCTTTTTGGGTTTTAGACGATGGCTGGAACCCGAAGGAATCATGTTGATCAATGCAATGGACAATGCAATAATTTTCCTCCTGAACAAATAAATGTTATGGGAGATGGAGTGAAAAATCTTATTGCTATACTTACACAAGCTATGAATCATTCTGGACATCCAAATGAGCAGATAAGGGAACAATATTCTATTGAGTCCTTTATGAGGCAACGTCCACCTTATTTCAGTGGGTCTTCTGATCCACTTGTTTCTAAACAATGGATCAGTACCACTGAAAAGATATTTTCAGTTCTTCAATGTTCTGAACATGATAAAGTCATCTTAGCAGTATATCGTTTTGAAGGTGAAGCTAATCAATGGTGGAATCTTATCAAGAATACGAGGCCAAGAGATGAAATTGAGTCCATGGAATGAGACGAGTTCAAGAACTTATTTTTCAATAAGTACTTCCCGCATATTCTTTGAAAACATATGGATAAGGAGTTTCTTAAACTAAAGCAAAAGGATGATGAATCTGTTGGTGTATACGAAGAGAATTTTACAAGGCTTGAAAGGTATGCATCTGGCTTTATCATCCAACCTGAAAGTAAAGGTGATCGATTCTTCAGTGGCTTAAAACCAAATCTTCGAAGGGAATTAGATATAAGATACTTCAGTATCTATGAAGAAATTGTGCGTTGTGATATCAAGGTAGAAATGGAATTTTGTGTTACATATCCGTCTCATGGTTTTGACAAGAAAAGAAAGATGGAGTTCAAGGAGAAATATCAAAATAATGGTGAAAAGAAGATGAATATTTCTTTATGCTTAAAGTGTGGAAAGAAGCATGGTGGAGATTGTCTTAAAGGGACTAGAAAATGTTTTAAGTGTGGAAAATAAGGTCATCGAGCAGCTGAGTGTCGAAGTAATGGAAAAAGGGGTTCTAATGATGTGAATAAAGAAAAGACTCCATAGAACGCACCAACAACACTTCAATAATTCAAGTGCAACGAAATGGGGCATTATGCTAATAAATTCCCTAATCTAAGGGCTAGAGATGATCGTCATGAGATACCACTTAAGGAAAAGGACAAAGGGAAGTCACATGAGATCACTATTGGCGATGTTGAATATGAAAACGATGTGGTGGAATGATTAAGTGTTTATGTAATGGGATTCCAAAATAATTTTGTATATAGTATCGTGGAATATTGGAATATTTATGTATTGGTCTATTGTGGTTTTCAATAATTTTATGGTACTGGTAACCATGGAAAGTGATTGAGATATTTTTGGAAAAAAAGATGATATGCGCATAATGAAGGGATAAGGAGAAAATGAAATGTTTGGCAGTATTCATGATCTCATGATTGATATTAGGAAATAGTTATAGCATGGTTTTAGTATATAGAATTTTGGGGTTTTGGTATGTGGAAAGAGTTATCTTTTGACAACCCTCATGTTTTCACTAAGATTCAATGGGTATTAATTTTTCAAGAGAATACATGATTAAGGCCTTCGAATGTTTGGAATGTGACCAACAAAACATATCTTATGATATATGGGAATCAACAATGGTATTAACATGCTTGTTATATGAACTCTTTGGTAATCGTTTTCACTATAATATGAGATTGGACAACAATATTTTGGATAAGCCTAAAGATTGGAATGGATTATGTTGGACATAAGTTAGTATTGTTTAAGGATAGAAGTTTTTTTGATATTATTGATGGGATGTTATAGTAATGTAGTTTTAGAAAAAGGACAACCTGCAGGATGGGTGACAGCCCATCGCGTCGGACAAGGCAGTGTGAACCGAACCCACAACCGAAGTGCGACTGGCCATTATCGCCTACCACTGGCCTACAAGAATTCCATATTTAGTTGAAACTAGTTTTATTATATTAAGCAGTATGATATATGAAGTATAAGTCCATTTTAGGAACCATATATGATTAATACCACTATAGATGGACTTATGTATTTTTTGATAACTTTTCAAAACTTTTGTTTGAGACAGATGGAATGACCCATCATTCTATCACATGATCTGCTAACACTTCACGAATGACAAATTCAAATTCATTTCTTTAAGAGATGAAGTGTAAATTTTCCAAAGAATAACCAACGGTGAGACGGTACCAAAATCACGAAAGTATTTCTTCTAATTCCAATTTCATCAACTTTAGGAATTGATCTTGAGAACCAAAAATGTTGTCCTAGTGCTCTTATATCCGATGAATCAGATGGTACCTTAGATCGTCACAAATTTATGGCTTTGTGAATGTTGGCTTTTTCATAGTCATTTTCTCTACTACTCTCCATCAGAACTTGATGGTTAGATTTTTCTTCCATATCCATATTTTCACCTATGTTCTTCTACGTGAAAACCCAGTGATGAGTTAATTTGGGTAACCGTTACGTCTCATACTTTAGTTTTTAAAGCCATGTTTGGTTATTAATTTTTATGATTTGGGTTTCTATTAATGAAACTTCCGAGTAGCAAACCATTTATAACCCCGATGAATTTCGAGGGAGAAATTCATTTTAAGGGGAGTAGAATGTAACACCCCGAGATTTTATGAAAAATATTTTTTTAATTTCATTAATGTCTTGTGTTGTAAGCTACACAAAAAGGAGCTTGCACAACACGCATCCTTGACTTGTCTTTCTTTACACGCAATAGCGACCTTCCTCGATAGCGTGTGTAGTACGCAATACCGAGTTTCACTAAACGAGATATTATTATAATATTATTATGAACTAGCCCTTTTGAATAGTAATACCCAATTTTTGGAATTTTATAAATTTTATCTTTCAAAATGGACTTAATTTTTGGATTCGAAATATTTAAATTAGCTTAGGGTGAAATTTTGGTACATTTCTGATAACTTTCATATTTTGATGAATAGTGAAAAGTACTAAATTTTAATTAAAAACAACTTTTTAATCGAAATAATTAATAGTGATAAGTTATTAATTTGAGTGGTTTTAAAATATATTTAGAATATATTTTTACCATTTAATACAATGTTGGTCATTGGATGTAATTTCAAATTTAAACTAGACATAAACAAGTGTCAATATTTTGATAGTTATTATCTCTTAAAACACGCTATTTGTTTTGACGACAGGAATTAATTTTTAAATAAATTAATGCAACTGATATTATTTGAATATGGTAAAAAAGACATAATTTTTGAATTCATAATATCAAATATATATTAGGCTTAATTTTTAGTATTTTTCTGGAAACTTTCATTTTTTGATGAATAGTGAAACCACTAAGTGATAGTTAAAAAACTGAATTTTTCATAAAACATAATTTTACCGCTTCTGTGAGTGTAATTTAGAAAATCCGAGAGACATAGTTAATATCAAGGACTAAAATGTGCTTCAATGAGATGAAAATAATTTTTGCTGAATAGTAACTTTTTACTTTTTTTACCACGGTTAAAAGTAAATAGGGTAATTAAGGGTAAAAATGATATCATTATTACCCTAATACATATTCTAATTCTATTGGATAAGTTTAATTAGGACAAAAACAACCTTAGTAATAAAATATGACCATTTAGGCCCACTTGGATTAGATTAAGACATTTATTATTCATTTATTTAAAGATTGGTTAAAATAGTTAAAATCAAAGTTTAATAAATAAATCATTTTTAATATAGTTTTATAAAAAAGATAAATTCCACTATAAATATTCATTAGAAATATAAAAGGATTTACTACATAATTGTATTTTATTTGTAATTTTTATTCTTAAAATAAGTTAATTTATTTATGACACAATAATGATGCAGTACTTATCTTATTAATGAAATATTGACATAATTGATGTTATAAATACCCAAATAAATGTAATTTGAGACTTTTTATGAATTAAAATAATTTTCTTTGTTAATATGACATGTTAGTATTGATTTAATTAACTTTTTTTGAACTAATCATTCTGTTATTATTTTAAAAAAATCAATTACCAAATAGTATCAAAATTTACATAAAATAGTTTTTAGAAAAAATATTATATTATTAATTGTCATTATATTCCTAAAAATATATGGTTTGTCCAAGATACCTAGATCAAGATAGGTGTATCTTTAATGGACCTCTTGGGGGTCTCTTGGATGTATATGGTATGTTTATTAACTATATAATATAAAAATACAAAGTGACATGGTAAATGTCAATCTAATTAACTAAGAGTTAATACTAAAAGATATGGTTAATATAATGCCCTAAACTTGTCTAAATTCTGTTGGATTAGAGTATTTCGACCCATCCCCACCTTAGCTTTGAAATATATCAATTTTGAGCTATTAAAAACCGAATATTACTTTACAATAAAATAATATTTTTAGTTATTCCAAAGGTGCCGCTCTCCTCCCTTATAAAAGGGCACCTCCTCCATCTCTTCTTCACACCACTTTGAGCCTTCAAGCTCGACCAAAACCTGAAAAATTATCTTCTAAAATTCCATAGAAACATCCTAGAGGTTCTGATATTCTTCAATGACCAATTTTAGTGACTTAATAGGAGGTCTCAAAGAGGCACTTCAAAGAAGAGGTAATGTCCGTTACCGATTCATTCAACATTATTTCTTCTTCCACTTCTTCATCTTAGGTTGTTTCATTATGAATTAATAACATCAGTATGACTAATATACTTATATGTTATTATAAGTATGAAAAACCCCTATTTCACCATCTATCCATCCTATAGAAAACGTAATCACCGCAAGTGCGTACGTACGGAATACCGTCTCCACGCCGTGGTGTAATCTATTTTCCACCACCACATTACTTGGATGGGTATAATGGTGTAAATAATAACTATATATGATTATTTTAAAGTGATATTTATTCTTTAATAGTATACATACACTCCAATAAAATTCCATGATCATGGGAATGATATCATCGCTCGTGCGTACGTACGGAATCCCGTCTCCACGACGCGATGGGATTCATTCTCAATGATTAACCATTCATAAATGATTATAAAGTATATATAATAAGTAATCAGGAAATATATGACATAATAATGATACTCGATTTATGTATATATATATGTATGTCATCCAATTCATTCCATTCAATTCAATGAGGAAACGAAAACAATGTTCATGCCTACGTACGACCTACAGTCTCCATGAACGGTGTATTTCTTTCCATTTATCGATCTATTATATATATGTATATTATGAATATATATTATATATAAATCATGTTTTATATTCTGGAATCAAGTAATCATGATCTAAGTAATCATATGAATAATTACAAGCCAAAACACGGACGACAAATGAAACGATTTTACCCAAAACGCTCTTTAACATGGAATTTACAAAAGAACGGGTAATATAAAGTCATAAGTGAACCATATATGATATAATAACAATGAATATGATTCTGTAATAAGTAAATGATATTATTTAAATCATTATACTGGAGGTTTGGATACGTATGAAGCATATCAGACCTAAGGTAAGGGATAATTTTGTAAATCTCATTTTTATCCGAGAATGCTTATTCGTAAGTATTTACTGGGGTTATTGAAATCGTCCATGTCCAAGTTTTATAAAAGTTTTTCCATGTATGTTTAAATTCCTTTTTACCCATTTTTGACTTTTTGACTTTTACTACATGGTATGTAAGGAATCATTCTTTTGTTTACGTTACGAGGTAATTTTTTGACTTTTCCAGCAAAAGTACGAGAAGAATGTTTTTTTAACTTATATGGAATGAAAGGATTTTTACGGTTTTATAAAGCCTTATTTTCATAAAGCTTCCTCCAAAAGATTTAATGAGTATTTTCAACATAATATCCTTCTTTTAAAATTGCATGACGTTTTGTGAAAAGAAATTGATTTTGAAGAAGAAAGGATATTTTCCTCAAGAATTCATTTCAAGTGTTTTATCAAAACCATTTTTCATCTAAGATGAAATTATTTCATATGTTTCAAGTATAATGTCTCTATTATTTACATGGTTTCACATTTCTTATTATGAAATGATATCCATTTCTTTTATATGGATTATGTGATGATGGGATGATGTTTATGAAACCTATTTTATTTATTGGGTTATTATGAATGATGAATGTTTATTTTGTGGCACAAGTAAGAAAGATTTAATTATGAGATGGGTGGGACCTATATCTACCTCAAATGCATTGCGTAAAGATTTATATCTCATGAGATAGACATGGCTGGAATGGTAAGTTAATCCGGTTTAGTATTACGGGACTGGAATGAGGAGTGAACTCGATTCAGAAAGGGACTTTGTCCACTAAGATGGTCTTGGCAGCAATGCCTTGGCTACTATGGAAATCATTACTTATGCTTAATGGATGCCACAATTACATGTTTTATTCTCATGCTATGTTATCATGATTTATTTTCCATTATGATCTATGCCTTATGTAATTCCATGTTTTTATGTCGTTGCTGAAGATTTTTATGTTTAAACATTATGTTCATGTTTTTAAGTTCAAATGTATATGGTATGTTTTATTTTATCCATGATTACCCTTACTAAGAATTTGAGCTCACCCTTTTTATTTTTTATTTTCCCCCAGGATTAAAAGAAAGGTTTTAGTTAAGGAAACAATAATTGGAAGATCTCTATGGGAGATGTTGAAGATCTTTCACCACGATTAGAAGATTACATTCCAAGTTTCCAAAGACACTAAACTATTACAATCCTTGTGTGTCTGTTTTTGTTATGTATTATGTATTTCGCAAAAGTAATGTAATAACTATGTACATCAAACATTGGGTCTCTACATGGTGCTCTTGCAATTTCGATGGCCCCCTACCAGATGGCACCTTCTGAGCTCCGGGAGTTGCAGATTCAAATTGACGATCCGATGAAAAAGGGTTTTGTCCGACCAAGTGGTTCACCATGGGGTGCTCTAGTCTTGTTCGTGAAGAAGGAAAATGGTGGTCTTAGGCTGTGCATAGACTACAAGAGGCTGAATCAGGTGATGTTCAAGAATCGCTACCCTCTTCCAAGGATAGACGATCTCTTTGACCAGTTGAAGGGGGCATGATGGTTAAAAAAGTTCGATTTGTGGTCGGGATATCACCAGTTGAGGGTGAAGGAGGGTGACATCTCAACGACGAACTTCAGGTGCATATATGGACACTTTGAGTTTGCGGTCATGCCATTCGGCATTACGAATTCTCCAAACATGTTCATGGGACTCATGAACTCCGTCTTCGAGGAATACCTGAATCATTTTGTAGTCGTGTTTTTTGACGACATCCTGATCTACTCAAGATCAAAGGAGGATCATGCCGAGCACCTGAGGACAGTTTTAGAAGTCGTTCAATAGAACCAGCTCTATGGGAAGTTGTCTAAGTGCATGTTCTGGATGTGAGAGGTGCACTTCCATGGGCATGTGGTTTCCGAGTAGGGGATAACAGTGGACCCATCGAAGGTTGAGGCAGTTTTTTCTTGGGCAGCACCCAAGAACATGGCAGAAGTTCGTAGTTTCCTAGGGCTGACAGGTTACTACCAGAGGTTCATGCCCAACTTCTCTCGAGTTTGGGCACCTTTTATGGATTTGACCAAGAAGAACTAGACATTAGTGTGGAGTGGGAAGTGTGAGGTGGCCTTCGGTTATCTAAAGGAGAAGTTTCTTAGTGCCTCAGTGTTGAGGTTTCCAGAAGAAGGGGTGGCATATGAGGTGTTCTGTGATACTTTAGGGCAAGGCCTCAGATGTGTGTTGATGCAGTGGCAAGGGGTGATCTCTTATGGGTTTAGGAAGTTACTTCCTCATGAGCATAATTATTCCACCCACTATATGGAGCTTGCGGCGGTCATTTTCGCACTAAAGTTGCGGTGACATTACCTCATCAGGGAGCGCTTTGTGGTCTTCACGTATCACAAGATCTTGAAGTATGTCTTCTCTCAGCTGGGCTAAAACTTCTGACAGTGAAGGAGGATGGAGTTCCTTCAGGACTACAACTTTGATATTTCCTACACCTCAGGAAAGGGGAATGTAGTGGCCGATGCATTGAGTAGGAAGTCGCAGAAGGATGCGGTTCGAGAGTCGGCAGATTCTTGGAAGGCAATGGAGGAGTTGGCTGCCCTACACCTGGACACGAGTATGGATAGTGGTAGAGGTTGCCTGTATCAGATGATAGTGCAATCCTCTCTTCTATGGTAGGTGGAGGAGTCCTAGTGGGGAGACTCAGAAGGTGAAGTGATGCCTGGCCAGGTTACCCAAGGTGATGCCCCGGAAGGATGGGTGGAGGATGGTCAGAATATAATTATTTTCTGAGGGATGTTGTTCATTCCAGAGGTGATGCACGAGAGAGTTCTTGGTGAGTTCCACAACTCACCCCTGGTAGTGCACCCAGGAGTTTCCAAGATGTATCAGGGACTTAGGGGACAATTTTGGTGGCCCAGGGTAAAGCGGGTGGTGGCAGAGTTTGTGGCCAAGTGCCTGGTGTGTCCGCTGGTGAAGGCTAAACACCGTGTTCCAGGTGGTTTGTTGCAACATTTAGATGTCATCTAGTGGAAGTGGGATGAAATCTCGATGGATTTCGTCACAGGGCTACCCAGGGTTCAAGGAGGCTACGACGCTATCTGGGTGGTGTTGGACCGGTAGAAAAAGTCGGGTCACTTTTTGGCGATCAAGGAGTTGAGTGCAGTGAATGCTTTATCACAGAGATACGTGGATAAGTTGGTGCAATTGCATGGATTTATGAGGTCCGTAGTCTCGGATAGGGATGCACGGTTTACCTCATGAGCCTGGAAGGGATTGCAGGATGATTTTAGCACCCATGTACATCTTAACACTGCCTTCCACCCCCAGACAGATGGAAAGACAGAGCGCACCATCCAGACCTTGGAGGATATGTTACGGGCATGTGTCGTGGACTTTGGGGGATCATGGGTGCAACACTTGCCTCTGGTAGAGTTCGCCTACAATAATAGCTATCAGTCCAACATTGGCGTGGATACATTCGAAGCCTTGTACAGAAGGCCACGTCGCTCACCCGTGTGCTGGATAGAGGTCAGGGATGCAGGTGTTCTTGGCCCGGAGGAGGTGTAGAGCATGACGGAGATGGTTTAGCTTATATGAGAGAGGATTAAGGCGACTTAAGATCGGCATAAGTCTTATGCCGATGATAGTAGGAGACCCTTGGAGTTCGAGGTTGGGAACCACAGTTATTGAAGGTATCCCCTCGATGTGGGCAGTTAAGTTTGGGAAGTGGGAGTAAGCTTTCTCCCATGTTCGTCGGACCTTTCGAGGTGTTACAGTGGGTCAGCGAGGTGGCTTATCAGCTGGCGTTTCGAACATCGCTGCAAAGGGTGCATGATGTCTTCCATGTGTCCCAGCTTCGACGGTATCTGCATGACAATTGACACATCCTCGACTGGGCAGAGCTAGATATCAAGGACAATGCAATGTTCGTGGAGCGACCATTGATGATTGAGGGTCATAAAGAGACGGTACTTCATGGATGAACCATTCCCTGGATTCATGTGCTATAGAGGCATGTTGGGCTTGAGGAGAGTACCTCGGAATGGGAGACATAGATGCATTTCCAGTACCCAGAGCTATTTTGAGTTGTTTTGTTTTGTTTGTACTTGGTTGATGGATCGTTTACTGTGTTGACTATCGAATGTGTGGTTTCCTTTTTCTGTGGATGTGTGTGAAGTGTCCTGAAATGTGAGGAGGGGAGGACCTGATCCCTAGTTAAGATTCATTAAAGTGGATGCGCTTAAACCCATGTGGGCGAGTCAGTGCCGCCCAAAGCGGATAATATCTTAACATGGAGGAAGGGAAACCCCTCACCCACATTACCAGACAGTTTGAATCTTTGTTTTTCATGATTTCATGAGGAAGGGTGTGTTCCTTGCTAACAAGGAGGTATACTCCTAAGAGGTATCTTTCAAGGTGGTTGTTCGGACCCCTCTACTTTCTTCAGGTCCTGTTTTAATTATCGAGGGTGAGAATAGTTTGAGAGGTATCTGATGTAATGGCTCGGACCCCCTTGGCCATTACTTTACTAAAAACACGGCTCCATCATGATGGTGGCACCAGTCAAGGAGGCACCATGATGGTGGAACTGGTCACGGCGGCACCGTGATGGTGGCACCGTGAGGGTGACACCGTGACAGTGGCACCGTGTCCCCTCGTCGATCCTTTCATTCTTTTTTCCAGTACATGAATTTTCTGCTCCTGTACCATATCTCTTGATGTAAATTAATCTTAATACCTTTTTTAAATTCATTTAAAGGCTATAATTGACTCCCAAAAATCCTGAGAAACATCCTAGATGGAGGATATTAAATAACTCCTTGATATCATCGTGTGTAACTGCCTACCCATGTAGGAAACCATGATCCATTTTTCCAGGTGTTCAAAATTACATATCCTGATCTCCTCTTTATATCTCCCGCTAGAGTTCTCCTTTTCTTCTCAGTTTAATTTCATTCTTCTTCCTGGCGCTCTTGGAGTCCTTCTTCCCATGGCTTGTGGTGTGCCTCTGCTAGAGCCTTCTTCACATCTTGGAGTCCACAGATTTCCTCTCCTACAAGCCATGCATCCACTGTTCCTGGCGCGTGGAGAAAAACTTCGATCTTTGATCAATCAAGTAGGTATTTTTCCTTCATCTCTCCTTACTCTGTATCATGCGGGGTGGGTGCGCTATTGTTTCAATGGGAATGGGCTAACCAAACCTTAAAAAAGGTAATAAACAGGCTGTTAAAGTATGATGGGGTGTGTTTGGTTTTCATCTTTACTCTTTTTAACTACTATATGTTGTGAACTATACGAATTTATGCCTTCGGAAAATCATGGCCATTGGTGGTCTTTCCTTGTGCACTAATAAACTCCGGTCTCCTATGATGATTAAATGGCTGTAACATAGAAATTTTTTAATCACGTGAACAGGGTAGATTAAATGGATGCCTTGTAAACATATTCCCTTATGTGGTCACCCCGGCTAACTAACAGAAAGAGGAAATATATGAATGATGTGTTGAACCTGGATGTTTCCCTGCTCTTTTTTGGTAGTAGGTGTGTGTTCTATTTGTTTTCTTATGGGGTGATGTGGGCGAGGATGGGATCATCTGATGTGGCATGGTGACTGGTTGTGAATCTGGGGTTGTGGTTTCTTTGCTTATATCACGAATTGGGGTGGAATCCTCTTCTATAGTGAAACCTTTTTATCCATAGTTTTGGGGATGTGGGGGTTGTATCTTGAAGCCTTCTTTGGTTCCAATACTTGGAGGGATCTCACTTTGATGTGAATTTAAAAGGGAACTCGGTGTGAATGTTTAAATTGTTCTTGGCTGTAAATTTTCCCCATAGGCTTGTGCTTGTTCCTGTTAGTGGCCCAGTAGTGTAGAATTCACAAAAATGTGATCACTTGAACATGAAAACCAGAACGGGTTAATTGAGAAATTGATTCTGGGAATGAGTTATGACTCTGTTGTGAGTAGTATTCTGTCTACGAGTTATTACAAGGTTGTTTGTTCTTGGGTTAGGTGTGGAACCCTTGGTTGGGTTGAGTGATTGTTACCTATATATATAGTTGTAGTTCTTGTGTTTCTTATTCGTTCCCACCCAAGTTGATCATTTAGTTCCAAACACCCCCATTTCATGGGGGAGGGTGTTTTTCCAAACACTCCTATGAGTGGATGGTTATTATCTCCTTTTATGCTCCCTTTCTCGAATAGCCCAAGATACTTCGGGCAGGCTGTGATGGCTTGAAGTCCATTATTAGCCCAAGAATCTTCGGGCAGGGTAGTTGTGGTGGTTGGCCTAGGTGTTTGCGGGCAGTTTGTTTCCCAAGTGTCTTCGGGATGAGGCTTAGGTGTATTCAGGCCTGACGGTAGCTTTCTGGCCCAAGTTTCTTCGAGCATGGCAGTAGTTTTCTAGACCAGCTGTTTGCAGGCATGGTTACGTGTGGTTTTTGTGGCCCAGGTGTCTGCGGGTAGGATGATTTTTGTGGCCTAGGTTTTTGCGGGTGGGATGCATGGTTGTGGCCTAGGTGTGTGCGAAAGGGTGTGGCAGTGGGACTGGGTGAGAATGGAGGGATTGGTTCGATGCGTAGGATGTCTTAAATAACTAGTGGGAAAGTTGAGCGAGGTACCCAAACATCTATGTGCTCTTACTATACCTTACTTGACATGCGTTATTTGGGGAGTTCTCCTTGGTGAGGCTTGGGTGGATAGTTTCTCCTTGCTAGGTGATTCAGTTATCGCCTTTCTCACAGGGCATTATAATACCTCCCCACTTGTGCATGAGAGTCTTTGGTTTTCCCTATTGGGTATACTTGTATACTCACCCTACATATATAAAACTACATTCAGGTTTCCAGGAGGACGTCAGGGATCGTGTAGGGCCGTACTAGCTCCGACTTTTGGACTGTTGTAGTACCTGTTTTTCTTTCTTTTGGTACTATACCTTTGTAGACACCCTATACATTATGGCTTTTACTTTTGCAACATGCATATGGGAGTGGTTTTCTTGGTCTTTACTCTTACTTCCAGTTTTGGAATTATTGGGTTTCATCAGCTTATCTCCCAACCCTATTAAAATAAAAGGGTATTGCCTTCCTTTTGTGTGATATTTTATAACCTTGGTGCTGGTTGCCACTCTGGGACCTATTGAATTCTGGTTTCAAGGGTTATTATCTCTCCTTCAACATAAAGAAGGAAGGGATTGGTAATCTACTATCCCTTCCCTCCCTTTGGTGATGTCGGGTCGTGACAATATATAATGAATATTATGGTTTCTCTAGGTCCATAACGAACCATTCAGAATAAAGACCTTCACTTGACTTGATACAAAAGTGATGTGGAAGGTAGTGGATATTTTCACTTGAACACGATCTGATAACACTTAAAACCATGAATATATATGGTTTTGATCATTCAATGGAAATGGAGAATCATCTTGAAGAAATTTTTTTTACAGATGTAATTTTTTAGAATATGGATTTCCCAAAATCTATGAAAAATGAGATTTTTCAGAATAACTTTTTGAGGAATCATATGATATCAGGGGTCTGCTTCAATGTTTTCAACAACAACAATTATCCTCTTATCTATGGTCATCAAAGTTATCATCATGCTAGATGAGGTATTTTTTTCAAAATCCATTTTTATCCCAGTTTTAAGAAAAGTAAGAAAATATATGTCTGATTTATCAAATTGAAAAATTCCATATAGCATGGTATACGAGCCACATAACTTGTTATGAAAACCATGTATGAACCAGAATCTCTAGGCAGATTATCCATCACAATGAAAATTATCCATTATTATGTGTTTTCTATCACTATGAAGAAATCATTCTTCCTCAAATAAAATTAATTAGTTCATAGGAATACTAGTTCACTGGTGGAAAGGCATTAGTATGTAGAAAGTATTATTCACAAAGGGAAATTGGAATGTGAGGATGGAAATCATGAAGTGAGATCAAGGCAATAATCAAAGCACTAGAGGGTCTCTAGGTGAAACTTTATTTAACTTGAAACATTTATAAGTATAGAACCTCCTCTAGGACAACATTCACTAGGAAAATCATTCAAATAGGTTGATTCGTTTCATAGAATTGACTCCTCCACATGATGATTGGACACCATTCCAATAGGGGGAATTTTCTAGGCCCGGTAAAATATGAAAATAACATGATAAATCTCCAGTGAATTTGAAATTTTTTTAATGGTTAAGGAATTAATAGAGTTTTAAATTAGTAAATTAACTAGAACCACAATGTGACCCATCACTGCCCCGCATAACACACACACTGTGTGGAATCGTCTCTCTACATGGTGCTAACTCAAATGATAAGAAACAATTTTTAGAGTTAGGTGGTGATATAATTCCCCTCAAAAATTACATTTTCATTTGCATTAAAAGGAAATGATTTAATTCCAATCATAAATGAATTTTTCATTTGCAGAATGAGACAACCTTTTTATTACCCAAAAAACAAAAAAAATGTTACTTGTATGATCTTTTATCACTTTACCTCATGGAATTATTTATGCTATGGGGACAACCACCTATCCATGGAGAATGGTTACTTACCATTCCTATAAATACCAAGTCATTAGTGAAATAAGAGAAGAGAAATACAAAAAACCAAGAAGATTGGAGAAGACTGTTGCTATTAATTCACCCACAATATACCATAGTGCTAACCTAAAAAGGTATACATTGTGAGAGAACCTATATGGCCACCTACAAAAGGTTTCCTTATTCCCAAAAAATATCTCCATGATGTACACACATTTGCGGGACACTTCATGCTTCCCAACCCTAGATAGGAAATTCCAGTATGCATAATGGATTATCCTTAGGTTCTTTTTCCCTTATAGACCTAATTATGTCTCCCAACATAGAATTTAGTCCCATATTGACTCCTTTAAGAATTTTCTATGTGTCTTCACGTATCTCCTTTGAGAACCCAAGAATTCATTCATTAATACCTCCTTTGAGGCCACCTGATTCATCTGTCCTAGGGACATGGAACACAAGCATTTCCCTTATCCTGTATAGCATTCATTTGGTAATCAAATCCCCATATTTAACCTCCCTAGTGGAATGTATCCTAATGTTTTTTGTTGACTTGAATTCTTTTGGTAATAAGGTTCCTGACCTTAGGGATGGTGGTGGATGGATTCTTGGGTCAAGAGATGACATCAGTTTCATGAAATGTGAAGAAAATCATATGACAGAACCCACATGTCGTACATCTCCTAACCCTCTTCCTCTCTTTCACCCATCAAAATGGGATGATTGGAGTATCTACCTTATATAATCATTCTTTTATTCAAACCCCAGTATTTCTTGTAGGGAATTCACTATGAATTCCATATCCTCACCCTCATCCACCTATGGACAAAAGGGATCGTATAGATTGTCAGATCTTCCACTTCCTATTTTTTCTCACACTGAGCATTACTCATGTGGGCTTAGAGGTTAGTGGTGATCATTGCATAGACACAATCAATTACCTATCTCAGTAGATATTAATTTTACTGATATTCCTCTTACCTGGACTGTAACGACCCGAAATTTTGAATAAATCTTGTTTCTTAATTTTATGTGTTATTTTATTTTATTTTTATACTCAACAAAAATGTTTCATTTGATAACATGAGTATAATTAAAATGATACCGTTGGGTTTTGACTGTTATATGACCATTGGTCAATATGACCGCTATAAACTAAACATTTTGATTATTGTCTCTAAATACAAGTAATCTTGGTTAATTATTATAGAAAGAAGATTCGATGGCCTCACCCAGTAGTATTGGACCGATCGAAGCCCATCTAACAGAACTTGAAAAGGAGGTAGCACCACTGGGCTTTGCTCTGGACCAAACCCAAGCCGAACTTCATCATGTGAAGCTAGAATGGAATCGCCTTTGCGAGAAGTTCAAACTAATAGAAATTACTACTCGTGCGATGTTGGCTGAGCCTCCATCAGATTCTCTCACCTTAGCACACCTTACACTTATGTCCTATGCTGGTGTGATAATGGGCTATGTAAGGAGACCGTAACTGCCTTGTGTAATCCTTTGTTTTAAATAAAAATTGGGATTTCTTCTTATGAAGTTTATGAATTTTCAAATGTCCGAATAAATATAGTATGCATATTTTTGGTGAATTTTAGAGAAAGGATATTTAAAAAAAATGTATATTTAAACCTTAAATAATTAAAAATGTGAAATGATTTTCAAAAAAATGGTCTTCTACAATTATGTTCAGTATGAAATTTAGAGTCTAATAAGATCAACTTGAGTTTTGATGAATAGTAAATTATGAATAGTGATTTTATGATTAGGATTAGTAATGTGTCCAAATGGATTAGTAATCTCACTTAAAGAAAGTATTAATATAATCTAGGCACCTTGATTATGTAATGTGATTCAATAAAATGGTTAAATAACGGTTTCATAAATTATTATTCAAGTATTAGTTTTTTCGAGTGAATAGTGTTTTTTAATTTAAAAATTAAATTAAAAATATTTAAAAAAAATTATTTTTATAAAATGGATTTCATTTTGAACTCAAAGCACCGATATTATGTTATGGTAATTTTTGGGGGTTTTTCTGAAAAATGAATTTTCAGTGAATAGTGTATTTATTTAAAAAATAAATTAAAAATATTTAGAAAATGATTTTTATAAAATGGAGTTCATTTTTGAAATCAGATCATTGATATTTGGTTAAGGTGAAATTTTGGGATCTTTCTGAGAAAGTTGAATTTTCAGTGAATAGTCAAAATACAGTTTTAGGGTTTCGGTATGTTTAATGACATCATAAATTTTTCATGGTGATTTCATGAGATATTTTGATGGTTGGCCGACCTAAGGTGATGGATATTTGTATTTGGGGCCCCATGTGGCCAAACTTATTGGGAAATATCATGGGAGAGCACATGGTTTTGAGAAAAGCACATGTGAGGTGTCCCTTGGCCATTAATGCCTTGTCCCCTCACTTTCCCTATAAATAACAAGCCCTCATCTCATCCTTTCGACTCCAAAACCATAATCAACGAAGTTATGGTCTCTTTACCTCCTAAGGAGTCCTCCCAAGGTGCCCCAAGCCCTCAAGGTCCAAACCATTGAGTTTTAAGAGTTACGTTTTAAGGTAAGGGGTCCGACCTCTCTCTTTCTTTTCAAGAAATATCTTTTTTGTAATTTCTTTTATGCTCCATGTTCTTATGTTAAAGGATGTTATTTTGTACTCCTCTTACTTCCATTTTCATGTTTATATGATTATATATCCCCTCTTACTCTCATCCTTTCGTTTTATGAAGTTTTAAGTGGCGTCGTTAGGCTGCCGGACTTTTTGTAACTGATTCTTTCTCCCTTCTCATTTTTCAAGATCTATTTTCATGTAAAGTATTTCAAGTTCCTTTTTATTATGTTGGGGTATCATATCTAAATTTATCATACTGATATTTTATGATATTATGATGAGAGACCCCATTTTATCTCTTCAATTCAGTATTTTGATGTTTTAAGTGGCGCCGTTAAGCTGCCTAATTTTTAGGAGATTCTTTCAACCTTCCCTTTTTCAAAGTTCTACTTTCATGTGAAGTCATTCATGTTCATTTTTATTATGTTGGGGTATGATCTCTATATCTATCATACTGGACTCTTATTTTCATATGATGAGAGACCCTATTTGATCTTTTCAATTCATTTTTGTTGATGTTTAAGTGGCGCCGTTAGGCTGCCGAATTTCTAAGGGGTTCTTTCACCCTTCTCGTTTTCAAGATCTAATTTAACATCAAGTATTTCAAGTTCCTTTTTATTATGTTGGGGTATGATATCTATATCTATCATACTGATCATTTATGTTCATATTATGAGAGACCGTATTTGATCTCATCAATCCATTTTTGGAAGTTTTAAGTGGCGCTGTTAGGCTGCCGAATTTCTAAGGGGTTGTTTCACCCTTCTCCTTTTCAAGATCTACTTTCATTTCAAGTCTTTCAAGTTACTTTTTATTATGTTTTGGTATGATATATATATCTATAATACTTATCATTAATGTTCATATGATGATAGACCCTATTTTATCTCGTCAATCCATTTTTGGATGTTTTAAGTGACGCCGTTAGGCTGCCGAATTCTCATAAGAGAAATCTTATTTTTGTCTTCCTTTCAAGATCTTCGTTTCATATGGTATATCATTCAAATTTCATTACCATGTTCTTAAATAATATATATTCTGTTCCCCTACTGTTTGATGTATCATTTTTTAGTGGGTGACCCATGTACCATCTCTTTTCAATGTGTTCTAAAACCATGTATCGTAGACGTTATGCTGCATAGTTTTCGTCTCAAAATGCCTCCCTCCTTATCTCAAAATTATTTTATGTTATTAAGTGACTACTAAAAGATCTTATTTATATAAGGGTATTCACATATATATCAAAATGTTCTATTTTAAATTCTTGGATTTACATACATGAACCCCGCTTTCCCTTCTTTGTGGGTGTAAAGTGACATAAAGATCATGTCTTTAAAGAAGTTTTTAAAACGTTATGATTATGAAATGAAACCCATTTATTTTATGCTATATGGGTTGTTTATGAAATGACTGATGATGATATATGTTGCTCACATGATAATAAAGACATGTCTAGGGTGCGTCCAGATAGCGCTCCAATGCATTGGGTAAAGACTTAATCTCTTGAGATGACTTTTTAGACTGATACCTTGGTGAATAACCTTTGTAATTTTTAATGACACCTTGGGGATGGACCTTGGTCAAACAAAATGATTGTCAATATTAAATGTTGTAGCCACATCTTCAAGTTATGAAAAATGTTATTTTTATTATGATATATCTCATGATTTCTTTCTCATGCCTTAAAGTTCTTTCCATGACCTTATTGAAGTATCTCAAGTTCGCATGTAAAATGTTTCTCTTGTTTCCCTTACTGGGCCTTCTGCTCACCCTTTCTTTTGATGTATGTCACCAGGCTATGAGATGCAGTAATGAACCTAGGATGAACATGAGGAGAAGCCTTTCAAGTGTTTAAGAAGAATGTTTTATGTTTTCTGGTTTTAAGTTCCTGGTTTCCAAGACACTAAACCTTAAAGATCCTCGGTTTTGTAAAATGTAATGAAAGTTTATGTGATAAAAAGGAGGGATGCTATAGTTGGTATCAAAGGATGGTTTAGTTATTTGTGGAAATTAGGATATGAAAAATTTAGGAAGAAGCCTATAGAAAAGTTTATATATAGGAAATATTCCTGGTATTTTGGTGAGTATTGAGTAAGGGGTTTCCAAGCAAATACATCTCTATCTGTATACGAGCAGGTAGAGGTGGCTCTCGCACAGATGTACATAGGGGTTAAACCTAAAAACACTGCTTTGAGCTAGACTCAAATGGGAAATGGTACACGACAACGGGCCTTGCTGCACTATTGGTTATGACACCCCCGGGGGATATTCTTTGGTAAATTCATAATCTTAGTATGAACCATTGTTAAAGGACACAGATAAAATAAAATAAAGATTCACATAAGAATATATGATCATGGATAACCTAGATGGGAACCTAGGGGATCACAAGTTAGGGTATACTTTTCTTCTACAAGTTATCCTTATATGCTTTAAGTTCCTTTTCATGATTATTAGCTATGTATTTAAGCCCCTAATTATAGTTTCTTATCTTAGTTCATGGTGGGAAATGGAAGAACATGTCCCAACAACCAATGTGATAGGAAATTCTACGATTGCCGTATTAATATGACAGAGATGATTAGGGGATTAAAAGATGATTATTATTTTGGAAGACGTTCACTATTTTGGGGACCCTATATGATCGAAGAAAATAGATTACTACGGTATTTTCATTGAGGAGTAAGGTTGACTTATATTTTGAAGAATTGATGAATTTATGGTGTACTTATTCTAATTTAGGTTACTTATGGGAATGATTAACCTATATTGGGTAAAATATGTTTAGGCTAGCTACTTTTTTTTATAAGATGTTGGGATTGGTTGATGTTGTTTGGAGATGAACAATGAAGTTTATTTGGAGAACTATGTTACCAAATTCTTCTTGTATTTGGGTTTCAATCTTAGTTTGGTTTATTTTGAGGAATTTTAAGGATCATTATTTATGGAATGGTCTATGATGAACTTTTTGTATTAACATGGAACTTTGAAGATTTAAAAGTAGTTTCCATTCCTATGGGATTCTTCCTTTTTGAAGAGTTGTTTAACCTTACCCTTTCTGTTTTTGGGATAATGTTTAAAGATAGAAGAAATAGATAGTTAATCTTTTGTGGATTACTTGATTCTCTTGAAGATGATTCTTTTGTTTTTATGAGACCAAGTAGTTTTGAATGCTCATAGTTTGGAGAAAAGATTAGTTTTGGTAGAAACTTATTAAAGGATGAAACTCAACATGAAGACAGGTATATTTTCTTATGCTTCTATTCTATGTAGTAAATGAATTCCTCAAAATTATGAAAAGGAACGTAAAACAAAAACGTTGTTGGTTTACGTTTCCTACTAGGTAATCAAAGACCGTTTACATACATCCTAAGTTTGGGATTTTCTTATTGTTTACTTTTCTCGTAATCATGTTTTCTATCACTCTCCCCCAGAACTTGACCATTTGTTTTTTCTTCCATGTCCATGTTTTCATACATGGAATCCTAGTATGGGTTAAATCGGGTGACGTTTTTACTTCCCTTTATTTCTTTTAAAGTAATTGTTTTACTTACTACTTTTCCAATGTGGGACTTTCAATGAAATTTCAAAACCCAATTTTAAAAATTTTGAGGATGCAATTTCTTAAGGGGGGAAGATTGTAATGACCCGAAATTTTGAATAAATGTTGTTTCTTAATTTTATGTGTTATTTTATTTTATTTTTATACTCAACAAAAATGTTTCGTTTGATAACTTGAGTATAATTAAAATGAGACCGTTGGGTTTTGACTGTTATATGACCATTGGTCAATATGACTGCTTTAAACTAAATGTTTTGATTATTGTCTCTAAATACAAGTAATATTTGTTAATTATTATAGAAAGAAGATTCGATGGCCTCACCCAGTAGTCTTGGACCAATCGAAGCCCATCTAACAGAACTTGGGAAGGAGGTAGCACCACTGGGCTTTTCTCTGGACCAAACCCAAGCAGAAATTCATCGTGTGAAGCTAGAACGGAATCGCCTTTTCGAGAAGTTCAAACTAATAGAAATTACTACTCGTGCGATGTTGGACGAGCATCCCTCAGATTCTCACACCTTAACACACCTTACACTTAGGTCCTATGCTGGTGTGATAAGGGGCTATGTAAGGAGACCGTAACTGCCTTGTGTAATCCTTTGTTTTAAATAAAAATTGGGATTTCTTCTTATGAAGTTTATGAATTTTCAAATGTCCAGATAAATATAGTATGAATATTTTTGGTGAATTTTAGAAAAAGGATATTAAAAAAAAATGTTTATGTAAACCTTAAATAATTAAAAATGTGTAATGAATTTTGAAAAATGGTCTTCTACAATTATGTTCAGTACGAAATTTAGAGTCTAATAAGATCAACTTGATATTTGATGAATACTAAATTATGAATAGTGATTTTATGTTTAGGATTAGTAATGTGTCCAAATGGATTAGTAATCTCACTTAAATAAAGTATTAATATAATCCAGGCACCTTGATTAAGTAATGTGATTCAATAAAATGGTTAAATAACGGTTTCATAAATTATTATTCAAGTATTAGTTTTTTCGAGTGAATAGGGTTTTTTAATTAAAAAATTAAATTAAAAATATTTAAAAAAATTATTTTTTTAAAATGGATTTCATTTTGAACTCAAAGCACAGATATTATGTTATGGTAATTTTTTTGGTTTTTTCTGAAAAAATGAATTTTCGGTGAATAGTGTATTTATTTAAAAAATAAATTAAAAATATTTAGAAAATTATTTTTATAAAATGGAGTTCATTTTTGAAATCAGAGCCTTGATATCTGATTAAGGTGAAATTTTGGGATCTTTCTGTGAAAGTTGAATTTTCAGTGAATAGTAAAAATACAGTTTTAGGGTTTCGGTATGTTTAGTGACATCATAACTATGTCATGGTGATGTCCTGAGATATTTTAAGGGTTGGTAGACATAAGGTGATAGATATTTGTATTGGGGTCCCCATGTGGCCAAGCTTAATGGGAAATATCATGGGAGAGCACATAGTTTTGAGAAAAGCACATGTGAGGTGTCCCTTGGCCATTAATGCCTTGTCCCCTCACTTTCCCTATAAATACCAAGCCCGCCTCTCATCCTTTCAACTCCAAAACCATCCTAAACGAAGTTATGGTCTCCTTACCTCCAAAGGAGTCCTCTTACAGTTCCCCCAAGCCCTCGAGGTCCAAACCTTTGAGTTTTAAGAGTTATGTTTTAAGGTAAGGGATCCGACCTCTCTCTTTCTTTTCCAGAAATCTCTTTTATGTAATTTCATTTATGATCCATGTTATTATATTAAAGAATGTTCTTTTATACTCATATTACTTCAATTTTCATGTTTATATGATGAGTGATCCCCTCTTACTCTCATAATTTAGTTTTATAAAGTTTTAAGTGGCACCGTTAGGCTGCCGAAATTTTTGTAACAGATTCTTTCTCCCTTCTAATTTTTCAAGATCTATTTTCATGTAAAGTATTTAAAGTTCCTTTTTATTATGTTGGGGTATGATATCTAAATTTATCATACTGATATTTTATGATCATATGATGAGAGACCCCATTTTATCTCTTCAATTCAGTATTTTGATGTTTTAAGTGGCGCCGTTAGGCTGCCTAATTTTTAGGGGATTCTTTCACACTTCTCTTTTTCAATGTTCTACTTTCATGTCAAGTCATTCATGTTCATTTTTATTATGTTGGGGTATTATCTCTATATCTATCATACTGGACTCTTATGTTCATATGATAAGAGACCCTATTTGATCTTGTCAATTCATTTTTGTTGAAGTTTAAGTGGCGCCGTTAGGCTGCCGAATTTCTAAGGGGTTCTTTCACCCTTCTCATTTTCAAGATCTAATTTCACATCAAGTCTTTCATGTTCCTTTTTATTACGTTGGGGTATGATATATATATCTATAATACTGATAATTTATGTTCATATTATGAGAGACCCTATTTGATCTCGTCAATCCATTTTTGGAAGTTTTAAGTGGCGCCGTTAGGCTGCCGAATTTCTAAGGGGTTCTTTCACCCTTCTCGTTTTCAAGATCTACTTTCATGTCAAGTCCTTCAAGTTAATTTTTATTATGTTGTGGTATGATATCTATATCTATCATACTTATCATTTATGTTCATATGATGAGAGACCCTATTTTATCTCATCAATCCATTTTTGGATGTTTTAAGTGACGCCGTTAGGCTGCCGAATTCTCATAAGAGAAATCTTATTTTTGTCTTCCTTTCAAGTTCTTAGTTTCATATGGTATATCATTAAAATTTCATTACCATGTTCTTAAATACTATATATTATGTTCCCCTACTGTTTGATGTATCATTTTTGAGTGGGTGACCCATGTCCCCTCTCTTTTCAATGTGTTCTAAAACCATGTATCGTAGACGTTATGCTGCATAGTTTTCGTCTCAAAATGCCTCCCTCCTTATATCAAAATTATTTTATGTTATTAAGTGAATACTCAAAGATATTATTTATAAAAGGGTATTCACATATATATCAAAATGTTCTATTTTAAATTCTGGGATTTACATACATGAAACCCGCTTTCCCTTTTCCGTGGGTTTAAAGTGACATAAAGATCATGTCTTTAAAGAAGTTTTTAAAACGTCATGATTATGAAATGAAACCCATTTCTTTTATGATATATGGGTTGTTTATGAAATGATTGATGATGATATATGTGGCTCACATGATTATAAATACATGTAAATGGTGCTCCCAAATAGCGCTCCAATGCATTGGGTAAAGACTTAATCTCTACAGATGACTTTTTAGACTGATACCTTGGTGAATAACCTTGGTAATTTTTAATGACACCTTAGGGATGGACCTTGGTGAAACAAAATGATTGTCAATATTAAATGTTGTAGCCACATCTTCAAGTTATGAAAACTGTTATTTTTATTATGATATATCTCATGATTCATTATCATGACTTAAAGTTCTTTTCATGACCTTATTGAAGTATCTCAAGTTCACATGTAAAATGTTTCTCTTCTTTCCCTTACTGGGCCTTCTGCTCACCCTCTCTTTTGATGTATGTCCCTAGGTTATGAGATGCAGTAATGAACCTAGGATGAATATGAGGAGAAGTCTTTCAAGTGTTTAAGAAGAATGTTTTATGTTTTCATGTTTTAAGTTCCTGGTTTCCAAGACACTAAACCTTCAAGATCCTCGGTTTTGTAAAATGTAATGAAAGTTTATCTGATAAAAAGGTG
Source organism: Viscum album (assembly GCA_963277665.1). Lineage (NCBI taxonomy): Eukaryota > Viridiplantae > Streptophyta > Magnoliopsida > Santalales > Viscaceae > Viscum > Viscum album. The sequence goes on along the minus strand of OY728152.1, from coordinate 1,373,760,799 downwards.
GGATGCTATATGGATAGGGACCACCTATTCAGTATTATCCTCAACCATAGTATCACCACCATAAAGGGCCATTCTCCCAATGAGTAACCAAATGATCCTCATACATAGGTGTAAGCCCAAACTTGTTGAATAATGTGGGACTTTATTACAATATAAACATGATATTAAAAAAGATTTCCAGAAGATAAAATCCATCAGAAAAAATTCACCCTAATATGTTCTGGGACATATTATCATTAGATTCATATCCATCAGAGGAGGTTACATCCTTTCAAGATCCTAAGGGCCACTTCACCATAGGTCCCACACCATTTTAACTAGGTCCATTCCAATCAGATATCCTTTCCACATGACATTAAACTACACGGTCTAGTCCTTTTCACATGAACATAAAAGGAATGATTTGTCCATTTAAGTGGAAAAAAACGTTGTGGGTTTTGATTCCTCTCCAGAGGATATATATGACGCCCATATTAAGTTCCTGATCCTAACATCAAAACATCTCTCATTTTCCTAGATTATGATAAATATCATATCACCCCACTGTATGGATTGAAGATGAAATGATGATAATAAATGACATAAGAATCTCTTATCCTTCAAAATGGTACAATTAATGGAGAAACTCAGATAAATACATACATAAATCTATATCGATAGGGAACCTAAGATACATACAAATATTTATAAATATAGTACATGTTAACAATCAATTTTTAATATATGTTCAACCCATTTTACATTTATGATTTAATAACGAATTCATGAATATGTCTTAAATCTATAAGAGAGTTATAAAATAGTCTATAATTTTCCCAGAAATGGTGTGATGATCTTGACATCCCTTCCTCTCAAACAAAATTATCCCAATTGTTGTTGGAATCATTTACCAATGAAAAACATCCTTTTGAAAGTCAATTCAAGAAACATCGGGAATAAGGGAACCATTGGGTGTTTCTAGTTCCACGAATGCGGACCATTGGAAACCACCCTAAAAGGGATACAAAATAGTACTCTATCAAATATCCCTATCCAATGAGTACCAACACATATCCTTGTGATAGGATTTATATATTGAATAATGTTCCTTGACATATAGCAATGTTACTATGAATTTTGATGATATAAAGTCTAAAAGTTATGGGAAACCCTTACATATTTCCTAGTTCATAGAGAAACCATTCGATATTACCTTTACCACATATAAAACATTACATATCTCTATTAGGATCTAGGAAACAATTATATATTATAGTCCATGTACCCTTACATAAAATGGAGTATTCCAATTTTTCTCCTTTTACTAGAATTCCAAAACTCATCATTAGCAACCTAAAACCGACTTCAAACACCATCAAATATCTCCAGTCTACCTAAAAATATTTTCAACACCTAAAATTAATTCTACAAAATTTCCAATGAATCTCACATATGTTTGAAAAACATAAAATATTCATTCAAAAATCAAATGGGTTCTTCAATCATGATACATATTTTGTTTGTTTTTATGAAATTATATTATTATTAAATACATATTATATATATATAACCGATAGAATATATATAAATAATATAATAAAATATATGTAAATTATAAATTTTTATATATAACTCATATAACATTATATATATATATATATATATTAACTAAAAAAACATATATTAACTCAATAATATTTTTGGAGCTTAGCACATAACATTATGGATACTCTACAAAACATAAAAAAACACAAAACATTTATGTAACCTAAAATTGTATATATAACCCAAAAAATATATAAAATCCATATAAAACAATATATAACTCACATAACATATAATAATTCAATAATATGTTTTGTTACATGACATAGAACATTAATGTTAACAGAACACAAAACACTTATATATCGTAGATAATATATATATATACAACATATAGAACATAAAATATAACCCACACAACCCATATATAACCCACAAAATATAATATATATTTCATTGATCATATCGTATATATATAATTATATAAAATATATAACATATATTAACTCAATAATGTATTATGTGAGTTAGTAATAAATATTATGATTTCTACACAAAACATAAGAAAGCATTGAACATTTATATAACTCATAAAACATATGTATAACCCATAAAATTTGATATACATGAGACAATTAACATAATAAAAAATATATATATATATATATATAATCCACAAAATATATATTAACACAGTAATATATTCCATGACTTAGTATAGATCATTATGGTTGTTGCATAAAATATAACAAAACACATAACAGTTATATAATTTACATAACATACATGTTAAACAAATATCATAAATTAGTCATAAAACACACACACAAAGGTATATATATAACCCAAAAAACATATATTAACTCTAAAATTTGTTATGTTACATAATAAAAAAATTAATTCTACAACAAAAAATATATAAAACCTAAAATATTTAATATGTGATGTAAAGAAAATATAAATATATGAAATATCACACAAAAAATATACATTGTGATATAGTATATAGAACATAAACCACACTCATAGAACATAGGTAAAACATAACCCCATAATCATGATTTTTTAAACACATGATGTTTTTAAATAAATTTAAAATATGATAGAAACATATGTTGTGGAAAAGGAATACCATATTATAGATATTAAAATAAAAAATGAACAAATAAAGAACCTGAAAAAAATTAAACATAAGATAACATTTAATTATTTTCATTAATTTATTATTTTTTTAATGAATTATTATTTTATGGTCTGTTAAATTTAAATTTGAAAAACATAAAATATAGGCATATACCATATATTATTTGTACATTTACTAAAAGAATGATCTATGATATTTTTAAATAATGGCACCAAATTTTTATTAATTAAATAATGAATTAAATAAAATTTTGATTTTAGGTTTTAATATTTATATTATATAACTATACATCATAGTATTTAAATTTATTATTTTTTATAAATAATTTCATATATACATTGTAATGTTAGATTTTAATGTGAAATCCAAAAAATATTATTTTCTATGATAGAGTGTGGAATAACTGATCCTTGTAAACTAAGAAGGTTTTACCTGAAATTTGATAATTGTAGATGTTTTATTTTTCTGTTATTTATTTTATTTTTGCGTTATATGTTATATATTTAATTTAGGTTTTAATTTCCATTATGATCATAATTATATTTTCTGATTTATAATTATCTAAATATACATTTTTGATATAAATTATTTTATTTGTTTTTAGGTAAAAAATATTTTAGGACTTCTCTGATATTATATTCTTATTAATTATTTTCAACATTGAGTTAAAATGAACCACAATATACTATTGAAATATTATTTTTTTAATGTCGTATTTATTTCCTAGTACTTAGATTAGAATATAGAGATCTGAAGCTTGACGTACATGGACATTACATTACTTTTGCGGAATACTAAATATATAACAAAACCAGACACCAAAGTACCGTAATAGTTTAGTGTATTTGGAGACTCATAACATAATCTTCTAATTGTGGTGAAAGGTCTTCAACATCTCCCACAAAGATCTTCCCCTTTTTGTTTTCTTACCTAAAACCTTTCTTTAAAACTTAGGTAAAAGAAAACATATAAAGGGTGATCTCAAATTCTATATAATGGTAAGCATGGATAAAATAAAATAAATCGTATACAATTGAACTTAAAAACATGAACATAATGTTTAAACATCAAAACCTTGAGCAATGACATAAAACATGGCAGTATATAAGGCATAGATCATAAAAAAACATTAATCATGATAAAATAGAATGGGAATAAAACATGTGATTTTGGAAACCATTACGCACATGATATTATTTCCATAGTAGCCAAGACATTGCTGCCAAGACCATGTTAGTGGACAAAGCCCCTTTCTGTATCGAGTTCACTTCTCATTCCAGTCCTGAAACACTGAACTTTATTAACTTACTGTTCCAGCCATGTCTATCTAATGAGATATAAATCTTTACCCAATGCATTGGAGGGATATATAGGTCCCACCCATCTCATAATGAAATCATTCTTACTTGTTCCACAACATAAAATTAAATCATTCATCATAACCCAAAGAATAAAATTGGTTTCATAAACACCATCCCATCATAACATAATCCATATAAGACAAATGGATATGATTTCATCATAAGAATAATAAAACCATGTAAATAATGGAGAAATTATACTTGAAACATACACATATGAAATAATTTAATCTTATATGGAAAATGGTTTTTATAAAACACTTGAAATGAATTCTTGAGGAAAATATCATTTCTTATTCAAAATAATTTTCTTTTCACAAAATTCCATGACATTCTAAAAGAAAAGGGTTTTGTTGAAAATAATCATGCAATCTTGTAGAGTACGCTTTATGAAAATAAGGCATTACAAAACCATAAATATCCGTTCATTCTGTATAAGTTAAAAAAACACTCTCCTCGTACTTTTGTTGGAAAAGTCAAAAAGTTCTTCATAGGGTAAACAAAAGACATATTCTTTCGATAACTCAATGTAAAAGTAAACTAGGGGTCAAAAAGACTTTAAACATACATGGAATAATATTGAACACTTTATGAAAATCATTTTTATGGACATGGATAAAAATATAACCCCAGTAAATACTTACGAATAACAATCTCGGATAAGAATGAGATTGGAATAATAATCCCTTAAAAATATCTTTTTGTAAATAAAATAGATTACTTATGTGTATATAAGGTCACATAAGGAATTTATAAATACATGATAATATATAAAAATTAATTTCCCACATAATAAAAGAATGACATAAACAAGAAAGTGAAGATCAACCCAAAGAACAGAAATTGGGTTAAGAAGTTCCCTTACCTTACGTCTGATATACTTCGTATGTATCCGAACCTCCTGTATAATAATTTAAATAATGTCAATGACTTATTACAAAATCATATTCATTGTTATGATATCATATATGGTTCACTTGTGACTTTATATTACCCATTCCTGTGTAAATTCCATGTTAAAGCATCATTTTGGGTAAAATCGTTTCATTTGTCGTACGTGTTTCGACTTGTTGTTCTTGATGTTATTACATATATACAGATTTAAATAATTCCAGAATGTAAAACATGATTTATATATAATATATATTCATCAATATATATATATATATATATATGATAGATTGATAAATGGAAAGAAATACACCGTTCATGGAGACGGTAGGCCGTACGTACACATGAACGCTGTTTTCGTTTCCTTATAGAATTGAATTGAATTAAGTAGATGACATACATATATATACATATAAATAAATATAGTATAATTATTATGTCATATATTTCATTATTAATCATTATGTATACTTTATAATCATTCATGAATGGTTAACATGGAGAATGAATCTCATCGCGTTGTGGAGACGATAGTCCGTACGTATGCATGAGCGATGATATCATTCCCAGGATCGTGTAATTGTATTGAAGTGTATGTATAATATTTCATAATCAGTATAAATTTAAAATAATCATATATAGTAATTTATTTACACCATTATACCCATCCAAGTAAGGTGGTGGTCGAAAACATATTACACCACGGTGTGGTGACTGTATTCCGTACGTACGCACGCGCAATGATTTCATTTTTCATAGGATGGATAGAAGGTGAAATAAGGTTTTTTGATATTTATAATAACATATAAGTATATAATTAATACTGATGTTATTACTTCATAATGAGAAAACTAAATAAGAAGAAGTAGAAGAAGAAATAAACTTGAGAGAATCGGAAGAAGAGATTACCTGTTCTTCGACGCACCTCCTTTAAGCTTCCTTTTAAGGAAGTGGAGTTGGTCTTTTCAGAAGAAAAGAACCCCCAGAATGTTTCTAGGGAAGTGGAGAAGAGAAATGGGAAGCGGTTGTCCAGGCATAAAGGCTCAAAAGGGTGTGAAGAGAAGAGGGAAGGGGTGACCTTTTATAGGGGAGGAGAGGGGCACCTTTTGAAAAACATAAAATATTATTTTATAATAAAGTTATATTCTATTTTTAATAGCTCCAAATTGATTTATTTCAAAGATAAGGTGGGGATGGGTCTAAATCCTCTCAAAAAATAGATTTTAGAGAGGTTTTGGGCATATTATTAACCTTATCTTTTAGTTTTAACTCTTAGTTAATTAGATTGACATTTACAATGTCACTTTGTATTTTTATATTTAATAGTTAATAAACATACCATATAAATCTAAGATACCCCCAAGTGGTCCATTAATGATAAAACTATCACGATATAAGTATCATAGCCTAACCTTATATTTTTAGGAATATAATAACAATTAACAATATAATATTTGTTTTAAAATTATTTTATGTCAAATTTGACACTATTTGGTAATTGATTTTTTTGAAAACCATATCAACATGATTAGTTCAAAAAACGTTAATTAAATCAATACTAACATGTCATATTAACCAATAAAATTAGTGTAATTAATAAAAAGTCTCAAAGTACATTTATCTTGGTATTTATAACATTAATTATGTTAATATTTCATTAATAAGATAATTACTGCATCATCATTGTGTCACAAATAACTGAAATTATTTAATTTTTAAAAATTATAAATAAATCACCATTAGGTAGGAAATAGTTTTATCTTTCTAATGAATATTTATTTTCGAATTTATCTTTTGTATAAACCTATATTAAAAATGAAATAGTAATTATACATTGATTTTAACTATTTTAACCTTTCTTTAAATAAATTAATAATAAATGTCCTAATCTAATCCAAGTGGTCCTAAATGGTCATATTTTATTCCTAATGTTGTTTTTGGTCGAATTACACTTATCCAAAATAATTAGGACATGTTTTAGGGTAATAATAATATTATTTTTATCCTTAATTACCCTATTTACTTTTAACCGTGCTAAATAAAAGTAAAAAGTTACTATTCACCAAAAATTATTTTCATCTCATTGAACCAAATTTTATTCCTTAATATTAACCATGTCTCTCGGATTTTTGAAATTCCACTCACAGAAGCGGTAAAATTATGTTTTATATAAGTTTTCAAAAAGCTCCTAGGAGGTAGGTAAAATACGGTGAAAAGTTCAATACAATTTTTTTGTGTCTAAATTTATTATAAAATGACTACAATGAATTAAATTGAACTTATATAGGTATTATGTATCAATTTTGACCTAAAATAAATTTAAATAAAATAAATATTTATTTAAATAAAAAGTCAGTTTTTAAATAGTAACCCAATGTTTTCACTATTCATCAAAAAATGAATGTTTTCAGAAAAACAACAAAAATTCACCCGAGGCTAATTTCGATATTCCAAATCCAAAAATGAAGTCCATTTTGAATGATACAATTTATAAAAATTCAAAAAGTGGGTATTACTATTCATAACAGCTAGTTTATATAATATTTTAATAACATATCATTGTTTAGTGAAACTCGATATTACGTACAACACACGCTATCATGGAAGGCTGCAATTGCGTATAAAGCAAGCCAAGTCAGGGATGCATGTGGTGAAATCTTCTTTTTGTGTAGCGTACAACACAAGACATCAATAAAATTAAAAATAATATTTTTCATAAAATCTCAGGGTGTTACATTCTACCCCCCTTAAAATGAATTTCGCCCTTGAAATTCTTCGGGGTTATAAATGGTTTACTACTCGAAAGTTTCTTTAATAGAAACCCACATCACAAAAAGGAATACCAAAACCAATCTTTAAAAACTAATGTATGAAACCTAATGGTTACCCAAATTAACTAATCATTGGGGTTCTATATAGGAGAACATAGGTAAAAATATGGATATGGAAGAGAAATATAACCATCATGTTCTGATGGAGAGTGGTAGAGAACATGGATATGAAAAATCCAACAATCACAAACCCATATATTTGTGATGATATAAGGTACCATCTGATTAATCAGATATAAGGGCAGTTGGAAAACATTTTTGGTTCTCAAGATCATTTCCTTAATGTTTTAGAAGAAATACTTTCTTGATTTTGGTACAGTCTCACAGTTGGTCATTCCTTGGACAATTTACACTTCATCTCTTAAATAAATTAAGTTGAATTTTTCATTCTTGAAGTGTTAGTAGATCATGTGATAGAATGATGGGTCATTCCATCTGTATCAAACAAAAGGTTAGAAAAAGATATCCAAAATACATAAGTCCATCTATAGTGATGTTAATCGTATATGGTTACTAAAATGGACTTATAATTCATAGATCATACTGCTTAATATAATAAAACTAGTTTCTACTAAACATGGACTTCCTGTAGGCTAGTGGTAGGCGATAAAGGCCTGTCGCACTTCAGTTGTGGGTTCGATTCCCACAACCTTGTCCGATGCGACGGGTTGTCTCCCATTCTGCAGGTTGTCCATTTTTATAAAACTACATTATAATAACATTCCTACAATAAAATAGAAAAAAATACTATCTTATGTCTAACTTAATTCATTAAAATCTTTAAGCTTATCCAAAATACTTCTGTCCAAGCTTATAGTATAAAGAAAACAATTACTAGAAATTCCATCTACTGAGCATGTGAATACCATCATTTATCCCCCATATATCATACGATATATCCTGTTGGTCACATCCCAAACCTATGAATACCTTAATCATGTATTATCTTGAACCATAGTGAAAACATGAATGCTGTCACACGGTAACTCTTTTCATATAACAAATTCCCAAAAACTCTATATACTCAAACCATGATATCACTTTTTCCTTATATTAGTCATGAGCTCATTAATACTATCAAACATTTGATTATCTATTTATCCCTTATTTATGCACATATCATCTGCTTTTAAAAATATTGGAATCACTTTTCATGGTTACCAGTACCATATAATTATCAAAAAACACAATAAACCATTACATAGATATTCCAATGTTCCATAATACTATAAATGAGTTTCCCCAACATTATTTTGGAATCCGTTTATATTAACACATAATCATTCCACCACATCGTTGTCATACTCAACATTGCTAATAGTGATCGCATGTGACTTCCCATTGTCCTTTTCCTTAAGAGGTTGCTCACGTTGATCATCATTAACCCTTGGATTGGGGCATTGATTAGCATAATGCCCAATTTCCTTGCACTTGAAGCATTGAAGTGTTAGTGGAGAATTCTATGTAGTTTTTTCTCTATTCACATCATTAGCAACCTTTTTCCCATTAATTGGAAAATCAACTGCTCGATGACATTTTTTCCACACTTAAAACATTGTCTAGTCCCTTTAAGATAATCTCCACCATGTTTATTTCCACACTTTGAGCATAAAGAAACATTTGTCTTCTTTTCACCATTATTCTGAGATTTTCTCATTGAACTCCATCTTTCTTTTCCTGCCAAAACCATGAGATGGATATGTAACACCAACTTCCATTTATACCTTGATAGCACAACGCACAATTTCTTCATAGGTACTGAAGTCTTTTATATCTAATGCCCTTAGAAGACATAGTTTTAAGCCACTAAAGAATTGATCAACTTTAATTTCAGGTTGTATGATAAAGCCAAATTCATACCATGTAAGTCTTGTAAAATTTTCTTCGTATATACCAACCGATTAATCATCCTTCTGCTTAATCTGAAGAAACTACTTTTCCATCTTTGTTCGAAGAATATGAAGGAAGTACTTACTGAAAAACAAGGTCTTGAACTCGTCCCATTCCATGGATTCAATTTCATCTTGGGGCCTTGTATTCTTAATTAGAGTCTACCACTGGTCTGCTTCACCTTCTAAAGGGTAAACATCTAAAATGCCTTTTTCATGTTCTGAATAGGGAAGTATGGAAAATATCTTTCCAATGGTACTGATCCATTGTTCAGAAACAACTGGATTAAAAGACCCATTGAAAGACAGTGGACTTTGCCTAATGAAGGACTCAATAGAATATTGTTCCCTTCTCTGATCATTTGGAAATACAGAATGATTCATAGTTTTTGTTAGTATAGAAATAAGATTTTTCACTCCATCTTCCATCAGATTTGGTTTCTCGGGAGGAAAATCATTGCATTGTCCATTACATTGATCAACACGGTTCCTTCGGGTTCCAGACATCGTCTAGAACCCAAAAAGAACAGTGTGAGAGGCAAAAATCATGCTAGGAAAACAACATAATAAAAGGGGAGTACCTTCAATATAGAACAACTTAGGTTTAATTCTAATATCGTTACCATAATTCTAGGACTATAACCTATACTTATACTAATCCTTAAGGACATCCCTAGACATACATAGAAATATCTCTAGGGATCTCACTAATGTTTTCAAATCCTAGTTTCCAAAGGTTAACTAAACCTTTTCTCTGATACCAACTGTAGAGGCCCAAAGATTGACGTACATGGACATTACATTACTTTTTCAGAATACTTAATACATAACGAAAATAGACACACAAAGACTGTAATAGTTTAGGGTATTTGGAAACTCGGAACATAATCTTCTAATCGTGGTGAAAGATCTTCAACATCTCCCCTAAAGATCTTCCCCTTTTTGTTTTCTTACCTAAGACCTTGTTTTAAATCTTGGGGAAAAGAAAACATATAAAGGGTGAGCTAAAATTCTTAGTAAGGGTAAGCATGGATAAAATAAAACAAATCATATACAATTGAACATAAAAACATGAACATAATGTTTAAACATCAAAACCTTTAGAAATGACATAAAACATGGAAGTACATAAGAAATAGATCATAAGGTAACATTAATAATGATAAAATAGCATGGGAATAACACATGTGATTGTGGTAACCATTAAGCACATGATATTATTTCCATATTTTCCAAGGAATTGATGCCAAGACCATCTTAGTGGACAAATTCCCTTTCTGAATCGAGTTCACTCCTCATTCCAGTCCTGTAACACTAAACCAGATTAACTTACCATTCCAGCCATGTCTATCTCATGAGATATACATATTTACCCAATTCATTGGAGGGAGATATATGTCCCACCCATCTCATAATGAAATCATTCTTACTTGTGCCACAACATAAACATAAATCATTCATCATAACCCAAAGAATAAAAATGGGTTTCATAAACATCATCCCATCATAACATAATCCATGTAAGGAAAATGGATATCATTTCATCATAAGAAGAATCAAAACATGTAAATAATGGAAAAATTATACTTGAAACATACACATATAAAACAATGTCATCTTAGATGGAAAATGGTTTTGATAAAACACTTGAAATGAAATCTTGAGGAAAATATCCTTTCTTATTCAAAATCATTTTCTTTTCACAAAATGCCATGAAATTTTAAAGGAAAATGGTTTTTTTGAAAATAATCATGCAATCTTGTAGAGTAAGATTCATGAAAATGAGGCATTATAAAACCTTAAAAATCTGTTCATGCCGTATAAGTTAAAAAAACATTCTCCTCGTACTTTTGTCGGAAAAGTCAAAAAGTTATTCATAGGGTAAACAAAAGAAATATTCTTTCCATAACTGAATGTAAAAGTCAACTAGGGGTAAAGAAGACTTTAAAATTATATGGAATAATATTTAACACTTTATGAAAAACATTTTTATGGACATGGATAAAAATATAACCCCTGTAAATACTTACAAATAACAATCTCGGATAAGAACGAGATTGGAATAATAATACCTTACAAAGATCATTTTTTAAATAAAATACATCACTTATGTGTATATAAGGTCACAGAAGGAATGTATAAATATATGATAAGATATAAAAATTCATTTATCACATAATCAAAGAACGACATAAACTAGAAAGTGAAGATCAACCCAAAGAACAGAAATTCGGTTAAGAAGTTCCCTTACCTTGCGTCCGATATGCTTCGTATGTATCCGAACCTCCTGTATAATGATTTAAATAATTTCATTGACTTATTAAATAATCATATTAATTTTTATTATATCATATATGGTTCACTTATGACTTTATATTACCTGTTCTTTTGTAAATTCAATGTTAAAGCAGCATTTTGGGTAAAATCGTTTCACTTGTCTTACGTGTTTCGACTTGTTGTTCTTGATATTATTCTTATATACTGATTTAAATAATTCCAGAATGTAAAACATGATTTATATATAATGTATATTCATCATATACATATATATATATATATATATATATGATAGATCGATAAATGGAATGAAATACACCGTTAATGGAGACGGTAGGTCGTACGTACGCATGAACGCTGTTTTTGTTTCCTTATGGAATTGAATGGAATTAAGTAGATGGAATACACATATATATACATAAATCCTGTATCATTATTATGTCATATATTTCATTATTAGTCATTATTTATACTTCATAATCATTCATGAATGGTTAACATGGAGAATGAATCTCATCGCGTCGTGGAAATGGTAGTCCGTACGTACGCACGAGCGATGATATCATTCCCATGATCGTGGAATTGTATTGAAGTGTATGTATAATATTTCAGAATCAATATAAATTTACAATAATCATATATAGTGATTTATTTACACCATTATACCCATCCAAGTAAGGTGGTGGTCGAAAACAGATTACACCACGACATGGAGACGGTATTACGTACGTAGGCACGCGCGATGATTTCATTTTCCGTAGGATGGATAGAAGGTGAAATAAGTTTTTTTAATATTTATAATAAAATATCAGTATATAAGTAATACTGATGTTTTTAATTCATAATTATACAACAAAATAAGAATAAGTAGAAGAAGAAAGAAACTTGAGAGAATCGGAAGAAGAGATTACCTCTTCTTCGACGCACCTCCTTTAAGCTTCCTCTTAAGGAAGTAGAGTTGGTCTTTTGAGAAGAAAATAAGCTCAATAATGTTTATAGGGAAGTGGATAAGAGAATTGGGTAGGGTTTTCCGAGTTTCAAGGCTCAAAACGGTGTGGAGAGAAGAGGTAAGGGGTGCCATTTTATAGGGGAGGAGAGGGGCACCCTTGGAAAAACTTAAAATATTATTTTATAATAAAGACATATTCGGTTTTTAATATCTCCAAATTGATTGATTTAGATGATAATGTGGGGAGGGGTCTAAATACTCTCAACCAATAGATTTTAGATAGTTTTGGGTCATTATATTAACCATATCTTTTAGTTTTAACTCTTAGTTAATTAGATTGACATTTACCATGTAACTTTGTATTTTTATATTATATAGTCAATAAACAAACCATATACCTCCAAGTGACCCCCAAGTGGTCCATTAATGATACAACTATCATGATATAAGTATCTTTTCCAAACCTTAGATTTTTATGAATATAATAACAATTAATAATATAATATTTGTTTAAAAAATTATTTTATGCCAATTTTGACACTATTTGGTAATTGATTTTTATGAAAACCATAACAACACGATTAGTTAGAAAAAAGTTAATTAAATCCATAATAACATGTAATATTAACCTATAAAATTAGTGGAATTCATAAAAAGTCTCAAATTAAATTTATTTGGGCATTTATAACATCCATTATGTTAATATTTCATTAATAAGATAATTACTGCATCATCATTGTGTCATAAAAAACATAAATAATTTAATGTCTAAAAATTATAAATAAATTACCATTAGGTAGTAAATCTTATCAGATTTTTAATGAATATTTATAGTCGAATTTATTTTATGTATAAACTTATATTAAAAATGAATTAGTTACTAAACTTTGATTTTAACTATTTTAAAACTTCATTAAATAAATTAATAATAAATGTCCATATCAAATCCAAGTGGACCTAAATGGTCATATTGTCATCATAAAGTTGTTTTTGGTCGAATTAAACTTATAAAATAGAATTAGGACATGTTTTAGGGTAATAATAATATCATTTTTACCCTTAATTAACCTATTTACTTTTAACCGTGGTAAATAAAAGTAAAAAGTTACTATTCACCAAAAATTATTTTTATCTCATTGAACCACATTTTAGTCCTTGATATTAACACTGTCTCTCGGATTTTCAAAAATCCACTCATAGAAGCGGTAAAATTAAGTTTTATGTATGTTTGCAAAAAGCTCCTAGGAGGTAGGAAAAAGACAGTGAAAATTTCAATAAAATTTTTATATATCGAAAATTATTATAAAATGACTCCAATGAATTAAATTGAAATTATATATGTATTATGTATCAATTTTTACCTAAAATAAATTTAAATAAAATAAATAATTATTTAAATAAAAAGTCAGTTTTTAAATATTAACCCAGTGTTTTAATTATTCATCAAAAAATGAATGTTTTCAGAAAAATACCAAAAATTCACCCTTGGCTAATTTCGATATTCTGAATCCAAAAATGAAGTCCATTTTAAAAGATAAAATGTATAAAATTTCAAAAAGTGCGTATTACTATTCAGAACGGCTAGTTTATATAATATTTTAATAACATATCGTTTTTTAGTGAAACTCGATTTTGCGTGCAACACACGCTATCGTGGAAGGTCGCGATTGCGTGTAAAGCAAGCCAAGTCAGGTATGCATGTAGTGCATGCTCCTTTGGGTGTAGCGTACAACACAAGACATCAATAAAATTAAAAAGAATATTTTTCATAAAATCTTGGGGTGTTACATAGAAGGTATGAAAAGTAATAATTAAAATATAAAAAAATACACATTTATAAAATAAATTAAATGTTTATAAATTTTTTATAAATGGAAATAAATTCATTTTATGGTAAAAGAGAGATTTTTTTTAAAAATTTCTCTTATAAATACAATGTGTTTTTATCTCAATAAATTAAATTAATCTCTATTGATGAATGATTGCAATTAAATTTGTAAATAATATTTGATATAAAATATTTAATAAAACATAAATGTTTTTTTACTAGGAATGTAATCATAATAAATATGGGTTTTTCTTAAATATACATTTGTATAAAAACTATTTTTGTTATGTTTTACACAGTTATTTAAAAAATTAATTTCCACCACTTATAGAAATAAGATTTGGTAAAATTTATTAAAAATTTGGAATCCTACTAATAAATATTATTTTGTTTTTTGAATCTATTTTTTTTCAATTATTAATAGTTACTCTGCTAAAAATATTATTACAATTGTTGGGTTAAAAGGGTTAAAAGAGGGGTTAACCTAAGAGATACATTTTAATATATCACAATAATAATTATTTAATTTTACTGGTTAATGGTATTTCAACTTTATACCTCTTATATTTGATTGTTCTTTTATTTTAGAGCCACTTGAACTGGGTAATACATATATTATATAATTATGTTTCATGTATTTACAAGTTTTCCACCCACATCACATATAAAAGAGAACCTCATATCCTATATTCTACAAACCAATTTAGAAATTTAGATCAACCAATATCTAACCAAATATTACCATTAATCTCTTATCCATTACCTTGAGGTGATGTTCTTCCTAAAATACTAATCCAAGAATCCTTAAGGTTCTTTTCAAAGGAGGATACTTGAAGAAGATGTACATGTTCTTAATGATATATTTAATGTTTATTTACTTTTAAACATACTTTAAGTGTTAAATAATAATCCTGACATGATTTTATTAGTATATTAATTATACATATAGGTTTTTATGTTTATGGTATAACCATGTTCTATATCTTTCCTATCTATTGGAAAATGATCAGGTCTCTCATGTGTATGTGTGGAGAACCACCTCCAAGGGGAGATGTGATACAGTTTTCAACTAATAATTATATATAAAGTCATACAAATAGATTATATATATATATATTATATTAATTATATAATCATGATTCAATAATTCTGAATTATTATATACTTTTTTTTTCATTCCATCCCTTGTAATGTAAAAACATCACATATATATACTTATGGACTACCACATCCACTACGTGATGTTATTATTTTATTATCTATAATTTATATGAATGTTTATAAAAGTGTATATAAATAAAAAAATATTATAATTATTTCATTATTAATATTATATATATGATTAAACCATGAGCAATTTTCAAGGATCAGAACCATTAAATTGAAACATTCATGGAAAGCAGAGTGGTTTTTATTCAAATGTTTATTTTAATAATGAAATGTTAAAAAAGGGTAAATAAGAATTATAATGGAATTATACATAGTATGTTAAGTTTTAATATGGTCCTAGAATATATTTTTATTAAATATATATTTATTATATTGGATTATTTAATGTAAATGAATAAAGACATAATTTTATGTAAGTTTTTCTCATCCCACTTTGATTATTTGAGAAATAGGATATATCAACCACTTGTATAATTTATGTAATGTATATAATACTCCTTTTATATGTTATATCATGAATAAATTTATATTTATGGAATTTATATTTTCATTTTAATTTAGTTCTTTCAAGGGGGTTGTGATTAAAATTTGACTAATTTGGTAAGGGTTTATATTACAATCTCATTTCCTTTTTGGATTGTTTATGATAAATTTATATTGATGGAAATTATATGGATCATATTTTTTAAAAGACATATATTTTGTTTTAATTTTATTATACATTTATTTTTCATGTAATATAAACATTTTACTCTATATGGTACTTTAATTGATCTAGATTTTTTTTAAAGAAAACCCGGCCTTATTTCCTCTTTGGGCTGGGAAATTTTTCTTCCATGTACACGATCCTTATAATTGTTTCAATAATTTTATTTCATATGATACAATGATTATTTAAATTAATATAAACCATATTTTAATTTATTTTTTAAGGATTAAAAAAGTAAGACTTTTAATGTTTTTTAGAACATTTTATTTATGACATTTTATAAAAAGTTTAGAAATTGTTTTAAAGTTTACCATACAAAATAAATTTATCCCCATCATAAATATTATTTTCTTTTTATCTTCCACTATATGTTCCCATGTTTATTTTCAAATAAAATAAAATATTTCAATATTTTTAGATGTTTTCAAAGATATTTTATGAATGTGAATCTTTTATTATTCACTAATAAATGTTTAAATTGTCTTTTAGATGTATTTTTTCATCTTTGTAAACATAATTTAAGGATTATCATGATTAAATGGGGTTATTATCATATAATAACATCCAATTTCATTCTATATATGTCTTATTATAATGTTGATTTAATGATTATTCTATGAAACTCTTTTAATTCCCATGGGTTAATTAATTCGTGGTGAAATATTTTTGAAATCCATTTCATTTACGCAATTTATGCAATAATGAAATGATTCAATGTTTATGAATCTCTTTTCAAATTCATGTCTTATGATATGATGAATTGATGACTCTTTTTTGATCGTTTAGAACACACATATATATAGTTGTTATTATGATATGGGTGGATGTAGAGTTTTATAACCCTCAAATTCATTGAGTAATGATTAATATATCATGAGATAATATGGACTTGAATAGGGAGGGGAACCCATTATTTATAAGACTCTATCACGTATGATAGTCTTGGGAGTGAACCTTAACTAATGATATGATGGAATAGGGAGTGATCCCAATCCACAATTATTGTATTGAAAATTATCTTTGGATAAATAAATGATTTTCTATTACTATTTGTGTGATAAAAACCTATGAAATATGCTTATGATATGTTCTCATGTCTCATGATTGATTATTGATGATTCCACACTATTGTGACTGAGGTGTTTTTAATAAAAAATAAATATGGCATGAATCTTGGTTAAATATCTTTAACAAATTAGGTACAACATTCATATATTATGATCATGTTATCATTACATTATACTAACTTTATTCTAACCTATGATCATTGATTAACATCTCATATGTTTACCTTTACTATGGATCATATATGATCCTTTCTTAGTTTTCCTTTACCTTGGTTGTGAAGAAAGGTTTTAGGTGGGGTATGTTTAAGAAGAGTACTATGTGAGAAGATCATTATGACATATATTGAAGATCATTCATGAAATAAGATGATTGTGAATATAATATCCAATGATACTAATAATTTATTGTTCCATGGAATGCATTGTTTTGATATGTATTTAATATTCAACTAAAATGATGTTATATTTATATAAGAATTTTTTTAGTCACCTTAGTTGTCATTTGAGAAGGGTTTAGTTATTTTTAGAGATTAATATTAGAAATACTCATTGAAAATTATGCAGATAAGTATAAGTATAGGATAAAATACAAAAAATTTAACTAAGGTGGAGATTATATTGTTTCCTTGCAATCAGATCCTTGAATGGATAATGGAAATTTAATGTTGTAGTAGAACAAATGCACCCAGTATAAAAATCCTTAAAAATTATGGTTGAGTATCTACTCGATATTCACTCGGTGCATGATGAGTGGGCCTAAGACTACACACCTAAATAAAATCACCTTGTAGATATTCATTGGTTATTTCACATGCAATTTATGAAGCATTATAATGGATTAGGGGACAAAACCCGGAAACCCTATGATAATACATAGTTATATGATATTAACTCAAGGATTTAGGTTTTGAAATATGTTTTCATAATTTAGGACATCATAAGAATAAGTTTCATAATCATTTTATTTTTTTACTTCAATTATTGAGGTTTGATATTGAAACAATGTTTTTTTGTTTTATTTAATTTCATTAATGAGTAAGAGTTGTGTGGTAAATAAATTTCATGAACAAAGCAATGAACTTATACATGATAAAAAAAATAAAATGTGAGTCAAGATATAAATACTTTTGGATATGATCAAATCACTCTCTTAATATATGAATAGTAACCTGAATGATAGTAAAATTTCAACTATCAAAAGGAAGGGACAACTCACTATTGAGTCTTTAATGCATCAAAATCCACCTTCCTTCAGTTTTTCCTTTGATAAATTTATTTATAAGGAATAGATCTATGATATAGAAAAGATATTCAATATTACTCAATGATTGGACCATGATAAAGATATTTTTTTAATCTTTCAATTAAATGAGAAATTGATCAATGGTAAACTCAAATCAAGAAAATAAGTAAAGTGTAGGAAATTGACACCATGAAATGGGGTGAGTCTAAAAAGTTATTTTTATATAATTTCATTATAAAAAAATATTTACATTAAAATGAGAAATTAATTTCTAGACCTAAATCATTAGGATAATGAATCCATGAGTACTTATGAGGCAAGTTACACTAGACATACAAGGCATGTTTTTTGTTATTCCATCGATCAAAAAAGAAAAGATAAACAATAATTTAGTGTCTTTTAACCAAGTGTTCAAAAGGAATTTTCTATAAGATACATATATAGCTTGGAAAAAATAATTTAATTTTCTCGTAGGATACAAATAGAGATTAGATAATTTCATTTTTCTCATAGATATTTGGAAAGAGGAAAATATTTTATTTAAGTAAAATTCTAATAATAAAACAGATGGAGAAAAAAAATTATTTTTTCTTTTTTATAGATGTGTATTTGTAAGCACAAAGGAAATTAAATTATTGTGTTTGGTAAATTTTTTACGTGCGGAGAATAAGTACATCAAGAAAGAGAATACTGAAGTAATGTTAAGAGGCCATCCAATGATATAAATGGAGATAAATCATAAATTAATGTTCCTCTCACATAATAATTATATAATTAAAATGATTATGGTCATCAATAGAATTTATCTAAGAATATGAGGGAAAATAATAAAAATCAAAATCTCCAACCTCTTAATCAAATAAATATATGGAATTATCATGTTATAAAAACTTCTATGGTGGGTAACAAGAATGAAGTGGTGAACAGTACACTTACCATCTACACTATAATTGAAAATGTATGATTCTATTTTGTCTATACACTATCTTTTATATCATAAGAATTCACTATGGTATCACATCACAACATAAATTATTATTTTTTGAATTATGAATGAAAAATACTAATGGTAAGATGATCATATATAAAATATATATCCCCTATTCAACATAATCTCTTCAGAATTTACTTCGTACAAACCTTTTGATTCTCCCTTTAGTTAAATTTGATGATATTTTGGGATTGGATTAACTCTATTTATATTGGAACCATATCAATTTCCATGGAAGGGATGTCACAGTTGATATTATTAATTAACCTATGAAAGTGTTTTAATAAATGGTTTAATATGATCTTCCACTGGAAATTGCAACCATTGTATATGTCTTACAATATATTCCTGGGATATATTTTGTTCCAACGGTTGGGGAGAAAGTCAAAATTGATGCATCAAACCAACCATGGATTCCATGAAATTTTCATCCAATTCTACTCTCTATAATTCCTGATGGGTGTTCCTAATCCACACAATATAGAAACCAATAATTTGGAATCACTGTAATCCAATTGGGAGTCATTTCTCCCAAAATCATAGAAAAAATAAATTAGAACATCTATTGAGAGTTCGACACAGATCATCCTTACATTGGTAATCTATGTAATATTTAAAAAATATGAAACAAAAGTAAAGGAACTTGTTAATTGGTCACAACCAACAAAATTGACACTATCCATTTAAATAAACACCAACCACCATCCATAATCGAAATAATACAACAAGGAATAGAACATACACAATAAAACTAAATGTAGCTATAAGGAAAACCTTTTGGCAAATAAAAATAACCAAAATTAAATAACCTCAATAAACTTGATCCAAGACCAAAAAAATCTCCACTAACACTATGGTTACCCAACACCTCCAAACCCACCCCACATCACCCACATGAAAAAAGTCCACATAAACAATTAAAAAACTAAAATAAAAAATATATATAGACATGATATCACTATCCTAGTAGGTTTCCACCCATTAATAATATCTAATTAATTTCATATGTGAAATAATTAATTCTATTTATAAAATAAAATTTGAATGTATTATTTATAAACATAAAATTGGGAAAAACATCTATTTCTTTATATAAATTTCAAATTAATCTATTTTATATTTAAATGGAAATAATTTCTTTTTAAAATATTCAACATCAAAATCTCTCTCAGAACAAAAGGTTTATTTTAAAATCCACTTTGAAATCCCAACCTGTGATTCATTATTTCAAAATGTGTTTACTAAACATCATTGATAAAACATTTTTCATGTGAGATGACTCAAATACATATGGGTAAAGCATAAAAATGTAGGCACTACAAGTTATAAGGAATAAAATAAATATGAGAATGATATGTGTTTCATTATAGTACAACAAAGTGGAATGATTCAATTGTGAACCAGATCAAAAACCCTAACTTCAACCACTAATAAAGAAAAAAAATGTGTCATGTGATTTACCATGAGAGTCTAACATGAGATGTGTCTAACTTTATTAATTCCTCTCATAGAAAAACTAATGACATATGCTGAATCCATTCCAAAAGACATTGAAATATCCCAAGTGTACCATATTGAAATGTTTCACACAACCTAGGACCAGTTCCTAACATGATTGGAGGGACACTAACATTGTGTAAACCAATTAGTGTAACATAATAATAGACCTTCCACTTAGTATCGACGTTCCCATGACCAATATAATAGTGAGGTGAGTGAATACATAGACTATGATCAATACACAAGGCATAAACCATAAATATTCCTCATCTATATCACCATCACAATGAATAGTCTCAAACACCTCAACCTTCCATAGTATAAACAAGCACATTACAACATATAGGGAGTGATAATAAATACATAGTGCTATGTTACCCACACAAGGGGAGAATAACATAGGGGGAAGTCAACAGGGTCTTACAGATTCAACCATTTAAAAAAATTTCAAAACATTCCTTTAATGCTAAAACATGACCTAGATACCAAAACCCTTTTAATATCTTAAACACAAAACCTTATGTATCTTTAAAGAACCATTTAAATCAAACACATCATTTAAAAATTTTGAAGCCACCACTTAAAATAGGGGTCTTTCTCTTTGAAATCTAAAGAAAGACCAAGGGACTTCCATCTCCATCAAACACATTTAAAGGATCCATTAATTTATTTTTCAAAAGGGAAAAAAATCATTCATTTCAATTAAAATTTTATATTCATCAAATTACCCTTTTATAAATCATTTTAAGGCCAACACCTCATTTTAAAAAAAAAATCTTTAAAACATAGTTTTCAATTTAGAAAATTTAAAACAAAATCAAAATATTAAAAATAATAATTTAAAACATTTAATAAATCCTCTATTTTGTTTAAAAAAACTTGGAATTCTGAAAAAATACATTTCAAAAAGAAAATGTGGAAATTAAAAAGTTAAACTCATTATGAAAATCTCAAAACACATGGAAATTATTTGAAATCAACACATAGATATCACATATATTCATACTTTCCATAAAAAGGGAACTAGAATGAACAATAAAATTTGAATTAAAAAATGAAACAATTTCATAAAAACTTCAACATAGAAGAATCATAAACCAAGATAAAAGTTATCGCCTTGTACAAAAACCACCCAAACATGAAATAAGACATCCTCTATAAGAAAAAGAGAGACCAAAAGCATTTGTTATAAAAACACTAAAACCAATACCTTGATTACATAGAGAACTAGGTTTCAAGGATAAAGTGAAAACCTTGTAAAGCAATAAGAAAAAAGAATATAGGAAAAAGGAGGGATTGTTTACCTTATAATCACATTGAAAACACTAAATAAGGAACAATAATGATGGGGTGGGAGGATGGAGTAGCTTATTAGGATCCCAAGGTTTGGCTGACATGCTTGGATGAAAAAAGGTGTAAATTCCATTTTAGTTTAATGATTTATTTTTATATAAATATAAAAAAAATTGTAATAGGTTTAATACACATGGTTAGGACACAAAATTTATTGAACCATATGATAACCATGTGTTTTCCACTTCCTAGTTCAATACCACCTCATGGTTTCTGAGAAACTCTTTGTGGTTTAACAAACCACACAAAAGTTGTGAAAATTGTTTTATCATTGGGAAACCACCCTATTCATGGTAATTTTATGGTTACCCTGAACAATGAAGATAACAAATTAAACACCCATAAAACCTCCAATACTCTAAAATTCTAATAAAAAAGTTAATAGTATATATAGAGACTCAAAATTATGCAATATAATGAAAATTAGTCACTTTAGTGAAATTGTGATGTCACATTAATCCCCACCATGCCATTTTCTTACCCTATAAATTTCATGGATGAAATTATAAGGGAAGATAAAATGAAATATATGAAGAGTACTTAACCAAAAAGACCACTCAATGAGATTAAACAACAAATATAATAACCAATATCTTAGAAAATATTTATCTAATCACCTATAAATATTTCCAAATATATCCACAAACAATCAAACTATGGACCTCAGACCAAGAAGTCATAAGAATTAAGGGAGACCCAACATGGTCTCCCCACCATTTATAATTCTTAAACATGGTGTAACTATTGATAACTAGTAATATATTAATCTTAAATTTTTTTAAAAACACATTAGAGAAACTCATAATCTAATTAGAATGACATCTAGACCAAAAAAGAAGAAGAAAAAACCACATGAGGGTTTAAATTAATGAAAGGATTTCTCAACTTGGGGAAAAAATCACACAAATAAAATATGGTCAAAACAAGATCAACCAAATTTAGTGAGTCTGAAATAGCCTAATATAAACACCAGCTAGTAGGAAAACTCAATTGGTGGATCAACCACCCTAGTAACACAATCATGCGCCTCAGGCCTTTCTTCAGTCCAAATAATGAGAACCTCAAAATCTCAACATAAATAATTAGTCAAAAACATTAATATCAAGAAAGATTCACCCAAGCAATGAGGCACATAAAATTAGTAATCACAAAAAACCATAAATGAGAAAATAAAAAAACAACAATATCCAAAACCATCCACAAGTTATGTTAAAAAAATAACCACTTAGTATATTACATAAAAAATTCAGAACTCCAAAATGTGAAAAAAAACTATCAAATGTATGGTTTGAAAATAGGAAAACAACCACAAGTAGATGAAAATATATACCTCATCTAAAAACCTGGCTTACCGAATGTCTGAAGATAGCTCAAATGTCCATGATGGAGGTAAAATATAATAGTTTTAAAATGAGAGGGATCTGTATTATATGTAACCCCACATTTTAAGAACATTATATATATTTTATTACTTATGGAATAATAAGAGTTTCAGGAAATGAAACCATCATATATATGTATTGCCAATACCGAAACATCCAATTTCTACTCCACACCATTTATCATACCCTCATTACTATCCAAAGGAACAAAAGAATCATCCAACTCCTATTTCCTATACTAGTTAGTTTCACTTTCAATAGATACCGTAACATATTTTTAAAAGGATTTCAGTCTTAGAAAAATTATAAAATAATCAAGATCTCAGTGAATGCCTCCTACAAAGATGTGATATTTCTATGAATCATTGACATCCAAGCACAGAGAAAGAATGACCAACTATAAAAAGTGATCAATGTACTCAATTATTAATTTCACACCGTAATGAAGGCTTAAAATCTTATATTATCTCTCCCATTTTAAAACCGTTATAAAGAAACACCAAATAAACACCATCCTAAACAACTCAAAGACTAACCATTAAATAGCTGAGAAGATAACATATACTCTCACCAAACATTGTTAAAATAGAAATAATTCTAATGAAATCCCTCTATACTGGATATTTAGGCTTTTTTTAGAGAATTTAGAATCTCCCCAATCCTTCCCAACAACCATACCACTTCCATATATCCTTGATCACTATATAATGAAGGAGGAATCTGATTCAAGATACTTGAGACCAGGTTTGAGCATTTATATGGTTCCATGAACACCAATCCTCATGTATTTTTGGTAGATTATGAAACTAAATAAACTATTTTAACCAATTTGGGAGGCATATTATTAAAAATATGATACGCGAATGACATAAATTCAAGAATTAAAACTTAAACTAATTGATCCAATCACAAGTTAAGGATCAAATAAAAAATTGAATTACTAAAATAATTAAAATCAAATTAACTATGTTAAAGGAAACCTTTATTTTGAAATCACTAATATCTAGTAAGTAATTTTGAAAACACACCCCACTTAGTTTTTCTCTTGAAAACCAATCTCAAACATTCTCTTTGAAAACAACCCAACCTTGGTGGAATAAGCATCAAAAAAATAAGAATGTCACAAAATTCCTTTCAAAATTCCATTCTGTTTTGAAAAATAATAAATTTGATAAGTTCTCATAAAAAATAAATTTAATTTGAAAACAATTCAAAATTTGTTTTAAAAAAAATACCCTTTTTAGTCCAAAAACACTTTCAGAAATCCCTTTCTGAAATTAATTACTTTCAAGAATACCCAAAAAGGTAATATTAAAATATCACACTTTCCCATTTTTATACAATTTTCAAACATTTCAATCGAAACAACCAACTAATAATAATATTCACAAAAAACAATTGAATATGATATTCTAAATAATTCAGAAAATTAATTTTTAAAATTAAACAATAAAATCATAATATTTTCTAAAAAAAGGCTTTCAAAAAAAGAATAACCAAAGCACTACATAGACCTTCAAAAAAGGTTCACACATACCACATCCAAAAATAAACAATGTAATCCCAAATTCATATCTAAAAAGTGAAAAACACTTTAGTAACAATTTAGAATCCATGGGATTCAAGACAACTGAAATGGGGAAGAAGCAGTTGGGCACATTTTGGCTACAGGAGTTCCCAATCCGTGTTCCACCATTGTAATAGCCTTTGGTAGGGTTATAGACCCAATCCTCATGGGAAACGTATAATTTTCCAATCCACAAGAGAAATCCATTCTACTTAAGTTATCCTCTATTTTTACTATAAATCCAATGATGGAACATTAAATTCATTTCTATACTCCATAAGGATAAAAAAAATCCATTCATATCAAAATTATTCAGAGTAGAATAGGAATAAACTCAAAATAAAAATTAAAAATGTAAATTACCTTGGAATCTTAGCCTTGGTTTAAGAAATATAGAGCTATAATCTTTGTACCCTTACATCCCAATACTTGAAAAACTTAACCTTCTTTGTACTAGGATATATCCAAATAACAAGGGGGATACTCATGAGGCTTAGGCTCTCAAAAAGAAACCCAACTCCCTACAATTACATTTTTAGCTAACCATCCTTGGCTTTCATCCACTTAGAAACAAAACCACCTCACCATAAATCCCAAATGTAATTCCCAATCCGCACACACTGAAATATTTTTCCTGGGAATCATAATAATTCCTGAAGGAATGATTCTAAAATAAATATGAGATAAAATTTGTATGAATATTCAATAAGGGTCTATCATGTTCTACCCATTTATTATTAGTCTATAATGTATTAAGAATATCTAAAACCAAAGTAAGAAAACATGTGAACTGGACATAAATTGCAACAATAATCCAACCCATTTACATGAATAGATATCACCATCCATAAGAAAAATAATAAAACAAATAATAAAACTAAAAAAATTGATGCAATTAAATGGATTAAATTCTTGTCTAATAAAACACTAACCAAACTAAAATAAGCTCTAAATACATGAGTCGTGCCTAGAACTATATCAATACAACCTATTTTCTCACCACCTCCCACCCACCCCACATTATCCTCAATAATGAAACCTAAAAATATAGAACCTAAAATATATTTAGTCATGAGAAAAACAATCCAGAAGTTCGATATCTGAAGAGATAACACAATTTATTTCATAAGGTGATTCATAAATGATAGTTTAAAAATACAACTAGAAATTATGATTTAAAAACATAAACAATATAAGATAGATTATATTTCCATAAAAAAGTTTCAAAATTTTAAATTAGGTTTATTTAAATGAAAACAATATCATATTAAACATTTCACAAAAAAAATCCCCAAACAACTATTTTAAAATCCAATTTAAAAACCGAACACCAGAGTCTTCATTTCAAAATATATTTTACAAACATAATTTAATAAAAAATCAAATGAAATGAACCATAAACATATAGTTCAAGCATAACAAGGATGGAACTACATGTCATAAGTAATAAAATAATTAGGAGAATGGTATGGGTTTCATAATAGTATAAAAAATATAAATGATATAATTGAGAACTAAATAACAAACTCTAATGTCAACCACAATTCAAGAAAATGATTTTTTTGTGGGATCTACCCCAAGAAGCTAATGTAAGATGAATCTAACTTTATTAATTTATCTCATGGACCAATTTCCAGCATATACTGAGTCTAAACCACAATCCATCTAACCACCACACACATTATTTATTACAATGTCACACACCTCATATAACCTATGACTATCATGACTAGAGGGACATTGGAAACATGTGAACCAACTTCTTTAACATAATAATAAACCACCGAACTTGTAACTAGGTTCCCATGACTAATAGAATATTGAGGTGAGTGAATACACAATCCAAGATCAATATGAATGAAATAATTTATATTTATCATTTACCTTTATCACACTTACAATAAATATCCACAAACACCTGATACAAACAATGAATAAATAAGAATATTCCCACCCATGGTGAGTACCAATAATCATATAGTGAAAAAAAACCATAAAAGCTACAAACTACTCATGAGGAAATACAGAGTGCCTTACATAATAAACCATTTAAATCTAAATTTCCAAATGGGTATTTAATTATAAAACATGGATCAAAATTCCCAACCCTTCTTAATTTTATAAAACACCATCTTAGGTATCAATAAATAACCATTGAAATCATATACACCATTTATAAAATCTAAATAAATCTTTCAAATCGTGATTCATCATATTTGAAATAGAATATAAGGCCAATGGCCTTACATTTCCATAAAAACATTTAAGGGGTTTATTAGGGAATTTCTCAAAAGGAGAATAACAACACCCCCATTTTAATGAATGTTTTACACTCACTAAAGAACCCATTTTTAGATTATTTCATGTCCAACAACTCATTTAAAAAAAATCCCCTTTAAACATAGTTTCTACTAGTTGAATAAAAAAATTTAATCAAAATGACCCACATTTGAGAATGTCACATAGGAATTTTAGAAATACTTAGAATTCCAAAAAAACCTTTTCACAGTGAATACATGGAACTATAAAGTTAAAAAGCTTTTTCCAATATCAAAACCAATGTAAATAATTTTAATTAACCACATATACATCAATTATATTCATACATTCAATATAATGGAATATTTAAATCACCAGAAAACATTAAATTATAATATGAGATTAATGTATAGGAACACTTAAATGGAAGAATTAGAAATAAAGTTGAAATTTGTTCCATTCAATGATGACCATTGAAAAAATTAAAAAGTCCTCTATAAGATCCGAAAGAGTCCAAAACACAAGGTTAAAAAACTTTATTAACCCAATACATAGCTTAGAGAACAACTATGGTTTTAGGAGAATGTAGAAACCCATGAAATAAGGTAGGAGAAATAATATAGGTTAAAATATCGATGAACTTCCAAGGAATCACTTAGAAAATACAAAATAAATAACAATGTTTAAGGGGGAGGGGAAATTGATCGCTTCATTGTGCCCCAATGGTTTGACTAACATATATGGGAGAAAAAGGAGGAGATAACCATTTTAATTCAATGATGTAATTCTAGGGAAATACCAAGATTTTTACACCTTGGAAGGAAACACAATTTAGTTTCATAGTTTTCTAAACCATGCAGCAACAATGGGTTGGTCATTTCCTAGTCCAAATACACCTACATAATTTTCAGGTAACACTTCATGGTTTAAAAAATTGATCCAAAGCTATGAAAATAATTGTATCCCTGAGAAAACTCCATTTTATTTGGGACTTCAGGGTTACCATTAACCATGTGGGTATAGCCCACAACATTGAGATAACCACCAAAAATCCAAAATTCCATCGAAAAATTTACTAGGACCCATGGGGACCCAATATAACTTAATATAAATCAAATTATCATTATCGTGACATGTGGGTTTCATAATTTAAGATATTACTATGGTTTTGGAATATGTTGAAATATTTTTTAATGCCTTTCCTTATCTTCCACTAAATGATGTAGTTGAATTTTCAAAAGAAATCATTCAAGGTACTACACCTATGTTAAATACTCTATATAGACCTGCATTTATTGGGTAACATGAATTCATGTAGAAACTCTAGGATATTGTTGATATGGGATTTATAAATCTAATTAAATGACCATGAGGAGAACCTATTAATTTTTTAAAGGGAAATATGGGTCAATGACTCTTTTAAATTATTTTAAATAAATTACTAAATCACTATAATGAACAAGTATCCCTTTTCCCACACTGATGAATTCTTTGATAAACATTTCAGTTCCCAATACTTTTCCATTATTAGCCTTTATTTTTTAAATCATAAATAATGTGTAAAAATGAAGATATTCCTAAGAAAAAATTCCATATGAGGTTTGGTTACTATGAATTTATAAATATTCCATTTATACATTCCAATGATCCAAATATATTCACGGATTTAATTAATAGAGTGTATTTAGATTACCTTGATCACTATGTGACAGTCTTTATAGATGATATTATTTTGTATTCCAAGGATATGTAAGATCATAAAGATTATTTGAGGATTTTTTTGATGACCCAAAGGAAGTAGAATCATTATGCTAAATTTTTCAAGTGAAAATTTTGGATAAATAAAGCTTCATTATTTAGTCATATAATCTTAGGTGAGGGTATATTGTTGAATCCTTTAAAGAAAAAATTTATTGAAAAAAATTTCGGCCAATCACAATGACTAATATCCCAATTATTTAGGGATTCGATGGATATTATTGATGATTTGTGAGATATTGATGATGGATATCAAATCCTATAACCATGTTGAATTGGAAGGGAGTAATACAGACCCAAAAATAAAATATTTAAATAATAAATTTTAATGCATGAATATTTATTTAAATAACATAATAATACATGCTAGAATATTTTAGTTTTATTGCCTTTTGAAACTTGAAAACACACACAACTGGTTAATAGGTTAAATACTTATTCTCACAATAATTTATTCATACATAAAACCCATTATAGACTCATCATACATAACTCATTTCTTCATATTACAAGGACAAAACATAATAAAGGGTGAGATTATTTGTTTAGTAAGGGTAAACAAGGTATATATCCATAGACACAAAATAATAACATGAGAATAAGGGTATGAGAACATAATATCAACATTTTATAACCATACCATATATATATTATATATTATAAAATTGGGCCATGGTATAAATCTTTGATGTTAATAAGGAACTAATAAAAACAGAATGAAATTCTATAGGCCATGAGAGCATAAATTTGTCATAAGACATATTTTTGGTATACACATAATTATAGAAAACTTTATGTTAAGGATACCCAAAAAGACATTCAAAACATGTTAGGTTTGGTCTTAACACCCTTGTACCTACTTGAAGCTTGGGATAACCTCTCGTCTACCTTTTTTGGGGCTTGGGATAACCTCTTCTACACCCTATTTCTGGATTGGGATAACCTACTATGTACCATTTGATCTCATATAACATTAATCATCACCCAATGTATTAGATTTATATATTGTAAATACCCAAACTTATCATACATAAATATTACATCTTAGTAGATAAATATTTATTACATAAAATAATTATCCATTCTATAATCATTTAGGTCTAGTGCCTTTAGAAACATAAAAACATAATCAATTGGTTTGCAGGTGAACTTTATATTCTCCTACCAATTTATTTATACTTATCACCCTTCTTAGACTTATCATACATAAAACCTTAATTCAAAACCAAGGGAATAAAAAATAATAAAGGGTTATCTTAGTTGATCAGGAAGTGTAAACAAGGTATATATCAATGATCACATGAGAATAATATGAGAATAATGGTATGATAACACGATATTAACATTTTAAAACCATACCTTGAATATCATATATTATAAACATGAGTGATGTAATAAATCTTGGTATTTTATAATATAAAACGCATAAACGAATCAATTTTTTTAATCCATGAGATAAAATAGTGGAATAAAACATAGAACTCTGTCACACACATTAGTATAGAAAACCTTATGTCAAGGCTATGCACAAAGACAATTATAATATGTTATGATGGTGCTAAACACTAATGTACCTTCTTAGATATAGGGATATCCTTTCATGTACCCTCTTTCAGTCTTGGTGTGACCTCATGTCTTCCCTTTTTCAGTCATGGGATAACCTACACTGTATCCTTCTAGATTATATAACATTAATCATTACCAAACTAATTGGAAAGATATATATGTACCACTAATCACATTATCCATAAATTATTGTTCAATTAGATCATAAAACGTTCATCATATCATAAATAATGAAAAATAAGTAGGTTTCATAAGCATCTCGTCATCAAAGACATAAACCATAATGATAAAGAATAAGGATTTTATGATTAGAACTTATCCCTATTAAATATTATGAAACATCAAATGGTTTCATCATAGATGGAAAATTATTTTCAAAGATCACATGGAAATTTTCTTAAGAAAAATAAACTTTTAAAATTTAAAATCACTTTTTAAAATGTAAAAAGTCATAATTCATTTTTAAAATTGTTTTATTTGAAAATAAACTTAAAAAAATATAAATGA
The DNA here is from genome assembly GCA_963277665.1 of Viscum album. Taxonomy (NCBI): domain Eukaryota; kingdom Viridiplantae; phylum Streptophyta; class Magnoliopsida; order Santalales; family Viscaceae; genus Viscum; species Viscum album. Next base: position 1,373,729,033 of record OY728152.1, on the reverse strand, counting down.
ATATTTAAATCATTTATTTATCATGAGAGATAGAAATTATGTTCACACAATACATGTCAAAACAATGATCTCTTTTATATTTTTTGTAAAATCCAAACATGCCTTGTTTGGAAAATGATATAGATATTCATTTTTTTTAAAAAAATTAAATTTTAAAAAAGGGATAAAAATACATTTAAACAATAATTATATAGTATTAAAAACATTATTTAATTTCTTTAGAAACTATATATATGGAAGAAAAATTATTTTTGACTAAAGAGAGAAATAAAGTCAATTTTCTATAAATTTTTTTTTAATATATGGAGTATATAAAGATAATAAAAATGAAAGGAACACATTTATTTTCATGAAATAAATATAAAATAATATAAATCACTAGTTTTTTGAGTGATATATCATAATATTTAAATATTATAATCATAAACATAAAAACCATGATATACAATGTGATTATATTATTAAACGCATACCACTTTGGTAACATTAAATCAAAGGACCCATGAATAAATAACATAAAATTAAACATAATATATCATGAAAATAAATATATTAATGATATTACATATAAAATGGGCTATATATACACCTTTTAATATATTACACAGGCATAACATAATGTATGCCCTAAATATAAAAAATTGAGAGAAAAATCCCTTAGATTAAGTCTAGACTTCCTTCAAACACATTAAAAACTCATTTATAAGAAATATAGGTTATTTATTATTATATTAAATAATCATAATAATATATTTCAAACCATACGAGAGTTAATTATGACATTTTATTACACTTTTATTAACAATTCCGTTTCAAAATCACATTTCGGGTAAATATTTTTTTCTCAGGTCTGTTTTGTTTTTGTATTTTCAGTCCTCTTACGTTGATCATGGTTACATCTTATATAAAATGTTAAAAATGATATATATATATATATATTATTCATTATGTATGTATTTTGCGTAATCCATGAAATTTAGAGATATAAAATAAAATACACTGTTCATGGGGATGGTAGACTAAACACTCGAATGGACACTATTTCCATTTTATCAATGGATGGAATGAAAAAAAGTTAATAATATATTATTTTTATAGAGTAATTATTATTTAATATATATATATATATATCTATATATTCATTAAAAATTTCCTCATTACCTTCTAGCTAAAGCATAAATGAAAAATGAATCAAATTACTTCCTGAAGCGTCAGTCCACCGTACACATGAGCGATGCTATCGTATTCCCACAGAATTGAATAGAAGAAGGTATGTGTGTTATTATAATTCCATAAGTATAATATTATAATAAATAAAATATATAAATTTTTTTTCAATCATTATATAAAACCATGACATGTTGTGATGTAATACAAATAACATTGGTTTGCGAGAAGGTAACCCTCCATATGCACGATAGACGGTTTTGTTACAAATTTGGAAAAAGAGGGAAATATTTAGGTGAATACATTAATATAAAAACGTATAAATATATTATAGATAGTGTGTTTATTATATTATCATAGTTCAAATATATTTTAAGTAGGTTGAACAAGAATAAAACAAAATCATGCGTTTTAGAATTTTACCCCTTCTTTAGAGAGCCTCTTTAGGTTTACACCTAAAGCCATATTTGGAGAGATTAATATTAAAAATTTGGACTATAGTATGTGGTTAGTGTTTTAAGAATTATATTTCGGAATTCATTGGCCAAACTAAAGTGTATTGGAAGTGTGAAGGGAAGAGGAGAGGGGTGGCCTTTTATAAGTGGGGTAAAGGACACACACGGAGTATTTGAAAAGAAAAAAGTGTACCCACGTTTTTTCACATGGAAAAAGTATAAAATATGAGTAACTATTGAATCATTGAGGTTTTAAATATACATATTTACATAAAATGGGTTTTAGAAAATGTTTTAGGTCATTTTACCGCTTACTTTTTAGTTTAGGACTCGTTAAACCTGTTTTAGCCATCACCGTAATAATAAATTTTTACTTTTTTTGGTTATTAATTTTGAAAAAAAAATAAGTTAAAATGATTTTATAAAATTAGTTATTCTAATTCCAAATATGGAATCCATATTTTCAAATAATATTAATAAACTTAAAAATTTAAATTTAATATTAAACCCACAGATGTGATGAAAAAGAAGTTTCCATAGATGTTTTTTCAAAAGGCTAAAAAGTTTTTATATAAAAATTAAATATGAAATTGATTTAATGGAAGTATTTTTGATTAATTATATTATAATTTCATAATAATAATGTTTCAACCAATTTAATATAAAAATTCAAACATTTAAATTATTTAATTTAAACATTTTTTTTCAATTAACACCATGATTTTTCACTACTCGTTGAAAAAATAATATTTTAAAAAAAATACTAAAAATTCACTCTAAGGGAATTTTTAAATTTTGAATCAAAAAATGAAGTTATGTTTTCCAAATAAATTATCTAAAATTAAAAAAAATTACTTTTTTATTTGTTTATCAGAAGAAATAAATTTTTTTGATAAAAAGGTATCTTCGAATCATAAAATGACCTTACCAAAAATTTTGTATGTAACTATTAATATGTTTTATTTATATTTAACCAATAAATTTATTTTAAATTTTTTTATTCCTATTAATATCTCAATGAATAACAAAAAGGTAACCTTTTTTGTGTTTAAATCATAATGTTAAAAGTATATCATTGTTCATTAATACTCGATGTTGCATGTAACACAAACTATCGAAGAAATTAATTTTATTCAAAAAAACATTTCATAAAAATTCAAGGTTTAATAGATATAGGTACCACAAATCATGTAATCTATACAATATTTTTTCAAATGATCATAAAATATTCATCATATCATAACCCATAAAAATAAATGGGGTTTATACACATTTGATCATAGTATAACTAATGAGAATGAAATAGGCTTCAAGACATCTTATCATTATAGAAAAAATAATTTAAATATATAATAAGGATAGTACAACTAGATCATATAACCAAAAAATATTACATAAGATCAAATTATTTAATCTTACATGAAATATGGTTTCGAAAAGAACATAGGGAACATTTCTTGAGTAAACAACATTTTTATCTTTGAAAATCAGACGTAAAAAAATCATAATGTTTTTTTGAAAATATTTTTCTTTCAAAATAATTATTTAAAATTATAAATTAATCATTAAAAAATTATGTAGTTATGATTTCTAGAAATTCGGGTCATTCTATAAATGTTAAAATAAAGATTCCATTCACATCTTTAGTAAAAGGGAAAGATGTTATGTTTCGAAAACAACATAAATATTACATTTATAATATTTTCAAAAATTAAAACAAGGGTAAAAATTCTATTAAAATTAATTTTATATATGTAAAAAATTTCTTTATATCAATTTTTCAGAAAACATGGATATGGAAGAAAATGGATTTTCAACCGAAGTGGTAAATAAAGTATAGTTTTTTTAAAATAAGTGTTTTAAAATATTTAGTACATAAAAAAAGTAAACTGAAATGGAAAAAGTTATATTCATGAAATAACTATTGGATAGTAAAATTCATTAATTTCTTGATTGATAGATCACAATATTTTATCATCAGAATCATAAACATAAACAATCTCGATAAATGATGAGATTGAATCATAAAACACTTACAACATTGGTAACATTGAATCGTTAGTACCATGAAATAATATCATTTTATGAAATTTAAAATATCATAATATAAAAAAATTCATGATATTACACATCAAAGGGTTTTTATAAACAACTTATAAAACAATATAGGTTCATAACATAATGTGTGTTCCAAAGAAAACAAACTAAGACAAAAATCCCTTACATTAAGTCTTGAATTTCTTCATACACATTCAAAACTGCTTTTAAATAAATATAGATTTTGATATTCATATTAAATAACCACTTTTATATCTTTTATACCATATATAATTTATTTATGACCTTTTTACCCTTTTGTTAACAAATCCTTGTCAAAATCCGGCTTCATGTAATAACTTCTTTTTTCATGTGTGTTTTGATTTGGTATTTTATATCAAATTACTTTAATCATGGTTCCATAATTTTCATAATTTTAACCATGATATAAATATATTATATATATTCATTATATATGTATTTATTTTAATCTATAATAGTTAGAGACATAAAATGAAATACATCATTTATAGAGATGGTATGTCGTACAAACACGTGAATGTTGTTTCCATTTCCTCAATGGAAAAAATGAAATAAACGAAAATAATATATTAAATTTTTAGATTCATTATGATGTCATATATATAAAATATATTCATTAAATTTATCATCATTACCTTCAATGTAAATTGTAATTGAAAAATAAATCTCATCATTTCGCAAAGAGGTAGTCCACCGTACACACATGTTGCATTATAATATTCACAGGGAATGGAATGTAAAAAATTATATGTGATATTATAATTAAATAATTATAAAAATATAATAAATATAATATATAAGAATAAAATCCAACATTATTTCTAGTCATGAGAGGTTGTTTTGAAAAATAAAAACATCAGTTCATGAGACAACATCCCGCAATTCATATGATGGACGATTTCATTTTCCATTTGATAGAGGGGGAGAAATATTTAGGTAATAAAATTAAAAGAATAAAATATAATTATTATCTAGATACTTGTATTATTCTGTTATCATATTTTAAGATGATTTTATTGTGGCGGAATAAGATATGAAATATAAACACATGTTTAATAATTTTGTATCTTCTTCAGAGAGCCACTTTTGATTTATACTTAAAGCATCATTAAGATGAATTAATAGTAAATATAATGACTATTTGATAAGGATATGTAATTATATAAGTTATTTGGTTTCGTATTGTATCATCTATGTAAAGACCCGTAAATTCCAAGGAAATTTTTTTCTTAATTTTCTTTGGAATTTTACAAGAACGCAGTTTCTGACGGTGCCTGATTCCGAGGCCCGGTGTGCCCGGAATCAATTTCCGAAGTTTGGCTCGGGTACGTTCAGTGAACGGACGAGCGAGTTTTTCTAAATTTTGAACCGGTGCTCGGAATCGAATTCTGAGGGCACCGATGGAATCGCAGCACTGGTAATTTCTTAGAAACGCCTCTTTTGGAGTTGCGTTTTCTCGGGTGTGGTTTTTAATTTTCGGGCTTAATGTTAAGAAATAAAATAATTGTACGACAAACTTAATTTTATTTCACTTAAGCCACTTGGAAGCCACCTGAAAGCCACTTAAAGCTGCTTAAGTGGAGTTGTTACAGATAGGGTGCTATCCAAAAAGTATCCTACCCTCTTGTTAGGATATTTGTGAGGTGGGACCCGCACGAGCCCCACCGTTTCTTTTCTGCTAAGTAACTCACCCGCGAAAACCCGTCATTATGAAAGTCAACTGACACGTTTTCTTAATTTCTTAACGCACCATTTAATTGGGCGGTTTTATTCGTGAATTAAATGGGCAGTTTCTTTCGTTAACTTAATTCTACGAATTGATGGGTCGTTACTTACCCTTTTTTCGTTTGTTGGTGTAATAATAAAATAAGACCAACACGACTTCTGGGAGGATTACACCTTGAGAGGTTTTTGACAGAAGTTCTTGTGCCTTCACCCTTCTTCGCGAAGAACACGAAGAACATGAAAAACGTGAAGAACGCGAAGAACGCCGGCCTCCGACGAAGAACGCCAAACCCGCGGAAATCGACGACGCGACGCCGTGTGCCGCGACGCCAATGTTTCCTCTCCCGTAACGTTCTTCGGCGACGTTCCTTCCTCCACGACAAAAACCTTCGATCATCCGTTGAGGTGAGTGTTTGTGATTCTTTAAATTCATTTGTGGTTTTCGACCCAAGAAGGATTTAATTATTAATAATTAAATCTTTTTGTTCTTGATCCTCGGAGTTCGACGACATGACACCCTTCCGCGACGCGACGATCGCCTCCTTCCACGGAGAACAAATCCATGAAGAATGCGCGTGCGATGACTTGACGAGGTAGGGATTTTTTATTTTGGAAATACCTTTATATTCCCGTGAACGTTTCATTAAAATTAAAGAACCAGTTTCCTATGAACAATTTTAATTTTTTAAAATTGTTGCTTCATGTGTTGAATAATTTCTCCCGTTGTTATTATTCTAACGCGGAGGGTGCGGGCCAAACGAACACGGCCCGACAACCCTCCGCCGTTCTTCGTGGTTGTGCAGATTTGGCGGGCGACGGAAAATCATGACGCAAGGGCGATTAGGTGATCCCGCAGTGAAGAACGAAACCTGGGAGGAACAATGGCGCAGACGGGAAGGAAAACAGACCACCGGAGCAACTCCGGTGGCCCGCAGAAGCGGCCGGCGACGGCGGCCAGCGGACCCGCAGCTGCGCGGGTCCGGCTCGCCCGCACGGGATGCGGCGACATGCCGTGTCCGTCAATCAGCGCGGCCCCACGTGGGGCCGCGACACCTCCAGACCGCGGGGGCAGCACCCCATGGCGCTCGGCCGAACCGAGCCAGGCCGGTCCGACCGGCCGGGCCGCGCCCTGGTCGGACCAGACTGGGTCGGGTTGACTCGGTTCGCCCGACCCAGGGGGGGGGGGGGGTCGGGCCGGGTTGGCCCGGACCCCCCGTCTTCGGACCATTTTTGGTCAAATTCCCATAAGTTGACCTACGGGTCTCCAAACAACTCGCCGTCAGTGGAAACACGATCCTTGGATTGAGACGGTCGTTTCGGTATATCGCACTCAAGGTTTTGGAGAACTTTGGGTTCAGCCGGGTTGGTTCGTACACGAAACCAACCGAGCCCTCAGAGCGGAAACGATCATATCTTAAGCTCCGGACGTCCGATTGACGTTTAGTCGACTTTGATGGATTCCTCTATGTGAGACGGATCTTTTGGCTTACTCCGCTCGAGGTTTGGATGTCGTCGGAGTGCGGTCGGGTTGATTCGCTCACGAATCCAACCGGGCCCCTGGAACAAAAAAGCCAATAACTCACAGACCGGTCGTCCGATTCATGCGCCGTCTGTCTCGTTGATTTTCCTCTTGATGAGGCGGATCTTTTGGCTTACTCTTCTCGAGTTTTGGATGCCGTTGGAGTGCGGTCGGGTTGGATCGCTCACGAAACCAACCGGGCCCCTGGAACGAAAAGGCCAATAACTTCCAGACAGGGCGTCCGATTGATGCGCCGTCTGTTGCGTTGCGTTCTTGTTGACAATACGGAACTTTTGGCATCCTCTACCTGAGTTTTGGATGCAGTTGGGTTATAGCCGGGTTGGATTGTTCCCGAAATCCAACCGGGCCCCTGGAACGGAAAAAGATGATATCCTTCAGACAGGACGTCCGTTTGACGAACCGTCAGCAACATTGTTGATCTCGTCGAGAAACGGTCCCTATGAGTATACCCTATGAGAGTTCGGGGTACAGTTGAGATACGGCTGGGTTGGTTCGCTTACGAATCCTACCGGGCCCCTGGGACGAAAAGGCTAATAACTCACAGACCGGGCGTTCGATTGACGCGCCGTCTGTTGCGTTGAGACTCCTATGACGAGGCGATCCTTTGAGATACTTCTTCGTGGGACATTGAGATACTAGGAGTATCGACTTGTAGCTCATGGAGAGGACCCTCCCAGAGATGAGCGTACGGAGTACGGAGACCGTGTAGCCAATAGCGACCTGAAGACTGCTTGTCCGATTCGATTCGGAGTGACTTACGTAGCCCAGTGGGGAGCACTACTTTGTGAGGTGGCAGACCCACAGCGGAGGAGCACTACTATGTGAGGTGGCAGTCCCACGATACTCGACAGGAGGAGTACCTCTGTAGGATGTGAGGGGGGAGCACTACTCTGTTTGGGTGGTAGACCCCGGCGGGAAGCACTACTGTGTGAGGTGGCAGGCCTGCGGTACTCGACATGAGGAGTACCTCAGCAGTCTTAGGTTAGTGAGCAGTACCTCGGAGTCGTGACATGACCACTGTACACTCCAGAGATGGATCTCTTCAGTAGTTACAGTTTCGATAATCAAAAACCTGGTTTGAGCTGAATATTTTGACCTTTGTGTTTACCTCATGATTGAGATGGGTTACTTGATAACTTAGGTATATGTATGGGAATATACATGGGTAGTGGTTATCCGTTGATTTCACAATCCTTGTGGTCCCTCATGATTGAGATGGGTTACTTGATAACTTAGGTATATGTATGGAAATATATCTAAGTAGAGGTTATCTGTTGAGATCTTCTAGTGGTTATCCTTGTTGGTTTAGTGAGACCTTGAGGGTCTTGGGGTCCCTACTGAGTATCGTTATACTCACCCCTGCATGGGCTATGCCCGCACCTCGTTGTGTTGGTTGTAGACGACGGGCAGTGCTGACGGAGGCCGAGTGTTCAAGGACTGGTCGGTACCCGGAGGTGGACTACATGACGAGTCAGTACCCGGAGGTGGACTACACGACATGACGACTCACAGAGGAGGTTGACGGATGAGAGCGTGGAGGAGGCTATCTGTACCTACCCTTCAGGTAGGATCTGTGGTGGACGACCAGGAGCTGCGCTATCTGTACCTACCCTTCAGGTAGGATCTGTGGTGGATGACCAGGAGCTACGCTATCTGTACCTACCCTTCAGGTAGGATCCAAGGAGGATGACCCAGGAGCTGCTTATTTCTTCCAGCTGTTTGTCTTTTTGCTGTTGTACCTTTTTCAGTTGTAGTCGTACTTTCTTTTGGGTTTGTACTCTGTGGTGCTTGTTTTATTTTGTAAAGGCAATGCCTTCATAGTTATCGGGATTTTACGCCTTTGCTGCTAGTCGCCAGCCCCTGGCCTATAGAAGGTGGGCTTGGGGTAGTCACAGAACGGGCCCCAAGGATGGGGCGTGACAATCTAAATGGTTTTTGATGTGTGACATGGATATGATAGGCATATCCTTATATAAGTGGCAGAGAGGACACACAAAGAAGTTTTGTAGAGAATAAAGTGTATCCATGTTTTTTACCTAACCAAAGGCTCATAAATGGGTCATTATAGAACCTTATATGGTATTATTCTTAAATATTTCCATCCAATTAGCGTTATGCATGTTTATAGGTCATTTAACCTTTATATTTTTAGTTTAACCCATGATAAACCCATTTTAACATTAACCGCACTAATTAATTTTGGTTGTTTTTACTATCCCTTTTGACCTAAAATAAATTTTACCATAAAATATAATATTAGTTATGATGATTAAAAATATTTAATCAATTTTAAAAAATTCCATTCTAATAATTGGGGAAATTTAATTTAAAAGTAAACATAAATATGCGATGGGAAAACAATTTTTTGAAGAGAAAAAATTCAAAAGATTTTAATACTTTTTTTTGAAAATAAAATATAAAATTGATTAAAATACATATATTGGACTAATTAAAGTATAATTTATCTAATTTACCTTTTTAATTTTTTTTAAAACAATGTGTATCCTTAAAAATTAATTAAATTAAAAGAAAGTTTTCAATAAAAAACCAATATGTTTCACAATTCAGTAAGAAATTAATATTTTCAGAGAAATCACACAAATTCATCCATAGATAATATTGAAATTTTAACTCCAATAATGTATTTACTTTTTTTTCAGAAAAAATTCAAAAAGTGGAAGAAAATAATTTGATTATTTTATCATAAAAAAAATAAAAATCAATTTTTTGAGAAAATGTTTTTTGAAGCATATAAATGTTTACCAAAAATTTAGTGTAGTATTATTAAGTATTTTTATTTATATATTACAATTAATTTTAAAAATTTTGTAATTATATTTCATAACATGATGTTTAATGTGTAGGTTGTAACAATTTTTTTTAAATAATAATACTAAAAGTATATCATAGTTCATTAAAACTTGATGTTGCATGTAATGTATGCCATCGAAGAATGTAATGTAATTCTAATTATATTTCATAAAAATAGAGGAGTTAAATTAGAATCCCCTTAAAATTATTTTTTCCATTTTAAATCATCTCTTGTATATAAAAATATTAGGAAATGTTTTCCTTATTACATCATATGGTTCCCAAGTAGCTACCTCAAGCTGGTGGTTTCGACACAAATTCTTTACCATGGGATTGGGTTTGTTTTGTAGAACATTCCCATTGTAATAATTAATATCCAAAAGACACTCCTCACATTAAATATCATTATCAAGTTGTTTGAACTCTCAGTTTATTTTATGTGATGGATTAGTTATGTAATTATTTTGGGGATATACAAAGAACATATTGCGAACCTGAGAGTGGTTTAATGGAAGCACCATATGATAAGAAAACATCTTAATAAGATCATGATTTTCAAAGGGACCAATATACCAAGGAATTTTAATACTTAATTTCATATATCAAATCCTAAATCCCTGGAGAAATTCATACAAACACCTTTTCACCTACTTCAAATTATAGATTGCATGGACAACTATCAGCCTGAATGTTTTTCTAACTTGGGCTGCCCTAATTGGTTTCTGAATGACTCTATAATTATATACCATTTATTCAACTATCTCAAGGACTATTATATTTATTCATAAAATTAATTTTGTTATATTGATATTCTTCACGTTTTTCCATATAGGTAATCATTACGATGCCTTTAAATAATTCAGTAAAATCTATTATTGTATGAAAACACAACCAGAGGATGGTGTTAATGCCAACCACCTTTAAAATCTATAAACAAGATCTAAATATATATTCTGATGTTTGAATTGTTATATTATACAAACCTTCTATTTAAGGATGATATACCTTTTAGAAACTCAACTATGCATTAAGAGATTTTTTGAATATTTTTCAAGAACATCGAGATAGAACATGCATCCCAATTAGATATTATGGAGTGTGGTTCATTATATAACGTTTTCACTTCTTTAATGTATATTTTTGAAACATGATCAATAAATTAATATTATGTGATAGTGATGAAGTTTGAATAATTTTTAAGTTGATTGAATATGAACCATATATATTTATGCCCTTTTGATGTTTTGGGTAGGCCAATGACAAAATCCATTGATATTTTTTTCCAATTTACATTATTGTATTCATAATTTGTAAAATACACTTAGAATTATGTCTCTCAGACTTAACTTATTAACATTCCAAGTACTGAGATACATACTCAATAATATATCTCTTCCTGTATTCCCACTTGAAATTATCTTTTCACATATTCCAGTGGTTGGCATTATACCCTTGTTTCCCTTTAGTTATAGATTCAATCCCCGGGGCCTTTCCAGATGTGGCGTATTGTCTCCTAGCCTTTGAGTTATATAATTTAAAAAAAAGATTAAAATAATTTCTAAAATATTCCCAAATTGTAATAACCCATAATTACATCAACATCAAAGATAAAATAAACTCCAAAGGGTACCAATACCTTTAATCATATAACTATAAAAGGAATCCATCCTCAAATAAAATTTTCACTAAAAATATAAAAAACTAAAAGGTTATATTGGGACAAATGTCTCTTAAAATATCCCTAATCTATATAAACTCCCATCACATAAAACATAAAAAGGGGTTTCTATGAGTTTGAACTTATAATCAATACTAAAATAATTAACCCATGATGGTATGCATAAATCTTAATTTAATATCACATGTAGATATATATACTTCCATAAGATGATTAACCCATTATTCCTTAAATAATATCATATCCTATACATAAATATTCATGCTGTGATATTGGTTTAATCCATCCACTGAATGAATATAAAATGTGATTTTATTATTCTGGAATCCATGTATAGTGAGGTAATCAAGGAAAATAATTAAATAAAATTTCACTAAAGTACAAATAAAAATATTTTTATTGGGAATATTCATATAAATGCTGACATGAAATTACCAACTATATAGTGGAGGGTAAGTGTGACATATTGATCATGATTTACTTTAGTTGTTGTGATTACATAATATTTCACTTTTTTCAACTATCTTTAGTTGTAATTGTTACTTATTATCCTTATTAACCCTTGGATTAGGGTATTCATTCACAAAATTAAAAATTTCCATGAAATTGAATCACTTGAGTATCAGTGGCACATTCTATGTGGATTTCTTTATATTATCTTAATTTGATAACTTCTTCCTATAAATTCTATTTCAGACACTTTTTGACCATCCTTTAAAACCATAAAACATTTAGTATCCCCCTTATGATAGTGTACTTTTTTTTCTTCCACACTTTGAGCATAAAGTATGGATCATCTTATTCTCTCCTTGAAATTTTGTGTTTCATTTGAATTCCATCTTTCTTTTCTTATCATAACCATGATATCACTGGGTGAGTCTAATATCCATTTACACCTTCATAGAAAATCATATTATTTCTTCATATCTACTAATGTCCCTAATGGTTAACTCTATCCAGAGCCTTAGTTTTATTCCACTAATGAATCATTCATCCTTACTTTTTCATTAGATGAAAATACTAAAAGAGTACCTCATAAGTCATGTAAATTTTTTTAAGGTACCAACATATTCATCACCCATCTATTTATCTAAAGGAATTGATTCTCCATTTTCATACAATGAATATAAAGAAAGTAACTATTAAAAAATAATCTCTTAAAATCTACCCACTCAATGAAGTAAATTTCTTATTTTTGTTTCATATTCTTGATAAGATTCCACCATTGATTCGATTAACCATACAAAATATATATGGAAAGAAATAATTTTACTTGCTCCAAACAATGAAGAATGAGAAATATCTTTTTCAATGGTACTGATCAATTGTTTGGAATCATGGGGATCCGTAGATACAATAAAATATGGTATACATTTCCTTATGAAGGACTCAACAAAATTTTTCCCATAATTTTTTCATATGAATGTTTAGAAATATTCATATCATGATAAAGTTATTTGATAATTGAAAACCATATTTTTCATTCCATCTCCCATATCACATGGTTGATCTTTAGAAATACCATTTAATTGTCCATATAAATTTCTATTAATATATTTCCTTCAGGCTCCAGCCATTTAAAAAAACCTAAATGCATAGTGTAAGAAAAAATTACCATATGGGGAAACCACATAATCTTAAAAAGTCACTTATAGGATATATAAATCACAAAAACATATTATAAATTTATGAAAACATAGTCTTAACCTATTTCAATCATGGTCATTATTCAAATTATTTAGGATAGTTCATAAGGATTAATTGAATTTCCAAATAATATCCCTCGGGAGTGTCAACATTGGTGAGTAGTAATTTATGTTTTCACATAATAGGTAACATTGGGGTCATGCCTGATGCACTTTTTAAGTGTTATTACCCTTGAGTATATCTGTCATAGATTCACGTCCACTTGTAATATCCAGATAGGGATGTAATTTCTTGGAAATCACTCAATATTTACTTCACCAATATTCCTATATATTTTCTTATAATTACAATTATCCTTAGAATTACCATTATAAAAGTCCCTATAAGGGCTTAATAATGTTTTATGATCTTAGTTTCTAAAGTTCAACTAAATTTCGCTCTTGTAAAAAATTTAAAGTACCAAAATTCTCATACATAAATATTACATCGTAATAGGAAAATATTCATTACATAACATAACGATCCACACTAGAATAATTTATTCTTAGTGCATTTGAAAACATGGAAAAATAAAAAACTTATTCTTAAGTGAAAAACATCTTCTCCCAAAAATTTCATCATATCTAATACCCTTCCAAGATTTACCATTCATAAAACCTTGCTTCATATACATGAGAAGAAAATATAACAAAGGGCGAGATCAGATGCACAGTACGGTAAAGAAAGAGATATCAATGATCACATAAGAATAACATGCCATAAGGGTATGTTAACATGATATTAATATTTTAAAACCATACCCTATATATCATATATTCTAACCATGATTTATGGTACAAATATCGTAAACTCATTAGACATGAATAATAATGAAATAAAAGTACATAATCCATGAGATAATAACATTAGAATAAGACATAGGGTTATGTCATACCCAAATGTATAGAAATCCTAATGTCAAGGCTACCCACCAGGATATTCATAAAATGTTATGATTGGAAAAACCCCTAGTGTACCTACTTTGAGATTGGAATAGCATACAATGTACCCACTTCCAGGCATGGGATAACCTCTAATGTACCCTATTTTAGGCTTGAGATTAATTTTCATACCCCATTTGAGCTCATATAACATTAATAACTATTCAGTACATGGAAGTGATATATAGGTCCCACTCAAAATATAATCTATACATTTTTGTGCCATAATATCAGAAAATATTCATCAAATTGTAACCCATGAAAAGAAATGGGTCTCAAAAACATCTCTATATTGCATAAACATCATATATATAAACCATATATAGTAACAATATGAATGGAAAAATTGGATAATATCCCCATAAAATGTTAAGTAACATTAGAGTATGTAATCATATATTTAAAATGATTTTAAAAGATCACTGATAACATTTCTTTAGGAAAATAACATATTATAATTTGATAAATAACATTTTATAAACTAAAAAATAAAAAAAAATAAAAAGAATATTTGAAAAAAAACCTTAAACTGATAAAGGAATCCTTAAAACATTATGTGGTCATGATGATGTTAAATTTCATTCAATTCAAAAATGTTAAAACAAATATTCCATTCACATTTTCAGTCAAATAAAAATAATAATTTTTTGAAAATGAGGTGAATATTCATTTTAAAATAAATTTTAAAAATTAAAATAAGGGTAATTTTTTAAAAAAAAATTAATTATAAAGAATTAAAAACATTATTTGATTTTTTTATAAAACATGGATATAGAAGAAAAATCATTTTTGACTGAATAGAGAAATTAATTCGATTTTTCACAAAGAAATTCATCTGAACACTTGAGTACATAAAGTGAGGAGAATGAATGGAATATAACTATTTTAACGACATTAAGATAGAAGAGTAAAATTAATTTGTTTCTTGGGGTATATATCATAATATTTCATCATTAGAAGAATAAACACAAATAATCCTGATAAATGATGAAATTGTATCATAAAACCCTTACAACTTTGGTACCATTGAATCATAAGAACCATCATAGAATAATACTAAATTAAAATTAAAATATCATAAGAATAATTAACTTTATTATATTATACATCAAGGGGTCTGTATATACACCTTATAATAGAAGATAAGTGCATAACATTACGTATGTCCTAAAGGAGAAAAATTGAGAAAAAAACCATACCTTATGTCTCACATTCTTTTGAACATGTTTAAAAAACCTATATAGTAAATATTGTTTTATTATAAATATATTTAACAACCATAATTATATATATAATAAACCCTATTTTATTTACTTAATAACTTTTATTACTCTTTTATTTATATTCATGATTTGGGTAATAAATGATTTGTTTCTCAGGTATGTTTTGATTTGGTATTTTTTTCATCTTAATTTGATCATGGTTAAATATTATATATAAAATTAACCATGATAAAAATATCATATATATTCATTATATTTTTATTTATAGTAATCCAAAAATTTCAGAGATAGAAAATAAAATACACTGTTCATGGAGAGAGTAACCCATACGTACGCATGAAAGCTGTTTCTATTTTCTCATTGGATTAAATGAAAGTAATGTGAATATTATATTAACATTAAAGAGTCATTATGATGTTATATATATATATATGTATAATATTAATTAAATTTATCCTCAATACCTTCCATGTAAATCGTATGTGAAAAATCAATCACATTTTTTAGCGTGGCGATAACCTTTCGTACACATGAGAGATGTTATCTTATTCCCACAGAATAGAAATTAGTAAGATATATGAGAAATTATATTTAAATAATTATATTAATATCATAAATATAGAATATAAACATTTAATCCATAATTATATCCATATGTGAGAGGTGGTGACGGAAAACGAACAACATCAGTTCGCGACGCGGTAGTCTGCCATAAACATGATCGACGATTTCGTTTTCCATTTGATGGATGAGGAGATAAATGTAGGAATTAAATTAAAATATTAAAATATAATTATAATATATATATATATATTGTAATATTATAACATTTTAATAATATTAAAAGTTGGAAGAAGAAGAAATAAAACAACACAAGTTTTTGAATTTTGCATATTCTTCAGATAGCCTCTTTAGGATTATACCTAGTTTCTTATTAAGAGGTATTACTGTTAAAAAAAACTAAAATAGGTTTTGGGGAGGGAATTAAATAATATATTTGTATTAGTATTGATATAATAAATGGTTTTGGATGTTTTAAGAGAATATGAGAGGGGGTTCCCTTTTATAATTGTGGGAGAGGACAAACAATGAATTGTTGAAAATAATAAAATATACGAACATTTTTCACATGAAAAAAGGGAAAAATGTATAATTATCTAAAAGTATGGGTTATAAGTTCTAAAAATTTCCTTAAAATTGGAGGTGTACAAGTTTCTGGGTCATTTAAACTTTATATTTTTAGTTAAACCCCTCAGTAAACTTGTTTTAACCATAACCTCTATAATTAATTATTATTATTTTAACAGTTCATTTTGAAAAAAATAGAAATGATCATATTATAAAATATAAAAAAATTTATCCAAATATTGAATACATTTTTTTGAAATTCCATTCATATAATTTTAAAATTGTAATTTACAAATAAACCCACAAACACAATGAAAAAGTGGTTTTCAAAAGAGAAATTTGTTTCGAAGAAAAAAATAATTTTATATAAAAATTCAATATTAAATTTATTAAAAGACATATATTAGATTAATTATAATTAAATTTATCTAATTTTAATTTTTTGACCATTATAAAATAGAATATTCCCATATAATTTCTTTCAATGAAAAGGTTCTTTTCAATAAAACCCAGTATTTTTCATATATCATTAAAGCAATTATTCAATTTATAAAAATAAAAAAATTTATCCAAAATATAATTTTGCCTTGTTTATTCCAAAAAATGAGGTAAATTATTTCAAATAAATTTTATAAAACTATTAAAAATTAATTTTATTATTCTGTCACAATATGTAATAAGAATATTTTCTATGATAATTTGAATCATATAGTCTTTAAAAAAAATTAGTAATTTTTTCTTAATATGTTTTATTTATTTATAAAATTATAATTAATTTAAAAATTTCGGTAGTCCCTTTTCAGACCTCTATATATAAAATCTAGGTTTTAATTTAATTGTTTAAACAATAATTGGAATATTATATCATAGTTTATTAAAACTCGATGTTGTGTGTAGGGAAAGCTATAAAAGAAAATAAATTTATTCAAAAAAAATATTTTATTAAAACTATGATTGTTATAGGATCCATGATCCTTTAGACCAATAAATCTGAAGAAAATTTCATTGAACTGAAGATAAGGTTAGTTCATGCACCTGTGCTGACACTACGATGTGATGGATAAGGTCTTGTGATTTATAATAATGAATTGAAGAAGGGTTTGATATGAATACTCATGCACAATGAAATGATTATTGCTTATGTCTCACACCAATTTAAAATTCATAAGAAAAATTACCTAAATCCAGATTTGGAGTGGGTAATGTTGAATAATGATTATGACTACTCAATACATTAACAACCTAGAAAGGTGAGTAATGTTGATTGTACTCTAAGATTGAAGGAACACACTAGTATGTCCATGATAAGTATTGAAAGATATTAAATATTTATGGATTTTTATAATTTGGGTCTTGAAATCACGATGAAATGTGATAGATATTATCATTATTAGATAAATGTTTAGATATCCATCCATGTGATGATTAATGTGGAACAAAAGGAAGATGTGGACCTAAAGAAGATGTTTATGATTATTTATGAGTTAAACTATGATTATGATGGAATGATAAGATCCATGAGTTGAGTATATTTCTATTTGTTACCATATTTGAAGAAGGAGGTGTTGTATGAATCTCATATTTCATTATTATTTATTCATCTTTTAATTAAAAACTTGTATAGAGATATGAAAGAGTTTTTTTGGTGGGAAAACATGAAAAAATAAATTATAGAGTATTAATTGCATTCATTGGTTTTTAAAAAATATAAGGATAATAACATAATTTTAAGGGGTTGTTACAACCATTAACCATTTTTAAATTTAAAAGAGAAAAAATTACTATAGATCTCATCATCATATAGGAAAAAAATTATAAAATCTATTGTCCTATTTGGGTTGAAGTAAATTACCTTACAAAGAAAACATATTTCATTACAATTAGATAAGATTTATCACTTGATCAAAATTAAAAGATATAAGTTAATTATTTTTTAAGGATACATGTAGTACCACATTATATTGTAACTAATCTAGATATGAGTTTATCTTTAATGTTCTAGTAAATTCTTCACTAAAAAATGAATAAAATGATGATTTTTAGTACTTCATATCATACTAAGAATTATGACCAATCTGTGAGGACCATTGATATGTTAGAAGTTATTATTATGGAATGTTATATGGAATTTAAATGTTGTTGGGATAACCAACTTTCTCTAATCGAGTTTTCTTACAACATTATCTTTCACTTAAGCATTCTATTGGATCCTCATAATGCTCTATATAGAATAATGTGCATAACTCAAATAAATTGGGATGAATTTAGATAATGAAACCTATTAGGACATAACATAGATAAGTATTTGTAACATAAGGTCATAGATATTCAGTATGACATTAGGGTAGCTCATAGTTGAAAAAATGTTTAAGCTAGAAATCATCACCAACATCTAGAGTTCAATGTTAGCTACATGGTATTCCTATAAAGATCACTTTGGATGAATGTAATGATATTTTTAAATAAGGGAAAGAAGAGTTATAGATTTATTCATCCCTTTAAAATTCATGATTATATCAGGACGGTTTCTTATCTTTTGTAACTTCAACAGAATCACTCTCAAGTTCATTATATATTATATGTAACTCTCCTGGGAAGTACATACCAGATCATTCACATTTACCCAACTCAGAGATCATACCATTTGATAATGATATCTCCTGTGAGGAATAACCCGAGGAGATTCTAGATTTAATATACAATGAACTGTGGAACATGACCACTCAACTGGTAAATATTTTAGGAAAAAACATATATTTTAGTAAACTTTGTGGGTACCTGAGGATGTGATGAGGTAGAAGCATCCTTAGTTCTTTTTATCAGAGTAGTAAATTTTGAGGTATAAATTCTTATGAGGGGATATAATGTAACACCGTGATATTTTATGATATATTACCATTAAATTAATTTTATTTCTTTGATATATTTCTCTATATGAAACACCAATATTAAAAGAACCTTGATATATTAATGAAATATTTTTATTTAATGTGACATTTATCATCTTGTTATTGGATTGGAAATTATGAATATGAATAAATTTAATTTTAAAAATTATTTTTTACTCATGTATAAAATCAGTTCCTTATTTATCAATTGGTTATACATGAAAATAAAATTATTTGAATGTCCAAAGGGACAATTTTCAAAAAATTGATTATATTTTCAGAATGTGTGTTTATATTAATTAGTTAAATTAATATCTATTAATAAATTATTTTAATTAAAATCTTAGACAGTATATTACAAAAAATATTGTAATAATCAACTAATGGTTTTTACTAGGCATTGAATAAAAATAAATCTTATATTATGCTTAAAAATCCATTTTTTCTAAAAACATGTTTCATTTCATTTTATGAATATATATTAAAATATATTTATACCAATTATTGGGAGAAAATATTACATAATTAATTACATATTTTTATCTTTGATAATTATTATTGTGTAAAAATTCCAACTTAATTTTTTTATATAAAGAATAGCCACCATGGTAAAAATCTTGCTACCAAGAAAATAGTTAAAAGGGTTAAAAGAGGGGTTAACATAAGAGATAAGCTTTAAAATATCACAAAATACTTTTTTATTTATATTTTTAATGTTATTTAGACCTTATACATATTGTATTTTAAAAAATTAAAATTTTAAAACATTTTAATTGTGTAATTTATATGTTAGATAATAATGTTTCAAGTATTTAACAGTTTTGCACCCACCTCACTTATAAAAACAAACCTCCTCTAATATCTTATACACAGCATTTGATCCATTTATATTTACCATTATGCAACCAAATAATTTCCCAAAATCATTATAAAAATCCTTTTATGATCTCTTTATCCCAAATGACACATCTAAGAATCCTTAAGGTGCTCTTCATAGGAGGATACCCAAAGAAGAGGTATATGTTCTTTCAAATATTTTTCTTGTTTAATTATTTTTAAACCAACTATAAATACTATATAACAATGATAAAATGATGAAATAACTATATTAAATATATATATATATATGTTTTTATTTTAATATTATAACCATTTTCTATATCATTCCCATTTATTAGAAAATGATAATATTTATCATGACTATATGTGGACTACCACCTCAACGAGGTAATGTGATTTTTTTTCTTTTATTATTTACATGGATGGTAATAAGGATATATTTAATGAATATATATCATATTTATGATATAATTATGAATCTATAAAGATATATTATCATATTCCATTCTTTAGTTCCATGCATCGAAAAGTGAAAACATAACTCATGCATACATGTGAACTACCACCTCCCCGAAGTGATGTAATTAAATTTTAATCACTAATTTATATGAATGATTTTAATGGTGTTAATAATGAATAAATATTATACTTATATAATTATTATGATTATTTATATGATGAATATATTACCATGGTGCAAGGATCGGAACCATAAAACCAAAATATGCATGGTAAACAAACCAATTTCACCCGAATATTTATTTTAATAAATAATTATAAATAAATAAGTAAATGAGAACTATAAAGAAATTATTAATATTTACTTATGAATGAATATGATTCTATCATATATGTATCATAAATAAATATTTATTTTAAATGATTTTTTAATGTGTATGAAGTGATACATGACTTGAGGTAATGGTCAGTCATCTCACTAATGGTTATCTGAGACATATGACATATTCCCCAAAACATACTTTTATTTGGTGTATATAATTCCCCTTTTATATGTTATATCACAAATATCTTTATATTTATTGTATTTAAAATTTATTCAATGTAATTTATTTCAATGGGGTATGATTCAAAAGTCGCTAATGTTGTAATGGTTTATGTGACTATCTCATTTCCATTGGGATTTATAATTTCAATTTCTATTATTGTAAATTATATGGTTCAAATCCTTTTAACTACATATATTTCCTTCACCACAAATTATTAAATGAATTTTAATGTAATAATACTATTCTACTATATTTGTTACTTAAAATGGATTATAAAATGAAACCTTATTTCCTATTTGGTGGAATTTTTTTTCCTAACCAATTATCTATAATTTTTTTTCATGAATGTTAATTTCTAAGATGAAATGATTTTTTATGTTCATTTTATACTATATTTTAATTTCATTTCATCGGTTGAAAAAGTTATTTTTATAATGTTCTCTAATCTGGTTATTTATAAATTTTTATAATGTTTTAAATGAATATTTTTTAAGATCACATTAAAATTTCCTAAGGTTATTTTCAAAGAAACCAATTTTCTCAATATTATGGGTATTTTGTTTCAAAAAATAATGATAAAATACACTTAATCTATTCTAAAATAAATGATAATGTTCTATTTTAGTGTTATTTTTCATCATTGTTAGCACACATCCATGAATTTGGAGATTCACATCCGATAGGGTCATATGATACTATCCACTTTATTTCTCTAGATGGATTATCTTGATGATGATTTATAGATATTTCTATGAAACTTGTTTCCTTCCCATGAGTTAATTAAGTTATAATTAAATCTTTATAAAATAGGTTTTTTTCCACGAGTTATGCTATGATGAAATGATGGAATTTTTATGAAACCCAATTTATTTTAATACATGATGATATAACAAATTGATGTATGTTTTATGGTACAATGTCATACATATGTATATTCATTATTAAGTGATCAGTAGGCTTGAAATTATATAGTCAACTGAATTTGGTAATTATTGATATACCATGAGATAATATGAACTGGAATGTGGAGAGAACTTATTTTAGTAAGGGACTTTTCGTATTATGATAGTATTGGGAGTGAAACTTTATTGTAGAAATGATGGAATTAAGAGTGAACAAATCAAAAAAAAGTTGAATGATATATGTTTTAAATTATTTTACTTTTAATATCAATTTTTTAAATCCCAATAGAGTGTTATTTTAATGTAAATCTCTATATTTTATGGATGTATATGTATTTTGTGCTTAACTACAAAAAATAGTCTGATTGTTATTTTAAATATTATAATTTTTAATGTATTTTTGCAATAAAATTTTCTAAACTGATTGGAATTATGAAATTGTTTTTTTAGGATTTAATATATGTTCAGATCCATTTAATTAAATAGGGACCAAATCTAAATCTATCATTTAATGGACCAATATAATCTCATAATATAGGCCTCGAAATTTGTGCACGGATATGGATGTTTTTGAAGGTGGTATTATATATCAAAAAAGGATGGTCTAAATGAGGTCAAATTATACATGAAGCAAGATATAATCTAGAGTAACAAATTTTATTACATTTAAAATGCATGATTTATTTTTTTACATGATATAAATGAGTGGGAAACAAGATTTGGGTAATATGAAGAATCTTCTTGGACATATTACTTTTGTAGATTAAATTAGACATAACTACTTAATCCCTAGGATAATGAAGTTGTAACATTGTGGGTATACATAGGATACATTGTGTAACTACTTTAATGAAGATCACTTATCCAAATTCTTCCATTAATGATATATACCATGCACAAAAATTTGGAGGAGATTTTTGGAGAGAATATTCTGCCCCATCTCCCTATAAAAATGTGTTTATTCTCCATTTCAAGGGGTTTACACTCTAAGTGAAAATTTAATATAGTCGTTTGTTTTTTTATTTTTTAATATTATTATTAATTATTATTAAATTTTATTCTTCTTTTTCCTCACATTATCATATTTTTATCTTTTTTTGCATTAATCTCATTCTTCTCCATTATGATCTCTAATATTAATTATCATGAGTAACTAACCTGAAGACGTTACTAATAAAAAAAATATAGTGTTGAGCCCATGTTTTTAAGATATCATTATTAAATTTTATTATTTTATTATATTTAGGATTAGGAGGATCTTATTTGGAATGGAACCTTTGTTTCTCTACTCTCCATCCAAGGCTAAGCTTTCTATTCTATATTATTCTCCCCAAAATTGAGGAGGTGGATGTGTGACCTCTCAACGATCATTGAGTCAAAGATAAATTAAAAAATTGGGAAAAATTTTATGTCCATTTATATGATATATTTTGTTCATTATTTTGATTTGGAACTAATAAAGAGATTATGTAGGTTCACTTTAAGTAATGTCCTAGGAGGATCTCTTTTCTGTTCAAAATCATTCTATTTGAATCCATTCTATTTTGATTAAATATATATATATATATATATATATTAATTTGTCATTATATTTCAAGCCCACATAATTATATTATTTAGTTTCATATTATTTAGAAATGAAATATTAAAAAAATGATTTTAGTGTTTTGTGAGCTGCCTCCTCGAGACTGACCTTGGGTGTGTACTATATTGCATGCTTAGGTAAATGAAATATTGAATGAGGATCCACAAAAAAATCCACACACATATATTTTTTTTCTATTTATAGATATTTTTTGTGGATTACTACATAATATTTTAATTACCTATGCAAGAAATATAATGCTCACCTAGGGCCATTCTTGAGGAGGTAGTTCGCACAACACCAAAATTTAATTGTCAAAATTTATTTTATAAAAAATATAAATATAAAAAATATAATTATGTATGATTTAAATCTAAATTAAATATATATATATTCATATATATATATATATATTAATGGAAAACAAAATTGATGGAGACAAAATGATGTTGGACAAAAAGAAGATCCTCCCAAGAGATTACCCAAAGTGAACTTTCAACATATCATTATTATTTCCAAATAAAATTATTGAAAATTTTACACAGTATTAATTAAAACAATATTATCACCATTTTTTGAATATATATTTAACTAAATTATTACTTAGGTACCAAACATCCACCTCCTCGATCATGGGAGAATATTGTAGAAGAGAAAGCTAAGCCTCAGGTGGAAAATAGAGACACAAAGGCACCTTTTACACTAATATACCTCTTAGATTAACACTAATAAAATAAGAAACAATAATAATGATATCTAAAAAACATTTTTTAAACACTAAATTGAACCCCTAGGAACTTCGTGAGGTTAGTTACTCACAATCATTTGAATTAGAGATCACTGTGAAAAAGAAATGGGTGGTAGCACAAAATATAATAATATTAGAATTTTAGGAATAAGAAGGATAAAAAATAATAAAAATTCATAATAATATTGAAACATAATAGAAAGTACAAAATAATTAAAATGGACACCTAGAGTTCCAATCCCATGAAATGATGAAGAAAAGCATTTCTATAGGGAGAGGGTATGTCAAATTCACTCTAAAAATCTCCCTCAAAATAATGTGTGTGGGATATATCATTAATGAATAATTTTTGAGAAGTTATATTATTTATAGTTGTTACCCTATTTATAATTTTTACAACCACATAATTAAATACACATTTAAATTGGGTTAAAGTGTTAATGGATGATTTACTTTAGAAAATTAATCTGGCCGGGATGACTCTTTTAATTCACCAAATCCTCCATGCTATGGATTTATGGCCTTGAAAAGGAAAGTTTCATGCAATAAAATAGTAATAAATTTTTTCCTTAATATTTTATCTTTTTTTCAAGAATAATTACATCAAATATTTACCATCTATTAATGAGATATATCCCCATATTCAAAAATATCTAAATATGTGCCTGGATTTTGAGGCCTGACTTGTGAGCGGATTTTGTGCCTCTATATAATGGATTGAGATTTGTACCCTTTTGAGTAAAATCAAGAAAAAAATTTATTAAATCCTAAAAAATATAATTTCAAAATTTCAATTAGATTATAAAAATTTTGGTATGAAATACCATAATATACTAAAATAGTTATAATCCAAAATTAGACCATTTTTAAAAACTAAGCCCAAAATACATCTAAACCCATAAAATGTGCGAAATTTCATTCAAATAAAACAATTTGGAGACTAAAAACATTGAAATTAAAATGAAAACAATTGGAAATATTTTTTTTTCAATTCACTTACACTTAAACATTGCACTCCTAGGCAATCATCTTATACTGAGGTCAAAACAAACATCACAAAACACAAATTCTAAATACATCAATTATCATATCGATGAAAATAACATACCCCCTAAATGGATTAATATTTTATAACTACAAAAAATCCTAAAGATATATTAAATATCATGTTAGTCATGACATGACTGTCATACTTACCTCCACAGAAACATAATTCTCTCGTCACTCAAGGATTTTTTGTGTGGTGTTTTTCTCATTACCAAAAACACGTGTGGTCTCCATTGTATTGCTATCCTCTTAGTATCTCAAAATCACAAAGTAAAAATTTTTTTAAATCATGAGGTAATTTTTATGGGTATATCTATAACCCCCAATATATTATAGTATGTTATCTTTTTAAATTTAATATCTTGCGCCAAAATCAATATTGAACTTAAATGAACCATGATATACTATTAAATATTATTATTTTATCACTATCCGTTAAATTGAAGGGAATAAATAGTATTATGAAATTATGAAATTTAAATATTATATATTTATTAAAATTTATTTAAATTCATCTAATATATTTTATTGGACTAAGTTATGAATAATACCAATTTTAAGAATAAAAGGTTATATTTTTTTAAAGGGTATTTTTACAACCTTTAAAAGAAGAACCTATTTTAAATCCAATTTTCAAAACTTTTACATGTAATATTTAAATAAATAAAATTATTACATTAAACATGAATCTTTAAATTTACTTTGGTTTATTTTTTTTTCTAACAATATACTTTTTTTGATGAATAGTGAAAAATATTGTAGTTTAGTTCCAAAATTCATTTTTTTCAAATGTCTTAATTTAGTTATATAATGTTTTTATTTATATTTTAAGTATAATTAAAACAATTTTACATCATTTAAAATTTTTTAATCATTATAATAATATTCAACTTAAATTTAGATAAAAAACTAATCAAAATTTTGGGCGTTTTTATTCTCAAAACTCATTTTTTCATCATATCTGTAGGATTAGAAGTAAAACTATTTTTTTACTTATTTGAATTTAATTTTGAAAATTTTAAATACACAGTTGTAATAATTATTAAAATTATAGCCTAATAAGATCAAATTAATTCTTAGACATTTGGAATAATAACATTAGTATATTTTTTATTTACTACGGTTAAAGGTAAATAGGGTAATTAAAGGTAAACATTATATTCTCAGCCTTATGAAATTACTCTATAACTTGTCCAAATTTTATTTCTTGATTTTTTAGACAAAAATTTCTTTCTTACAATTTTATGGCCTCTTGGACAAAATTGGATGACTTTATGGGTTCTATAGTATTTTATTCTAATGAAATTCCTATATGTCTTACACATGTTTCTGATAAGTATGAAAATTTTTATAAATGGTTATTAAGATGATATCATTGAGTATAAATATTAATTGGAAATATAATTTTTTATATTCATCATGATAATTTTTTTTTAAAATTTGGGGATGAAAATATTAAATTAAAGGATTGCACAATGATGATGCAGTAATTGTCTAAATAGTTGACATAAAAAATAAATTTTATTAAAAATATAAAATTAAATATAATTTTTCATAATTAATATCATAAATAATTTTAAAAATGATATTGACATTTTATGGATATTTTAAAGGGTTTGGTTTGAATTTATTTGAAATTATGATATTTCTAAAAAGTCAAGTAATGAATAATGTCAATAATAACAGTATTGATATTTTAAAATAAATAATATTTTATTAAATGAAATAAAATTCATAAAATATATAAAAATTATCCAATTTATTGAAATAATGTTTAAATGTTTCAAAATTACTCAGTTATTGTCCATGTTTCAATTTATAGTAAATATATTATCCTTTAAAGAGTAAAAAGCCATGTTGTTATGGTAAGAGTAAATGGGTTTAAATAAGTATTAAAACCAAAAGACAAGGGTTATATTGTGAACAAAACATGTCCAAAAATTATTTTATTAACATAATTAGACCCTTATCACCTTAATATCTAATTTGAGTTGTTTAAAGGATCCTTTTCTTGGAAAATAACATATATATTATATAAATCAAAGATAGTTACAAAATATCACTCTCTTCGTATTTAAAATATTTTATGTGTTCACTTAGGGAAACAAATAACATATTAATTAACATAAATGTATATAGTTATATTATGGAATTTAGTTTAATTATAGATATTTATTCTTAATTTTTACAATTTATTTAATTACCTTAAAATCTTCTTTGATAATAAAATAATAATAATTTATTTAATAGGAAAATAAATAAATTATTTTAATAATATTAAATATAATATATTTGAGAATAATTAATGTTTTTAATTATTTTTTTATACCAATAGGATATAATATATATGTTTTAAAGAATTATATTTTAATTATCACTTTTTTCGATGCATTTAAACTCAAATTAAAACTATTTTATCGAATTTGAAACTAATGATATTGTTTTGAAATAATATAATATTAAATTATTTAAAAATCACAAAAAATTTAAGTAATAATAACGGGGAAAATATATAGTCTATAATGTCTTAAAATATTAACTTATAGGTCATTTTTATGTCTTTGGGTCCATAATAGGTTTATTATATTTTAATATTTTGGGGATTTCTGAAAGTTCCCCTCACCACAATTATAAAATAGAACCACCTCCCACACATCCTAACACAAATTGGAGACATATATATCTTCCAAACACTACCCATTTATCTCCACAACATCATTATACAAGTTAGGGAGATTTTATTACATCCAAAATACCATCCCAATATCCCTTAAGAGATCTAATGAAACTCCGCTGAAGAAGAGGTAATCATTTTTAATAAGTCGTTCAAGTTCATTTCATCTTCTACTTCCTATTTATGTATTTTTTACATACTAAAGTAATATATAAAATATCTAATATAATATTATATGTTATTATGATTATGGTACAACCATATTCAAGGATTTATCCACCCTATGAAAAATGAAAACACCACACGTGAGTACGTATGACTTATTGTCCCCACATTGTTGTGTAATTGGTTTTTTCATACCACTTTACATGGAAGTGTATAGTTATGAAAATAATTAATACATTAAGTACATAAACTATTATATTTATTATGTATAATTAAGAAACCATCCAATTATATACCCATTGCACCATTAAGGGAATGATATCATCGCTCATGTGTACATAAAACCTATCATATCCATGACATAATTTGATTAATTATCCATATTAACCACTCAAAAATGATCATAAAAGTGTATATAATGAGTAAATATAATATCTATGAACTTAAAATAATTATTAATATGAAATAAATATATCCTATGCATAATAAATTTGTCTTACATAACAAAACATGCATAGGAAGGTGAAGCAGTTAACACCCGAAACAAGGGTAATAATGAAATATTACTAAAAAGAAGGTGATACAATGATATAATATGATCATATATTGTATCATAAATATGAAAATGGTTCTGTTATAAATTAATCACATGATTTAATCCATTATAAATGAGATTAAATAATGTTTACACAAAAGGAAATGCAACGTAAGGGAATTCGTCACAATATTCTTTCACTAAGGCATAGTTTGATATTATACATCAATCTTCCTTTATGAGGTGTATATACAACCCCTTTGAATAAACATGTCATTAATTTATGTATAATGATTTTATTTAATGTTTTTTAAATTTTATTCTATCATGGGAATTATGATTTTAATATTCATAATGTTATGGGACACCTTGAATGTTTAAATATTTAATTATCAAATATTTTTCTATAGGGAATTATTCTTGAAATTATTATATATATTTATATATAATTAATATAAATGACAATATATGTATATTTTTTTTAATTTTATTCATTTTTTTGAAAAATTAATATTTTTACATGTATTATACGAAGCATTTTCGACAAAACAAAAAAGGAATGTTATATTCTTGACTAATACAACGATAATTACTTTTCTGCTACCATGGAAAATATTGTATTTTCACCTTAATTTTCTTTATTTTATGTTTCCTTAAATAAAAAAACATCATTGTAATTTTTTGTAATTGTTTTAAAATGGGTTTTCAAAGAAAAGTGTATTTTGATATTGAAAATGGGTTCTTAATAGAAAAAGATATATTTATTCAAATGTTCTTTTCTTTTGGGTTTAACAGGATTTTTTCATTTACAATATTTCAGTGATCTCATTTAAAAAATTTTCATCTATTTCGACATCCTTTTTTGAATATTATAATTAATAAATGTTTATCTCTTGGGTTACCATCTTTTATACATTATTAAATGGTTTACAGTCAGTTTTCATAGGGTTTTATTATTATACGATATGAATTTTCATTGATTTTGTTAAGACATATTGATTTGGTTGTATTATATTTTTATATGTGAAATTATTTGGAAATATAAGACATGGATTGGGGACTATTTAATGAATACTGCTCGATGAATTAGTAGTCTTTTGAGATGAAATAATTTGGAATGAAACCCTGCATGTTTATTTCCAAGAATTTTTAATTTTTCTAAAGGATAGATCATGAATGAAATCCAATGGGTTTCTACCCATATAATTAAACATTCATGTGCATAGGTCTTAGCAATAGAGGAAATATCATGATAGAGAATAAATCAAAAATTATGCATTCCATTATTATTAGTATTCGATGTGATTTTTTAATTAGTCAGAATAGAAATAGTTATGCTTCCAAGATCATGTGACTATTTAAATGGCATGTTTTTTTAGTTATTTACTGTTCCCTATTTATTAATTCATATTTACCCATATATTTCGCTGAAATCTTACCCTTACTAAGAAATTATGGTCACACCTTTCATTTTTTATTTGTATTTTACCAAGATTCCATGATGTATACTATGACTGAAATGCAGGGTTATGCTAGGAGAATTATGGATTTCAAAAATTAATATATTTTATTTATTTTATGATTTAAATTTCGCCGTAAGTTTCATATATTTAATCTAGTTTCCAAAACCTCTAAAATAATCAGTCCTTTGGTGTTGGATTCCTTGGAATCGTGAAAATATATTAAAATAATGTACAAGAATAGGGATTTTCTGGTCGGGGCATTACAATGGGTATGAATGGAAGTTTAGTAGAAATCATGGGAACAAGATTTAAGAAATAATATATAAGAACACATAACCATATGACTGAATTTGAGGATATTATTATATATAAAAAATATTCTAATAGATTTGTAACACTATGGATAACATAAGTTAAATATATAGGTTCATAGATTGAAAAAAAGATGTCTTGATTTAGACTTCCTATAAATGATTCTTCAGGAATATATCACTAGGATAAGTGGTCCTCACATTCTACTTAGGGTTCTGGTTAATGGTTATAATTAGTAAATTTATACAAGTAGGGGTTATTAATCTAATTATTAAGAGACTAAAAAATAAAAATAAAAGGAAGTATGTATTAAGGAATAAGATTAAGAAGTATAATCAATGTTTTGAGAATGAGATAAATGACTAAAGTTCTTGTATATTTTGATTCAAGAATTATTTCATCAATGGTGCTCTGATTATAAGAATAATGGGATATATAAGGCTTTTACTATGATACATCTTCTTTAAAGAATTGGAAGAATGAAAATATACATTAATGATTTTAAGGTGGAAAAATATTTGATATGTCACAATAAGTGCTACATTTTGTTGTTTGGGGAATATAATGTTAATATAGATTTTTGGAAATTTAGAGACATTTTTGGAAAGTTAATTTGGATAGTAGTATATTGGCTGAGTATTATGGTTGGAATTGATTAATTTTAACATTGGATATTATTGGTTGAGGTTAAAATATGATTTATTGAATAACATATTCTAACCATTTTGATTTTGATAATATTTAAAGCTCATTGGAATGACTTACAGATATTTTCACAAAGGTTCTTCAAGTATAAAATTCATCCAAAATATCCATCATTTGGATTAATAAATGAATTGAAAATAGATTGAAGCACAAAAAATGATGATATTATGATCATGGAATGTAATCAAGTATGTTTATTCTCTTGAGTTCTATATCAAGATAGTGAAACAATCCCTAAAAACTAGGAGAAGTATTTTGGAAATTTGTTTTTATCTATTTACTTTTCTATCTAAGAAATCAGTGGTCTTTTAACTACTCATATATTTATGGTTTTGTGTGTGTTAACATTCCAATGACCATGTTCTCTATCACTCCCCATCATAACTTTATACTTATATGTCTCTAAAAGTTTCATGTTTTCACATTCCAATAATGATATTATATTCTAAAGCCTATTTTTTCAGTAACCTTCACCTTTCCCTTTCACTCTTATTAATGGGATGTTTTATTAACCTTATTTCTGGTGTGGGTTTCTCATAAAGTAATTTTCAAGTATCAACATTTTACATTCAATTTAAAATTTAAAATTAAGACGACATTATTTTTTTAGGGGAGGAAATGTAACACCCTAATATTTTAGTGTACATTTTCTTTTTAAATTTAATAGTTTTCACTACATGTAATTTGAGCTTAAACAAACTGTGATATACTATTTTTTATTATTATTTTAATAGTAGTCGTTAAGTTAGAGGGAATATGTAGTATAAACCGAATTATGAAATATATAAATTATATATATAGTCAGATGTTATTAAATTAATCCAATAAGTTTGATAATATTTATATAATAAAAAAAGCAATAATAAGAACAAAATGCTATATTTCTTTAAAAGGCATCTTTATAACCTTTTAAGGGAGAATATATTTTAAATACAATTTCTGAAACTTTTATTTATTAGATATGAAAAAATAAACTTCTTATTTTAATTTTTAATATAAAAACTTAATTATGGTGAATTTTTGTTTTTTATGAGAAGTTCGATTTTTTGATAAATAGTTAAAAATACTACATTTTAGTTCAAAATATCTTTTTTATCTAATTTATTAATAATGTTATATATTGTTTTGATTTATTTATACAGTATAATTATACCAATTTTATATCAGTTAAACCAATTTATTTCATTAGAAATAGTTTTATATTAATTTTACATATAAAAACTTAGCAAACTTGTTGACATTTATACTTTAAAAAAACACATTTTCATCTTTTTTGGGGGATTAGCATTTAACATAATTTTTCCAATTATATGAATTTAATTTTTAAAAATTGAAAAAAAATGTTGTAATAATTATGATATTTAGTTTCTAATATGATCTACATAATTTTTGGACATTATGAATAGTAACATTAGTAATTTTTTATTTACCACGGTTAATTGTAAATCCGGTAATTAATGGTAAAACTAATATTATAATAATTAGAAAATTACCCTAAAACATGTCCTAATTTTATTGGATAATTAATTTGTGCCCCAAATCATATATAGAATGGTTTTATGGCTTTTTGGAGCCACTTTGATGACTTTATAGCTTTTATATTATTTAATTCTAATGAATGTCCGACATGTCTTACTCATGCTTCTAATAAGTATTAAAATTTTCATATATAGTTTTTAAAGAAGATACCATAAATTGAATATATTCATTAGAAATATAAAATTATTATATTTATAATGATAATTTCTTAATTATTCGGGTTGAAATAATTAAATTAAAGGCTTTCACAATGATGATGTACTAATTCGTTAAATAGTTAACAAATAAAATAATTGATATTAGAAATATTAAAATAAATATTATATGACATAATTAATATCATCCAAAAATTTTATATATTACCTATACATATTAGGGATGTATTAAAGGTTTTGGTTTTATGTATCTTTTAGTTATGATATTTTTAAAAATTCTAGTAATTAATAGAGTCCAAATTGACCCTAATGATATTTTATAATAAATAATTTTTTATGAAATTAAATTAAATTAATAAAAATATAAAAATCAACCAAATTGTTTGGATAAAGGTGAAAATTTTATACATAACTCATTTTTGTAACATTTTTTATTTTATGGTAACTATATTAACATTTAAAGAGAAAAAATACAAGTTGTCATGGTAAGATTTAAAGAGTTTAAATAAGAGTTAAAAACAATTGAAAAGGGTAAAATTGTAACATAAACTTTTATAAAAATTATTTTATGAAGAGAATTAGATTCTTTTCACCTTCATATCTAATTGGAGTTGTTTAAGGGACAATTTTATATGAATATAACTTATATATTATTAAAATAAAAGATAGTTACAAAATTTCATTCTCTTTGTATTTAATATATTTTACGTTTTAAAATTGTAAAAAACAATATTTTAATGAATCTAAATGTACATATCGATTTTGATGAAGTTATTTTCATTATAGAAATTTTGTTTTATTTTTTATAAATTATATAAATACCTTAAAATCATCTTAAATAGTAAAACAATATTTATCTAATTAAGAGAAAAAAATAATTTATTTTAATAATATTAATTTTAATATATTTTTGATGAGTTAATAAGTATAAATAATTTTATATTCATATTGAATATAATAGATATGTGTTAAATTATTATATTTTAATTACCACTTTTTCTTGATTTTTTTAGTGACAAATTAAAAGAATAGTATCAAACTTGACATTAATGATATTTATTGAATTAAAATATTATTAAATTATCTAAAAATAAAAAAATGTTATATAATCATAAAAGAGATAATATAGGCTCTACAATTTATCGAAATATTCATTTATATGTCACCTGTATGTCTTTGAGTCTATAATATCCATATTATATTTTAATAATTTTAGAATTTATGAAAACTCCCCTCATGTCAATTATAAAAGGTCACCTCCTCCCTCATTTTTTACACCAATTCGAGACATATTTATTGTGAAAATGAGGCATATTTATATTCACAGAATCCTTATAAATGTTATATAGGTTATTTTCCTTCCAAAAGACCACCCCAGTCCCCTTAAAAGAGATATAAAGGAAGTCCACTAATGAATAAGTAGTAATTTTTACTAACTTGTCCAAGTTCATTTCCACTTATACTACGTATTTATATGTTATTTCGATAATAAGTTAATAATTAAAGTATCATATGTATGATTTTATGTTCTTATGAATATGTTACAATCATTTTATATGATTTATATAGCCTACGGAAAATTAATACACCGTGCATGTGTACGTACGACTTACCATCTCCACATCATGGTGTAAGTTGTTTTTCATCACCAATTTACATGTATGGGTATAATAATGGAAATTATTAATATATATAGTACCTGTAACATGGTATGGATTATGTATAATTTATATACCATCCAATTCCTTACCATTTTCACCAATAAGGGAATGATATCGTCGCTTGTGAAAATGTACGACCTACCGTCTCCACGATGCGTTGTGATTAATTTTACATGTTAACCATTCAAGAATAAATATAAAATTGGAGATAATTAATTAATATAATATCTGTGAACTTAATACATTTTTAGATATGAAATAAATATATAATAATTATGATAAATATATATTACATACCAAAACATGCATTGGAAAATGAAGCAGTTAACCCCTGAAACAATGGTAATAATGTTATATTAATAAAAAGTGGCTGGTAAAATGATATAAGAGGATCATTTATGATATCATAAAAATGAAAATTATTTTTTTATAAATTAAAAACATGCTTTTAACAATTATATAAGATATTAAATAACATTCAAAAAAAAGGAAATATATGTCAAAAGATTACATCTCACCCACTTTTTAGTGAGTCATAGTTTGATATTATATAACCACCTTATTTTATGATGTGTATATACAACCACTTTGACTCGACATGTTATTATTTTATTTATTATCCTGTTATTTAATGTTTTGTTAATTTATTTCCTATGATTAGTTTTTTGATTTAAATATTTAAAGTTGTATGAGACTCCTTTTGTGTTTCTATATTTAATTATTAAATATTTTCACCATGTAGATATTCTTTATATTATTTTATATATTGATATAAAAGTGTTCTTAATTACATTTTATGTATATTTTTTAGATTTCATTCAAAATTTTCAAAATTTTATCTTTTTATGTGTTTTATACAGAATGTTTTTAACAAATGAAAATATGGAATGTTCTATTATTAACTTATTTATGGACAATGACTTTTCCGTAATGTGACCATTATTTTATTTTAATATTACTTTTCATGATTATATGTTTACTTAAAAGAATAAATATATTTGCCTGGTTGATTATTTTGGTATTGAAAATGGGATTTCAAAAAAATTTGTCTTTGGTAGTAAAAATGGGATTTTAAAAGAAATGTTTATTTTTATATTAAAGTGGTTTTCATATGGTTTTAAAAATATTTTTTCCACGTTAAATTTTGAGTGATGTAAATTAAAAAAATTCATCTATGTCAATAGTATTTGTTGAATCTTTAACTTCATTTAGGTTCATCTATTATGATACCATGCTCCATATTTTAGTAAATGGTTTATGTTTAGTTTTACTAGAGAATTATTGATATAACATATGACTAGTTATAGGTTCTCTGAATACATATTGATTCAGTTGTATAATTTATGTATATGAGTAATGATTTGGGCATGTAAGACACAGTTTGGGATCAGTTAATTAAATAACCTCGATGCATCGGTATTCTCTTGAGATAATATGAGTATGATAAAAACCCTTCATGTTTTTTTCAAGATGTTTTAATTTTTCTTGAGGATAGATCTTGACATGAAAACATGGGTTTCTACCCACATACTTTAACCTTATTGAGGATAGATCTTGACAGCAACTATCTAAAAGATATATCTTGATATTTCTATCATCTAACATTATGAATTCCATCATTATTATTATTCCATGTTATTATTAGATTGGTTATATTATCCTTGGGTATGTTTTTTATATCATGTGATTATTTAAATTTAATGTGTTTCAGTTATTTACTTTTCTAAATTTTTTGCCATATTTACTCATATCTTTGGTTGTATTCTTACCCTTAAAAAGAATTTGAGATCACCCATTTCATATGATTTATTTTTTCTATGAATTCCATGATGTATATTATGATTGATACGAAAATCTAAGCTATTAGGATGATGTTGTTCTAAAAATATACTCTTTGTTTTATTTTCTGTTTTAAATTATAATATATAGTTCATCTATGTAATCTGTTTTGTGAAACTACTAAACCGATCTATCCATCAAAATTTATTCCTTATAATCATTCTAATTTATTAAAATACTAAACTAACTCTAGGCTTTTGTGGTTGGGGAATTACATGTTTTGAGGTTGAGGGTTGTCATGTTTTTAATATTTAAAAATCTCACTCAGAATTAGGAGGTTTAAGAGATAATGTGATTTAAAAGCATGAAAATAGTATTTCTCAATAACGATGTGATGCTCAATCATCTTGAAAATGAATCACCTATAAACACCTCATTATTTATTTTGGAATTGTACACAGGTAATTTTCATCATCGATGATAAATTTCATCCTCTTTTCAAAATTTTCTGCATTATTTAAGCTTGAATTCAGATCTGGATTTATATTTAGAATCATATTTTTGAGGAAAAGAGATGAAACTTTTGATCTTGAAATATTGGGGAACACCCAACCCATATTTGTAATGGTATAATTGGACCACCCATCCAAATTTCAATCATGAAATTTATTCCAGTAAAGTCACAAGAAACATGGAAACATTTTTTTAAATTTCAAATCATTCATATTCATCATAAAATTATAATAAAAATCTTGTTCTCCCTCCCCACACTTGAGTTCAATAATAAACTTGAATTAAACATTTGGATGAGGTTTTAAAGGACAAATGGATTGTAAAATGGCTTCAGAATATGGTATTTCATGGCTAATAATGTATTAATAAAGGCCATATTAAATGGTAGGACCAAATTAGAGTTCAGTGTTAAAAGATATTTCATATTGGTTTCTCAATTATACTTGACACATTCCATATAATCAACCATATCTAAAAATAATAAAAATATAAATTTATATATCCTAAAACATGTATAAAGACTCTCAAGAAAATTTTTAATTTAAATAACATTTCAAAAATGTTTATAATCCCCTCGGGTTAGTCATGGTTTTCAATTTTGAAAGTACTTGTGTGTATGAGTTTCACAATTAATCAATCTTCATCAAATGAAAAGATAAATAATCATGAAAAATCCATTTAACAAACATCTGAGTCCTAAAATATTCAAATGAAGCAATGATAAGAAAGAACAAGATGGTTTTAATTTTCAAACATATTCAATTTATCACAAGAATGTTAAAAACACCAAAATGGAAAATGAAAAATATGAAAAATTTGAGAAAAAACATGAAAGTAAAATGGAAGTAAATAAAAAATTACTAAAAATAGATTCAAATCAATCCTAAATAACTGTTATATTTACCACCCTATTTTTTATTCAAATAAGATCATGATATATTTTCATAAAAAATTTTAATTCAGTAGAAAATAATAAGAAGGAATCAGAAGAAAAAACCTGATTTATTTTTCTATGGAAGTCTTGAGATATCTTCCTAGGTGATAATCCTTTAAAACTACAGGAAATAAAGAAACAAAAAATAATAAATATAAAAAAAATATAAAGGGGAATAAAAGGGAATAATGATTGGTTCAGACCCCCATTAGGGTGTTTGGTTTTTACTAACCATAATCAAAAAGTTGTAGTGGAATATCAGTAATCAAAAGTTGGGTGTGGTTTCTTTGAGATGAACCACCACATATTAATTTTCATGGTGTCCAGAACTAGAAAAAAATAATAGAGAACCCCAAAGAAGGTAATAAAATTCCGAACCCCCACTAATGAATAAATATCTCATATGATATCTCGAGTGGGATGGAAAAGAATATAAGGGTACTCTCTATATACTTCTATAGTATCCTACTCCATATTGTATAAAAGTTTTTTTTAGATAAGATAGTTGCATCACTACATGATCCTCCATCTATAATTATAAAATAACCCCCACCTGGGAGGTATCATAACTTCCAAGTATTTCCCAATTTGTTTTGTTACAAAAATTTTAGAAAAAGGGAAGTCAGAAAACAATTCATCTTAAATAAGATTAAAAAATGATGAACCAATAATGAAATAATCCCTTTAAAGTAAGTCATCTTGGGAATTTATCTTTATAGAAGAATCATGGGAAACTATATCTAAGTAGGGTCATATTTATCATCATCTTCTAATGGAAGATATAGGTGGAGAGGTTGTTGATATTTCATTATCATGTATGTAAGGATCATGATTTTAGTTATCTTCAACAATGTTGTTCTAGGATTATTAAAAAAACGCCTCCCATTAGTGAAACATATTTCAGGTTTTCTTTAGGTACCTCCTTGTGTAATGGTTTAGTGAAGTATAATGTTATCAACTAATTATGTAGCTACTTATCACCCAGCATAGTTTATTTAACATAAAAAACGATTGGTGAAATCTCTTCCATCAATCATTATCAGTCTGGTTCTGGATTTACCTATTGCACATGGCTTTCCCTAACATATTCAAATAGAAATTCCATTATTTATATAGGTATTGTGTTTCTTATTGAAGTTACTTCATATAATATTTTTTAATTTCTTCTTCTTGTTTTACCCTAGATTAGTTAGTCCATGAATAATAATCACAATTGGAAAACGTCATGAACAATGTTTTTTTAGTTTATGAAATTTATGATTTGTTTTGAGTTTTTATGAGAAATATGGTGTGAAAAAGCTCAACCTCCCCAAAAATGGTGAAAATTTGATGCACGAGAAATTTTCTTGTATCCACAGTCAACATTTTAATTACCTAAGCATGTAATATATTGGAGACCTAGGGTTGGTCTCGGGGAGGTAGCTCACACAACACAGAAATTCTATTATCACTATTTAATTTCTAACTATTTTAAAATTATATAATATAATTATGTGGGTTTTAAATGTTAATTATATATATATAATAAAAACTAAATGGATCCACACAGAATCATTTTGATGATAAATGAGATATTCCTAAGAGACTAAATTGAGATAACTTTTATTGTCTCTTTATTAGTTCCAAATCAACATAATGAAAACAATACATTATATGAATGAGCATCATATTCTTCCCATGTTTTGAATATATAGTGCAATATAAAATACCTGAGATTCCATACATCCACATACATAATCAATAATGAATATTATAGAATATAAAGATAATCCTCAGGTTGAAAGTAGAGACACAAAGGTGCCTTTCCCACTAGGATCTTCTAGGCCTAATTCTAATAAAATTAGAAACATTAAGAATGGTATTTAAAAATATTGGGTTAAAAAATTTATTAATTCCATGTGAACATCCTTAGGCTAATTACACGTGATAATGCTTATTAAAGATCAATGTGGAGAATAAATGGGTGGAAACACAAAAGATAAAAATTCGATAACATGAAGAAGAATAAGAATAACATATTATAAAAATGAATAAAACTATTAAAACAGAAAATAAACTAAAAAACTACAAAAAATGGTCACCTAGGTTTCTAACCTATTCAAATGAATAATAAATACATTTTTATATAGAGTTGGGGTGAATGTTATATCAAAAAATACACTCCAAAATAAATAATGTGAGTAACATCATTAATTGCATAATATTGAAAATTGCTATTCTTGAAGGTTATTTCCAAATTTCTCCTTTTCCTACCCATGAAATTTCATCTTTATTTGAAATTTTATTAGGTAATTATGAGTGATTTACTCAAGAATATTAATTTTTCCAAGAAGAATCTTCCTATCCCCCATATAAAGTTTCCCTTGAATTTATAGCTTTTAGAAAGAAGAAATCATTATTGAGAATAGTAATAAAGGCTACTCCTCTAGATTATACCCTACTCCATGTATAATTGCATCTCATTTGGATCATCCATTTATGAGATATAGGCCCATCAAAAAAAAATCTTCTGATATGGGCACAGATTTCGAGGCATGAATTATGAACTGATTTTATGCTTGAAAGTGATGGATAGGGATTTTGGAATATTTAATGAAATCAATCCCAATATATATTAAATTATAAAAAAATTATTTTCAAAATTTCAATTATTTTAAAAAACAGTTATGTATGAAATTCATAAATTAGTTAGAATTATTAAAATCCAAAATTAGACCACTTTTGTAATTAAGCTCAAAAGACATCTAAACCCATAAAATGTTATAGTTTCTATTAAAATAACACATTAGTGGGATTGAAATTTTGAAATTAGAAAATTAAAAATATTTAAATTTTTAATAGAAATGGAAGTGAGCCTTGACTAATGAAATGTTTTTTTCTTATGTGTATGCCAAAAACCTATGTCTTATGATCATAGTATTATTTCATGGAACATGATTGATTATTGATGACTCTACATTCTTATGAATTAGCTATTTTTTATGAAAAATTCTTATTCCATGAATCTTGATTATAAATCATTGAAGTAATTGGTATGACTTTCATATGTTTTGATCGTGTTATCAATACCATATTATTATCTTATCACCAATTATTATCATGGATTTATATATTATATATTTAAACTTATTGGGAATATATGATCATCCTTTATTATGTTTCATTTTATGAGGTTAGGAATAAATTTTTCAGTAGAGAAATTATAAGAAGTGTATTATGTGAGAAGATCATTATAATAGATGTTAAATATCTTTAATGAAATAACATGATTTTGAATATAGTATCTAAAGACACTAAACCTTTATATTTTGGGTTATTTATTACTTTGAGAAAAATTTTAATCTTAATCTAAAATTACTTAGTATTTTTGAATAAAATTCTTGGGTCACCTTGTTAATGATATCTTTAATCTGTTATATATGTATATATTATATCATATTTTATAATGTTTTTCATTTTATATTTTAGTTTCATAAAAAATATATAAATAATAACTTGATCTAAAATATAACAAGACAACACATAACATATTCTGAGCAAGTTTTTTGTATTTATATTCTTCAATTATTTATTTAATATTTTATAAATTTAAATATTTATATATTATATATATATTTTTTAATCATTAAGGTTATATTTTTATGTTACTATTTTAAGTCTATATATTTATTTATATATTATATTTCAGTGCTAATAAATTCTATATAATAAATAATATATTTTTGTTTCATTTTAATTTTTTTCTATATATATAATATATAATATTTAGTTATGATTTTAATTTTATTTTCTTAATTAATAAAAAATATCTTAATAATAATTTGATCTAAAATATCATGTGACACCACATAATATATTTTTTACATGTTCGGTTTTTTTAAATTCTTCAATTATTTATTCAATTATTTATTTAATATTTTATGAATTTAAATATTTCTATATATAATATATAATTTTTAATCATTAAAGTTCAATTTTTTTGGGTATTATTTTGAATCCAAATATATATTTATACATTATATTTCAGTTCACATATATACTATATAATACAAAATATTTTTGGGTTTCATTTTTATTTTTCTTATAAAATTATAAATGATGTTATTTAATTATATATTTATATATTAAATTAAAATCTATTTTCTCTTCAAAATTTTATTTATTTCATTCATATTTTTTATAATTAATTCTTTATCATTTATAATTTTCTCTATATAAGACACATGTGATCTTATTTTGATTTTTATCTCAATCTATATATGATTTATTAGTGTTTGTTTATATTATTTCCCATTTATATTAACAATTATTAATTTTTTTCCTAATTTATACATAAATTTTCATTTTTGAGTTATTAATGCTTCATCAATAATATAGAACATGTTTTGGGTATGAGTTATGTTTTTTTTCACTTCATTTGTGTTCTAGCTTATGCTTTCCTAGCATTCTAAATGTTATGCGTTTGCATTTCTTTTATGTTCAAAGTTTATTTAGCCATATATTACATGCATATATATATATTAATTCTTTGTTTCATGTTTTTATAATTTTTGTAATATATTTCTTTATGTTATTACTTTATATGAAATTTTTAGTATGGTTATAACCATTTGTGTCAAGTTATTTATAATATTATAATAATATATATACATGTTTTTATTTAAT
Source organism: Viscum album (assembly GCA_963277665.1). Classification (NCBI taxonomy): domain Eukaryota; kingdom Viridiplantae; phylum Streptophyta; class Magnoliopsida; order Santalales; family Viscaceae; genus Viscum; species Viscum album. The sequence continues at coordinate 1,373,686,483 of OY728152.1, read as the reverse complement.
AACAAAAGAAATAATATGTTTAAATATTTATATTCCATGATCATAAAATCTATTTTAAAACAATTTAAATTCCCTATATTTTATAAAACATATATAAAATGTCACACTAATTTCATAATTATCAATAATAAATTTATAAATTCTTATGTGAACACACATTGTAATATTGTTTTTTGTTTTTCTATAAATAGTTTTTATGTTTAGTTTTATTCTCTATAAATATTTAGAGATTGATGATAATTTTTTTAATATATTAATTTTTTATTCTATTTCTATATTTTATACTATTTCACTCTTTCTGTTTTTATTTTTTATTTCATGAAGATAACACTGTATGAATATATACTTGTTTATAAATTCATGAAAATATATGAATTTTGTTTATATAACTATCACATATAATGGAATATGTGTCAATCATTTAAAATAACCATATTTTATAGTCATATATTGTCATTACAAACCAAAAACACAAGAACTGAAGCATGTTCATACATACATACATACATATATGATTGTTATATAATATAACCATTATATATACAATCATAATAATGAATGTATATTAGTTCATATAAAATGGTTTTTATCTATTATATATTAAACATTAATTTTATGTGAGACTTATAAATGATTTTCAAAAATCATCATACATTAGAAAAAGTTTTAATACTGTTGTGTTTTTTTTAGTTGTGAAAAAATAATTTTTAGATCAATGTGTAATCTAATATAAAAATAATAAACACGTGTGAATGGTATTTTAAAAATAACAATTTTTCATGATTTTTATATATATCTTATCATGTGGAGTTATAAAATTACAAAATATCTTAGAAATACTAGATGAAAATATTATGTAGTTAATGAATTTATTTTTTTATACTAGATTTCTGTCTATCTTAGAATTATAACACTATAATTTCTAATTCCATGTTTCCTTTTCTTGGATAAATCATTATATGTGTTAAAATTAATTTTTATATAGAACATAAAATTTTCATCCAATATTGTATTTTCAAAATATTTTAAAAAATATATTGATTTTCAATATTCTCCTAACATATGTTTTAACATTATTTTCAACATACATTATAAGAGATAAATTAGTTATTTCTATAATTGTTGTTTCAAAAAATCAATGAAACTCCACTATAATTTTTAATTATTTTATATTATACTTAATATTTAATATATTTTAATTTATAATGATTAATTAACCCCTTTTTTGACTATTTATGACACAGTTTGGGAAACATCCCACATTAATTTTAATGAAGAGAATATACAGAAAAAATTTGTTGAAAATATCCTCTGAAATTCCCCTCATTCCATTGATTTAACTACAAAATTTGGATTTATGTTGTTGATCAATGTCAACAACTGGTCTAACCATTCTTTCAAGTGGTCGATGACTAATATAAACCACTATCATAATAAGAAATTGAATTATTTTATTAGACCTAATGGATAATATAAGTTTTTTATTTTTTCACATGGGATGCGAATATTTTATGGAAAATATTTTTAATTATTAAAAAATATGAAAAATAATAATATTTTTAGAAGAATAGATATATGTGATGGAATGTGGAGAAATATAATCAATATAAAAAAAGTTATTTAAAAAACAAGTATGGTTGAACTACCTCAAATTTGGAAAATATAGACTTTATAAAGAAGATAAAGACATGGGAATGATATATCAATTCATTCTTGAAATAGATGAATAGAATTTTGAAATAGATCACATAGGATAAACTATATTATATGATATCATGAGGAATATATAGTGTCCCTTGGTCTTGTTAGTGAACTAAACCAATAATATTATATTCATGGTAGTGCGTTAGTGATATTGGTACACTAACACATCATCATGTGTATGATCCTTGAAATTATCACATTGAGTAAGGAAAGTAAAAACATAGAGTCTATTTAGTTTATTTTCTCTATTTGGTTCCCATGTAAGAAAAATAAATATAGTTGAATATGTATTAATTTCAAAACATGAAAAATATCAAAAAGAAGATTATTTTATGGATATAATGTAAATTCCCCAATTCAACCCTCTTTTAAGGTGGTGGGTTCCTTGGTCATATAAAATTGTACTTGAGTCTGAAGGTTTAATATTGAATATTTAGTTTGTTGAAGAATAATTATATTAGAATTACTCTTTTTATTTGATATCAAAATTGATTTAAATTTAAATAAAGTCCCAATATTAAATGGTATGAAATATAAAATATATAATAATCAAATGATACCATATATACAGTCCATTTTTAGTTATTTTTTACTATAACAATAGATAGAATTCAAACAAAGTGTTAAATGGACATATTTTTGATAGATTAGACCAAAAGCTATTTAATGTGAATTAAATGATACAAAAGGCTTTATAAATAGCTATTTACAAAACGGTACACCTGAGGGTTATGTGTTTCACTATTTACGAATCAACATTGGATAATTTATCAATATATATATATATATATGAAATTACAAAGTGAGAGTGCATAAGATCTAAACGATATACAAAAGGATTTGAATATATAATTAAAGGAAAGTATAAATGAATTTTTCAATCGAATTTTTTATTTTATTGGATCAATGAAATTATATGAAAATTTGGTCAAGAATATTAACACTTAATAATATTGTAGGAAGGCTTCTACCATTGTATAATGAAAAGAATGTATATATTGATTAAATTTATCTATGTTTCTATTGAAAAATTCTAATGGCTTATTAAATGAGTGTAAATATAAATGAGATATCTAATTACTCCTTTAAATATTTAAATTTCAAGAAAATATAAAATATTAAATGATTTTAAAGATAGATGAGGCTTAAAATCACTCTTCTAAGGAGTTGGATTTCAAGAAAAATTTAAAAACACCATTAAATATTATATAAAATAAAAATTGGTGTTTGAGTGATGAAATTATATCAATCTTGGAAGGAAATCTAATGATAGTAAAATTTATTTTTCAAGGAAATGTAAAATTAGAATATTGTAAACGTAGGTAATTTGGACACATCATAGGAAGTAATCAACAATGAATTAATAGGTGGATAACTATGTTAATTTCAGAAAATTAAAGATAAAAAAATTATCTTAAGAAAACAATAAACTTGTATTTGATTAAAAAATATAAAGATTATTTTTTTAGGAGAATATATTTTAGTAATAAAGAAAATTATAAATAATTATCATATAAAGAAGAATAAAATTAATTTAAGATAAACTTATAATAATTTAAAATAAAAAATCTGGAATTAAGGATCAATAAAAACAAAATGTTTTTTATAGAAATTTGTTCTTGAGGGTTATCTTGAGGATACATAAAAAAAATAAATAACAAAAAAAATATATATATTGTGATAAAAGTGTCAAATTGTAATATTAATGATCTGGTTACTAGAAATAAAAATCTTGAACAAGTTATTGAAGATAATTTTTTTACTGAATAAAAATTTAATGTAGTGATTGAAATCAATCTAAATGATTGGGAAGTAGCTATGATAATTAATCATAATAATGAATATTTAAAAGAATGTGGAAAGATAATTTAATCTCATTAATAATAAGTGGTTAAAATGAATTTAATGTTTTTAGATGACCTCAAATATAAAAACCATGAAAGGGAAAAAAAATTCATGTTTAAAAGGTATGTTAATGAAAAAAATTGAAAGAATCATTTTGAAATTGTAAAAAATGATTGATCAAACCAAGGCCTTATGTGATTTGAAAGTTTGGATTTTTATATTTTGGAAATTTATCTAAAACATTCATTGATATTTATAAACAATAAAGGTAAATTGAGAAAGAGTAGTATAACATTGAATGAAATTATAAAATAAAAACATTAATAATACCTCAAAAATATAGAATTTATATATTTGGAGTGAAGATAAGATCAATTATAAATTTTTTGATTAATTAATTTCCATTTCCATTGACACATAAGAGAACCAATTAACATTTGTAAAGAATAATAAATATTCCAAAAAGGTGAATATTTTGGAATAAAAAATGATAATCACAAAATATCCTATATAATAAAATAAAATACCATTAATGGTAACAATTTATATTATTTTTACTATATTCATTAATAATTTTGATGTAGGTAAAATATAGTAGAGAAAAATATTATCATACATCATGGAATTTTGAAAAATAACCCTCAAGTAAAATTCCATAGGAAAATAAATTTTTGATACATAAAGAGGTAAATAGAGTTGTTTTTTCCAAGATAATAACACGGAAAGGAAACTGAATGTTTATCAAATAATATACATGAAATCAAAAATCAAAAAAAAAAGAAATGTAAAATATTGAATCATGTTTAAGGTTAATTATAATAAGGTAAAAATAATTGTATATGAGTGTTTGATAAGGGATTTCTGTCCACATGATAGGAAATATAAATGTTTTAAACACTTTAAAGGCTGGATTGATGTAATATTAATTTCTTAGTGATAAGACTCTAAATATCAAAATAATCATTAAAATGAACATAATAGGATAAGGGGTAAAAAAACATATACATGGGTATTATGGATGGACTTTTTCACAATCTCTTTAGAATTAGTAAATAATGTGATTTTAAAATTGTGTATCTTATAAAATGATAAAATACACGATAATTTAATATAAATATATGACTTAATTCAAGGTTTAAGAACTAGTGATAATATCTATAATGTGAATAATAAATAAAATGTATGACACTTTACTCTATAAGTGGAATAAATCATATTGCATCAAAAGATTATTTGTACTCATCAATACATCATGATGTGTATCACCTCTATTAAAATAGAAAATGATATAACATTTTTTAAAATGTATAAATACCATATTTATGATGTATTTATAAGATTAAAAATGGGTCATAATACTTGAATACCAAAGAAAAATAGATCTATAAGATTTCATGGCTATGTGTATTCTAACATATGTAGTCCCTGACACAATAGGAAACTAGAGGTGAAATATATTAAATTTAATTCATTAATAATTATAGTCACGTGGAATATATATTGTTCATGAAATCAAATAAATATGTAATAGATTAAATCAATAATTACAAAATATAAACTAAAATTAGTGTAGGAAACAATAAATACATATCAATCAAACAATTTTATGACATGAACTTCTAATAATGTGAAAAATTACTACAAAAAATAAGGAATAAAATATGAAGTATCATCTTTGAGAAATTAAAAGATGAAATTACTAAAATAATAAATTTAATAGGGAATAATAAGGTGATATTTTTACTTATTTAATGAGGTATTTCAGGACATTATTTTGAAAAATAAAATCAAGAAGAGTTTTATGTTTAGAATTGGGTTTTTTATTTTCTAGGAGATAATAAGACATAATAATGCATGTTGAATGGATGAAAAAATATATATTTTTTAGATAATTTGGAAGAAATTATTATATAAAAAATAATCAAGGGAGCTAAGGAGATTATGATAATATAGTGGGAAATGATACATTCTAATATTATTCTACCGAAATAAAATCATAAATGTCATTCATTTAATATTTCAAAAAAATAATGAGAAAAGTTATATAAATGAATTTGAAGAAATATTTCAAAACTGTACATGTGACTCGATGATTAAAAAACTTTATGAAAATAAAAAAGACCATGAATCTGGTTTTGAGAAAACTCAGAGAACGTAAAATAAATAAAACATGGATATTGGATTATAGAATAAAGATTATGATGATGAAAAAAATAATAAGAACAAATAGAGAGTTACAATAGAAGAATCAAATAACTTATGTCATAAAAAACACCAATATAATCATTAATAAAAAATATTTAAATGAAACCGTTGTTATCTAATGTGAATCTGTGATTATTTCAAGAAGAAAAAAATGAATCATATGAAAAAGTCCTTAAAAAATAACTCTATAATGTATAAAAGAATAATACATGGGAGTTTGTGAAACAAAAATTTGAATTCAATATCATTGGAATAAATTTGGTGTTCAATGAAAAACATAGTTAACACTGAAATTATATATAGGTCTATAGTTAATGAATTACTTCGAGAAAAATGTTGTGAAAAATAACTCAATCAATCTCTTAAAACCCACTATAGTATCTAGAAGAAAAATACTTATCTCCCAGCATGATTTTATTTTTACATAGGTGAGTTGTGTATAAATCCCTAAATGGGAATCTCTAAATTAGAAAACATGTATGAATGAGAATATATAAGAATACTGAGGAAGTATTTTAACTCAAATATATTAGAGAAAAATGTAAAAAACCACCCTTATCTAAGGGAAAAAAGTAATTTTGAAGATGGAGAGTGGTTGAAAAAAAGTAACTTCCTACATTACCATTTATAATAAAACCTATATAGGGTCCAATCATGAAATGAAAATCAAACCCTTCCAATTATAAGTGGATTTAGGGACCCACCATATGTCTAATGGACCTCATCAAACTTCCAGTGATACAATAATGGTCTTGGTTTCCTCTGCTAAACCTCTAATAAATATTTATATAGATATTTCCTAGCCACAAAAACTCTAATGACCGATTAAACTATTTTTTTCCTACTATTGTTTCCACCATACCCAACTCATTTACTTGACACCTAAATGTTTTTATTAGAATTTTCATTCCAAATTTCTACCTCAAATACTAATTGTTAAATATTTCAAATATTTCCCAAAACACCCATTCCAAAATTAAATCAACAATTTCAATTTCACCATAGATCTAATTACACTAAAGTACAAACATTATTTGATTTCTTTGATGACCAATGGAATTAGTCATTAAAAATTCCCCACCACACAATTTCTTTCTTTAAATAACCATCATTTGATATCTACCATTGATTATGCAAGACACATAGATGTTACTAAAACTCATATTTCTAGGAACTCTAATCTTTATGATATACCCCCACTATATTGAAACTATATGATTTGTAAAATACCAAGATGCATCCAATCTAGTGAAATTTAAACACTAGTTATTGCTCAAAAGAATTTTCTAAATAAATTTATCTATTATTTCCACAAATCATGAAATAATGTACTATATGGTACCCTATTACATAAATTTACTATAAAATGAGTTTAGAATCCCTCCGGTGGATGGCATGTGGATGTGTCGAACTACCGAATGAAGAGTCCCATATTTGGGTATGAGAAGGTTACTATTTACCTAATAATAATGGTGGGATCATTTTCTGGTCTTGAAGAATTTTTCTTTGATGGGTGGGATCACTAGGATTGAAAATTAATGTGTTAATGAAACCAATATATTAAAACTACAAATATTTATTTTAAAAGAATACTAATCATGACTGTGTTCTTAACATGCAACATCAGGCCCGAAGCGAATTGCAATATAATATAAATTTTACCATTATAACAGAACTGTTAAATTAGAGGTATGCATAGGAATAATAAAACTATAAAAAATATCTATCAAGGTTTTATATAATGATAAAATATTGATTAAATCAAAATAAATATGTACTCAATTTTCATTAAATCATTTTTTTTCTTAAAAAAATATGTTTTGTTCAAAAATGATTCTTATTGCATTTTGCACATGAAATTTATAAATAATTTTGGACAATAAAATAAATTTTATTTGAAAAAATGGATATAATTTTTTAAATAATCATTTCATAATATTATGATGATGTATTTTTTGTTTTATTTTAAAATGTTCTATTTTTCTGTGACTAGTGAAAAATATGGTTTTTATAAAACTGTCATTTCATTAACAAACAATTTATTTAAAATAAACTTTATTTTTTTAATTTTATGTCAAATAAATATAATTATCCATTAAATATAAATAATATTATTCATTACACATGAATCAGTATTATAAATTATTTTTTATATGCTCATTTTTGTCATAAAAAACATTTATCTAAATATGGTTTTTCATTTCATATTTTAAATTTATATTAAAATTGTGTTTTGAAACTTCTAGAAATTTAATATTTAAAAATTGATTCAATATATTTTAACAATGAGGTTAATATTTTGAAAATATTTCCCATTATTTTTCTTCATTATGAATAGTAACCATGATAAAGATTTTATACCTCAATAATAGTAAATCATGAAAAACTAGGTTAAAACTATGATTTAAGACTTTAAAATCTATATAAAACTTGAAATAATCCTTGTATTGAAGTGGTTATTGTCATAATATATGTTTAATTAGTTAAATACTTTATTTTATAACATTATTTTGAATTTGGGAACCCATAATTTACATTCATGTACATAAATTATATTTTATCAAAATTTAAATAGATTTTGGATATTTTCATTTAATGGTATGGTTGGAAGATTACATGTTTATTTTTATTGATCAAAAAAATAAAAATACATATTTTTTTTATTTAACCGAAAAAATTATGTAAATCAACTTCTTACTTGATTTCAATGTGAATGGATTTTTTATTCATAAATAAAGTAATTTATTAAAACAGTTGTTTTCATATGATTTTTATACTTATTTAAAATTTAATTGATTCCACATATAGATTGTGAATCTAATAAAATGGATTTAAAATTTTTAATCACAATTTTCAAATTTGGTTAGAAAGCCTCTTTTAATTTTTGAGTATGTTATTAAGTAATTATTGTAAAAATTTATGTTATCACAATTATGCTTAAAATGGGATTAAAGTGTATTAAGTAGGAGATAAAGAAATAAATGTCTCCAAAACATGTCTATATTTTATTGGATGAGTTTATTTTGTCCTCTTATCAACTCATATATGAATTTGGGATGCCTTTTTTCAGTTGAAATAATTATTACATATATTATATTTAAATCATAAAAGTAATTCCAAGTGTGTCCTTCCCCTCACTTATAAAAGTGAACATACTATTATCCTTTTCTCAAAAAGTATGATAACTTTATATCAACTAATAAAATATTTAATATCATTATATATTACTTACCTTCATCATATATCTTATGGTATTCACCTAAGAACATCCTAAGAAGGTATAAAGTTCATGGAAAAGAAGATCTCTCAAAGATAAGGTAATCATATTAGAAGACTCTTCCAATGTAAATTTATTATTCTCTATCCTGTAAATATATTATATCTATCCTAACATAATGAATATAGTATTAAGAAATAAAATATTATTTTATTATGATTATGGTATTCATCATAGAATGAACTGGGTTGACCATGAGCTGGTCAGCTGAGTCGGCCTGCAAGAAGGCCCATGATGTGTTCCAAATCCTCTCTAGATGGAAACTAGTGTTGGACAAAAAATATAAAACAATTGGGAACAATTTATTCCATAAATTATAGTCAAATAAACATAAACAATAAGAATATGATAAAAACATGAATTATAAAGAAATAAAACTATACATACCTTCATGTGAGCTCACAGATCACCACTAACCATGAAACTATGCATGCTCCTTGAGCGGCCAAAACTGGGGAAGAACTTAAAAATGAAAAAAATATAAAACTAAAATAGGAAAGGGAATTAAGATTCTTATTAGGTATTATAAGTATAAACAATACCTTATTCCTTATCATTCAATATAGACCAAAATCATGATAGTTTGAAAATAAAAAATATATAATTCGGGTTTCTTATTCATTTCAAAAACAAGTAGAAATCGTTCCTTTTTATTTATAATATTTTCCATTAAATTTTAAAATATAGTTCTATGACATGAAATAAATTTCCAAACGTTTATTTCTAAAAAGTTAAAGAGTTCCACAATTTGTTTCTTTGTATGAAAAAATAGTAATTTACATTATAAGGATACTAGAAAACAAAGGGAGGAAACTTATATATAAATCAATTATCATGAGATCTTAGGTTCATGGAAAGAAGAACTAGAAAGTGATATAATACCCATATCATCAATCACTACCAGCACTGAACATGAACAAAAATTTCCCTAGCCCTTGATGTTACCCGCCCTAGTTTTCACTTGTGGCACATCCCATCGGCAGTCATGTTATATAATCAAGTCCATAAACTTGTGCGTAATCATAATTAGGGAAGCATGTGTACCTAGGATTCCACCTTACTACCCAAGGTATCCGATTATGGATAATAAGAGGTGATTTTTTATCAATTAAGAATACACATAAATATCATACAATTTCTACTAAAAATACATCATTTACTTTCTCACCTCCGACCTCCCACATTATGTAAAACTCATTTCCAGGTTACATAAACAAGGAAGAATCCCATTTACCAAAAAAATGTAACATGTCACCAATTTAGAAATTACATGATACCCTTAAAATTCATGGGGAATTACTGAAGACGAGTTTTCCAATTTCACGAAACAACTAAAAATGGAATGTTTTCCTTATATCTTTAATAAAACACTGACACCTTAGAAAACAATTGTCCCCAAATATTTTAGGTTCCAAAACCACATTTCTCTCTCACACCATGTAAACCTAGATATATACATATAAAAACCATTTTAGACTAATTCAAATATTCTAATCAACATGCTTGAATATGTGCAAGGAGATAAAATACAGACACACACACACATATGTGGAAATGATTGTAATATGAGTCCCCTAAGATGAAAAACTAGGAATACCAACAATGGTTCCTAGAAAAATAAAATACAACCCATTTTTTATTTTATAAAAAGCCCTCTAATTTCCAAATCACCTAAAAATTTATCTATTTTCACGTTGTAAACCATTTATAAATTCAATGTAACATTGAATAAGCATTATATTTCAAAATAGAAATAAAAAAATGCTTTTGAAAAGAAAAAAACATGTTGGAAGCTTAGGTAAAATATGGAAAACAAGAAAAAAATGGTTTCCAAGAACCAAAAAAACAATTCACATTGTATATAAATATTATAAATTAATTAAAAAACTATTTAGAAACACATAATAAATAAAATATTTCAATTCAAATGCGTGGAAACATAGAACATACATTATAACATGTCAAATTTTTTGTCGATCACTTGAATCCAGCTTAAATAGATCTATATAATCAAGAGAGACTAAGAAGAATGATAGTGAATTAAAACCCTCCAAATTACAACCCCTGAAACATGAACACAAGTATTCTGGAATCGAGGGATAATAAGGACAAAGAATAAAATATAAGAAAAAGAATGGATGAGGAAGGCGGAGTGATTACCTTGAAGATTCACTACATGAAAAATCATTATAGCCATGGGTTTTCTAGAAACCATGGCTATAGGCCACACCAATATCAACAATTTTCCAAAAACTATGGATATAGATCAACATATAGCCACAATTTTATATAACAATGTCTATAGTTGTTTTTAGAGGTTATTTCCATGTTTCTAAAAATTGTGGCTATAGAGGGAACTTAAATCCACGGTTCTTATAAATAGTGTATATATGTTTTACAATCAATTATGGGGAAAATATTTCCCATGGTAAGGGAAGAAGAAGAGTTACTTCCATGGTTTGACGGATATTTCTATGATATATATATATATATAAACAAATAAGGGTTTATAGTGGAGTGTTTATGTGGACAGATTCCGAAAGAGGAGGTCTAGGGTTCAAATCTGAATGGTCCCTTTATTTAAAATCATATAGCCATAGTTTTACAACCAAGTAAATAGAATACATATATCATGTGTTTTCAACCATGAATATAGACCTATTTCTATAGTGGAAAAGTGATATTTTAATTTCCATGGTGAAAAAATGTGGAAATTGTGCTACAACCACAACTGTAAAATCATGGATATTTCAATATTTCCATGGTATAAAAATATGGATATAGACCAAAAAATATATATATAGATCAATAATATCATCAGGATAATCAGATCCAATATCATATAGACTATGGATATAATCTCTATCCACATTTATTTCCACTATATCCATGGTTTTTTCCACGGGTATATGTGATTTTTCTTGTTGAGATTAAAATAAAAATCTTCACAGAAATTGGAAGAATAGAAATGGAGGATTATATTGAACCAAAGGAGAGGCATTGATGGTTACCTATGGTTTAATTACAAATATTGGGAGGAGGATTAATTTTTTTGGATTAATAAACTGAGAAGGGGAAAAATGGTAATTTACCACTTAACTTCTTTTAGGATTCACTTTTTGTCAGACCTTGTCCCAAAAATGAAATATTTTCTATCCCAAGAGGGATTAGGCCTCATGGTATCTAAGAGAGGCCTCACACCCATGAGCCTAACCGTGTTGGTCCACTTATTCTTATTCTTTGTTTTTACTCTTTGTAGGGTGTTGGTGTATGAGTTTTTCTAATAATGTTCCATTCACGTTCCACCGTCCCACCTCCCAAAAAACCAAATTTAGGAAAAAACATGCCATAAATTATATGGAATAATTGAGGAATAAAAGTAAATAAAATAATATATTTTCAGTTTGGGTTGAGGCAATTATCCCCCCCCCCCCCCACAAAACTTACTACCCCCATAAAGTTCACAATATTTGACTAACCAAGACACAAAGAATATACCAAGAGACACATCAAAATAGAACCTCCGATACCCGATGACTCATAACCCAAAAAACACTTTCCACCTAAAACCTCAATCTTTGAGATCCAAAATAAGACAGAAATGGCATCCTTAAAGAGATATCATATCATCAAAAAAATGAAAAGATCAAGAGTGAGAGTCTAACATTTATTTGTGCACTATCAAAACGAGGAATATCCTGACCCCTAACATTGAAATCATGAAGAAATTCAGGATGGTCAGTTTTATGTCTACATGAGAATGTTTCACATGGACCACCATCTAGGATAACCACCACCATGATTTGGGGAAAACAGGGAATTAATAAGGAATTCCACCATCATGAGTGCTTTAAATATTGAGTTCACTATGATGCCATCATATGATCGTTTCCACACCATTTTTGAAGTCTAGTTGAAAACTTCTTCAATCAATGTTGAAAAAATTAAAAAAAATTTAAATAAACATTGAATAAACCCCAATGAAACAAATCATATAAGAACTAACAACATTATTTTTCAATATTATGATTTTGAAAATCCCACATGTCACTTCAATTTAAAAAGCCCCTTTATAGGATTCATAGTAACAAACTCTATTTTATTAAAAAGAAAAAACAACCTGATACAACTTCCAAAATGAAAAAAATACATATTAGAAGAAAAATATTAATAATACCCCACAGTAACTCCAAATTTCTTTAAATGGGATTGCGGGTTCTTAAAAATGGTGGACCTTAATTCATGTCGCTCCATAGAAACACCCAAAAAATTGAATCATATGACCAGGAATCCATATGTGTGATAGGTATTTGATAATTCTAGATAATAAGACATATTATTCATTGTCTTCCCTTAGTTATATCACACCAATAGCTTACTCTCATATGATTTTTACTATAAGAAATTAAATGACCTATTCATTCCACCTCCCAATAGGCCAAATATAGACTCATTTATATTATCTTCACTAGGACCACCACCACTAATTCTAGGAATTGGTGAGGCATCAACCACTTTTGGTTCTATAGAAAAACCAGATTCAAACGGAACAAACTACCTTACTGCTTCTTTATAACTCTCAAGAAATGAGGACACTTCTTGGAATTGTTCTAGTCAAGGGTAATTTTAAAATAAATTATCCCTACAGAACCAATTCAAGAACATACCAATATAAATCCACTTACCACACATATACATTGATATGTGTGAGCACTAAATGGAATAACAAGTCTTAAAACCAGACATTTCCATTTCCAATACAAAAATATCAATAGAAATCTCAAATTCCCATTACATTTTTTAACAACATCTCATCATAAAAAAACATTCCTATTTGAAATTTTAAGAAAAACTTTGAAAACAAAACACAATTCCCCTTCTATTTTAAAAAATATTTCATTTTCATTTTCAAATAACCCAAATATTTTTATTTTAGATTCCCAGTTTTCATACACCAAACTCCATTCTAAAATCAAAGGGAGTCACCTCAAAACAACCAAAACCAATATTGAGAAAAAGTGATAGAAACCCACAACCCAAAAGATTAATAAAACTAAAAACCTAGAAAAAAATTGAAACATAGCTTGGAATCATATCTTAATTGGCCATTTTGTAACCCTATGTGGTAACTAGAGGTCAATAGAGGTATTTTGATGGAATTTATGTGGTTTGTATACCATGTAAAAAAACCATTCACCCTTTGAATCCCACCAAAAATCCACTCAAACATTGGGAGTTTCTAAAAAACTTGTAATGCCCCAACCCTAGTTACCCAGAGTCAGTGAATTATTAAATAACACTATCATGATCACAAGGGATCAAATCCCAAAATACCGAGCTGTTTAGTAGCCAATAAAGTAATAGATACATACATAAGTTTTACATTTAATTATGAAATGAAAAACAACAACATTGTGTTCCATTTGAACACACTCATATCTCTTATCTTATCCCTACAATTCAGTCATAATATAAATCTTAAAATCCTGATAAAAATAAATCATATAAAGTGGTGAGATCAGATTCTCTATAAGGATAACAATATAATATAAAATTTCATAAAAAAACATAAACATTTAAGTAAATGTATAATACTAGAACACAATCCTTTAAACATTAACTTTAGTATAATATGGAAAATATAAATCAAATAATATAATTTACTTATTCAAATGGATATTCTACTAGTCAAATAATCACATGTAATATCAATAGCTAATTTCATAATGATGTAATGCATAATGAAGGACATTAAAACCACATAGTCAAGGCCTCGTTCCTAGAATAAAAATAAGATATTTTCAAGGCCCTATTCCAAGACACTTGTTTGTCTCATAAGTCCTACTGATGCATCAAGGGGATATAGGAGGCCATGCCCGTCACTTAATAAGTCCAATTCATTCCTTATATGAAAATGTTGAAACATAATATAAAAATTCCTATTAAAAATAGAATACGAAATGTCAATAATTTAACCATAAACCCTGAATTGTATAAAAATAGCACATCCACTGTCAAAAAATTCACAAAAACATAAATACAATATGAAATATTGTATCATAATAGATCAACTTCAAACAAATGTAAAATACAGTGAATGTTGTTGACATAGATGAAATCAATCCGAAAAGTATTTGAGTGAAATATATCTTTCTATTTTTGAATCATTTAAATGTAAAGAAAACATTTATTTTGAAAATATTATTATAATATTGTAATTTAATCTAATAATGTGTAATAACATCATACAATAGCTGCACCTTCCATATAAGTTAAAAAATATATTCTTTCCTTAATTTGTCGAAAAAGACATAATGTACTTTTTTTGGAAAATGACGAAACGATTTCATAGATTTTTTTTATAAAAAGTAAAACAAGGGTGTAAATTACTTTAACATATATTTTAGTAAATATTAATAATGTTTTGAGATGAATTTTTATGAAACACTTAAGTGGATGATAAAGAAGTCATAGTAGATATTTTCGTAAAAACAACCTCATATAATAAAGAGATAGTAAAATTTACCCTTTCCTTGTAGTTTTCCTTAGTAGAGGGTACATTAACCTACTATATAATTGTGAAATAATTTTTATTAAATTATAAAAGAACCACATACATAAATATTATATCATATATGATCTTTTAATATTGGTTTGTTAATGATATTTAAGTAGTATCATTGTTTTGGGTGATAACTGATTTGATTTCCTTAATGTGTTTTGTTATGTAAGTCATGTTTGTTATGGATAAGAGGTATTTGATTCATATCCAGAATTATATTAAGTTCTTAAACATTATTTATAATAATCAAATGAAATTTATTCTTGAATTATTATGATGGGCAACAAAATCTCATCGTTTTGGGGAGACGGTAAGCCATACGTACGCACGGGCAACAATATCATTCTATTAGTGGAGAAATAATATGTAATTGGATGATATAATATATATAAAAATCATAAACATGTTATATTTATTATTTACATTAGTTATACTCATTATTATACCCATCCAAATAATGAAGTGTTGAATAACAAACTACCCCACAACGTGGAGATGGTAAGCCGTATGTACACATGTATGGTGACTTTGTCATTTCTAAGATGGATAGAATAATGAATATGGTTGTAACATATTTATAATAAAATATAAGTATGTATAATGTGTGGTAGTTATAATTTTAGTATGGGAACCACGAAAAAAGAGGAAGTGGAAGAAGAAAAGAACTTTCAAAGACGTGATGAAGTAATTACCTATTCTTCGGGTTCATCATTTTGATTTGAACAAAAGGGCTCATTTGGTTGAATTTATGATCAATTAAAGTCCTATATGTTGAATTAAGGGTATTTGGGAGGATATTTGAGCAGGTTTTTGCTGAGACAAATGGATTTGGAGGTGTGAAATTAAGATAAGGTGAATTACCCTTTTATTAGAGAGGTGAAGGTAACTTTAGGAAATGATTGAAATATTATTTTATTATAAAATCATTTTCGGTTTTTAATGGATCTAGATTTATTTATATCGTTGATAAGGTGTGTATGGTTTAAAAAATTCTCATCTAATAGGTTTTATATAGGTTCAGGTCATCATATTAACCTTATCTTTTAGATTTAACTCTTCCTTAAATAGTTTAACTTTTACAATGTCTTCTTGTATTATTATAATACATAGTTAATAAACATACTATAAAGTGAAAATAGAACCTAAATTGGTACATTAATGACATATATATAATTATATAAGTATTTTATCCTATCCTTATATTTTTTAGACTATTATATAATTTAATATAATTGTATTTGTTTTAAAAAATCATTTATGTCAATTTTGACACTATTTTTAAATTTGGTTTTTGTGAAAGTCATAAAAATGTGATTACATAAAAAAATAGTAAAACAACATTAAAATATTATATTTACATAAAAATCTGTGTATGTAATCAAAACATTATAATTATATTAATTTTAATATTTATAATATCATTTATTTGATTCTTTCATTAATAAGGGAAATACTGCATCATTATTTTGTCATAATTAAATATATTTATTTTGTGCCTAAAAATTATAAATAAAATACCATGATGTACATAATATTGTTATATTTATAATGAAAATTTATAGTCTAAAATATCACTTATATAAAACCTAATAAAAATTACTTTTCTAAAAATATATGTTTATTTAGATTTTCCATAATTTTAAATTTATTTTTATAAAGTGTCATATTAACATTGAAGTGGATCCATGGGGTCCAAAATTCAACTAAAGGATTCCCATGGTCAGAAATTTATCTTTCAAAAGAGTTCGAAAACGTGTCAGGTTAATTTAATAATATTATAATATTATTTTTTATCCTTATTTATTGGGATTAAACTTTAACCACGTTAAATAAAATATTTACTGATATTACTATTCATAATGTCTAAAAACAAAAGTCATTTATTTACACAATTTTAAAATTTTAATTCAAAATAAGGAATCCATTTTTCCAAATTAAAAACACAGAAGTTGCATAAATTAATTAAAATTTAATTCCCATTTTCAAAACAAAAAAGCTGGTTTTTATGAAATTAAAACTATCAAAAGATCGATATTTGTTTAGGTACAATTTAAATGTGAAATTACATCCAATGAAAAAAATTATATTAAATGATAAAAATATAATCTAATTAAACTTTAAAACCACTCAAATGTATAATTTTACACTATAAATTATTTCGATTAAAAAAGATATTTTTAATTAAAATTTAGTATTTTTCATTATTCATCAAAATTTAAAAGTTATCATAAAAATACAAAAAAATTACCGTAATCAAATTTTAATATTCCAAATAGAAAAATTAAATATAATTTGAAAAATAAAATTTATAAAATTTCAAAAAGTGGGCATTACTATTCATAAATGCTTCTAAAACGGCTAGTTTGATAGGTCGAGGTGCGCTTGAACTCTATGTTGGGTACATCACATGATATTATATTATTCAAAGAGAAATGTACCATATAATCTTGGGGTGTTACATTATTTCCTCCTTCAAATAATTTCATCCCTGAAATTTTTAGAATTCAACTGCATAAAAAGATCTTGGCGGTTCTTCTTCATAAGTTCCTCAGGTTCCCATGTTCCCTCTCCCATTTTAAATTTTTTCCAAAGATATTTTACCAGAGAAGTTGTTCAATTTCCCAACACTTGTTCTCTAGTATTAAAAATCTTTTTAGTATCTTCATAATAATTCATATCGAGATTTAATTCTATTTCTTCACAGTTGATTACATGCGTTGGGTCAGACATGTATTTTCTCAATAGTGATACATGGAACTCATCATTAACTTTGGAGAGACATGGAGGCATTGAAAAATGATAAGCTAAAACTCTAATTCACTCTAGAATTTGAAGAGGTCTGATATACCTAGGACTTAATTTACCTTTCTTACCGAACAGTACAACACCCATCCCTGGAGATACCTTCAAAAAACATTATCTCCAACTAGAAATTCCAAATATTTCCTTTGTTAATCAGTATAGATCTTTTTCCTACATTAAGATATTTTGATGTGGGTTTGGATAATCATCAAATTTTCTATTATTTCCTCAACAAGTTCTGGCCCTATGAGTTTTCTTTAACCAACATCATCCCAACAAGATGGTGTGCATATCTCTTTCCCTATAACGCTTCATATGGCGCCATCTGAATATTTGACTGGAAGCTATTGTTATTGGAAGATTCTACCATATGTAAATATTTATCCCATATATCTTGAATGACATGTGAGCAAAATATCAACATGTATTCTAAGGTTTGAATAGTCCATTCTGATGGTCCATCAGTTTGAGGATCGTAGGGAGTGCTTAAACAATGTTCATTATCTAGGGAATTCTGAATACTTTTTAAGAATCTTTATGTAAAATGGGGATCACGATCAGAAAAAATTCATAAGAGTACACCATGAAGTCTTACAACATCATTAATATATATTCTTGCTAAACATTCAAGTGAAAAAATCTTCTCTTATAGCATGAAAATGTGTTGACTTGGTAAGATGATCAACAAAGACCCATTTTGCATCATTCCTTTTATTATTCTTTTGTATCCATATTCCAAAGTCCATCCTTATATCATACCATTTCCACTCATGTATGGGAATAGGTTTCAAGACTCCTCCATGATGTTGTCTTCTAAATTTTACATGTTGACAAACCATATATCTTGACACATAATCAGAAATCTCCCTCTTCATGTTGTCACACAAAAAATGTTCATTCAAATATTTATACATCTTAGTGCTACCAAGGTGTGTAGAGAAATTGGATCTATGAGGATCATCCAACAATTCTATTTTTAGAACAGGTATATCAGGAACACAAAGCCTCCTCCCAAATTTCAAAATTCCATCTTTATATAAGATGTCAATCAATATCCCATCATTCCTAGCATTAATTTTCTTTTGAAACTCCACATCATCAGTATGAGAACTTTTTATCCTTTCTAGTATAGATGGTTTGGAATCCATTTGAAAAATTATAGATGTTTGACATTCCATGATTAGTCTCATATCCATCATTTCATGTTCTATGAACATAGGATCCCTTTCATCTCCCATCTTGTTCAGAACTCCATAATCCCTTCTGCTGAAAGCATATGCAACCATATTTTCCTTCCCTGGGATGTAGTGTATAGTGTAATCCTAATCCTTGATTAGTTTAAGCCATAATCTTTTCCTCATGATGAGTTCATTCTATTATAAAATATAATTCAATCTCTTTTGATCAGTATATATATGAAATTTTTCACCATAGAGATAGTGTCTCCATATCATCAAAGAAAATATTATAGCTGCTAACTTAATATCATGAGTAGGATAGTTTTGTTCAGGAATTTGTAGCTTTCGTGCTGCATAGGCAATTACTCTATCATTCTGCATAAGGACACAACCAAGTCCTTTCTTTTAAGCATCCCTATAAATAACAATCCCATCATTCCCAAATGGTAGAGTTGAGATAGGAGCATTGTCTAATCTTCTCTTCAGTTTCCCAAAAAATTCTTCACACTCTTTTTTCCAAAAAAAATGAGCTCCTTTACGTGTGAGCTTGGTAAATGGGTTTTCCAATCAGGAAAAATTTTGGATGAAACACCGATAATAACCTGCAAAAACAATAAAAATGCATTCAATAGTTTTAGTTTTCAGTGCTGGACATTCTTATATTTCTATGGTCTTAGAAGGATCAATAGAGATTTCATCCCCAGAGAAAATATGACCAAGAAAAGAAATGTCCTAAGGCCATAATTCACACTCGCTAAACATCCCATAAAATTCATTTCTTCTAAGAGTTTTCTGAATAGTACATAAGCTATTTTCATGTTCTTAGTAGATTTTATAATATACTAAGATATCATCAAAAAATACCACTACAAATTCATCAATATATTTCATGAAAACTCTATTGATTAGATTCATGAAAACAAAGGCAACATTAGTCAGTCCAAAAGGCATTATTGTAAACTCATAAAGCCTATACCTAGTACGAAATACCGTATCTAGAATTTCTTCCTTCATCATACACAACTGATCATGTAACACCCCAAGCTTCCATGGTACACTACTCTTTGAATAATATAGTAGCATGTGTTGTACACAACTTTAAGTTCTAACACACACCACAAAAAATCAAACTAGACATTATAAATAGTAGTACCAACTTTTTGAAATTTTATAAATTTTTATGTTTCAAAATGGACTTCATTTTTGGATTCGGAATATCAAAATTATCTTAGGGTGAATTTTTGGTATTTTTCTGAAATCATTCAATTTTTGATGAATAGTGAAAAAATACTGAGTTATAGTTTAAAACCAAATTTTTATTTAAATAATTATATATTATATTTAAATTTAATTATGTTCAAAATAGAAACATAATACCTATATAAGTTCAATGTAACTCGTTGGAGTTAGTTTAGAATAATTTTAGATATATAAAAATTTTATTGAACTTTTCACCGTCTTTTACCCACCTCCTATGAGAATTTGAAAATTCACATGAAACTTAATTTTACCACTTCTATGATTGGAATTTCAAAAATCTGAGAGACACAGTTAATATCAAGGAGTAAAATTTGGTTCAATAAGATAAATATAATTTTTGGTGAATAGTAAATTTTTCTTTTATTTACCACGGTTAAAAGTAAATAGGGTAGTTAAGGGTAAAAATGATATTATTATTACCCGAACACATGTCATAATTCTATTGAATAAGTATAATTAGACCAAAAACAGTCTTAGGAATAAAATATGAAATTATTTGGTCCACTTGGATTAGATTAGGTCATTTAATATTATTTAATTCAAAGCGGAGTTAAAAGAGTTAAAATCAAAGTTTAATAGCTAAAAGATTTTTATTATAGGGTTATACATAAGATAAATTCGATTATAAGTATTCATTATAAATATAAAAAAATTTCCTACATAATTTTTTTTATAATTTTTAGACATTAAATAATTTAATTTATTTATGACACAATGGTGATGCAATAATTGTAAAATTAATGAAATATTAAAATAATTGATATTATAAATATCCAAAAAAATGAAATTTGAGACTTTTAATTAATTACAATAATTTTATAGGTTAATATGAAATGTTAGGAGTGATTAAATGAATTTATTTTGAATTAATAAAGTTGTTAGAACTTTAACAAAAATCAATTATTAAATAGTGTCAAAATTGACATAATGGAATATTTTAAACAAATATTTTATTATTAATTGATATTCAATTCCTAAAAATCTATGGTTCAGACAAAATAATTATTTAATGATAGGTGTATGATTGATAAACTACTTGTCATTCAATTGGATGTATATAGTATGATTATTAACCATATAATATAAAAATACAAAGAGACATGGTAAATGTCAAACTATTTAACTAAGAGTTAAATATAAATGATAAGTTTTATATAGTGAACCAAACCTATCTAAAATCTATTTTTTGAAAGGATTTAGACCCATACCCACCTTATCCTCAAAATAAGTCACTTTGGATCCATTATAAACCGAATATGAATTTATTAAAAAATAATGTTTTATGTTTTTCCTAAGGTTCCCATCACCCCTTTTATAAAAGGGCACTCACCCTTCTCTCAAATTCATACCTTAAAAGCCTTATATTTCGGACAACATATGCCCAAATATCCTACCAAATTCCATCAATTCAACCTAGTGGCCTTATTTTTATCTGAAAGCCAGCCTAAGGAGCCCTTTAGGTCAAATCAAAAGGAAGAACCCGAAGAAGAGGTAAAAATCTCACCACCTCTTTCAAGTTCCTTTCTTCTTCCACTTTATTTTTCTTTGTTGTTTCCTTTATAAGATAATAACTCGAGTATATTCTATATACCGCTATTTTATTATAAATATGGTACAACCAAATTCATTATTCAATCCATCCCTTGAATGACATGTCACCATACGTGTGTACGTACGACATACCGTCTCCACGTCGTGGTGTAATTGTTATTCAATACATTATTATTTGGATGGGTATAATAATGATGTGTAATTCATGTAAATAATAAATATAACATGATAATTATTCTTTATATATGATACACCATCCAATTATATATTATTTTAATATCATAATAATGATATTGTCGCTCGTGCATACGTACGGACTACCGTCTCTACGAACACGATACAATTCATTCCCCATCGTATCCATTCAAGACTAATTTTAATTTGATGATTAAAAATAATATTTAAGGAATTGATATCATTTTGGATATGAATATGATACAACCTATGGGTAAAAAACACAACTTATTTAACAAAACATATAAAAGAAAATGAAACAGTTAACACCCAAAACAACGATAATACTAATATATTATTAAAAAAGCAATGTTAAAAGATCATATATGATTTCATATTAATGTATATGATTCTTGAATAATTTAACAACAATTATTTAACAATTATATAGGAGCTTAACCTACCCTCGACCAAGGAAAAGTACAAGGTACAGGTTTATTTCACAATCTCTTCATTATCCGAGATGTTTATACGTAATTATCTACTGGGACCCCTGTATCATCCACATTAATGTTTCTTAAAAATGTATTTCAAATAATTCTTACTATTTTACAATCTATGGTTTAAAGTAATTTATACCCTTATTTGACTTTTTATAAGAAGTTTATAAAGGAATCTTTATGTCGTTTTCCAAACAAGGTCATTTTTAACCTTTTTGACATAATTAAGGTAAGAATGTCTTTTTTTAACTTCTACGGCGGGTGCAACTATTTTCCACCATTATAAAATCTTCGAAGCTTCACTTAAAATCTTATAAGTATGTTTTAAATGTAAATTTTTTATTATATAATTATGTGATTTTAAATGATTTCAAAAAAGTGATATTTATCTCAAAAAGTTTTGATTTCATCTATGTGAACATCCTTTGATGGATTTTAAGCTTATTTGAAGTTGATTTATTATGATACAAAACATCCATGTTGTATTGAAGTTTTTGTGATATGTTTGAATATGGATGTGTTAGTTTTATACCATTCATGGTTTATGTGGAAAGTATTGACATTTCGTATTCTAGTTTTAATACGAATGTTTATGTTATGTTAAAACCTAATCATATGAGGAATGAATTGGACTAAGTAAGTGCCGAGTGGAGCCAGCTATAGATCATCGATGCATCAGTAGGTCTAATGAGACAAACTAGTTTCTTGGAACAAGGCCTTGAAAAAAATCTTATTTGTAGTCTTTCCATGAGGCCTTGACTACGTGGTTATGATAGTCTGGCATTATGCATTCCATCATTATGAAAGTGGTTATTGATATTTCATGTGATTATTCGACTAGTAGAATATCCATGTGAAAAATAAATGGAATTATTTTATTTTATTTCTTCCATATTATGATGAAGTTCAAGTTTAGTAGTCTTCTGTTTTATTTATATATTGCCTTAATTGTTTATGCTCATTTATGAATGTTTTCGCTATATTTTCATCCTTACTAGGCATCTAATCTCACCTCTTTCTATGTTTTATTTTTCCCAGGATGTAAAGAAGTATTTTATGACTGACCTGCCTGGATAGTCTTAGGGGATATGACAATGGACTATGGAGACTATTCTATTATTTTCACTTTATCTTGTAATGTAGGACTTATGAATGTATTTGGTGTTTACAAGGCTAATAAACTTGTCGGTATTTCGAGACTTGATCTTTTGTGATCATGCCAATGTTATATAATAATGCACCGACTCTGGGTAACTGGGGTTGGGGCGTTATAGTAGGTATCAGAGGATGTTTAGTACAAACCTTGGAAGCTATATTTAGATAAACTCTATTTAGAGCACATAGACCTAAGATGGACTTTGAGGATTAATATTGAATAATTCCTAAAATTTTGGTATTGTAGAGATTTTATGAGTTTTTCGAGAAATAAAGCCTTGTCTGGATATGAGTAGGTGGAGGCAGCTCTGGAACAAATGTTCCATGGGGTAAAACCCAGAAACACCGCTTTGATCTAGACTCGAACGGGAACTGGTGCACGAAAACGGGCCTAGCTACACTCTTGGTTAAGACACTATGGGGGATATGCTTAGGATAATTAGCATTTTCTTTACAAAACATTATGAAGGGTTTATGAGTATACAATTCCTCAAATAAAACATTTTTATGATTATGGATTATATCCATAAACTGTTCAATTCATGTTAAGTGTTTTACAAGTTTGGATTTATTTATTGTGATTCGTAAACTAATCTAGTGTATGCCATTGTTTAGAAATGGCACCTAGTAGAAGGAATAGAAACCATATCAATGCACACACTCCATGTATGGATTTCACTCCTCCTCAAGATAATTATTGTGGGGCTGGTGATGCAATTGGTGATGATCAGCTAATCACCATACTGGGACAACTCACTCAAGTTAGGAATAATAACCTTACCTGTTTGAAGCACCCTGATCTACAGCATAGAGGATCACTATTAGATCGCTTCATGAGGAAAACCCACCAAAATTTAATGGGAGTACAAATCCACTAGTAGCTGAGCAATGGATAAATTCCTTAGAGAAAATATTCCATGCCTTGGGGAGTGGTGGAAGTGAAAAATTTATCATGGCAGTATATGGACTCACAGGAGATTCTGATCAATGGTGGTCATTGATTCAAAACATGATGGAATATGATGAAGTATAAAATATGTAATGTAGGGAGTTAAAAGAGATTTTCATAGAAAAATACTTTCTTTGTGACCATCGAGCAGATATGGAAAGGAAATTTCTGAGTCTGTGACAAAAGGAGGATGAGAATGTCACAAAGTATGAGGCTAACATTACAATGTTAGTGACTTATGCTACAGATTATATACATTACCCAAGAATTAATATTTATTGTTTCGTTGATGGGTTAAAACCGTTTCTCTATCGAGAATTAATCTCACAATCCTTCCCGTCATATGAATATATTCTCTCATGTGTTGTCATGATAGAAAAATAATTCTCTAAGCCTTACGACTTTAATGCAAAGCAAGAGAAGAAGAGATCTGTTGATCACACTGGAAATGGAAATAGGGGGAAGAAGGGAAAAGTTGATTATCCATCCTACTATAAATGTGGGAAGAAACACACTGGCACTTTATTGAAGGGAATGGGAGTATGTTATAAGTGTGGTGAAAAATGCCACCAAGCTCGTGATTGCAAGGGGAAGAATGAATCTACCGATGTTCAATGCTACAACTACTGGGATATGGGACATTATGAAAATTAATGTCTTATGCGTTAGTGGCAAATTACCTTAGAAAAAGAAAAGGGATCAAGGCCATGCTTACGTTATCATAAATTCTGAGGTAGAAGCTCCGAAAGACGTGGTGGCAGGTAATTTAATGGTTTCCTCAAGTTTAGAAAATGATTTATTTGATTCTGGATCATCGCACTCTTTCATATCTTCCCATTTTTCTAAGAAAATTAGATATTTACAAATTGATTTAACAATGGATTTGTCAGTTAAAACTCCTAAGGTAAGTATCATCACAATAATGTTTGGTGAATCCGTTCCCATTAGAGCATATAAATGTTCTTTATCTACTGATCTCATCGTCATATCCATGATTGAATTTGACATAATCTTCGGTATGGATTTTCTTTTGAACCATGATGAAAATATATATTGTATGAAGAAAAAGGTTACAATTTTTGATGATGATGATAAAGAACACCTTATCTTTAGAGCAGAATTGTCCCCACTAGATTCTTATCTAGATCCACCCCCAGTAGCTCAACTAAATTCAATTATCAGGGAGGAAGAGAATGAAATAACTATGGGTGAGGAATGGAATGTTCAAATTGAGGATGTATCTATTGTGAAAGAATATGTAGATGTGTTTCTAGAAGATTTACCTGGACATCCTCCAGAACGAGATATTGAGTTTTCCATTGATTTAATTCCTGGTTCAAGGCCTATATCGAAGACCCCTTAGAGAATGGCCACTGTGGAATTAGTTGAACTAAAGAAAAAACTAAAGGAATTCAGTAATAAGGGATTTATTCACCCTAGTGTTTCTCCATGGGGATCCCCTATCCTTTTTGTTAAGAAGAAATATGGATCTATGAGGTTATGTATTGACTATAGGAAAATCAATGCTATAACAATAAAGAACAAGTGTGTCCTACCTCACATTGATGATTTATTTGACCAACAGCATGGAGATCAATAATTTTCAATGATTGACCTTCAATTTAGATACCATCAGTTATGTGTGAAGAAGGAAGACATTCCAAAGACAACATTTGGAACCAAGTTCGGGCATTACGAGTTTACAGTAATGCCTTTTGGGATGACTAATGCACCCTCTATTTACATGGATCTAATGAACATAGTTTTCAAGGAATATCTTGATTACTTTGTAGTGGTATTTATTGATGATATCTTGGTATAATCCGAAAGCTAATAAGATCATGAAAATCACTTGCGCATTATATTGAAGACTCTGAGAAGACATGAATTATATGGAATGTTTAGAAAGTGTGAATTATGGCTTCAAGAGATTTATTTTCATGGCCATATTGTCTCCAAGAATGGAATCTCTTTTGATCCTTCTATGTCCAAGGAAATCCAAGAACGGCGAGCCCCGATGAGTATAACTGAGGTACATAGTTTTATTGGTTTAGTAGGTTGTTATTGACGTTTTATCCAGAATTTTTCCCGATTGGATAACCCATTAACAAAGATCACACATAAAGGTGTTAAATTTGTTTGAAAAAAAGAGTGTAAAGAATGTTTCGAAGAACTGAAGAGAATATTAGTCAATGCCACTATATTGACTCTACTATTGAGGAATGATGGTTTCATTATATGTAGTGATGCATCAAAGAAAGGACTTTGTTTTATCCTTATGCAAAATGATAGAGTTATTGCCTATGCATTAAAATAGCTTAAATTTCATGAGAAAAACTATCCTAATCATGATCTTGAGTTAGCGGCTGTAATAGTTTCATTGAATATATGGAGACAATATCTATATGGTAAAAAATTTGAGATTTATACTAATCACAAGAGTTTAAAGTATATTTTATCACAGAAAGAACTCAACATGAGGAAAAGGAGATGGCTTGAACTACTCAAGGATTAGGATTGCACAATACACTACCACATGGGGAAGGAAAATAGGTGGAAGATGCTTTTAGAAGAAAGTATCATGGAGTTTTGAACAAAATGATATTTGAAAGGGATCCAAATTTCATG
Organism: Viscum album; assembly: GCA_963277665.1. Classification (NCBI taxonomy): domain Eukaryota; kingdom Viridiplantae; phylum Streptophyta; class Magnoliopsida; order Santalales; family Viscaceae; genus Viscum; species Viscum album. Next base: position 1,373,658,693 of record OY728152.1, on the reverse strand, counting down.
GTTCTAGTAAATTTGTATATGGGAATAACCATGGAAGGTGAAACATTAATACTTTTTCAAATGGTTGCCAAACCATCTTTACTAGAAAGGATAAAGCGTTCTCATACTGATGATGAAGAGTTTCAAAAGAAGATTAATGCTGTGAATGATGGGAGACTGAGTGACTTTGTGTATGATGGTGGAATTTTTAAATTTGGGAAGAGGCTTTGTGTTCATGATATACATGATCTAAAAAGGGAATTGTTGGACGATGCTCATAGTTCCACTTTCTCTATACACCCTGGGAGCACCAAAATGTATAGTGATTTGAAGGAACATTTTTGGTGGGAAAAAATGAAGAGGGAGATTACGGATATTGTGTCACGATGTATGGTTTGTCAACAAGTGAAAGCTGGAAGAAAACAGCCTGGAGGAGTCATGAAACCTCTTCCTATACCTGAGTGGAAATGGGATAATATCACGATGGACTCTTTAATGAGACTACCAAAGACTCCTAGAAGGAACGATGCAATATGGGTCATTTTTGATCATCTTACCATGTTATCACATTTTCTTCCTATAAGGGAAGATTTACCATTTCAACTTCTAGAACGACTATATATTAATGAAGTTTTGAGGCATCATAGTATACCCTTATCTATTGTTTCTGACCGTGATCCCCATTTTACTTCAAGATTCTAGAAGAGTATTCAGATGGCCTTGGATACTGAACTTCGTTTGAGCACTGCCTACCACCCTCAAACAGATGGAAAATCAGAACAGACTATTCAAACCTTAGAATACATGTTGAGACCTTTCTCACTTGACTTTCAGGGTATGTGGGATCAATATTTACCTATGGTAGAATTTTCCTATAAAAATAGCTTCCATTCGAGTATTCAGATGACACCATATGAAGCGTTATACGGAAAGAGATGTTGCACACCAACCTGTTGTGATGGTGTTGGTGAAAGAAAACGTGTTCGCCCAGAACCGGTGGAGGAAACGATGGAAAAGGTGAAGTTAATCCAAAACCACATCAAAGCAGCTCAAAGTAGGCAGAAGAGATATGCTGACAACTGAAGGAAAGATATGGAATTTCAGGTAGGAGGTCATGTTTTCTTGAAGGTTTCTCCATGAATGGAGTTATATGTTTCGATAAGAAAGTTAAATTGAGTCCCAGGTACATTGGACCTTTAGAAATTCTAGAACGATTTGGGGTTGTAGCTTATCATTTGGAAATGATTCCAAATCTCTCCAAAGTTCCAGACGTGTTCCATGTATCATTGTTGAGAAAATACATTCCTGACCTAACACATGTACTCACATATGAGGAATTAGAATTGGAACCCGATCTGTCTTTTTGTGAAGAGCCTGTCATGATTCTTGATATGAGAGAACAAGTGCTGACAAACCTTATGACTCATCTGGTAAAAGTTCTATGGAGAAACCATAAGATGGAAGAGGCAACGTGGGAACCCGGGGAACTTATCATGAAGAACCACCTGAGTCCTTTTATGGAGTAATATTATTGAAATTTCAAGGAAGAAATTATTTGAAGGAGTGGATAATGTAATACCCCAAGCTTCCACGGTATGCTTCTCTTTGAATAATACAGTAGCGTGTGTTGTACGCTGCTTTGAGTACTAAAACGCACCACAACCAATCAAACTAGGCATTATGAATATTAATACCCACTTTTTGAAATTTTATAAATTTTATCTTTCAAAATGGACTTCATTTCTGGATTCAGAATATCGAAATTAGCTTAGGGTAAATTTTTGGTATTTTTCTGAAAACATTCAATTTTTGATGAATACTGAAATAACACTAAGTTATAGTTTAAATACGAATTTTCATTTAAATAATTATTTATTTTATTTAAATTTAATTAAGGTAAAAATAGATACATAATGCCTATATATGTTCAATTTAATTCATTAGAGTTAGTTTAGAATAATTTTAGATATATTAAAAAAAATTCGAACTTTTCACCGTCTTCTACCCACCTCGTAGGAGAATTTGCAAATTCACATAAAACATAATTTTACCACTTCTGTGAGTGGAATTTCAAAAATTTGAGAGACACAGCTAATATCAAGGAGGAAATTTTGGTTCAATATGATAAAAATAATTTTTGGTAAATAGTAAATTTCTCTTTTATTACCATGGTTAAAAGTAAATAGTGTAGTTAAGGGTAAAAATGATATTATTATTACCCTAACACATGTCCTAATTCTCTTGGATAATTATAATTCGACCAAAAATAACATTGTGAATAAAATATGAACCTTTTTGTTCCACATGGATTAGATTAGGGCATTTATTGCTATGTAATTCAAAGAAGAGTTAAAAGAGTTAAAATCAATGTTTAATAAATGAAACATTTTTAATATAGGGATATAAATAAAATAAAGTCGATTATAAATATTAACTATAATGATAAAAATATTTCATAGAAAATTTTATTTTATTTATAATTTTTAGACATTAAATAATTTAATTTAATTATGACACAATGGTGATGCAGTAATTAACTAATTAATGAAATATTAAAATAATTGCTATTATAAATATCAAAACAAATGTAATTTGAGACATTTAAATAATTACAATAATTTTATTGGTTAATATGACATGTTATAAGTGATTAAATGAATTTAGTTCGAATTAATAAAGTTGTTAGAACTTTAACAAAAATCAATTATTAAATAGTGTCAAAATTGACATAAAGGCGTATTTAAAACAAATATTTTATTATTAATCGATACTAAATTCCTAAAAATCTATGTTTCAGAAAAAGGACTTTTTTAATGATAGGTTTATCATTGATAAACCACTTGGCATTCGCTTGGATGTATATAGTACGTTTATTAACAATATAATATAAAAATACAACGAGACCCCCAAACCTATCTAAAATATACCGGTTGAAATTATTTAGACCCAAAACCACCTTATCCTCCAAATAAGTCACTTTGGAGCCATTATAAACCGAATTTGAATTTATTATAAAATAATGTTTTATCTTTTTCCTAAGATGCCCCTCACCCCACTTATAAAAAGTCACTCCCCCTTCTCTCAAATTCGTACCTTCATAGCCTTTTGGATTGGCCAAACTCTGCCCAAATATCCTCCCAACTTCCCCCACTTCAACCTAGAGGCCTTAATTTGATCAAAAATCCAACCTAATGAGTCCTTTTGATCAAATCAAAAGGAAGAACCCGAAGAAGAGATAAAAATCCCACCACCCCTTTCAAGTTACTTTCTTCTTCCACATCCTTTTTTTTTGTTTTTTCCATTATAAGATAATAACTCTAGTATATTATCTATACATTTATGTTATTATAAATATGGTATAACCAAATTCATTATTCTATCCATCCCATTAATGACATGTCACCATACATGCGTACGTATGGCTTATCGTCTCCACGTCGTGTTGTAATTGTTATTCAATACATTATTATTTGGATGGATATAATAATGATGTCTAATTTATGTAAATAATCAATATAACATGATAATTATTCTGTATATATGATACACCATCCAATTATATATTATTTTAATATAAAAAAAATGATATTGTCGCTCGTGCGTATGTACGGACTACCGTCTCCACGAAAGCGATAAGATTCATTCCCCATCGTATCCATTCAAGACTAATTTTAATTTTATGATTAAAAATAATGTTTAATGACATGATATCATTCTGGATATGAATAATATAAAACCTATGGATAACAAAAATGTCTTATTTAACAAAACATATAAAAGAAAACGAATCAGTTAACACCCGAAACGAGGATAATACTAAGATATTATTGACAAGGCAATGTTAAAAGATCATATATGATATCATATTAATGTATACAATTATTGTATAATATAATAATAATTATTTAACTATTATAAAAGAGCTTAACCTACCCTTCACCAAGGGAAATTATAAGGTAAGGGTTTATTTCACAATCTCTTCATTATACGAGGTTGTTTATACATAATTATCTACTCGGACCTCTATATCATCCACATCCATGTTTCCTAAAAATTTATTTCAAATCATTCTTAATATTTTAAAGACTATGGGTTAAAGTCATTTATACCATTTTTTGAATTTTTATAATAAGTTTATAAGGAATATTTCTATCGTTTTCCAAACAATATCCTTTTTATCCTTTTCGACAGAATTAAGGTAGGAATGTCTTTTTTTAACTTATATGGCAGGTGCAGATATTTTCAGCTGTTAAAAAATATTTTTAGCTTCCCATCCAAGATTTTAATGATATTTTCAAAGTAAATGTTTTATTTTATAATTATGTGACTTTTAAATGATTTTAAAAAATAGATATTTCTGTCAAATAGTTTTGATTTCGTCTATGTCAACATCCATTCATGGATTTTAAGCTTATTTGTAGTTAATTTATTATGATACAAAACTTCCATGTTGTATTGATGGTTTTGTGATATGTTTGACTGAAGAAGTTTTATTTTTATACCATTCATTGTTTATAGAGAAAGTATTGACATTTCGTATGCTAGTTTTTATACGAATGTTTATGTTATGTTTAAACCTGTTCATATGAGGAATGAATTGGAATTAGTAAGTGACGGGTGGATCTCACTATAACTCCTCGATGAATCGGTAGGTCTCATGAGACAAACTAGTGGCTTGGCACAATGCCTTGACAAAATCTTATCTGTAGTCTTAGAATAAGGCCTTGACTATGTGGTTATGATAGTCTGGCATTACGCATTCCATCATTATGAAAGTGGTTATTGATATTGCATGTGATTATTCAACTAGTAGAATATCCATGTGAATAAGTAAATGGAATTATATCAATTTATTTATTCCATATTATTCAGATGTTCATGTTTAAATGGATTTTGTTTTAGTTATAAATTTCCTTAAATGTTTATAATTATTTAGGAAAGTTTCTGCTATATTATTATGCTTACTGGGAAACTGAGCTCACCCCTTTCTATGTATTATTTTTCCTAGGATGTGAAGAAGTATTTTATGACTGACCTGGAGGGATAGTCCGAGGGGATATGGGAGTGGACTATGGATACTATGTTGTTTTAGTTTTTTTCACTTTATCATGTAATATAAGACTTATGAATGTATCTAGTGTTTCCAAGGCTACTAAATTAATCGTTAATTCGAGACTTGATCTTTTATGATCATGAAAATGTTATGTAATAAGGCACCGACTCTGGGTAACTGGGGTTAGGGCATTACAGATCATATCTAGATCGAAGCTCAATCTTGGAAACATATTGAGCTCTATAAAGTCGATTTAATAAATCATCAATGAGAGGTAGGGGATACTTTTTCTTTATTATTATAGAATTGATCTCTCTATAGTCAATGCACAACATCATAGATCCATTTTTATTCTTAACAAAAAGAATAGGGGCTCCCCATGGAGAAACACTTCGGGAAAATAAATCCTTTATTACACAATTCCTCTATTTTTTCGTTAGTTAAACTAATTCTACATTGGTCATTCTATAAGGGGTATTCAATATGGGACTTGAACCAGGAATTACGTTAATGGAAAACTCAATTTCACATTCTAGACGATGTTAAGGTAAATCTATTGGAAACAAATTAACATATTCTTGCACAATAGGTACATCCTCAATTTGAACATTCCTTTCCTCACTAGTAGTTTTTTAACTCTATTCATACCCAATAATTGAATTTAGTAGATTTATTGGGGGTGGATCTAGATGAGAATAAAATAGTGATGTTTCTGATCTAAAGATAATGGATTCCTTATCATCATCAAAAATTGTACCCTCATTCTTATTACAATAAACTTTCACATCGTGGTCTGAAAGGCAATTCAAAATAAAGATTATATCAAATTCAATAATTGCTATGATGATGAGATCAGCAGATAAGGCACATTTATATTCCATAATGGTAACTGATTCACAAAACATTGTTTCAATAATTCATCCCTTAAAAGTATTGACTGACAACTCCATTGTTAAATCAAATTGGAAATATCTAATCTTCTTGGAAAACAGGGAAGATATGAAATAATAAAATGATCTGGAATCAAATAAAGAATTGGATAAATTTTAGGAAACGATTAATTTACCTTCCATCGTGTCATTCAAAACTTCATCTCCAACAGTTTTGATCGCATAATATTTGAAATTCTCCCTTAACCTTACCTACGTTATGTTTTTTTGACGCTGAGGACACTGATTTTGAAAATTCCCAATTTCTTCACTATAGTATAATTCAACATTGACATCCCCTTTCTTCCCCTTGAAATCATGAGCTTAGTTTCTTTTTTCTCCACATTTTTAACAAACACCCATTTCATTCAGGAATGTACTTGGGTGTTTCTTCCCAAATTTATTATAGGATGGAAAATCACCTTTTCCCTTGTTCCCATTATTTCCATTTCAGGAGTGTTCAAAAGATCTCTTCTTCTCTTTCTTTGCTTTAATGTTGTAAGACATAGAGAATTAATTTTATGATTTGATAGAACATGAGACTATATCTTTGTACAATGAGAAGGATTATGAGGCTAATGCTCAATAGTGAAATGTTTTTAACCTATAAAAGAGTCAATCAATTTATTCCTTGGGTTACATATATAATCCACAACAAGCCTTGATAACCTTGTAAAGTTATCCTCATATATTGAAACATTCTCATCCAACTTTTTCCTCGGACTCAGAAATTTATTTACCATATCTGCTTGATGTTCACAAGGAAAGTATTTTTCTAAGAAATGATCTTTAAACCCTCTCCATTCCATATTTGATACTTCTTTGTCATCCTTTTTATTTTCAATTAATGACAACCATTGATCTGTATCTTCTGTGAGGTGATAAACTACTATGAAAACTTTTTCAATTTCACTACTCCCCAAAGAATGAAATATTATCTCTCTTGAACTTATCCATTTTTCAGTTACAAATGAATTTTATTTCCTTTGAATGTTGGTGGTTGTTTCCTCATGAAACGGTCTAATATTGATCCTCTGAGTTGTGGATCTTGGGGGGTCTATATGGGTAAGGTTATTATTCATAACCTGTGTGAGTTTTCCCAGTATGGTTATAAGCTGTTCAACACTAGTGGTATCACCAGATCCATTCTAATTATATTAAATAGTAGGGTAATCCAAACATGTATTACGTTCATTCATACAGTTTCCATTCCTTCCATGAGGTTCCATTTTTAAATAATGGCATGCAGTAGATTATTTTATGAATCACAATGCATAATTTCAAACTAGTAAAAACCCTAACATAAATTGAATAGTTTATGCATATAATCCATAATCATAAAAATGATTTCTTTGAGGATTTATTTAATCATAAATCCTTCATAATTTTTTTTAAATGAAATGTGAATTTTCTTAAACATATCCCCCCAGAGTGTCGTAACCAAGAGTGTAGGATGATTCGTTGTCGTGCACTAGTTCCCATTTGAGTCTAGTTCAAAGATGTGTTTTCAGGTTTTACTCCTATAAACATCTATGACAGAGCCACCTCTATCTAATTGTATCTAGACAGGGATGTATTTCATAAAAAATTCACAAAATATCTACAATACCAAAATTATTGGAAGTTATTCTATACTATTACTCAAAGTGTATATTTGGGTAATGGTCTCTAATTAGAGTTATTATAAATCTAGTCTCCCAGGATTGTACTCAACTTCCTCTAATACCAACTATAATGCCCTGAACCTAGTGACACAGAGTAAGTGCATTATTAAATAACATTGGTATGATCAGAAGGGATCAAATCCCGAATGACTTATCAGTTTAGTAGCCTTGGAAGTACTATATACATAAATAATTTTTACATTACATTATGAAATGAAAAACAACAACATTGTGTCTCCTTTGAACAAAAATATATCCCTTAGATTATCCCTATAATTCATTCATAATATACTTATTCATTTCTTGTGAAAAATAAAACAAAGAAACGGGTAGGCTAGGATGCTCAGTAAGGATAACAATATAGCAGAAACATTCATAAATAAGAATAAATATTTAAAGATATGTATAAGACAATAAAAGAAGCCATATAAACATTAAATTCATTATAATATGGAAAATATAAATAAAATAATTCCATTTAGTTATTCACATGGATATTCTATTAGTCAAATAATAACATGTAATATCAATAGCTAATTTCATAATAATGGAATGCATAATGCCGAACATCATAACCACATAGTCAAGACCTCGTGCCAAGACAACAAATAAGATTTTCTCAAGTCCTTATTCTAAGACACTAGTTTGTCTCATGAGACAAACTAATGTATCTAGTGTCTATTTTAGGCCATGCCTATCACTTACTATGTCAAATTAATTCCTCATATGAAAAGGTTGAAACATAATATAAATATTTGTATTAAAACAAGCATACGAAATGTCAATACATTAACCATAAACCATGAATTGTATAAAAATAGCACATCCACAGTAAAAAATATAACAAAACCTTCAATACAATATGGAAGATTGTATCATAATAAATCAACTTTAAACAAACATAAAATTCATTGAAGGATGTTTTCATATATTAAATCATTCCAAAAAATATTTGAGTGAAATCTCTTTTTCTATTTTCAAATCATTTAAAAGTAATAAAAACATTTATATTAAAAATATTCTTATAATATTATAACGCATGCTTCAATAGTTTTGTAACGACATAAAATGACTACACCCACTATATAAGTTAGAAATATTTTCTTTCCATAATTTGTCGAAAAGGTTATAAAGTATCATGATTTGAAAATGACTGAAAGATTCCTCTCAAAACATTTTTATAAAAATTAAAATAAGTGTATAAATGAATTTAAACCATATTATAGGAAATAGTAAAAAAATTTGGAAAACATTTTTATGAAACACGGATGTGGATGATAAAGAAGTCCCTGTAGATACTTTCGTAAAAAAACCACAGATAATAAAGATATTTTAAAATTAACATTTACCTTGTACTTTTCCATAGTTGAGGGTATGTTAACCTCCTATATAATGGTCAAATAATTTTTATTAAATTATATAGCAACCAAATACCTACATATGATATCATATATGATCTTATAATATTTCTTTGTTAATGATATTTCAGTAGTATCATTGTTTTGGGTGTTAACTGATTCGTTTTCCTTTATACGTTTTGTTACATAAGTCATCTTTGTTATGAATATGAGGTATTGGATTCATATCCCGAATTATATTATGGTCTTAAACATTATTTTTAACTATCAAATGAAAATTATTCTTGAATATTTACGGTGGGAAAGGAAATCTCATCGCGTCGTGGAGACTGTAAGCTATACGTACACACGAGTGAAAACATCATTCTATTAGTGATAAAATAATATGTAATTTGATGATATATTATATATACATAATCATTAACATTTTATATTCATTATTTACATCTGTTATACTCATTATTATACCCATCCAAATAATGAAGTTATGAATTACAAACTACACCATGACGTGGAGACGACAAGCCGTACATACACACGTATGGTGACATTGTCATTCACCGGGTTGATAAAATAATGAATATGGTTGTACCGTATTTATAAAAACATGTATGTTTGTATAAGTTAGTGGAGTTATTATTTTATTATGGAAACAAAAATATAGGAAGCATAAGAAGAAAAGAACTTTGACAGAGGTGATGAAGTAATTACCTCTTCTTCAGGTTCTTAATTTTGATTTGAACAAAAAGGCTCCTTTGGTTGGAATTATGATCAAGGTAAGGAATCCATGTTTAATTTAGTGTATTTGGGAAGATATTTGAGCAGGGGTTGGGCAATTCAAATGGATTTGGAGGTAGGAAATTAAGATAAGGGGAAGTATCTTTTTATAAGAGAGGGGATGGTCACTTTAAGAAAAGTTTGAAATTTTATTTTATTATAAAATAATTTTCGGTTCATAATGGATATAAATGTATTTATTTAGAGGATAAGGTGAGGATGGGTCAAAAACATCTCAAAAAATAGGGTTTAGATAGGTTTATATCACAATATTAACCTTATCTTTTATATTTAACTCTTAGTTAAATAGTTTCTCTTTTACCATGTCTTCTTGTATTATTATAATTCATAGTTAATAAACATAATATAAAGTAAAAAATGGAACCTAAAGTTCTAAATTAATGAAATATCTAAAATTATATAATTTATTTGGAAAGGCCATTTATTTTTAGGACTGTTATATAATTTAATAAAATAGTATTTGTTTTAAAAAATCATTTATGTCAATTTTGACACTATTTTGTATTTGTTTTTTTTTGTGGAAGTCATAACAACATGATTACTTTGAAAAAAATATATTTAATCACTCTAAAATTCCATATTTACCATGAAAATTATGGGTTGGCATAAAACCTTCTAATTATATTTATTTTAATATATATAATATCATCTGTTTGATTCTTTCATTATTAAAGAAAATAATGCTTCATTATTGTGTCATAATTAAATATATTAATTTTATATCTAAAAATTATAAATATAATACCATAATATAGAAAATAGTTTTTTATTTATAATTACAATTTATATTCTAATACATCACTTATATAAACCATTATAAATTTTTTTTATTAAAATATATATGTTTAGGTTACATTTTCCTTAACATTAAATTAATTTTTTTAAAATTTCATTTTCACTTTCATGTGGCTACAAGTGGACCAAAAATACCCCCAAGGATTCCCATGGTTGGAAAATTATCGAAAAATAGGTTTAAGACATATGTTAGTGTAATTTAACTTTATTATTACATTATTTTTTACCCTTATTTACCGAATTTACCATTTAACTGGAAAATAAAATATTTACTGAAGTTACTATTCATAATGTTTAAAAATAAAAGTTACCTATATAAAAAATTTGAACCCTCTGATTCCATATATTAAATCTATTTTTCCAAATTCAAAACACAAAATGTCTCAGAAATTAATTTAAAATTAATTCCCATTTTCAGAAAGAAAAAAGTAGGTTTTTAAGAAATAAAAACTATTAAAAGATTGACATGTGTTTATATACAATTTAAATGTGAAGTTACATCCAATGAACGACATTATATTAAATGATAAAAATATATTTAATTATAAATTAAAACCACTCAAATTTATAATTTAACAAAACATATTATATCAAATAAAAAAGTTTTCTTTAATTAAAATTTAGTATTTTCACTATTCATAAAAAATAAAAGTTATCATAAAAATACCCAAAATTTACACTAAACTAATTTTGATATTTTGAATCCCAAAATGATGTCCAATTTGAAAAATAAAATTTATAAAATTTAAAAAGTGGGAATTACTATTCATAACTTCTTTTAAAATGGCTAGTTTGATATGTCACGATGCACTGGAACTCAGTCTTGCGTACATCACATGCTATTGTATTATTCAATGAGAAAAGTACCATGGAATATCGTGGTGTTACAAAACTCATGTTAAAAAATACAATTAAAAAGACATCTAAAATATCTAGGAGGCAAACATTGATTTTGAGGTGAAACCATCTTGAAAAATCTCTATAAATTCAATTGTCCTTTGGAATAAGTGGTGTTTACAAACCTAACAATGAAATATGACTTGAATTAAAAAAATACTAGATCCAAATTAATGTAAAACAATCAAAAAACAAGGTATATTTTATATAATGCAATTTTTTCATGTACCTACCCAGAACAACCTCAAGACGGTCACCTGATTTGGCCCAAAATAAGGTAAAAGTTGTGTTCCCAATCCTACCAAGATGAAAATTAGTGGCCAGAATCAAATATAACTTGATTGGGAATGATTTATCCCAATAAATGGATGTCAAATATGGAATAAAAATGAGAGTAAGATAAAAAATGTCAATAGAAATAAATAAAACTAGACATACCCACATGTTACCTCATTTGACACCGCCAAACATGAAACTATGCTCACTCCATAAGCATCCAAATTTTTTGAAGAACTGAAAACTTAATAAATGATAAATAATATTGGTGATATAATTTAAATTTCCAGTATGAATTCTAATAATAAATAATTCCCTATTCCTAACCATTAAATAGATATCTAAGTTGTGATAGTTTGAAAATTAAGCATATAAAATTAGGGTTTCATATTTTTTTGAAAAAATAAATAGAATTAAATTTTCAAGAAGAATACTTTATAAGTAGTTTTAATGTATAGTTAAAAGTATTGAATGAAATCTCATAAAGATATATTCCAAAATGTTAAATAATTCCAAAACATGTGTCCTGGTTTGAAAAAAATAGAAATGTACTTTATAATAATACTAGAAAATAGAGGTAAAATATTATTTGTAAATTAGGTTTCTGGGGATATTTGGTAGTGGTTAATACATACTACTATAAAGATATAATTCTATCATAATAAATATCTACTTTTACTAGACACAAGAAACACTTCCCAAACATTAGGTGACAACATCCCTGGTTTGATCAATGTGAAGAACCCTTAGGCAGTCAGGTTATCTACATAGGGTCACTATCCAGTGCATACTCTCAACTATTAAAACATGTGTACCTATGATCCCACATAAGAAAAAAATTATTCCCATGAATAATATTTTGAGGTTAGTTTTTATCAAGATAACAAACAAAAACATAACATAAAATGTTCACAAAAAATCAACCATTCTTTTTATCACTTATGGAAGCCCTTTTTATGTTACATAAACATGGAATAACCCCATTAAATAATAATATCTCACATTTATAACATTTATTACATTCATAATACACTTCCAATTCAAGGGAAATTTCTTAAGAGGGGTCTTCAATTTTTTTGAAACAATTCAGAGTGTTAATCAAGCTTTATCACATTAAGAAAAAAACATTCACTTCCTAAAATTTATCCCCAATGATGTTATGTTTAAAAACAACATTTAGCTATCAGAAAATATATAAATATATTTATAAATAATCTCCCTTTCATCCTAATTAAATCATTACACACACTATGAGTGAATATTTGTTAGGAGAGAAATTATATATACATCTAGATGATAATATTTATTTCAGCTAAGTCCACCAAGATAAAAGAATGGGAATCCCCTAAAGTGTGATTAGAAAAAAATTTATGCCCTTAGGATTTAAAAAAAATATTTAATGACAAAATAACCTTTGGTAATATTCATTCAAATGTTAGAAGCAATTTAAAAAATCAACTCAATATTTACGAACATTTGTACATAAAAACATGATTGAAAACATTATTAAAAAAATAAAACCCATGTTGGATGATTAGTCAAAATATTAAAAATAATAAAAACCCATTTTCCATGACCAAGGACACTTCACATAGAATTTAAATATTACATATTAATTAAAAAACCCTTTATAAAAGTAAAATAAACCATGTTTTTCAATTCAACGACTTGCACATAGGGAAACTTCATCAAAACATGTCATATTTGGGGAATATCATTGAAATACAGTTCAAATAGGTCCTAAAAATAATGATAGATAAAGAATAACCAATAAAAAAATTGAACAAGAGGAACAAAGAATAATGTCATAGGGATTGCCTTAATGATTCACACCAAAATCATAAAGGAATCTTGAAGCATCACTACGGAGGAGAAGAGGGGACCATGGGAGAGGCATTGTCATAGGTCTTATCATTAAAAATGAAAATTGGTTGGATAATGGAGTGATATTTTGTTAAAAATTGAGAGGAAAAATTTTGAAATTTACCACAATTAAAATACCATGAAGGTCCTACAGTTTGGTCACATGATTTTCCATATCATGCAAAAAATGTGTGAAGGCCTTTGTCCCAAGATTTAGAAGGACACATGGTCTATGTGGTAGGATTCACACTTGTGAAACTAACTATTTGGTCTAACTAGGTCTTATACATGGGACACATAGTTTTCAGGTGGCTGGTGCATGGTTTCCCTGAACTGTATAAAAATATAGTTTTATCTTCTCACCTCCCAAAAAACCCCAACATTAGGGAATAAATAAACCCAAAAAATACTATGAGAAATTGAGGGAATAAAAATAAATAAAATAAAATCATGTTAGGTTGCGATGTTTTAATAAATATTTATTTCCAACTCCTTTCCATCATATGAGAAACAAATGTATCACTTGTGCGTATGTGTCAACTCTCACCTCCACATAGAAATTTGATTAATTTTCTATAACCATATTTGTTGGTAACTTATTAGGATATATTTTATATTTATATATTAATTTTATGAAATAATAATTATTTTTTAATTATTATAACATATCTATCATTTTACTTTACCATCTTTTAGAAATTGATAATGTCGATCATACGCACGTATGGACTACCATCTCAACGAAGCGAAGAGATTCATTTTTCATTTATAGTTTATAAGGAGGTTAATAAATAGAGATATAATTAATATTTTTGATATTATAGGGATTTTTATGGTGAATTATTATTTACCATTATTTCATTCCATCCATCAAAAAGTGGAAATGTCACTCATCTGTGCGTGGGTATTGTTTTCTCCATGAAGTGATGTAATTAATTTATCATCACAAATTTATATGAATATAAATGAAAGTGTATATAATGATAAAATATAATAATTATTTCATGGTTAAAATTATGGAGATGAATGAACCATGATCAAAGTACAATCTCCAAAACTTCTGAACCAAAACTATAATGAAAAATAAAACAGTTACCACCCCAAAAATTGATTTAAGTGTTTATTGTTAATAAAAAGGTGATAATATGTTATAATTAAATAATATATGGTGTTATATGTATGAACATGGTACTATAATATATTTATAAAAAATAAATATTAATATATAGGTTTCTTTAACTCATAAGAAATAAGAGGAGACCTGAGGTAAGGGTTTCTCAGCTCCCTTTTATTTTTATGAGACATATTCTATATTCACCACATATTTAATTTTTGTGGTGTATATAAAACCTATGAAAATAATTTAGGACAATTTTTTGTTGAAATTATATTTATTTAAAAATCCCTCTAAGGTTTTCTCTTTTATGAGATTTTAATTTAGATATAACCAAATCGATAAGGGATTTATGTTACAATACCATTTATTTTCATGATTGCTTATGTTTAATTTAAACTAAAATAAATTATATTATCCTTATCATTTGAAACAAATTTAATCCATTTAACTCTATTTATTTCTATACATTTCAAGTATTAGTTCAATTTTTACCGCTTTGGTGAATAAAATGACTAATAATATGTTATAAAGAAAAACTAAACTTATCCACTCTTTAGTCGATTAACTTATTCTTTCATGTCCATGTTCATTAAAATGTTTTCAAGAATTTTATTTTATATCATAAAATTAATATTTAAATTCATTTAAAAATATATATTAGTTTATATAAATGTTTGTAAATGTAATTTTCAAGTTTTTTCTAATATTTTCATTTATGACTATTTATAAAATGTGTGAAAGGAATCTATATTTAAACATATATGACATGAGAATATTTTACCACAATTTTGATCATTTTTTAAATTGGGGATTCCTTTAAAATTATCCCTGGTAATTTTAAAATAAAATTATTTATTGAAGATTCAAGAAAATTTTAATTAAAATATTATCAATTGAAAACAATATTTTGGTCATGTTTTCATAGAATCATTCAAATGAAATTTTAATGGTATTTTTAATCTATGTCATAATTGTTTAAGGATTATTATAATTAAATGGTGGTATGATCTTATGGTATTATCCAATTTATCTCTTTGGATGTATTATGATGTTGAAGATTCAAGGACAATTTTATGAAACCTATTTCTTTAACATGTGTCAATTAATATATGATGAAATATTTAGGAAACCCATTTATTTTACATAGGTTATACTATGATGAAATTATTGAACAAAAAACTTTTCCTTACTAGATATTATATGTTGTATTAAATAATATTTTTAGGATCTATTGGTAATTTTATTGTTTAAGGTTATGTAATGGGAGGGTCTGTTATAGCCCAAAAGTTCGTTGGCTCAAAATGGATAAATCATGAGGAAACTATGTTATAATTTAACTCAGTTTCATATTCACAACACTGTGTGTATACCTAGTTTCATGTCTATAAGTTTAACAGTGGACCCAGTTTCATGTCCATATTTTTATGAGAGGACCTTATTTGATGTCCTTAACATAATGAGTGAACTAGTTACTATTTATACTATTCACAATATTATAATCTTATTCTTGTGCAATATTCGAATGTTTATGAAACTATATCATGGATCATGGTTAATTGTTGGTGATTCCACACTATTATTACTTGTGACTTTTTTTTATTAAAATGTGAAATTACATGACTCATTATTATTGATATTTAATTGACTCGGGGAATAAATTATTATGTGACAATTATATTCTCATATCCTTATTATAATTTATGATAACTCGTTGATATATATTATATTCGACAATACATAGAATATTATTTTACACTTTCTTATTATTTTATCCCTAGGTTATGAAGACAAGTTTTATGTATGGTATATTAAAGAAAATTACTATGATAGAAAAACAATATGGGAGAAGTCTAATATCATTTATTAAATAATTCATATATGTATAAATTCTCCAAGAAAAAAAATGTTTATAGTTTTGGGTAATGTATAATTGTGTTTTATGTTTAATATTCATATAAAATAATGTAATGTTAATTTATTTTCTTCATGGGTTACCAAAATTGGTATTAGAGCATAGTTTAGTAGTTTTTTAGAGATTAGAATTACTGAAATTTAGTGAAACCATGGGGATATCTCTAATAATAATATATCATTCTAATTTTTCTGTAATGTAGAGATTATATTATATCTTAAAAATAAAATCCCTATCTAGATATTGGAATGTGGATATGACTATCGTACAGATGCACCTAGGAGAAACAACTCTATATGGGTAGGATGAGTATCAAAATGCTCATTACTAGATGCATGATTTATGGGCCTAATAGTTCACACATGAAAAAATAATAATATGTGATTTGGTTAGGTTAATTTATATATTATTTATGAACCAATTATAAGGATTTGATGATATAAGAAACATCAATGACCTATATTAAACCTATGGTGTTATAGATTGAAAATAAGGTGGCATGATTTAGATATCCTATGACTAATTTTTTATGTTTATAGGATTTATCACTCATATTATTGTTGATAAAATTATGAATTATTGTTTAGTAAATAGAGATATTATAGAGTAACAATGTTAACAATGTGTGAGAAAGAAATGTGGTTGGTTGTCTGAACAAGAAACCAATTGAGATAAAAGATGCAATCAAAAAAATCTTGGAAATGCATAACCAGCTAACATGATTTAAGATTAACAACTTAAACCAAGCTGAGTTTCTTGAAATACATAATAATATTAAAATAGAGTTTTATTAAATTTCATTTGACAGACACCAAAGAGTAAAAAATATTTAATTTCCTCTATGTTTAAAATGTGGAAAAAAAGTACTTAAGGGAATGTATCAATGGAATAAGAAAATGTTTTATGTGTGGAAAACAAGGTCAAAATGGTAAGTTTAAAATAAAAACAAATAAAACGTATTTCTATAATAATGGATGGGAATAATGGTTTTTATAAGGTATAATATATAGTTAATTGTTTTAAATGTGTATAATTTTGGAATTAAGAAAATTTAGGTCCTATGAGAAAGCTTGAGAAGAGGATCAATAAGGCTGTATGAGAAAATTGTTTAATTGTAATGATAGAGAGACATCAAATGACATATAAAGGTTATAAATTATTTTAATAGAATTTTATTTGTCAAAATTTGCAAACCCGATTTAATTAGGAATGATTATTTTTAGTAAATTATTCACATTCCATATTGTAGGAAGGATCAATTAAAGAACCAGATGATAATACAGGGTTGAAATTTTATGAATAAATTATATGTATTGATGTTTTTATGTATTTCATTTCTAGAATGATTAATTTTTTCAAAGATATTATGGTGTGTTATAAAAATTATGATGATTAAGATCCATCTAGGTATTGTTATGTAGTAGTTTTTATTTATGAATATATAGACATATACTGAATGGTATCAATACCCTTGGAAAATTATTTTTTGACAAGGATATATTTTGGTTATACAAGAACAATTGTTTAATGGATGAATAACTCTATAATTAAGAGATAATGATGGTTGTATGGTATAATGTATATATTGATATTGATAAATTAAATTAGATAATATTGATTCTTTTGAAATTCTTATAATGTATTAACCAATTATAATTTCAATAACTGAATAAGGATAAGAGGTATATTCTATTATCATTTTATAGATATTATGATAAATCATATGTTTCTTTTTGTGATTCAGGGAAATAAATCATATTATAAATTCATTATTGGAATATGGGATGAAAAGATGTGAAAACTAATTGAAACAAGAAACTAATGGATGAAATTATGTATATGGATTCAATGAAATCAAGTATATATAGTCAATTCGTTGATCAAATAATACCTCATATATTGGAAAAAATATCGTGAAAATTAAAATTCTTTCATTTTTAAAATTATTTCTGAACAATTGATCGTAATTTTAATACCTCGTCTACTTATTGTTTTGTCGTGATTAACATTCAAAATATCAAGTAATATATCACCCAAAATCTATCTTTTGAAATTATTCTTCTCCTCCATGATGATATTTTCACTTACATTTAATGTTCATCTTATCTGGGAACCTGATTAGGTGTTATTTGAGGTAACCATTCTATTTCTCACATCCCCTTTTCAAAGGAAATTTCATTTTCCCTTTGTAAGGTGTGGATTTTAAACAAAGGTATTTTTAAATATTGAAAATTTAATTAACAAGATAAAAAATTAAAAGATTAAATTTATTTATGATCAGGGGGAATGTAAAACCCAAAAAATTTATTTTAATATAAAACTATACTCAATATAATAATTAGCATGAAACAATAAGATTTAATAGAATTGCAGTATACATTAATTTCGACCATTATAACCCATTTGTTAAATTATCTATACACATAGGAATATTAAGATTATAAAAAATTTGTATCATGGTTTTACAAAATTCATATATATTCATTAATTCATAATAAATGAGAACTCAATTTATAGTAAATTCATTTTATTCTTCAAAATCTATTTTCATATAAAAATTGTTTTATATCTCATATTGTTCATGAGAATTATAATCAATTTATGCTACTTTATAAATTTTATTTTTTGAAAATGATAATTTTTTTAAACTAGAATGTCATAATAAGCGTTGAAATGATTTTTGGGAATTTTTCTGAAAATAATTATTTTCATGTGAATAGTGAAAAATTTGTTATCTAATAAGATGCAATTTAATTTCATTAATTGAAATAATTTAAATGACCCATTTTTTCTAATTTTATAGTTAATTAACATAAGACACCAATAATTATTAAAAATATAATTAATTACATATGAATCATCCTTAGAGTTTATTTTTCTATAAATTTATTTTTGGGCTTATAACAAATTTCCCTAATATATAATTTACATTAATTTTTGCACATTTTTATTAAAATTTAATTATGATACTTCTAAAAATTTTATCAGGAAAAAAGGATTCTATTTTTGGAATTGGGAGGGTAATATTAGGTGAATATGTTTTTATTATTTTTGGTCATCATGAATAGAAACCATGATAAGGATTTGATGCCTCTATAAGAACACTGAAGGAGGTTAAAACAATGGGGTTGGGCTTTAATATTTCATTTGAATTATAATTTTACCAGTTTTATGAGTGGGTTTCAACCAAATATTTTTTTAACGAGCTAAATAATTTATTTTAAATCATTATTTTGAATTTTGGAACCTATGTTTTAATTTAACAACCTAAAATTATATTTTATCCAAATTTTAAATTAGTTATTTGTCTTTACATTTAATTATATGGTTGCAAGGTTCCATTTGGAATTAGCTTGAACGAAATGTAAAAAAAAATCCTTTTTTTATTTAACCAAAAATGTTAATTGAAATAAATTTCTTACTTTACTTCAATGTGAAATTATTATTTATTCTTAAATATGGTATTTTCCAAAAAAAATCATTTTTTTCATACTTTAATTAAATGTCATCAGTTACACCTATAAATTTTGAATATGGTAAAATGGAATCCAGGTTTTGAATCTGAATTTTAAAACTTAGTTTTAAGGCCCCTTATATTTTTAAAATTATATTATATTATATAATTTATTATCTTCCTATCTCTTGGAAAATGATAATGTTCCTCGCACATATGTGTGGACAATAAAATCCATGGAATGATGTGATTCATTTTTCATTTATGATTTACATGGATATTAGTAAGAATATATTTAATGAATATATATGATATTTAAGAAATAATAACAATTATCGTAAGGTTAATTTTTATTTATCTTTCATTAATTTTATCCATTAAAAAGCAAAAACATCACTTATGTATACATATGGATTACAATCTCCACAAAGTGAAGATTTCACCTTCATCAAAAAGTTATACAAATAGTTATAAAGTATAAATATTTAATTAATTTTATAATTATTACATTATTAATATTATGGTGATAAAGAACCATGATTAGAGTATAAATAATGGAACTTCCAAATAGAAACGTGCATGAAAAAAAGAAACATTTGAATCCTGAAATTGTGATTTTTGTAAATAATTGTTAATAAATATGTACCATGATGTTACTAATAATTTTTATATGATATTATGTTTAGGAATATGGTTATTTAATAGATTTATAATCAATACATATTTATTATATATGAGGTTTGAACTCTTATAATGAAATACAATACATGAGGTAAAGGTTTCTCATCTCACTTTTATTTGTATGAGACATATGTCATATTCAGCACTGGATTATTTTTTATGGTGTATATAAACCCAATATAAATCATTTATTATTATTTTTATGGAAATTTTAGGTATTTTAATTTCTACAAAAGGTTCTATATTTTATGATATTTTTATTTATATATTACCAATGATGTAATGAATTTAGGTTATAAAATCATTTCTTTTAAGGATTGTTTATGTTAAATTTACAATGAGTGAAATTATATGGACCATATAATTTTAACCCCATATATTTTACATGCCTATATTTTTTCAATTAATTTTCTATTATTAGTATAATTTTCCATTCTTTGGTACTTTATGTGATCAAGAAAATGTTCTCATATAAAACTAACAATATTTTTTCGATGGTCAATTAATTTTTTATTCCATGTTAATGTATTTTAAGATGTTTTCCAGAATTTTATTTTCTATGACCCAATTATTTTTTAAATTAATTTAAAAATATATATTTATTTTCACTTATTTAAAAATTAATATTGATAATGTATTACAAACTAGTTATTAATGACTTTATACAAATAGTTAGAATGGAATATTTGTTTTAACACATAAGACATGAAAAGATATTCCTACCATCATGATAGTTCTTTTATTTGAAGATTCCGTTACATATTACAATGGTTTTTTACTATAAAATTATTTTTACAATATTTCTGGGAATATTTAGTTAAAATGTTATCAAAAGAGATGGATATTTTCCTCATGTTTTCAAAGAATGGTTCAAAGGACGTTGAAAGGTATTTTTTATCTATGTTAAAATACTTAATGCTTTTTTAATCTTAACTATGGGTATAATCTTATGATATCATAAAATTTATTTCTATAGATGTATTATTATGAAAAGGATTCAAGGTTGATTCTTTTAAACCTATTTCTTTTTAATAATTTAACTAAATTATGAATCCTATTTCTTTTCCATAGGTTATACTAGGGTAAAATGATGGAATGAAACCTATTTCCATTCCATGGGATATGATATGAGAAATTTATAAATTACTTATTATGATTTCAGAGAATATTTATGGTTGAAGTTTATGGGATGGATGGGTCCCTTATATCACTCTAATTCATTGGGTAAAGATGGATAAATTATAAGATAACTATGTAATGTATGAAGCTGATTTCATATTCATGATATTATGTGTGCAAATTGTTTCATGTCCATAAGTTTGCACATGGACCTGTTTTCATGTCTATAAGTCTTAGCAAGGACCTTATTTCAAGTCATTAAAATAATTAGTGAACATGTTACAATTTATACAATTTCATAATGTTATAAGCTTATGCTTGTGCAAATTCCTATATTATTGGTAATCTCTCATAGATGATTCTTAAATATTGATGATTAAACTTTCTAACGACTTTTTTATATTTTAATGAAAAATTATTATTCCATGACTCATGATTAATGATATGTAATTTATTGGAATGAATTTTTTATCTGATGATAATGTTCTTATACAGTTTTTCTTACTTGTGATCATTGATTGATATCTCATCAATTTACACTTACTAAGAATATGAGATCAAACATTCTTAGGTTTAAATTTTCCTTAGGTTATAAAGACACGTTTTAAGATGGGAATATCTTAAAATTTAATACGATATGTTGAATTTATGGGTATTATTGAAGCTCCTTTATGAATTTTTTTAATAGCTAAATAAACAAGGAATTTATAGTCACATGTTATTTAAAATTAGTTTATGTAAGGAATATTATTTTAAAATGATATAATTTTTATGTATATTATTCTCAGGTCACCTCAAAAGCAGACATTTTTGTGACACATAGTGATATAAAGGCTAAATTATATGGTAAATTTGGTGTCAGAGAGAAAGTTCATGGGTTCGAGTACTTTATACATACATTGAAGGGGATTTATTTTTTTCATAAACATATCTTACCCAAAGGATTTATGAATGGGGTTTAACAACCTACTATGTATAAATTGGTGATGTATCCTGATACTAGATCATGAGCCCTACATTTGGGTGTGGGAGTGTAAAGACCTAGAAATTTTGTGGATTTTTTTTTCTTAAATACATGGGAATTTTATGAGTCCGTGAAAATTTTGGGCGCAAGATTCCGAGGCCCGGTGTGCCCGGAACCTATTTCTGAAGTTTTTCCGGGTACGTTCAGTAAAAATACGAGCGGGTTTTTATAACATTTGAACCGGTGCTCGAAATTGAAATCTGAGGGCACCGTTAAACTCACAACGTAGATATTCTCTTATGAAGACTTTCACATCGACTGCAGTGAGTCGAGAGTTGAGGTTAATTTTTGGGTTTTCTTAAAAAAAAATACAATAAAATAAAGTTTAGCTACACTTTATTTTATTTAAGCCTCCAAGAGAGTGTTGGTGGTTAAAACCTCCTCATGGGATTTGGAGGTGGGACCACCACACCTTAACCACTCATGAGAGGATATGGTGGTGGGGTCCACCCGAACATAGCCTCCCACGAGAGGTTATGACATGGGGACCACCCGAGACCACATAACCTCTCATTTGAAAAAAAGGGGTGGGGACCACCCGACCCCTATTGGGGGAGGAGGATAAAACCTCTCAACTCTCCCTCATTAATGAGGGAGAGCCTCTTGATCTCCCTTAAATTAATTCATGCCAACTCTCAATCTTTAATGAGGTGGAGCCATGTAATTAATTATCCACTTTTGAATTGTTGTGCCAATGCATAGTTTTTTAGGATAACTCCACATCATTAATTAAATGCTTCATCTCATTTAACTAAATGCCAAAATTTGAATTTTAAACTCAATAATCTAAAATAATTGAAAATAATTTTTTGGAGGGGCTAGATTTTCATTTGATGGCAAAGAAGGATTAGAGGATCATTGGGAGAAATCACCCAACGAAGAACCATTCTACCAATGAAGAACAAAGAATGAAGAACATGTTCTTCCAATGAAAAATGCCTGTGATTGTTCTTCTTCGACTTCCATCCTTGGATCCTACTGATGTGGAGCATCTTCTAGAGCCGACGCAACTCGGATTTAGGAGTGCTTGGCGGACGTGATGAACGATGGGCTTCTTCACATTCTTTCAGTGACTTCAATGTCGACGCCAGTCAATCCAGGTAGGGGATTACTGCATGTTGATTATTTTCTTTACTTCTTATTATCATCGAATGAAAGGAATCATCACAAAGTGATGTAATTAATTGTTGTTCATCTTTTATCCTTGATGAACCAATTGATACCACCTTAATCGCAGATTATGCGGGCCAACCTCACTGGACCGACATCATCTGTCGATTTTTTTCTTGTGGTGATATTCAAAGCGGAAACGTGGTAAGGAAGGCGGCAATGACAAAGGTTGTGATAACTACAACCTCCGCGTACCGCGCCACCCCCGTGGCCCACCGGTGTTCCCAACCGAACACCGTCGGCCCACGCCGCGCTACCCAAGCCTGCCCGGCAACCCCCGGCTGTCAGCCTGCTTGCCTGCGGCTTGCCGGAGCCCGGACGGCCTGCTCGCGCCTTGAGCGGCCATCCCACACCCTTCTGGTACCCCACACCCCCTGCCTGGGCCCTGCCCAGCACCCTTTCAGCCTGCTCGCGCCCCGTGCACCTTGCCGGGCCCTGCCGGGCAACCTTCCAGCCTACCCGTGCCCCACGCGGCCAACCCGGGCCCTGCCCGCACCCCACACGGTCTGCCCGCGACCTGAAGGGTGCCCCGCGCGGCCCGGCTCTCAGCTGAACTGGCCGACCCGGCCCGCGGCGTCCTTCGCGGAATCGGTGGCTGAACCGGCTCAGCTTTATGGGCCATTCCACGAGACCCGCACCCCACGTGGTGTTCTCCTAACCGGTCCCAGCCTCCGGGCCGAGCCGCTTACGCAGTGACCTCCGGGCCGAACTGCCTGTGCTGTCCGCTGGGCCGGGCCCAGCAGACCTGGCCTAACCTAGCGGGCGGAACCACCCAACGGGTTGGGTCAAACTCCCTTGGTCGGACCAGGTCGACCCCAACCGGGTCGGCCCAGTCTGGGGTGGGCCCAGTCAGTCCGACTAGTTCGGGCCGAGCCCAGGCCCATTACGGACTGTTACTTCCTTTGGCCATATCTTTGGCACCAGATGACCGTTTGACGAAGTGTAAGTGGCGCTGGTTTTCATGGAACATGACGGTCCCATTGAGTATACCCCACTAGAGTTTGGAGTAATGGTGAGATATGGCCAGGTTTAATCTTACATGAATCCAACTGGGCCCCTAGGACTAAAAAGACATAACTCACAGACTGAGCGTCTGATTGACACACCTTCTGTTGTGTTGAGACCCCTATGACATGGAAAACCTTTGAGTTACTTCTACATGGGAATTTTCTTGAAAGTTTGAGTATCGACCTATTGATCATGGAGCGGAACCTCTTGGAGACAAACGAGAGGATTACAGAGACCTAGTAGCTAGCTGAGACCTGATGACTACTTGACCGATTCGACTCAGAGTGATTCGACTAGCCCAGTGGGGAGTGCCTGGTTGCGGCGGCAGACCGACGACGGAGGAGCGCCTAGTAGTTGGCAGCAGACCCATGGTACACGATAGGAGGTGTAACACTGCAGGCTATTGGGGGGAGCACCTGATAGTTGGTGGCATACCCATAGTGGGGAGTGCCTCTGTCTGAGTTTGTCATACCCACGATACTCGACAGGAGGAGTACCTCAGCCGTCGAAGGTTAGTGGGAAGTTCCTGGTTGTGGTGGAAGGCCTGCTATACTCAATAGAGAAGGAGTTCTCTAGGAGCCGTTGTTTCAATAATAAAAAACCTGGTTGAGCTGAGTTAGTAAATTTTGTGTTTACCACATGATGGAGATGGATTATTTGATAACATAGCTATATGTATTGGCATATACCAAAGTGTGGTTATTTGTTGTTTTCTTACTTTGTGGTTATCCTTGTTGAAGTTTGTGATACCTTGAGGGTCTCAGGGTTCCTACTGAGTATTTTTATACTCACCCTTGCATGGGCTATGCCCGAACCTCGTTGTGTTGGATGTAGAAGATGGACAACGCTGATCGAGGCTAAGAGTACGGGGACTGGACAGTACCTGGAGGTGGACCACACGTCATGACAGTACATGGAGGAGACATACAAATGTGTAATGTTTTGAAGGCTACCTATACATATTCTTCAGTTAGGATTTCCTAGAGGATGATACATCAGCTATTTCACCTTTCATCTTTTGTACTTTTTTTCCGTGTACTTTCAATTTCCTTGTACTTTATAGTTGGTCTTGCATTTCTGGCCCCTTTACTTTTCATCACTTATTTTTTATACAGTTTTACATAGTGTATTTCTTCCAGCTACTCTGTTGTGTGTGTGTGTATAATTTATAAAGGCAATGCCTTCCCAATTTTAGGGATTTACACCTTTGGTGCTAGTCTCCAGCCCCCGTCCTATGGAAGGCAGGCTTGGGGTAGTCATGACATGGGCCCCGGGGGATAGGTCATGAAAAATTGGTATCAAAGGAGTCGGTTCTACCATAGAACTGAGGAATCTGATCATTTATGTGAAGAAATAGTGTTAAGGGTACTGAGTGTGGTTTTTCAGTTCGGGGAGTCCAGTGTTGGGGCGGCGAACAATGTATCCAAACTCCATTTCCCTGACGTCTGATTTCTGACTAAGTGCATGAAAACACTTATTGCGTATGTGTTTTAAAAAGTTTTCCTTTAAGTCAGCTCAACCAGGGCATCTCACCAGGTGTAATCCTTTGACCGTGTCGCATCTGTTTCTTTCAGAATGCCTCCCCAATGATGACCAGTTTGATCCACGAGATTCAAACACACAGATATCCCAATGAGTGATGATGCCTTGGTG
Organism: Viscum album; assembly: GCA_963277665.1. Classification (NCBI taxonomy): domain Eukaryota; kingdom Viridiplantae; phylum Streptophyta; class Magnoliopsida; order Santalales; family Viscaceae; genus Viscum; species Viscum album. Next base: position 1,373,631,943 of record OY728152.1, on the reverse strand, counting down.
CAGGGCCCTCTTACAGCAGATGCACCAGTGGTAACACTACCCGTTGGTCCACCGATGCCACCAGTCCCAGCAGCAGATGTTGCATGCCACATGAGCGTGTTGCACGAGTTCCAACACCAGAGGCCACCCAGGTACAGGGCAGAGATGGACCCACATGCGGCTAAGTATTGGATGGAGGCTATGGTGATATTTTTCTGAGTGGTAGGGACACTAGAAGACCTTATGGAGATCATTCCCATGAGTCCCTTTCAGGAAGCAACTTGAAGATGGTGGAGCCTGATGCTCCAGGTGCATGACGAGATGAAACTTCTATAAAAATACTTAGAGAGACTGTTTCGGGCGGAGTTTGTCCCAGCCGCCCTTCGTACGGTGCGAATACAGGAGCTACTGAATCTACAATAGGGTATCATGATTGTAGCCCTGTACTCAACGAGGTTTACCGACTTCTCATGCTACTCAATAGATATGGTGCCAGACCATTTATTCTGGGCCCAGATACTTGAGCAGGGGCTTAAGTGAGAGATCAGGGCTTCAATGATTTCACTCAACACCCCAATGCAAGAGGGGGTTCTAGAGAGAGCCCTCATGGTGGAGAGTTTCTTTACGGAGTAGCCTCCAGCAGCAAGACCCACCGCCAGTCGACATGCAGGGGAGTCTTCTGCAGCTGACATTAGACAGATGACAGAGAGGTCTAAGGGGCCCAGACCTATAGGTGGAAAACCACATGACTCAGAATCAATTGTGCAGGACACCCAGAGTGGAGATAGATCCAGACATGCCAGGACCGAACGATGTTACTCATGTGGTGGGCAGGGTCATAGGGCTCGTGACTGTCTGACCCGCCATTTAGATGATCAGCAGACAGTCGAAGGAACGCATAGGCGGAGACAAAGATTCGATCGAGGTGGTCCACAGGGAGTTGGAGGATGTGTCAGAAGAGCTGGTCATGCAGGTGGCACTGGACGGTGTTTTGTGGTGTTAGCGCCACCACCACTAGGAGGTCCACCCCAACCAGAGGGAGCAGGTGGAAAGGTGGGAGCTCAGCTTCAGGCAGCTGAAGCATATGACCATGGTGCTCCGGAGATGATACGAGGTATGATCTATGTCTACTACACCTTATATATAGTTCTTAGAGAAACAGGTGCTAGTCACCCTTTCATTGCCACTACCCTCGTTCATAACTTGAAGATTCCGACAGAGCCATTGGATCGATCCTTACGGCTAGAGACTCCTACGGGAGTATACTCAATGATTACGCACTAGTGCTGGTAGTGTGATCTTACTCTAGGTGGCGAGAGCTTCGACTGGGATCTCTTTATAGCGGCGTTGAGGTCTTACAACGTCATCTTGGTTATGGACTGGTTATCTGCAGTCTATGCTCAGATCAAATATATTAGGTGCAATGTGTGGTGTGTCCGCACGGATGGGACCAGGTTTACCATCACCGGTGAGAAGGGAGACTTTGCATCACATGATAGAAATACTTAGAGGAGGGTTCATCCAATCACTAATCAGTTGTCTTGCCTTGCCCTCAGAGGAGTTGATGTAGAGAGTCCTACTTATCCTATGGTGGTGGATCAGTATGCAGATGTTTTCCTTGATGTTGTCCTAGGTCTACCTCCTCGCAAAGAGGTGGACTTTTATATTGAATTATACCTCGTGATGGAACCGATATCTACACCAGCATATTGGATGACTCCCACGGAGCTTCGCGAGCTACGGGTTCAACTAGAGGTCTTGTAGGGAAAGGGATTCATCTGCCCTAGTGTTTCTCCCTACGCAACCCCAATTCTGTTCACCAAGAATGTGGATGGGAGTTTGAGGATTCCTATCAACTACTGTCTTCTGAACTAGGTGACCGTGAAGAACAAGTACCCACTACCGAGGATTGAATATCTCATTGATCACCTGAAGGGAGCTCGGTGGTTCTCGAAGATAGACCTCAAATTAGTCTATCAGCAGCTCAGAGTTCGAGATGAGGATGTGCAGAGGAAGGCCTTCAGATGTCGGTACTGCAATAGAAGTTCTTGGTTATGCCCTTTGTCAAAAACAGCACACCAGTAGTATTCATGGGACTCATTAACATGATCTTCCAGTCTTACCTCGATCACTTTTTTGTAGTCTTCATCGATGACATTCTGATCTACTCAACTACTAAGGAGGAGCATGCCTACCATTTTTGGGTAGTACTGGACACACTCTGAGAGCACCAGATTTATGGTAAGCACTCGATGTTCCAGTTATGGATCCCAGAGGTTCACTTTCTTGGTCATGTCATCTCAAAAGTTGGAGTTGCAGTGGATCCAGTAATGATTGAGGTAGTACTTCTTTGGGAGCCACCTAAAAGTTTGACGGAAGTGCAGAGTTTCCTGGGATTGGCTGGTTACTACTGGAGGTTCGTACTAGACTTCTCGAGAGTTGCAACACCACTATCATCATTGTAGAAGAAGGGGAAACCTGTCGTGTGGTCAGAGATATGCCAACAGAGCTTTCCAGAGCTAAGGCAGAGGCTGACTAGTGCCCCCATCTTAAGGCTTCTAGAGGAAGCCGTAGGGTACATAGTCTACTGCGATGCATCAGGGACCATACTTGGGCGTATCCTAATGTAGGAGTGAGTAGTGATTGGTTATGGTTCTCGTAAGCTGAGATAGCACGAGCAGAACTACGCTACCCATGACCTGGTGTTATCAGCAGTGGTCTTCACCTTAAAGATCTGGTGGCACTATCTTATGGGTGAATATTTTATCGTATAATCTGATCAAAAGAGTCTTAGGTATAACTTCTCTCAGAGGTACCTGAACATGAGACAACGACATTTGTTTGTGTTCCTCCAAGACTATGACTTCGAGATGGTATATACTCCTAGGAAGGGGAACATTGTTGCAGATGCACTCAGTAGGAGAACTGGTATACATCTGCTAGGCGAGGCGATAGAGAAGCTGTCTACCTTATACATATCCTTTTTTGATAGAGATAGAGCAGTCTTCCATCAATCTCTTACAGTCACTCCACCACTTCTTCAACAATTCAGGGTGGCACAACATGGTGACACTGACTGCGAGACCCGATGTGCACAAATATCCATAGGGTAGTCACCTGATGGATTTTATGAAGGTGGGGAGCACGTCATCCTCTTCAGAGGATGTACCTTGGTACCATTGGCACTTCAAGAGGAAGTGTTGAGGGAGTTCCACACTTCCCCTCTAGCGGTACATCCAGGAGTTGCGAAGTTGTATCAGGACCTCAGACGACAGCACTAGTGTCCATGTTTGAAGAAGGCGGTAGCAGAATTTTTCCCTTGATGCCTCACTTTTCACCAAGTGAAGGTGGAGAACCAGGTACCATTAGGCTTGGTACAACCATTAGAGGTACCAGAATGGAAGGGGGATGAGTTATCCATGGAATTCATGATGGGTCATCCACGTACATCTAGGGGTCACAACTAGATTTGGGTGATCATTGACCGACTCACCAAGTCGGCCCACTTCCTACCGATCAGAGTGTAGTGCTTAGTAGAGAGCTTAGACGCCTCTATGTGCAGGGGATTATGCGGCTACATGGAGTAATGTTTTCTATTTTATTCGATCATGATACAGGGTTTACTTCCTGGCTATGTAAGGGGCTGTAGGAGGGTTTCGAGATGCATCTATGTCTTAGCACTGCCTTCCATCCTTAGACAGATGGTCAGACTGAGTGGGCAATTTAGACCCTCAAGGACATGCAACATTCTTGTTTCCTCAACTTCAATCACATTTGGGAGGATCAGTTTCCATTGTTGGATTTTGCGTACAACAATAGCTATCACTCCACCATCGTGATCGATCCTTTTGAGGCCTCGTACGAACGACCTTGCAGATCACCCTTATGCTAGATAGACCCTAGGGAGTTAGCACTGGTGGGAACAGAGATGGTACGATCTACCACGGAAAAGGTAAAAATCATCCAGGAGAAGATGAAGACTGCACAAAGTAGGAAAAGGTCATATGATGATAAGAGATAGAGACCTATGGAGTTCGAGGATGGCGAAGACGTCTTTCTACAAATCTCAACTTGATGAGGTCTATGGAGATTTGAACAAAGAAGAATGTTATCTCCGAGGTACATTGGAACTTTCCAGGTCCTCAGCAGAGTAGGCAAGCTGGCTTACCGCCTGGATCTTCAACTTCAGTGGCATCGGGTGCATGACGTCTTCCACATATCTCAGTCGAGGAGATACGTGCACGACCCTTCACACATTATAGACCATGGAGAGATGGACATCTATGATTGTGTTACATTCACAGAGGTTCCAGTGGAGATTGAGGATTGATAGGATCGGGTTCTACATGGATGGTCATACCTCTGCTGCGCATTCGCTGACAGCACAAGAAGCACCAGGAGAGCACATGGGAGTGGTAGGCTCAGATGCATGCTCAGTACAACCACTTGTTCCTATAGTTCGAGTTGTATCTTATGGGGATGTAAAGCCCTGAGGTGGGGAGAATTCAAAGACCCAAAAAATATATAGAATTTTTTTTCTTAAATAAATGGAAATTTTATGAGTCCGAAACAATTTACAGCGCATGATTCCAAGGACCGGTCTGTCCGGAATCAATTTCTAAAGTTTTGTTCGGGTATGTTCAGTCAACGTACGAGCATGTTTTTATATCTTTTGAACCAGTGCTCAGAATTGAAATCTGAGGCCACTATTGAACTCACAGTGCTGATATTCTCTTAAGTAGACTTTCACTTTGACAGTAGTGAGTCAAGAGTTGAGGTTAATTTTTGGGTGTTCTAAAAAAAGAAAAATAAAATAAAGTGTAGCTACACTTTATTTATTTAAGACTACAAGAGAGTGTTGGTGGTTAAAACCTCCTCATGGGAGTTGGAAGTGGGACCACCAAACCTTAACCTTCCATGAGAGTTTATGGTGGTGGGGTCCACCCCAACATATCCTCCTACAAGAGGTTACAACGCGGGGACCACCCGAGACCAAATAACTTCTCATTTGAATAATTGGTGTAGGGACCACCCGACCCCTACTGATGGAGGAGGATAAATCCTCTCAACTCTCCCCCATTAATGATGGAGAGCCTATTGATCTCCCTCAAATTAATTCATTCCAACTCTGAAGCTTTAATGAGGTGGATCCATGTAATTAATTATCCAATTTTGAATTGTTTTGACAATTCATAGTTTATTATTCCAACTCCACCCCATTAATTAAATCAGTCATATCATTTAATTGAACACCACATTTTGAATTTTAATCTCAATAATCTAATATAAAAGACAATATTTTATTTAGAGGGGCTAGATTTTCGTTTGTTGGAAAAGGAGGATTAGAGGATCATTGGGAGAAAGCTCCCAATGAAGAAACATTCTCTCAATGAAGAATGAAGAATGAAGAATGTGTTCTTCCAACAAAGAATGTCGGAGACGGTTCTTCTTTGACATCCTAACTCAGATCCTACCGATGTGGATCATTTTCCAGAGTTGACGCAGCTTGGAATTAAGAGTGTGTGGCAGAAGCGATGAACGATGGGTGACATCGTCTTCTTTCCGCGACTTCAACGTCATTGCCCAATAATACAGGTAGGGGGTTATTGCATGTTTATGCTTTTCTTTTCTTATTCTCATCATCGAATAAAATGAATCGATGAAAAATGACATAATTAATTGTTTTTCATATTCTTTCCTTGATGAACAAATTGATATCACCTGAATCATGGAGGATGCGGGCCAACCTAACATGGCATGACATACTTTGTCGAATTTTTTCTCTCTTGTGGGGTTCTTCAAAGCGGAAACATGGCGACAAAGGCAGCAATGAAAAAAGCCACGCTACCCGCAGCCTCTATGAACTGCGCTGCCCCCGCGGCCAACCGGTGTTCCCGGCCGAACACCACTAGCCCGCACTAGCCCGAGCCTTGCCGAACCTACCTACTCAGCTGCCACTGACCACCGGATCTCCTGATGCGTTCTAGTCGCGCCCTGAACGGCATTCTGGAACCTTGATTGCCTGAAGACACCCTACTGATGCCCCGTGAACCTTATCGGCGCCCTGCTGGCATGTCCGCATCCAGCATGACCAGCCTGCTCCCAGCCCGCACCCCACGCGGCCTACCCGCTCCCTGCTCGGGGCCCTACTAGCCTACCTGCGCCCTGTGTGGCCTGTTCACACTCTGGCTGGCGCCCCGCGGGGCCTGCCTGTGCTTTGGCTCCCAGCCGAACCGGCTGAGCCACGTCGGCCACCCGAGCTGGCCTGTGGCGTCATTCACAATGTCACTGGATGAACCAGATGGGCTTTTCAGGCCGAGCCGCTCGAGCCTTACACCATGTGGTGCTGGTCGAACCGACCCCGACCTCCGGGCCAAGCTTCCTATATGACGTCCTCCGGGAAGAACCACCCTTGCAGTCCGTTGGGTCGGGCCCAACGGACCATGCCGAACCAAGCGGGCTGACCCGCCCAACAGTCCAGGTCTGACCGGATCAACCCAGACTGGGTCGGCCAATTCTCGGTTGGGCCGAGTTAGCCCGACCCAGTCGGACCGGGCCCAGGCCCATTACTGACCGTTACATCCTTTGGCCATATCTTTGGCACCAGATGACCGTTTGACGAACCATTAGTGATGATGGTTTTTTGGGGCATGGCAGTCCCTTGGAGTATACCCCACTAGATTTCTTGGTAATGTTGAGTTACGATCAAGTTGAATCGTACACGATTCCAACCAGGTCCCTGGGACTAAAAAGCTTATAACTCACAGGTCGGGTGTCCGATTGACGCGTCGTTTGTTTCTTTGAGACCCCTATGACGAGGTGGACCTTTGAGTTACTTCTATGTGGGAATTCATGATTGTTCGAGTATCGAACTGTAGTTCATGGAGTGGACCCTCCTAGAGACGAGTGAGGAGAGTACAAAGACCTAGTAGCCGACTAAGACCTAATGACTACTTGACTGAGTCGACTTCGAGTAATTCGACAAGCCCAATGGGTAGTGCCTAGTTTAGCAGCCGACCCACGGGAGAGTAGTTCCTGGAAGTTGGCAGCAGACCAGCGATAATCGACAGGAGGAGTACCTCTGCAGGCTTTTAGGGGGTGCGACTGGTAGTTGGTAGCAGACCCACAGCCGGGAGTGCCTCTATGTGAGCACGAAAGACCCACAATACTTGAAAGGAGGAGTAAGACTGTAGACCAAGGTTATTCGGAAGTTCCTGGTTGTGGTGGTAGGCCCACTGTACAAAACAGAGGAGGATTTCTCTAGCAGCCATGGTTTCGATGATAAAAATCATAGTTGAGCTAAGTCAGTAAATTTTGAGTTTACCTCTTGATTGAGATGGATTACATGATAACATAGGTATTTGTTTGGGCATATACCTAAGGGTGGTTATCTATTGTTTTCTTACTTTGTGGTTATCCTTGTTTGATTTTGTGAGACCTTGAGGGTCTCGAGGTCCCTACTGAGTATCGTTATACTCACCCGTGCATGGGCTATGCCCACATCTTGTTGTGTTGGACGCAGACGATAGACAGCACTGACCGAGGATTAGTTGACGTGGACTAGACGGTACCCGGAGGTGGACCACACGACATGACGGTACACAATGGAGATGGATGAACATGGAGTGATATGGAGGCTACCTGTACCTACCCTTTAGGTAGGATTTCCTAGAGGACGATCCAATAGATGTTTCACCTTTCTTCTGTTGTACTTTCTTCCATTCTACTTTACTGTTGGGCTTCTATTTCCGGCCCCTTTACTTTTCATAACTTCTTTAGTATACAGTTTTAATTAGTTTATTACTTCCAGCTACTCTGTTGTGCGTGGTTATAATTTTTAAAATAAATTCCTTCCTTTTTTAGCGATTTACACCTTTGGGGCTTGTCGCCAACCCCTGTCCTATGGAAGGTGGGCGTGGGGTAGTCAAAGAACGGGCCCTGGGGACAGGTCCTGAAAAATTGGTACCAAGGAGTCTGTTCTACCAAAAAACATAGGACTCTGATATTTTCTATGAAGAAATTTTTTTAAGGGTACTTATTTTGGTTTTTCAGTTTAGGAAGTCAAGTGTTGGTGTGGCGGCCAACGTATCCATACACCAAGACCTAGACTTCTTGATTTCTGACTCAGTGCTCGAAAACACTAATTGTGTGTGTGTTTTCAAAAGTTTTTCTTTAGGTCAGTTCAAATAGGTCAGCTCACCAAGTGTAATCTTTTGATTGTGTCACATCTGGTTCTTTTAGGATGCCTCCCCGTAGATTACCAGTTAAAGCCCCGAGAGTCATACGCACAGATATCCCAATAAGTGAAGGGGCCTCAGTGTAGGGCCCTCTACTAGCGGAGCTAACAGCGGCACCACTACCCGTTGCGCCACCGATGCCACCAGCCCCAACAGCAGACGATGCACGCCTCTTCAGTGCATTGCATGAGTTCCGGTGCCAGTGGCCGCCCAGGATCAGGGGAGAGACAGACCCACATGTGGAAGAGGATTGGATGGAGACTGTGGTGAGAGTTTTCAGACTGGTAGGGACACCATCCTACCAAATTGCGATCATTATTGCGAGTCTCCTTTAGGCAGCAGCTGGAAGATGGTGGAGCCTGATGCTCTAGGTGCATGACGAGATGATGCTGCTATGGAAAGATTTCGAGAGCTTTTTTTGGCAGAGTTTGTCCCAGCCACCATTCGTGCGGTGCAGATATAGGAGCTACTACATCTACAGTAGGGTAGCATAATAGTAGCTCAGTACTCAGCGAGGTTCCCCGACCTCTCACGCTACTCCATAGATATGGTGCAGGACCCATTCTACAGGGCTAGGACCTTCGGGCAGGGGATCAGGTGAGAGATCAAGGCTTTCATGATCTCACTCATCATCCTTATGCAGGTGGGGGTGCTATAGAGAGCCCTCCCGGTGGAGAGTTTCTTTGTTGATCAGCCTCCAGTAGCGAGACCCACCACTAGTTGACATTAAGTTGAGTCTTCTACAGATGATAGTAGATAGATGACACAGAGGTCTAAGAGGACCAGACCTACTGGTGGACGATCACAAGACTAAGAATCGTTTGAGTGGGGAACCCAGAGTGGAGACAGATCCAGAAAATCAAGGAGAAGACAGTGTTACTCATGAGGCGGGTATGGTCACATGGCTCGTGACTATTCGAACCTCCATTCAGATGATCAGCATATGGTCTAAAGACTACCTAGGTAGAGACTAATATTCGATTGAGGTGGTCCGCAAGGAGTAGGCGGTTGTGGTAGAGGAGATGGTTGTGCAACTGGCGTTGGACAACGTTTTGAGGTGTTACCACCACAACCTCCAGGAGGTCCACCCTGACCATAAAGAGCAGGTGGATATGCGAGAGCTCTGCTTCAGGTGGCTGAAGCAAACAACCACGACGCTCCAAATATGATAAAATGTATGATATGTGTATACTCCACCTTAGCTCCAGTTCTTATAAATAGAGGTTCCAATCACACTTTCACTACCACTGCCCTCATTCGGAGCTCAGAGATTCCATCCGAGTCGTTGGCTCGATCCTTATAGCTAGAGACTCCTAAGAGATAAGACTCGGTAATTACGCACTAGTGCTGGCAGTGTAAGCATACTTTAGGAGGCGGGATCTTCGGCTGAGATCTCCGCATAGTGACGTCGAGGCCCTACAACGTCATCTTCTGTATGGACTGGTTATCTATAGTCCATGCTAAGATCGAATGTATTAGGTGAAAAGTGTGGTGTGTCCTCATGGATGGGACCAGGTTTACCTTCACCGGTGACAAAGGATCCTTTGTATCACAAGATGGTCTTACTCAGAGGAGGGTGCTGCCGATCACCCATCAGTTGGCTTGCCTTACCCTCAGAGCAGTTGATGTGGAGAGTATAACTTATCCTGTGGTGGAGGATCAATACACGGATGTTTTCCCTAATTATGTCCCATGTCTACTTCCTCATAGAGATTTGGAATTCTACATTTACCTATACCCTGAGGCAACATCAATATCTATACTAGTGTATCAGATGGCTCCCACAGAGTTTCGCGAGCTGCAGGTACAACTAGAGGAATTACAGGGAAAGAGATTCATCCAGCCCAGTGTTTCTCCCTGGGCATCCCTTATTTTGTTCGCCAAGAAGGCGGATGAGAGCTTGGGGCTTTCTATCGACTACCCTCGCCTGAACCAGGTGACCGTGAAGAACAAGTACCCACTCCCGAGGATTGACGACATCTTTGATCAGCTAAAGGGAGCATGATGGTTCTCTAATATAGACATCAGATCAAGCTATCAAAATCTCAAAGTTCGATATGTGGATGTGCCCAAGATGACCTTCAGATGTTGGTACGACCACTATGAGTTCTTGGTTATTCCCTTCAGTGTAACCAACGCACCAGCAGTGTTCATGGGACTCATGAATAGGATCTTCCAACCTCACCTTGATCGCTTTGTCGTAGTCTTCATTGACAACATTCTGATCTACTCGACTACTGAGGAGCATGCCTATCATTTGTAGGTAGTACTCGAGTGTGTCTTGATGAAGGATCGATCATTTATTGCATATGGTAATCTTTAGCTAAGACAGAATGAGCAGAACTATGCTACCCATGACCTGGAGTTAGCTGCAGTGGTCTTCACCTTAAGATGTGGTGACACTATCTTATGGTTGAATGTTTTACCGTATACTCTTATCATAATATTATCAGGTATATCTTCTCTTAGAGGGACAGGAACCTGAGACATTGATGTTGGAATTAGTTCCTCCAGGACTATGACTTCAAGATAGTCTATACTCTTGGGAAGGGGAATGTTGTTGCAGATGCAATCAGTAGGGGAACTGGTATACAACTGCTAGGAGAGGTGACAGAGCAGCTGGTTTCCTTACATATATCCATTGTGGATAGAGATGGAGAAATATTACTTGAGTCTCTTACACTCAATCCACCACTTCTTCAGTGATTCATGGAGGCACAACATGGGGATGGTGAATATGAGACATCGAATGCTCAGATATCCATAGGGCGGGCACCTGATGGATTTTCTGAAGGTGGGGAGCACATCATTCTCTTCAGAGGATGTACCTTGGTACTAGTGGCACTTCATGAGGAATTGTTGAGTGAGTTCCACACTTCCTCTCTAGCGGTACTTCCAGGAGTGGTGAAGATGTATTAGGACCTTAGACGACATCAATTGTGGCCAAGTATGAAGAATGCAGTAGTGGAGTTTGTCTCTCGATTCCTCACTTGTCACCAAGTGAAGGCAGAGCACCAGGTACTAGCAGGCTTGGTACAACCTTTTGAGGTCCCAGAATGGAAGTGGGATGGGTTATCCATGGACATAGTGACAGGTCTTCCACGTATATCTAGGGGTCACGAATAGATTTGGGTGATCATTGACCGGCTCACCAAGTCATGCCACTTCCTACCGATCAGAGAGCGTGGATTAGTAAAGAGATTAAGATGCCTCTATGTGCAAGAGATTGTGCGGATACATGGAGTAACTTTTTCTATTTTCTCTGACCGTGATGCACGATTTACTTCTTGACTATGGAAGGGGTTTTAGGAGGCTTTCGAGATGTAGCTACATCTGAGCACCACCATCCATCCTCAGACGGATGGTCAGACTGAGCAGACCATTCGGACCCTTGAGGACATGCTCCGCGCTTGTGTCCTCGACTTCAGTCATAGTTGTGAGGATCACTTGTCATTGGTGGATTTTGAATAAAACAACCGCTATCACTCCAACATCAGGATGACACCTTTTGAGACCTTGTACGGACGACCTTGAAAATTACCCTTGTGCTGGACAGACCCTAGGGAGTCAGTAGTGGTGGGACCAGAGACGGTACGGGCTACCACGGAGAAGGTCCAGATCATCTAGGAGTGGATTAAGACTACATATAGTAGGCAGAAGTCATATGATGAAAGGAGACGGAGACCTCTGGAGTGTGAGGATGGAAACCATGTCTTTCTATAGGTTTTACCTTGATGAGGTATACTAAGATTTGGCAGAGGCGAAAAGTTATCTCCGAGATTCATCGAACCATTCCAAGTGCACAGAAGAGTAGGAAATTTATCTTACCACCTATCTCTTCCACCTCAGTTGCACTGGGTTCACGACGTCTTCCACGTATTTAATCTGAGTAGATACATGCACGACCCTTCACACATTTTCGACCATGGAGAGTTGGACGTCTACGATGGGGATACTTTCACAGAGGTTCTAGTGGAGATTGAGGATCGACAGGAGCGGGTCCTACATGGACAGTTGATACCTCTGGTGCACGTTCACTGGAAGCACATGAACCTCCAGGAGAGGACATGGGAGCAGGAGGCTCAAATGCATGCTCAGTACCCCCACTTGTTCCCATAGTTTGAGTGGTAGCTTACGGGGACGTAAAGCCCAGATGTGGGGAGAATGTAGAGAGTTAAAAATTCCATGAATTTTTTTTATTAAATACATGGGAATTTTACGAGTCCTCGAAAATTTATGGTGCATGATTCTGAGGCCCGGTGTGCCCGAAATCAATTTCTAAAGTTTGGTTCGGGTACATTCAGTTAATGTACGAGCAAGATTTTATAAATTTTTAACCGGTGATCAGAAATGAAATTTTAGGGCTGCATTGAACTCACAGCTCCAGTATTCTCTTAAGAAGACTTTCACTTTGTCGGCAGTGTGTCAAGAGTTGAGGTTAATTTTTGGGTGTTTTTACAAAAAATATAGTGTAGCTACACTTTATGTTTTTTAAGCTGCCAAGAGAGTGTTGGTAGTTAAAACATCCACATGGGAGTTAGAGGTGGGACCACCACACCTTAACCTCCCATGAGAGGTTATGGTGGTGGGGTCCACCTGAACATAGCCTCCCGTGAGAGGTTACGACATGGGGACCACCCAAGATAGCCTAACCTCTCATTTTAAAAATAGGGGTGGGGACCACCTGACCCCTATTGATGGAGGAGGATAAAACCTATCAAATCTCCCTCATTAATGATGGATAGCCTCTCGATATCCCCTAAATTAATTCATGAGATCTCTCAAGATTTAATGAGGTTGACCCATGTAATTAATTCTCCACTTATGAATTATTATACCAACACATAGTTTATTATTCCGACTCCACCCCATTAATTTAATGAGTCATATCATTTAATTAAACTCCACAATTTGAATTTTAAACTCAATAATATAAAATAATGTAAAATTTAGTTTTTGGAGGGGCTAGCTTTTCATTTGGTAGAAAAGGATGATTAGAGGATCATTGGGAGAAAGCTCCCAACGATGAACCATTCTCCCAAAAAAGAACGAAGAATGAAGAACAAATTTTTCTAATGAAGAATGTTTGCGACGGTTCTTTTTAGACTTATATCCTAGGAACCTACCAACGTGGAGCGTCTTCTAGATCCGACGCAGCTCGGAATTAGGAGTGTTTGGCAGACATGACGAATAACGGGCAATTTCATCTTCTTTCCGCAACTTCAATGTCGATGTCCGATAATCCAGTTTGGGAGTTATTTCATGTTGGTTATTTTATTTTCTTCTTATCATCATTGAATGAAAGGAATCAAAGAAAAGTGATGTTATTAATTATTGTTCTTCTTCTTTCATTGATGAACCAATAGATGCCACCTTAAACAAGGAGCGTGCGTGCTAACCTAACATGGCCCGACATCCTCCGTCAATTTTTTTCTTTCTTGTGGTGACCTTCAAAGCAGAAACGTGGCAACGAAGGTGGAAAAGAAAATGGACGCGCTACACGTGGAATCTATGAACCGTGCCGCCCTCGCGGCACACCGGTGTTCCAGGCAAACACCGTTGTCCCGTGCCGGCCCGATCCGCGTCGAACTGGCCTGCCCGCCCGTGGCCTGCCCGCTCCTTGCGCGGCCTACTGGCACCCTATCTGACGCTCTACCAGCCTTCCCGCGCCTAGCGCGGACTGCCTGCTCCGTACTGGCACCCTACCCGGCACCATGCCAGCTTGCCCGCCCCCCCGCATAGCATGCCCGCGCCCAGTCCGCGCCCCACGTGGCCTGCCCGCATCCTACCTGGTGCCCTATTAGTATACCCGAGCCCCGCACAGTATGTCAGTGCCATGCCCAGAGCCCCACGTGGCCTACCTGTGCCCCATCTCCCGACCGTACTGGCCGAGCCGGTCTAGTCTACCAAGCCGGCCCGCAACGTCCTTCGCAGTGTCGCTGGCCAAACTGGTTCGGCTTTCTAGGCCGAGCAGCCCGAGCCATGACCCACGTGGTGCAGGCTGAACTGGCTCTGGCCTCTAGGCCAAGATGCCTATGCGGAGACCTCCACGAGGAACCGCCCACACAGTCCGTTGGGCTGGGCCCATTAGACCGGGCCAAACCTAGCGGACAGACTTACCCAACAGGCTGGGGCAGACCCAGTGAGTCTGACCGGTCGACCATGACTGGGTCAGCCCAGTCTGGGTTGGGTATATACCTCTGTGTGGTTATATGTTGTTTTCATACATCGTGGTTATCCTTGATGGATTTTGTGAGACCTTGAGGGTCTCGGGGTCCCTAAGGAGTATCGTTATACTCACCCCAGCACGAGTTATGCCCGCACCTCATTTTGTTGGATGTAGACGACGAACATCACTGACTGAGGCTGAGTGTACGAGGACTGGACGATACCCGGAGGTGGACCACACGACGTGATTGTACATAGAGGAGATGGAGAGATGTGGAGTGCTTTGGAGGCTACCTGTACCTACCATTTAGGTAGGATTTCCTAAAGGACGGTCCAAAAACTATTTCACCTTTCTTCTATTGTATTGTTTTCCTTGTACATTCTATTTCCTTGTACTTTACAGTTGGGCCTGTATTTTCGGCCCCTTTACTTTTCATCACTTCTTTTGTATACAGTTTGACTTAGTGTATTTCTTCTAGCTACTCTATTTTGTTTGTTTATAATTTGTAAAGGCAATTCCATCCCAGTTTTAGGGATTTATGCCTTTGGTTTTAGTCTCCAGCCCCTGGCCTATGGAAGGCGGGCTTGGGTTAGTCAAGGCACGAGCCCCGGGGGACGGGTCGTGATAGTGAGAATTATTTTTCACTAGATAATATGTGTGGGATACACATTGAAAACCTAGAGTTTAATAAGTATATATTACATCATAATATATAAATATTCATTAAATTATACATATATATTCCCAATGATCATAAAGGTTTAGTTTATTTTGAGACATGGATACATAAACAACTGGTTAATAGAAAAAGAACATCATCTCTCACTTAGTAATTAATAACTATTAATTTTCACTGAATTATCATACATAATATTTTTCAATCCCTAGGTAATGGAAACATAAAAAGGGTGAGCGCTATTTCCTGGTATGTTTAAAAATGGGAGAAATCAATGATCACATAAGCATAACATGAGAATAATTGTATGAGAACATGAGTATAACATTTTATAACCATACATTTCATATCAATGAACTTAAAATTCAGTCATGGAATAAATATTGGAAATTCAAAATAACTGTATAAGAATGGAATAAATGAATATGATCCATCATATACTAAGATAATTATATTACATTAAATTTTTTCATACACTTAAACATAGAAAACCATTTCCTTAGTATTCATGGCTTCACTTATAAGACTATCATAGTGGATTGGGTTTTCTCACCAAACCCATGTAGTAGTTAAGTTTCACTCCCAATAAAATCATAATTTATGGGGTTTACTCCTAAAACCATCATAGTATTCCTGTTTCACTCCCAAGACTATCATATTGGACATAGTCCCTTACTGAACTGGTCTCACTCCCCATTAAATTATAGTTTATATCTTGAGATATAAATCCATACAAAATGTATTGGAGGGAGATATAGGACCCACCCATCAGATAATGAAAACCATATGAAATTGTTCCAAATTTTTATAAAACATTCATCATATCATTACTCACATTAAATAAATGGGTTTCATAAACATTTCATTATAAAATAATCCATGGAAAATTAATATATTTTATAAACATTTTATCTAATCATCATAGCATAACCCCTGGAAAAGGAACCAGTTCCTTAAAAATAATTTCATATAAAACAAAAACCATGAAAATAAATAATATGAATGGTATCATTATATCATATCCCTAGTAAATATTAAGTAACATCAATAGATACCATCATTGATTGAATAAGAATTTGAAAAATCACATGCAACATTTCTTGTTGAAAATTACCTTTACTCTAGTAAATGTTTTTTTAAATAAATTTTTTAACAATAAAATAAAAAATTATATCAAAATAATCTTTTAAACATAAAAAAGAATATTTAAACCATTTATTGGTGAATATTGGTGAAAAAAACGTTAACAACATACAAAATAAAAAAAACAATTCCACTAATTTTTTAGTAAAATTTCAGAAGTGCCTCATATGTAAAATGACTAGAATGTTCATTTTAAAACTTTTTTTAAAAGGTAAAAAATGGTTAAAAATTTCATTAAAATTTTATTTTACATAATTTTAAAAAATTAATAAATTTTTAGAGAAAATGGACTTTTCTGAGAAATTATCTTTGACCGAAGAGAGAAATGAAGTAGGGTTTTACTTAAAAACATTATTTTGGATTCCAAAGTGCTTAAAGAGTGAAAAATAGAAGGAAAACATGTATTTGTTTTGAAATAAACATATTATAAGAAAATTAATGATTTTAGTGACTGATATATTATAATATTTTATTATAAAAAACATAACCATTAACAATCCTCAAATACCTTGAGATTATAACATAAAACCTTTACCACTTTGGTAATATCCAAATAATAATACCCATGGAAGAAAGAAAATTATATGGATATGTATATAAAAATTATTTTCATGATAATTATAATAAAAAAATTAATGTGACATATATTCACTAAAAAAATAAACCGGTTGTGTATAAGGCATGTGTCCCACATAACTAATAGTGTGTTGAAAATCCCTTACATGATTTTGTAACTTTTGAATCGTAAGGCCCATGAAAGGATAACATTAAATGAAATTGTAAATATCAGGATAATAAATAAATAAATTATATATCATGTCAAAGGGTATGTATATACACCGTATAAGATAATATAGTTGAATAACATAACCAATATCCCAAGGACTACAAATTGAGACAAAAATCCCACTCTTTATGGCTCGACTATCTTTGTACACATTTGAGCAAGCTATATAATACATATAGGTTTATTATAAATTTTTTCCAGAACCATAATCATATATATCATAGCACGTATGATTTTCTTATACACTTTTATCTCACAGTCATTAATAATTATTTTTTAAAATCAATGTTTTAAGTAATAACTTATTTGTTTTTCATGTGTGTTTTGGTTCAGTAGTTTTTGTATTTATAATTTTGTTATTATTTAATCATATATATAATTGTAAAAATTATAGAAATATAATATATTGTAATTATATACTTTTTAGAGTCATCCTTAATAGTTAGATATACAAAAATGAATTACACCATTCATAGAGACAATATGCCATACGTATGAATGGACATTGTTTCCATTTTATTGACGGATAGAATAAAAAATATGCAATAATTAATACAATTAATTATAAAAAATTATATTTCAATGACATAATATATAATAATTAAATATATCTCTGTAATAATCCATGTAAAAATAAAATGAAAATCATATCACAGTACTTCGTCGAGTTAGTAGTCCACATATAAGTAAAAACAACATTATAATTTTTTGATTGATTTGAATATAAGATGGTGTAGGTGATATTATAATTATATAAGTATAATTATGTTATATATATTATATAGAATTTAATTCCAGTATTCTTTCCATCGTTGAGAGGCGGCAAAGGAAAACGAATTACACTGGTTCGTGAGGTGGTAGTTTTTCCTACAAACGACTTGTGGTTTCTTTTATCATTTGATTGAAGAGGTTATGGATGTGGGTTATGACACTAAAATAAAAATATATTAATATATTTTATATAATATTTTTATTATAACAACATTTTTTGAAAATATTTTAATGAGGTGGAAAAAAATATAAACATTTGGTTAATAATGGTACCTCTTCTTTGAACAACCTCCATAGGTTTTCACCAGAAGACTTCATAAGTGGGATTAAAAATTAAAATATGTCATCTGAGAAATGAGGATCTAATTAAAGAATTTATTTTGGTATGTATTTCTAAAAATATAAGGATTTCTATATGTGAATAGAAGAGGAAAAATGGTACAATTTTATAAGTTGGGGAATGAACACACTCATATTTTTTTAAAATAAAAAGTTATACCCATATTTTAAGCCTGATTAAAGGATATAAAATGGATAATTCATTTATATTAGAATTTATAAGGTCATGATATTTCTATAAAAAAGGAATTGAAATTATTTTTATCTTTTTTAATCAATATCATTTACTTTAACCCATTATAAACCTTTTTTAACCTTAACTATGATATTTTTTTTAAATTTTTATACTCATTAGGAATTTTTTTGACTAAGATATTATTTTAATTATGATATTTTTTTCTAAATTATTATATAATATTAATTATTCAAATAAAAAACATGTAATACATTTTTAAAAATTCAATTCCCAACAGTGGAAGAATTTAATTTAACATTAAACTTGCAGACGTGATGAAAAAACTGTTTTATGAAGGGAATATTTTAATAAGAATAAAAAATTATAATATCAAATATCAATATTAAATTGATTACAATAAAATAAATTTTATTAATAATAATATAATAAAAAATATTACTTTTAATAAATATGAATTTTTTAATATTTTAAATCCTTTAAATGAAAAACTCGTTTTAAATTAAAAAAAAGTATTTTACACAATTCATTGAAGCATTAATATTTCAGAAAATGATAATAAATAACCCAAAGATAGTTATGAAATTTTAATTCATAAGATGAATTTATTATTTGAAAATAATTTTTTAAATTTCATAAATTTGTTTCTAATTTGTTTGAAAAATGAAATGAAATAATTATTGATAAAAAATTTATTATCAAAGTATATAAAGGCTTTACCAAAACTTTTGTACTTATTTATCAATATAGTTTTATTATCTAAAACCATTATATTCATTTTTAGAAATGTATTTAATCATATTCATACCACCATGTTTAATGAATAGGTTATAACAGTCATATTTTCATAATAATATTTATATTCTATTGTGACTCCTTCAAACTAAGAGTTACATGTAACACAAAATATCAAAGAAACTAAATTTATTTGAAAATAAATATTCTATAAAATATTTGGGAGTTACATTATACCACCCATAAAATGAATTTAACCCTAACATTTCAAACTCTATGATAAAAAAAACTTATTATTCTGGTGCCTTATCATATCCTTAGGATCCCATGTAACTTCCTCAAGTTGGTGATTTCTCTATAAAAGCTTGACCTGATGAGTGGTCTTGTTTTGTAGAAATTTATCTCTATGATCCAGAATATCCATAGGTTTTTATTAACTGGAATGATCATGATCTAGTGGAATGACATCTGAGTTTAGTACATGTGATGTTTCAGGTACGTAATTTCTCAAGAGATATACATGGAACACATTACAGGAAATAGAGAGGTCTGGTAGAAGCACCTAAAGATAAGCCACTATAACTACTAGATTGATAATATCAAAGGGTATAATATACCTAGGGACTAGATTTAATTTCTTCCCAAATATCATAAATATTTTCTTGGATAAATTGATAGAAATAATTTCTCACCAACTTCTAATTTTATATCACGTCGATGATTATTAGCATATCATTTCCATTGACTTGGTACAACCATTATGTATTGAAGAATAGATCTAAGATTTTTTACCATATGTTCAACTAGATCAGGCACAAATAAAAATATTTCCCCAAATTTATCTGAATTATTTTTTATTTATACACTTCTTTTTATATAAGGCTTTATGTGGATTCATTTGAATTCTTGAAGGAAATTTATTATCGTATTAAGACTCCACTAGAGGAAGGTGTTGATCCCAACCACATCTAAATCCATATAATAATATTCTGACATATCCTATTTTGTTTTAATGGTTCTATTAGAATGAATATCTATCTGAGAATGATACATAGTGATGAAACTCAGCAATGCATCAAGACCATGTCAATGAATTATCATGAACATTGAGGTAAACCTCAAATATAAATCAAATACAATAGAATGTGGTACTGCATCCAAACTTACAACTTCCTTAATGTATATTCTAGATAGATTATAAACACTGAAATCCACTTTAATAGAAATGATGTTTTCTGAATTTTATGTAATTTGGCCATAAGGCATATATTACTGTTCCCTTTATATGTTGTGGGGAGTATAATGACATAATCCATAGTGAGGTTTTACCATTTACATTATTTTATGGGTAATGGATATAACATTCGATTGGAATTTTATCTCACATCCTTAAATTGATGACATACATGAAAATTTTATACAAACTTTTCAATATTTATGTTCATAAATCCCACTAGAAATAATCTTGAAAATATATATACATATTTTTTTATTCCAATATAAATAGATAATTGAGAACTATAAGCATCCATTAATGTATTCTTATTCAAATTTGGTATGTATAGGTCACATACATGGTTTACAAACCTTATCATCACATGATATTCATGTTTAAAACTAGTAAAATTTCTTACCTTTTTATGCAGGTCTATATATTCTTTCTCCACCTATTTAATATTCCATTGGATTGATAGATGAACACTTATTTGATAATGATATAATTTTACCCCTTAATTATTGATTTATAGATCCATAATTTTTAAATCCATAAATATTAGATCTTTGGTGATCCTCACCACAGATAAGCGAACATGGTCCTTTTGACTTAATGAATCAACCACCATGACAGATTACCGAGGGTCGAAATGTTTTGAGAGGTCATAATCTTTAATCATACCAACCATAATATTTAGAACTTGTTAAAATAATTATCAGTGAATATATCCTTTAAAATATTTGAATTAATATATATATTTCACCATTCTCAATAAATATATATCCTCAATATCATTAATGTAAAAATTACCACAGTTAACTCCAAATTAAGATTTGGGTAATTTCTTTCATAAACATTAAATTTTTGTGATGTCTAAGATATCACCATATCATTATATAGGAGAAAACATGAAATTCAATTATTTTGTTAATTAATATAGATTACAAAACATTCTCTCCTATAGGGTAGTGTGTGCATAGGAGCACTTAATAACCTTCTCTTTCATTCCTTAATAATTTCATCACATTTATCTATCCAGAGGAATTTATATCCTTTCTGAGTTAATATGGAGAGTAAATTGGATATCCATGGGAAATACTCCAAAAATAATCTATAATATCAAGGAAAACAAAAAAAACTCTATATCACATTCACAGTGGGTGGTATGGGCCAATGTTTAATTGCCTTTATATTTAATGGATCCTCCAATATACCCTCTCTTGAGATTATATGAAAAATAAAATATGAAATTTTAGCCAAAAATCACACTTCATAAATTTTTCATATACTTTACCCTTCCATAGGAGATTAGAAACAATTCTCTAGTGATCTTCTGCTCTTAGATGATCCTTGAATAGATAATAATATGAACTATAATGACTATCACGAATTGATCGAGGGAATCACTAAAAAATCCATTAATTAAATCCCTGATGATCATGGGGGTATATTCGAAAGACCAAATGGAATCAATAAATATGCATAGTTCCCATAGCCTATAAATAATGTTGTATTAAGTATATCCTCCTTCATAAACATGGAATGGTGATATCCATAATGAAGATCGATATTGGATAATTATTGAGATCCATATAGTTAGTCCAAAAATGATCATTTAGGGGTAGAGGATATATATTCTTGATTGTTATGTTGTTCAATTCCTTATAATCAATGTTGAGTTTCATTGATCCCCCATTCCTCTTAAATAAAAGTATAGGTGAACCACCATGTGATAGACTTTTCCAAATAAAACCCTTATCAGGATTATCCTTGTGTTTCTTCTTCAATTATTTCATCTTAATCAGAAGTATTATAGAATGGGTATTTGAAATAGGTGTATCATAGGTATGAGTTATATTGAGAACTCTACTTATTTATTATGTGGAATACAAGAAAAATAATTCAAAAATACATTTAAAATTCCCATATAATATAAATATAATCCTTTTTGAGTTTATCCCCAACCATCTAAGATAAACCCCCATTTTAATAGGAATAAAGACCCATATAATAGATGTGATCTCCATTAAAAGGTCATATTTATCATCATAATGATTTAATATCATAGATTGTTTTAGAGTATCAAACATGACATAACATCGTTAACAATTTATATGGTATTTATTTTGAGAAATCTAATCCATGCTTAGGACAACATCAAATTCAACCAGATAGAGAATAATAATATTTACAGGAAGCATATTAAGACAATCATAAACTGGAAAATAATCATAGACATGTGATGAAATCATCTTATTATTAGGGTTTTTCACTACTAATATAATATATAATCATTGAGGATAATAATTAAAATTCCAATAAAATATTCTTGATATTCATAAAACAAGAAGACATAGTGTCCAAATGAACCAACCTTAAAATTATTAAACAAAAAATATCCTTTTTCAATGGTGAAATATGGATATCATTTCAGGATATATATCAATTTATAAAAATATTTCTCAAATAGGGTTTCTCAATATTTTATTATACCCATCACCACTTAAAATTAATCTTTCTATCATCAATCCTTTGGTAAAAAAAAAATGTTTAACCAGACCATCAGTAATATTTAATCATGAAAAAATCACTCATAAGATGTCTATGTCATGATTTTTGTAATCTATAAACCCTTCCATTTATTCTAGGTCCTTCATGGTCATTATCTATTCAAATTTTTGGGAAAAAATCTTTCAAGGTGGAATTGTGGTGTTTTTGTTTGGTTTTGTGGTTGAAAAACCTGGTTGACAAGTCTAGTTGTGAAGTTCTATCACTATTTTGACATGTTGTATTGTGAAATATCCAATGCAGAGGTAATAATGCTCAATATTTGGCTTATGATGTTGTGTATACAATGTTCCATCGTTTTTGAATGTCTTACAAATTTTTGTGGTAAAATATTTGTAGGATGAGAAGAGTTTCATGAAATAAGTCACTCCATGATTACCTCATGAAAAATGGTAAATAAATTTAATTTACAAATATGTGGTATTGGAAATTTTTGGAGATTCAACAAATAATTCTCTATACCAGAATATTGACTCATGAAGGAAAAATGATGCCAGTTTCATGACAACAAAATTTCATATAATGTTTTTTGAAATACATTAGTTTCAAAAAAATAAATATTTATAGGAATATTAACAGATAAAGGTATTTTTTGATCATTTTTTACGATTTTACTGAATATAAAGTGGTTATATATAATGTTCTATGAAGGGGAGAAAACGTTTATAAATAGGTGGATAACACCCTCATTTTAAGAGAGGAATCCTTAATGAGTATCCAAAGGATCTAAATTTGATAAAGAGTTTAATGAAGTTCCTTTATTGTTAAGCAATTTAGTTTAAAAAATAATGTACATTTCATGAAATATGGCAGTGGTTCATGAAATTTTATGAGTTTTGTGAAAGATAAATGTTTGTTGAAAGAGAAATTTTTCACAATGTATTAAGATTTTTTAAAGAAAAATTTATAGGATTTTTTTAAATTAGAATGTAAAAATACTAGAATTAATTGACCATAAATTTTATGTTAATAGGTATTCATCAAGTATATGAACATAGAGATTCATGAAATTCTATATCAGGTGTAAATGTTGATTTAGGGGATAAAAAGATTAATCATTCAAAGGACTAGTGAGAAAAATTCAGTTCAGGGAGCACTGAGCTTTCAAACTGTGAATGGTAGTGAAATAGTATTGATAAAGAGTCCATTTTTAAATTTATAATTGTGGTGTGATTTAGTGTATTTTTTACTTTGAAAAATTTCCCATGCATTATCCTTGAACACAGTCCAGTGCGGCTGAACCTATTAAAATTACATTATCTAGTGCATATTTTTATTATTGATCATATATTTCTAGTAGAAATGGGGAGAAGAGTTTTTATTGAATAGAGAAACATTATACAAAGATTAAGTTTAAATATTTCACACCGTGATTCATCCCCACTCCCATGATATTTAATATAGTTGGAATAAAATTTTTTATCAAAAGAAAATGTTGAAATCAATGTTTTTGTATCAATGTTTGTAAGGGAGGTTGCGAATCAAAAACAGATTCTAATATCTAATGGAAAATATTATCAATTGTGGAAGAGTTATATGAGACACTACATCCAATAATTAGTCATGGATATCTTTACAATAGCGATGCACGGTTTTCCTAACAACGTTGATAATAGAACTTTATCAAAATAAGATCTAGGATAATTGGATGTTGACACAAGAGAAGTAGATGACTTAGGGGGGGGGGTATTATCTAATGAATTCTTCAAAAATGTGGTGTCATGTAATTCATCGCATTCTTTGTAAAAAAATATTCTAAATATTTATGAAGGAATTTAAAAATTTAGAGATGCTAAATTATATGTTATGAGGAATAAATATGAGGACCTAAGAATTCACCCCAATGATTATATAGATTCATTATTTAACATAGAGAATGTTTTAAAGGAATACATGTGTGGAGTTGTATAAATTATTGAAGATGTAAATATCCTTATGAATGTCTTCAGAATACTTGAACCCTAGTTCAATTTGAAAATCTATGTATTGGAATATAATGATCCCAAGGTGTTTAAAAAGGATAGCTTGCACAGAACCCTTATCACATGCATGATGTGAAATGATGATAATGATTCTTTGGAAAAGAGTAAGTATAAAGAGGTGGAATTAATGGCCACTTATACGATCACTATTTAATATATCTAGGAAGAAGATGATGTGGATGAGGTCATTTCATTCTATTCCTCAGATCTATAAATATGAAAAATAAATTTCAATGGGAAGCATCCAATCACATTGTTTTGATATAGAAAGGTTAGACATTTTGAAGAAAAGTTTCAAAAAAAATTTCAATAAGATGACGAGGATGATGATGACACTCCCAAGAAGAAATATTTAGCAAGTGTAAAAGGGTGAAAAAATACTATATGAAATATCATTAGAAAGAATAATTTTCATTCAGAGGAAAATTAATGTTACTATGAATCAAAGGCAGAGGGGATGAAAGACTACAAATATAATGGAGAAAATTTTATGATGGAAGTTGTGAGTAATTCCAAAAAAGCGGAGAAATTGAAAATTATAAAGGAAAATTTGAAGGAAGATTTCTCCTCTATATTAAAGTAGAGGCTTCTCATGAGATTATAGATGTTTGGATAGAAAAAAATTAAGAAATCCAACTAATTGGTTCATGATTAAAAACTATATACGTAGAATCATGATGAAGAAAAGTCTGGTATGATAGAAAAAATTGAAAAGATACTATTTTAGAAGGCATAAAACTTTGATAATTTCATTGAGTAAAAGTTAAATGGTGAAGAATAGACTAGGGTTATCAATAGTTTCAATAACATGGTAAAATAACATGCCAAACATATCAAAGAACTAAATATAGAAGATTTCATTCTGTGAATAAAATTATAAGATTTGGTGAAAATCATGACTCTTAGTATTACATTGGGAAGGTAGATCACTCCATAAACCAAAGAGGTGAATGTAGAGCACACAAGTCTAGCAAAAAAAAGCACATTTCCTATCTAAATGAAAAGGATGGTATGTGGCCTGATAATATATAAAACGTTGTGATGATTGATATATGAATACAAACAAAAACTATAATCTTGAATATCTATTTGTGTACGAATTGTAATAAAATGATTTATATAACCCAAGGGCCATCTGGTCCTATAGAAATGACACAGAACAATTCACCTCGTATAAGGTTTTATTATTTTGTAAATACAAGGAATTCCCAAAATTTATGTTATATAGCCAAAAATGTATCAATAGATAAAAATATAAAAAAATTACCCTAAAATGTTTCAATATCCCAAGAGTGATTTTGATGGTTACTATTATTGTTTTGGAATATTTTGATAGAAGGCCTTATATTTTTCAACTATAATTAGAGGAATTTGCTGAAGGAAACCCTATGTGGTCATAAGAAATAGCTCAATGAATCATTAAGTGAGATAAAAATAATAAATTTATTTATATATTTTCAAGATGATGTTTCTTCCTCATGCACCAAGGAATATAAATAATATAAATCCACATTAGGTTTAAAGTCAAAGACATGGATCAAAAAATAGATATGAGTATGCAGTGGTTGTAGAGATTTCCCTTAAATCATTATATTTGGATGGTGTTTGTATCCTTGATAGTGGATACAATTTCCATATAATGGTAAATAATTATATTATCATATGAATCAAATAAGATAAAAAATTTGTTATCAAATTTGGCATTGATTAAGGTATGAATATTTTTGGCTTAGTAAAATCTATGTTTTGGGGAAATCATATGAGACATTCAGATATTTGGGTGTTGGAAGGTATCAGTGAAAAATTAATAATAGAGAGTCAATTATTTGTCTTGAGTCATGTTATAATCTTTAAAAAGAGGGTTTTTATCATCGATGGAAAATAAGGAGCAATTTTTTTGATGGAAAATCGATCAAAGTTGAATCTCTACCTTGTGTGTGGATAAGAAATGTTCTTTCTATCCAAGGAGGAAAAACACTATTTTTGGTAAAAATTGATAGGCCATTTGTTTCAAAAATTAATTTAAGATATGGTAAAATGTAACAATTTTCATAGTCTCACTAGTTTATTAAGTGATCATAGTCATACTTGCATTGTTTTCCAAAAAGGGTAAATCACTTGAAAGACATACAAGATTAAACATGAAGGATCAAAAAGAGTTCCTGAAATGGAGAATATTCATGTGCTGAAATACTTCACTAAAATTTATTGATGACAAGAGATAATATTTCATGTTCATTGATTATTTCAATAGGATGGAATGGTTTTAAATATTACCCATAAGTCTTCGGTGTTCAGTTTCAGGACACATTACTAAAGGGTATTTAAAAATATTTTGTGTCAAAAAATACAAATATTAAAAAATAATAATAGAACATAGTTCATAAACATAAAAGTAGATTATTTTCTAAAGAAACATGGGATAAGAAACCATTATTAAGTAGTAATAACTCCTTAGTAAAATGGAATGGTTGAGAGTAGATATGAGATTGTCAACATTATGGCTAAAAATATTCTAATTGAGAAAGATCTTCTATGGATATTTTTGAATGAAGTAGTGGTTACATCACCCTATATTCCTAAGAGAGCCTTATTTTTTTAAATGTAAGAAAATACTCCATATGGGTTATGGTATGGAAATAATATTCCATTGGAGAAATTTTAATTCTTCAAACGTAAGTATTTCATATTAATTATGGAGAAACAATGGAATTTTTAATTCTATGAAGATGTAGGAATATTTTTTAGCTACTCATAAAAAATAAATGAATATAAACTCTTTAAAAAGTTGCTCAGAAAATATCAGAGAGAAATATTTTTTTTGTATTGGGAAATGAGCTTAAATTTGAGAAAATCCATAAACAATCATAGGATGATAGTTATGAAAACCTCAGAACCTCATGGGGAGTGAACGTACCTGTCACATATTCATAATAAGATTTCTGTGATGATAAATATAAACCTAGAATTATATTTTAAAAAAATTAAGATCCAATCAAAAATTGATATGTATAATATAATTGGTGATTATACAATACTAGTGTAGGTGAAGAGTATGAAGGGACTACATTAAGTTTTGTTCATATCAATGGTAGATCCAAAGTGGTTTGGAAAAGCTGTAAGAGATAAGATCTAGGTTCAAACTATGAATGAAGAGTTTGAATATATTGAGAATAACCAGGCATGAGAGATTGTTTCGAGGTCAGTAGATAAGAATATCATTTGGAGAAAAAGTGTATTCTATAAAAAACCGAATGAAGATTGAATGGTAAATAAACAAAAGAAACTTGTGATAAAGAGACACTTATAGATTGTGGGAATCAATTTTGAGGATAAATTTGAACTTTTTCAATGGATATAAAAAATCATATTTTTTATTTTCCTATGTTTGGAAATTCAAATTCAAAGTCTTCCAGGTGGATATCATGTCATCATTTCTAAATTGGTTTATGGTTATAGAAATTGACATGAAAAATTCATATGGTTTTCTTGTCCTTGAAGATGTGAATAGTTTTCTTCGCTTAATAAGGTGTTATATAGATTAAACATGACCCCAAGAGCATGTTATTGAAGACTTGATCCACATTTGAAGAAGGTCGATTCTTATCAAAGGAGTGTATTAAAATAGCTATTTAAGTAGTGATAGTGATCAAGAAATGATGGTGCGAGTTTATGTTGATGAAATAATATTTGGTGTATTAGATTTAAAATAGTGCAAAAGGTTTTTATAATTCATAAAAAACAATTTTTAAATATAAATGATTTTAATAGAATGAAATATTCATTTCAAAATCAAAATAATACATAGAGTTTCTGGGAATATTTTTAATGAATAATTTCATGGAAATAAAAACATTGGTTGTTACCTGAATGAAACTATCATGAGATGATAGAGTCAATGTTGTCAATTTCATAGAATATAAGAGCATTTTTGGAAGCCGGATTCAGATAATAATGAAAGTATTGATATTTTATTGTCACATTCCATGTAGTTAAATATTAGAGAAATCCTAAGGAAATCCACTAACATGCAATGAAAAGAATAATTTGGTATATCAAGGGAATCATTGATCTTAGTGTGCTGTATAATGAAATTTTTTTATAGGACTTATTTTTTTATACATAATCATATGGGGTTTCTTTGGTATCTGATAGAAAATAAACATTAGGTAGTTTATTATATCTTTGATTATTTTGTATTTATTGACTAAGAAATAAGAATTTTTTTTTCACTATGATCCTTAGAATATGATTATATTGTTACTAATCAAGAATTCATGTAGTTATTGTGGATGAAGAAGTAGCTTAAGGATATGGGTGTTTAACTGATGTATGTTATTAGAATCCATTATGATAATTCATGTTATATAATTATTTTAAAAAATCCTATCCACCATGAAAAAATGATTCTCATTGAAATAAAATATCATTTTATCATAGATAAGGTGGATCATGGGCTCATTAAGTTGTATTATGTTCATACATAACTATAGGTTGTAGAAATTCTAGAAAAGGCCCCACCCAATTAAGTTTGTAAACATTATTTACCATATATTAATGTTGATTTTGAATCCATTAACATGAATAAGTGTGGATGTGGAAACCCATCTCCCTGACCTATGGTGTGTTTTCTCTTTATATAATGATATAGATTCTTTACCATGTTTCACACCAAAAAGCATTGACCTTTGGGTTTGTTGATAAAGGAGGAAAAAAAATTCATTAAAGGAGGAGAAACTAAATTGGGGGAGTAAATAAATAGGGGAGAATATAAAAGAGATTTTTAAATCTAATATTGATATATATTTTTGTTCAATGTGTATATATCAAGATAGATGGGTTTATTGATTATAATAATTGTTTCTAGAAAGATATGATTTATTTTTAAATTTTTCAGGCTACTCTTGTTTCTCCCAATGAGCATGGTTCAAGTGGGCTTGATTATGTGTTTAGTAAATTATTTATTTTTATCTAGATTCATAAGAAGGGAATTGTGGTAGAGTATGGAAAATCAGAATGTGTTATCATGATTTTTGAAACAAAATATTTTAAGGTGGTTCCAAAGTGTGAAGAGTTTTCAACAAAACCAAAGTGGGATATGGTTGGGAAAAAATCCCTCACAGGGACATTGAAGTGTTTTCGGGGGAATTGGATTTGTTGAAAAATATGTTTGAAAAGGCCATTTTTGAATTTACTACATTATTGTTGATAAGGTATTCTGAAAAATCTCCAAGATAGAGGTATGAAATCTCTTGAAGTGGCTCCGAATATTGTCTATACAAAGTTTCATCAGTTCCCAGTGTATTACAAATTTTTGTAGTCCAAAGTTTGAAGGATTTGATTGGTTTTATAAAATATAGCGTTCTATAAATCCTAATTAAAATATGTAAAAGAAATATAATTCATGAAGGTTTGGTTTCATGAAGGTTTTGTGATTCATGAAGTAATGTTTCAGAAAATATTGATTATCCTTGGTCGGAAACGACAGTTAGTTTCATGAAAATGAAGGTCCATGAAAATTTTCTTGAAAGATGGTAAGTTTTGAGACTATGAAAAATGTCTTGGAATCTTCATTAATGAATTGATTTTATTGGACATGAATGAAGAATTTATAAAAAATGTGGTGGAAATCATAAATGTTTTGTGAAGGTGAGGTGATGTATATAAGTAGGTAGACACCCCTTCATTTGAATAAAGTAATTATTAAAAAATCTCTAAAGGATATGAATTCAAGAAAGAGTTTTGTGAATTATTTTCATTCATGAAGAATTTAATTTCATGAATAATGTAGGATTCAAAAAATATGATAATTAAATGTGAACGATTGTGAGTTTTGTGAAATGGAAAAATTTCATGAAGGAGAAATGTTTTGTGAATGATTAAGAAGTTATTCAAAAGTTGGTATTGGGTTTTTTTAAAGTGAAACATACATCAAACATAAGGAATAACCCATAAATTATAAGGTAAAGATGAATTCATCAGGAAGATGGATTTAGATCTTCATGATTTACTGAATGAGGTGGAAGAATATTTATTACTGGGATCAAAATAATAATATTCTAAAAGAATAGTGAACACACATCTGTTTTTAGAGAAGTGAGGTTTTAAACTGTGAATGGAAATGAATTAAGAGAGATAGTTTGTTTTCTCTGAACTTTATAAAAGGAGTGCGCTTTTTTGGATTTGTTACATAGGAACATTAAATGTTTAAAATCTTAGGATATAGGCATGTGAAAGTGAACCACATGAAATTTTCATGTCTCTTGCATGTTTTTAATTCTTCTAATACATTTCTTTGAGAAAGGGAGAGAAGATTGTTTTGTTTAATTGTGAAACAATATCTAAATGGGAAGTTGTTATAATATTTTGTACCCTAATTCAAACCATATAATTTTATTTAAATTGGTTGGACTAACAAAAATACTTCATGATGGTTGACAAGTTGTTTATGATTCTCTAAAACATATCCCACAGGAGTGTCTAATAGGTGTATAGAAAGGCACATTTTCATGCACTAGTTGATGATCAATTCAAATCCCAATGCCCCATTTTTTTAGTTATTACCCATATGTACAGTTGTGAAAGATCTACATACTCTTATTGTTTCCAGATAAGGATGTAATTTCATGGAAACAACTCCTACTATTCTTCACCAAAATTAAATGATATTATACTGTATATATAATTATCCTTATGGATATCAGTAATGATTTCACATTATATATTACAAAGGTTAGCTATAACTTTCCTATAATTCCAATTATTGGGACCCTTGATTTTTATACATAGATATTACATCATAATGGATTAATATTCATTTCAGTTTACAAAGACATGATAGATAATCATAAATGTTTAGTTTCTTAGGAAACATGGATATATAAACAGCTAGTTCATATGTGAACTACATCATCACCCACATAGTTGTTCATAACTAGCACCCTTCATAGAAATATAATATAATTAGCCTTTCTCCATAACTTGGGTAATGAAATAATAAGAAAGGGTTTACTAAAAATCTAATAAGGGTAAACAAGGGATATATTAATGATCATAAAATTAAAACATGAGCATAATATTTGAAAACCATGCCCAACATATCAAGGATCATAACCTTGAGTTACAGAATAATGTATGGAATTTCATAAGACATGAATCATAATGGAATCAAAGAACCTGATCAATGAGATTATACCATAGGCATGAGACATATATTTGTGTTATACCCAAAATCATATAAAATAATTTCCATATTAGTCATGGATTCACAACCAGGGATTTCACAGTTGATTGGATTCACTCCCTAAACCATCATCGTAGTAAAATATCAGTCTCATGACTATCATAGTGGATTGGGTTTACTCCCTAAACCATTTTTTTAATTAAGGATCACTCCTAATATTATTATAGAGGAAACCATGCCTTACTGAACTATGTTCACTTCCCATTCCTGTCTAGTTTATCTAATTAAATGTCAATATTTACCCATCACATTAGAGGGAGGTATATGCACCACCCATAAAATAAAATAAAATCACACAGATTCAATCCATAAGATCAAAAAAATTCATTATATCATAATGAATAGAAATTAAACTGGGCCTATAAACATTTAATCATAACATAACCATGGAAAAGAATTGGGTTTCACAAACATTTCACCATTTAATCATAGGATAATCAATGGAAAATAAACAGATTTTATAAACATCTTGTCATAATAAAAATATACCATCTAGGGAAATAATAAGGACAATATCATTGGGTCATATATCTATTAAAACATATTTAACATCAAAATATTTAATCTTATATAGAAATTTTTTTGAAAGATAAATTGTAAAATTTATGAGGAAAATATCATTTCCAGTTTTAAAACACATAATTAAAACATAAAAATTGATTAAATAATAAAGAACAAACATTTTTTTGAAATAAAATTGAAATTTTTTAAGGGAAACATTAAAACATACCATGGTCATGAAGGTGGAGAATACCATTCGGAATATATGTGTTAATAAAACATTTACCATTCACATTTTCTATAATAATTTAAATTTACATCATATGAAAAAAATACGAAGATTAGTTTCAATTAAATTTATAAAAATTAAACCATTGGTACCAATTTATTTAAGTATTTGTTAGAGAATAGTGAGAACATTTTTTGAAAACATGAAAATGGAAGAGAATGGATTTTCAACCGAAGAGAGAAATAGATTTGAATTTTTATTTGAAATATTATTTGGGGTTCAGGATTATATAAAGGGAGGAAAATTTATGAAAAATATTTATTTTAATGAACTAAAAAAAGTAGAAAACAATTTAATGAATTTACTGGGATATAGATCATGATATTTCATGATTTTAAATGTAATCATAAACAATCCCATAAAATAATGAGATTATAACATGACAGTTTTATCACTTTGGTAACATTTGAATCATATGAAAAATTAAAGAAATAAAAATAGATGCATATTAATATCTTAATTATATTAATGATAATTACAATAAAACACACTCAAGGGTAGTATATACACCACAAAAAATAAAAAATTCATGCATAAGGCATGTGTCCCACAGAATCAAAAGTGAAATGAAAATCCTTTACAATATTTGGAACATTTTGAATCATAAGACCATGATAAAATACGTTTAAATGAAACATTAAATTTCATAATAATAAATAAATAAATGATATAACATTTCAAAAGGTGTTTATATAAACTTTATAAAATAATATTTGTGCATAACATAACATATATGCCAAAGAAGACAGTTTGAGACAAAAATCCCTTACCTCAAGTATCAAATTTCATTGTACATGTCCGAACATATTATATAATAAATATTTTTGTATTATACATTTATTATAGATAATTAATAACCAATATCTTACCTAAAATTATTTTATTATACCCTTTTATCAGATTTTCATTAACAATTCTTTGATAAAATCACTTTTTCAGGTAATAACTGCTTTGTTTGTTATGTTTATTTTTTCAGAGGTTTTAGTTTTTGTAATTTTATTATGGTTACATAATATAAAAAATTTAATAAATGATATAAATATCATATATAATCATAATAAATATTTATAGTTATTTATTAATGTTATAGATAAGAAAATGAATTTCACCATTAAAAAAGATAGAAGGTCAAATTACATATGAAAGCTACTTCCATTTTATCTACAGATGATAAAAATAAATTTAAATATTAATTAACAATTCAATAATCATTTATATTTCAAATATTTAATATATATTAATTAAATATTTTTTTATTACCATCCATTTCAAAGTAGAATGAAAAATTTATCACATCGCTTCATTGAGGCGGAAGTCTACACATACAGACGAGCGATGATATCATTTCACAATGGATTGGAAGGTAAGAAGGTATACTTGACATTAAAATTATATAAGGAAAATTATTTCCTAAATATTATATATATATACTTTAAATCAATAATAATATCCGTCCATGTGAGGTGTTTATGGAAAACAAATTACATCGGTTCGTGAGGCTGTAGTCCTCCATACATATGATTGAAAGTTTCATTTTCCATTTTATATAAGATGATGTGTATGAGGGTTATTAAACTAAAATAATAACATATAAGTATAGAGTAGATATTGATATTATTATATAATCATTTTTGAATAATATTTTAAGTATGTTCAAGAAGAAATAATATAATGGTACTCGGTTAAGAACGATACATCTTCTTGAGACAACCTTCTTAGCTCTGCACCAAAAATCAATATGAGGAGGGATTTATTGTAAAATTAACGCCCCTAGTATGTGGTTATAAAATTAATAAATGGATTTTATAATGGTTTATTTCAACCAAAATTATTCATATGTGTGAATAGAAAAGGACATTG
Source organism: Viscum album (assembly GCA_963277665.1). Classification (NCBI taxonomy): domain Eukaryota; kingdom Viridiplantae; phylum Streptophyta; class Magnoliopsida; order Santalales; family Viscaceae; genus Viscum; species Viscum album. The sequence continues at coordinate 1,373,597,255 of OY728152.1, read as the reverse complement.
GGTTACCTTTTATAAGTGAGAGAAAGGACACAATTGGAATATTTTGAAAGAAACATTTATAAACACATTTCAAACACTTTTCAAGGCTAAAAAATGGCTCATTATCCAAAATTAGATGATATAAGGTCTAAAAAATTCCATAATAATATAATAATTGATATTTTAAGACATTTAAACAACTATTTTTTCAGTTTAACACTATGATAAACACGTTTTTACAATAACTACAATAATCAATTTTCATTATTTTTACTATTAATTATGAAAAAAATAATGTTTACCATATTATATATTATTAATTATGAGGATTATAAATATTAAATACATTTTTAAAAAAAATTAAATTATCATAATTGGAAAATTTTAATTTAATATTAAACTCGCATACTCGGTGAAAAAGAGGTTTTCTAAAGGGAAAATGTTCATCAGTATGAATAGTTTTAATAACAAAATTCAATATAAAATTAATATTAATGACCTAAATTGGATTAATTATAAATAAAATTTAATAGTTTTTTATTAAAACGTTTAAGTCAAAATTTAATTTATAAATTCTTTAAATCAAAAGGCAGTTCTTAGTAAAATTCTGTATTTTTTCACTACTCATGGAAAAATAATCTTCTTAAAAAAATTATAAAAGATTCAGGATAAGATAATTTTTAAATGATGATTCCAAAAATGAATTTTTTTTTCAAATAAAATTTTAAAATATGGATAAAATTTTAATTTAGTTTTTTCATAGAAATAATAGAAAGTAATTCCCGAGACAAATTTTTTTTGAAGCCTATAAAGACATTAGAAAAAACTAAGTACTCAATAATGAATATAATATATCTAACTAAAACCACTATATATAATTTTCGTAATGTGTTTATTATTATTCATCATTATATTTTTAATTTATGGTTTATAATAATCATATTTAAATAACTGTATTAATATTATATCACAACTATTTAAAATTTTGTGTTGCGTGCAATGAAAGCTATCGACGAAATAAAATTTATTTGAAAATAATGTTTTATAAAATCTTAGGGTGTTGCAATACTTGTTTCATAATGAGGCCCTGTCTAGTGATAGGTGAGATCCCTACAAATGAAAATCACGTGAATGGGATTACAAAGTATACAATTTCATGACATTTAATTATTTTATGGAAGATTGACACAGTAAAATGAAGTTATTTAGGGTTGGGTATACCACTAAGTGGGTTGGGGTTCAATTGGTTGTAACATTTTAAAATTATTATTCTTTTTAAATTAAATAGTATAAAATATTAATGTTTTTATCCCCTCCACTTTATAACTCATCCTCAAACATATAGAAACGTAAGAAATTAAATCAAGACACCAAATACTTTATAAGATTGACCCCAAATGTGGGTGAGTACACCCTTATTATTTCGACTTCCATCATTTCACATATATCAACCATATAATTAAGCTCATAAAAATAAAACTACCCTTATCATCTCTTTCTGTCTCTTTATAGGTAAATATACTATCTCCCATAAGTTATAATGTTTTCTTATACATCAGATCCAAAATAAAATAGATGAAATTTTCCCACAAAACACTGTCCCAAAAAACTCAATGTGATATACTCTTTCTCTTAATCCTCTGTATGGTGTGATGGGGTCTCCTTCTAATATACCTTAATCGGATTCACCTTAAATCATTTTGTATTCATCTAATTCCATTTTAAAATACACCTCTATTAGGTATCTCTTTCTTCTATGACTTATTCATCTAAAAGTTTCCTTGGTTGGATATTTTTAGTGAAAATAATTTTATACCTCCACTGTATGGAAATTTCATTCATAAAAACTCAACAAGCCTGGACAAATTTATACAGGTGAACTTACTTCAAAAATCAAGGAGGTAGTGTGGAATATAAATTACAATATCTCTCTCAACTCAGCATTCATTTGATAGCATTTAGAACCTCTAAAACATCATAGTCAAAAATATTCATACAAGTTTCCATTAATCATGACATAGAAGATCTTCTTTGAAACTCCTCGATTTTTTCTAGAATTATGATTATCAAAAGAATATCTTAGAATCACAATATTTAATGTATTTAATAATTTTGTAAGGAAAATAAAAATACTATCTGACATATATCATTATTATGCATTCAAAATAGCATTACAATCTTGTACTATTATTCTTGATTCATATCTATCTGACCAAATTCATCTGATTGGAATTTTATAGTAAAATCATTGTTCATGTACCAATTTATAATTTAAAATTTTCTCTATCTGGTATACATATATTTTTTTTTTCATATTGACAACTTTTATGAGTTAAAACCACTCCATATTATTATCCTCCATCTTCTCAAATAGAATATGGAGTTTATTCTAGTAACATCATTCAAGTAAAATTTCATATATTATTTAACATATGTAGTATATATGATGATATTTAACCATATAATTCCATTATTCTATAGTATTTTCTATATTATACAAAATTTTATTACAATTTATTCAATGATTTTCTGTTTTATGTATCTTTATATATTATGTTAATTGAAACATCATTGGTTACCGGTTTATTCTATCCAATAAAGGATAGTACCTTTACATCATGTAACCATTATATATCCCATATTTTTCGAGATATACAAGGTTAATTTGATCATTATAGGATGGATGGACTGAGTCCTATAAACATCACATATTAGGTAACTTAATTTCTTCAATTCAATATGACTTTTATAGACCTCAAATCTTGAAGTTTGTAATGATAATTTTGTTTGTAACTATAACTTTAATCATGAATAATTTTTAGAAAACATGATTTTAGAAAATTGAGGATAATTATTAAATAATTTAAATTTATTTTAGTAGAAAATCAAACTAATTCAAAAAATTAGTTTCCTGAAAAAAACATAAATAAATCATACAGACAAAAAATAAAACAATAATTAAAAAATCATCTCAACAGATATTCAAAATCCCAATTTGGTTTTGTTGGTGAAATACAAATCATTTTAAAAAATTCTTCTACCATATTTATAAAAACACATCATTTTTCATAGAAATGGTCATGAAACCCCATTGTCAGTTTTGGCATTATTTTTGAAGGAATTCCAACCCTCAGTTCAATGGATTTTTTTATCCATGATATTCATTATTTCTCCACCAATCACCTAAATATTGGGAATTGTTACTTCTAGGTATTTTTAATTACTCTCCCCTTTTATGATAAAAATAGATTTTGATTAACAAAAGATTGAATAAAAGGTTGAAATTATTCTCCCACATTAACAACAGAATCTATAGGACTGTGGGGAAAAAATCCATGATGTTTCTTAAGTTAGTAGTGGAGGCGGAACATGTAGTTTCAGCCTCAATTTTTCAAATATTTCCCTTATGATAGATTTTGGGAAAATCATAAATTTGATACTTTATTGAAATATACTCATGTATAATATATCCTACCAGAAACTTCTCCTTAGTGAAATTATATTTAAGATCAATGTGTTTTGATCTAGAATATTGGTTAAGATTTTTGGAGAGATCAATGAAACATTGAATATTAAAAGAAACCTTCAACGTGTTTTTCAACATTCACTCTCCAATCTTCCATTTAAAATTTTTTCCATATAATTATTTAATATTACTTGGTGGGGGAATCATATTTTATATCAACTATAAATAAGGTTATATAACTATTCGGTCAATATGACATCTCAGACAACAATATCCCAAGAAGGAAGTGTCTCTAGATGTTGATTTTTGATTATTGTAATCTCTAGCACAATCAGCACAAAAGAGACCTAGAAAGGTTATCTCATTACATAATCTATATATATGTTCATAAATAGATTTTATTTTAGAATACCTACATTTTTTTCATCCATAATATGTGATTCCTTATGATCACTCTAATATATTTCACACAAATCTATAAGATATGAAATGCCAGGCCTTGAAGAAATAAGATAGAGTAATATTCTTATTAATGTTTGGATGTCCTTTAGATTTAAAATTATTCTAGTTTCCTAATAATCATTATTCCAAAAGATATAGCTGTGGAAAAATCATTTTAATCTTCCATCTAGAACTTTTATAATAACTCCTTAGAATACATTTCCTGTTAGTTGAAGATGTATTTTACTTTCTATTGAACTTATAATCCTATAATGTAATTTAATTATCCAGCATTGATATCTGAAAGTTAATATTTATTTTATTATAAAATAATTCACAAGATTTATTCCTTTCACCTATAAAAAATATATTATTAACTTAATTAATCACAATTAGCATACCTGTACTCAACTCATTTATATACAATTTTCTATAATAATTTCCTTTAAAAAATGATCAAATACTTCTAGAAACAATAATGTTTTTAATTCCAGGAACAAGGGGCATGTTTCAAACCATACAAATATTTCTTCATCTTATACACTATTTTACCATCATTATCAAGTATGAAGACACTTAGTTTTTTCACATAAATTGCTTCCTAATTTTATCTATTTATAAATGAGGAATTGACATAAATCTAAGAAAATATATAATTTGTATGGCAATAAATAAATCAAAAAATACTCATGTATTAATGTCATATAATGGGGGAAAATGTTTCTTCAAAATCAACACCTTCTACCCATGAGTCAACTTTTCGAACAACCAAAAATTTATTTAATGAAATTTCTCCATTTTCATTAAGATTATCTATGAACTCCAACATTATTCCTATAACATTTTTTCCTTTGAATCATTGAAAAAGATCTCATACATTATTATTCTTAATTTGATCTTAATCTTTGATCACTATATTTAACTATTCTCCATATTTAACTTCTCTTAAAGATGATTTTGTTTTTATGAGCGGGATAAGTGAGGTATGATTATAAAAAATCAATTTATATTTTTCCTGAACTAAAGTATATTATTTTATGATGATATTATCAGGTTTCACATGATTTTTTAAATATTGGAAATATTCATGTTTTTATTCGGTATTTCTTTCCTCATCAATACACTGAACGGAATTATTGTAACAGCCCAAGATTTTATAAAAAAAATATTCTTTTTAATTTTATTGTACGCTACACCAAAAGGAGCTTGCACAACACGCATCCTTGTCTTTCCTTGCATTACACGCAATCGCGACCTTCCTCGATAGCGTGTGTAATACGCAATACCGAGTTTCACTAAACAACGATGTGCTATTAAAATATTATTAAAACTAGCCGTTATGAATAGTAATAACCACTTTTTAAAATTCTGTAAATCTTATTTTTCAAAATGAACTTCATTCTTGGATTCAGAGTATCGAATTTAGCCTAAGGTGAAATTTTGGTACTTTTCGGATAACTTTCATATTCTGATGAATAGTGAAAATTACTAAATTATAATTAAAAATAACTTTTTTAATCGAAATAATTAATAGTGAGAAATTATTAATTTGAGTGGTTTTAAAGTATATTTAGAATATATTTTTACAATTTAATACAATTTTGGTCATTGGTTGTAATTTCACATTTAAACCAGACATAATCAAGTGTCAATCTTTTGATATATATTGTTTCTTAAAAACACGCTATTTATTTTAACAGCAGGATTTAATTATAAAATTAATTAATGCAACTTCTATGTTATGAATTTGGTAAAATAGATTTCATTTTTGAATTCGGAATATGAAATATAGCTTAGGATGAAATTTTGGCATTGTTCTGAAAAACACCAATTTTTGATGAATAGTGAAACTACTAAGTGGTAGTTAAAAAAACTGAATTTTTCATAAAACTTAATTTTGCCACTTCTGTGAATGGAATTTCGAAAATCCGAGAGACACGGTTAATATCAAGGACTAAAATGTGGTTCAATGAGATGAAAATAATTTTTTGGTGAATAGTAACTTTTTACTTTTTTTTACCGCGGTTAATAGTAAATAGGGTAACTAAGGGTAAATATGATATTAATATTTCCCTAACACATGTCCTAATTCTATTGGAAAAGTGTAATTCGACCAAAAACAATCTTAGGAATAAAATATGACCATTTAGGCCCACTTGGATTAGATTAGGACATTTATTATTAATTTATTTAAAGAAATGTTAAAATAGTTAAAATCAAAGTTTAATAAGTAAATCATTTTTAATATGGGGTTATACATAAGATAAATTCTATTTTAAATATTCATTAGAAAGCTAAAAAGATTTCCTACATGATGGTATTTTATTTATAATTTTTAGACATAAAATAATTTTATTTATTTATGACACAACGATGATGCAGTAATTATCTTATTAATGAAATATTGACATAATTGATGTTATAAACACCAAAATAAATGTAATTTGAGATTTTTTATGAATTCCACTAATTTTCTAGGTTACTATGATATATTAATGTTGATTTAATCAACTTGGTTCGAACATTTAATTCTGTTATGACTTTCACAAAAATCATATATCAAATAGTGTCAAAATTGACACAAAATAGTTTTTAAATCAAATATTATATTATTAATTGTTATTGTATTCCTAAAAATCTTAGCTTCGTCCAAATGACTTAGAGAAGGATATATATATTAATAATAAACAATTTGGGGTTCGTTTGGCATGTTATAGTAAGTTTATTAACCATATAGTGAAAGAAAATAAAAAGACGTGGTAAAAGTTAAATTATTTAACTTAGAGTTAAATCTAATTGATAAGGTTAAAATAATATCCTAAACTTGTCTAAATTCTATTGGTTGATAGGATTTCGACCCATCCCCACTTTAGCTTCGAAATAAGACCCTTTGGAACCATTATAAACCGATTTTGACTTTAATGTAAAATAATATTTTGAGATATTCCTAAGGTGCCCCTCTCCTCCCCTATAAAAGGACACCTCCTCCCCCTCCTCCTCACACCAATTTGAGCACTCAAGCTCGGCCAACCCCTGCCAAAATCTCTTCTCCACTTCCCTAGAAACATCCTAGAGGTTCTGGTCTTCCTCAAAGACCAATTATAGTGCCCTAAGAGGAGGTCTCAAAGAGGCACTTCAAAGAAGAGGTAATTTCTGTTACCAATTCTTTCATCTTTATTTCTTCTTCCACTTCTTCTTCTTAGGTTGTTTCATTATTAAGTAATAACATCAGTATCACTCATATACTGATATGTTATTATAAGTATGAAACAACCCTATTTCACCATCTATCCATCCTACGGAAAAAGAAATCACCACGCGTGCGTACGTACGGAATACCGTCTCCACGCCGTGGTGTAATCTATTTTCCACCACCACCTTACATGGATGGGTATAATGGTGTAAAGAATAACTATACATAGTTATTACAACATCATATTTATTTTCATATATTGTATAATCCACTCCAATTCAATTCAATATTTATAGAAATGATATCATCGCTCGTGCGTACGTACGGACTACCGTCTCCACGACGCGATGAGATTCATTCTCCATGTTAACCATTTAAGAATGATTATAATGTATATATAAGAAATAATAATGAAATATATGACATTATTAAGCTACTGGATTTATGTATATATATACATATGTATGTCATCTACTTACTTCAATTTCAAGACAATAAGGAAAGAAAAACAGCGTTCATGCGTACGTACGGACTACCGTCTCCATGAACGGTGTTTTTCATTTTATTTATCTATCTATTATATATATATATACTGAATATATATGATATATAAATCATATTTTATATTCTGGAAGTAAGTAAATCATGATATAAGTAATAATGATGTCAAGAACAACAAGTCAAAACACCTATGATAAATGAAACGATTTTACCCAAAACGCTTCTTTAACATGGAATTTACAAAAGAACGGGTAATATAATGTCATAAGTAAACCATATATGATATCATAACAATGAATATGATTCTGTAATAAGTCAATGACATTATTTAAATCATTATACAGGAGGTTCGGACACATACGAAGCAAATTGGATCTAAGGTAAGGGAAATATCACAATCTCATTTTTATCCGAGATTGTTTATTCGTAAGTATTTACTGGGGTGTGTTTTATCATCCACATCCATGTTTTATCAATATGTAATATTATTTACATCCACCTACAATTGTTTAAATCCAATTTTACCCTTCTATGAGTTTTTAGTAAAAGATATGAAAGGAATCTTTTGTCGTTTTTTTTATATATACGAGGTACTTTTTGACTTTTCCGACAAAAGTACGAAGAATGTTTTTTTTCTACGGCACGAACGGATTTCTACTGTTTTATAAAGCCTTATTTTCATGAAGCTTCCTCTAAAATATTTCATGACTATTTTCAATAAAATCTCTTTCTTTTAAAATTGCATGATGTTTTGTGAAAAGAAATTGATTTTGAAGAAGAAAGGATATTTTCCTCAAGAATTCAATTCAAGTGTTTTATCAAAATTATTTTCCATCTAAGATAATAAAGGGTTCTGTTTTTATCCCTATTATTACATTGATTTTATCATGTTGTGATGGAATTATTTTTATGAATTCCTTTATCTTATATGAATTGATTTATGATGTCATGATGTTTCAAGAATCCCATTTTTATTACATGGGTTATGCGATGATGTATGATTTATGATTATGTGGCACACATAAGAAAGGATTCATTATAAGATGGGTGGGACCTATATCTCCCTCCAATGCATTGGGTAAAGATTTTATATCTCATGAGATATACATGGCTGAAATGGTAGGTTATACCGGTTCAGTGAAACAGGACTGAAACGAGGGTTACTCGATTCAGAAAGGGACTTTGTCCACTAAGATAGTCTTGGCAATGAGTCATGACTAACAAGAAATGATTTTCCATGATTATGTGTGCATGCCAAAAAGTTTCATGTTTTAAGTTATGATTATTCTGATTACATTTCACTACAATGATTTATCCCATGTTATGAAATTATGCTCTCTTTTGCAGGTTATGATTTCCAAAATGTTATGTTCTTATGAATATGATGTGATTGATATTTCTTTTGTTTACCCTTACTGAGCATTTGCGCTCACCCTTTTATGTTTTCTTTTCCCCAGGATATAAAGAAAGGTTTTAGGTATAAAAAAAAGAGGATCTTTATGGGAGATGTTGAAGATCTTTCACCACGATTAGAAGATTATAGTCCGAGTTTCCAAAGACACTAAACTATTACGATCCTTTAGTGTGTGTTTTTGTTATGTACTAAGTATTCCGCAAAAGTAATGTAATGTCCATGTACGATAAGCTTCGGGTTTCTACAGTTGGTATCAGAGGAAAGGTTTAGTCAACCTTTGGAAACTAGGATGCGAAAACGTTAGTGAGATCTCTAGAGATATTTCTAAGGTATGTCTAGGGATGTCCCTAGGGATAAGTATACATATAGGTTATAGTAATAGAATTACGCTAACGATCATAGAATTAAACCTAAGATGTTGGATATTGAGGATACTCCCCCTTTACTATGTTGTTTTCCTTAGCATTATTTTTCCTCTCACACTATTCTTTTGGGTTTTAGAAAATGGCTGTAAACAAGATGATTCAAGATAATGGAGGATATGATGGACAATGGAATGATATTCTTTATGAGCAACCAAATGAAATGGGATTTGGAAGTCCAAAGATCATTATTATGCCGAATCAGCAATCTCATAATATGATCAATAATGTAAAATTTGGTAAGTTTCCTGACTCGACTAATAAGAGAAAGATGGAGTTCCATGATGATCATAGAGGAAAGAAAGTTCAATTTCCCCTATGTAAATCATGTGGGAAGAGGCATCAAGGAGAATGTTTCAAGGGAACTGGAAGATGCTTTGGGTGTGGAAAAGAAGGACACAAAGCAAGTAAGTGCAAAAGAAAAGGGTCGGTTAACACCAGGGATGAGGATAATGGTATTGCTACAACATCAACAATGGTTAAATGTTTTAAATGTGGAATGTACGGGCATTATGCAAACCAATGCCATAAGGGAAAGTCTCATGAAGAAAATCAGTATGGTCGTATGGGTAGTATTTATGTGGATGATGATGATGAGACTACAAATGATATGTGAGATGAAAGAAATGTTGAAGCTCGGTCAATGGTCTAAGAATGTAGTGGAATGATTACATGTTTATCATGTGTAATGTTGTATAAGTAATCTCATGGAATAAGGAGACATCTAAGGATTGTTACACTGTTGTCTTTCCTTAAGTTTTGAAAGTGTATGATGAATGGTACCAGTAACCATGAAAGGTTATTCAGATACTTTTGGAAAGTAGAAGATAAGTGCATAATGAAAGGATAAGAAGATAATGAGATGTTTGATTGTATTCATGAGCTCATGATTGATATAAGGACTAAGTGATATCATGGTTTGAGTATATAGAATTTTGAGGATTTTGGTATGTGTAAAGTGTTAACTTTTAACTGCATTCAAGTTTTCACTAAGGTTCAATGGGTATTCAAGAGTATACATGATTAAGGACTTTGAATGTTTGGAATGTGACCAACAAAACATATCTTATGATATATGGGGATCAAAGATGGTATTAAATCTCTGGTAATCGTTTTCACTATGTTTTGAGAGTGGACTGCAGTATTATGGATAAGCCTAAAGATTGGAATGGAGTATGTTGTACATAAGTTAGTATTGTTTAAGGATAGAATTTTTTTTTCGATATTATTAATGGGATGTTATAGTAATATAGTTTTGGAAAAAGGACAACCTGCAGGACGGGCGACAGCCCATCGCTTCGGACAAGGCTGTGGGAATCGAACCCACAACCGAAGTGCGACTGGCCTTTATCGCCTACCACTGGCCTACAGGAAGTCCCTGTTTAGTAGAAACTAGTTTTATTATATTAAGAAGTATGATATATGAAGTATAAGTCCATTTTAGGAACCATATATGATTAATCTCACTATAGATCGATTTATGCATATAATTTTTTCTAACCTTTTGTTTGAGACAGATGGAATGACCCGTCATTCTATCACATGATCTGCTAACACTTCACGAATAACAAATTCAACTTCATTTATTTAAGAGATGAAGTGGAAATTTTTCAAGGCACGAACAAGAGTGAGATTGTACCAAAATAAATTAAGTATTTATTAAAATTCAAATTTTCAACTTTAGGGGAAATGATCTTGAAAACCAAAAATGTTGTCCTAGTGATCTTATACCTGATGAATCAGATGGTACCTTATATCATCACAAATCTATGGATTTGTGATTACTGGCTTTTCCATAGCCATGTTCTCTACCACTCTCCATCAGAACATGATGGTTAGATTTCTCTTCCATATCCATATTTTCACCTATGTGGAAACCCAATGATTAGTTTATTTGGGTAACCGTTACGTTTCATACTTTTGTTATTAAAGATTGGTTTTGATATTCCTTTTTTCGATGTGGGTTTCTATTAAAGAAACTTTCGAATAGTAAACCATTTATAACCCCGACGAATTTCGAGGGCGAAATTCATTTTAAGGGGGGTAGAATGTAACAGCCCAAGATTTTATAAAAAAAATATTCTTTTTAATTTTATTGTACGCTACACCAAAAGGAGCTTGCACAACACGCATCCTTGTCTTGCCTTGCATTACACGCAATCGCGACCTTCCTCGATAGCGTGTGTAATACGCAATACCGAGTTTCACTAAACAACGATGTGCTATTAAAATATTATTAAAACTAGCCGTTATGAATAATAATAACCACTTTTTAAAATTCTGTAAATCTTATTTTTCAAAATGAACTTCATTCTTGGATTCAGAGTATCGAATTTAGCCTAAAGTGAAATTTTGGTACTTTTCGGATAACTTTCATATTCTGATGAATAGTGAAAATTACTAAATTATAATTAAAAACAACTTTTTTAATCAAAATAATTAATAGTGATAAATTATTAATTTGAGTGGTTTTAAAGTATATTTAGAATATATTTTTACAATTTAATACAATGTTAGTCATTGGTTGTAATTTCACATTTAAACCAGACATAATCAAGTGTCAATCTTTTGATATATATTGTTTCCTAAAAACACGCTATTTATTTTAACAGCAGGATTTAATTATAAAATTAATTAATGCAACTTCTATGTTATGAATTTGGTAAAATAGATTTCATTTTTGAATTCGGAATATGAAATATAGCTTAGGATGAAATTTTGGCATTGTTCTGAAAAACATCAATTTTTGATGAATAGTGAAACTACTAAGTGGTAGTTAAAAAAACTGGATTTTTCATAAAACTTAATTTTGCCGCTTCTTTGAATGGAATTTTGAAAATCCAAGAGACACGGTTAATATCAAGGACTAAAATGTGGTTCAATGAGATGAAAATAATTTTTTGGTGAATAGTAACTTTTTACTTTTTTTTACCCCGGTTAATAGTAAATAGGGTAACTAAGGGTAAATATGATATTACTATTACCCTAACACATGTCCTAATTCTATTGGACAAGTGTAATTCGACCAAAAACAAACTTAGGAATAAAATATGACCATTTAGGCCCACTTGGATTAGATTAGGACATTTATTATTAATTTATTTAAAGAAAGGTTAAAATAGTTAAAATCAAAGTTTAATAAGTAAATCATTTTTAATATGGGGTTATACATAAGATAAATTCGATTTTAAATATTCATTAGAAAGCTAAAAAGATTTCCTACATGATGGTATTTTATTTATAATTTTTAGACATAAAATAAGTTTATTTATTTATGACACAACGATGATGCAGTAATTATCTTATTAATGAAATATTGACATAATTGATGTTATAAAAACCAAAATAAATGTAATTTGAGATTTTTTATGAATTCCACTAATTTTCTAGGTTACTATGATATATTAATGTTGATTTAATTAACTTGGTTCGAACATTTAATTCTGTTATGACTTTCACAAAAATCATATATCAAATAGTGTCAAAATTGACACAAAATAGTTTTTAAATCAAATATTATATTATTAATTGTTATTGTATTCCTAAGAATCTCAGGTTCGGCCAAATGACTTAGATAAGGATATATATATTAATAATAAACAATTTGGGGTTCGTTTGGCATGTTATAGTAAGTTTATTAACCATATAGTGAAAGAAAATAAAAAGACGTGGTAAAAGTTAAATTATTTAACTTAGAGTTAAATCTAATTGATAAGGTTAAAATAATATCCTAAACTTGTCTAAATTCTATTGGTTGATAGGATTTCGACCCATACCCACTTTAGCTTCGAAATAAGACCCTTTGGAACCATTATAAACCGATTTTGACTTTAATATAAAATAATATTTTGAGATATTCCTAAGGTGCCCCTCTCCTCCCCTATAAAAGAAAACCTCCTCCCCCTCCTCCTCACACCAATTTGAGCACTCAAGCTCGGCCAACCCCTGCCAAAATCTCTTCTCCACTTCCCTAGCAACATCCTAGAGGTTCTGGTCTTCCTCAAAGACCAATTATAGTGCCCTAAGAGGAGGTCTCAAAGAGGCACTTCAAAGAAGAGGTAATTACCGTTACCAATTCTTTCATCTTTATTTCTTCTTCCACTTCTTCTTCTTAGGTTGTTTCATTATTAAGTAATAACATCAGTATCACTCATATACTGATATGTTATTATAAGTATGAAACAACCCTATTTCACCATATATCCATCCTACGGAAAAAGAAATCACCACGCGTGCGTACGTACGGAATACCGTCTCCACGCCGTGGTGTAATCTATTTTCCACCACCACCTTACATGGATGGGTATAATGGTGTAAAGAATAACTATACATAGTTATTAAAACATCATATTGATTTTGATATATTGTATAATCCACTCCAATTCAATTCAATATTTATAGAAATGATATCATCGCTCGTGCGTACGTACGGACTACCGTCTCCACGACGCGATGAGATTCATTCTCCATGTTAACCATTTAAGAATGATTATAATGTATATATAAGAAATAATAATGAAATATATGACATTATTAAGCTACTGGATTTATTTATATATATAAATATGTATGTCATCTACTTACTTCCATTTCAAGACAATAAGGAAAGAAAAACAGCGTTCATGCGTACGTACGGACTACCGTCTCCATGAACGGTGTTTTTCATTTTATTTATCTATATATTATATATATATATATACTGAATATATATGATATATAAATCATATTTTATATTCTGGAAGTAAGTAAATCATGATATAAGTAATAATGATGTCAAGAACAACAAGTCAAAACACCTACGATAAATGAAACGATTTTACCCAAAACGCTTCTTTAACATGGAATTTACAAAAGAACGGGTAATATAATGTCATAAGTAAACCATATATGATATCATAACAATGAATATGATTCTGTAATAAGTCAATGACATTATTTAAATCATTATACAGGAGGTTCGGACACATACGAAGCAAATTGGATCTAAGGTAAGGGAAATATCACAATCTCATTTTTATCCGAGATTGTTTATTCGTAAGTATTTACTGGGGTGTATTTTATCATCCACATCCATGTTTTCTCAATATGTAATATTATTTACATCCACCTAAAATTGTTTAAATCCAATTTTACCCTTCTATGAGTTTTTAGTAAAAGATATGAAAGGAATCTTTTGTCGTTTTTTTATATATACGAGGTACTTTTTGACTTTTCCGACAAAAGTACGAAGAATGTTTTTTTTCTACGGCACGAACTGATTTCTACTGTTTTATAAAGCCTTATTTTCATGAAGCTTCCTCTAAAATATTTCATGACTATTTTCAATAAAATCTCTTTCTTTTAAAATTGCATGATGTTTTGTGAAAAGAAATTGATTTTGAAGAAGAAAGGATATTTTCCTCAAGAATTCAATTCAAGTGTTTTATCAAAATTATTTTCCATATAAGATAATAAAGGGTTCTGTTTTTATCCCTATTATTACATTGATTTTATCATGTTGTGATGGAATTATTTTTATGAATTCCTTTATCTTATATGAATTGATTTATGATGTCATGATGTTTCAAGAATCCCATTTTTATTACATGGGTTATGCGATGATGTATGATTTATTATTATGTGGCACACATAAGAAAGGATTCATTATAAGATGGGTGGGACCTATATCTCCCTCCAATGCATTGGGTAAAGATTTTATATCTCATGAGATAGACATGGCTGAAATGGTAGGTTATACCGGTTCAGTGAAACAGGACTGAAACGAGGGTTACTCGATTCAGAAACGGACTTTGTCCACTAAGATAGTCTTGGCAATGAGTCATGACTAACAAGAAATGATTTTCCATGATTATGTGTGCATGCCACAAAGTTTCATGTTTTAAGTTATGATTATTCTGATTACATTTCACTACAATGATTTATCCCATGTTATGAAATTATGCTCTCTTTTGCAGGTTATGATTTCCAAAATGTTATGTTCTTATGAATATGATGTGATTGATATTTCTTTTGTTTACCCTTACTGAGCATTTGCGCTCACCCTTTTATGTTTTCTTTTCCCCAGGATATAAAGAAAGGTTTTAGGTATAAAAAAAAGAAGATCTTTATGGGAGATGTTGAAGATCTTTCACCACGATTAGAAGATTATAGTCCGAGTTTCCAAAGACACTAAACTATTACGATCCTTTAGTGTGTGTTTTTGTTATGTACTAAGTATTCTGCAAAAGTAATGTAATGTCCATGTACGATAAGCTTCGATTCTCTACAATTATCCTATACAATATTTGGATTTCAATCATCTTCCATCCCAATAACATCCATTGAAGTCATAATTATATATTTTTTTCGTGATTATGATCATATTAAAAAAATTTATTAGGTTGGTATGGATTACAATGAATTTTATGTCAATGGAGTCAATCAAATTATTTAGATGTTTGTTACAACACATTTAATTTTTTTAGTTGGATGAATATCCCATTAAAATTCCTTCATTATTTTTTGTTAAATATTCTTATATTATTATTTTTTATCCATAGAAATAAATGAATCCACAAAATATTTATGTATTTCAATGTATTAATTATTTTATATCACATCTCAAAGCGAGTCATTTTTTGTTTTGATCATAGAAAACATTAGTTTTTTACAATTACAGTTATACATATTGATTTTATCTCGAACTATTTTGAATGTTTAAATTTCAATGATCATTATTCTTCCACTTTAAACTAATGTTCTATTTTCCTTTCCAAAAGGCATTTTATTGGTTAGTGTATAGAGAACATTATTGTTGCTTAATTGTATGTTTCTTCAAATAGTACTGGAAAAAGATACCTTTTTAATCCTTCCTATTATCTATCTTCAACTTCAATATATATAAACCCAAATAATTCTCAACATCCCTTTTTATATTTATGAATATCTCTACATCCATTGATTTCTTTCATAGATATTACACTATTCATCTGAGTGGAATCAACAATTTAATTAATAATGAAAAAAATCACATTTTGAAATATTGATGTCTTATCAGACCACATAGATTAGAGTGTATAATATTTAGATGTTTGGTATAGTGAATTTAAAGTTTATCATGTCTTCCACTATCTATACTTCCTTTTAATAATTTCTTACAAACAATATCAAAATTTTCTATTTAGTTGTCGTCAGTCTCTTACAATATCTACTTTTGAAATTGTGATCATACATTTCTATACAATATTAACCAGTCTTTAGTGGAACATATTCTTTTCATTCTCACCACTTACATGAAATGAATTAATAAAATCTTCAATTTGGGAAAGTTTAATACTATATTTCTCTTCTATAGTAACTAATTTTCCATAATTCAAGAACTGGATGATACAACAGTAGTGGAAAAATATATTTTCACATAAGTTTATTTTACTTTTTAACAATTTTATTAACCATGGTTTATGAATTAGATGTTATAAATAATTGATTCAATATTAGTTTTAATAAAAATGATGTACTAACATTTAAAAATTAAATTTAAGGGTTCTTTGAATGTTATTTTGTTATGAATAGGCATTAAAAATACTTTTATATGTCTATTTTATAGTGAATTCATCATTGAAAAAAACATTTAAATCTATTTTTAGTAAAAAAAGTAGGGAAACTATTAATTTTTTCAATGTCAGTTCACTTTTGAAAACGACGTTGAATGTCTCCACTGATAAGTTTCAATTATAGTTTTTAATGATTAACGACATTTTATGTTTATAATTTATGATTCAACATAAATTAAAAAAATTTCAAAGGTTTAATTTGAAAAATTAATATAATTTACTACATTTCCTAAAATCTAAAAACATATATAACAACATTCAATATAGATAAAACATATACAGAGGATGATGACATTGTTCCATGACTAAATATTTTTGATGCCCTAAGAGATATGATCCTGAATGTTGTTAAATAAGGGACATTATCTATAAATAAACTTTTATGAGGTTATATATGCCCAATGTTCCACAACCTATATCATACCAGTATATATTATAAGACTTCATGATGGTACATGGTATAAAAAATGTTGAAAATGTGATAATTGGTTATGAAAGATATTTGAGTATATTTTTTTCATTGAAAAATATTTAAATAGTATAAACATTGAAAATATTACAAAAAAATATCTTAGAATTAAATTTTATAAATACATATATAATTCAGTAGATGAATTGAAATTTCCTCTAAAAGTTCAAGTAAAATGATTTCTACTAGAAGATAAATGGATAAGAAATATTATTCATCAAATGGAAATATTTAACATTTAGTTATATTATGAAATATATGAAAGATAAATAATTTCCAAATCCTTTTAATTGATAAACCACTTTTCATTCTATCATTGGGAAGTGTTACTTCTTCAATAATATCCATAGAATTCCTAGAACCCATTGTGGATGAGTAGATAACATTAAGAGTTTTCATACATGGAATTCAAAAAAAACATTCATTTTTAATAAATAATGATCATAATATGACACAATCAGTGAGAGTGTCATACCAATTTCACTAATCTTCATACCTCATGT
The DNA here is from genome assembly GCA_963277665.1 of Viscum album. Taxonomy (NCBI): domain Eukaryota; kingdom Viridiplantae; phylum Streptophyta; class Magnoliopsida; order Santalales; family Viscaceae; genus Viscum; species Viscum album. The sequence goes on along the minus strand of OY728152.1, from coordinate 1,373,579,275 downwards.
CTATTTTTTGAACCTTACAAATTATATAAATCAAGATCAACATTTTTCTAGGAAAATGATAACAGAAAACAGGTAAGCATGTTTAAATCATCCTAGCTAAAGAAATTATTGAAAATCCAAAGAATATAATATATTTAGAAATTGAAATATCATCAATCAAACCTCCATAGAAATGTGGTTAAAAATATAAAAATATACCCATAAAATAATCTCATATCATTATTTGAAAAATAATTATATAATCTATTTTATTATCAATGAAAGATCATACCTCAGACACAACTTTACAAATAATGGCCAACTGTATAATTTATAAATACATATTTGAACCTTTTATGATTGAAATTCCATAAACATTATATTTCATGATGTGGGGGAGGCATATGATCATAAAAATTGAGGCAGAAACTCATATAGGGGGAAGTGAAAGAGTTAGTGATCTGGGAGAGTGAGTAGATCATCAAGAATGAGTTTTCCAAGCTACATAATAAGGTTGTGATACCAAAACCAAATTAGAAGCTATTAATTAACATTCACTTAACTAAAGAGAGTGTATATGTTAATGGAATGATACAAAATTATATTTAAAATAAAATACATAATGTTTAATATATAATTGATGTTGTGAAATGAAAATGTGCAGATAATGAATTCACGAAGAAAAGAAAGAGAGAGGTAAAAAATCCATAAATTTTAAATAATTAAACAAATATATTGTTTTAAATGTGTAATTCAATATAAAAATTAATTTTTTTTAAATAAATAAATTTAATTCAATGCACTATATAATTCAATCCATTGAATAAATAATTCATGATGACAAAAAACATTCAAAATGAATATACAGTTTAAGATATAAAGTTCAAAATGAAATTCATCAAGAAAACCACTGATACCCAATTGAATAAGGATTATAATGGCATGTAATTAGATGATTTTTACTATATAAAAGATAAATTTATAAATAGATAAATTCAGTCCACTATCTATCACTCCTAGAAATCAATGTATTCAACACATACCAATCACATTAGAGAACTTAGACTGCCTTATTTGAGTGACATCTTTGTCATGAAATTGATGAAAAGTGTTTGTATGAATTATATAATTTATTGGTAGATGAAAAATTAATTCATATTGTAATTTAATTTAAATAAAAAAAAAATGAGAAAATCATTTCCAATATGGATTTGAAAAAATAATTTTTTTCACAAATTACCTAAAAATTGTTAATATAAACCAAATATCACTTTTTAGAAGTGATAAAAAGTTACAATCACTTAGTTATAGAATATATTACTATTCAAAACTATTATCTAAATTTAGAGTTATATTTATATTTTTTTAAATAAAACATATATATATATTATCTGTTATTGGATACATTTAATTATCTTCCCTATATTAGATCACAATATTTGATCAGAACTAATATATATGTTGATCAAAATAAATAGTTATAAAACATTATAATATGTATTGAATAAAATAGATACATGGTCCAAGATAATATTAGTTATGAAATAATATTTTTTAGTACATATACTCCACATCAACACAAATTAGTTCTATATAGTACATATCAGTTCTGAACTAAAACACATACATTCAGTAAGTAATAATAATTCATAACTAATATAAAATTATATTTTGTATGAAAGATATAAAATGTTAATTCTGGTATATATATTGAAAAAAATATTTATATATTTATATATAAATATTACCTCTCACATATATGTTGGATGAAAGTTGTAGCTCAAATCTGAAATGTATTAATCAATTTACAGAAATGACATATTTTTCTAAAAATATTGGACAAAATATATTTATATTTTGAATAAACATTAGTTACGAATCTAACAATATAAGTGATACATATTAGTTCTGATAAATATATACCAATTCTATCACATATTATTTTTTAGTTTAGGTCTATGGGTTGCAAGAAAATATTAAAATATTCTAACATAGACACATTTTTATCATTACAGAGACTCAACTTCAAAATTATATTATTGGATCTTATAGAGGATTTTTTTTCATTACACACTAACTACTAACACAAAAAAACATTCTAAATATTAAAAAAATAAATAATAACATGAATAATGAAAAAGTAAATTTTTAACTCACATATATCTAAGTGGTTTTAATTGTTTGAATATTTTTATCGGAATTATGATTTTATGTCATGTATTTTTTTTTTTGAATTTTATTCAATTCCACAAATAAATAATATCTTTTGAAAAAAACATGAATAATAATATGACTATATAATTGTATATTTGAAATAAATTTCATCACCTTTGATTTTGGTAATAACACTTACCCTTGATTTCATAAATGGTGAAAAATGTATTAAAAAATGACCTTAGTCATTTATGAAGGATGAAAATGTCACTTGTACTCTGTTGGAATATTTTTCTCAGTTAAATAAGTCATTAAATTTTAATAGAAATTTATGAGGTTGGAAATTAATAATGAATGATCTTTCATTGATGATTGACAAAAAAAATAATGAAATTAGAAAATCTATCATTATTAGAATATATAGGTCAAACATAAAACCATTGAAATCATATTATCACAAGAATAAAAAAATACACATGATGAAACTTTTAGGCATTCCAAGTGAATGAAATAGGGATAATGTCATTATTATTTGTAACCCATCATATCCTGATTACCATAAATGAAAAGGAAACTTTAACAATGAATATGTAAAAGAATATTCCAATGAAAATTAATAAGTAAAAGGATTTTTTATTAGTATTTTAAAAAAAATAAAAAACAATAATAATTATTAATTTTTCATGATTCATTATCATCAAATCCGTGAAATAATGTCCCAAAACACATAGAGGGAAGAGAAATTGAACATATAAGAAGAATAAAAAATCAAGGGACTCAATATTAGGGTTCAAAAATAAGAAGAATTATAAAATATAGAAGCTGAACTAAATGAGGATGAAAAAATAGAGGTTTCATTAATGGAAGAGAATCAAGACTAAATCCAACTATCAAATTTAGAATAATTGTGGAAGTTTGAACCAATATAAAACAAGGTATGTAGACATTTGGAGGGAAAAGGTTATGCTGGAGGAGATGTAGATTTATACTGATGTTGAAAGTTGAAATTGAAGAGCCTTCATTTTATTTGATGTATACGATTACATTATAGTAATGAAACATTGAATTGAAAATATAAAGTAAAACAAATATATATATTACAAAACACATATTATCTAATATAAAATATATTTTCCTATAATTTCACATAGTTGATTTTATTTGGCTTCTTTATCTATAATAGATCATTGTTAATCATTTTCCATGAAAATTATATTAATATATCAATTATCAAAACACAAATAAATCATTATAATTAAGAATAAAGAACATATAAAAGGTATAAAACATACATCTTAAAAAGTTTATTAAAATATTCACGTACTTCGCCTAATATATTAGCATTAGGAAAATAACAACACTCTTAAATCTGACACAATATGCAAGAAAAAATATAGAAAAAAATTTGTATAAATACATAGTTAGTTATCTTATATTAAAATATATATAATTAAAACATATAAAGCCCATAAAAAAAACATAATTTGAAAACATTAAGAAAATATTTTTTTGTATAGTTACTCATTATTTAAACTTTAACAAAAAAAGACGTACCTGAAATTTTTAATGCTTGTGTATTTTGTAATTTTTATATAAATTCATAAATCATTACAAAGAAAATAAAAAACCCAAAAAAATAAATATAATATTTCAAATTAAAGAATAAAATGATCATATAAATACTGATTTTTTATATTTAATTAAAATAGAGTTATGTAATAATTTTAATCAAAATTATCCATAAAAAATAGTTAGAAATAAAATTGTGTTGTTTGGGAAGTTCATAAATCATATATGACTCCGTATAATTGAAAATATACAATAAAAATTAATTCAATAAGATTAAAAAAAGGGAATATGGTGATATAAAACATAAAATAATTAATATAATAAACCTTATAAAATTAATTCATTGACCCAATTATCATTATCTACAGTCATAAAACATTAAATTGAATATAAGAAACAATATATATATATATATATATATATTATCTAATATAAAATATATTAACCATTAATTCCATGTATTGGATTCTATATGGCTCCTTTATCGACAAGAGATTTTTGTTAAACTTCTTCCATGACATTAATTTTAATATATATAAACTAAAAAACAATTATTAAGAATACGAACTAAAGATAAAGAACATATAAAAAGGATAAAACATAGTTGTCTAAAAATTTGACAATCTTTATATTAACACTATCTAATAAATTGAAAACCCGCTATAATTTGAATTCATTTGTGTATAATACACCTAACCTCCAATGAACTCTACAATATAAAAGGTCAAAATTAATAACATTATAATGAATATTACTTCATAATTATCTTAGTGTTATAACCCAAAAATGGAGAAAACTATGATCCAATATCTGCACTTGATAAACCCTCAGATATATATGAAACTGTTGATGGTGTTTTCACATACTACATAACCATTGAAATTAATTATAGACCAATAATACCATAAATACTTGTGGTCTAATTTTTAATCAGAATATTGTGTAGATACATAATTAGATAAGAAATATATTAAGTCACTTCAAATCATATGTAATTAATTATGTAAAAAACAGAATCATAAATTTACTAACATGGAAAAACTAAAAAATAGGCACATTGAGCTCTTAAAAAATAACCATATCCATGATATATTTTATTGAATATTCTCAATTTAAAATTTGTTACATATATAATATAAATCATATGAAACTCATAAATATTATCCATGGAATAAGAAAACTAGGATAATTTTTTTGTCCCATAATATTTCTCAGCAATATCTAATGTTTTTTGAGCCTGCCCATTTTTTTATTTTTGTATTAGATACTCCTATATAATGTATGTGTCTTAAAAATTGATAAGTAAATTTTAATAAAATAAAAATAATATCTGAAAAACAATGCATATCTCGTATGTCTTATAACAATGAGGGGTATACATCCAATGTTAAAAATGACCCATTAAATTTCACAATCTATTATCCTATGTAGTTGGTAATGGTATTAGACTAGTTGGATGAATAATATCATGTAATAATATTATTACCTGACCACCTACATTGGATGGTGATGTAAAAAAATACCCATAAATATATATGAATATGTACACTAGAATACATACATTCAGATCTCTTGCATATAACTAAAAGAATATGGTTGGGTAAGAAGGAGGAGATGGAGGATCCGAGTAAGCAGTCTCAAAAAATTTTGTAGGCCATAAAAGATGTGAAAGTTGTGATTGTTTCATCCATTGTTCAGACATACCCTACACTACTAATTTCATATTATCACCCATTCACTATTTCTGGTCTTTCAACTGAAATTTTTTGTAATATATTTCAGGGTCTTTTTATTTATTACTTTGATGGCCAATGTTTTTCTTAACACGAACACCCACCTCATATCGTCTCACACAGCCATAGTGTCCTTGATTTCCTAAAGAAGTAGTTAGGATGTCCATCCTACACTAATGGATTATAGTCCATTGTGTCTCATTCTCCTGAAGGTCTTCCTAATGTGAAAATTGAAAATGGTATATTATTGTTGTTAATTTAACAAATACAATCATTCATGGGAAATAATGACTATTTTTTTAAAATGTTTTTAGGTACTTCTATATAGATTTATCTATAAGATACTATTTATTTCATTATTTTCACTCATATTAATTTTTCATAGAGAGTTTGGGAGATATAGAAATAAATTGGACCTCTTATGAATCAAATATAGAATCGTCTCTTAATGCATCAAATTTTCAACAATAATTTTCTTCTCTAATTAATGATATATTGTACCTGATAAATTATGGGGGTATATATTTTGTAACTATATATCTTTATTAGATATCCTAGAGACTTGTAACATAAAAATAAAGTAAAAATTAATTTTTTAATATACAATAAATTTTTTAATATGAAATAACTATCATACCATAAATGTTTTATCAGGTAAACTGGCGAGAAACATCTTCTGTGTATTGGTAGCAAAAAAAAAACATTCTAGAGCAAAGAGTTTTCATTATGTAACTTCCAAAAAATATAATATCTTATCAATTTTTTTTAGAAAATATCTCTATTGAACCAAACATAAATATTTAAATATGTTCTTAATTTCTTTTATTTTATAAAAAATTAATGTCATTCGTAATTCAATAGATTATATATTATTCATTTAAAATATATAATATTCTAAAAATGTGAAAAAAATAAATCAATTGATATTTTTTTTCTATTATGAACTCCCATATCTTATATTAATCCATATTTTCAATGTACTTCAAACAAGGATAAAAATGATAATCTTGTAATAGATCTACATGAAGATATAACTAGTAAACTATATTGAATTTGGGATAGCTGGGTTTTTATTATCATCAAATTTAATATGAATTATTTGGTCTCCATTGGAAATTGATAATTTTGAAAAAAAATTTAATCACACCTTTACCAACTGTAGAAATAAATTTCCCTATAAAAGGAGAAGACTCATCTGTTATCATGGGTTCACTAGTAGCCCTGTTATTTTTTTTATAAATTAAAATTTTTATTTCATTATATAACTACATTAATGTATATTTAATAATATGAGAAGGGACATATAACCTTGTAAATTTTTATATGCCTCTATATCATTCATTGAATAAGAATAATTGAATGAATTTTTATTAACATCTTATTATTAGAAAATCAAAAATTTAAAAACAATGATTAAAAAAATATGTAAGTAAAAAAATAGTTCCACACCATTTTTTGTTTTAAAAAAATAATGATGATTTCATTATTCTTAACAGAAAATATTAAAGTTAAAATATTAAATTTATAAATCAATTCTAAAATAATATAACAATTTATAAATTGAAATATAAATGTTATAAAAAAGGGTTTTAATATGCATAAATTTAATCAAAACATAATGATGTAAGTCGGGTTTTACAATTAAAAAATGTTTATTCATACTTATTAAATATTAAATTTTCAAAAAAAATCATATAAATAATCAAATATATATTACTAGCCATCAAATAATCAATATGAACTATATTTTTAGATATGTAAACATCAATAAGAAACGAAATTTGAATATTTACCACAATAATTAGAAGCATAGTTTAGTGTTTTACCATATCCATTCAGAATGATCATTTCAAATAGCATGGGTTGTGTCTAAATTATAGTAATTTTTATTATGTGGTAATCATGTAATATATTAATAACCCTCATATATATCTATAACATCATTATCATCCTCATCACCTAAAATAATTATTTTTCCCATGAAAAATGATGGACCAATGATCTTTTGATGGATTAATGACAGAAAGTATTTTCATTTCATGTGTCTCCATGATATATTGTTCTTATTCTGAACTAAATCTTTTCAAATCAACCAATGTAAACCCATAATCATAATGTTTTCCACAACTATTATTATCATTCTAGTGACATGTAAACACTCTTACGTGAAATTAAGTATAAAATATTTGTCATATATCTTAAAAAGCCCCAAAATATTCCATTGAAATAGAAATTGGGTTTTTATCATTTTCACTTGAAAAATGTAGTGCTTCAGTGATGACCATTTCCCAACTATTTTTAAAAGTACTCTTGTCATCATGATTTGGTGTGTATTAAATGTGCACCCATTAATATCAATACTAGACCATGTGATCACATTATGTGATGGCCCCCCTTATAAACATTTCATTGTTTCTAATAAAGATACTTCTTTGATGAATTTATCTTTAAAAAATTAAAAACATGTCTTCTTATGCTCAATTATCATCCACATTTCATCTATTCTTAGATATCGTACCCTTAATTTAGAAATATGTGATAATATATATGGTTGAATCTCAAATGTTTTGTTTGAAATGTATTAATATGCCTGGATTACTTCATGATGTGAAATCAACATTAACATTAATCCTAAAATACCTCTACCTTCACTATCAACTCTCATATGATGAGATATAGAATGAAAAATTTTCTCTACTTCATATAAATAATGAGTATCAAGATTAATCATCTCTTCTAATATATAATTTTCAGTAATTGAAGCCACCAATTGATGATGAGTTTGTACACATCCCTTAAAAAGATTCATAAATATTTTAAAAGGATACATCTAATGTAAATAAATAGGCCCTCATATTTTTATCTCATACGCCATATGAATCACTACAATAACAATTATACTAAAAAATGTAGGTGGGAAATATATTTCTTGTTGAAAAAGAATAAGAGAAGACTTATTCCACATAAAATCTAATAAATTTGGATTAATTACTTTTCTATAACTGGATTGGAAAAAATTACAGGACCTGATGATAGTGATCCTGATAGATATTAGTGATATACCACACAGTGTGACTGGTATCAGTTATTGCATCAATACTGGACAATCATTATATCTCATATCAATTAATTTAAAATCATTCAACAACACCAAATTCAAAAATTTCTAAGAATATCTATTGAGTACTTTAATACCATGAAGACACTGAACTAAATTCAACTTATCACTATTTCCTAAAGTGTGAAAAGACAAAGGTAAATATGTTCTATTTCCTTTAATAGTGGGAGCTCACTCAAAATGTATTCCTATTGATATAAAGTCCAATCTATCATGAAATCATCCATTTTTTATTTCCTTTGAATTTTATAAAGTTCCATTAAATCTATCCTATATATTTTTATCAACATGTATAAAATCATTATTATGTTTTATCTCTAAAATCTCCAATAATGTAGTTTAAAAAATATTGACAATTTCATCAAAATAATTTTTATTGTCTAAAAATTCCTTCCTTTCCAAATGTGAAATCAATATTACTACCCTGTCATAATTTTTCATGAATTGAGAATGGGTGTTGGAAAATATTATATTCATGTAAACTAATGAATTATTTTTTCAAAATATAATAAGGATGACTAATTTGAAAAAATCAATGATGTCCCATATACACTGTTTTTGTTCCATTCTATAATTGATAATATGAACTATCCGCATAAAAAATGTATATGATTTATATTCCTTAACACTTTATCGAGATAATTTTCCAAATGTTGGAATGTAATTTACAGTTATCATTACTAAAACATGGAAATGAAAATAATCTTTCTTTTATACGTTAGAAATTATAACACATATATTCCATATATTTTTCAAATGAGTAATCAATAGTGAAGGATACACGTCAATATATTTTCCCAGCTATTTTTGTTCAGACATCATAAATCTCATCATAAAATAAATTTTATTTATACATATATGTGGGTAAAATTTCTAAAAAAACAAAAAAATAGACTATAATCAATGTTGGCTACTTCAACTCTAATATGGATTCATTCCATCTATGTAGTGTCCCAATCATAGATTTCAAACCTCACTTCCAAAATCTAGAAATTTGTTATAAAATATCTTCCACTATATTGACTCACTAGGGTTATGTATGTTTCCAAATGAAATGCTCTCATATATATTCAATATTAACCATTTTGGTCATCAACTGAATTTTCAAATAGAAGCTTCAAATGAAGAATTATTGGAATATACCAATTTTATATAGAAAAAGTTTTTATTAAGATACATAATAATGGATTAGATTTTAATTATTGGAATTATTGGATTGAATTATTAGAAGGTACCACATTCATTTAGAAGGAGGTTAGATGATACTATATAAGAATGAACCAGAGTTGATTTTTCTATCCCTCCTATTATATGATGTCCCATGTTTAGAAAATTTTGATAAATATTTATATTCCATCTTTTACAACCCAAAATCATTGGGGAAATCATCTATCTTTTCATACCTCAGTCCAATTAGTAATAATATTTTATTTTTTACATATAATGGAAATATAGAAGCTAGTTTTCATTTGGAAGTAGATATTTCAAAAGTTCAACAAAAATAGAGAAACTTTTATCAGTTTTTCCATTTATTGAATTTATATAAAAAACATTTATGAACTACTAATGAAACAGTGTATATAGTGATGCCTTAGAATATTGGTTTATCAGTATATCCATATAATTTTTGAATAATTGAAAATATTTAATTGTTTCAATGCCTACATCACGAATTAATTCTTCAATATGATCCTCTGTATCATTCCTACTATTTTTATCAACATTAGTTCTTGAATTTTCAAATATATCACAATTTAGTATCCAACATGTATAACAATGGCTAAAACCATATAAAATGTGATGATAATTGATTTATATAGAATTTCACAATCAAATATTCAAGCCCTTCATGCATGGACATAAAATCAGCTCTTTATTTTTATGATTTCATTTAGAAAATCTGGAAATTATCAACTCCATTTCTATATTAATAAGTGGTTCTTCATAATTTTTCAACAATGATCCATCAAATACCTATTATCAAAATAAAAAAATATGTATATATTAAAATATATAACAATTTAATAATATATATAAACATATAAAATTTAAACATAAAAACATATAGTCAAAATGATTGGGGATCTGGTGGGAAATATAGTTAGGAATCAAAAATAAATAAATTACTATGGAGATTTATTTTATTTTAATTACTGACTATTAACTATGTTTTATGATCATAGTAATGGAATAGGGGTATTTTTTCAATTTTAGATATAATTTTTTAAATGACTATCACCCAACACCACTTCCATTCTTCCTATATCCTTCTAGATAGGCTTTAACATTCCTCTTTAGTTAACCTAGATTATATAATTTTAAACATAAATTTATAATTTTCATTATCATCGAAAAGGTAAATTTTATTTTGTAAAACATATTTTTCAAAATAATGTTTGACTACAAGAAGAATAAAAAAGAAATAACTCATTAAATGGAAAACCAGGAGATAATATGGTAATATGGGAAGGAAATAAATTGAGTATTTATTTTTACTCTAATATAATATAATATTATTTAAAAAAAATTAATCATCTAATATATAAAACCAAAAATAAAACTACATGTTATTTTTTATAATAATATTTATGGAAACCGTTGTTGTATGGTAATATTATTTTCACTAATTTTGACATGTAGTTAATATAATCATATGAAATACAAAAATACAACTTAATATATGTAATTATTTGGATGAATTATTATTTTATTCAAACACAACTTGAGTAAGGTGATTCCTATAAATCACTAGAAAAAAATTACATTATGAATATAAAAATTCTTTGTTTTTATATTATCATAAAATATTAATACTGGTTTAACATAATGAAAAAATATATTTTATTAAGTCAAAAAAATTTATTGAACTATAATAATTATATTTTGACATGAAAGAATCTATTTATACTCGATAGTTATTATTTTGATTAATAAATATATAATTTTGTTAAAATAAAAAATCCAAAGGTCATGGATAGTAGTTTCAACTTAAATATATATACATCATTTGTGTCAAAAATAATCGATAATCCCATCAAATAAAAAATTTATAAACGTAAACCATCTTTTAAAAAATTTTAATTAACAATAAAATGAATACAAAAAATTGAATGGATAAATAAAATTAATTATTAATAGATAAAGAATTTGTCTTCAAAATTTTGAAAATAACATTCAAAATTTTGTGTATGATAATGAAAAATAAATACTGATTATAAATGTACTCCCTATAAGTTGTTTGTAGGGTGAACAATTCTTCATTTAAGAATCACATTTGAATAATGTAATAATAAAAAATTACAAACCTAGACCTACAACCGCGGTAGTCGGTTGACCAGATTTGGGTTTACAGGAAAAAAATACTTTCATAGATCATGAAACAAGGATAAAGTAAAAAATATTAAGGATAAATGATTATGCAATTATGATTAAAATGAAATAAAATATTAGTCGAAGATAATTTGTTTTGTATTGGGTTCCTAGCCACAAAGAATAAGGTTTCTGAAAAGAAACATTCAATGGATCATTAAAAATGATAATGGATGAGAGATTGAAGATCAAATGCCTGAAATGATTATTAAAATATATTTAAATGAACTAAAATTGATGTTAATGATTGGTGGGTTGTTGTTGGTTTCATCATAGGTAAAAAAAATCAGTTTCAACAAAATGAAAAAATGGGTTCAAAATGGGATTGTTTTTAAAGGGTGTAAAAATTTGTTTTTCACAAAAATAATGTTGATTTTTTTTATAAATTAACATTCATTGTTGGTTTTTTGGAAAATCGACACATATTTTTTTAAATTGAAATATTTGTTCTGAGGGAAACCTATACTAAAAGTGTTCTGCATAACTTTTTACAATGGTTAATAAGAAACCAACATTATATCCTCAATGTTAAATCCTATATTATACTATTTAAAGAATATTTTCAAAATATAACTTCATTACCATTACAATAGAGTTTTTTAACCCTCAATAAAGTTTTATTTATCCCATAAACAAAAAAAATCTTTTTATATTTAGTTTCATAGCTTTAATCTCAATTATTCCAATTCCCCTTATTTTTAAGGAGCTATCATTTCCAAATATGACCAATTCACCCTCATTTTATTAAATAATTTTATATATTTTAATATCACATTTCATTTTTTAGTAATAAGAGATATCAATAGTCTAAAACATATTTATTTCTAGCCTATAGAGTAGTCTCAAATAAAAATGATTTCTCGTCAACAATATTTTTCTTGGATTCCATATCTTTTATGGTTCCAAATTTTCTTCAAGAAAATTTTTCATAATTTAATCATAACAGTGACCTAGGTGGTCCAAAAACATCATCTGGGAAGTAAAATCCATTTTTACATGAAATATTCTTAACTTCTGATAAATTTTCATTTGTTTCTTACTTAAATTTTAGATTTTCACATTATTTTCTTCCATTGTAGCTCCTACCCAGTTATTTACTACCCCCCAATGTGAGAAATGTTGTGCCAAAAATTATTCACCTTCTTCCTATAGATACCAAAATAAAAAAAATATCCATTTGACATAGATATTATCTAAAAGTAGGTTTTTCCTTGGGATAAGTTTGTAGAGATTTAATATACTGTACATCACCTGATTTCTCATTATGTAGTGGATCATTCTTTCAGGTGTTATTTTTAACTTCTTTTGATTTGATGGGGTTATCACATCCATTATAAACCCAAGTTATCACATTATTGATAAATAAACCTTCATGGTTATTGTAACTAGATTAAATATTATGTTTATTGGTGGAAGATTTCACTTTATTTCTTCAATGATTTCTTCCAAAATATTGATATGTTTTTGAATTTACCTGTAATGATTTATTGAAATTAACTCTCATTTTATTCAAGGTATTTTCAACCATGAAACATATTTATTGTGTATTATGTAGATCAAATTAATTAATAGTATGTTTTCATCAAGATTTTCACAATGTTTCCCTGTTCTATAGCATTTAGCTTGATATCATTGATTTATTCTATGCATGCTTGTTCCATTTTAAAAAATTATTTTTCCATTTATTCATATTCTTACATTCATTTTAAATTATTCATTCTTATTTGTTGAGTTTTTTTCAAGACATAAAACATGTTATGATCTAAAATGATATTCCCTAAGGGTTTCTTCACCTTCTTCTTCTCCAATGTTTGAAGTATCTTCCATTATTTCAACATGATCAATAATGGTTCTGAATTTTCCAATGGTTCATACTTAGATGAAATATTTTCAATAGATTCATACAATACATTATAACACAATTTTTTTCTCTGGAGAAATGTTTCTTACTTATAATTAGTTGTTTATCTTTCTTAGAAGTTTTCCTCCAGCTATTCCTTTATGATTATTCTTTGAATTATCAAAATAAAATTCTATATATTTATTCTTTTGATATATCATGGGAAAATATATCAATCCTATACACTATAAACATTGATTATGGAATTTTACTTTCTACATGTCTCTACTATTTAGGTAATTTTTAGAGATATAAGACATTATTCAATTATTCAATTCAGCATCATCCTCCTTATCTTTTAATTCATTGAGCCCATTATGTCATGTTTTGGATCTCCAATTTTTAACTTATTCATGGATTCAAAAGATCTTTTTTATTTAATATTCTTTTTTAATGTAGGATATTAACTTATTTCAAATGAAATAATAATTTAGTGTAATTAATTTGGGATAGATCATATTTATATTCTAATATAGATATTTTTGGATAAAATATATCCATAATGTTTGTCAATAATTTCATGAAAATAGTTCAATATTACAACACATCCCTTAATCCTCTAATGGTGTGAACAATTTCGTTTACTCTTGTGAAGCAATCATTGATATTTTTGACTTATTCCATTATGATATCTTTAAACATGATTCAAATTTGGTGATCTATTTCCATCACTTTTATATTTCCATAAAAAATTATTTCATGTTTGCTTCATGATTATTTTATAGTTTTGAGACCCACCAGCTAAATAATTTTTTTCAACAAGGATATAAAAATAAAATTATGAGATTTACCATAAACTTCAAGATTCATTTTGTGAACAAATGTTATTTTAGATTCTTTATCCAAGTGTGGAAATGATCCAGTACATACATTAATCTTCTCCAAGACATTATATATAATATAATGTATCATTATATTTTTCAATCCAAGATAATTTTTACCGTTGATGGTAGGAATACCTTGACAATTAACTGATATGAGATTATCCATGAAATGAAATAGAGATATTATAGTGAGTACTTCCTCTTATACCAATTTATGTTTCTTAGGATCATATATACCACTAATAGGGGGATTTAATCTGTAGAAGTATAATAAAATTTTATTTAGTCTGAAATTATCACATATAAACTACTAATTTTTCAATCCCCTCAAATAATAACCCAACCTCACTCATATACAAATATAGGTAAGTAAAGAAATGCCCACAGTATTTTACACAGTTCATCACCATTGTGGGAGATTATACCCTTGACATGTTGAATATCACTGGTCCAAGGATATCCATTTTATAATGAATTGAATATAAATGATCCAACTCCTCTAAAGTTCAATTTTCTCCTGATAGTTAATTGTATCAACTCTCTTATGTTAAAAATCTTTATAATACTTCATAGCCAAAGCTATATAAAACAATAAATCTACTCACAAATATTTTTATAGAAACACATTTATCTAATATACTTATTATATTAGATCATTGTTCACATTAGTTTAGTCTCCAAAAAAATTCCTTTTTCTGGATTATCTCAATTTAGTGCACCTCTATTGGGTAACATTATCTGATTTACATTTATTGGAAGCTCTGTATAGTATCTCTTATTTAAACAAGCTATTCGTTGTTATGATACAGTAAAAAAATCATCAAGTCAAATATATAATAATTTTAACATAAAAAACACAAGGATATTTCATTACATTAAATAGTAACACTTACTTTATTAATCAAGGAGGAATCATGGGATTCAAATTCAATTTCCCCAATGAACTCAAATTTCGTTTTTCTACCTTCAAAGCCTCTAAAAAACTGGAGTCAACAATAATTATTAGATTTTACTTAAATATTAAAATCAATGATCTTATCCAAGTCTCCTAAAATATTTATAATACTATTAATGTTAAAATAATAGCTCAACATATCCACATTTAATTAATTTACAATTTTTATTTATGTAACTCCAAACTTCATCCGGTGTATGTATGTATGATTCCTTCAAAAGAACTTCTTCATATAGTACTATTTTGTATGAGTCCCATCTATTTGATCATCTTCATCTAATTGAAATAGTCTAGTGAATTATTTTTACTTCATTAATTACTCTTCATAGGTTTCCTCTATCTTGTAGGCATAGGTATGATTTTATCACTTGATCTGTCAGATGAATTGGAACCTCTCTTTCTGATCATCCTAAATTTGAGCAAACATCTGGTAGAAACTAGTATTCTTACCTCTCTCTGATTAAATTTTACATATTTTTTCATCTGATTTAGTCAATTAGATGATCTCAAAATTTATATGTATGGAATTATTCAGTCATTATGGTCTGGTATAACTATGTATTTCACTCTGTATGGAAATACTCCATCAGGTGAATCTTTCAATATTATGTTAATTATAATAGCACTGATCGTCTATTATCAAGATCTATTAAAACATTAAACCTATCAATCAGGTAACCATAATAGATTTAATAATCTTTAAGAGACTCAATGTCTAATTCTGAACATTTTATGTCTGATTGATTTAGTCTAATAACCATTATATTTCAGTAAAATTCATGTCTTGAAATATTCAAAAATTGTAAAATCTTTATAAAATAATATTTTTACAACTAAATTCATCCAAAAACATAATATTTAATCCTAAAACCCATTTAGTAAACATTATGTTAGAATCATTAAAGATCATCATTTCATCATATGATGTTATATAAGTGGGAACTCAAATTTCATCAGTAACATATTTTTCTGAAATGAAAAAAACACAAAGAAGATTCTTAAATCAATAAAATAATCATTAAAATATAAACTCAAATGATCTTCATAAACAATTGGATTATTATTAACCTTATAAAATGGGTGGGATACTTTCCTTTGTAGGTGTACTTTTCCAATGATGGTTGGGGGCCTTAAGATTGAAAATCCTTGTCGTAGGGATGGAAAAGTGGTACATTTCAGGACACAAAACAATTCTAGGGATAGTGTACATCCTAAACGTGGTATTAATGAAAACTATAATGGGTTTATGTACTTTGGTAATATTATAATGGAGATATTATTAGGATTATAAATAATTCTTTATTAATGTATTTATGATTTTGGTTTGAAAATAATCCTGTAGATTACATGGTTGTCATGAACTTTCCTCGATACCCTAGTACCCTGATATCTTAGCCAGCTTTAACATTGTCCAAATAGTGATCTTGATCCCTAATGGTTAGTGACTAGTATCTAGAATAATAAAATAACCCCAAGGGATAAATTTTTTCCACAAAAAATAGGATGATAAAAGATATAATTTATTATACTCAATACTCCAATGGGGGAAAGTACTCGGACCAAATAGAAAAAATAGTACCCAAAAAGAGATACAAAAATTTCTTGTTAAAAAAAATAGAAATATCAATAGATAGTGGATCAAATCTTCAAAATCTACCTCCTTCACTCTAAGTCACGATAATCAATAGCATCCATGAGAACAAAGTGGCACTTTCCCTTTTTTGTTACCTAGCATAAAAAATATATTCACACTCCCAAAGGAGAAAAGGTAGGGTGAGCTATAAATCCTAGTAGGGTGTCCCCAAGTGTCCCTTAATCAATTCTATAACAATAACATGAAATATTATTTCAATTTTAATAAAATAAAGCATGGAATGGAATTTAAATATTTTCAATAAAAGATGATTTTAATTAAATAATATGGAAAATACATAAAAATAAGATGAAATGAACATTATATATAAAACATTTATATAAATTAGTTTTAATGAGTATAGAAAATATATGAATCAATGACAGGTAATCATAAAATCATGTATTTTATATTACCATGTATTAATACCTATGAAATGTTAGTTTTTGGAAATAAGATCCGTACACTACTAACTAGTAATATTAGTTCAATAAGTATATACGCCCTATGACACAGGCCATTAGAACAAAACTCCCCATTATAAAAAAAACATTCTACAGTGTGATAATGTAATTGTTTTCATTGTTAAACAAATTATAGGGGGTTAGATACTATAATTATTATTCTAATTACCACTAACTTCCTAGTCCATATTTATTTCAAATCAAATAATGAATAAAACATGAGAAAATCAATTATTTTAAATTATTTCATATTTTAAATTTTAAATACTAACTTTCAAATTTTAACATGAATGATTCTTTCAAAACAAAGTAATAGGTTTTATTTAATTAATTCCTTTTAAAATGTTTTTTCATTTAAATACATTTTTCTAAAATCAAGGAAAATCACTATACCAAAATATTTTCATTATAAACTATCTTTTGTAAAATCATTCCATTTCTCAAAACCACCCAGAACCAAGTTTATTTTTCAAAAAAAACATGTCTTTGATTTGATATATCATATAAAATTTAAATAAAATAATAGAAAATAAGATTAAAATGAAATTTGAATAAATAAATCAAAAAATGTTTAAATTTTTTAGTCGAAATATTATGCAACCACTAACCAATAATCACGGGATTAATGATCAACACAACACCTAAAATGGGAATTCTAATGAAGTGACATAGGTGTAAAAGATTATGGAACAACCCCTAGAATCAACTTTCCTTACCACATAGATTAAATACATAAATTTCATGATTAAATATCAATATATAATATAGAGATATGGGAAAATATAATTTTTCACATTAGAGGACATTTACTCATGGGAAGGAGATCCAACATGATCACTGAAGATTTGATTCATAAGGAGAAGAAGTTGGAGGTTCCAAAATGCCTCTTAAGAGCCTTTGAGATAAAAAATAATAAAATAGTTTAAATATGAGGTATGTTTTAATTTTTAAACTATCTTGGAAATTTATTTCTATAAAAACACATACCATGTCGCATCCCCTAGCTATAGGACATAAAGGGTGAAAACAATAAGATCAAGCTGCAAATTCCTCAGACCATCTTGTAACAACCCCTCCCAATTGGACTCCAAAAATATGTCAACTCCATCATGTATATCCTATTTAGCTGAGGGTAAGGAAAATATTTATCCTCAACACTATGATATAGTAGATCTTAATTTCATTGGAGCACTGAAATTCAAAAACCATGGATCTATAGAAAAACAAGACCTCCATAGATTACCTATTCTAAAATTGGTAGTATCTTTGTAAAATAGCCTCTAGGGTCCATGAAGCTGCTAAAACCAATGAAACATCACCAAACGACCATTATAACTTATACTCCATATGTTGATGGTTCATAGCATAACTAGCAGTCTCAACGCCACAACCCATACAACTCAATGTAACTCTAGTTGAAATATTTATACTCTAACCCCATTAGTTCAAAAAATACATATGTCCCCTAACTTTATGTTACCTTCCCCAGAAAATATATCTATTATCGAAATTCATGATACACACCCAAAAAAGGGAATAAAATCATGATTCATGGGGTACCTATAATAAGGTAAATAGATATTACAACACCCCCCATAAACACTTTCTTTTCCCCGAAAGCACGTCATGAAGATTTCATATCGAAGAAATGACAGAAAATACCTCTGAAAAATTCCTCATAATACCACCTCTCATGTGAATGATAACCATGTCGCCATATGACATATATGTAAGTTATTTTTCTCCCATTAATTTTTTTTTTCTTTGAATCAAAAATAATAAAAAATATTCTCATTCAGGGATGAATTAGGCCATACATGAAGATCCTCTATACTCAGAGCATGATAATGTCCAAAAAGACAATTTTTAAGCTATAATACATAATCAAATTCTAGAAATGTTTCCAATTATTTTTAATTTCCAATCTATAATACAATTTTCCCACTCACCCAAAAATATTGAATGGACCCAAAATCATTGACACAAGTTTGCATATTTTCCATGATGTTGGTGACCCAACCATGGTGAAACTCCCAGAAACACTAAGTCACTGATAAAAAAATATAATGACTACTGATGATGGTCATAATAAGATTTATACTATATCTATACCGTCATATTTTTTGATGAATAAACTGAATCTTAATCATCATCTCTTAGACTAAAATCAGGAAATCTAAGGAATTATCACCAATATCCGAGAAACAAAATTGATATATAAAAGGCTAGCTATAAAGGGTTTAAAAATTATGTATTATAATATTGTACTAATAACTCTTATTACAAGAAATATAAGCCAGTCCCATATAGTAATCACATGCTCCACGATAGTCAATAGTGCAAGAACATTTCATGTCCTCGTGAATCCGTATAGCTTTCTCTGACTATCATTCTGTCTCTAGGTGATATGTTGTTCTCATAAGTACTAAGGATCACATGGCCTCATAGAGGAATATATAGATGTGATTAGTGAAATAAGAATCCATATCATTTACTATATTTTATGTAAATCCATTAAATATTACAATTTCATTTATGTAGAGAAATCCCAAGTCCTGAACATTAGTTTTATCTTGAATGGGAATAATGTGTGATGATTTTCTATTCCAGTATATCAAAATCAATATCACATTATTACCTTAAAGGGTATGCAGAAACCCAAAAAATATATATAAATATAATACCATTTCCATGTAGGAATTTAGTGTGTTTGAAAAAATCTAAAAGGTCTTCGGTGCTCAACATTGACCCTTTGGTAGGTATATCTATAAGAGATAACGTAGTCAATGTTTTGCTTCATACCTAGACAACATAATAATTTTTGTAAATCATAAAACCTAGCTGTGGTATACAGGTTCACCACCAACTATAAATTATGGAAATCACCCATAAAATCCTTTCCCATTGGAAAAAACAGAACACACCAATGTAAGAAATGCATGATTCCCTCTAAAGGGAAATTCTATTCACTAATGGTATCCCCACCAAATAGTGTGTCCCTAATTCCATCAAATTCATCATCAAATTTATTTTCCGGATAAATAATATGGAAAATAGAGGAGGAAAACTACAATATCACCAATAAAACCTCAAACCCATTCGCTCATACTCCAAATTGAAAATTTGAAAATAGAGGCATCATATTCCACTATTATAATGAGTCTCTCACATCTTAGTTTGGAATTTTCTTACCCAATGCGTAAATAACGAAATTCACCTTACCAGGGGTGTAAGAAATATTGAAATCAAATTTGTTAAATTAATCCACCAAATTACACTATTATAGATCAAATGTAATTAATATAAGATATAACAGAAGCATTTTTAGTAATAATAAATGGTAAACCTTTTCACTAAAAAGGTAATTATACCAAATATTCAGAGCATGCAATATAGCTTCAAGGATTATGTAATGGGAAATATAATTATTCTTTTATTTATTGACCCACATGATACCAAATGATCACTTTTCATTAGAACACAACCCAAACCTAATCTTGATGCATTATAAAAGACCAAAAATCCATACTCGGCCATTCAAAGATTCAACACTGATGAAAAATTAAAAATTAATTTTAGCTCCATAAAAAACTCTGAAATTTCTCATCCCAAATGAACGTCACACATTTTTAAGTGAGAGAAGTTATCATAGTAGTCATATTTGATAAAAATATGATAAATCTAGGTAATATCCCACAAAACCCTTGAAGCTCCCAATATTGAAAACATTACGTGGTTTATACCTTCACATAAAAATTTTCACTTATTAAGATCAAATGAAATACCATGTTTCGAGACCAAAAGTCCCAATAAATTTACTTCTGGAATGAAAAATTAAATTTCAATATATTCATATAATGCCAATTGTTTTTCATGATTTCTATTACTACTCACAAATGATGCACATGGATCCCTTAGTTTTGTAGAAAACTAGGATTTTATCCACAAATAAAACCAAGAACGAGTCAAGGTACACATGAAATATCCAATTTATCAAATCCATAACTACTATATGAGCATTGGTTAGTACAAATAACATATAAATATACTCATAATGGCCACAACTACTATTTTTGGATATCAATGATAGATTCTTTTATTCTCAACTAGTGATAACCAGATCCATGATAAAACTTCAAAAACACTTATCCCATTTCAACTGGTCAAAAAGATCATCATTTTGTGGAAACATATATGTTTTATCCATTGTGACATGATTTATTTTCTGGTAATCAACAAAAAGGGGAAGTTTCCCATCACCTTTCTTCACCAAGATAACAGGTACCACCTAAGGTGACACACTCAAGAAAATGAAAACTTTCCCTTCAGGTCCTCCAAATGATTCTACAAATCAGTCAACTATGTTTATTCCATACAATAAGATGAAATAAATATAGGATGAGTATCAGGTACTAAATTAATATAAAGCACCATTTCTATTGCAAATGAAAAGAAATATAAATTATATTGGAAAATGGGAACTCAATGAAAACTCTAGAGTGATAATCAATCCATGATTATGTTTCCATATCAAAATAAAAAAATTATATCACCAAATCACACTAAACAAATATGGTCCATCTCTACATGATATCAATTTTTATTATCCTTGAAAGAAATGATATACCCCATGAGGCAAAATATAAGAGACCTGTTAAAGATAAAACTAAATACAGACTTATGGGTAATAAAAAAATCTATCCCAAAAATGGCTTCAAGAGGATTCATGTTGAGAACTAGAAAATTCCAGAAAATATCAATCCCGAATAAAGGTAAAATATATGTAGGAAACTAGTGAGAATTTTATCTATTCGTTCTGTGGGGTATTGAAATGTCCAAATAATAATAAAAATGATACATTAGAGGATTCAAAAACTTCACAACAAGGGTTGATATAAATTGGTGAGATGCACCAGTATAAAATAAATCAGTCCCTAAAGATGAATCTATAGTGATGGTATGCAACATATTGAAATTTTATAAATAAAATTCGCCTTGTGATTTAATTAAGTGCATTATTATATATTATGGATATATAAAGAACATGAACCTATTTAGTTTTATTATATCCTGTCAGATTTAAAATACTATTGAGCATCATTACCATTGATAATACATTCATTGAAAAATGATTATATAATTAGTATAAATATAGGGTTTAAAAAAATCCAATTGACACAGTCAAAATAAGTGATTACCTCAACCTATAGGATCAAACCACATTAATCTAATTTGTCAATTCTTTTGAAGGAGATAACACCATTGGGACTTTCTCTTGACCATTAGGAAGATGTGATTGAACAACCTATGAATGAGAGAAATCATTTATATGATAATTTCAAGTTCATCGAGATCATGAACCAAAACACGTACATCGAACCAGCCCATGAAAGTACCTCCATCATGCCCCTTACCCTTAGGGAATTTTCAAGTGTAATAAAGGGATAGGTATCAAGACCCTAATAACAAGACTGTTTATAGGTTATATAATAATTAATATATTTCCTAATTATTTTGACATTAAAAATTATTTAAATTTTGATACGATAAAATGAAAATCATATTTTTGGTTAATATTAAAACTCAAATAAGGAATTTTTTGGATGAATTAATTGATTTTTGATATAAATAGTTTTATGATAAAATATTATTACTAAATAATTTTTATTAAATATAAATTTTCATATATTTTTTATGATGTCAAATGTAATTTTTATATGTTTTTGAAAATTGCTACAGTCAAAAAATGTAGAATTTCTCAATAAATAAAAATTATTATTTTTAAAAGTGAAAATTAACATTTCTAGATAATTATTTGGATAAAATAAATATTTTTTTGGAATTATAATTACGGAATTATCCAATTGTGAATTTTTAAAAATTTTTTGAGACAGTCAAATTTTTAGGTAAAAATTAAATACTGTATAAATATACATTGTGTTTATACCATCATATTGAACCAAAATGATGTAATTAATATAATAAATTATATAAAATGAAAACTAAATAATTTACCTTTAAAAAAATATGGTCTTGAGGTTATTTTATTGATTTTATAATGTCATTATGAATCTTTCCGACCCTATAATATATATTTAAGGTTACAAAATCATTTCATTAATGACATGACACTACTTTACATTAGAGAAAAGGTCATTTATTAAGTTAATACATTGGAATTATAAGATAATGAAAACCAAACCCCATTGGTAGAGACCATTGAAAAAACCTATGGGAATATTTTTGGTTTTGGTAATTTTATTATATATATTTCAAAACATATATTTAATAAATGATAATGAATTACCCCCCCCCCATTTCTTGTATAAACCAACCAAATATCAAATTTATTTTTAATAAAAAACCTTG
Organism: Viscum album; assembly: GCA_963277665.1. Taxonomy (NCBI): domain Eukaryota; kingdom Viridiplantae; phylum Streptophyta; class Magnoliopsida; order Santalales; family Viscaceae; genus Viscum; species Viscum album. Next base: position 1,373,555,208 of record OY728152.1, on the reverse strand, counting down.
TGTCATGTATTTACACTGAACTACCATCTTAGGAGTCCTACAAAAGTTCCCCCAATCTCAGAAGAATCTCTTTCCATGCATTTTGAATCACCCTCTCAAGGTAAGGGATCCTCTCCTTCTCCACTTTATTAAACCATATCCCTTTTCGTATACCTTTTTTCTCTATTTCATAATGTTATGATCTGTTATTAATTATCCCCATTACTATATATTTTATTTCCAAATTTTGTGATACCAATTTCACTCTCATCATTCCCTTCCATAAACATTTATATTCAATTGGTATGCTGCAACAATTTCCCCACAATTTTCCATACCAAACAATTATGTAGTGAATTCCTATACCCATTTCATATCAAGGTTGTTCACCTTTATACACATATAATTAGTTGATTTGAGAATTAACTATATTTATTACACACTCCATGATCTTAGAATAATTTTTATGATAAATTATTCCATGTTGAATGATCTATGTGGAACTCTTAAGCATGATAATGAAATGAATGTAATTGGTGAAACTAAAACTATATAGCACTCCAATGAATTTGGTAATATTCCAGTATCATGAGAAATAATGAAAGTGATTTGGGAGTTAACCTAATCCCTCATTAGATTTTGATTCTATCATGATGTATTGGATGTTATCATTTATCCATGTTTATGATGGAGCGTATCAAGTTATTTCCACATTTTTTCATGTTTTCTATATGTTATAAGGAAATATAATGCCTCATTGTTCATATTTATGATTCTAACTCCTTTAATGTCCCATTTATATTCCTATTTTATAACATGTATTAATTTATTCATTTTATTTCATGTTTACACCCTTAATGAGATTTATAACTCAACTCATTCTTGTGTTTTTCCCATATTTTCCTGTATAGTTTTAAAAGGTATAGAATTTTAGAAGTATGTTAAGGTTGTTTTTAGAAATGTTGTTATATCCCAGGCTCAAGATGTTATATAATGAATTTAATTCTTAAATAAACTATAATTATTGATCTTTTGGTTTGTATTATGTATAATATTATGTAATAAATCCTGTATTAATGTGTAATAAAAATAAGTTTTGTCAAAATTTGTATCAGAGGAAACGTTTAATTATTATGGGATTAAGATTAGAAAACTCGAGTAAAATCCTTAAGGATAATAATAAATATAAAAAATCCCTAAATTTCTTGTAAATATAGATTATGTGGGATTTAAAATAAAATATATACATATCTAGATATTTCAAGTGGATGCAGAAATAACACTAATTTACATTGGGTTAGTTCCCAAAAACTCCACATAGATTAAGGATTGACTAAGAACTAGTGCATGAAAATGGGACTTGGTGCACACTTGGTTTGAGAGTCATGTGATATATGATTTGGTAAATTCAAAAGATCATTGTTAACCATTATTAAGGGAGGAAAATTACCATAATAATATATGTAAGGAAATATACAACAGATAACATAGATTGAAGCCTTGAAATTCATATGTTAATAAATAAATGTCATTTATAAGTTACCCCATTGATGTCATTAGATAAACTATTATGATTTTAATAGTTTAAAGAATATCATTTCTAATTTTACCTTTGTTATATCCAATGGATATAATTAGGATGAATCATAAAAATAATAAATGTTAATTGATATGTGATGAATTGAAAAACGAGTTTTACAAACTGATAGTAGTAGGAATCACAAACTTTGTGATAATAATCTCTCAACTGAATGTGGTTCTGAATATAATATGCACTTAAGAGGAGTTACCAAACCCCCATAAATAATAACAACCTATAATTTATACCTTTATGTGAAAAAGTACCCCACATTTAAATGGATCATCTAATCCCTTAATCACTATACAATTGATCGACTCTATTGAGAATATATTATCCATACATCAATGTTCCAAACAAGAGAAGTTTTTACTATCTGTTTATCATATGAAGGGAGAATTTAATCAGTGGTGGAATTTGATTAAGAATATGAGGCTCGAGGAAGAGATCTAAGTGATTTGGTAGAAGAAACTCTGGGAAAAAATTTGATAAATATTTTTCATTAAATCATAGACTTTAAATTGAAAGGGTTTTATTTTCCCTCTAGCAAGAAGATGATGACTCTATTAGGACTTTAGAGAAAAAATTCATAATTCATTCATGATATACCTCTTACATTGTCATTAAACCTAAATTAAAGGTTGAAAACTTCTTTTGTGGGCTAAAACATAGTCTAAGAAAATCTCTGGAGACCCAAGACATTTATATCTTTGAGGAAATTTTCAAATATGCCCTCAAAGTCAAAATTTTGATTGAAAAATATCAAGGGTATTATGGGGATAAGAAGAAAAAAATGGATATCAATTTTAGTGTTGTGATTGGGAAATATAATGGTTTTAGGAAATTTCACCATCCCACTTGTCCATGGTGTGGGAAGAGGCCCCCCAAAAGTTTCCTAAGGGGGGTGACGAAATGATTTAGGTGTGGGAAAGAAAAACACATAGTTATTGATTACTAATAGGAGAATCACACAAGTGGGATGAAGTAATGAAATTATCCAGTCAACCCTCGATGTATTGCTCATTATTTTATATATTTGGAAGTAGGAAAATTTTCAAACAAATGCACTGAACCAAAGGTTTTTAGAGATTACCAACAACTTCAAAGGATGAAAGGTATAAATTATTCCATTTCAAAAACTAAGGTGGATCCAAAAAGCTATGTGGTGATTGGTATGCCAGTTACTCATTCAAAAATAGTGAATATACATTTTGAATCTATTTCAATGAATTATTACACATAATATAGGTTTAGTCGAACTATTCAATCACCACCACAAATCATGGAAGTAAATATTTTGGTGAAAATTAAAAAATATGGAATTATTTAATCCCAAGTATATAACACCTTCCCTATCAAAACTTTTGAGCTGAATTTCCCAGAGAACCTTGTAACACTCCCTTCAGTGTAATTTGATGAAATTACTAGAATTTATTGGCTTTTCCTATATAAATCCTGCAAAAATAGTAAGAAGAAGTAAACTACTATCCCTATAACTAATCATCCTCTTATTCTATACAAGTGAGAGTTTGAGGATGAATCTTGTTTTGAACAAACTTCTCACGAATGAATATTATTTCCAAATGATAAAGTATATCCACCTCAAATTATTGAGTCAAAATAAAGGGTAAACCTTGAGGACATGCCCATCATGAGGGAATATGCCAATGTGTTTAGAAAAGACTTGACAGGTCTTCCACCTAGTTGAGAGATTGAATTTAAAATCAAGATTATACCAAAATCATTTCCATAATCCATGACTCTATATGGAATGGATGTTGTACAACATGAGGATATGACGAAACAACTTCAAGGGAATCAAGTTAAAGTGATCAAATGACCAAGAGATTCACCTTGGTGGTGAAACAGTCCTCTTCCCCAAGAATAAGTATGGGTCAATGTGTCTTTTCATTGAAAATCATGATATCAACAAGATTACAATAAATAATATGTATACTCTACATCAGATTGATGATTTGTTTGATTAGATACATATATCACAATACTTCTTAATCGTGTATGGTAAGTGAAGATACTTTTAAGTAAGAGTGAAGCAAGAGGATATCCCCAACACCACATTCCAAACATGGTACAAGAACTAAAAGTTAATATTAATTCAATTTAAACTCACAAATTCTCCAGAAATCATTTTGGACATGATTAATAGAGTGTTTAGTGATTACCTTGAAAATTTTTTAGTAGTCAGTATAGATGATATTATAATATACTAAAAAATAAAGGGAGATCATGAGGAGTATCTTGGAACTATTCAAAAGACATTACAAATGGATAATATTTATCAAAATCATAGAAAATGTGAGTTTTGTTTTAAGGAATTATCATTCTTAGGAAATATTATCAAAAGAAATTTGATATCTATAGACCCCTACAAAAGATAAGAAATTTAAGGATGGTCGAGGACAACATCTGTGATAGATATCCATTGTTTTCATGGATTATATAGGTAATATGGTCTATTTGTGAGAAATATATCATGATTTTTAAACCCGTCAACCAAGATAACTCATAAGGGTGTCATGTTTTCTTAGAATGATGAATGTGAAGAGAGCTTTAAAGAGTTGAGTAATATGCTTATAAATTCACTTGAACTCACAATACCGAGAAGTGGAGATATTTTTATAGTATTAAATGAAGCTTTAAAGAAGGGATTGTGATTTGTTTTAATTAAAATTGGAAAATTGATAGCTAAGGATCCAAGTTGATTGATAGTTCATGAACCAAACTACCAAACACATGATCTAGATTTTGCTACAGTGATATTCGTGATAAAGATCAGGAGGAATTATCTCTTTTGGGAGTATTATAAAATATATATAGATCATAATATCCTCAAGTATATATTCACAAAGAAAGAGATTATTTTGCATGAATGAAGATGTTTTGAGCTGAGCAAGGACTATAACTGTACAATCCACTATCATTTAAGGAATGAGAATAAAGTGGAAGATTCTCTATGTAGAACGGGTCAGTAATTTTATTATTGATGAGAATTGAGAAGGATATAATTTTTTTATATTTGTAAATTATGTTAATGGGAATCATAATGGAATGAATAATATCAATCCTTTCAAAAATTATTTCTCATCCATCCATTCTCGAGAAAATAAAGGATTATAAAATAGATGATGTGGGAATTTAGAAAAAAAGTAGAAGCTATAGGAATAGGGAAATCCTTGGAGTAGAATGTTAATAAATAAATAATAGATTTTTTTATAACCATGTGGAAAATAAAATTATATATTAAAGAAGGATCTGTTTGATGATTCTGATAGCTCTACCTTTTAAATACATCCAAAAATCATAAATATTTTTGGAAATATCTGAGAGAATTATTGGTGGGCCAACATGAAGAATGATATTATATAATATAACTCAAGATGTCTTATATTCAAAAAAATTAAAATAAAAAATGGTTGAATCAAAGGGGATGAAGAATATATTACCCATATATTCATGGAATGGGAAAACATCACCATTGAATTTTTCACTGGCCATCCTTATATCGGAAGGTGAAACAATGATCTATGGGTTGTGGCTGATCACCATTGAAAGTCTATTTACTTTATTTGAATTCAATAGGACATTTTACTCTATCCAATGGAAAGGATATACATTACTGATTGGGGGAGGATGTATATAGAACCACTGTTAATTTTATCTGATAGAGACCTAATATTTACCTCTATGTTCTAGGAGATTTTGTAACACACTCTAAATACCGAGTTGAACTTTATCATGACTTATCACCCACAAAATGATGACCAATCTGATTAGAGTATCCAAAAACCTAAGGATATGTTGAGAGAATAATAAATTTAATTCAAAGAAGGATGGGATTGAAATCATACAATAGTAAAGTTCTTATATAATAATAGTTTCCACTCAATCATCCAAATGGATCTCTATGATTCATTTTATTTGAATAGATAATAAAACCTACATGATGGGATGATGTTTGGGAATGAAAATAGCCAGGTCATAAAATTACTAATGAAATGGTGGAAAAGGTCCAGACCATTCAAAATCACGTCAAGGATACTCAGAGGGAAAAAAATTTCTATGCTAGATTTTGTTAATGAAACACAATGTTTGAGGTTTGAGAAAAGGTATTCCTCTGTATGTATCCATGGAATGAATTCATGAGACATGAGAATAAGGTAAATATTATTCCAAGATAAATTGTTCCCCTTGATATCCTTGATCATATCAAATTAGAGGTCGATTGTTTAGCACTCAAACCTGATCAATCATAGGTACATGATGTATTCCATGTATCGATATTGAGGAGTTTCATAATAGACACCTCACTTGTACCCAATTTAGAGGTGGGACCATTGGGGATTGATCTTCTCTATGAGGAGCAGTCGAAGAAGATCTTAGATTAAAGAAACAAAGTCCTACAGAATAATTCAGTGCACATTGTCAAAGTGTTATGGAGAAATAACAGGTTTTAAGCATTGAGATGAGAAATAGTGGAAGTGTGGAAATAAAATTGCCCTCATCGTTTTTATTATGGGAAATGAAAATTTTAAGGGTGAAATTTGTGAAGGGGGGTGATTGTAACAAAAGGTATTTTTTAAACAATGTTCCCATTGTGATTTAATTAATGGAATTAATATATATTATGGATATAAAAATCACATTAACCTTCTTGGTTTTATATTATCTTTTCTGATTTAAAAGACCATTAAGACTGATTAACATTGATAATATATCCATTGAACAATGATCATAGGATTAAAATAAATATAAGTTTTTAACAAATCCAATTGACCCACACAAAGTAAGTGATGACTGCAACTAGTAGGATCATACCATACAAAGCCCATTTATTGGATCTTTCAAGGGAGATAACATCACTGGTAATTCCCCTAGACTATGACCATGCTTATATCTAACAACTTAAGCATGAGTGAAACCATCTACAAGAGATGTTCAAGCTGATAGAGATCATGGCTGAAAATATTTTTGAAGAACCACCCCTTGAAACTCTCATCGATGCACACCTTACCCTTGGGTCATTTTTCAATTTAATAAATACATATGTATCAAGACCCTAATAATATGAATATGTGTATTTTATATAATAATGTATATATTTTAATATTATGTTTACTTTTAAATGTTTTTTTGTACAATAAATCATAAATTCTGTTTTTGGGTAACATTTAAACCATTTTAGGGAGTTTATTTTAACAAAATAATGGATTTATGAAATAAATATTATTATATTTAAATATTATTATTAATTACTATTTACTAATTATAATTTATCATATATATTTTTTATGTCAAATTTAATTTTTATATGGGGTTGGAAATTATTATTGTTATAAAACATACCATATATCAATAAATGACAATTATTATTCTTAAAAGAGAAAATTCACTTGTCAATAAAATTGTTTTCATATAAAAATTATTTCTTTTGGAATTATAACATAGAAATTATCCAATGGTTAATTTTTCAAAATTTTCCAAGACAATAGGATTTTGGGGTAAAAATTAAATACGGTATAAATATATGGTGTGTGTCATGATATGATAATGACCCAACATGATGTATTGAATTATATAAATGGTATTCAATACCAAATATATATTTCAGAATTAAAATAATATAATTTTTATGTTATTTCATTAGTTCTATAAAGGCATTATGAATTATCCAAAACCTTTCATATATTTTAGGTTTTTAAAACAATTTATTTAAGAACACGACTCACATCCACATAAAAAAGTAATATTTTGACATTTTTAGACCATAGACTTATAAAATAATGAAAACAATCCCCCTTTTTGTAATCCACGTGAATAAAAATTGAGAATTCTTTTGGTTTTGTTTATTTTATTATACAGAGTCCAGAACCTAATTTTGAGAAATGATAATGAATTTCACACCCATTTCCTACATAAACCCACCAAAGATCACATTTATCTTCAAAACATCCATTTAGCACGTCTTTAATCTTCCATAACATATTTATAGTCCTCTTAAGGTTACCCCAAGCTCTCTAGAAGCACCTCTTAAGCATCTGGAATCACCCTCTCAAGGTAATGGATCCTCTTATTCTCCTTTTATTAATGAATTTCCATTTTCCTATTCCTTATCTCAATTTCCTAATGTTAATATTTGTCCTTATATATCCCCCTTACTATCCATTTTATGTATAAATGATTATATACACATTTAAATCTCATAAAATCCTTCCATGAACATTTATACACCATATTATGTTTTCAAAAGTTCACCTCAATTTTTAATGCCAAAAAATTGTGTTGTGAATACACATACCCATTTCCTATCAATGGTGTTTGAATTTATACATTTGTTGTTATTTTATTGAGGAATTTAATGTATTTATTCCTAATTCCATGAATATGGTATAACATTTTATGATAAATAATTCAATGTTGTAAGATCTATGTGCCACACATAAGAATGAGGATGAAATGAATGTGCTGGGTGTGCCCAGAATTACAAAGCACACCAATGAATTGGGTAATTTTTTAGAATCTTGATATGTCATAAATGGAATTATTAAGTGAATAAAATCTATATGGGTAATTTTTCCATCATTATATATTGTAATTTATCCTTGACTTATGTTAATGTTGCAGTTTTATTAGTTATTTCCATTATGTTATCATTCTATATCATGCCTCACTTTTCATGTTAACGATTCTGACTCTTTTTATTCACCAATGATATTCCTATTTCCAAAAATGTGGTACTTTATTTATGTGATTCCATGTTTAATAACTTACTGGGCTTTATAGCTCACCCCTTTCTTATGTACATCCCTTGGTTATCCCATTCAGTTTTGAAAGCTGTGGAGTTTTTGAAGCATTTTAAGAAGTTTTCAATAATATTGATGTATATGATGTTCAATATGTTATGTGATATTCCTAATTACCAAATACTCTAGACTTATCAATATTATGGTTTTTATTATGAGAAATATTGTGTAAAAAATCAATAATTAATATGTAATTTATAGTAGGGTTGTCTTATGGTACTTATTGTAGTCACTCGACACACATCAGATTCTTCTAGAGACTATTCCATTTTATGATGAATCATTAATAAAGATTCCTATGGATAAAACCATGATGCATCTGATTTCACCATAGTAAATTTTCATGATTATGATATTAGGACACAACGTGGAGATGAAAATAAATCAATGAACTTCTATAGGTATCGTGAGTGACCAAAAGAACAATATATCTTTGGTGAAATAGTACAAACCCATTTGGAATTATAATCCATGACACACTGAAATCAGTTTAAGGGGCCTAATCTAAGAACTATAAGTGGTTTGGATGAATAATTCTATCTATATCCACCATGATAATCATCACACTTCCTCATCCCTTTAAGAGAACTAAAAAAATATATACTGGGGGAAAATGTTACTCCCCAGAACCCTAACATTCCATCAATGTCTAGCTTAACCATCAATTCTCTATCTAGTACAAAAGAATAAAAAGTGAGATTCATCAAGAAAAACTATAATAAAATGTCATATTTATGACCAATGTCAAACCTTTTAGCCTTTAAATTTTCATTAAATACAACCTGAAGATAAAAATAAACAATATCAAAAAAAACTATTTGCATACTGCATCATGGTCAAGTCACCCTAATGGAGGTTAAGAAACTCAATGTATTTTTCAAATACCATAAACATTGAAAAAAATTACCTATTATAATAACTCTAATGTCTTTATACTCTAACCCCTAATGTTTTGTTTCCATCATTATCTAATCCAAAAATCTCTTTCTAGGCACCTAAATCTTAAGGGTATCACATTTCTCCTTTATAGATTCTAGCATTTCCTAGAACTCAAAATGTAGGTCAATTTATTTCAACAAATCCTCAGCCTCTTAAGGATCATTAGAGACATGTAAATATAGTGTTTTTGATGAATAATGTAACACCCTAGGTAAATAAAGAATGTGATATTTTTATATTTATCCATATTTGTGTGTAAAATGTTAATATTAATTTAAATTGAACGCTATGCTTAATGGCGTACCCAATACGCAACCACGAGTTTCTTGGAAATCTTATGTTGCACTCAAATAAGAAAATAATATTATTTTAAATGGTTGTTAAAATATATCCATTGTAATGGTGGGAATGAACAGAACTAACTAAAAAATTATTATATATGTTTGTCACATATTTTTACTTTTATCCAATATGTGTTAGAAGTTTAAAATGCGAAGAAATCCAATTTTAAGCGTAAATATTCTAATTTTCTTTAAAAGGTCGATTAACCGCCTTTTGATGGAGAACCCATTTTAAATTTACTTGTTGGAAATTTTATATTCTATATTGGACCAAATATAATCTATCTTTAGAATCGGGACATCAAAATTTAGTTTGTGTATGTTTTTGTAATTTTTTTCTGATAAAGTTCATTTTTAATGAATATGTGAAAAATGTTGCATTTTAATTAAAAACCTATTTTTAATATAATTTATAAATATTATTATATCATATTTATGAATTGGTTTTAAATTTAAATTAGAATATATTTTTACCATTTAATCCAATTCTTGTCATTGGAATTAATTTCACATTGAAATTGGACTTAAATAGTGTCAATCTATTAATAGATATTGTTTCTTAAAAACACGTTATTTGTTTCGACAACGGGAATTAATTATTAAATTAATTAATGAAAATTATATGTATTTAATTTTATAAAATAGACATCATTTTTGAATTTGGAATATCAAATATATATTGGGGTGACGTTTTGGTATTATTCTGAAAAACATCAATTTTTTATGAATAGTGAAACCACTAAGTGGTAATGAAAAAACTAATTTTTCGTTTAAATGAAACTTTACCACTTATGTGATTTTAATTTAAAAAATCTGACATACATGGTTGTCATTAAGATGTAAAATGTGGTTCAATTGGATTAAAATGATTTTTTTGTGAATAGTTACTTTTATGTTTTATTAATCACGATTAAAGGTAATTAGTGTAATTTAAGGTAAAGATAATGTTATAATAATATTAAATGGCCTTGATACATGTCCAAACCTTACATTATGAGTCATGGAAGACCAATAAAATCCATGGGTCAACTTGAGGACCCCATGGAGCCACTTTTGTAGGAAAATGACATTGATAACTTTTTATTTAAAGTCAAAATAAAAATATCACAAACATGTATTGTTTTACTAAAAAAAATTTTACATGGGGTAATACAATTCATATTTTTTAAAATATATATTCATTAGAAATATAAAACGATTTACTACATCATGATATTTTTTTAATAATTTTTAGACATTAAATAAATTAAATTATTAATGACACCAGGATGATGCAGCGATTACCTCATTACTTAGCAATTTAAATAAAATGAAAAGATAATGTAAAATCTAATACCTACTCTTGTCAAAAACCTATTTTATGTGTGGATTTCAAACACTTATCACCTTATCCTCTAAATATATATAGTTGTGGGTCCTTTTATATCTGAAAATCATTTTATAATAATGTTACATTTCAAGAATTTCCAAGAGTGCCCCTCCCCTCCTCTTATAAAAGGCCCCACCTCTACCTCCTTACCCACACCTCTCAAACCTTTGGTTCAGCCAAGATCTCATCATTTTATCTCTCCAAATCACTCCATTTATCCTAGAAGCCTTCATTTATGCGTAATGCTCTTCAAGAAACCCTTTTGGTTCAAACCAAGTGGAGTTATCTCATTTAAAGATAAAGTCTTCCCAAATGTTCTTTTGTTTTATTTTGCTTCTCCAACCCCCTAAAATATTTTTATTCCTTTATTTTGTTACAAAAAACAGTATATTAAATATATTATGATGTTTTTATGAGAAATATTTGAGCTACACTTACACACACCACTGTCTAATGGTTAATGAACATACTGTTTCTGTGGATGGCGAATTACTGCCTCACGAAACGATGATTGTTCTATCTTCTCCGACCACCTCTCATGGTGGACATTATGATGACAATATATTTATTTATGATATATATTATACTTATTTCCTATCTATTATTCTTTATTTTACATTTAAAACATACCTTTATTCTTTTCATGTTGTGCAAATGCGATAATTTCATTTGGGGAAGTATGGACTACCTCCACCTCAAGTGATGTGACTCGTTCTTGCAATACATGGAATGTATAAAGAATTAAATTAATGAACATATGTGACCTATATAACATATATATTATACTGTAATTTTAATATATATATATATATATCTCTCTCATTTTGTTTTAATTTCATGAAATACGAAATAGAAATGAAAGTAGCGTTCATGCGTATGTACGACTAACCATCTCCATGAACGATGCATTTAATTTATTACCTTTAAATGTTTTGTAATATTATAAATGAAAGTATATACTGGATATATATAATATATATGATATCTAAATCATGAATATAATTCTGGATATAATGGATACTTTACCACCTGAACAACTTGTAATTATAACAAGTTTATTTTTGACTCAAGTACCAATGATCGACAAAACAAACGTTATTAACGTAAATAATTAAACAATGTTCATAACATGGTAATAAGTGATATAAAAGGAATAATGAACTTGAAAAAGGTTCTTAAGAAAGTAGAAATTAACTCTAGTTTATTATTCAGGAATATAAAAAAAACGAACAAGACAAGTCGGACTTAAGGTAAGGGATCCTACCTCTCTCGTTATTTTTAAGTACTCTATTTTATGTAATTTCTTTTAAGATCATTTTTATTATGTTTGGGGATGTTATTTTATGTTACTAATACTGAAATTTTAATTTTCATATTATGAGAGAACCTATTTGATCTCATAAATCCATTTTTGGAAGTTTTAAGTGGCGCCGTTAGGCTGCTGAGTTTTCATAAGGGAATTTTCATCCCACTTTTATTCGCTTGAGATTTATGCTACATTTTCCACCATTTCCATTTAGTGGTGTATGTACTGCCCATTATTCTACTATTTTGTAATATACTTTATTTTATGAGTATTTACATCAATGTTGTATAGTCCTTCTTTCATGGGGTGTACATTTCAAAAGTTACCCAAATCGGTAAGGGAACCTTTCACCCTCCTCTTTTAAAAAGACTTCTTTTGTAATGTCTTTTAATTTACATATTATTGTGTAGGGATATGTTATTATATATCATTATTGATGTAAAATTTATTTCCAAGTTATGAGATACCATTTTTGTCTCATCAACTCATTTTCTAAATTTCAATGTGACGCCGTTTGACAATCAAAATTTTACAAGGGAACTTCTTAACCCAATTTCGATTTCTTTGGGTTCAACTTGTAGTTATTGAATATGTCATCATATGAATATGTGTGAATGACCTCTAATTGTTTTAAACATAATATCCACTTATATTTGGTGTATTTATATTTTTCACACATAATCATGAGATTGATTTATCCTTAATTTAAGGATACCTTCTTTATAAAGGATTTCATCTCATTTTACATTTCTATTGAGACTTCATTATTGTTATGCACCAATTCACTATTATATGGTGTATATAATGTACTTTGGAATATTATATCATTAATCCCTTTATTCTCATGATATTATAAAGTTCTGATTAAATTTTATACCTAAATTATTTGTATTTAAGTGTCTCTCATTTTGGTAAAAACTCTTTAACTAAAATATCGTTTTAAATGTTTTAATGATTTATTATTATAAATATTTCTCATTAATATCCATGTTTTCAAAATTGTTTTAAGGAGTTATTTATATGGATTTTAATGGTTTAAAATGTTGAATGCTTCAAAGTGGTATGGGCCACTTTGATTCAAAAATCTCTCTATTAAATGTTTTAAATGGTTTTGAAAATGGTTTTGATAATGGATTTGTTATGTCAATATATTAAATTTATATATTGTGATTTAAATGTGGAAATGTTTTCTTTCCATTGTTTTAGTTTTATGTATTATGATTTTGTAATGGTACTTGAAAATTTGACGGGGGGTTACGTGATAAACCATATGACGGGTGTTGCCGTGAATACCAGGATGGGTGGTTTCATTATAACCTCCAATGCATTGGGTATGGAAGTCAGCCGTATGGCTATTCCATTTACAGAAATGTGTGGAAGTTGACCGTATGGTTATTCCATTTAAGTATGTTTATGTCCTAATACATTTATATGTTATCTGTTCTTTATATGGGTTTATGGTAATATTTTGGTTTCAAAAGGGTATGTAATGACCTTTTATTCAGTGAAGAGTATTTTCTACTTCATAAAGCTGAAAAGTATTACTTTGATAAAGTATTCATGGTTTAATTGATGTTTTGAAAAACTAACAGTTTTCCTTCTTTGTGTATCCTTTACTGGGCTTTTTATGCTCATCCCAACTTTTTGAAATGTTTTCCACAGGACTTAAAGATGAATAGGGTCAAAATGGGATCAAGTAAATACATGTTATCTAAAACATGGTACTAGACATGAATCTTCTATTTTAAGAGTTCATGTTTTGTAAATAAAGGGAAACTTTGTAGAAGTGTCTAATGTGTAATATATTGAGATGTAATAGTTATGATCTAATTCTCTAAAACTCTAATCTTGAATAGATCATCAATGTGAATTATTCATTTAATTAATTATTATGCAATTTTTAAAGGCCGAGTCCTTATAGATGGCATCATAGGTAGATTTAGATAACTTTAGAGGTTAGAGTGTTGTTTAAGCATAAGTGACAAGTTGTGTATAACCACAATGGGTAGTATATTAGATGGAGTCATTGTTTTTTTGAAAGTTAGAATGAGTTTGAGATATCTTGGATAACTATATCTTAGTGTTTATATTCCTCATTATTATATGATGATTTTACTGAAATGCCAACAATGACCTTTTGGGTTTTAGTAAATGAATGGATCTAGCAAGCACCAAAGTGACAATGGGTTTGAAAGAAATTGTGGTGGTTCTCTGATTAACAGACTGGAAGAAATAGGGGATTCAATGAGGAATCTCATGGTTATTCTAAACCATCTATCATGGAGTCATGATTAACCACTTGAACCTTGGTGAGTTCTCTAATGCATCATGTACGAGATAACCAACTCGATGTGGAAGTTCAGGTAATAATAATAATGGTAACCATTAGGGTTTATATGATCATTACTTTTGAGGTAATTATGGGTTACTATATGATGGAAGATGAAAGGCATGAGGTAAAATTGAAGTTAAATTGATTTATGGTTATTTTTTAAGATTTTATCTCTTTTTTGGGAATGTTATAAGAATTATGTAGTTTTGGAAAAAGGACAACACGTAGACTGTGTGGCAACCTATCGCGTCAGATGAAGCTGCTGGAATCGAACCCACAACCAAAGTGCGACTGGTATTTATCACCTACCACAAGACTATGTGAAGTACCTGGTTAGTTTGACTAATTATTTTTATTTAGATGATCTTATGAATCTAGAATAAGTTGATTTTGGGTTATCTATGGAAATTATTAACCTATCATGGAAGATATGTGATTAAATTAATTACTTTTTAGTATGATACTTTAAGAGTAACTGATATTATTTGGAGATAATTATTAAGGTTTATCTTGGAAGACTGTGTGATTAAATCCTTCAGAGATTTGGGTTTCAATCTTAGTTTGGTTTAATTTGAATAATTTTATGGACAAATTGTTTATCGAATGATCTTTGTTGAACTTTGGTTATTGTTAGACAAATTTTAGAGATTAAGAATAGATTTTTTTTATAAAGGATTATCCTTTTTGGGTATTATCTGATCTCGTACTAACAATTTTGGTTTTTGTTTTTGTATAAAGACATGGTAAATATATACTTCTCTTTTGTGTATTAGGTGATTCTATAGATGTTGATTATAGCGATATTAATGTGAACAAGTCATCCCAAATACTCATATTTTGGGGAAAAAAAGAGTTTGTGTATGAAATCTAGTAAGATATTAAAGTATAAATGACAAGAAAGTATGTTTCCTTGCGATTTAGTTAAGCTCATAAATAAATTCCTCAATGAAATGTAACTTAAAACTAAAATGTTGTCTGTTAACTTTTCCTAATGGGGAATCAAATACTGTTTAACCCATCATAAGTTTGTGAGTTTCTAGTGGTTAACTTTATCCTAACCATGTTTTCTATCACTCTCCCTCCGAACATGACCCTTTGTTTTTTCTTCCATATCCATGTTTTCCTACATGGAATCATAGTATGGGTTAACTCGAGTGACCTTTGTACTTATCTTTCTTTCTTTTAAAGTGACAGTTTTATCGAATCTTATTCTGATGTGGGACTTTCAATGAATCTTCCAAGCCCAATTTTAAAATTGTGAGGACGTAATTCCCAAAAGGGGGGAAGGATGTAACACCCTAGGTAAATAAGGAATATGATATTTTTATATTTATCCATATTTTTGAGTAAAATGTTAATATTAATTTAAAGGGAACGCAATGCTTGATTGCATACCCAATACGCAATAACAAGTTTCTTGGAAATCTTATGTTGCACTCTAATAATAAAATAATATTATTTTAAATAGTAGTCAACATCTAGACATTGTAATGGTGGGAATGAACAGAACTAACTAAAAAATTATTATATATGTTTTTCAAATATTTTGACTTTTATCCAATAAATGTTAGAGGCTTAAAATGCGAAGGAATCCAATATCAAGCGTAAATATTCTAATATTATTTAAAAGGTCGATTAACCACCTTTTGGGGGAAACCCCTTTTTAAATACACTTGTTGAAAATTTTATATGCTATATTGGACCAAATAAAATCCTTCTTTAGAATTGAGACATCAAAATTTACTTTGTGTATGTTTTTGTTATTTTTTTCGATAAAGTTCATTTTTAATGAATAAGGGGAAAATGTTGTATTTTAATTCAAAACCACTTTTTAATCTAATTTATTTATATTATTATATCATATCTTGAATTTGTTTTAAATTGAAAATAGAATATATTTTTACTATTTAATCCAATGGTGGTCATTGGAATTAATTTCACATTGAAATTGGACTTAAACTAGTGTGAATCTTTTAATAGATATTGTTTCTTAAAATCACGCTATTTGTTTTGACAGCGGGAATTAATTATTAAAAAAATTAATGAATATTATATGTTTTTAATTTTTAAAATAGACATCATTTTTGAATTTGTAATATCAAATATAGATTAGGGTTAATATTTGGTATTTTTCTGATAAACATCATTTTTTTGATGAATAGTGAAACCACTAAGTTGTAGTTAAAAACTGATTTTTCATTTAAATGAAACTTTACCAATTTTGTGATTTCAATTTCAAAAATCCGACATACATGGTTTTCATTAGGATGTAAAATGTGGTTCAATGGGATTAAAATAATTTTTTGGTGAATAGTAACTTTTAAGTTTTATTAATCACGATTAAAGGTAATTAGTGTAATTTAAGGTTAAGATAATGTTATAATGATATGAAATGACCTTGAAACATGTCCTACCCTTATTAGTTGAGTCATGTCTGACCAAGACAATCCATGGGTCAACATGGGACCCCATGGAGCCACTTTGGTAAGAAAATTATATTAATAAATTTTTATTTAAAGTTAAAATAAAAATGTCACAAAAATGTATTTCTTTACTAAACTTTTTTTTCATGGGGTTATACAAGTCATATTATTTACTATAAATATTCATTAGAAAGATAAAAATATTTACTACCTCATTATATTTTTTTATAATTTTTAGACATTAAATAAATTAAATTATTTATGACACCATGATGATGCAGCGATTACCTCATTATTTAAGGATGTAAATAAAATGAAAAGATAATGTAAAATCTAGGACCTGCACTTGTCAAAAACCTATTGGATGTGTGGATTTAGAACTCCTATAACCTTTTCCTCAAAATATATATAATTGTGGGACCATTTATATCCGAAAATCATTTTATAATAATGTTACTTTTCAATACTTTCCAAGAGTGCCCCTCCTCTCCTATTATAAAAGGCCCCCACCTCTACCTCCTTACCCACACCTCTCAACCCTTTGGATCAGCCAAGACCAGCTCATTGTATCTCACCACATATCTCCCTTCATGCTATAAGCCTTCACTTAGGCAGAAAGCTCTTCAAGAAACCCTTTTGGTTAAAACCAAGAGGAGTTACCCAATTTAAAGGTAAAGTCTTCCCTAATGTTCTTTTGTTTTTTTGCTTCTCCAACCCCCTAAACTATTTTTATTCCTTTATTTTGTAACAACAACAGTATCATAAATATACTAATATGTTTTTATGAGGAATATTCGATCTACACTTACACACACCTCCGTCTAATGGTTAAAGAACATACTGTTTCTGTGGATGGAAAATTACTGCCTCACAAAATGATGATTGTTCTATCTTCTCCTACCACCTCTCATGGTGGCCATTACGATGACACTATATTTATTTATGATATATATTATATTTATTTCCTCTCTATGATTCTGTATTTTAAATTTAAAACATACCTTTATGCTTTGCATGTTGTGAAAATGCGATAATTTCATTTGAAGAAGTGTGGACTACCGCCCCCTCAAGTGATGTGACTAGTTCTTGCAATACATGGAATGTATAAAGAATGAAATTAATGAAAATATGTGACCTATATAACATATATATTATATAGTAATTATAATATTTTTATATATATCTCATTTAGTTTTAATTCCATTAAATATGAAATTGAAATGAAAGTAGCGTTCATGCGTACGTATGGCTTACCGTCTCCATGAACGGTGCATTTCATTTCTTACCTTTAAATGTTATGTAATATTATAAATGAAAGTATATAATGGATATATATGATACATATGATATCTAAATCATGAATATAATTCTGGATATAATGGATA
This sequence comes from Viscum album, assembly GCA_963277665.1. NCBI lineage: Eukaryota > Viridiplantae > Streptophyta > Magnoliopsida > Santalales > Viscaceae > Viscum > Viscum album. Next base: position 1,373,536,734 of record OY728152.1, on the reverse strand, counting down.
TTTTTCCACCTGAACAACTTCTAATTATAACAAGTTTATTTTTGACTCAAGTACCAATGATCGACAAAACGACCGTTATTAACTTAAATAATTACATAATGTTCATAACATGGTAATAAGTGATATAAAAGGAATAATGAAATTGAAAAATGTTCTTAAGAATGTATAAATTAACTCTAGTTTATTATTCAGGAATATAAAGAAACTAACAAGACAAGTCAGACTTAAGGTAAGGGATCATACCTCTCTCGTTCTTTTTAAGTACTCTCTTTTATGTCATTTGTTTTAAGTTAATATTTCTTATGTTTGGGGATGTTATTTTATATTACTCATAATTTAATTTTTATTTTCATATTATTAGAGACCATATTTGATATCATAAATCCATTTTTGGATGTTTTATGTGGCGTCGTTAGGCTTCTGAGTTTTCATAAGAGATTTTTCATCTCACTTTTATTCCCGTGAGATTTATGCTACATTTTCCACCATTTCCTCTGAGTGGTGTATGTACTGCCCATTATTCTAGTATTTGTGTAATATACTTTCTTTTATGAGTATTTACATCAATGTTGTATAGTCCTTGTTTTATGGGGTGTACATTTCAAAAGTTACCCAAATCAGTAAGGGAACATTTCACCCTCCTCTTTTTAGAATACTTCTTTTGTTATGTCTTTTAATTTATATCTTATTATGTAGGGATATGTTCTTCTATATCATTATTTATTTAAAATTTATTTCCAAGTTATGAGATACCCTTTTTGTCTCATCAAATCATTTTCTCAATTTTAATGTGATGCCGTTAAGCTGTCGAAATTTTACAGGGGAACTTCTGAACCCAATTTCGATTTCTTTGGGTTCAACATGTAGTTATTGAATATGTCATCTTATGAGTATGTGTGAATGAAATATGATTGTTTTAAACTTAATATTCAATTATATTCGGTGTATTTATATTTTTCACACATAATTATGAGATTTATTTATCCTTAATTAAAGGATACCTTCTTTATAATGGATTTCATCTCATTTTACATTTGTATTGAGACATCATTGTTGTTATGCACCAATTCAGTCTTATATGGTGTATATACTATCCTTTGGAATATTATATCATGAATCCCTTTATTCTCATGATATTATAAAGTTCTGATTAAATGTTATTACTCAATTATTTGTATTCAAGTGTCTCTCATTTTGATAAAAACTCTTTAACTAAAATATCATTTTAAATGTTTTAATGATTTATTATTATAAATATTTCTCTTTATTATCCATGCATTCAAAATTGTTTGAAGGAATTATTTATATGGATATTAATTGTTTAAAATGTTGAATGCTTCAAAGTGGTATGTGACACTTTGATTCAAAAATATCTTTATTAAATGTTTTAAATGGTTTTGAAAATGGTTTTGATAATGGATTTGTTATCTCAATATATTTAAGTGATATATTGTTAATGAAATGTGGAAATGTTTTCTTTCCATTGTATTTGTTTTATGTATTATGATTTTTTAACGGTACTTGGACATTTGATGGGTGGTTATGTGATAAACCATATGACGAGTGGTGTCGTGAATACCAGGACAGGTGGTTACGTTATAACCTCCAATGCATTGGGTATGGAATTCATCCGTATGGCTATTCCATTTAGTGAAATGTGTGAAAGTTGACCGTATGGTTATTCCATTTAAGTATGTTTATGTCCCAAGTTACCTTTATATGTTATCTGTTCTTTATATGGGTTTTATGGTAATATTTTGGTTACAAAAGGGTAAGTAATGATCTTTTATCAGTGAAGAGTATTTTCTACTTCATAAAGGTGAAAAGTATTACTTTGATAAAGTATTCATGTTTTACTTGTTATTTTAAAAAACTAATAGTTTTCCTTCTTTTTGTATCCTTTACTGGGCTTTTTATGCTCATCCCAAGTTTTTGAAATTTTTTCCACGGGACTTAAAGATGAATAGGGTTAAGATTGGGATCAAGGAAAGACATGCTATCTAAAACATGGAACTAGACATGAATCTTTTCTTTTAAGAGTTCATGTTTTGTAAAAAAAAGGGGAAACTTTGTAGAAGTGTCTAATGATTAATCTTTTGAGATGTAATAGTTATGATCTAATTCTCTAAAAATCTAATCCTTAATAGATCATCAATATGAATTATTCATTTAGTTCATGATTATGTAATGTTTAAAGGCTGGGTCCTTATAAATAAAAAATCCAGAATGATAACTAGATTATTCCCCTTGTGGTTCTGTTACTAGATTATGAATGAGAGTAGGTGACAGTAAATGCCCCAAATCTTAGACAACACGTATCAAAATCCCAACAAGAATCATGTCAGCTAAGGTATTTTCCTACTTTGTTTCACCAGAATAATCCTCATATAGCCTATTAATTTTTGTTTAAGTGCATAATTATACAAAATATAAATAGAAAACATTGACAATGACACAAATGATACAAAAATATACCACATAAACAAGAGAATAGGAATATCAATTTCATAAAGAATAATTCAAAACTAATATTTCATTATAATCATATTATAATAAGGGAAATGTATACACATAATATCATAAAATTCCTCCAAGAAACCTTTATAAAACATCTATGGTGGCTTAAGGTTTATTATGAAGAGTGCTAGTCAAGAACTCACTCACAACTACCTCCTAAGTCCCATTAATCATACATTCAATCTTCTTGGACAAACCAACATCATAGTTAAATAAATTAAAGGCACTTAACCTAACCTCCACTGATACCATATTTTTTTTGGAACTATCCTAGATAACCTGGTACCTAGAAACCTAAGATAACCATGAAATGTCTTGAAGGGATTTTGTTATTTCTATGGGTTGGTGACTAACACCTTGAATTATACAAGAATAAGAAGAGAATGATTTTTTGGAAAAACATAAAAAGATAAAATATTCATGTTAGTATTTGTAAGAACCCGGTTCTTTATTTTTGAGGTATGGGTTTATTGTTTTCTCTTTTGCATAATTGTTTTTGAGAAAATAAGGAAAATGTGGAAAAATCATAAATTTTGGTACTACACGCCGTGTACTTTTCCACATGCTGTGTACTTTGGCCTTGTGGGATGAGTACATAGGGTGTGTAGACATGTTGGCAACGAAGGGTGTAAAAACTGACTACACGCTGTGTAGTGGGTATTTACACGCCATGTAGTCCGTCATCAGGTGAATAGTAATGCGGTGGAAGTAGCCGCCAGCTGAGTGGCAGTACACGTTGTGTACTCAGGTTTCACACACCGTGTACTCATGTAGATAGATGAACAGTGCCACACTGGTGAGAAGCTGCCGTATGAACAGTTAAAAAATGAAAAGTACACGCCATGTACTTGAGAAGTACACGTCGTGTAGTTTGTTTTTTTCGCTTAAAAGGGGAAGTAGCCAACCCTGTTCAGATGATTGTCTTAGAACTGGATGAAGGAGTGGAGAGGGAGGGCCAGACCTTCGAGGAGCTCCAGATCGAGTACCGAGAATCCATTTTCTGCACTGTCGATCTCCCTAGAACCGCACGGGTGAGTTCTTCCTCCTCTTGGCGTAGTTCATACCAATTATTCCTCTAAGGGAAGTTATTTGAGTTTGAACGGGGATTTATTTAACCTCAAATCTACTCTGTTCTTGGACGATTCGAGGATCATCATTCACATATACCATTCAGGGGCGTTTAAGGTAGGTGTCTTGGTGTTTATCTTCCAACTTCTGTGTGTTTTGTATACCGTTGTGCCACGAACCCATGTTGGGGTGTTGTGTGACTGAGGCCTTGTATGTTTTTAAAACCTATAATTGTAAACATAATTAAATGTGATAATAAACTGTTGTTTTGGATCACTGCTTGGATCTAGGGCTACCTCATGGGTGCATTCCTCTATTTAGAAATTTGGATAAGATACCCGAGGGTATACCTTTATAATAATGTTTATTGAACTTCATTGAGAGGAGTTTTATGTGAATTTCTTGTTTACATGTTGGGCATGGCCCGGTTACTTGCTTATCCTGAGGGAAGTGTTTCCTTTAGCCTGAGGGAATTGGTTATTTTAGCCTGAGGGAAACATCTTCCATGCCTGTGGGAAATAGATTATGTGCCTGAGGGTGACACATTGTATGCGTGAGGGAAATATCTATTATGCCTATGGGAACTTACCTACGGGTTATGATTCTGATTACCTGAGGGCAAGGGTTTGCGTGTCTAATGAAACTGACTATTACATAGAAAATTCACTGCGGTGGTTTCCTTTTATTGAATGATTAAATGAATAATAAAATGGTAATATTACTGGTAATGTTAGTTACTTTTGGGTACTGCATAGTTTATTTCATTTTTCTACTACACACTATTGTTTAATGTTTATGCATAGTTGAGCACAGGACTTTGGTGGGTGCATATGGGGATTTATTTCTCACACCCTATTTGGGTCGTGTCTTCGGCCCAAATAGATTACATTTCTACAGGTGTGGATAAGGGAAAGGGTCCTTATACAGGTACTTTATTACTACTGAGGAGTATAAGAGCATGGGACCGGGCTTAGGCTCAGGATGCAACTGGTTGTTTTGTTTTGATTTACTCTGTATTGTACTGTACTATATTATTGTGTAACATGTTCTGGTTATTTTCATAGAACATGAGACATGTTGCATCATTATCTATATAACTGTTGGTTATCTTTTATTGTAGTAGTTTATTTTAAATGTGTATGGTTTATTTCTTCCACTGTTTTTGTATGATTTTTATTTTATTCCGCTGCTCTACACTTTGAAAAGTGAGGGCATAGTTTCCCCACTATCAGTCTTGGCATTTGGGGAATTGCGCTTGAGGTCATTTGACTAACCAGGTTCGGGGCACTCATTGAGCGGAACCCGGATCTAGTACATTACAAAGTTATATTAGTGGAGTTTTTTTTCTTTGAATTACTGTTTGGAGCCTTAGTTAGGGATAGGATGGAAACGGTAGTTGGTAATAAGCTGTGTCCGGGCATATCTAACTCGTGTATAGGGAAAAGCTAGTCTACCTTATGGTTTTTCAATTCTTATGATTTTTCTAATTTTACAGTTGATTTGATTTCACCATTGGGTTACTCACTTGTGATTGTACTGTTATATTTTATCCATGCAATCAATTTAGTTGCAACCCGATGAGATGAGGTTATTACATCTCAGGAATCATTTAGGCATAGACTAGAAATCACATTACATGCATAGTTCCATGCCATGTAGGCACATTGGAAATATTCATGTAGTGGTGATAGTTGTTGTTCTAGAAAAAGAATACTGTTGTGATACCTACATTGATAAAATACATGCTATGTGATAGGGTATTTTTGTGTAATCTTGTGGATAGAATGGATGAAAAACATCGGTTTTTGGTGAGTATGATCCCTCATTGACCTAAATTTGGACGATAATTTACTGTTTATCTTTTTATAACACAGATAAGATTCCAAACATTGATTCGCAGGGAGTAAGGGCCCTCACGGATCGGAATTTGACACTTATGTATTGTTTTTCAGTATTTTCTAGGTTTCAAAATTGTATCTAAGCCTTTCTGTCTGGAAAACCCATGATACACACCGTGTAGTTCCTCGGACACACGCCGTGTGTTCTTCTGTTTGGGAAAAAAAGAAAATTTTTTGAGTACACGTTGTGTGCCCTCAGTACACGTCTTGTAGTCTATTCCCATGTCATAGACTGTGTGGGCAGGGACACAGGGAAGGGAAATTCTTGGGGAGAACATGCCATGAACCAGATGTACATGCCGTGTAGTGTTGACCCAATGTCCGCCCATGTAACTAACAACACAGACAGAGGAGACCTTAATACATACACGCCATGTCCACTATAGAACATGCCATGTAGTCTGATCTGGGGACCCGGCCGTGTAATTAACAACACGGGTCGGGGTCATCCTTTATTGTATATGTCATGTGTATATAGATCATGTCGTGTAGTGTGAGCCATGTATCTGGTCATGTAACGAACAACACAGGTCGGCAGAGCTCTTCTAGTACACTCCGTGTACCTGTAAGACACGCCGTGTAGTCTTGTTTGAGGACAGACCATGCGGACATAGCCATGTGGCTGGGATACGTGGTGGTGTACACGCCGTGTGCAGGTGTAACACGGTGTGTAGTATCAAGCCGAGTAGTCGGCCGTGTCACAAACGGCACGGGCAGTTGGAAAATTTACACACTACATGCCATGTAGATTATATACATGCTGTGTAGTTTTGTTCAATGGGAGCTGTGTGGCTAAGCCATGTAGAAGGACCCGGGAAGGGGAAGAGAAGCTAGGTACACATTGTGTAGTCAGTATAGATGACATGAAGTCTTGTTTTGAAAATCATGAATTCCTTCTTCCTCCTGTTCTCTTTTTGGTCCCTTTGTTTTCTGCCTTTGATAATCTGGATCTAAGGTGTGCGTTTGACCTTGTAGAGTCATGCCACCGAGACAACCACGCGTTGTTCTCCAGGAGAGGGGAAACAATTATACTCTAGAGATGGTGGGCCATGGGCTACCAGTGGATCCTCCAGCAGATCCAGATGTGGCACCAGCCGTTATACCGGACACATTCACGGAGGCACAGTTCTATGGAGGCTTTATGCGGTTCATGCAGTTTTTTCAGGGAGCACCACTGGCTACCACATCTATGGCTGAGCTGACTCGTATCTTCCAGCAGTAGCATCCTCCTTTGTTTTCCGGGGATGGTGGACCACAGGCTGTGGAGTATTGGCTGGGGTCTATGCAGTCTATCATGGAGCATATTGAGATGCCTCCAGGGTGGAGGGTCAAGCTCATGACTTATATGTTGCATGATTCCACCAAGAGGTGGTGGGATGTTACCACCCAGTCAGAGCATCACAGTGACATGACATGGGAAGACTTTGTGACAGATTTCTATGATTTCTTCTTCCTAGAGATGTTGAGAGCAGATAGAGCTTTAGAGTTCAGGAATCTATAGCAGGGTGCTATGTCGGTGATGGATTATTTTGCTCGTTTCACCAAGTTTCAGCATTTTTCACCCATTCTGGTGGGTGATGAGATGTTGAGAGCCAGACGTTTTGAGGATGGTCTTTGATATGTCATCCGATAACTATTGACTATTTTCATGTTTCCTTCAGTACATGCTATTGTGAACCAGGGTTTGATTATAGAGAGGAACCCATAAGAGGCTAGTGGTGTAGGCCAGGGCAGTTCGACACCAGTTTCTTATACTATTTCTACTGGGAAGAGGAAGCGACAGATGAGTTTCTCTCATTGTGTCAGTACAAGCCAGGTAGTTTCTTTAGGTGGCCAGGTCATGTGCTACCAGTGTGGTAAGGAGGGGCACAAGAGACCTTAGTTTCTATGAGACCCAGTGGAGTGCCTAGATTGTGGCATGATGGGTCATCTGTAATGCTTTTGTGGGGTGTTTCCCCTAGTGTCTAGTGAGAGGGGTTCTGTGCAGACTCCACATGTGGGAGTAAGACCAACAGCTTTTTACCAGTCAGGAAAATAGAATACTTCAGGGCGTGTAGGAAAAGATGGTGGTCGTGGCCATGGTAGCCAGAGACCAGGATCTTAGAGGCAAAATGATGGGACACCTTAGGGTAGCCAGACTGTGACGCATGGCTTTGACACTGGGCAGGAATATGTAGTGCAACAGACCCAACATGAGCAGGATCCCAAACCTTATACTGTCAAAGGTACTATTCTAGAAGCTTCTGTCTTATCTTCATTACTTTTTGATATGGTTGTTATGCATAGTTTCATATATATTCCAGTTGTGGATATCCTTGGGCTCTGTGTTTCTTCTTCTTCTGATGTTATGACTCTAGACACTCCATTGGGAATGAGAAAGGCATCTATGTGTTAGTGCAAGGAGTTCCCCCTTGAGGTTGGTGGGTGTCACTTTATTTGGGACCTCTTTGTCTTAGAGATGATGAGCTACGATGTCATTCTTGGGATGGACTGGTTGGTTCCAATTTGTGCCTTTGTAGACTACTATCGTCCCAAGGTGAGTTTCACATCACAAGAGGGCGGAGAGTTTCTATACAAGGGAGAATGAGATGTTCAGGCGAGTCGAGCAGGACTAGAGCATCATCGGCAAGGTGGAGTCGCATCCTAGATTGAGAGTTTATATCTAGATGATTAGGGGACTTATCAGACGGATTTCCCTCCAATGGTTGACCGTTTTGGGATGTCTTCTCGAAGGACATTTCAGTTCTACATCCAGAGCATGAGGTGGATTTCTCTACTGAGATTTTATGAGGAGCAGCACTGGTGTCCATTCCTCCTTATAGGATGGCTACACCAGAGTTGTAGGAGATCAAGAGGTAGTTAGAGGAGTTACAATCAAAGGGTTTCATCCGACCCAGTACTTATCCTTGGGGTTGGCCGATCCTTTTTGCGAAAAAGGCAGACGGTACCCTTAGTCACTCGATGGATTATTGGAATTTGAACCAGTTGACGGTCAAGAACTGATATCCCTTACCAAGGATTGATGATATTTTTGATCAACTTCATGGAGAACGAGTGTTCTTAAAGATTGACATGAGATCCAGATATCATCAGCAACTTGTAAAACCATCGAATATACCTCTTATAGCTTTTCAGAGCAGATATGGTCTGTACGAGTACTTGGTTATGCCGTTTGGACTCATGAACGCACCAATAGTTTTCATGGCTCTGATGAATCATGTGTTCAATCCTTATCTAGATTCCTTTTTGGTAGTATTCGTGGAGGAAATCTTGGTGTACTCTCACACTCGACATGACCATGCCACCCAAATTGAGATCATACTGAGTAAATGGAGAGAGCTTCAGCTATATGCTAAGCTCTCAAAGTGACACTTTTGGATGGACCAGATTCACTTCATGGGTCATATCATCTCAGAGGCATGAGTTGTAGTAGACCCAGATAAGGTGAGAGCAGTAGTTTCCTAGGATTAGACCAAATCATGTTTGAGATATAGAGTTTCTTGGGGATGGATGGTTTCTACAGATGCTTAATACATTACTTCTCCTACATAGTAGCGCCTTTTATGAGTTTGACTGAGAAGGGTGTGAAGTTCTTCTGGTCGAAAGTTTGTGAGATAGCCTTTCAGGACTTGAAAGGAAGGTTTAGATCAGCACCAGTCCTGATACTCCCAATGTAGGGAAAGAGCTATACTGTTTACTGTGATGTATTAGGTATTGGACTGGGAGAAGTGTTGATGCAGGGCGATCCAGTTCATGCGTACGAGTCTCAGTAGTTGAGTCCACATGAGAGGAATTGCCCGACGCATGATCTTGAGTTGTCTACATTTGTTCATATGTTGCATTGTTGGAGACATTATCTCTTGGGAGAGTAATTTGTGGTTTTCACAGACCAAAAAAGTCTCATGTATATCTTTACTCGGCATTACTTGAATCTGAGACAGAGAAGGGGGGTTGAATAACTTCAGTCCTTCGACTTTGAGCTTGCTTATAAACCTGGTAAAGGTAGTGGAGTAGCTGATGCACTGATCATGAATACTCAGATACATGCAGTGCAGGAGGCCAGTGATGAGTGGAAGCTTATTCCTTTGTTCTCTAAGATACATCTGGATGTGCATGATAGTCAGGGGCAGACCTATCTTTTTTCTTTAGCTGTGACTTCTACCCTCCTGGATAGAGTGAGGATGAGACAACTATCTAATTCATAAGGCATGGTTCTACGAGAGTCAGTGGCAAGTGAGGACCCTCCTCCTAGTTGGACAATAGGCGATGATAAAATTATGTGTTTTCATGGATGAGTGTGGGTTCCAAGAGATATACGCAAGTAGTTGATGCTGGAGTTTCACGCTTCAGCTTGGGCAGTTCATCCCGGAGTTACCAAGATGTACTGTGACTTGAGATGTTAGTAATGGTGGCAAGGTATGAAGAGGGAGATAGCTGGTTTTGTTACTAGATGTTCCATCTATCAGTAGGTGAAGGTGGAGCATCAGAGGCCAGTCGTACTATTACTGTAGTTACCCATTCCGGGGTGGAAATGGGATGATGTCATGACGGATTTCGTGACCGGGTTTCTCAGGTCACCTCAATGCAATGATTCCATGTGGGTTGTTGTGGATAGACTCACAAAGATAGCTCAATTATTTCCAATCAAGGAGACCTTTGGTTTTGACGAGCTCATGAATTTTTATATCCAAGAGATTATATGTATTTATAGGGTCCCTTATTCTATCGTTTCAGATAGGGAGGCCCAGTTTACGTCTCTTTTCTGGAAAAGTTTTTAGAGGGCACTGGGTAGACAGGTGATTCTTAGAACAGCTTACCACCCTCAGACTGATGGCCAGTCAGAGCGTACGATACAGTTGCATGAGGACATGCTGCGAGCATGAATCCTAGACTTCAGGGGCTCTTAGGAGTAGCACATATCCCATGTCGAGTTTTCCAAAAATATTTTTTTCAGGAAACTATCGAGATTGAAGCTTATGGGGTTTTATATTTTAGGCTATGCCGATCACATTTGTGCTGGTTAGAGGCAGGTGAGGCAGCTGTACTGGGACCATGTCTCGTACTAGAGAGTTCTGAGCAGGTCTAGTTGATTTAGAAGCGGATGGATACCACACAGTCTCATCAGAAATCTTATGCTGATCTCTGTAGATGACCCGTGGAGTTCGTGGTCAGGGATTATGTTTTTTTGGTGTTTTGACGAGTTTGGGACATAGATGGATCAGGAGACAGGGTAAAATTTTACCAAGGTATGTGGGGCTGTTTGAGATTCTGGAGAGAGTCAGGCTGGTTGCCTATCGGTTGTAGTTACCATAGAGGTACCGAGCGATGCACGACGTCTTCCATATATCTTAGTTGCGCCACAATCATTCAGACTTGTATCACGTCTTTCAGCCCAAGGATGATGATCTTGAGGTATATGAGACCTTTGAGAAGAATCAGATTCATATCGTGGATAATAGCATGAAGGTTCTTTGAGGCCGATCAGTTCCCCTCGTACGGGTGCTATGCAGCATGACCGAGTGTAGGACGAAACATAGGAGCCGGAGACCGATGTACGTGCTCTATGACCAGATCTGTTCTGAGCTATATCTTCGCTACCCTTGGAAGGGAAATTCAGGGACAAATTTATTTAAGGGGGGAAGTTTGTATGAACTCGGTTCTTATTTTTGTGGTACGGGTTTCTTCATTTATCTTTTCCTTAAGTGTTTTTGAGAAAATAAGGAATATGGGGAAAAATCCTAAATTTTGGGACTATAAACCGTGTACTTTTCCACACACTGTGTACTTTGGCCATGTGGGATGATTACACATGGTGTGTTTCCATGTTGGGGACGAAGGGTGTAAAAACCGACTACACACCGTGTAGTGGGTATTTACACACCTTGTAGTCAGTCGGAAGTTGAATAGTAATGTGGTGGAAGCAGCCACCAGTTGAACGGCAGTACACACCATGTACTCAGGTTTCACATGCCGTGAACTCATGTCGACAGATGAACAGTTCCACACTGGCGAGAAGCCTCCGTAGGAACAGTTGAAAAATGAAAAGTACACTCCTTGTACTTGAGAAGTACACGCCGTGTAGTTTATTTTTTTCGCTTAAAATGGGCAATAGCCAACCCTATTCATAGGATTGGCTTAAAACTTGAGGAAGGAGTTGGGAGAGAGGGCTGAACCTTTGAGGAGCTTAAGATTGAGTACCGGGAATCCGTTTTCTGCACCGTCGATATCCCTGGAACCGCATGGGTGAGTTATTCCTCCTCCTGGAATAGTTATTACCAATTCTTCCAATAAGGGATGTTATTTTAGTTTGAACGAGGATTTATTTCACCTCATATCTAAATCATACTTGGAATATTCGAGGATCTTTGTTCGTGTATACCGTTCAGGGGTGTTTAAGGTAGGTGGCTTGGTGTTTAGTTTCCAACTGTTGTGCGTTTTTTGTACCGTTGTGCCATGAACCCATGTTGGGGTGTCGTCTTTCTATGTCCTTGGCTATTTTGAATACCTAGAATTGTAAAGCTAATTAAATGTGATAATAAACTGTTGTTTGGGAACACTACATGGATCCAGGAAGACCTCAGGGATGCGTTCCTCTGTTTAGCTATTTGGCCATGATACCCAAGGGTATGCCTTTATTATAATGTTTATTGAACTGCCTTGAGAGGAATTTTATGTGAATTTCTTGTTTTCATGTTTGGCATGGCCCGGTTACTTTCTCAGCCTGCGGGTAGTGTTTCCTTTAGCATGAGGGCAATGGTTATTTTAGCCTGAGGGAAACTTCTTCCATGCCTCCGGGCAATAGACTCTGTGCCTGAGGGTAACACTTTGTACACCTGAGGGAAATATCTGTTATGCATGTGGGCACTTACCTGCAGGTTACGATTCTAATTACCCGAGGGTAAGGGTTTGCATGACTGAGGACATTGACTATTACATTGAAAATTCACTACGGTGGTTTCCTTTTATTGAATGATTAAATCAATAATAAAATGGAACTATAACTATTAAAATTAGATACTTTTGAGTACTTATTAGTTTTTTTCATTTTATTACTGCACATTGTTGTTTCATGTTAACACATAGTTGAGCATGGGCCTTTGGTGGGTGCCTACTGGGATTTATTTCTCACACCTTGTTTGGGTCATGTCTTCAGCCCAAACAAATTACATTTCTATAGGTGTAGATAAGGGAAAGAGTCCCTATATAGGTACCTAATATCTACTAAAGAGTAGGGGAGCATGGGACCGGGATTAGGCTCGCGATGATACTGGATGTTTTTCTTGTTTTTTTGTACTCTGTATTGTACTGTACTATATTGTTGTGTAACATGTTCTGGCTGTTTTCATAGAACTTAAGACATGTTGCATCATTATCAATATAACTTTTGGTTGTCTTTTACTGTAGTTTTTTTATTTTAAATGTGTATGGTTTATTTCTTCCACTTTTGTTTTATTCTTTTTATTTTATTCCGCTGCGCAACACTTTGACAAATGAGGGCATAGTTTCCCCACTATCAAACTTGGGCCCTCACTACTAGTCGAAAACCTCTGGTGTTTGGGGAAATGCGCTTGAGGTCATGTGAGTAACCGGGTTCGGGGTACCCGTTGAGTGGCACCCGGATTCGGGATGTTAAAGTATGATAGACACTACAAAGGAAGAATGTACTAAGATCAAATACTAAAAACTGTTCCTAAATAGAAAATCATTATATGACACAAAACTACCAATGTTAAAACACAAAGATCCCATAAAACTGGTTCATCACTTTTCCACCAGTCACCTCAATCACTATGGGTCCCCATGGTTAACAACATTAACCACCTCCAAGTGGCGCTTTAACTTTTCTCATACCTGTAATAATAAAATCTAAAAAAACCCCTAATGTAAAGGAAGGGTGTGATATAATAATCTAAGTATGTCATCCCCAATTATTCCATAATCAATTCCATAACAATAAAACAAAATATTCTTTTAAATTATAATAAAATAAATAAAGGCATGGAATTTACATATTTTCAAAAACAAATGCATTAAATTCAAAAATATTTAAGGTACATCAAAATATTCCAAAATTACTATTTTATATAAAACATTAATATAATTTTTTTTTCATGAATAATGTAGTTATATAAATCAATGAAATGTAATCACAAACTAATGTGTATCATAGAACCATATATAAATTACCATAGTATTTTAGTTTCAATGAATCAGATCCTCAAACCACACATATGTGATATTGACTCAATGTGTGCAAATTTTCCATGACTTAACCTCTCTGGAATCAACTACCCATCTAGGAAAAACATACCATAGTATGTTTATGTCAGTTTTTTCATCATCAATCTTGTACTAGGGGGTCAAATCCAAGTGTTTTTGTCTTAATTACCACTAAATACCTAAAATTCATGTTCTTAAAATCAATTCATAAATCATAAATATAAAAAAACCATTTCAAATCATTTAATCTTTCAAATTTCAATTGATTAGTTTCATTTTCAACATATGTTTTCATTTCAAAAATTAATCAGAGGATTTCATCAAATTCGTCCCTTTTTAAATAATTTTTCATTTAAAGAAAATTTTCTCGTACTAATAAATTCACTTCAACAAAAGAATTCCATTACGAGACCTCATTTTTAAAATCATTCCTTATGTTTTGACCATCAAAAACTAGGTTTTATTTAAAAAATCAATCCATTAAAATAATTCATCAAATAAAATTTAATTCAAATAATTTAAATTAGTTTTAAATATACATTAAATAAATAAAGAAAAAATGCATTGATTGTGTGGAAGAAACATTATGAAACCACTAAACTTTAATCATGGGATCAATGATCAGTAAAATACTTGATACTAGAATAACAACATAGATATGTAGGGGTGGAAGATCATGGAACAACCCCTAAAATTAGGATTCAGAATCATAGAGGTTAAATCCATATATATGATGATGATCTATATATCTCTATGAAAGAGAGGATAAAATATTGTATTACACATAATAGGATATTTACTCATCAGATTGAGATCCAACAAAATCACCATCACTTTAATTGAAAAAGAGAAATGGTTGGAGGGTCTAAACCACTTCTCGGGAGATATATAAAGATTCAAAAGATTATATTATGTTAATGAGGATGGAATTTTGAAATTACAAACAATCCTAGAAATTTATGTCTATAAAAACATATACCCACACCAACCCCCCATGTCCATGATAAAGAAATGATGAAAATATCCATACTATGGTGCAACTTCTTGAGACCACACCACAACCTCTGCAAATGGTCATGGTGCAAAAAGGATGAAAAAACCATACTATTGTGCTCCTTCCTCAGAACACGTTTCATCTACCCTTGGTGAATCGGCCTCTTGAAAACCCACTGCATACCTTTCTTAAATCTGATTTACCTAGCGTAAGGATACATTGAATTCTTAACACTATGCTGCATCTTTTCCTGATTTGGATGATACATTGAAATGAACCAACCATGGTTACATAGTATAGCCAGACCTCCATGACACAATTATGCAAGAATTGACATTATCTTTGAAAAACATCTTGTAGGTATCATGGGTGTAGCTAATAAACCATTTAACATCCCTATTAAAGCTCATGATCACATATGCAACAACCTTATGGTCAAATATATTTCTCTTATTAAACATGTTGCATCCCATACACCATTGAGCATCTCCAATAAAATATTTATACCAGGACCCCAATAACTAAAAAAAATACATCCAGGAACTTTAGGATACCCCCAAAATATTTTCAATCCATGAAATTACTGAAATTCACCTGAAACAAAAAGGTAATCACATCAAGAGTCAAGTGGTACCTGAAATAAGGTACCGAGATGTTATATTGGGAATACATCGAACTACATGATTTGGTGTTCCATATTGGGCTATGGGAGGATTACGATTAACATGATAATAAGGGATATATCCTTTCCCAATCTCAAGGAATTTTCCAGTGATGTTTGGGATCCCTATGAATTCATATCCATGTGAAACGGATGCTAACGTGGAATGTTTCATGGTATAGAATTATTTCTAGTCTAATGCACCATAGTAAATTGATACCACATAATTTTAAAAACAAACCTTATAAATAGAAATAATTTCAACTAAATATCTAATTATATCAATATATATTTGTACCAATTAATCAGTTATTATCCATACCCTTTAAAAAACAAAAACAAATATCAAAACACATCTAGATAGGAATCATTGAAATAGATTCATACTAATAACTATTTAGGATATCACCAAATTCTTATAATATGAATATAATTAATCAAAATTTTTAATGATAAATTTAATAAAATGAAAAATAAAATCTTATGTCTTGAAAAAACAATTATACACACCATATTATTTAAAAAATTATGAAAATGAAACCCATATAAGTATTATAGACTCTAAAAAATACCATAATTTCTTTGTACCATTATATTCCACTATGAATATGGTGAAGAAGACATTTTATGGGTTTCCTTTCAAGTTCAAATGATCATTCTACCGCCAACTACTGAAAAAACTACTAATTTGTGTTTTCATAGCTTTTGTATTATACAGACCTAAATATATTCCCATCATATCTGAATATAAATCATAAAAACCCTAGGAACATTATGGAATGTCATATGTGGGAACAAGTTCCAAGGGTATCAATATATGAAATGTGAATGATTTTACCCTAGTAATATTTATATATTGTGAAACCATGGTTATAAGTTTCCAAGGATACTTTATTGATGAAAAAAGGTTTCATGAGTTTTGAAGGGATAAAAATTATGAAGTTAATAGCAATAGATAATCACACAGACACACAGACACACACACACATATATTTTAAAAAAATAAAGTCTTGATGTTTAATTCAAGTTAACTCAAGGTCATATATGAATTCATTAATTGAAAATAATTTAATAAAATATGTTCTTTATCCCAATAACGGGGGGGGGGGGTGAATCAGTGTATGTCACTATATTTCATTCAAAATTCACAAAACATATTATTTCACTATTAATAGTAATAATCTCAACCTCACACTCAATTTCAAGCATGAATACACAAAAATACAAGGACACAATTGTTTTACGCGGTTCAAATAAACTATGATCACTTAAGTATCTCATATCAATAATGTTTTTTGTTTCTAAAACATGATGTTCACTAATTTTACAATATATATTGGACACATTGATCCTTCACGTTTACAACCCTCATTATGTTATAAATATAAATCCTCTTAAAAGTATTAGTAAATCACTTCTCCAAGAGTATTCTCTTTTCCTCCATGAACCATAAAATAGTGTTACACCTTACTAGTGTATAACATTGATTCTACTTTTGATTATAGAAGAACAACCTGATATTTATAGTATGATTTTCCCTTAGAATATATTATTCCATCCGATTATTTCCTAGACATGTCGAGGAACTATCATTTTCTATTTTTATTATAACTTCTCTATGAAATATCTTCCCCTATATATTTTTATTCACTCCCATTATGTAATATATTCAATTTTATTCATAAAATATATTATATATATTTCGAAAATATTTTTATACTTATTTTTATAAAAATATATCAAATACTATTTTATTTAAGAAAATTTTTAAATTGGATATGTTAGATTCATGTTTTTCATGCTAGAAAAATCAATCCACCAAATCTGAAAATTATTCTTCATGATGCAATAACCTAGTTCAGGAAACAAAATTCAGTTAAATAAAATATCCATTAAATTTTATCAATATATCAATTTAAATTCCCCTGTAATTATGAAATATAATTTTTAATTAAAAATAACTCTTGATCCAATTGTGGTGTGATACTTCACTTTATAACAAATGGATTGACAAAGAAGATTCACCAAAATCTATATAGATATTATTATGGAAATAGATATCTATTCGTAGAAGGATCTATATATGGATATATTATTCAAAGTATTTCCATTTTATTTCATTTTGTGAGAAAATTTCCCCAATTTAGAAATTTATATTATATTATAAACTCTTGAGGATTATTTATAAGTTACCATTTAAGCGTGATCATTATCCACAAAATTATAATTACACTTCCATATTGCCTCACCTACAAAATGAAACTTAGGAAATTCAACTTCACAAGGAAAAATGTTTTAACAAAACATTTTATTATCTTATGAAGTCCTTGAGAACCCATTTAAAATAAACTAAATAAACTTATTGACATTACTTAGGGTGTGAATTGAGGTGTCACCTATCGAATCCCATTCTTTAGTGAACACTCATATAGATACTTCCAAAACCCCTTAGTTTATATTATTTTTTATAGGTCTACTTGGAAGATTTAACAATAGTGTTTTCAAGAAAAATGACACAAAAAATTACATTAGTGGATTTTTTTTCAAAATATTATTTCACTATGGGATTCTTTAAAACCAGATAAATCCTTCACATATTGATTAACTAAAACTTCTTTTAAAAAACCAAGGCAAACTGGAGATTAATATAAATTAAATTTGAACCACTTTTCTTTATATAGTTCATCAATTATTCAATATTCACTAACTCTAATATCACTTGATTGAAGAATGGCATGAGAAATAAGATATAATTGAAAATATCTTCATGAAAACAATTACATAAGTTTTATTCCCTTTACAATGTCCATTGAAATCACCCCTTGATGAAACATTCAAGGAATCTTCCCCTTTCACAAAAATGTACACCAAATTTCTACAACTTTTTCAATAAGAAAGAACACTCCCAGATCACTGCACTTCATGTCAAAACATATATGGTTTGTTCTTCTCTAGAAGTAAAATGTTAACTCTTATCCTCAATTTTTAATTAACCCAAATAAAACACCACTAAAATATCATTATATAGAATTAAAAATTAAAAAATTAATTATATGATATAATATATAATTTCCTATAAATTTAAATTACCATAGAGGAGTTGAGTTCCCTTATCGAACTCACACAGATAGAGTGAGTTGGTTAGACTCCAAGATCTGACCAATTCCTTCGAAAATCTATCATGGGCAGTCCCTTGATCATAATGTTCATAATATAATCATTGGTTGATAGAAACTCTAAATTTAGCAGTCCATGGTCAAATTTCTCCATGATAAAGTGATACTTGATCTCAATGTGTTTTCTCCTTGAATGATGGAAATGAGTTTTCTAATATTGATAGAACTAATGTTTTCACACAATATAACAACTGGATATTAACAATCAAATGTGGAATCATCATGCTGTTGTTGAATATGTAATTTACATTATTGAGTGGATGTGATGTATTCATCTTCTAATATGCTCGTGGAAATGAAATTGTGGTTATTATTCAACCAATAAATACAAGAGCTATGAAGATAAAAAACATCGCATTTAGTAAAATTCCAATCATCCCCTGAGTAACTTGTAATCCAAGTAAAATAGACAACTCTCGAATCATAGAAATCTCAAATTCTAACCTCATTTTTTTGGGAGTTTTAATTATTATTTGTCTTATCCTCAAGAAACTATGTCATCAAAATATATGAAAAAAAATATTATATGATCATAGTACTAATTGTTGTAGACATTATGGTTTAATTTACCCAACTGAATACCATGTTTTTTAGACATTAATCATGCATTGAATAGTAAGCCCTCTAAGATCACTACAACCCTTATAGATCCTTCTTATACTAAAACACATGGAACAAATCACTATCCATAAGAAAACCATGTCATATATTAATTTATAGACCATATTCACGAAAAGAATTAGGAAATAATTATTTAACATCCCTGGGGTAGACCCTTAATTTTATTTTCACTAATAAAGAAAAGAAGATATATATGGTTTCCAACTATGCTATGGGGGAAAATTTCATATCAATATTAATTCCTTAAGCTTGGGAATACCAATTCCACACTATCTCTAATTTTTTCTAAGTGAATTTTACATCATCATTAATTTGTTTAAGAAAAATCACATGTTTATTATAACATTTTTGTTATATGGCCAAGGAATAATATCCCATATACCATTATAAACACAATTTTCAATTTCCTCTTGGAGTTCATTTACCCAATTTTCATATTTTGTAACCTCCTAAAAAAAGGTAGGATCTAGTTGTGATAAATGGAGGTTTTTATAATTTAATTATCATTTTTATTCCCATGAGATTTGGCTGATCCCTAACGGTGTTTTTATTAGTTATTTTATCCTTTATTATTTCACCTTTCATATCTATTAAGTTTGAGGTATTTTCGCCTATTTCTAGGAATGTAAACATAATATACTATAAGAGGGGGTGAATTGTAGATTATAATAATTAAATAAAATTTTATTTACCCAAGAAATATAAGAAGGAAAATCAAATAAACATGTGTTATGTAATACTGTATAATTTCAAAGTAAGAAACTAGAAAATACAATATATTATAAACATAATACCCAATACACAATGAAAATATAAGAAAATTTGTATAAATAAAGGATATAAAAAACATACAAGACCACCACTAAGTGAAATTATTGATTTTAACCAATGAGATAGTGAAATCATTATATTATAACTTAGGTATATCAAATTAAGAAATGATTTAAAGTTCTCTTTCCAAACCATTGAATCCCTTTATCAGCCTAATTATAAAAAAACTATCTCCATATACCTTGGATCCCTCAATAAAGCTAATCAAGCAAACCTGTATGTCCCAATCACTTGGAAACCTAATTATAAATTATTTGGTAAATAAAATTTATATCAAAAAAATATAGAACATTTACAATTACATCCTCACAATAATATTATCTATGAAAAGATATCTAAAAAGTAAAAATAAAACCACTTGAAGTAATGAGACATTGAAAAAAAATTATACTATTAGAATCATATCATATTTAAGTTAGTTTCTTATTTACCTCAATGTTTTAGTCTTATTTATAATCTTTTTTTGTGAAAAGTCACAATGGTCAAATTCCACTCTTCTCAGGATCAGTTGTAATGGAATTGAAAAAAACATCTAAATCATTCAAAGGGATTAATACAAAAATACATTTTATAATGGTCATCACCATCAACACCACTATCATGATTTCGATATTGTTTCATCTAGTAGGATTAGTAAATATACATTCAGTAAAATTAACACAACTCTAATGGTAAAATAGAATGACTCTATCTTTTAATTTAATGTAGACTGAGTTTCTTAAATAGAATTTTCTTCACCTCATAAAACCGAGAACTCCATAACATGAAGACATATTTTAAACACATTTAATTAGAAATAAATTAGGATTGGAAATATACATTATAAGAGTGAGTTAGGATATTTTAATGTAAGAGTAGAAAGAAATCATTTCAATCAATAAAATCACCATTTTGGATAATCACAATACACACGATATAGATAAAATTAAAAATAATACTTTAATAATTACTCTCTTTGATATACAATTCACTCTAGTACACTACATTTCTCTTCCATTGTGTTTTTTAAAATGAAATTTAAAAGAATGAAATTCCTATAGAATGGTATTTTGAAATGTAAATAATATTATAAAATTACTGTGGGAGATATTAATGGATATATATATATATATATATATAAATTTATCAAAAATTCATTAATAATCCATAGAGGAATATAAAATTAGTAATGTAACTAGAGTAATTTTAACATTATAATGATAATAAATTTCAAAAATTATTCATTTTTACTATGTTTTTAACAATATACTTTTTATATTTGAATAGTTTTTTATAATCACATTATTCTAATTTATAAAATAAAACATTGTAATAATTTCCTATTAAAACTATATATTTTTCTTCTATTGAGTATGATCCAATCCTTTTTGAATAATATATGATTCCAAATCATCAATGGTACTAATGAATTATCCCAGTTTATAATATATACTACCTATATGTTTAGAGAAATAATTTTTAGACATTTTTTGTCCAGTAAATTTCTCATCCAAACACATTACATCTTCGTCAGTCTAATTAATCAACTGGAAAATATTTTTTATATTTTTTAAATCATCTTTTTATTTTCATTTAATGTTATTTTACTCTACCTATGTTTAAATAAATTACTAAGCATTTTTTTGAAGATATTATGATCCTTGAAAATCATTAACTTTTACTAGAATGTTTTTTCACCTTGAATAAATATCATTTTTGATACCAAGGATAACTTAATGTCTTTTGATGAAATACTTGAATTAA
Organism: Viscum album; assembly: GCA_963277665.1. Lineage (NCBI taxonomy): Eukaryota > Viridiplantae > Streptophyta > Magnoliopsida > Santalales > Viscaceae > Viscum > Viscum album. Next base: position 1,373,515,005 of record OY728152.1, on the reverse strand, counting down.
GTAATATTTATTTTATTCATTTTTATCTTGTGTTTATAGTGGAATTAGAGGAATCATCAAAAATCATATTTAGAATGGATTATCTAACTAGGGTGGGGGTGAGGTGAAGTTTTATCTTATTCAAACATTGATTGAGAAATTTCATAAATCTCTATATCATTTTTAGAATGTATTTAATTTGTTATTTTCAATGTGGATGATTATTTTTCTCTATCTATGAATTCTCCTTCCAATGAGATAAATTGTTCTTCAGCTTTTTTATATTATGATTTTAAATATATAAGTGTATGCACTAAAAAATATTTTGTAGAAGAATACCATGGTTTTTATAATTTCATTGATGTTTTTGAAACTCTTAAAAATTATTTTAAAATTTTTTCTATTTTCAAAACCTGTAGGATTCAATTTTTGAGTAGATTTATTTTTTAGCATCCTTTGAAACATGCTTTGATTTTTTTAAAAAATCATCATCATAGTTTCCAATTCCTTTAAAAATAACTAAGAATCTTTTTTATATTTTTCCGAAACCTTCTATGTGTTTTTTATTTCCATGATTAAATATTAATATTCCTTGGAATTCATATCATTACCATGATCAATATTTATCTTATAATGTTATTTTATCTTTTTAATGCCTTTTTTCATTAGAACCTTAAATTAATTAGTGTGAAGACCAAAATTTTATCACCATACTTCTCAATACTATAAAACATGACTTTAGAAAGTCCATCTTTATCATCTCTAGAATAAGCGTAGATATGGGAAGCCCTTTATCAACCATAAAAAAGTGTAGGTAAATGGATCCTTTTATCAGCGCTTTTTTATCTCTAATAAAAGGTCCCTTTATCATCACTTTATTTTTTCACTCATAAAATATTCCCTTTATCAAAACTTTTTTAATGGTGAGAAAGGTCAAGAATAAAATGAAAAATTAAATAAACAAAATAGAATGATTAAATTAAGAAAAATATAAAAAATTTTATTTATTAAATAATTATTGAGAAAAATGAATACATTTCATATTCATAAATATATATATATATATATAAATTATAAATATTAATTAATATTTTATATGAAATATAGATATTGAAAATTAATATGTATAATATATATTAAATGTTCACTAAAAACATATTACTATCTTATTCATTTTTAATGTTGTCTGATTTTTTAATTTTATCGATATCAAATGTTTTGGTTTTCATCTATTTCATATATATATATATATGTGTTATTATATTTTTATACAAAGAAATACATCCAAATATATTTAGGTAATATATAACAACACACACACACCTAATATTTATATAATTTATTAAAATTTTATTATATTTTAGAAATTTAATTATAACATGATACATTTATTATATATTTTGTTTTTAGTCAGTCCATTTTTTTAATACTACAAATAGGGTATTTTTTTAATGTTTTTTATTTTTTATTTGATTTTTGAATTTGATCATTTTATATTATATATATATATATATTTACTATGTTTTAGTATTTTAAATATGTAATAATCCACTTTAATATATATATATGTACATATTTTTTAATAACATATATTTTCTTAATAAAACCTATCATTTTTTCAATATTTTTAATATATACTCATTTTGAATTATTCGATTTCACTAATTTCTAAAATTCATGTATTTAATTTTGTATATCCATTAATAATGTTAAAAATATATATTTAAAAAATATATCTACATAAATATATCTATAAATGTATATTTTATTTATTTATAATAATTATAATTAAATTATAATTATTTTTTAAATTTATTTTTATATAATTATAATTAAATAATTATATATATTTGAATTATTATAAAATTATAATAAATATATTTAAATAATTATAATTATAAAAAATTTAACAGAACTTTTTTAGAATTGATATAGATCAATCTTTATCAGTGAAAAAAAATTATTTTTAAAATTTAAATTTATTAGTGCTAAAATATTTGCGCTAATAAATATGTCTATGATCAACGATTTTTTTGGTGCTGATATATATTCATTTTATGAGAGCTTTTAAATTTATCTATGATAAAAGGTATCTTTATAATTTTTTTTTCTGAAAGCACTAATAAAAGTGCCCCCGGTCTATTTAGGAAAACCAGAACCATGACTCGTTCACTCATGATTCACAAGCTCTTGTGAAACTCCTCTGATGATGGCGTGACTTCTCTACATTTCCACATATTAATCAAGGACATAATTCAATTTTTGTTATTTTTTACTCTTCCTCTATCATTGTTTGATTTTTTGGATTCTGTGTTTTGTTTTTTGTGATGTTCTTAAACACGAAGAACTATACATCTCTTCCCATTGGTACTGAAATACAACGATTGTGGTTTTATTTCATCATTTTTCTCCATAGAAGATGGTTTTAAAAAAAGGACTATTTCATATTGTATGTTTAGTCAACATATGTGTATGGTCCTGTATAGATAAATAAAATAGATTTTAGATCTACCCTCTCTACATATCCTACCCTCCCAAACTTTCTCCTCTCCCTCATTTATTATTATTAATATCCTTTAATATTTATTTGAGTGTCCAGCCATTTTTTCCTAGAGAAACACATATATGGTTTACTTTCCTCTCAAAATTAACAAGGAGACAACTCTTCCCCCTGGGGTTTCTCTTCATTCGAAAAGTATTGGGTTCCAATATCTCTGTAGTTTCTCAAATATAATTCATCGTATATACTATATTATAGATTATAATGGATTAATTATGATAGTATTTATGGATTAGGGGATACTCTATTTTAGCCCTCATTTATGGGTGATGAACATATATGGACCAAGGTATGTGTAAAAATCATTATAACATGTTTTTTGGATTTTGGTTATTCATGTAAATTATTAAACCATGTAATGGGTTATTTGGATTTAGGATTTTGATGAATAATTTTTTATTGAATTAAAAAACATACTGAGTAAATTATTCACATTCAAAAAAATATTTTAGTGATTCATGTTGTGGGAGTTTTCTTTATTAGAATTAATTTAGGATATTTATTAAACTTTAACAATGGGTTACAAAGAGTGATGGTGAATTTCATTGGTGAGAAAAATATGCTCAAACATTTTTTTAAAAATTTTATAGATTGGTTACAGTTGATAAATAATTGGGAGAATACAAAATAAGATAAATATTTTATTTCCCAAAAGTAATTGAGTTATCCATGATTGGATAGTTGATCAGTAAAACTATGAGATGTGATTTATTAATTGATTTACTAATACAAATTCAGAGATAATTAATTAATAGGATAACAAAATAATTTGAAAAATAATTTGTCATGGTTACTAATCTTAGAGAAAAACAATTGATTAAAACATACTTTTGATGGTTTGGATTGTTATATCCCATAAGTCAATTATTTGTTACCCATGAAAAAATTTAAACAAACCGAGTTATTGTATTTGTTGAAATCCTTGAATAATATATGAAAATTTAAACATAAATATACTTTAATCAGAGGCTATAACATACGACCAATGTTGATTTTATTGTGGAATTAAATATATGATATTGTTTGAATTAATTTGGATACATATCAAAAAAAATTTCTCATCAACAATAAATCATATGGATCATCATAGATGGTGTGAAACATTTATTTAAGAACTTCATGAAAAATTACTCTAACATGATGAAATTATCAATTTCCACAATATGCTGGTAAATGATCAAGAAAGTATTTATTAAATATAGAGTCTCTATAAAAGGATAAAGTCCCCCTACATTAATTAACCCTTTTTTAATTCCATATCCAAACCTATCTTCTTCTTTGATAACTGGTTATCACTTTGTAAAGGTGCTAGTACTCCTTTAGTGATTGAGGGTCCTTGAGAATATTTCTTTGATTAAAGGATAATGTAATCTCTTCAAAGGATAGAATACATTTTTACACATCAGTTTTATAAATCAAACATATTACATTGAAGTATACATATGCATTCCATTGATACTATATTACAAGTATTCCAATGTTTTTTTCATTGTTTCAATTCATATTTATCCTTGAGATTAATAAGACATTATTTATGTTTTTTATCCCTCTAATGATCATATGATGATACCCTAAAACTCATAAGTGGCATCAAAGACTTTTTATTTAGGGAACAATGTATTAAGAGATTCAATAAATTTGAATGGAAACAAATTAAATGTTTGACTACTCATTTAATATAAAATAGTAATGTTACAATATAATTTATCTATTTTAGAAAAAAAAAATTATATATTGAAATATTGATTTAGTTTCCATTATTCCTAGTAGAATTAATTTATTTTAGAATATTTCCTTGTGATAATTTTCATAATGGTCGCTAGAAAGGACCTTAAGGGCTTCTATACTCTTCTGATGAAGTTACATCATAGGGAAGCTAAGGGGAAAATAATGTCCCATGTACCACTTAGTTATGCACACATTATAAAGTAGGAAACATTTAGTGATTTTAGTAATCATTAATATGATAAATCATTTTATGTGCTTTGGGGTCGATAATATATTATTTGTAATTATTTATTATATCCAAATTGATTCATAATTGTTAATTTATGAAACAAAAAAATAGTTATGAATATAAATACCATGCATAAAAACCAATGTACACCCATCGTAAAGGATTTATGGGTTACACTTCATTAGAGAAGAAATTGTTATGAATTTAAAATCAATAATTAATGATGAATTATGTTATATGAAACAGTATATGTTCATGTATTTTTTTCAGACTGCTGAATCAAAATCTGAAGCCACTTCCATCACACATTATGTGATGTGGAATGAGGCTCGTGTAAATAAGGATGGTATATTATTTGGGGAAATCAAAAAATCAGTCTTTGAAACATGTGTGATTATGAAATAATTATAAATTGTTTTGATTTATAACTATATTACCTAAAAGTAAATATGTTCATATTTTTATATCGTTTTGACACAAGAATCAGCAAAAATCATGCCAGAAGAAGAGAAACTTTTAGTAGATTTGAAGCGGCCTGAAAAATATTGTATCATTAGAAGATTAGGTTTTGGAGTCACTCCTCATACATATTTCGAGAAGATAAAACCACATGAAGATATATATAATATGTTAAGATAAATGTAGGCACAAATATAGTTACTGTAAGATATGATTTTGTGGTTTGGTTTTGAAGACCAATGTATATGAAATGATCAAAGAGAACCAGCGGTGAAGAAAAGATCTGCACAGAAACCAAATGATCCCACTAGATTTGAGGCCACTCATACCCCCAACCGTATAACATACCCAAGGTAATAATTTTTTTCATTACTCATTCTTGTAAATGTGAATCAAAATAATTCTGATAACCTTTTATTACAAAAATTATTCCTGGTACAATTGTATGTAATTTTTATTTTTCAACAACCACATACTTCCATGTTGCAATGGGTACAATGTGTAAATTATTAAGATACTAGCTACACAGTCCACCCATTCAAAAAAATCACATAATAGTTGTGATTGAGGTACATATTAGTAGATTTCTGAGATTCTTAATCCACTTGAGGGTCTATATATTATAGTGGTTGAAGATGCTATTAGATATTTCATAGCATGGAAGTATAATCTTATAAAGATAAAATGGATGCATATAAAAAATACATGTAAAAATGTAATATATGATGATAAATGGTATGATATATGGTATGGTATTACATATGGATAATGTGGTAGGGAAATGAAAGTTCAAATCAACAAAATCTAGTCAATCGACCAAGAAAACAAAATGACATTCAGAGAGTAACTACTCCCAACCAGTTCGAGTGAAACATTTATTATCATTACATCATTATTCATAAACCACATTTTAAGATGAAACTGTATAATACATTGAATATGAATAAAAAATATATGGAGATTACATGATATAAAAAATTAGTCTCATGACACTAAATGAGATTCTCAAGCATGAATGTCTAGGCATCTCAGTTGTGAATACATTTATAAAGTACATTTTCATAATACACATGATCTTATAGTAAGCTAAATATATTTATCAATGTTAATAACAATTATTATTTTGTATAATAGTTTATATTAAAACTATATAAATGGAAGATCACAAGAAGTAAGATTTGGATTTATTAATTAGTATATCATTTCTACACTAAAAATGACTTTCAATAAAGAAGAAATAGATAAGAGAACAGAAGAGTTACACAAAGAGTTTAATATAAAAGCATGATATGATGGACTCTTTCTGATACCAATATTTCAAGGGTAAAACACTATGATATAATCACATAAAATATATTTTTAATTTTTTCATTACGTAATTTTTTTTTGTTTTATAGAAAGAACTGGATGCTTTCAACATAGACTCCTCAAATATTTATTTTTTGGATTCAACGCATATATTTCCAACCAACCGACTACACATGATGTGAATTGTGAATATGAAATAAAATATAATAAAAATTTTATAAATAAAAATTCAATTATATGATCATAATATGTTTAAATTGAATTTCCTTATGATATGGATGTCCATCAATACATGCTAGATCATGGGAGAAATTTGGTTTCTGAAAAGATAAATACCGTGGATTAATACAAATGGAAACAAATTAAGGTATATATAGAAAGACTTAACTATAAAAAATTTCAAAAACATTACTTATTTTGGTCAATGTTTCTGTAGTGTACAAAAAAAGATAATGCATTCAATTGTGGATATTATGTTTTCATGTTTATGATAGAAATTATAAAGAATGAAATGAATAACATCCCTTAATAGTTAATTTTTGAAGGTGATTAAAATTTTGTTTAATATATATCATAATAATTTATTTTTCAATATTTTCTCAGTACTATCAAGATCTATTATATCTAAGTTGTGAAATAGAAGAAATAAATTTGTTTAGAGATGAGTGGATATCATAATTTTTGTAAAAATGTATGCTGACAACAAATTTAAGTGACTACCTACTATGTTTGTGACTGGGTATGAGTTTTGAATTTTGAAATATATTTGGGGTGTGAAGGATTAGTGTCAAAATGAAAATATATTATTTTTTTATCTCATTATCAAGGAGATGAATAATGGAGGAAATCAATTTGTTTAGACGTGATGACCTATAGATAATAAAAGTTATTGTCAAATTTTGGAGGAGAAGTTGGAGGTAGAGGTGAAGGCAGAGGCATATGTGGAGGCGAAGGAGAAGGCATCGTCGGAGTTGAAGATTGGTGTTTAGGAGGAGTAATAAGTGAAGTGTAACACCCCAAGATTCCACAGTATGCTTATCTTTGAATAATAAAATAGCGTGTGTTGTATGCACCTTCGAGTTCTAACATACCACAACCAATCAAATAATCCATTATGAATAGTAATACCCACTTTTTGAAATTTAATAAATATTATCTTTCAAAATGGACTTAATTTTTGGATTCAGAATATCAAAATTAGCATATAGTGAATTTTTGGTATTTTTCTGAAAATATAAAATATTTGAAGAATAGTGAAAAACACAGAGTTATATTTTAAAACCGAATAATTATTTCGAAAACTATTTATTTTATTTAAATTTATTTGAGGTCAAAATAGAAACATAATACCTATATAAGTTCAATGTAATTAATTGGATCTAGTTTATAATAATTTTATATATATACAATTTTATTGAACTTTTCACTGTCTCAACATCGTGGTGTAACTGTTATTCATTAAATTATTATTTCTATGGGTATAATAATGATGTGTAATTCATGTAAATAATATATATAACATGATAAGGATTCTATATATATGATATATAATCCAATTATATATTATTTTAATATCAAAAAAGGATATTGTCGCACGTACGCACGTACAGATTACCGTCTCCACGAACGCAATGAGATTCATTCCCCATCGTATCCATTCAAGACTAATTTTCATTTGATGATTAAAAATAATTTTTAAAGACTTGATATAATTCTGCATATTAATAAGATGCATCCCATCCATAACAAATATGACTCACATAATAAAGAATATAAAGGAAAACGAATCCATTAACACTTGAAATGACGATAATACTAAGATATTATTAACAAAGAAATCTTAAAAGAAAATATATGATATCATATTAATGTATATGATTCTTGTATAATTTAATAACAATTATTTCACCATTATACAGGAGGTTAACCTACCCTTGACGAAGTAAAAGTACAAGGTAATGGTTAATTTCACAATCTCTTCATTATCCGAGGTTGTTTATATGTAATTATCTACTAAGACCTCATTATCATCCACATCCATGTTTCTTAAAAATGTATTTCAAAAAATTGTTAATATTTTAGAGACTATGAGTTAATGTCATTTATACCCTTGTTTGACTTTTTATAAGATGTTTATAAAGTAATCTTTCTATTGTTTTCCAAACAAGTTCTTTTTTAACCTTTTAATCAAAATCAAGCTAAGAATGTCTTTTTTAACTTATACGGCAAGTGCGGCTATTTTCCACAATTATCAAATCGTCAAAGATTCCCTTAAAAGCTTATAAGAAAATTTTCAAAGTAAATGTTTTATATTATAATTATGTGACTTTTTTCAAAAAAGAGATATTTATCTCAAATAGTTTTGATTTCATCTATTACACCATCCTTTGATGGATTTTATGCTTATTTGAAGTTGAGTTATTATGATAAAAAACATTCATATTGTATTGAAGGTTTTGTGATAATTTTGACTGGGGATGTGTTATTTTTATACCATTCACGGTTTATGGGAACGTATTGACATTTCATATGCTAGTTTTAATACGAATGTTTATGTTATGTTTAAACCTGTTCATATGAGGAATGTATTGGACTTAGTAAGTGAAGGGTAGAGCCCACTATATCTCCTCAATGCATCAATAGGTCTCATGAGGCAAACTAGTTTCCTGGCACAAGTCCTTTAAAAAATCTTGTTTATAGTCTTGGTACAAGGCCTTGACTATGTGGTTATGAAAGTCTGGCATTACACATTTCATCATTATGAAAGTGGTTATTGATATTTCATGTGATTATTCGAGTAGTATAATATCCATGTTAATAAGTAAATGAAATTATTTCATTTTATTTTTTCCATTTTATGCTGAATTTAAAGTTTAAAAGGCTTTTGTTTTAGTTATACATTGCCTTAAATGTTTATGTTTATTTATGAAAGTTTCTGCTATATTGTTATCTTTTCTGAGCATCTGAGATCACCCCTTTCTATGTTTTATTTTTCCCAATATGCGAAGAAGTAATTTATGACTGACCTACAGGGATAGTCTGAGGGGATATGATTGTGGTCTATTGAAACATGTTATTGTAGTTTTTCATTTTATGATGTTATTTAAACCTTATGAATGTATCTAGTGTTTCCAAGGCTACTAAACTAATCGGTCTTTCGAGACATGATCTTTTGTGATCATGAGAATGTTATGTAATAATGCACCAACTCTCAGTAACTGGGGTTTGGGAATTATAGATGGTATTAGATGAAGTTTAGTACAATCTTTGGAAGCTAGATTTAGAAAACTACGATTAGAGAACATAGCCCTAAGATAGGCTTTGAGGGTTAGTATAGAAGAACTTCATAGAATTTTTGTACTTTAGAGATTTTCTGAGTTTTCCAAGAGAAACATCCCTGTCTGTATACGAGCAGGTAGAGGCGGCTCTGGCATAGATGTTCCTAGGGGTAAAACCTGAAAACACCGCTTTGAGCTAGACTCGAATGGGAACTGGTGCACGACAACGAGCCTTGCTTCACTCTTGGTTATAACACTTCTGGGACATATTCGTAGGATAATTCTAAATTTCTTTAGAAACCATTATGAAGGGTTTATGAGTATATACTTCCTCAAAGAAAACGTTTTTTCTATAATTACAGATTATATCCATAAACTGTTCAATTTATGTTAAGGGTTTTAGAAGTTTGGAATTATGTATTTTGATTAATAAACTAATCTAGTTTATGCCATTGTTTAGAAATGGTGCCAAGTGGAAGGAATAGAAAATGTATCAATGCACGCACTCCATGTAAGTATTTCCATCTTTCACAAGATAATTATAGTGTATTTGGTGATACAACTGGTATTGATCAGCTTATCACCATATTGGGACAACTCACTCAGGTTATGAATAATAACCTTTCCTGTATGGACCAACCTAATCCATAGTGTGGAGAATCAATGTTAGATCTCTTCAGGAGGAAAAAACCACCAACATTAAATGAGAGTACAAATCCCTCAGTATCTGAGCAATGGATAAATTCCTTAGAAAAAATATTCTATGCCTTGGGGAGTAGTGAAAGGGAAAAAGTTATCATGGTTGTTTATCGCCTCACTAGAGATTATGATCAATGGTGTTCATTGATTCAAAACACAAAAGAAGATGATGAAGTATAAAATATGTATTGGAGGGAGTTTAATGTGTTTTTCTTAGAAAAATACTTTCCACGTGACCATTGAGTAGATATGGAAAGGCAATTTCTGAGTCTGAGGCAAAATGAGGATGAGAATGTCACAATATATGAGGCTAACCTTACAAGGTTAGCGAGTCATGCTGCAGATTATATTTGTAACCCAAGAAGTATGATTGATAGTTTCTTTGATGGGTTAAAACAATTTCTCTGTCGAGCATTGGTCTCATAATACTTCTCGTCATACGAAGATATTGTCTCATGTTCTCTCAAGATATAAATAGAATTATCTAAATCTTACAACATTAATGCAAATCAATAGAATAAGAGATCTGATGATAACTCTAGAAATGGAAATAAGGGTAAGAAGGGAAAATTTGAATATCCATCCTCCAGTAAATGTGGGAAGAAACACCCATGTACTTTCTGGAAGTGAATGGGAGTCTATTACATGTGTGGTGAAAAAGGCCACCAAGCTCATGATTGCAAGGGGAAGAAAAAAGCTACCAATGTTCAATGCTACAATTGCAGTGAGATGGGACATTATGAAAATGAATTTCCTGAGCATTAGTGGAACATACATAAAAAATTCCATGTGATCAAGCACAAGATTATGCTGTCACTAATGGTGAGGTAAAAGCTCCGAAAGATGTGGTGTTAGGTAATTTAATGGTTTTCTCATGTTTAGAAAACACTTTATTTGATTCTGGATCATCGTATTGTTTCATATATTACTAGTTTTCTAAGAAAATTAGATATTCACAATTTTATTTAATAGGTAGTTGTCATTAAAAACTCTTAAAGGAAGTATCATTGCAACAATGTTTTGTAAATCAGTCCCCATTAGAGCATATAAATGTTCTTTATCTTCTGTTCTCATTGTCATATCCATGATTGAATTTTATATAATCCTCGGTATGGACTGGCTTTTAGACCATGAGGTTAAGATTTATTTTAAGAATAAAGAGGTTACAATTTTTGATGATGATGATAAAGAAAACGTTATCTTTAGAGCAGGATCTTCACCACCTAATTCTTATCTAGATCTACCCCCAGTAGCTCAACTAAATTCAATTATTGGGGAGGAAGATAATGAAATAACTATGGGTGGGGAAAGGAATGGTCAAAAAGAGGATGCAGTTATTGTGAAAGAATATGTTGATGTGTTTCCAGACGATTTACATGTACATCCTCCAGAACGAGAAATTCAGTTTTCCATTGATTTAATTCCTGGATCAAGTCCCATATCGAAGACCCCTTATAGAGTGGTAACAATGGAATTAGTGGAACTAAATAAAAAACTAGATGAATTGAGTAATAAGGGATTTATTCTCCCTAGTGTTTCTCCATGGGGAGCCCCTGTCCTTTTTGATAAGAAGAAAGATGGATCTATGAGGTTGTGTATCGACTGTTGGGAGATCAATGCTATAACAATAAATAAAAAGTATCCCCTACCTCACATTGATGATTTATTTGTCCAATTTTATGGAGCTCAATAATTTCCAAAGATTGACCTTCGATATAGATACCATCAGTTGTGTGTGAATAAGGAAGACATTCCGAAGACATCATTTTAAACCAGCTACGAGCATTACAATTTTACAGTAATCCCTTTTAGATTGACTAATGCACCCACTGTCTTAAGGGATCTAATGAACAGAGTTTTCAAGGAATATCTCGATGATTTTGTAGTGGTATTTATTGATGATATCATGGTATACTCCAAAAGCTACGAAGATCATGAAAATCAATTGCGCATTATCATGAAGTCTCTTAGAAGACCTAAAATATATGGGAAATTTAACAAGTGTGACTTCTGGCTTCAAGAGATTTCTTTTCATGGCCATATTGTCTCTAAGGATGGAATATCCCTTTATCCTTATAAGATAAGTGAAATCCAAGAATGGCCAGCACCGACAAGTATAACTGAGGTACACAGTTTTATTGGTTTAGTTGGTTAATATTGACGTTTCGTCCCGAATTTTGCACGGTTGACTAACCCATTAACAAAGCTCACACAAAAAGGGGTTATTTTTTTTGGAAAAAAGAGTGTGAAGAATGTTTTGAAGAATTGAAGAGAAGATTAGTCAATGCGCCTATATTGACTCTACCATCGGGGATGATGGGTTTGTTATTTATAGTGATGCATAAAAGAAAGGACTTGGTTGTGTCCTTATTTAGAATGATAGGGTTATTTCATATGCATCATGAAAGCTATAAATTCATGCAAAAAACTATCCTTCTCATGATCTTGAGTAATAAGATCTAATATTTTCTTTGAAGATTTGTAGGCACTATCTCTATGGTGAAAATGTGAGATATATACTGATCAGAAGAGTATGAAGTATATTCTCTCTCAGAAGGAACTCAACATGAGGCAAAGAAGATGGATTGAACTACTAAAGGATTATTATTGCACGATACACTATCACCCGGGGAAGGAAAATAAGGTGGAAGATGCTTTGAGTAGAAATGATCATGGAGTTTTGAACAATATGGCAGTTGAAAGGGATCCTATTTTCATGGATCTAGTAAATATGGATATGGGAATCACCATTAAAGGTGAAACATAAATACTTTTTCAAATGGTTTCCAAAAAATATTTACCAGAAAGGATAAAGAGTTATCATACTGATGATAAAGATATTCAAAAGAAGATTAAACAAATGAATTATGGGAGATTGAGTGACTTTCTGTATGCAGATGGAATTTTGAAATTTTGGAAGAGACTTTGTTTTCCCAATATAACTGATCTAAAAAGATAATTTTTGGATGATGCTCATAGTTCCAATTTTTCAATACACCCTGGGAGCACCAAAATTTATAGGGATATGAAGGAACATTTTTGGGGGGACAACATGAAGAGGGAGATTTAAGATTTTGTGTCAATATGTATAGTTTGTGAACAAGTGAAAGCCGAAAGGCAATAGCCTGAAAGAGTCATGAAATCTCTTCCCATACCGGAGTGGAAATGGATTAATATTACGATGGACTTTGTCATGGGACTACCAAAGAATCCTAGGTGGAATGATGAAATATGGGTCATTGTTGATGGTCTTACCAAATCAGCACATTTCCATTCTATAAGGGAAGATTTACCACTTGGACGTCTAGCAAGACTATATATTAATGAATTTGTCAGACTTCATGGAGTACCCCTATCGATTGTTTCTGATCATGATCCACATTTTACATCAAGATTCTGAAAAATTCTTCAGAAAGACCTGGATGATGAACTTTATTTGAGCACTGCCCCCCACCCAAACTGATGGACAATCAGAACAGACTATTCAAACCTTAGAATACATGTTGTGATCTTGCTCACTTGACTTTCAAGGTATGTGGCATCAATATTTACCTCTAGTAGAATTTTCCTATAACAATTACTTCCATTAAAGTATTTGGATGGTACCATATGAAGTATTATATGGAAAGAGATGTCACACACCAACCTATTGGGATGATGTTGGTAAAATAAAACTCATAGGCCCTGAACTGGTGGAGGAAACAATGGAAAAGGTGAAGGTAAACCAAAACCACATCAAAGCAGCTCAAAGTATGTAGAAGAGGTATTCCGATAACCAAAGGAAGGATTGGGAATTTCAAGTAGGAGATCATGTTCTCAGGAAGGTATATCTTTGGAATGGTGTTATACATTTCGGTAAGAAGGTTAAATTGAGTCCCAGGTACATCGGACCTTTCTAAATTCTAGTACGAATTGGGGTTGTATCTTACCATTTGTAAATGACGCAAAGTCTCTTCGAAGTCCACGATGTGTTCCATATATCACTGTTGTGAAAATATATTCCTGACCCAAATCATGTACTCACCTAAGAATAATTAGAACTGGAACCCAATATGTCTTATTGAGAAGAGCCTGTCAAGGTTCATGATACAAGAGAACATGTGTTGAGAAACCGGATGACTCGTCAGGTAAAAGTTCTATGGAGAAACCATAAGATGGAAGAGGCGACGTGGGAACCCAAGGAACTTATGATTAAGAACCACCCGAGTCTTTTTACGCAGAAATACTCTAGATATTTCAAGGAAAAAATTATTTGTAGGAGGGGTGAATGTAGCACCCCAAGCATCCACGGTACATTTCTCTTTGAATAACACAGTAGCATTTATTATACGCAACTTAGACTTTTAACCTACCACAACCTATAAAACTAGCCTTTATGAATAGTAATACCCACCTTTTTAAATTTTATAAATGTTGTCTTTCAAAATGGACTTAATTTTTGGATTCGGAATATCGAAATTATCTTATGGTGAATTTTTGGTATTTTTCTAAAAACATTCAATTTTTGATGAATAGTGAAAAACACTGAGTTATTGTTTTAAACCAAATTTTTATTTAAATAATTTTTTTATTTAAATTTATTTTATGTCAAAATAGATACATAACACCTATATAAGTTCAATTTAATTCATTGGAGTCAGTTTATAATAATTTTAGATATTTAAAAAGCTTATTGAACTTTTCACCGTCTCCACGTCGTGGCGTAATTGTTATTCAATACATTATTATTTGGATGGGTATAATAATGATGTGTAATTGAGGTAAATAATATATATAACATGATAAGGATTCTGTATATATGATATAAAATCCAATTATTTATTATTTTAATATCAAAAGAATGACATTGTCGCTCGTGCGTACGTACGAATTACCATCTCCACGAACGCGATGAGATTCATTACCTATTGTATCCATTCAAGAAAAATTTTCATTTTATGGTTAAAAATAATGTTTAAAGACTCGATATCATTCTATATACGAATAAGATAAATCACATCCATACATAAATTACTCACATAACAAATAATATAAAGGAAAAAAATCCGTTAACACCAGAAACGATGATAATACTAAGATATTATCAACAACGAAATGTTAAAAGATCATATATGATATCATATTAATGTATATGATTCTTTAATAATTTTATAACAATTATTTCATGATTATATAGGTGATTAACCTACCCTCAACCAAGGAAAAGTAAAAGGTAAGAGTGAATTTCACAATCTATTCATTATCCGAGGTTTTTTATATGAAATTATCTACTGGGACATCTTTATCATCCACATCCATGTTTCTTAAAATTTGTTTCAAAAAATTCTTAATATATTATAGACGATGGGTTAAATTCATTTATACACTTGTTTGACTTTTTATAAGATTTTTATAAAGGAATATTTCTGTCATTTTCCAAACAATGTCCTTTTTAATCATTTTGTTAAAATTAAGGTAAGAAAGTATTTTTCTAACTTATATGGAAGGGGAGGATATTTTCAACTATTATTATGTATTCGAAGCTTCCCTTACAATATTATGAGCATATTTTCCAAGTAAATGTTGTATTTTGTTATTATGTGAATTTTTTCAAATAAGTTACATTTCCCTCAAATAGTTTTCATTTATTCTATGTCAACATCCATTGATTGATTTTAAACTAAATTGATGTTGATTTATTATGATACAAAACTTACATATTGTATTGAAGGTTTTTTGATATGTTTGACTATGAATGTGTTATTTTTATACCATTCATGGTTTATGGATAAAGTATTGTCATTTTGTATGCTAGTTTTAATAAGAATGTTTATGATATGTTTAAACCTGTTCATATGAGGAATGCATTGGACTTAGTAAGTGATGGGTGGTGCACCATATAGATCCTCGATGCATCGGTATGTCTCATGAGAAAAACTAGTGTCTTGGCACAAGACCTTGAAAAAATATTTTTTGTATTCTTGGCACAAGGCCTTGACTATGTGGTTATGAAAGTATGTTATTATGCATTCCATCATTATGAAAGTGGTTATTGATATATCATGTGAATATTAGACTAGTAAAATATC
The DNA here is from genome assembly GCA_963277665.1 of Viscum album. NCBI lineage: Eukaryota > Viridiplantae > Streptophyta > Magnoliopsida > Santalales > Viscaceae > Viscum > Viscum album. The sequence continues at coordinate 1,373,498,697 of OY728152.1, read as the reverse complement.
CATGTTAATAAGTAAATGGAATTATTTCATTTAAGTTTTTTCCATATTATGCTGAAGTTCTAGTTTAATAGGATTTTGTTTTAGTTATACATTTCATTAAATATTTAGGCTTATTTATGAATGTTTCCACTATATTGTTATCCTTACTGAGCATCTGAGTTCACCCCTTTATATGTTTTATTTTTCCCATGAAGTATTTTCTAACTGACCCAAATGGATAGTCTGAGGGGATATGAGTGTGGTCTATGCAAACATTTAGTTGTAGTTTTTCATTTTATGATGTAATGTAAACCTTATGAATTTATCTATTGTTTCCGTGGCTACTAAACTAATCAGTCTTTAGAGACATGATCTTTTGTGATCATGAAAATGTTATGTAATAATTCAACGACTCTGGGTAACTGGGGTTGGGGAGTTACATGATGACTGAGGGGGAGACTAAGGCATAGGATGATATGAATCACTGGATTAAAACACTAAGATAGTTTTGAAATTAATTAGAGTAAGAATCATATCATTATTTTGTTAGAGAAAAAATATTTTAAAAGTGAACACAACACTAGTCACATAAGATAAGATCCATTGTGAGTCTTTTCAGTTTAAAATGGGATTTTAGATAAAAAATAGACATATCCTACTCAATATGAAGAGAAACTTTTGGACTGTTTTGATTGTTTTGGAAAACTATGAATACATTATTTTCGAGTTACAGGGATTAACCCCACCTCAATAGGATCAATGTTGTGACATATATGGCTCCATATGTCCATTATCATTTTATAATTTACATTCTAATAAAAAATAGTACAAATCATTGAAAAATGAGGAAAAACACTTTAATTAACTTGATAAATATATAGAATGACTCATAATTTATTTGTGTCAAGTTTGAATCACTCACCTATAAAACTCACACATGATGCCTCCTATATGGGTCAAAGTGTGTGTTTCTAGTTTAAAATTACATTTTAATAAAAAACACACGTGTCATACTCAAAAAAATGGAAACAATTTTTTATGGTTTTTATAATTTAGTAAAAAGATCCATGAGTCATTCAGGATGTGTATCAGTCATCCAATCCTCAATCTGTTGCATGGCATGGTCGATATGACAAAAGTACATCTTTTTATTCAAAACTGACATTAATTTCCGTGAAAAAAAAACAACTTACCAACTCATAATTGAAAAAACACATTCATATTGTTTTTGTACTTTATAAAAATGATCTATTTGTTATATTTGTTGTGTATGGATCAACCTCGACTCAATATAATGCATGTTATGACTAGTATAAATCCATGTGTTCATTATTAGTTTAAATTGAAATTTTAATACAAAATGTATTACTCAGTAAAAATTGAAAAGTTTGATCACATTATATTGATAATTTTTTCTAATGATTCATAATTGTTTTTTGTGTATGAATATGTCTCATTTCCAACTGACTCATGATCCCGCCTATATGGATCACAGTTCGTGATTCCATTTCAAAATTTCATTTTAGAAAAAACCCATGTAGTATACTCAAAATCCAGGAAATGCCTTCTGATTGTTTTGATGCCTTAATAAAACGATTACTGGGTCATTTAGTACATGTATCATTCATTAATGCCTCAATCAGATGCACATTGTGACCATTATAACACCCAGCGCATCTTTTTATTCAAAATTGAAATTACTTTTAGTGAAATGTCTACATCCAAAATAAAATAGATAAAACTCATTATGATTGTTTTGGTACTTTTGGAAAATGATACATATGTCATTTTTAGGTGTGTAGGGATTATCTACACCCCAATCTAATGAACGGTGTGGCTAGTATGACTCAATGTGTTCTTTATTAGTTTTAAATTGACATTTAAATAGAAAAAGTGTCACACATTGAAAATTGAGAAAACACACTTAGATTTTCATGATAATTTGGGAAAATGACTTATAATTCATTTGTAATGTGTATAAATTGTTCTCACATAAAACCCACACAAGATGTTAGTTATATGGATCAAAGTGTGCATTTCCAGTTTAAAAGAACATTTTACTAGAAAACACAGGTGGCATACTAAAAACTGAGGAGACACATTCCAAATGATTTGCTACTTTAGGAAAATTGTACATGACTCATTTATGATGTGCAGAATATTTCCATTCCTTAATCCAATTCATGGTTTGATCAGAATGACTCCCAATGCATCTTTTTATTCAAAATTGACATTAATTTTTGAAAAAAAAAAGAACTAACATAATAAAAATAGAGAAAAGACATTCATATTATTATGGTACTTTAATACAACGATCCATACATCACTTGTGACCTATTAAGATCAACTACACCTCAATCAGATAAACGATGTGAACTATATGACTCCATGTGTGTCTTCTTATTCAAATATGACATTAATTTTAAAAAAACTGACATACTCAAAAATGAGAAAATGAAGTCATATTGATTTATAACATTAGGAAAACTCTCGGTTTGACTGGTACGACTCCAAGTGAACCTTTTTTATTCACAATATACATTAATTTTAGTAAAAAAATCATACTCTACAATAGTGTTTTATTGTTCTTGTATTTGTGTTATAAATTTTATTTCAATTAAATTCAGTATTTTTCTATATTTTTGGTAATTTTTGTTGCTATTTTTTCTAATAATGTGTTCTGTTGCAACACACTCTACCTATTTCTAATGATATAGTGTGTTTTAGCATTACACCACTATTTTAACCTTTATCCATGATACAAAATGAGATGGTAACAGTATGATTTATCAAAACATTAAAAGGATCTTATAAAGATACCCTTTATTAGTTATTTTAAATGCACTAGTAATTCATACATTAATCACCACAAATAAATGTTCTGATTAATCATACTTTTCAAATCAATTTTAAAATTACTGATATAAGGTATATATAACAGTTCTATATAAAAGTGCTGATAATGGTGTTTTTTTAGTTATTTTAAAAGTTATGATAAAATAATGATTTATCAACACTTCTATTTATATAGACAAATCAAACTTTCATCAACCCTTTTTTGAAATGATAAAATACAGAGACATTTAACCTTATTAAGGTAGTCAAAACATTTCTAGTGCTGATAAAGGTCGATTTTTGAACTATCAAAGGCGTGTTTTGTAGTAGTGTTCCCTACTTGTTTTGTTTAATTATTTCAATGATAGATTTATTAAACTTGACCTTAAAATTATTATGAATAATTTTGTGGCATTTATAATAATATTCAGGAGCCTTTCTATTTTCATTAAATTTCCTTTTAAGTGCTTAAATTTTCTTAGCGGAAGAATCTTTAGCAATCTTCTCTATAAAATTCTTCTCATTTGGAAATTATACTAATCATATTTTAGAGATAGTTTCATTGCCGTTGTCTGATTATTTTTCTTTTTCTCGAGAAGATTCATTATATATATTTTAACCATCTATAAATTTGAAAATAACATTGTTCAATTTTTTTGGATAAATAAATCATTATCTTTCTTTTTTTAGTATGAATAAATTTTTTATAATTCCAGGGAAATTTTTCAATGTATAACTTCTTCATATTTTAGAAAAAACAAGGGATATAGATATCCTAAAATTTGATAGTAATTGTATCTCCATTGTTTGAAAGAAAAATTATTTAAATATAGAAGAAAACAATTCTTGTTTCTACTGATAAATGATTCATATAGTATTTCATTTTAAATAAAGATAGATTCTTCCTCATGAGAGAATATTAAAAGATCATACTATATTAGGAAGCTTGTGATTTGAAAATGTATTTTCACCTTCAAGAGGTAATCCAACCAACTTAGCTATCTTCATATTATTTATACTATCTGTTTTTTTAAAAACTAAATGAAACATTTATATGTTGATCTAAATAAATGAATATTGAAATAGTATGAAATTATATGATGATTCTAGGATAAGGAAAATAATATTCAACTTTATTAACATATATATTTTTCAATCCTTGAAATATTTTTTGATTTTGGTAGAGATTAATACATATAAAACAATATCCCATCAATAATACTTTCATTTATAATATGTATAATAGAAAAATCACCACAAGAATAAATGAAATATTTTTCAAAATTCATGAAAGGCCAAGAAAGAGACCCTAAGAGCGATTAGATAGAGGAATCTTTGGTTGGTGAGAGATCATTAGACAATATTCTAGAGAGGTAAAAAAATTTAGACACTACTTAAATATATACAAAAATGGGACAACCATTGGGTTTCCATATGATCCTAAAACTGGTATTAATTCTTCGAGGTGATGAAATAAAAATAATTTTAAAATGTATTTATTTGATTTTTTTTATTATAATAAATTTTTTTGAAATTATGAGGTTACTAAAGAAAATTTATTATAGTAGAATATAAAAATTTATAAACAGCCTTTTATAAAATATCCTCCAAAAAAATATTACAAGGGAACAAGTATATAGAGTGTTCCTTCTAGAAAAATTATTATATAAAGTAATCATGAATAATTTTTTAGTGGGTTTTTAATTTAGTTGTAGAAGATATACTATAGAAAACATATCCATTTTGATGAAACAACAGAAGAACCACATTCTAATGAAAAATAAATTTTACTATCTAAAAAATATTTGTCTTGATATTTTTACAATAAAGAGGACAAATTAAAAAAATAGAATCCCCCTTTCTCAATGAGTTTTTCACTATAAATAGATGTGAAAAATAATAATCATATTATTTATCAACCTATATTGATCACAATAATATTCTATTTAATAAATTTATATCAATTATAATTATGTGGTTTTGTAAAAATATCAACAAGTTGATCTTGTGTTTCGATGAAATAAAAAATAATATATCCTTTTGTGAGTGTTATTAAATAAAATAGTGTCTTATATCTAATTTAATTTAATATTATGATGTTATTATATCTTAGAAAAATAAATCATACTTGTTTTATAACAAAAAATATGTATTTTTAGTAAATATTGGGATAAACTTAGTGAGTGAGTGTCGTATCCACAACACGTAGGCACAAAAACATCCAAATGATATATATTAATGATCTATAATAGTAATTACTACTGAGTATTGTTTAATAAATTAAAAATATACTAAATATTATCCTAATATATGATATTTCATATCATCACTTTTCAAATCCATTTTACATACTCTAAATTTAGCATCTAAAAAACATTTACATTAAAAATAACTTTTAGAAGAGTAAAATATAAAAATAACCAAAAAACCCTTAAGGTAATTTTAAATTAATTTAATGTATATAAGAAAATATTATGTTATATTTTATTGAAATCCCACACACAAGAACCCATAAGAAATTAAATTTGTTCAAAAAGCTATAAGATATAGTAAACTTTTATCCATCCTCCAAAATGTTTTTTATTAAGAAATTTCCTTGATTTATCAAGATCAAGAGTTTAAATGTTTCTATATGTATACTTATACTCTTATAATTGTTAAAAAAAATAGTTTAAGTAAATCATTAGTATGATTTTTATGAGATTAAAATTTTCTTTATATATTTTTTAAATTTGGAAACGATATAAAAACACTTTGTTCACCCATCACACTCATTTCAAACTCAGATCTCATAATTTCATAAAAATAATTGGAAATAGATTTTCATGTTGAACAAAAAATAATTTCATCAATATAAATTTGAATAAGGGTATGATATTTTTAAAAAAGTAAAAAGAGTTAGATCATCTACAGCCTTAACAAAATAAATTTAAGTTAAAATATCATAGTTCTATCATAATAAGCTATTAGGTCATGTTTAAGTCCATAAGGTGCCTTAGAAATTTTGAATACATGTTACAAAAATATTATTTTTTCAAAACTATGAACTTATCCATCAAAGAGTTCACCAAATAATACCTTTTAAGAAAATTACACCTTATAATCATTAGATAACAAGTAAAATTTTGAAATTCCATAAAGGATATAGGTATTAGGATAGATTCAGGTATTCAAACCTATAAAAATGTTTTTTTCACAATATATTCCTTATTTTGTATCATAAATCTTAGCAAAAAACCTTGGTTAATTTCTCATAATGATTCTATTTTCATTAATTTTATTTTGTAAAACCAATTTTACTGTAATAACAGGATGATATTTAGGTCATTCTACTAATATCCAAACACTGTTCTATTTAAATTCATTGTGTTTGTATTGGATTTCAATTATTAAATATTGATCACTTAAAGACCCATAATGTGTTTATGTTAAAACTAGGACAATGAAGCACAATTCTCACATTGATTTATTATGTAACTATATGTTTTTACTATATAATATATATATATATCCAATTATATTATTAGTGAGATGATTCATTAATATTTACTGAAAAGTTATATATTTAAACATTGATTTAGTTTCCATTATTCCTTGAAAACATCATTTATTTTAGAATATTTCATGATGAAATTTTTCTTAATGGTCGATGGAAAGGCCCATAAGGGATTTTGAACTCTTCTGATGAAGTTACATCTTAGGACTGCTGAGGGGAAAATAAATCCCCACCCACCACTTAGTTATGAAAACATTATAAAGAAGGAAACATGGAGTGATTTTAGTAATCATCAAAATGAGAAATAATTTTAGGGTCTTTTTGGTTGATAATATATTATTTTACATTATTTATTTTATCCAACATGATTCAAAATTGTTAATTTATTAAACAACAAAAGAGTTCCAAAAATAAAGTACATGCATCAAAACCAACAAACCACTATCGTAAAGGAATGATGGGGTACACTTTATTAGATAAGAAATTTTTATGTATTTTAAATCAATAATTAATTTTTAATTATGTAATATGAAACAACATTTTTTCCCAAATTTATTTTCAGATTGATGAATCAAAATCTGAAGCCACATCCATCACACATAATGTGATGTGGAAGGAGGTTGGTGTAAATAAGGAGGGTATATTATTTGATGAAATAAAAAAAAATTAGTTTTTGAAACAAGTGTGAGTATTAAATAATTGTAATTTATTTTTATTTATTACAATATTACCTAAAAGTAATGTCATTCATAAATTTATATGGTTTGGACATAAGAATCAGCAATAGTCATACTAGAAGAAAAGGGAATTTTAGTAGATTTGATGCGGCCTAAAAAATATAGTCGCATTAGTGGATAAGGTTTTAGAGTCACTCCTATAACATATTTAGAGAAGATAAAACCATAGAAAGATACATATAATACATTGAGATGAATTTAAGAACAAATAGAATCACTATATGATATTATTTTGTGGATTGGTTTGGAAGACCAATGTATATGAAGGGATCAAAGAGTACCCACGGTGAAGAAAAGATATGCACACACACCAAATGATCCCTCTAGATTTGATTCCACTCATTCTCCCAACCACATACCTTACCAAATTTAATATTTTTTTTCATTACTCATTCATGTAACTGTGAATCAAAATAATTCTAATGACTTTATATTATGAAATTTTTTCTTGGTATAATTGTATATGATTGTTATTTTTCAACAACCACATACTTCCACGTTGTAATGGGTACTGTAACATACCAAGAAAGTAATGAATAATAGATATTTTTATCTATGTCTATTAATTAATTATATAGTGTTTTAGAGGCTTAAAATGAAAATAAATCCAATCCTAAGCATGGAATACAATAATATTTTTTAAAGGATTGTTTTACTGCCTTTTGATGGAAAACCATTTTTAAATCTATCTTTTGACAATTTTATAAGCTATGTTTTTCAAAATAAACTTATTCTTTATGATTGGGACATCAAAATTTACTTTGTGTGAATTTTTGATATTTTTCTGATCATGTTCATTTTTTAATGAATAGTGAAAAATACTGCATTTTACATCAAAACTGATTTTTAATCTAATTTATTTATATGATTAGATTATCTTTTGATTTGGTTTTAAAGTTAAATTAGAATATATTGTTACCCTTTAATCCAATGGTGGTCATTAGGATTAATTTCACTTTGGAATTGGGCATAAACTAATGCCAAACGTTTCATAGATATTGTTTCAAAAAAACCCGCTATTTGTTTTGACAACGGGAATTATTTTTAAATAAATTATTGCAATTTCTGTGTCTGGAATTTGGTAAAATGGATTAAATATTTGGAATCAGAAGGTCCAAATTATGTAATCAAGACTCTTTTGTTTTTGGACATTATGAATAGTAACGACGGTAATTATCTTTAATTATCTTGATTAATGAGTAATCGAGTAGTTAAGGATAATAAAATGATATCATAATAATACAAAAAGACCAGAAAATGTGTCCTAAGGATACTGGTTGTCTCATGTCCGACCATGGGATTCCTTGTTACAAACTTGGGGGCCCCATGGAATCAATTTTGTGAGAAAGTGACTTTTTATCTTTTTATTTTTAAAGAATGTTAAATGTGACAAAGAATGTATCACCTAAGTAAAATATTTTTCATTTTTTCTACATAAATGATCTTTTGGACTATAATTATTCATTAAAAAGATAAAAAGATTTCCTAAATCATTATAGTTTTTTCATAATTTTTAGACTTTAAATAAATTAAATTATTTATGACATCATGATGATGCAGCAATTACCTCATTAATAAAAGAATTAAAATAAAATGGAAAGATAATGTAAAATCTAAGACCTAAAAATGTCCAAAACCTATTGTATGGGTGGATTTATAACCCTTATCACCTTACCCTAGAATTATATCAATTTGGGACCTTTTGAATCCGAAAATCATTTTCAAATAAATTAACATATCTTTACTTTCCAAGAGTGGCCCTCCTCTCCTCTTATAAAAGGCCCCCACCTCTACCTCCTTACCCACACTCCCAAAGCCTTTATCTCGGACAACCCCTGACAATTTTGTCTCTCCAAATCCCTCTATTACTCCTTGAAGCCTCACTTTGGGCATAAGTCTTCCCAAGGAAGCCTTTTAGCTCAAACCAAAGGGAGTTACCCGATTTTAAGGTAATGTCTTCACTTGAGTCCTTTTGTTATATTATGCTTCTCCAACCCCCTAAACTCTTTTTATTAATTTATTTTTTAACAAATAAAGTATCTTAAATATTCTAGTATGTCGTTATAATATGTATTCGAGCTATACTTACACACACCTGCATCTAATGGTTAAAGGACATACTGTTTCTGTGGATGGTGAATTTATGCCTCCCGAAACGATGATTGTTCAAAATTCTTTTAACACATTCAAAGGTGGCCATTAAGATGTCACTATATTTATATATGATATATAATATGTTTATTTTTTCCTTAAGCTTCGGTATTTTTCATTTTGGGCATACCTTTATGGTTTCCATTATGGGTAAACGCGATATGTTCATTTAAGGAAGTGCGGACTACCGCCCCCTCAAAGTGATTTGATTCGTAAAATATCATATGTGGGACGTATAAAGGATGGAAATATGATATTATATATGATATTATACTGGAATTATAATATACCTTTATATCATTATGATTCCATTCTATAAAATACGAAATAGAAATGAAAGTAGCTTTCATGCGTACGTACGGCTTACCGTCTCCATGAACGGTGCATTTGATTTCTTACCTCTAAATGATTATGTAATATTATAAATTCATGTATATACTGGATATATATGATATATACATCATGATTATAATTATGGATATAATGGATACATGAACACCTTGTAATTATAAAGGGTTTATTTTTGACTCAAGTACCAATGATCGTTAAAACAGACGTTATTAACTTAAAAAATTACATAGTGTTCATGACATGGAAATAAGTGATATAAAAGGAATAATGAACATGAAAAAGGTTCTCAAGAAAGTAGAAATTAACTCAAGTTTATTATTCAAGACATTAAAGAATGATCGAGTCAAGCCGGACTCGAGGTATGATACTTCGTCTCAATCTCCTTTCATTGAGGCATATTTTGTTTTATACACAACCTTCTTTTATACAGTGTATAAACCCCTTTGACTTTTACGTTTATCCAAAAGTAACCTTTTTTATATGAAGCGTTTTACTAAAAGAAAAAAGGGAATGTTTTTGTTGTACGTATGCAGCGACAATGACTTCTCCGCCGTAGTGACCATTATTTGAGTTTCGGCTTCCTCTACAAGCCATACATTTTTTTAAAAGAAAAGTAAATACCATGTTTTACTTTTCATTTATTTTGGTTTTGAAAATGGTTTTCATAATGTTTTTATATCAATGTGTTGTATTGATATCTTGTGATTGAAAGGTTGAAATGTTATGTTTCCTTTATGCATGTTTTATGTGATGCGATTATGTTGAGTTTCTTGGGCATTGTTATGAAGACGGGTGGTTCTGTGATAAACTAAGGGCGGGTGAGCCCAAGATAGCTCTCCAATGCATTGGGTAACATGAAGGAGTGAAATGTTAAGGATTATCCGAAAGGATTTAGGGAATATATTATGATGGGTATTCCAAACGTAACCAAGAGGGTTACTCCCTACGTAAGAATGTTATGAATGCCTCAAGTTACCTTTATGTCTTATGATTTCTATGATTTATTCATGATATGATGAGGTATGTTAAAGTGCTTATGTTTTATGGGTAATGTATGATTTCATTCTTATGTATATATGTACCCATGTTTCCATTCCATATTTTTATATCCCTTACTAAGCTTTTTATGCTCATCCCAAGTTTTTTTGAAATGTTTTTCATAGGTCAAGGGAAAGGTACATGATATGATGATAGTGTCAAGGAAGTGTCAAGAAAGAATCAATGTTTTTTTTAAATATGTTTCCATAGATGGGAAATAAGAATATTATCTTTATGTAACCACTTTGTTTATATGTGGAATGTAATGCAAGTTTTGTGATCTAATTCTCTAAAACTCTAAACCCAAAAAGATCCTCAATGTGAAATCTTGTAATAACTCAAGATTAAGTATGGTTTAAGGCTCGGGCCTTATAGTTGGTATCATAGGTTGGTTTAGATAACTTTAGGAGTTATAATTATATTAAATGATATCCAAAAATATTTTTTTTATTGTCAAATTGAAATGATATAGCATTTGAAGATTACTATGTTGCTTCATCTAAGACATGTTTGTTCAGAATGGTTTTCCGCAGAGGAAATAGGGAAGCATTGCTAGGAAGGAATACAGAAGGAAATAACCTTCCGAATCAGCATCATGAGATGGTCGGAATTGGAACTGAATAGTTTCTTGCAGTAATGGCGCAGTTGACTCAATTGATAAATGGTGGTGGTATCCATGCACGAGATCAGCCAGATCAACCACAGAGGAACATGTTAGTGGTGGAACATTTCATGAGGCAACATCCCCCATCATTCAGAGGATCATCTGACCCTATGCTAGCTGAAGGGTGGATTAAAGCACTGGAGAAGATTTTCGATGTCATGGGGTGTTTAGTCAATCAAAAGGTTAGTCTTGCTATTTACGATTTGGAGGGTGAAGTAGATCAGTGGTGGTCGATGGTTAAAAATATCAGGGACGCTGATGAGATTGATGCTCTCGACTAGGATGAATTCAAAGGTATGATTCTTGAAAAGTATTTTCCTAAGGTTGTTTGACTTAGGATGGAAAAACAATTCTTGGAATTTAGGCAAGAGGAAGACTCAGTGGCTACCTATGAAGAAAGGTTCACTCGATTGGCAAGGTATGGTCCAAATTTTATCCGAGACCTTGATAGTAAAATCAATCGTTTTTACTCAAGATTAAAACCAAAATATCGAAGGGAATTAGCTTCATGTGAGTTTAAAAGTTATGAAAATCTTGTTCGATGTGCTGAGAAGGCGGAAATGGAGTTTGCCGATGATCAAGTGTTCTATAACAACCAGCAGAAGAAGAGACCAAGGTAGCAGGAGAAAGGGAAGAATTCTCCAAAAAAGTCTGATGGTAAGAAATCTAAGTTTCCAGTTTGTGATAAATGTGGCAAAAGGCAAGCTGGGGAATGTCTTCTGAATTCTAGAAAGTGCTACCGATTTGGTAAGGTGGGACATAAACCTCGTGATTGCACTGAAAATGATCAAGGTGAAGGTAAGACCAAATTTGATTTACAATTAGTGAAATGTTTTAAGTGTAATGAGATGGGTCACTATGCAAACGAGTGTCCGACAAAGATCTTGAGTGATGGGAAGCAGTTAGACTACAAGCAGAAAGGGGTGGTTAAATCCTTTGCGACTACTTCAGCATATGTCGGGCCATCAAATGAAGTTGTATCAGGTACTTTGTTTGTTTTTTCAGATTATTCCAGTGTGTTGTTTGATTCAGGGTCCACACATTCTTTCATCTCTGAAACATTTTCTAGTAAAATGGGAATACCATCTCAAGAAATGACTCCTGAACTTTTGGTAAAAACACCTGGGGGAAATGTTGAGGCAAAAAGAATTTATAAGAATCTTGCTATCCTTATCTGTGGAAAGAACCTACTTTCAAACCTTATTGTTATACCACTAGTAGAGTTTGATTTTATCCTGGGTGTGGATTGGTTCTCTATTTACCATGCTAAGATTGAATGTAGAGCTAAAGAAGTTTCTTTTCAGAAATACTTTCAGTTTGTGTACAAGAATGAACCCTAACTATAGATAACTTATCAAGAGGACAAGAAACTTTTAAAAGATGGAAATTAATGTTACCTTTCACACATTGTTGAAAACAAGGGAACTGCTTAGATTAATGATGTGCCAGTGGTAAATGATTATCCTGATGTTTTTCCTGATGAGTTGCATAGAATAATACCAGATCGGGAAGTTGAGTTTACTGTTGACTTAGTTCCTGATGCTAATCCAATTTCAAAACCCTCTTATCGAATGGCTCAAATTGAACTTTTAGAGTTGAAGGAGCAATTGCAAGATTTATTAGAGAAAGGTTTCATTCGAACTAGCACATCACCATGGGGTTCTCCTGTTTTATTTGTTAAAAATAAAGATGGTTCAATGAGACTTTTCATTGATTATAGAGCCTTGAATAACATCACTATTATGAACAAATATCCTTTGCCTCATATTGATGATTTGTTTGATCAGCTCCAGGGAGCTCAGTATTTTTTCAAAGATTGACTTGAGATCGGGGTACCATCAGCTGAAGGTAAAGGAAGCAGATGTTCCGAAGACCGCGTTCCGTACAAGATATGGCCATTATGAATTTGTAGTAATGCCTTTTGGGCTAACCAATGCACCTGCTGTATTCATGGACTTAATGAATAGAATTTTCCATGAGTTCTTGAATAAGTTTGTGGTGGTTTTCATTGATGATATTTTGGTGTTTTCTAAAAGTAAAGAGGATAATGAAAGACATTTAAGGGTTATCTTGAAAACCGTAAAAGAAAAGAAACTGTATGGAAAATTCAGCAGGTGTGAGTTTTGGTTGCCAAAAATTTCTTTCCTTGGTCACATTTTTTCTAAATATTGGATAACTGTTGATCCTGTGAAAAAAAAGTTGTGGAAGACTGGCCAAGACCCACAAATGTAACTGAGATTCGTAGATTCCTTGGTTTGGCAGGCTATTACCGAAGTATTGTTAAAATTTTTCATGGTTATCTAGTCCAATGACTAAGCTAACTCGGAAGGGTGTTAAGTTTATCTGGACAATGGAATGTGATGATTGTTTTCAGGAATTGAAAAGAAGATTGGTGAATGCTCTAGTTTTGGCACTACCTTCCAGGAATGGTGAGTTTGTTATCAACAGTGATGCTTCATTGAAAGGACTTGGTTGTGTCCTAATGAAGAATGATCAGGTAATTGCTTATGCTTCACGACAGTTGAAAACTCATGAGGTAAATTACCCTACACATGATTTAGAATTAGCTACTGTTGTTTTCTCTTTAAAAATTTGGAGGCATCATTTCTATGGAGTAAAGTGTGAAATATATACTGATCACAAAAGTTTAAAGTATATATTCACTCAGAAAGAGTAAAACATGAGACAAAGGAGATGGATCGAATTAATCAAAGATCATGATTGTACAATTCATTACCATTCGGTAAAATCAACTAAAGTGGATAATGCTTTAAGTAGAAAAAGTAATGCTTCATTAATAATGTTGCATTTGGAACATGATCCTTTGGTTAAGGATTTGATGAACTTTGGAATAAAAGTTGTTAGTGCAGGAAGTTATTCTGTTTTGTTTCAGTTATCAGTGAGATCATATCTATCAGATAGAATCAAGCAAGCACAGAAGCAAGACAGTGAGTTGCAGAAAAAGGTAGAGCTGGTTCAGAAAGGTAAGTTTCCTGAATTCAACATTGATAATGATTGCGCTTTGAGATTTGGGAAGAGATTGTGTGTGCCTTGTGATTCACAGTTGGAGAGAGAGTTGTTATGTGAAGCTCATAGTTCTCCGTTTTTAGTTCATCCTGGCAGTACTAAGATGTACATAGATCTGTGGGAGTATTTCTGGTGGGATGGAATGAAAAGAGATATTGCTGATTTTACTGTGAAGTGTTTGACTTGTCAGCAGATTAAAGCAGAGCAGCAGTTACTGAATGGGATGCTTCAGCCTCTAGTAGTGCCAGAGTGGAAATGGGAGAATATATCAATGGACTTTGTTGTGGGATTACCGAAGACATCTCAAGGTAATAATGCAATCTGGGTTATTGTTGATCACTTGACTAAATCTGCTCATTTCCTTCATATACGAGATACTTTTTTCCCTAGATCAAATTTCCCGTTTGTATCTTAAAGAGATAGTCAGGTTACATGGAGTTCCCCTATCCATTGTATCTGATCGTGATCCCAGGTTCACTTCTAACTTTTGGAAAGGCCTTCAGAAGTCGTTGGGTACTGAATTAAATTTTTGTACAACATTTCATCCTCAATCATATGGGCAGTCAGAACGAACAATTCAGTCCTTGGAGGATATGATATGAGCTTGTTCGATGGATTATCAGGGAAGTTGGGACCAACATCTTTCTTTGGTTGAATTTTCATATAATAGCAGTTTTCATTCTAGTATACAGATGGCACCATTTGAGGCGTTATATGGGAAGCGGTGTCGAACTCCAGCTTTCTGGGATGAAGTGGGTGAAAGGAAGTTGATGGGACTAGAATTGGTAGAAGAGATGGCAGAAAAAGTTCAGCTGATTCAGAAACACATGAGAACAGCTCAGAGTAGGCAGAAGAGTTATGCAGACTACAGGAGGAAGGATCTAAATTTTGAGGTAGGTGATCATGTTTTTCTCAAAGTCTCACCATGGAAAAGTGTGATGAGATTTGTTAAGAAAGGAAAGATGATTCCAAGGTTAATTGGACCATATGAAATTCTGGAGAGAGTTGGATCAGTTTCATACAGAGTGGCATTACCTCCGAGTTTATCTCAGGTACACAATGTTTTTCATGTTTCGATGATGAGAAAGTATATGCCAGATCCATCTCATTTTTTGAGTCCAGAGGTAGTTCAGCTGGAAGAGAACCTATCTTATGAGGAACAACCGGTCCAGATTATTGACCATAGGGAGCAAGTGTTACGAAATAAGGTGATTAATAAGGTAAAGGTTTTGTGGAAAAACTACATGATGGAAGAGGCAACATGAGAATCTGAAAATGCATTGAGGGATAAGTACCCCCATTTATTCGATAAGTAAATAAATTGTGGGGACGCAATTTTCTAAATGGGAGAGGGATGTAACATCCCAATTCAGTAATTAATAATAGATATTTTTATCTATGTCTATTAATGAATTATATAGTGTTTTAGAGGCTTAAAATGAAAATAAATCAAATCTTAAGCATGGAATACACTAATATTTTTAAAGGATTGTTTTACTGCCTTTTGATGGCAAAATTTTTTTAAATCTATCTTTTGAAAATTTTATAAGATATTTTTGTAAGAATATAATTATTATTTATGATTGGGACATCAAAATTTACTTTGTGTTAATTTTTGGTATTTTTCTGACAATGTTCATTTTTAATGAATAGTGAAAAATACTGCATTTTACATCAAAACTGCTTTTTAATATAATTTATTTATATGATTAGATTATATTTTGAATTGGTTTTAAAGTTAAATTAGAATATATTGTTTCCATTTAATACAATTTTGGTCATTAGGATTAATTTCACTTTGGAATTGGGCATAAACTAATGCCAATCTTTTCATAGATATTGTTTCAAAAAAAACCCGCTATTTGTTTTGACAACGGGAATTATTTTTAAATCAATTAATGAAATTTCTGTGTTTTGAATTTGGTAAAATGGATTACATATTTGGAATCAAAAGGTCCAAATTATTTAATCAAGAATCTTTTTTTTTACAGTATGAATAGTAACGACGATAATTATCTTTAATTATCTTGATTAATGACTAATCGGGTAGTTAAGGATAATAAAATGATATCATAATAATACAAAAAGACCACAACATGTGTTCTAAGGCTACTGGTTGTCTCATGGACGACCATGGGATGCTTTGTGAAAAACTTGGGGGCCTCATGGAATCACTTTTGGGAGAAAGTGACTTTTTATCTTTTTATTTTTAAAGAATGTTAAATGTGACAAAGAATGTATCACCTAAGTAAAATATTTTTAATTTTGTCTACATAAATTATCATTTGGACTATAAATATTCATTAGAAAGATAAAAAGATATCCTACATCATTATAGTTTTTTCATAATTTTTATACTTTAAATAAATTAAATTATTTATGACATCATGATGATGCCGCGATTACCTCATTAATAAAGGATTTAAATAAAATGGAAAGATAATATAAAATATAAGACCTAAACAAGTCCAAAACCTATTGGATGGGTTTATTTCTAACCCTTATCACCTTAACCTAGAATTATATCAATGTGGGACCTTTTGAATCCGAAAATCATTTTCAAATAAAGTAACATTTCTTTACTTTCCAAGAGTGCCCCTCCTCTCCTCTTATAAAAGGCCCCCACCTCTACCTCCTTACCCACACTCCCAAAGCCTTTGGCTCGGCCAACCCAGGCCCATTTTGTCTCTCCACATCCCTATATTACTCCTTGAAGCCTCACATTGGGCAGAAGGCTTCCCAAGGATTCCTTTTAGCTCAAACCAAAGGGAGTTACCCGATTTGAAGGTAATGTCTTCACTTGAGTCCTTTTGTTTTATTTTTCTTCTCCAACCCCCTAAAATCTTTTTATTAATTTTTATTGTAACAAATACAGTATCTTCAATATACTAGGATGTTGTTATAAGAAGTATTAGAGCTATACTTACACACACCTACATCTAATGGTTAAAGGACATACTGTTTCTGTGGATGGTGAATTTATGCCTCCCGAAACGATGATTGTTCAACATTCTTTTAACACCTTCAAAGGTGTCCATTAAGATGTATCTATATTTATATATTATATATAATATGTTTATTTTTTCCTTAAGCTTCTGTATTTTTAATTTTGGTCATACCTTTATGGTTTCCATTATGGGTAAACGCGATATCTTCATTTAAGGAAGTGCGGACTACCGCCCCCTCAAAGTGATTTGATTCGTAAAATACCATATGTGGGACATATAAAGGATGGAACTATGATATTATATATTCTATTATACTGGAATTATAATATACCTTTATATCATTATGATTCTATTCTATAAAATATGAAATAGAAATGAAAGTAGCGTTCATGCGTACGTACGGCTTACTGTCTCCATGAATGGTGCATTTCATTTCTTACCTCTAAATGATTATGTAATATTATAAATGAATGTATATACTGGATATATATGATATATACATCATTATTATAATTCTGAATATAATGGATACATGAACAACTCGTAATTATAAAGGGTTTATTTTTGACTCAAGTACCAATGATCGTTAAAACGACCGTTATTAACTTAAATAATTACATAGTGTTCATGACAAGGAAATAAGTGATATAAAATGAATAATGAACTTGAAAAAGGTTATTAATAAAGTATAAATTAACTCAAGTTTATTATTCAGGACATTAAAGAACGATCGAGTCAAGTCGGACCCGAGGTATGGGACTTCGTCTCAATCTCCTTTCATTGAGGCATATTTTGTTTTATACACAACCTTCTTTTATACTATGTATAAACCCTTTTGACTTTTACGTTTATCCAAAAGGAATCTTTTTTATATGAATCATTTTTCTAAATTACAAAAGGGAATGTTTTTTTCGTACGTATGCGACGACAACGACTTCTCCGCCGCCGTGACCATTATTTGAGTTTCGGCTTCCTCTACAAGCCATACCTTTTTTAAAGAAAAATAAATACCATGTTTTACTTTTATTTTATTTTGGTATTGAAAATGGTTTTCATAATGTTTTTATATCAATGTGTTGTATTGATATCTTGTGATTTAATGGTGTAAATGTTATGTTTCCTTTATGCATGTTTTATGTAATACGATTATGTTGAGGTTCTTGGGAATTATTATGAAGACAGGTGGTTCCGTGATAAACTAAGGGCGGGTGAGCCCGATATAGCTCTCCAATGCATTGGGTAATGTGAAGGAGTGAAATGTTAAGGTTTCTCTGAAGAGATTTAGGGAATATACTGTGATGGGTTTTCCAAACGTAACCAAGAGGGTTACTCCCTATGTAAGAATGTTATGAATACCTCAAGTTACCTTTATGTCCTTTGATTTCTATGATTTATTAATGATTTGATGAGGTATGTTAATGTGATTATGTTTTATGGGTAATGTATGATTTCATTCTTATGTATATATGTATCCATGTTTCCTTTCCATATTTTTATATCCCTTACCCAGATTTTTATGCTCATCCCAAGTTTTTTTGAAATGTTTTTCACAGGTCAAGGGAAAGGTACATGATATGATGATAGTGTCAAGGAAGTGTCAAGAAAGAAACCATGTTTTATTTAAAATATGTTTCCATTGATGGGAAAGAAGAATAATATCTTTATGTAACCACTTTTTTTATATGTGGAATGTAATGCATGTTTTGTGATCTAATTCTCTAAAACTCTAAACCTGAAAAGATCCTCAGTGTGAAATCTTGTAATAACTCAAGATTAAGTAAGGTTTAAGGCTGGGGCCTTATAGGTACGATGTATAATATCCTAGGAGAATATCTACACAATCAACCCCTCTGAAAAAATTACATGATAGTGGGGATTGAGGTAGTGAGCATATTTCAATGTTTCTTGTTCCACATGTGGGATGGGACATTACAGTGGTTGAAGCTGCTATTGGAGATTTCATAGCATGGATGTCTAATATTATAAATATACATTGGTTAGACATTAAAAAACATGATGAATAAAGTTAATAGATGATGATAAAATGAATGACATAAAGTATGGTATTATAGATTGATAAATAGGTAGAGAAATGAATGTTCAAATCCAAAAAATCTATTCAATCGAACAAAAAAACAAAATGACCTTCCAAGAGTACCTTATCCCCACCAGTTCAAGAGAAACATTTATTATCCTTACATCATTATGCATAAAACCCATTTAAATATAAAATTGGGTATTACATAGAATATGAATAAGAAATATATGGAGATTACCTGACAGATGAAATAATTCTCAAGACTCTAAATGATATTTTCAAGCATGAATGTCTAGGAATATTAGTTGTGAAAAAAACATAAAGTAAATTTTCATAATATGCATGACCAAATAGTCTGCTAATTCTATCAATTAAAATTCATAAATACTAATATTTTGTATATGAGTTTATATTAAAAATATATAAGGGTAATATCATAAGAAGTAAGATTTGGATTCATTAATCTATATATCATTTCTACATCATAAATTACATTAAATAAGGATGAAATAGACTAGATAAAAGACGAGTTACTCAAAGAGTTTAATAGAAAATCATGAGATGATGGACTCTTTTAGATGCATACATTGCAATGGTAAAACTCTATGATCTAATCTCATAAAATATTTTTTTAATTTCTTCATTACTTAATTTTTTTTATAGGAAGCACTGGATGCTAATACCAGTCACCATAGACATCTTGAATATTTATTTTTTGGATTCACTGCATAGATTTCCAACCAACCTACCACACATGACGAGTATTGTGTATATAAAATATCATAAAATCAAAATTTTATAGATAAAATTTTAATTATGTGATCTAATATGTTTTAATGAGAATTTTTTTATGATATGGAGGTCCATCAATACATGCAAGATCATGGAATAAATTTGGTTTCTGAAACGATAATGATTATGGATTACTACAAATGAAAAAATTTCAAGGTATATATAGAAAGACATTACTATCAAAAAAATTCAATACAAATAACTTATTCTGGTCAATGTTTCTGTAGTGTACAAAAAAAGATAATGCATTCAATTTTGGATATTATGTTTTCAAGTTTAGGAGAGAAGTTATAAATAATTAAATGACCTTCATCCCAAAACAATTAATTTTTTAAGGTGATTAAAAATTTGTTAAATATATTTAATAATAATTTATTTTTCAATATTTGTTTAGTACTATCAAGATTTATTACATTAGAGTTATGAAGAAGAAGAAATAATTTTGTTTAGAGACGAGTGGATATCCTTATTTTTTTCAGAATGTATACTGAAATAAAATTTAGGAGATTAAAATCATTGTTTGTGATCTAGTATGATTTTGGAATTTCGAAAGATATTTGGGGTGTAAATGATTAGTGTCAGAATGATTAAATATTATTTTTCATCTCATTCTCAAGGAGATTAATAATGGAGGAAATCAATTAGTTTAGAAGTGATGACCTGTAAATAATAAATTTTGTTGGGAAATTGTGGATGGGATGTTGGAGGGATAGTTGAAGGTAGAGGAATAGGTGGAGGAGAAGGTGGAGGAATTGTCAGAGTTGCATACCAGCATGTAGGAGGATGCATAGGCGAAGACTGAGGTGGAGACTAAGGTAGAGGAGGATAATAAGTACTGGAGTAAAAAAAAAAATTGTATGAAATTAATTAGAATAAGGATCATACCATTATTGCGTTTTAGAATTTTTTTTAAAAGTGAACAAAACACATGTAACTTAATATAAGATCCATTGTAATTATTTTTAGTTTAAAAAGAAACTTTAGGAAAAAATAGACACAGCTTACTGGAAATGAGAAGAAACATTTTGATTTTTTATATGTAAGGAAAATTATCGATACATTATTTTTGACTTTCAGGGATTAGCTGCACCAAAAAAGGATGCATGGTGTGACTAGTATGACTCAACATGTCCAATATCAGTTTATAATTTCCATTTTAATACAAAATAGTGTCACTCATTGAAAACCTATGAAACACACTTGAATTTTCATGATAAATTTGGACAATGATTCATAATTCATTTATGTCATTTGTGAATCAGTCACATGTAAAACTTACACACAATTCCACCTCTATTGGTCAAAGTGTATGTTTCTAGTTTTAAATTACATTTTAGTAAAAAAACCCATGGTGTACTCAAAACCATGGTAACACATTCCTATGGTTTTTATACCTTAGTAAAATTATCCATGAGTCATTTGGGATGTGTATCAGTCATCCGCTCCTCAATCCGATGCATGGCATGGTCGGTATGACTAAAAGTGCATATTTTTATTCAAATTTGACATTAATTTCAATGAAAAACAACTTACATACTCAAGACTAAGAAAATACATTTATATGTTTTATTACTATAGGAAAAATATCCATTTGTAATTTTTTTATAGATCAACCTCACCTCAATCCAATTCATGGTGTGACCGGTATAACCCCATGTGTTAATTTTTATTTTAAATTGAAATTTTAATAAAAAATGTTTTACTCACTAAAAATTGTAAAATTAGATCATATTTTATTAATAATTTATGCCAATGATTCAAAATTTATTTTTTTATATATGAATCAGTCTCATTTCAAACCCACATATGATCCCACCTGTATGGATAAATGTGTGTGTTTCCTATATAAAATGACATTTTAGAAGAAAAAACATGTAGTATACTCCAAATTAGGGAAATAAATTTTGATTGTTTTGATGCCTTAATAAAATTATTATTGAGTTATTTGGGACATGTATCAATCATATGGTCCCTCAATAGGATGCATAATTGACCATTACAACTCCAAGTGCAGCTTTTTATTAAAAATTGACATTACATTTAGTGAAAAGACTACTTTCCAAATCAAACTATGGAAAACACAATAAGACTGTTTTTTACTTTTGGAAAAGTATACATATTACATTTTTGATGTGTAGGGATTATCTACACCTCAGTCCAATGCACAATGTGGCCAATATTACCCAAAGTTTTATTTATTATCTTGTGTAAATGATTCATAATTCATTTGTAATTTGAATGAATTAATCTCACATAAAACCCACACATGATTCCACTTATATGGATCAAAGTTTCTGCTTCCAGTTTTAAAGGAAATTTTGGTGTAAAACACACGTGCCAAACTCAAAACCGAGGAGACACATTACAAATATTTTGATACTTTTAGAAAATAATATATGTGTCATTTATGAAATTTAAAATTTAAACATGCCTCTATCTGATGCACAGTGTGATCAGAATGACTCTTAGTGCATCTTTTTATTAAAATTTGACTTTAATTTTTGTGAAAAAAATAACTTACATACTTAAAATGAAGCAAAGGGATTCAAATTGTTTTGGTACTTTAGTACAACGATCTATAGATCACTTGTGTCATGATTAGATCAGTTTCACCTCAATCTGATGCATGATGTGACATGTAGGACTCCACGTGTGTCTTCTTATTCAAAGCTAATATTAAATTTAATATAAAAAATGGACATTCTCAAAACTAATAAAATGTATCTGGATTGTTTTGTTACATTAGGAAAACTCATGGTTTTACTGTTATGACTCCATGTGAACCTTTTTATTCAAAATATACATTATTTTTTGTAAAAAAAACTAACATACCCTATAATAGTGTTTTATTTTTCTTGTATTTGTGTTAGAAATTTTATGTTAATTAAATTCAGTATTTCTATCTTAATTTGGTAATTTTTTTTCTATTTCTTCTTATGCAGTGTTCTGTTGCAGAACACTATGCCTATTTCTGTTGATGTAGTGTTCTATAGCATCACGCAAAAGTTTTAACCATTATCTATATTACTAAATGAGATGGTAACAATATGATTTATCAAAACATTAAAAGGATATTATAAAGGTACCATTTATTAGTTCTTTTAAATGCACTAGTAATTCATACTTAGATCACTACAAATAATAATGCTGATTAATCATACTTTTATTATCAATTTTAAAAGTACTGATAAAAGGTATATTTAACATTGCTAAATATTTGTGCTGATAATGGTGTCTTTTTCTGTTATTTTGAAAGTATTGATAAAAGTATGATTTATCAGCACTTTTATTTGCACAGATAAATCAACAATTTATCAACACTTTTTAGCACTGAAAAAATCGATATACATTTAACCTCACTAACATTGTCATCACTTTTCTAGTACTGATAAAGGATGATTCCAGACCTGTCAAAAGTGCGTTTTGTAGTAGTGTTTCCTCCTTTTTGGTTTCATTATTTCAATGATGGATTTATCAAACATGACCTTAACATTCTTATGATGAATTTTGTGGCTAAACTAATATTATTCAGGAGACATTCTATTTTCATGAAATTTTCTTTTTATGTACTTAAATTTTGTCACATGATGAATCTTTTGTTGTCTTCTCTAAAAAATTCTTCTCAATTGGAAAGTATACTTATCATATTTTTGAGATAGTATCATATCCAATGTATTATTATTTTTCTTTTACTAGAGAAGCATCATTATTTATATATTCAACCTCTATAAATTTATCAATAACATGGTACAAAAATTTTACATAAAATAATATTTATCTTTAATTTTTTAGTATGAATACAATTGTAATAATTCCAGTGAAATTTAACAAGACATAACTTCCTCATATTGTAGAAACAATCATTGGTATAGATATCCTAAATTTTTATAGTATTTGTATCTCTTTTTTTGGACGTAAGAATATTTAAATATAGTTTTAAAAAATTCTTGTATCTAGTGATAAATGACACAAATAGTATTTCATATTAGAAAAAGAGATATTCTTCTTCATGAGAGCATGTTAAAAGATCCTACTATATTAAGAAGTTTTCATGTTTCAATTTTAGTTTCACCTTCAACTGGTAATCCAACCAACTCACCGATCTTCTAATATTTATACTATGTGTTTTCCTAAAAAAACTAAACGAAACATTTGTAAGTTGATCTAAATCAATTAATATTGAAATAATATAAAATTTTAAGAAGATTATATTATGATGAAAATAATTTTCAACTTTAGTATCATATATATTTTTCCATCCTTGAAATAATTTTTGATTTATGTAGACATTCCTACATATAATACTAGATCCAATGAATAATAATTTCTTTCATAATCTATTTAATAGAAAAATCACCAAAATAATACATGAAATATTTTGGAAAAACATGGAATGCCAAGAAAAAAACCTAAGATCAATTATATAGGTAAAAATCAGGGTGGTGAGAGATCATTATACAATCTACTAAGGTAGAATAAATTTGAGACACTACATAAATATATAGAAAATTAGGGTGACCTTTGGGTTTTGAGATGATCCTAAAAATGGTATTAAATCTTTGAGGTGATGGAATAAAAATAATTTAATAATGTATTTATTTTGAACTTTTTTATTATAATAATCAATTTAGAATGTATGATGATACCTGAGAAAATTGATTCTAGTAAAACATAAGAAGCTATAACAAGCCTTTTATAAAATATTGTACAAAAAATATATAATAAAGAACGAAGTATATAGAGTGTTCATTATATAAAAATTATTATATAAATAAATCATGAATGTTTGTTCAGTGGGTTTTGAATTTAGTTGCTGAAAATAGTCTATATAAAACATGTCCATTTTTATGAAACCTCAGAATAACCTCATTCTAATGAAACATAAATTTTTCTTATCTTAAAGACGATTTGTCTGGAGATTTTGGCAACAAGGAGGAAAAATTAAAAAAATATCCCCCCTTTCTCAATGATTTTTTTCACTATAAATAGTTGTGTAAAATAAAAAGTTTATTATTTATCAACCTATATTTATCACAATAATATTTTATTTAATAAATTTATATCAATTATAATGAAGTGGGTTTGATGAAATATTCTAACAATTCGATCATGTGTTTCGATGAATTAAGGAATAATATATCATTTTTCTGTGTTATTAAAGTAAATGGTGTCTCATATTTAATTTAATTTCTCATTATTAATGTTATTATTTCTTATAAAAATAAATCATACTTGAGTTATAGCCAAAAATATGGAGTTTTAGTAAAAAATCAGGATAAAATTAGTGAGTGTGTATCACATCCACAACACCTAGGTGCAACAACTTCCAACTGCTATATATTAACAGTATAGAATAGAAATTTCTACTGAGTATTGTTTAATATATTAAATATATATTAAATATTTACCTAAGATGTGACATTTTATAAAATTACTTTTCTAAATCATTTTACATGCACTAAATTTAGCATCTAAAAACATTTATGTTAAAAAAACATTTAGAATAATAAGATCTAAAAATTACCAAAAATATTTTAAGGTAATGATAAATTCATTAAATGTATATAAGATAATATTATTTCATATTTTATTGAAATACCACACACAAGAACACATAAAACATAAATTTTTTTCAAAAAGCTATATGATATAGTAAACTTCTTATCCATCCTACAAAATGTTTTTTATTAAGACGTTTCCTTAATTTATCAAGATCAAGAGTTTATATGTTTTTATAAGTATACTTATTCTCTTATCATTGTTTAATTTTTTTAAGTAAATAATTAAAATGATTTTTTTGAGATAAAAAATTTCCCTATGTTTTTTTATAAATTTTAAAACCATAGAAAAACACTTAGTTCATCCATGACACTCATTTCAAACATAGATCTCATAATTTCAGTAAAATAACAGAAAGATATTTTCAGGATTAGCAAAAAATAATTTCATCAATATAAATTTGAATAATTATATTATATTTAAAAAAAACTAAAAATATTTATATTATCAACACCCTTAACAAAATAAAGTGAAGTTAAAATCTAGTAGTTCTATCCTAACAGGATCTTAGGTCCTATTTAAATCTATAAAGTGGCTTAGAGTTTTTGAATACATGTTGTAGAAAAATTATTTTTTCAATACTAGGAGATCGTTCTACAAAATATTCACCAAATCATATCTATTAAGAAAATTTCACCTTACTTTCATTAGATAACAAGTAAAATTTTAAAAATCTTTAAAGGCTATAAGTATTAGGATAGATTCAGGTCTTCAAACCCGTAAAAATGTTTTTTTCCACGATATATACCTTATTTTATATCAAAACTCTTAACAACAACTCTTGTTAATTTCTCATAGTGATTTTATTTTCATCAATTTTATTTTGTAAAATCAATTTTACTCAAATAATAGGATGATATTTAGGCCATTCTACTAATATCCAAACACTTTTATATTTATATTTATTGAGTTTGTTTTGAATTTCCCTTATTAAACATTGATCACTTAAAACCTCATCATGTGTTTTAGGATAAAACTGGGGAAATAAAGCACAATTATAACATTGATTTATTATGTAACTATAGGTTTTTACTAGCTAATTCTTATATTCAATTATATTATTAGTGAGACAATTCCTTATTATTTATTGAAAATTTAAATATTGAAACGTTGATTTAGTTTCCATTATTCCTTTCAGAATTCATTTATATTAGAATATTTCTTTATGAAATTTTTCTTAATGGTCACTAGAAGGGCCCATAAGGTCTTCTATACTATTCTGATTAAGGTACATATTAGGGAAGCTAAGGGGAAAATAAATCCCCACCCACCAATTAATTATGCACACATTATAAAGCTGAAAACATGGAGTGATTTAAGTAACCATCAGAATGAGAAATAATTTTTAGTGAATTGGGGTAGATAATATATTATTTGACATTATATTATATCATACTTGATTCAAAATTGTTAATTGGTGAAACAACCAAAGCGTTCTGAAAATAATGAACATGCATCCAAACCAACGTACCCCTATCATAAAGGAATGACGAGGTACACTTCATTAGAAAAGAATTTTTTTTTCATTTTAAATCATGAATTAATGTTTAAAAATTTTATATGAAACAAAATATCTTCATAGGCTTATTTTCATATTGATGAATCTAAATCTGAATCCACTTCCATAACACATTATGTGATGTGGAAGGAGGGTCTTGTAAATAAAGAGGGTATATTATTTGAGGAAATCAAAAATCAGTATTTGAAACATGTATTATTATTAAATATTTTTAATTTTGTTATATTTTATAACAATATTAACTAAAATTAAAGATTATTATATTTTTATATGGTTTGTACAAAAGAATCGGCAACAGTCATAGCAAAAGAAGAGTGACATTCAGTAGATTTGAAGTGGCCTAAACATCATAGTCGCATTAGAGGATATGGTTTTAGAGTTACTCCTCAAAAATATTTCGAGAAGATAAAACCATAGGAAGATACAAAAAAAATGTTTAGATGAATGTGTGCACAAATAGAATCTCTATATGATATTATTTTATGGGTTGGATTGGAATACCTAAGTATAAGAAAGGATCAAAGAGAACTAGCGTTGAATAAAGGATCCCCACCTAAACCAAATGATCCCACTAGATTTTAGGCCACTCATTCCCCCTACCGCGTACTTACCCAAGGTAATAATTTTGTTCATTACAAATTCTTTTAAATGAGAATCAAAATAATTCTGATAACTTTATATTACTAAATTTTCTCGAGGTACAATTGTAAGTGATTTTTATTTTTCAACAACCACATACTTCCATGTTGAAATGGGTACAATGTCTAATTTCATTGGAGACTAGATACACAATCAACCCCTCCGAAAAAAACACATGATAGTGGGGTTTGAGGTAGCTTATAATTGGATTTATGAGTTTCATGTTCCACGTGAGGGTCTGGATATTACAGTGGTTGAAGCTGCTATTGGTGATTTCATAGAACAGAAGTCTAATCATATAAAGATATATTGGGTACATATTAAAAATACTATATGAAATAATGGAATAGATGATGATAAAATCTATGATATAAGGTATGGTATTATTTATGGATAAAGAGGTAGATAAATGAAAGATCAAATCAACAAAATCTATTCAATCGACCAAGAAAACAAAATTACCATTTGAGTGTACCTTCTCCCCACCAGTTCGAGAGAAAAATTTATTATCATTATATCATTTTTCATAAACCACACTTTATTATAAAATTATTTATTACATTTAATATGAATAAATAATATATGGAGATTACTTGATAGAAAAAATTAGTCTCAACACTCTAAATGATATTCTCAAGCATGAATGTCTAGGAATATTAGTAGTGAATACATAAATTAAGTAAATTTTCATAATACACATTACCAAATAGTTAACTAAATATGTGTATTGAAGTTAATAACTATTAATATTTTGTATAGGTGTTTATATTAAAACTATATAAAGGGAAGATCATAAGAATTAAAATTTGGATTCATTAATCCATATATCATTTCTACACAAGAAATTACTTTGAATAAGGAAGAAATATATATGAGAAAAGATGAGTTACTCAATGTGTTTAATATAAAATAATGAGATGATGGAATATTTTAGATGCCTACATTGAAAGGGTAAAACACTATGATATAATCTCATAAAAGAAATTTTTAAATTTTTCATTACATAATTTTTTTATAGGATACAATGGATTCTAATAGGAGTCAACATAGACAACTCAAATATTTATTTTTTGGATTCAATGCATAGATTTCCAACCAACTGACAACTCATGATGGGTATTTTGAATATAAAACATTGTAAAACCAAAATTTTGTTGATAATATTTTAATTATTTGTTCATAATATGTTTTAATGATAATTTTATTATGATATGGAAGTCCATCAATACATGAAACTTCATGGAATAAATTCGGTTTGTGAAAAGATAGATACTATGGATTACTACAAATGGAAACATATCAAGGTATATATAGAAAGAAATAACTATGAAAAAATTTCAAAAACACTCACTTATTTTCGTCAATGTTTTTTTAGTGTACAAAAAAAAATAATTCATTCAACAATGGATATTATGTTTTCAAGTTTATGAGATAAATAATAAAGATTTAAATGACCAGCATCCCTAAATAGTTATTTTTTGAAGGTGATTACAATCTTGTTAAATATATTTCATAATAATATATTTGTGAATATTTTCTCAGTACTATCAAAATTCATTACATTTTAGTTATAAAAAAGTAGAAATAAATTTGTTTAGAGATGAGTGGATATCATAATTATTGTCAGAAAGTATGATAACAACAAATTTAGGTGATTACCTACTCTGTTTTTCATCTAGTATGAGTTATGTATTTAGAAATATATTTAGGGTGTGAAGGATTAGTGTCTGAATGCATATATATTATTTTTGATCTCTTTCTCATGAAGATGAATAATGGAGGAAATAAATTTGTTGAGAAGTGATGACCTACAAATAGTATAAATTGTTGGGAAATTGTGGTGGAAATGGTGGATGGAGAGGTGAAGGAAGAGGCATAAGTGGAGGCGAAAGTAGAGTCATTGTTGGAGTTTCAGACCGGCATGTAGGAGGAGGCCTAGGCAAAGAGTGAGGTGGAGACTAAGCTGAATGAGGATAAGAAGCACTGGATTAAAAACACTAAATTTTTTGTGAAATTAATTAGAATAAGGTTCATACCATTATTATGTTTGAGAAACATTGTTTAAAAGTGAACACCACACTAGTCACTTATGATAAGATCCATTGTGAGTTTTTTAGTTTAAAATGTATTTTTAGAAAAAATAGGCATAACCTAATTAAAATGAGAAGAAACATTTGGATTTTTTTCTACTTTAGTAAAATTATCCATACATTATTTTTGACTTGTAGTTATTTTCCACACCTCTATAGGATGCACAGTGTGAATCGTACGACTCTAAGTGTCCATTACCAATTTATAATTGGAATTTTAATACAAAATAGTGTCACTCTTTGAAAACCAAGGAAACAAGCTTGAATTTTCTTGATAGTTTTTTACAATGATTCATAATTATTTTGTCTCATGTGTGAGTCAGTTACATGTAAAACAGACACACGATTCCACCTATATGGGTCAAAGTGTGTGTTTCTAGTTTAGAGTTACACTTTAGAAAAAAACACATGTGACATACTCAAAACCATGGAACCACATTATGATGGTTTTTATACATTAGTAAAATTATCCATGAGTCATTTGAGATGTGTATGAGTTATCCTCTCCTCAATCCGATGCATGGGATGGTTGGTATGACAGAAAGTGCATCATTTTTTACAAAATTGACATTAAGTTTAGTGAAAAAAATAACTTACCTACTCAAAACTGAGAAAATTCATTAATATTAATTAATTACTTTAGTAAATTATCATTTTTTTATTTTTAATATTCAAGTATCAACATCACCTCAATCCAATTCACGGTGTGACAGGTTTAACTCTATGTTCATTATTAGTTTTAATGGAATTTTTAATACAGAATGTTTTACTCACTGAAAATTGTTTAATTCGATCATATTGTATTGATAATTGGTGAAAATGATTAATAATTAATTTTTGGTGTGTACAAATCAGTATCATTTCAAACCCACACAAGATCCCACATGTATGGTTTAAAGTGTGTTTTTCCAATTTAAAATGACATTTTAGAAAAAACCCAAGTACTAAACTCAAAATCGAGAAAATTCATCTTGATTTATTTGGTACTGTAACAAAATGATTCCTAAGTCATTTGAGACGTGCATAATTTTTTGTTCCTCAATCGGACACACAATGTGACTAGTAAAACTCCAGGTGCATCTTTTTATTCAAAATTTACATTATTTTAAGTGAAAAGACTACTTCCAAAATCAAAAAAGATCAAACACATTAAGATTGTTTTGGTACATTTGGAAAATGATACATATGTCATTTTTCATGTATATGAATTATATACACCTCAATATGATGCATGGTGTGGCTAGTATGACTCAAAGTGTTCTTTTTTAGTTTTAAATTTTCTTTTTTATACAAAATATTGTCACATATTGAAAACTGAGAAAAAACACTAGGATTTTATCGATAATTTCTATAAATGATTCATAATTAATTTTTAATGTGTTGGAATTGATCTCACAATAAACCCACACATGATGCCACTTATATGGCGCAAAGTGTGTGTTTCCAGTTTAAAGGAACATTTTAGCACAAAACACATGTGGAATACTCAAAACTAAGGAGACACATTTCAAATGTTTTGATACATTAGGAAAATGGTACATGAGTCATTTATGACATGTAAAATTTAGCCATGCCTCAATCCGACACATGGTGTGATCGAAATGACTCCAAGTTCATCTTTTAATTCCATATTAACATTAATTATTGTGAAAAAAAGAACTGACATACTAAAAATGGAGCATAGACATTCAGATTGTTTTGGTACTTTTGTACAAAGATCCATATATCACTTGTGACATATTAAGATGAGCTGCAGCTCAATATGATGCATGGTGTGACCTGTATAACTCCATGTATGTATTATTATTCAAAGACGACAATAATTTTTATAAAAAAACAACTGAAAAACTCAAAACTCCGAATGTTTATTCGGATTGTTTTGTTACTTTAAGAAAAATCAAGGTTTTATTGTTATGAATCCAATTGAACCTTTTTATTCAAAATATAAATTATGTTTTGTAAAAAAAACAAACATACTCTATTATAGTTTTTTATTTTTCCAGTATATGTGTAAGATATTTTATTTCAATTTAATTTAGTATTTTTATCTTATTTTTGTAATTTTTGTTTCTATTTATACAGATGATGTGTTCTGTTGCAGCACACTACACTTGTCTCTGATGTTGTAGTGCGCTGTATAATTACACTATATTTTTAACTTTTATCTATGATAAAAAATGATCTGGTAGTAGTATGATTTTTCAAAACATTAAAAGGACCTTATAAAGATACCCTTCATTAATTATTTTAAATGTACCAGTAATTCATAATTTTATCACCACAAATAAAAGTGATGATTAATCATATTTTTATTATAAAATTTAAAAGTATTGATAAAAGGTATATATAAAAATAATAAATAAAAGTGTTGATAATGGGGACTTTTTTAGTTCTTTTGAATGTGTTAATAAAATAATGATTTATCAGCAGTTTTATTTACACTTATAAATAAACCATTTATCAAAAAAAATTTAGTGCTGATAAAATCCATTGACATTTAACCTCAATAAGATAGTCAACACTTTTCAAGCGCTGATTAATACAGATTCTAGAACAGTCAATGTCATGTTTTTTAGTAGTGTTCCCTCTCTTTTCAATTTCATTATTTCAATGAGGGATTTATCCGACATGACCTTATCTTTCTTATGAATAATTTTGGGGAATTTCTAATAATATTTAGGATCCTTTCTATTTGCATGAAATTTACTTTTAAGTTCTTAAATTCTCTCGGCAGAAGAAACTTTAGTAGTCTTATCTATAAAATTATTCTCAGTTGAAAAGTATACTAATAATATTTTAGAGATATTTTCATCTCCAATGTAAGAATATTTTTCTTTTACTAGAGAAGATTCATTATTTAAATTTTCAACTTCTATAATTTTAACAATATCATGGTTCAAAATTTTTGTATAAAACAAAATCTTTATCATTAATTTTTTTATTATGAATAACAATGTTATAATTCCAGAGAAAGTTAACAAGAATTAACATCCACATATTGTTGAGAAAATCATGGATATAGATATCCTAAATTTTTATAGTATTTGAAACTCCTTTGTTTGGAAGTGAGAATATTTAAATCTAGAAGAAATCAATTCTTGTATTTAGTGATAAATGATTCATATAGTTTTTCAATTTAAACAAAGAGTGATTCTTCCTCATGAGAGAATATTAAAAGAGCCTACTATATTAGGCAGTTTTTGAGTTACAAAGGTAGTTTCACCTTCTGGTTGTAATACAACCAACTCTAATATCTTCATAATATTTATGATATGTCTTTTTATAAAAAAACCTAATGAAACATTAGTTAGTCGATATAAATCGATGAATATTGTAATAATAAAAAATGTTATGAAGATTCTAGGATAAATAAAATAATATTAAACTTTAGTAACATATATATTTTTCCATCCATTCAATAATTTTTTATTTTATTCATACATAGAAAACTAGATAAAAAAATACATTAATTCATAATCTCTTTAATAGAAAAATAACCACAAGAATACATGAAATATATTTGGAAAAACATGTAATGACAAGAATCACACCCTAAGAGATATTAGATAGAATAAAATTATTTTAGTGAGAGATAATTAGATAATCTATTTGGGAAGAAAAAAATCTGAGAAAATAATTAAATGTATTTAAAAATAGGGAGTCCTTTGGGTTTCTAGATGATCCTAAAACTTGTATTTAATCTTCGAGGTGATGAAAATAAAATAATTTTAAAATGTATTTATTTTGAAATTTTTTAATTATAATAAAATTTTTGAATATATGATGTTACGTGAGAAAATTGATTCTATTAGAACTTGAAAAGATATAACAAGTCTTTTATAAAATATCTTCCAAAAAATATATAATAAAGAGAAAAGTTTATAAAGTGTTCTATAAAAAAAATTCTTATATAAATTAATCATGAATGTTTGTTTAGTGGGTTTGTATTTTAGTTTTAAATGATTGTATATAGAAAAAATGTCCATTTTGATGAAACATTATAATATCCTCATTATAATAAAACATATATTTTTCTTATCTTAAAAAATATTTGTCTGGAGATTTTTTCAGCAAAGAGGAAAAACTAAAAAATGTCATCCCCCTTTATCAATGAGTTTTTCACTATAAATAGATGTTTAAAATAATAAGTATATTATTTATTAACCAATATTTATCACAATAATATTCTATTTAATAAATTTAAATCAATAATAATGAAGTGGTTTTGTAAAAATATCAACAAGAAGATCTTCTGTTTCGATGAATTAAAGAATAATATCTCCTTTTTTGTGGGTTATTAAAGAAAATGGTGTATTATATCTAATTAAATTTCTCATTATTGATGTTTTTATATCATAGAAAAATAAATCGTACTTGTTTTATAACAAATAACATAGAGTTTTAGTAAAATCCATGAAAAAATTAGTTAATGTGTGTTGCATCCACAACATGTAGTCACAACAACATCTAATTGCAATATATTAATATTATATAATAGAAATTTCTACCAAGTATTTTTTGATAAATTAAACATATAAAAAATGTTGTCCTAATATGTTATGTTTTATATAAGTACTTTTTTAATCCATTTTACGTACACTAAATTTAGCATCTAATAAAATTATGTTAAAAATCACTTTTAGAAGAATAAAATATCAAAATAACCAAAATTCTTTTATGGTAATGATAAATTCAATTAATGTATATAAGATAATATTATTTAATATTTTATTGAAATACTACACACAAGAACAAATAAAACATAAAATATGTTCAAAAATCTATAAGATATAGTAAACCTTCTATCCATCCTCCAAAATTTTTTAATAAGAAATTTCTTTGATTTATTAAGATTAAGAGTATAGATGTTTTTATAATTATACTTATATTCTTATCATTTTAAAAATCATTTTTGTAAATAATTTTTTTGATTTTATTGAGATAAAAAATTTCCTTATGTTTTTCTATAAATTTTAATGCCAAAGTAAACACTCAGTCCACCCATAAAACTCATCTCAAACTCAGATCTAATAATTTTTTAAAAATAATAGGAAAAATATTTTTAGGTTGAGAAAAATAATTCAACAATATAAATTATAATAAAGATATTTTATTTTAAAAAAAATAAAAATATTTAGATCATCTACATCCTTAACGAAATAAATTGAAGTTCAAATCTAGTAGTTCTATAATACTAGGCTCTTAGGTCCTGTTTAAGTCCATAACGTGCCTAAGAAATTTTTAATATGTGTTGCAAAAAAATTATTTTTTCAAAACTAGGAGGTCGCTATAAGAAAATTAACCAAAACATATCTTTTATGAATTTTACACCTTACATTCATTAGACATGTTTTAAAAATTTTAAATACCATAAAGGCTAAAAGTATTCAAATAGATTCAGGTCTACAATCGCATAATTTGTTTTTCTCACAATATATTCATTATTTTTTATCATAACTCTTAGGAAAAAAACATGGTTTATTTCATATAGTGATTATATTTTAATCAATTTTAGTTTGTAAAACCAATTTTACTCTAATACTATGTTGATATTTAGGTCATTCTATTAATATACAAACACTGTTCTATTTAAATTAATTGAGTTTGTATTGAATTTCCCTTATTAAATATTGATCACTTAAAACCTCATCACATGTTTTAGGTTAAAACTGGGAAAATATGGCATAAGTCTCACATTGATTTCTTATATAACTATTTATTTTTACCTGGTAATATATTTATCCTATTTTATTATTAGTGAGAAGATTCCTTAACAATGATTGATTTATGAAATAAGTAAAACAAAAAAATAGGATGAAAATATATAAAATTTAAAAATTTTAATATTACTTCATCCACTCATATTATATCTATAGAAGTTTCAAACAAGGGATAAAATTAGATTTAAAAATAATTAAATGGTGAATTTTTATGTTTTTGAAAAACAAAATTACCAATTTCATCAAAGTTATCATGGATAATATCCTCAAAAATATATATTTGGTAAAAAATAATATGTGTTAATTTTTTTATAATAGCTAATAAATATTATTTCATCAAAATTTGGATTAAATTTAAAAAATTTATCTTTAGTAATCATGATGAACTCTTTACATCCAAAAAACCAAGAAGAACCTTTTTCATTATTCTGGAACAAAAATCGTAAAGTGTTTTATTAAGAAATGTTTGATGTAAATCTTCTAAGAATATTTTATCTAGAAGTACTAACTACTTCAACCAATTTTTTTTACCAATTTAGTATTCAATTGACATAGTTCTTATAATTTTAAAAAACATTTTATTTTGTTTCTTCAAATGATACATTTTCTGAGGTCTTCCAAAAGCTGATAATTTGCGTGTAATGCCTTTTTTTCTAAAAAAAGTACAAATTCACCACCATAAAAACCTTTAATAGTAACTAAATGTAAATGTTTCAAATTTTTAACACATTATAGAAAACTATCAAAACTAAAACAATTCAATTTTATTTTATAGAAAATAGACCAATGTATATCTATTGTAATCATTAACCAAGATATACACAGAGTGTTTACCACCAATAATTCCTATTTGTGTTAGACATATTATATCCATATGAGAAATCTAAAAACATCATAAATTTATATTTTACTAATATATTTAATGATTGGATCATGTTTCTTACATTATTTATATTGATCATATACTTTTGAAGAATTAACCTTAGGCTCTTGTAAATCTCTTAAAAGTCCTTACATATAATTTACAGTTATGTATAAAACATTACAGTATCTTAACCTTATTTTGTGTAACCCGAATTGGGCATCTATTTCCCTTAAAAAGGTATTTCTTGGTTCCTCTTGTCAACTAGGTTTAGGATGTAAACATTATCATTTTTATAAGCATAAATAAAGGACTTACATTCTTAACTTTTAACATTACACATATCATTCCAAAGGATCACAATGTAACCTTCGTCACAATATCGACTTATATTGATGACATTGTTCTTAACTACATTAAAATATAAAACATGATCAATTAAATACTGAACAAGAATTTTAATATTATCAATTCTAAATATTTATCCTTTAAAATTTTTACCAAATGTTTATTTTCCATCATTCATATTTCAAATATTATTGAAGAACATTTCATTACAAGTCATATTACTTAAACATCCACTATTCTTATGAAATTTTTTTTTGATTTGTTACTAGGACATTCTTCCTAAAATAATAATGATAAGTTTATTGTTACCAAAAAATTATTGGGAACATATTTATTAGTAAATTAAACTTTTGTAATCCTTATATGTTAATCATTCTTATGTTTTAAAGTAGGTAATTCTTTAGAAATAAAATCTTTATAAAAATTGAATGATTGAATAAAATTTAAGGAATATTTTTCACTCTAATGTCCAACCCTTTTAATTTTTGTAAAAAATAGTTTATTTTAAGAAAAAAAATAATTTGATTGAAAATGATATTTTTTGATCTGTGACATATTCTAGAAATTGTACTATGTGGCCTCAATTGTCTATAAATATAAAAAAAATCCATCATAGAAGTAAAATTTGATACCAGTCATTAAAGAATAATAATTTTATAATTTAGTTATACAACCAAATTCTTATATTTAGCAGTATATCTATAATTATATTTCTTATCTAATTCCGATATAAGTTTATAAATTTCACAGTATTTTTTGAGATTATATTATTATATTTAGAAAGATCATATTCAGAATAGTAATATTCTCTCAATAAATGAGAATTATTTTTTCCATGTAAAGTTACAAATCTTGTAATTTCATTAACAGAAGGTAAAATATTGTTATTATATAATGTAATGTCATTTTCTTCTTCTAATTAAGTTTTACTAAATTAATCAGTAGATTTTTTATGGTAATTTTATATTAAATATAATTTTGTAAGGGATTCATTAAATACCTTATTCATGTAAAATTAATTAGACTTAAAAATATCAATATAAACTCAAAAAATATTCTAACTATCCCTACTCACATCTGAATAACATTTTAAACATGTTTCAATACTACTTTCACTCAAAGTTCCTAGTTCCTTTAATGTTTTTTTTTTGATTTTAATTTATAATATTTCAATTAAAATCATTCCTCTATTTTCAACTATGGAAAATTGGGGCAGATATTTCAAAGGTAATTATTTTCAAGATACATCAACTTAGAAGTATATTTATTCTCACATATAAATTTTTTAAGGACTTGTAATGAAAATATTTCATTCCAAAAATTTCATTCGTCCTTTTTTTCAACTAAGAAATTTCACTCTCGCATTATTTTAAAGAACTATTATCTGGCCCACCTTTAACAATCCCATTAAAATTTAAATATTTTCAAATATATTTATCAGTATTATAATCCCTATCCATAATTTTTATAGTTACTGCAGAATAATGTATGTTAATCTTTTTTTAGTATATCTTTTTATATACTCTCATACTACATAACTTATCTAATTAAAATTTTTACTCATTTTGTATCATTTATAGCTATTATCTTGGAATAAAACTCCTTGGGAATAATATAATTATCATTTTAATAATTTATTAATCAAATTACTCTTTCCATCCATGGACCTATAGAATATGAATGATATTTATAAATCTTTGATGCATCTACTGAAGTTATTATCTAGGTAAGAAATGAAAATCCTGATAATTAGAATGAAGAATAACTCTTCTGAATTTTTTCAAAACATGAGAAGTTACAAAATGAGTTACTTCAATATTTCTCTAAATATTATTTAATATCTCACAAATGGATATTTTAATAGAGATATTCCATGTTATTTAACACACAAAAAAATTATTTTAAATACTATAATTCAACTGATATCTAGTATTAAATTATCTATTTAGAGTTTTATCTTTCTTTTTATGAATCACATATTTACCAATCACTATAATTTTTTAATCAACTATTTCATTAAACAAAAATGGACTCTAACGATATTTATAGTACTAAAAATAAACATCATCAAATACTGTTGGTCCTCTTGGATTTATATTTACTAATGTACCGACATATAAACCTGTCATCAGAAAACAAAAAAATCTCATCCAACATGGTTAATATAAGGATATATATATATATATATATACCTTACTCTAATACCAAATGTCTTCTAGGAATATATGATATAAATATTAAAATGGGGGGGTACATTATAGTTTATAAGAATTATACATTCAACTTCCAAACACATTGATTAATGTATGAAACATGTAAGTACTTTAGAGACTAAATTTCATAAAAAACTCGCAATAGAAAAATAAAGAGAATTCTATAAAAAAATTATTTAAAAACATATAACACCTCCACTAAGTGAGGTCCTTTCATTCAAAAAAGTTGAAAAGGACATCTATAAACCTGAATTTAGGTATCTCAGATTAGCTTGTGATCTAGATGAACATGTTTAGGGTAACATAGTTTCAAGCCTGAGAAGAAGCAAGAGTCATATGGGTGTTCTCAATTAGATAAAGGACTTCTCATATTTTACACTACTTATAGAGACTAGACCCATAAAGAATTAGAAAGATAATGTGGTGGAAAATGAACCCAATAATGCCTACCGGTAGGTGAATCCTATCATTGTGCACGAGAAATCGTTGGAATTACTAATAAAATCACGGGAGAAGATGCTGGAATCTATTCTGATGAATAAATCTATTGATGAAGATTCCAATAAAATGATGATTTTGTTGTTAAAGGTATCTCATAATGAGGATAAGAGTTTTTGGATAAAAAAGAGGGTTATTGTAATGATAAGAGGGTTCAATAATGGGAAGATAAATGTAGTGTAGTACATCTAGTCAAGGTATAAGATAGCATTCAAGTATGAAGATCTATTAATGGATGAACCAGATATATAGGTAAAACCAATCTCTTGGAAGTAATTTAGGGAGTTAAAATATGGTAGACTTATGTTTTTCATTAATGGATCCATCACTTCCTTTTGTTCATTATATATGGGTTTATTACTCTTTTCCTCAAAAGATATTGATGATAAACAGTTTAGTTTTTTGTCAGTTACGTATTTCGAATTAATAACCTACCAAAAGGTCTATCAAGAAAACCATCAAATCCATAAAACATCCTAATTATATAAAACTGTGTCTCCTTATCCATGGGAACACTAGATTAGCCAAATCAACCAAACCTTTGTCTACCAAACCCTGGGAGACCTTGATTGAAATGATTATAAAAACAACCAATTCAATGAAAAACATAGATAATTTTCAATAATAACCTCTAAATTGTATGGTCAAATATAGTCCCTCTAGAAGTAACAAATCAAAGAACTCTATATAATGAGATATATCAGAACATTAACTACAAGATTCAATTCCTATGTACATCCATTTCATCTTCTCAAGTTGGTCTTTTTCCTATTTATATATATTGGTGTAACAAACCCACAATGGTCAAATTCATAACTTATTATGATCAGCTGAAAATAAAACAACTATTATATCACCAAGTATTTATTTGTTCAATACTACAAAACTTTTTTATGGTTTTTAGGTTTATAATCATTATAAATCTTTATATACAGTTCCATCTGATAATATTTGTCATAGTCTATTTGGAAAACATTGTAAATATCTATCCTATAAAATCGAATGTCATTATAAATTTATTAAATGTATACTCATTCTAGTAAAATTAATTTATTTCATCTGATAAAATTTAAAATCTCAAAACTGTAATAATTTCATTATGAGCTTATACTTTTGAGGAAATAAGTATTAAAAATATTAGCATTATAAGAGTGAAATGTGATTTTAAAAATTATGATTAGAAATACATATTTTTAATAACTATCACCATAAAAATTATATTATTCTAAGTCTACTTCATCTCCATGTGCTCCCCCTAGATTGTTCACATTAGTATCACTTTCAGATAATTTTTCATCAATATTTTTCTAAAATAACTTCTAAATCTTTTTATAACTATACCGAGTCTCTAAAAAATAGAAATCATAAATTTTTGTAAATTTATTTATAATTTTGGTATAATATTTGTAGGAATTTATTTTGGATGAATAGATAAGGAAAATAAATTCATCCCCACAAGTCTTAAACTTTTGATTCTTCTCTTTATTTAGAGTAAAAAAATTAGGCATGAGGAAAGCAATTTATTTCAATTAATTCTTTTTTAAAACAACATTTCATAGGGTGTATTCTATTTACCTTGAAAAATGAATTCCCTAAAATAGATATATATTGATATAATTTCTTCTTCCAATACTTATTCATAAAATCATTATCAATTATAATTGGTTGGTATATGTTATTTATGATCACCATTCCTCTCAAAACACCATTTTGTTAAGGGGTTTTTAACAACGAAACATAGAGCCATATCAAGTGTTTTTTTATGATACTTCTCCTCCTGATAATTTGTGAATTCTATTCCATTTTCAATCCAAAACATTATATTTTAAGCCTAAGAATATTCTCTTCCAACCATTGGTACTATTGAATTTATTAAAACAATTCCAATTTTTATGAAATTTTCATCACACATACCATCATACAAAAATAAATAACTAATAAATTGAAATATTATTTTACATCCATGGATTTGGGAATTATTATCCATCAGATATTAACATGAACCAACTCCATAAATTATTTATCTTCTTCTCTTTGACTTGTATGTATTTTAAATGATCTTCCCTTTATGAGAGGAATCACATGTGTGAACAAAATCTTGAGTGGGATTAAGAAATCACATGCACTATAATTGTTCACTATGTTCTCTAAAGGATTTTTGAGCAAATAGATAAGACGTTTTTACCATAACTATATTTAATCTTCATTGGAAAACAAGAACATATATTATTATCTATCACTAATATAAATATTACACACATTTCAATATCTTTGTAGTAAAATAGTTACATTCATTAATTTAATAGTGAAATATTTTTTTTTAAAATTCACCAAATGTCTTGAGTCACATAATTGGATTATACATAGTAATTTTTGACTAAAACCCTAAACCAATATGAAATATATGTATATTAAATCATTGATTCTAGTTTGGGATTTAATAGTGCCAATTAT
Source organism: Viscum album (assembly GCA_963277665.1). Taxonomy (NCBI): domain Eukaryota; kingdom Viridiplantae; phylum Streptophyta; class Magnoliopsida; order Santalales; family Viscaceae; genus Viscum; species Viscum album. The sequence continues at coordinate 1,373,456,739 of OY728152.1, read as the reverse complement.
CTTCAATCATTCATTATTTACGAATCATACAGAAACTTATTTATCATATTCGTTTTGTGATATGATCACTATTTCTCATAAAGTGGGAAGAAGAACAACTATCTAGAATCCATACATCAAATGAGTCCATTACCCTAAATAATAATCTAGTGACATTGGCACTTTTTTTATTACTTTTCTTGATCCATGTACATTTATACACATCATTTGGTGGTGAATCAGATTTCCCTCCCTTTGGATCCATGGCTGATTCCTCATATTTTAAGTTTGTGTATTCGATTATTGTTTTTATCCTACAAGATGATTCTTATAGTGACTTTGATAATCCTATTTGAGTCCCCATTTGAACATTATGTTTTACACTTAATGAAAATTTCATCTTATTTATCCCATATCCATCATAAAAAAATAAATACCCATTGAATACACACCAAGTATAAGAAATTTTGTTCATATATTTTTTATTTCTTCATATCCATAAGGATTTGTTGATCTATGAAACACACAATTTTTGTGTATCCCATATTTTAACAATAATAAAACAAAATCTGTGATTGATTATTGTTTGTCTTCATTGTTTCACCTATGTAATTTTTAGTCTTTTGAGAGTTACCTAAATCAATATTCTTTTAAGGTGTGGAGGGTTTTTATTTTACAATAACTCCAGCTTTTTTCCCATTCAATAAATCCCTTAAATATATTTCTCTTTGTCTTTATAGCACTATATTGTATGGTTAGTGTCTAATTTTATCATTAATTCCCCATGAACCACTATTAATTATTTCATAGCTCATGAACTCAAACTTGCTGATGAAATCTTAAGAGTACGATGTTTCTCTTCAACATAAACCATTAATTGAAACTCAATAAATTCATTTTTGGGTACCTAAATTTTTTTAAAATGTTATTTTGATGAATGTGTGGGGCCATTTATGATCCATGTTTGATAAAAAAATTTGTTCTTATACATAATCGTCTTTGTTGAGCTTTCTAGGTTTTATAATTTTCGAAATTTTGTTTCATCTATCAACTCTAACATTTCTTTTTCTTACTAATTCTTTTATATTTTTGAGTTGTGTACCACCACATTATCTTTTTTCCTTCCAAATGTTAATTTATTTGGGAGTAGCTTCCATCTTACCAATGTGTACCCCTCTATTCTCTTAAAATAACCATATTTATCATTGTATCCCTACATTTATGGTAATTTTGTGGTAGACACAAGAACATTATATCTAAGTTCTTTTAAATCCTCTATTTATTCAACTAAATTTAGTTGGATATATAATATTACTTTGAGAGAAATTTTTTATTCCTTAATAATTTGGGAGATTCTTTTTTTTCTCATATACATGGATGTGTTATTCATGGGTTCTTCATCTCAAAATTTCTTTGGAAACATCTTAAAAATATGCAAAACTTTTACAAACCATAATCATGATATTTGAATTTTAACTTGAAAATTTTCTTTTAAACTATTAGGATTTGAGGATTAGAATGACATCAATTAATAAACATCCTGATTCGAGGATCAGGATTAGATATATAGTGAAATCAATGATGGGATCAGGTGATTGTGACTATGTAATTGAATTGATGATGGTTCACCATTGAGGTATGGAATATTTCTATAGATTCTAATTCATTATTCAGAAATCTACATATCATTCTATTGATTAATTTAATATTTTCACCCAATTAATATCTAAATTCATGATTGGATTAAAACTATAAATCAAATCCACGTATTTTACTCACTTTTCAGGGCCCTATGTATATTGTAATTTTTTACTATCCCAAAATATTATTTATTATCATAAATTTCATCCATGGAAATTATGTGATTGAGATCAATAATTGGGTTTGAAATGAACACCAATGATATCAATTTATTAATTGTTTTTTCTCCACTCATTCTAAATTTGTTTGGTCATTCAACTCTATGTCTATTTTCAGTCATGATTGAACCCTAGAACTATGTTGATTTGTGTGACCTAAGATAAAGGAGAAAATTTATGTTATCTATACCAAAGGAAAATTTATTTGAGATTATGTATTAGTTTGTATTCACTTGGGTTTGTTGTGATGTGGGAAATTCACATGTGGATCAAGGAGTATTTTAATATTTTAAATCCAATAATTTGAAAATAATAGTAGATGGTTCCTTCTTTGATATCGGGGCATGTGATGATGTTTTAGACATTATTATAATAGATATTTATAGTGGATGTGTATTCTAGGTGATAGGGTAGTTTTGGATTAGAAATCGTGACTAAATGAATTGTAGTTTTAAGAACACATATTGTTAACATTAGTTTGTAAAATAGAAAGTGTTTAGAATTAAGAAAACATTCATAAGTCATGTGGTTCACCACCCCCACATGCTATTTTATGATTAGATGACTAGCCTTGTTTGTATTGGGAATATATATCCAAAAACCCATTTTACTCACATTCCATATGATCTACCCATCACACTATGTATCCCTTTTTGACAAGATTAGTGTGTAAAAGGAGTACACTCTTATGGGACATTGTGATGTAACTTTTTATGTATTATATCCAATATGATTTTATTTCAAGTTCCACGCGTCTTATAGTTTAAAATTACATGGAAAGGTGGCATCTTATGAAAACATTCTATACAACCATGGAGGAAATTTCATGTATTATTTTTAAGAATGAAATACCTACAATATCTACTTCCTTGGTCTCAGAATCAGAAATATAAGTACTCTATTTTATGTATAATTTTTAATAATATTTGATTGTGGTATTGGTTTTGATATCAGATCTGTGACACAATGTGGAGTGAATGGGTTACTTCCTCTAACAATGATGGTTGATGAAATTTTCCATGTGTGATCATCGGAGTGTTGATGGGGTAGGTACAGCCCCAATGGAAGGAATATCTCTAGGTGTGGGTCCCCTATTATCCAATATATGAGTATTTTTAATAATCCCACACTACTGGGGAATAAGTTCTCTATCCATGGATTAAGAACACCCCTATCTAATTTCTCTGATGTGGTGTAGGTCCTCTACTAGATTCAGTGCTCCCTCAACTAAGGTTTCTATCAGTGAGGTTCCAGTCATCTATTATTGTTCATGTGAGGTTACATGATTTTCTTGGAATCCGTAGTTAATATTTTTTTCATGTTATAATATCGATTGATGGGATGATGTGTTATACACCTAACATGAGAGCGTTCTTCCATGATTTTCACACTCCTCATATTGGTTTTAAGTGGTTGAAAAGTTTTTAGAGAGTCCAAGCTAAGTAATATCATTAGACACTGGTGAATCCAAAACTGCCCCATGAGATGTCCTCAAGATGTTTATATATCTATGTGGTCATCTTTAGAAATCATGGACACCTAAATATATTGACCGCCTCTAGTTTGTCGAGTTTGTGACTAACGAGGGATATGGTTAAATAGTTGAGACTTCTTCTATCTATGTGAATTTTGATTATAGATAATATATAGATCATGGTTGTTATTTTTGATTACTCTTACTGACATCAAGATCTTTATGATGATTTGTTTAATTATCTCCTAATTAAGATTTTGGGGAGTCCCACAAGGAAAAACTATAATCACCCTCGTATGGTCTTTTTCCAACATGTGTTGTGTATATAAAGTTAATGAAAATGTTATAGATGGACTCTGCGGATTTGGGAAAAGCATGTTTTATTTGAAGATGACCCTTAGTGACACATAGTGTCAAATGGAAGGGAATGGTAATCCATAATTGTGGTGTTGACTATTACGAATCATTCTTTTTTATATAGTTTTTATATAATGTATGATCTTATAATGAATTGTGGATTCATATTATAAGGGCATATCAATTGTCTAATTTTCCCCCACTATCCCCATAATGAGTGTTTTTTCTATACTTTTTTTCTTGTGCCTTTATTATATTCAGACTATTTGACTATATTTGTATATATTGGTGGTATTTTTACATATCTAGTTCTCTAGAATATTTTTTTTATCATAGGTTGATATAGGGTAAGGCCATAAATTTTGTGTGATATGCTCACATGTAACTATTCACCATTTTTATCCCTATTGGAGGTTGGATTATGGTGTCATAGTCGATATACCATCATTCCAATTGGGTCCCTAGTGGGTCAGGTCATGATAGAGTGATTTATAATGGGATATATCCATAGTATAGTGTTTAGGGCTAATAGTAAGGTGAATAATAGTTTTTGAACATAGGAAAACAATGTTATGGGGGTCTTGAGATTAGTTATCAGACCAATAAAACTAGAATTGGGGTAGCAACTGATGTATCATTTCATTAGGAGTATGATAGCCTAATAGTTTACCATGATCTATAAGACATAAACTATAGGGTATAATTTTTATTTGTACATTCATCAAATAAAGGTTAGTCATGATTATTTATTTCCTTATAGTACCATCTCATCTATATTTTCTGAAATCCAAGTAGGTCTTTATATTTAATTAAGGATACTAACAGCTGATTTAAAAATTATGTATAGAGGTATTTCCATGATGGGAAATTCCTTATAGTTGGGACTTTGTACCCCTATTTTCATATTTATGAGGCAGTGTTTATGATAATTTATTGAGAGATTTATTTATTATATGATATGAGTCAACTTATGTCCCATTTATATTTCATAGACGATTCTTGTAGATATTTTAGTAGTTAATAATGACTGTATTATAACTACATATGGTTGAATAATATAGGGATATTTGATTTATTAAAGAGTTCATGAAACATGGGTGATTGTAGATTATTTGGAGTCCATGACTTGAATTTCTTTGGATCATTTATGAAATAACCAAATGATGAATCCTAATATAATCTCCCTATACAGAACTATGATCCATTTATAAGTGAAATTATATGTCAAAAATTCATCATGGGTCTACTCTACCTTGTATGGAGTCTGTTCCCTTATCCATATTGAATTGTGTCGTTAAGATTTTACTTCCATCATATGGTGGTGTGACCATAAACAAATATATGATGTGGGTATTATATATTATAGATTTTTTTTCTAGGAATGTTTTGTGAATGAAATTTTTGAGCTCAGTGATTTGGGTGAATAATTAAAAGGGTTAAATTATGAATGATGGCCATTCATCCATGTTGAACCACCTAAATAGAATTCAAATCAACTGTCATTAATGTAATGGAAATTCTAGAAAGGAAGAACTTGAGACATGGGATTTACCCAAGAGGTTTAAGTAAGGGAATATGTTGTGTGGGTGTTTTTAGAGTTAGATGATATAATGACCCCCTTTCATGATCACAACCTCTAATTGAATATTGTGATATAAATGCAATTTATAATAATTCTAATATTAATATTCCATGTGAAGTAGATTTTAAGGATTCAGATTAAGATATTGAGATGGTTCCTAAAAAATTTAGTCAATAAAAAGTGGGAAACAAATAATATTTTACGGGTATTGAATCTAATAAGGCTAGTTATGGAGAAGATAATATTGAATTAGAAATAAAATTATTATATACTTAGTAATTAAATGAAATTATATAATATAATGAGATATCAAAATGCACTAGTTGAAACAATGAGTAGATGGAATCTTGACAACCAAATAAATATTATAACCCAAATTGACCCACATTCAGTGGATGAAGCTATAAATAATATTTAATGGATTAGATATATGAATGGGAAACTAGAAAAAATGAAGAATAATACCCATTGGAATCATGTACAAAGATTAGAGGATAAAAATTAGACTGATACCTAGTGAGTATTTATGAATATGTTGAATGATAATTGTGAAGTCACAAGGAATAAGGATAGACTTTCTTGAAAGGTTTATTCGTAAGTTGTAAGGATTGATTAAAAATTTAAATTTTCACTTATTGTAATAATAGAATCCATAAGTACATTATTAGCAGTTTTATCTCATGGTAATATAAAATTTATCAAATCGATGTAAAATAATCTGTAATGAAGGGTGAAATGGAATAAGAAGTCTACATTGAGAATCCTAGGGAACTTTTTTATTAATAATCATGAATCTATAGAGTGGAAATTAAATAATTATTTTATAGATAAATTAATTCTGCCATAGTCTAGTGATCAACTATATACAACGACATGAAAGAGATTAAATTCATCAGAGTAAAAGTATAAAACTACCATTAGATTATAGAGATGGGTACCAATACTATTATTATGACTATTCATAGAGATAAAATTATCTTTTAATGAGATCAAAATAGTTATTTTAAGAATTTTTCTAGGAAAATTAAGAAAAATTATGTGATATCCATGTTATGGGAATTGAGATATTTTTTTGGGGATTACATGTGTTTAAAAATGATACATTTATTTTTCTTTCCTTTGAAAATTATTCATAACTTTTATTCAATAATATTGTAATGGAGTTCTCTAAAAATGTTTCCATACATATATATGTTGTCCTTAAACAAGTTAAGGTCACTGATGGAGAATGCGTAAACGAAAAGGATTTCAAATGATTGATTGGAAAATAACTCAATATTACTATATCCATATCTAACATAGTATATGTTATGATCTTGTGTGAGATGTGTCAAAGTGATCATAAGGAATCATATTATATTATTTAAAAGGGGTTTATAAATTAAATTAAATGAATTTTTATTTTTTGACTCATATATAAAATGAATAATAAAATGATGTTTTCTGGGATTACTATTGCATATTTGGAAATTTATTTTTATACGAAAAGATCAAAATTGTGTGAAATTTTCCTATTTTAAGAAATATATGTGAGATAGGACCATAAAAAGAAAATCTATATTACATTATTCACCACAAAAGATAAATATGAGTCTTATAACAATGCTTTCACTCGAACAATCAGAATAAAATATGATATTAAAGACTTGTGGGGGAAAATTGAAAGAGATATTATAATTTCACATGATAATCCAAGTGTTAATTATCTTTATAAAAACTTTATACATCAGTCTATAACATATTACATTTATAAAACATTTTATATAATTTAAGGTAATATTGAAAATGGTGATATAAAGATGGATCTCATTATTACAAAATATAAACATGATGATATATTCACTAATGTAGTGCCCAAAGATAGTTTTGTTACAATGTGGCTAAACATGAATGTTCATATCTTCCCTCTCAATCAATGGAATCTGGGGAAACCCCCACAATGATTTGGATGTGTCATCAAAGGGGATATTTTGAACAACTATGTACATTTCCTATTCCGAATAATGATTAGTTATTTTTGAAAGGGGGGATAATAAATTGGATTAGTATTCAATTGAGGGTGGAATTAAATTTAGATTACCTTTAAACATTATTATTATCATTGAGGGATTTAATTCTTACAAAAAACTAATTTATATTGGGGTGTGCTGTCAAAATATTTTTAACTGATAATGTTTTTGATTTGGAATTTCCTAGAATTGAAATTTTGTGGTTCAAAAAATAAAATTAAATAGAGTTAAGATGATAATGGAATCATTAAAGAATATTATATTTATTTTAAATTAATCATTTAGATCATTGAAATCTATTGAGGATTTTATTTTTAGCTGTTTTAATATAAATATAGTTTTATGAAGTTTCTTGGAACACTATTTTCATAGAATCATAGGATATTCTGATATTTTTCTAATGTTCTAGAAATATAAAAATTATTTTCTATGTAATACTTTTTAAGAGTAATTATGGAACTCAGATTGATAATATGAACATTTTATAAGACTCACTAAACATGAAAAGGGTAAGTGAAAACTGGAGATGAGTATCTAGAATTTTGGATGTGTATCAAATGAATTTGGAAGAGTACCCAGTGAATTTAGAAAAGTATGCAGTGAAAATAAGAGTAACTATAGAAATTGGAAGAGTGACCAAGAAGTTTAGATGAAAACAAATTGAACTTTAGTAGAGTAAGTTCAGATTTCAAAGGAATAACTATATTTTCTCATCAAATTATTTATGAATTTGGAATCAAAAATTGGTAAAATAGTGTCCTGTTTTCATGATTAGTGGAAGAATTCATAAGGATGTTATACATTTTGAAGTATAAAATATGATTGGATAAGAAAATAAATTATAATATTAGTATAGGAACATCAAATCCTGAAATTTCAAAATAACAGTCATTTTTTTCATCCAATATATGATTCATGAGAATATGAATGATGTTTTTTTGAGAAGAATCATGGAAGAAATTATTTATAATTTCAAATTAAAATATTTGAAATTATTATTCATGATCAAATGTTATATTTTTTCAAGAAGTTATTGACTATATTATATTTTGAATCCAAGAATCATGGGGAGTTTCCATATTCTATTATGGAAATATTATTTATATTTTCTTATATAAAAAATAAAATAAAGGAAGAGAAGGTGCTCAAGAATTTAAGTCTATAGCATCTGAAGTGTGACGACCACTGTATCAATGAAAGTGAAAGAGGAAGAGATCCCCATGGGTTTCATATTAATATAATCATTAATATTGAATACATAATATGGGGTGGTCATACAATTGAGGTTAAATTTGGAGGAGAAAGAAGACCATAAAGTGTGTGAATGAACTCATGAAAAATATATGCATTCTATGATATTGATAGGGGATTAATACTTCCATGGTTCTCTATTGACATTCATCTACTAGCCTAATACTAGGTATAAGGAAGAAGATATTTTTTTAGATGTAGAGATATCATTATATGCATTGATGGTCTTGTTTAAAAGAAGACACAATGTGGTTATTGGAGGACTAGTGGTGCCAGTATAATAATGCACAATTATATCTATCACTCTAAAAATATTCAAGGATTAATTATTACCATATATTATACTATGATAGATAGAAATGGAATAATTAGGGAATAACACAACCCCTATCTTATAATGAAATTAAAATTTTTGTGGTAATACTTGTCTCAACACCCAACCCAAAACTAGAAAGGATTAGGTACCCACAATAGAACTAAGCCTTGTAAAAATACTAGTGTGTTGTTATATTTAAATGGTTATTTCATAATATAAGATGGAGTGATTACAGTTAATGGATCACAATATTTAAAATCAATGTAGTTTTATTTTAAAAACAAATTATTATAATAGTACTAGTGAATCATCCACCACTTCTCCATGGTACATTAACTAAACTGAGAAATCTGGCTTTCATTTCCCCATTATATATCATTATATATAATTTATATATAAAATAATTATATAAACAACTTTCCAGTGTGATTCATGAAGAATTTTTTTTATTATAAAAATAGTTCAAAATATGAAAATTTTATATTAAAATTTTGAATTTTTCATAATACTTATATTGATTTTTCAAAATTGAGGGATTTATTTGGTATGTTATTTAGATCACATCACAAGTGTTTTGATTATTGATTTTCTAATGGTTTTAATAAGTAAATTAATATGATATTTATATAATATTTAATATTTAAATAATAAAAATTTTATTATTATGTGTTTATAAGTCATAAAATATCACATTTTTAATTTAAATGGAATGTAATGATGAATATGAAGTTTTAATTTTAGTAAATCAATACAATGTGTTTATATTAAAAATTATTGAATATCCATAATGATAAGATTAATTATAAAATGATCGTTTTTAGTTATTATTTTTGAGTAGTTGATAAATATGTATTTCATGATTAAATATGTGAAATATTTATATTGAAAATGTTATTCCTGATTTTATTCATGGTTCTAATTTTTCTATATTATGAATATGTTTATACATTAGTCTATGTTTTTATGTTTTCCCTTATATATTTTTAATCCTTGTATTAATTTATAGGAATGATTAAGTCATATTTTGTTTTTAATTACATTGACCTAATTTTATTGTTAATCTAATTAAATTTAATTTAGTTATTGAGCATGGTTTGTATATATTGTGTACAGAGTTAGGATGAATTAGATTGTATCATGAGTAAAGTCTTCACGATGAGGGGGTCTTTATTAAGACTTCTCCGTAGCCTTCTAGATTATTCCATAATCTAGAAAGGTTGTGGTTGAATATCTTCTATTTTATTCTTATCCATGTAGATATTTTCAATAACGTATAACCCTAATCCCTTATATGAAGTGTTCATGTAACAAAAGAAAGATATTAATTTGTATATGTATGAATATTTCAAGATTCAAATTTTGGGTGAATAACATAAATTATGGATTTTATAAATTGTTACACATCAATATGGTTTGAATGTATTATTTTATTCAATGGAATATGATTCCAATTTTTTTTCATAAGTGTGAATACATAAATGTAATAACATGGGTAAAAGGGAAAAATTAATCCACTTCGAAAGATCAAACCTTATATTTCTAAAATGTGTCACTTGTCATGACCATAATCATTTACTATGGATGAACCAGTCACAACCCATCCATGAGGGGCCTATACCGCGACTACCCTCAGAACACCTCTAATAGGTATGGGGTTGGTGACTAGAATCAAGTAGGAATGTCCCAAAAAATGGTGGAATTACCTAAAGTAAATGTACACTTGTACACATCTCCAAGCCACAAAATTCTAAAATGAAAATCAAATTAAGGAATGAATGAATACAACTAATATCCCACAACAAGATTACATCAAGAAGAAAAGGAAAGGTAAAGAGAGACAAATAAAATACCACTATAGAAAGTCTATAAACAAGTAAAATTAAAACTGTAATGTTTCTAACCTACTCCAAGGGTGAGGACTACATCATCATTGTAGTCTTGAAAAAAATAAATCGGTCCTCCCAACTCCAAAAACACTCTAACCGCTTCTGGTCCTCCTAAGACACCATCAAAAGGTACATTTTCTACAAAATATTGGATACATACTGGCAATGACCATGTAGGGGGGTGTATAACAATACTTAGTAGGACAAAAAACACTAAAACTGAATCACAAGTAGTCAGATCAATACAAGATGTAAAAATCAATGTATAAAAGATTCCAAGAGAGAAAGAGAAAATCTCAGATATACTCAGGAGAGATACCACACCATCAGGCGGTCATAAAAAACTACCAACCACATGATTATGTTTAATGAAACACTAGATTTGGGAGATCTTACTCCATGAGCCATGATATCATCAGATATAATCGATGAAGTGGTCTTGAACATTTGGTTGTGACCCAAGGATAATGCAATGGAATTGGAAGAATATGATACACATGGAGGGGGTCACACCTAGAACCACCGAGGGAAACTAGAATCACAATAAGGATCGACCATGGTACACAGATTGGGGGTCACAGATAGAACATGCGGGGGACACCACACACCCAATTTGGATCAACTCGTTACATAGGGGATCAAATGTCTTTGATTCCACAAACCCTATAGATGCAGCTCACTAGATGGAGGATCAACAACTAGCTCGGGGAAGTTATGCCAATTCCACAAACTCTACTAGGGGTGATAGAGGATACCACTCTAGTCTCAGGTAGGGATATCATATTCTATTTGAGGCTCGACATCTAGAGAGGATTATAATATAGTGATCTTGATTTAATGTCACTCTACACCTATAATGAAAGGGCCACATGAACACAATCAACCAATAATTATCCGAAATAAAAATCCACCTTTGTATAAAAATGGTCACCTCATCTTTTGGGTGTCAATTCCACGGACTAAATGTCAATTGGACACTCCGCATAAGAGTTATGTCCATTTGAATCTATGGGGGTCACTGTGCCCAGGGGATGATTTCCATAGTTGTTCCACCTACTATGCTGACATACCACTACCATCGTCTGCTACAGTTAATCGATTGTGGTCCGGACATTTGGTTATTTCACCAACAATTGACCGTTATAGTAGACCACAATAGGGATCTACCCCGGTTGACCTGAATCTGACCACGGTTTGACCCTTCTCTGGCCTAGCCCACCAACCTGACCTGACCCAACGACCCTACCTGGCCCACCTAGCCTAACCCATATATGCTCGACCCACCTCACATAGCCTGATGTTGCATCCCAAGAAGCTCCACTGTTATGGCCAGCTCTGCCGGCCCCACTTGCTACACACTTCCATCGTCACATCCCACGTTGCAATCCACTATTGAAGGCCTCAACATTCCTCCACCACTAGCCCCACCACGTCTACACGCGGCTTCACCGTCTACATGTGGTCCACCACCATGCACCATTGTACTCTATTTTGGGACATTAGTACCACTTCCACGTGCTGGTGGACCCTTCCATGGACCACCACACCTCCTCCAATGCCGGGAAACAAAAAACGGTCATAGATCCAAGATACATGTAACACCCGAGATTTTTATGAGAAATATTTTGCTTTTATGTTATATACATCATCAAAGGAACCTTTCACTACACACAACACTAGCTTGGATTGCTTTATACACAACTACGTCCTTCCTCGATAGCTTGCGTTGTATGCAATACCGAGTTTCACTAAACAACGATATGCTATTAAAATATTATTAAAACTTGCCATTTTGAATAGTAATACCCACTTTTTCAAATTTTTTAAATTTTATCTTTCAAAATGGACTTCATTTTTGGATTCAGAATATCGAAATTAGCCGAAGGTAAAATTTTGGTATTTTTCTGAAAACATTCAATTTTTGATGAATAGTGAAAACACTAGGTTACTATTTAAAAACTGACTTTTTATTTAATTAATTAATTATTTTATTTAAATTTATTTTAGGTCAAAATTGATACGTAATACCTATATAAGTTCAATGTAATTAAATGGAGTCATTTTATAATAATTTTAGATATATAAAAATTTTATTGAACTTTCCACCATCTTTTACCCACCTTCGGGGAGAATTTGAAAAATTTACAAAAAACATAATTTTACCTCTTATGTGAGTGGAATTTCCAAAATCCGAGAGACATAGTTAATATCAAGGACTAAAATGTAGCTCAATGAGATGAAAATAATTTTTGGTGAATAGTATCTTTTTACTTTTTTTACCACGGTTAAAAGTAAATATGGTAATTAAGGGTAAAAATGATATTATTATTACCCTAAAACATGTCCTAATTCTATTTGATAAGATTAATTCTACCAAAAACATCCTTAGGAATAAAATATGACCATTTAGGCCCACTTAGATTAGATTAGGAAATTTAATATTATTTTATTTAAAGAAAAGTTAAAATAGTTAAAATCAAAGTTTAATATCTAAAACATTTTTAATATAGGGTTACACATAAGATAAATTAGACTATAAATATTAATTAGAAATATAAGAAGTTTTCTAAATAATTTTATTTTATTTATAATTTTTAGACTTTAAATAATTTAATTTATATATGACCCCATGATGATGCAGTCATTATCTTATTAATGAAATATTGACATAATTGATGTTATAAATACCCAAATAAATGTAATTTGAGACTTTTTTATGAATTAAAATAATTTCCTAGGTTAATATGACATGTTATTATTGATTTAACTAACTATTTGAGAACTAATCATTCTGTTATGATTTTCACAAAAATCAATTACCAAATAGTGTCAAAATTGACATTAAATAGTTTTGAAAACAAATATTATATTATGAATTGTTATTTTATTTCTAAATTCTAAGGTTTGGCCAAATGACTTAGATAAGGTTATATATATTAACAATAAACAACTTGGGGTTATTTTGGCTTGTTATAGTATGTTTATTAACAGTATAGTGTAAGAAAACCAGAATACACAGTAAAAGTAAAATTATTTAACTTTAAGTTAAATCTAAATGATATGGTTAAAATATAAAACTAAACTTGTCTAAGTTCTATTGGATGAGATGATTTCTACCCATCCACACCATAGCTTCGAAATAAATCAATTTGGAGCTATTAAAAACCGAATATAACTTTATAATTAAATAATATTTTTAGTTTTCCCTAAGGTGCCCCTCTTCTCCCATATAAAAGGGCACCTCCTCCCTCTCTTCCTCACACCACTTTGAGCCTTCACGCTCAGAAAAACCCTGCCAATTTCTCTTCTCCAATTCCCTAGAAACATCCTAGAGGTCCTGGTCTTATTCAAAGACCATTTTTAGTGCCCTAAGAGAAGTTTAAGAACAGGCGCTTCAAAGAAGAGGTAATGTCCATTATCGATTCTTTCAACTTTATTTCTTCTTCTACTTCTTCTTATTTAGTTGTATCATTATGAAGACATAACATCTGTATCACTAATATACGGATATGTTATTATAATTATGAAATAACCCTATTTCACCATCTATCCATCCTACGGAAAACGAAATCACCGCGCGTGCGTACATACGGAATACCATCACCACGTCGTGGTGTAATCTATTTTCCACCACTGCCTTACATGGATGGGTATAATGGTGTAAATAATAACTATATATGATTATTTTAAAGTGATATTGATTCTGAAATAGTATACAAACACTCCAATACAATTCCACGATCATGGGAACGATATCATCGCTCGTGCGTACGTACGGAATACCGTCTCCATGATGTGATGTGACTCGTTCTACATGACCCTCATTGCATAATGATTATATAAATGAATTGAATGAATAAATATGATATATATTACACTAATATCATTCTGGAAATGAGGTATCTATAACCAAAAAATAAGAATAAAAATTTATTCGACAAAACACGCATAAGAACAGAAAGTATTAAACACCTGAATAACAAGTAGGAATGAAATATTACTAATAAGAAGCTAAGAATATGACAATATATGATATCATAACAATGATTCTGATTCTAGAATAATTAAATGACATTATTTAAATCATTATACAGGAGTTTAGGACACTTACGAAGAAAATCAGACCTAAGGTAAGGGAAAATCTCACAATCTCAATTTTTATCCGAGATTGTTTATACTTCAGAATTTACTGGGGAATATTTATCATCCACATCCATGTTTCCTCAATATTTAATATTATTTATATCCTCCTACAATTTTTTATATCCAATTTTACCCTTCGGTGAATTTTTAGTATAAGATATGAAAGGAATCTTTTGCCGTTTTTCGTATGAGGTACTTTTTGACTTTTCTGGCCAAAGTACGAGATGAATGTTTTTTCTTAACTTATACAGTCTAATGGATTTTTAGAACATTATTTCCATGAAGCTTACTTTACATGTTTTCAAGCTTATTTTTAATCAACTTATTTTTGTTTAAAATTATATGACATTTTAAGAAAGGAAAAATGTTTTTGATGTAGAAAGGATATTTTCCTCAAAAATGGTGTTCAAGTGTTTTATCAAAATTATTTTCCATCTAAGATAATATAGGGTTCTGTTTATATCCCTATTCTTACATTGATTTGAGTATGTTATGATGGAATTATTTTTATGATGTCCTTTTATCTTATATGGATTATGTTATGATGGCATGATGTGTATGAATCCCATTTTTATTACATGGGTTATGCTATGATGGATGATTTATGATATTGTGGAACACATAAGAATGGTATCATTATGTGATTGGTGGGACCTATATCTCCCTCCATTTAATTGGGTAAAGATTTATATCTCATGAGATAGACATGGCTGGAACGACAGGTTAATCTGGTTAAGTGAAACAGGACTGAAATGAGGTGTGAACTCAGTTTAGAAATGCACTCTATCTGCTAAGATAGTATTTTAATTGATTCTTGACTACTAAGAAATGATTCTCTATGATTATGTGTTTATGCCACAATGTTTCATGTTTTACGTTATGATTATTGGGATTACATTTCACTACTATGATTTAACCCATGTTATGAAATAATGATCTCTTTTGCAGGTTATGATTTCCAAAATGTTATGTTCTTATGAATATAATGTGATTGATATTTCTTTTGTTTACCCTTACTGAGCATTTGAGCTCACCCTTTTGTATGTTTTCTTTCCCTAGGCTAGGAAGAAGGTTATTAAGTAGGATATGCCAAAAGGGACTCTAGATATGATGAAATAAATGGGAGGCAACGTAGATGCTTTACAAACCAGTTGTCTATGTTAACCAGTTTCTAAAGACATTATACCTATACAGGCCTTTCATGGTTTTGTTATATGTTGTTATAAGTGTGCTTCAATTTTGAATAAATAACAATGTATGTAAAGTATGGGTCATTATAGTTGGTATCAGAGGAAAGGTATAGTCAAACGTTGGAAACTAGGATGTGAAAGCCTTAGTAAGAACCCTAAGGATATGTCTAATCATAGTAAACAATCTTAGTGTTTTAGAAATGGCCATGAACAACCTATGATAAGACCTCAAGTGTAAAATTTTATTCCTGATTATGTGGTTTTCCTATTATAATTAGTGTTTGTCACACTATTCTTCTTGGTTTTAGTCAATGGCTGGAACCTGAAGGAACTGTGTTAACGCGGAATGTGACGGGCAATGCAATGATTGTCCCCCTGAGAAACCAAACGTTATGGGAGCTGGAATGAAAAATCTTGTAGCCATGCTCACACAACTTTCTCAAGGTATGAATCATGCAGGACTTCCAATAGAGCAAAGGAAGGAGCAGAATTCTGTTTAATCCTTCATGAGGCAAAGTCCACCCACATTCAGCGGGTCTACTGATCCATTAGTGGCTGAAAAATGGATCAGTACCACTGAAAAGATATTTTCAGTTCTTTAAAGTTCTGAACATGATAATGTCATCTTAGTCGTATATCGTTTGGAAGGTGAAGCTGATCAATGGTGGAATCTTATCAAGAATACGAGTCCAAGAGATTAAATTGAGTCCATGGAATGGGACGAGTTCAAGAAATTATTTTTCAATAAGAACTTCCCTCGTATTCTTCAAACAAAGATGGAGAAGGATTTTCTTGAAGTAAAGCAAAAGTATGAGGAATCTGTTGGTACCTACGAAGGAAATTTTACAAGACTTTCATGGTATGCTTTTGGGATTATTATCCAACCTGAGTGTAAGATTGATCGATTCTTTAGTGTCTTAAAACTATGTCTTCAAAGGGCATTAGCCATAAGGTACTTCAATAGCTACGAGGAAATCGTTCGATGTGCTATCAAGGTTGAGATGGAGATTGGAGTAACCCATCATTCATATGGGTTTTATAAGAAGAGGAAAATGGAATTCAAAGGAAAATCTAAAGAGCACACTGAAAAGAAGATGAGTTTTCCCTTATGCTCAAAGTGTGGAATGAAACATGGGGGGAGTTGTCTTAAAGGTACAATTAAATGTTTAAAATGTGGAAAAGAAGGTCATCGGGCATTTGAATGCCGCAATGATGGGAAGAAGATTTCTAGTGGTGCGAACAATGAAAAGGCTACACAGGGCGCACCTCCTACACTTCAATGTTATAAGTGAAAGGAAATGGGGAATTATGCTAATCAATGCCATAATCTAAGGGTTGTTGATGATGATCGACGTCAACAAACTCTTAAGGATTAAGACAAAGTAAATTCACATGCAATTTCTATTAGCGATGTGGAGTATGAGAACGAAGTGGTGAAAGGTACACTTACCATCCACTCTAAAGTAGATAATGTTTTATTTGATTCTGGATCCACCCACTCTTTTATTTCTGAAGAATTTTCTAAGGGTATTTCCATATTACCTCAACAATTAGATTTTGAGTTAGCTATGAAAACCCATAATGGAACAACAGTCGCGTCAAATGTTTATAATTCTTCTCCAATTAAAGTTTGGCGGAAAGTGCTTCCTTTAAATATTGTGATCCTTCCTATAGGGGAATTTGATGTGATTCTTGGCATGGATTGGTTTTCTTTATATGGAGATCATATCAATTGCCAAAGAAGGAAAGTCACATTTCATATTCCAGATCAATCTATGATCGCTTATCGATGCAAGGATGAACATAACCTTCCAGTGGAAATTTCATCCATCTTATGGGTCTTGATTCCACTAAATGAAGGTTATTTATCTCAAATGGTTGGAGAGAAACACAAGATTAAGAATATGCCCATTGTACGAGAGTTTGATGATGTCTTTCCAGAGGAATTTCTGGGTCTTCCACCAAATCGTGAAGTTGAGTTTTCAATAGAACTTGTACCGAGTGCTTTGCCTATTTTTAAGACACCTTATAGAATTGACCCAATTGAGTTGCATGAATTGAAGAAGAAACTCCTTAAGAATATTGATAAGGGATTCATACGCCCTAGTGCATCACCTTGGGGAGAACCTATTCTGTTTGTTAAGAAGAAAGATGGATCAATGATACTTTACATTGATTATTGAGAACTTAACAAGATCACTATCAAGAACAAATATCCTCTCCCATGCATTGATGACTTATTTGACCAACTACGTGGAGATCAATACTTTTCCAAGATTGATCTTCGTTCAGGGTATCATCAATTAAGGGTCAAAAGGGAGGATATACCAAAGAAGACTTTCCGTACAAGGTATAGACACTATGAATTTATAGTGATGCCATTTGGTCTTACTAATTCCCCTTCTATCTTCATGGATCTGATGAATAGAGTCTTTAGAGAATATCTTGATCAGTTTGTGGTAGTCTTTATAGATGATATTATTGTCTATTCATAGATCAAGGAAAAACCTGAAGATCACTTGAGAATTGTATTGAAGACCCTAAAAAAGGAGAAGTTTTATACCAAATTTACCAAGTGTGAATTTTGGCTTCAAAAAGATGCATTTTTGGGTCACATAACATCAAAAGATGGGATATCTGTGGATCTAGAAAAAATAGGGGTTATCGAAAGATGGTCGAGACCAACAACAGTAACTGAGATCTGGAGTTTTCTTGGTTTGGCTGGATATTATCGACGTTTTGTGATTGATTTTTCATGATTATCTAATCCACTCACCAGGTTTACTTGAAAAGGAATTAACTTCATGTGGACGAAGGAATGTGAAGAGAATTTCAAGGAGTTGAAAATATGGCAATCCAGTGCACCTATAATCACACATACTTGTTGTGGAGAAAGGTTTGCGATCTACAGTGATGCATCCAAGAAGGGGTTGGGGTGTGTTATTATGAAAAACTATATGGTGATAGCTTATGCCTCATGAAAGTTGATAATACATGATCAAAATTACCCAACTCATGATTTGGAGTTAGCTGCGGTAATCTTTGCATTAAAGATTTGGAGGCATTATCTTTATGGTGAAAGATGTGATATTTATATTGATCATAAATGTTTAAAGTATATTTTCACACAAAAGGAGCTGAATATGCGCCAAATAACATGGTTATAGTTGATTAAGGATTACAAATTCTCAATTCATTACCACCCAGGGAAAGAAAACAAGGTGGAAGATGCATTAAGTCGACAAGACCATGCTAGCTTATCCATGATGAGGATCACAAAAAATACAATATTTATGGACTTACAAAGGATGGATCGTGGAATTATAATGGAAGGGGAGAAATGTTTTCTTTATGAAATGAATGTTCAACCATCTGTACATGTGAAGATTAAAGAGGCATAGAAAAAAGATGTAGAGTTACAAAAGAAGGTGAGAAATGTTCCTGAATTCAACCTTGATTGTGATGGGATAATAAGGTTCAGGAATTGGGTTTGTGTTCCTCCCATCCCAGAATTAAAGAAGTAGCTGTTGGATGAGGCTCATAGTTCTTCATTCTCTATTCATCCTGGAAGCATGAAGATGTTTAGGGACCTGAAAGAGTACTTTTGGTGGGATGACCTGAAAAGAGATGTTGTGGAATATGTCTCTCGATGCTTGGTTTGTCAGCAAGTTAAAGCTGAGAGACATAAGTCTAAGGGTATGTTACAACCATTACCCATACCTAAATGGAAATGGGAAAACATCGCTATGGAATTTGTAACCAGACTTCCTAAAAAATCCAAAGGCAATAATACTATCTGGGTCATAGTTGATCGTCTTACAAAGTCAGCACACTCTATTTCTATTAGAGAAGATTTCTCTCTGGATTAGATTTCCAGGATATATGTAAAAGAAGTGGTAATATTTCATGGAGTACCACTTTTCATTATATCTAATTGAGATCCGAGGTATACCTCAAAGTTCTGGCGAAGTCTTCAGCATACTCTCGATACAGAGTTGAGTTTTAGCACTGCTTATCATCCTTAGATAGATGATCAGTCTGAGAGAACAATTAAAACTCTAGAAGATATGTTAAGAGCTTGCTCTATGGATTTCAAAGGTGGTTGGGATCAACACCTACCTTTGGTGGAATTTTCTTATAATAAAAGCTTTCACTCCAGTATTCAGATAGCTCCTTATGAAGCTCTCTATGGAATGAAATGCCAAACTCCAACTTGCTCGGACGATGTTGGGGAAAGAAAGCTATTAGGACCTGATCTTGTTGATGAGATGGTAGAAAAGGAAAAATTTATTCAACAACACATTAGAGAAGCTTAGAGTAGACAAAAAAGTTATGCCGATAATCAAAGAAAAGACCTAGAGTTTGAAGTGGGTCATAATGTGTTCTTACGAATATCTCCTTGGAAGAGAGTAATGAGATTTGGAAAGACTGGAAAGCTGAGCCCTAGGTAAATCAGTCATTTCGAATTACTGGATCGTGTTGGGAAGGTAGCATACCGATTAGTGCTTCCACCAAATCTCTCTCAAGTTCATGATGTGTTCCATGTATCTCTCCTGAAAAAGTACATACCTAATCCTTCACATGTACTTAGCTCAGAAGTTGTACCACTGGAGCAAGATCTTTCTTATAAAGAATAGCCGATATAGATTCTGGATCGTAGCGAAAAGTTCTACGGAATAAGACCACTCATTTGGTGAATGTTTTATGGAGGAACCAACAATTATAATAAGCCACATGGGAGATTGAGGATATGATGAGGTAGAGGTATCCTCATCTTTTTGTTACCAAGTAACAATATTCGATGGAGAAATTCATTATAAGGGGGGTAGAATGTAACACCCGAGATTTTTATGAGAAATATTTTGTTTTTATGTTATATAAATCATTAAAGGATTCATTCACTACACACAAAACTAGATTTTCTTGCTTTATACGCAACCATGACTTTCCTATATAGGTTGCATTGTACGCAATACTGAGTTTCACTAAACAACAATATGTTATTAAAATATTATTAAAACTAGCCGTTATGAATAATAATACCCACTTTTTAAATTTTTTTAAATTTTATCTTTCAAAATGGACTTTATTTTTTATTTCAGAATATCAAAATTACCCTAGGGTGAAATTTTGGTATTTTTCTAAAAACTTTCAATTTTTGATGAATAGTGACAAAACTCGGTTACTATTTTAAAACCGAATTTTTATTTAATTAATTATTTATTTTATTTAAATTTATTTTGGGTCAAAATTGATACATAACACCTATATAAGTTCAATGTAATTAATTGGAGTCATTTTATAATAAATATAGATATATAAAATATTTATTAAACTTTTCACCGTCTTTTACCCACCTCCTAGGAGAATTTGAAAATTTACATAAAACTTAATTTTACCGCTTCTGTGAGTGGAATTTAGAAAATACGAGAGACACGGTTAATATCAAGGACTAAAATGTGGTTCAATGAGATGAAAATAATTTTTGGTGAATAGTAACTTTTTACTTTTTTTACCACGTTTAAAAGTAAATAGGGAAATTAAGGGTAAAAATGATATTATTATTACCCTATCACATGTCCTAATTCTATTGGATAAATTTAACTCAACCAAAAACAATCTTAGGAATAAAATATGACGATTTAGGCCCACTTGGATGAGATTAGGATATTTAATATTATTTTATTCAAAGAATAGTTAAAATAGTTAAAATCAGGGATTAATAACTAAAACATTTATAATATAGGGTAATACATAAGATAAATTTGACTATAAATATTCATTAGAAAGCTAAAACTATTTTCTACAAAATTGTATTTTATTTATAATTTTTAGACTTTAAATAATTTAATTTATATATGACACAATGATGATGCAGTAATTATCTTATTAATGAAATATTGACATAATTGATGTTATAAATACACAAATAAATGTAATTTGAGACTTTTTATGAATTAAACTAATTTTAGAGGTTAATATGACATGTAAATATTGATTTAATTAACTTTTTTTGAACTAATAATTCTGTTATGAATTTCACAAAAATCAATTACCAAATAATTTCAAAATTGACATAAAATAGTTTTTAAAACAAATATTATATTATTAATTGTTATTTTATTTATAAAAATATATGGTTCAGAAAAATGACTTAGATAAGGTTATATATATTAATAATAAACAACTTGGTGTTAGTTTGGCTTGTTATAGTAAGTTTATTAACCTCGTAGTGTAAGAAAACCAGAAGACACTGTAAAAGTAAAATTATTTAACTTAAAGTTAAATCTAAATGATAAGGTTAAAATAGAAAGATAAACCTGTCTAAATTATATTGGATGAGAGGATTTAGACCCATACCCACCTTAGCTTCGATATAAATCAATTTGGATCTATTAAAAACTGAATATGACTTTATAATAAAATAATATTTTTAGTTTTTCTTAAGGTTCCCCTCTCATCCTTTATAAAAGGGCACCTCCTCCCTCTCTTCCTGAAACAACTTTGAGCCTTCATGTTCGGCCAACCCCTGACAATTTCTCTTCTCCACTTCCCTAGAAACATCCTAGAGGTACTGGTATTCTTCAAAGACCATTTTGAGTTCCCTAAGAAGAGGTTAAGAAGAGGCGCTTCAAAGAAGAGGTAATGTCCGTTACCGATTCTTTCAACTTTATTTCTTCTTATACTTCTTCTTATTTAGTTGTTTCATTATGAAGTAATAAAATAATTATCACTCATATACTTATATGTTATTATATGTATGAAAAAACCCTATTTCACAATCTATCCATCCTACAGAAAATGAAATCACCACGCGTGCGTATGTACAGAATACCGTCTCCACGCCGTGTTGTAATCTATCTTCCACCACCACCTTACTTGGATGGGTATAATGGTGTAAATAATAACTATATATTATTATTTTAATGTGATATTGATTCTGAAATAGTATACATACACTCCAATACAATTCCATGATCATGGGAACGATATCATCACTCGTGCGTACGTACGGAACACGGTCTCCACGATTTGATGCGACTCGTTCTACATGATCTTCATTGCATAATGATTATATAAATGAATCGAATGAATAAATATGATATATATTATACTAATAAATTTCTGGAAATGAGGCATCTATAACATAAAAAGAATAATAAGAATTTATTCGACAAAACACGCATAAGAACAAAAATTAATAAACACCCGAATAAAAAGTAGTAATGAAATTTTACTAATAAGAAGCTATGAATATGACCATATATGATATCATTACAATGTTTATGATTCTGGAATAAGTAAATGAAATTATTTAAATCATTATAGAGGAGGTTCGGACAATTACGAAGCAAATCGGACCTAAGGTATGGGAAAATCTCGCAATCTCAATTTTTATCCAAGATTGTTTATAATTCAGAATTTACTGGGGAATATTTATCATCCACATCCATGTTTCATATATATTTAATATTATTTATATCCTCCTAAAATATTTTATGTCCAATTTTACCCTTCTGTGAGTTTTTAGTAAAAGATATGAAAGGAATCTTTTGTTATTTTTCATAAGATTTAATTTTTGACTTTTCCAGCCAAAGTACGAGAAGAATGTTTTTTCTTATCTTATACGGTCTGAACGGATTTTTAGAACATTATTTCCATGAATATTCCTTTACAAGTTTTCAAGTTTATTTTTAATCAACTTCTTTTTTTTAAAAATTGTATGTCATTTTAAGAAAGGAAAAATGTTTTTGAAGTAGAATGTATATTTTCCTCAAGAATGGAGTTCAAGTGTTTTATCAAAATTATTTTCCATCTAAGATAATATAGGGTTATGTTTCTATCCCTATTTTTACATTGATTTTATTATGTTATGATGGAATTATTTTTATGATGTCCTTTTATCTTATATGGATTATGTTATGATGGCAGGATGTTTATGAATCCCATTTTTATTACATGGGTTATGCTATAATGTATGATTTATGATCCTGTGGAACACATAAGAATGGTATCATTATGAGATGGGTGAGACCTATATCTCCCTCCAAATAATTGGGTAATGATTTATATCTCATGAGATAGACATGGCTAGAATGACAGGTTAATCTGGTTCAATGAAACAGGACTGAAACGAGGAGTGAACTCGGTTAAAAAATGGACTTTGTTCGCTAAGATAGTCCTGGAAATGAGACTTTACTACTAAGAAATGATTCACTATGACTATGTGTGTACGCCACAAAGTTTCATGTTTTATGTTATGATTATTGGGATTACATTTCACTACTATAATTTATCTTATGTTATGAAATTATGATCTCTTTTGCAGGTTAAGATTTCCAAAATGTTATGTTCTTATGAATATTATGTGATTGATATTTCTTTTGTTTACCCTTAGTGAGCATTTTAGCTCACCCTTTTGTATGTTTTATTTCCCCAGGTCAGGAAGAAGGTTACTAAGTAGGATATGCCAAAATAGACTCTAGACATAAAGAAATAAATGGGAGTCAATGTAGATTATTTATGAACCAGTTGTTTATGTTTCCCAGTTTCTAAAGACACTATACCTATACGGTCCTTTCATGGTTTTGTTATATGTTGTAATAAGTGTGCTTCAATTTTTAAGCAATAACAATGTATGTAAAGTATGGGTCGTTATACTACTTATTTCCCATCAACACTGATCCAGCATAAATTTTCAATTTTCATCAAATCCAGGTGTCCGATCAACAAATAACATGAGAAAAGAGTGAGAAAATCACATAGATGAACCCTAAGGAACAATCCTTAGTCGATTTTCATGTCCGAAACAATTCATTTATGTTAGAATGATGAATTAAGAGGCATAAATCATCAAACCAAAAAATCCATTAATTTGAAATATATCAATGATGAACCTATCAATTTTTGTCCATTGAATTCATCCAAAATTCTATTGGATTAAGAACTAGATTGAAATGAAAAGACAAAAAATCATACATCAAATCGTTTTCTAGATGATGAAGAATAGACATTTTTTCACATTTTTTGCTGAGATTCTTCGAATATGAGGCTACACCGATCGATCGATACATGTTCTGTAAGTCTGAAACTGTTAGTTAAAGAAAATTATTTACATCTATCTCTAATAACTCTCCATTGGATTCTAGGATTATTTGGATAACCCTAGAATTCAGAAAAAATATCTTATTTAATGTTTTTCCTATCTCTCCTTCAATAACTGAAATAAAATAATTTTTACTAAATTATATTATCAATTTTATGCCCATGAAGTTTTTTTCATAGAAGAGCCATGCTAGCCAATTTTAAGTTTCACCTAGGATAAATTTTTTATTTTAAAAATAACTATGCCCTATGATATTTGATCTAGGAAGCATTTTAAAATTTAGTCATCTTTTTCAAGAAAACCGCGCGCTCAAGATATTTAGTATTTAATATTTTCACACATTATTCTCTAGCACACCATGTATCATAATATCATGCTATCTCAGATCCTATTCTCAAAAATAATCTTTAAAATATATAAAAATAATACATAGAAAATATGAGATGTTATATTTTCCTAACGTTTGGGCTTTACATCCCCGAAAATCCAAAATAAGGTCTACTGCTACAAATGAGCGTACTGAAAATGAATCTATGCTTCCTTATCCCATGTGTTGTCCTATAGATTCATGTATTTCCCCTAAACATGTACAAATGGAATCGATTTCCCACAAAGAATCCAATAATTTTGATCCCTGATCTCTATTGGTTACTCAACAAAATTTTCAACATCCTCGATGTCAAGATTTACAGAGTCGATGACGTGAAATGGGTCATGAACATACCTCCTCAACTATTAAACGTAAAAGATCTCATGTACATGATCTAAAAATGGTGGTGGGGCTAACTGGTATGCCACCTCACCCAATCTACATAGTATTTGGAAAAGGGATGATCGACTTCAAAGATAGATTTCCACGATGGAAAAATATATGTAATCCATGATGGGTTGAAATCCAATGGAACACATGGTCTCCTTCCTCGAACTCCAAAGGCATATACCGCATATTTTCATAAGATTTTGGATGGTTCTATGCAGTATTAATCCAATCCTAGATGATCTACAACTTCCTTATAGAATCTTTAACGAACTATGGTCCCATTAGTGCCGACACTCCAGGGTCAGTCCATGAAAGTGGTGACTTGTAGGGTCACCCATACAATTCCTCAAATGATTCCATACCAATGGTGGAATGGTATCTATTTGTGTATGAAAACCCCACCAGCATTAGGCGATCCTCCCATCTATGGCCAAAGTCAAACATGCAATCTCACAACATGTCCTCTAGAACTTGAATGGTTCGCAGAGTATGGTTTTCCATCTCTGGGTGAAATGTTATACTCAAGCATATTGGGGCCCCAAACACCTCCTGTAATACCTTCCTCAGATGGGATGTAAAGAGAGCCTCACAATACGAAACTATCACTAATGGAACTCCATGGAGTTAAACTAACTCCTTCATAATGAGAAATCCCATGATATATACTAAACTCTGATCTCAAATAGCTAGGAAGTGGTCTGACATGGTGAGTCAGTCAACGATCACCCATATAGAATTGTATCCCCTATACCTATGTACTAAACCTAGCACTACATATATCTATATCCCATCCCTATTCCATTATGGTACCTCAAGGGGTTGAAAAATGCCTCTAGAACCTGGTGCTCTATCTTTACATTCTAATTAGTAAGACATCTAGTACCAAACACTACAACTCCATTATTCATCCATGTCCACTAAAACTAATGTCGGAGGTCATGGTACAACCATTAGACACAAGGATATACCGCCGAAGGGGATGTATTGAAATCTTCCAAAACATCCACTTATAACATTACTGGTACCATCATGTGTCCTGTTAAGAGAATAACTACTCCCCACCGATTGAATATCCACCAGAAACCTACAATGTGGATATCTAAGCATGTAGGGTCTCACAGTCAGTTTCCCAAAGTTGCGCCTCTTTAACTTGTTGTAAGAGTAGAGTGGTGACAACCATAAACTAGAGTTAACCTTCTCTAGCACCATCCATATAGGATATCTACAATGAGGCCAACTTCTCTGATTCCACATTCAACCACTAAGAACTGGATCTTTTACTGAGAAAAACTGCCACCAAATTCCCCTTCCCAGGAGTATATACAATCTAAGTAATTTTCATAGAGTAAATCATTCCATCACCTATGTTCTAACGTTAATATCTTTTTTGGGGAATATATACTTGATACTCTTGTGATTTTATTATATGAAAAACCACTCTCCCATCAGGTAGTGTCACCACATATTCAATACGATGACTTCCACTGCTAACTGAAGATCATGGGTCTAGTAGTTATCCTCATGTTTTTAAAACTGGAGGAACCATAGGAAATAGTTTCATTTCAATGCATTTTGACACAACCAATCACAATTCCTGATGCGTCAAAGAACACCATGTACTCGACGCCTTTCTCTAGTAACCTCAATATGGGAGCACTCATCAGCCACTTCCTTGCCTCTTGAAAGAACTACTGGCACTTCTATGTCCACACAAATGGATACCCCATTCCTTTCAAAGATATCAAGGATACTTCCACACTAGAGAACAAACCTATGATAGTACCCTTCCAATCCATGGAAACTATGTACCTCAGTAACACTATTGGGTGGCTCCCTAGAATGAACTGCCAAAACCTTAACTGCATCGACTATAACTCTAGCCTTTGAGATGACAAGTCCTAGAAAATGGACATCTTGAATCCAAAACTGACACATTGGAGTTTTCTGTAAATATGGTTCTCTGAGATAGTGTTTATGACCATCCTCTAGTGTGTTGGGTGCTCCTCTAGGGACACCAAATACACATGGATTCCCTTGATGAAGACCACTATGAACCGGTCTATGTAAGGCTCAAATATCCTATTAATGATTAAAATGAACACTGTAGGGGAGTTCATCATTCCAAATAAAATCACGAAGTATTCATAATGGTTGTAACGACATATGAAGGTTGTGTTTGATATATCCTCATCCTGTACATAAAGTTGGTGATAGCCTGATCTAAGGTCAATATTTAAGAAAAATCATGATACTTTAAATGGATTAAATAGTTCTTTGATCCTCGATAGGGTATACATGTTCTTCACAGTCCACCTGGTTCATGTGTTAGGAATCCACACATAACCAAAAACATTCATATTTCTTCTTGCAAAACAACACCAAGGCTACTTAGGGTGAAATAATAGATCCCACAAATCCATTCATTTATAATTCCTCCAACTATACGCTTATATCACGAAGCTCTATAAGAGCCATCAGATATGAAGGTGTAGATATCAGTGTCGTCCTGAGATGTAGATCAATATATTATTCCATGTCCCTATGGGGATGTAAATCTGGAACATATTTTTTGAAATACATCTTCATATTCTTCCACAACTACAAGAAACTATAGAATCATAAAATGCACTACACTTAGGGTTAGGCTAGACAACTAATGAGTAACTGGCCACACTGTTCAATTTTTGATTCTTTCCTGTGCTACCCTGATTTCCTTTTCACCAAAAAAGGAAAACCTGGATCCATCACTGTGGACACACCACACCCTTCACCTAAAAAATCCAATATGAGCATGAAATATGGATAACCAGTCCTACCGTGATTGATGTTTTAAGGCCTCGACACTGATACTAAGATATCCTTAAAAAATATTTCCTCCAAGTGTTATGTATCAGCGTTGGAACCAGTGTGGGATCACCAAGCCTCCTCCAGTTGGTGTCTCCAAGCGTAATGTTTGATTCAACGGTTCAAATAGAATCTCTGAGTCTTGAACAAGATTCATGGTAAGAAAATAATGACAAGATCCTATGTCTACCAATACAATAGCTAAGGTAAAAAATATAGAGATCATATTTCATATCATATTTTTATCCTTGGGGTCATTAGACTCCATAACCTACATCTGGACTCATTCATGTCCACCTACTCCATGAGCCTAGCATGGACCACCTGGGGGTGGTGACGGTAATAGGTCAAATATTTGACCATATCTTGATATCCATCCCTCCCCTCTCCCATGTCCTTCACCCTATGGATAACCCAAATTCTATCTCTCTCTCAGTACAGGAGGTCTCATGACCATCTCATGATCAGATTTATAATGAGTCAGTAAATACCATGCCAGATGTCCCCAATTGTCACATGAGAAACACTACGTATCCCTTGGATGATTTGAGAAACCCATGGGAGCACGACACCTTGGACCCTATGTCCTGGGATCCCAACCAAAAGTGCCAGACCATATTGGGTCCCTGTGACTGTCGTCAGCTACCTTCTGAAAAGGTTTCAACTACCAGTTTCCAATTACTACCTCCCACTACTACTTTCTGCTCTACCATAAATCATTCCACTAAATATCAAGTATCCATATATAGGTAGAAATGATAAGAGATACCATTGCTTCCATGATGTCCTAGTGTAATACCTTCTTGAATGTCCGAGCCCAGAATAACTGGTCCCATAGCATATCTAAGTAGTGGTTCAAAGGATCAGTAAATTTCACTAAATAATCCACCATGGTCATACTACACTAATAAAGACATCAATGATCCAATATGTGTACCGATAACAACATAT
This sequence comes from Viscum album, assembly GCA_963277665.1. Lineage (NCBI taxonomy): Eukaryota > Viridiplantae > Streptophyta > Magnoliopsida > Santalales > Viscaceae > Viscum > Viscum album. Next base: position 1,373,427,032 of record OY728152.1, on the reverse strand, counting down.
CCAGATAGAACCCCTCTATGAATAGACACTCAAATTTTATCTAGGAGATAATTCTCTTGTAATGTGACTGAGTCACCAAGCTCCTCTATAACCTTGTAGAGCCCTCAAGAAGGCTCATATAAAGTATTTCCATCTAATCGGAATAAGTCCTCATAAGGTAGAAAACAGGGGTGACTACATCTAGCCAATACTTAGCCATACGAGGGTCTATCTTACCCCAATACTCTGATGGTTTCTTTATACAAAACTTGTTCAATGATATTAGCCTACATGCATCCTCAACTGGTAGTTCAGGTAGTAATTGTTCCTCTATGAGTGGTGGTATGAATGGTAACCCATACAATGGTTTTATATCTTATACATGACCGAGTACTGATGCCTCATCATTGGGCCGATCATTGTCATGATAATGCGGTGGAATACTAGATGACTGTCTATATGGAGAATCATGAGATAAAACAAGATGTACCGCGTTCAATAGAGTATATCTGGGGAGTTGAATCACGAATGACATGGAAGACACAAAAATTCTTCTATGATACAAATACGATTGATTTTTCCGGCAACTATGGTTCTCATGTACCTATCCAGAAAGCAGTTGATCAGAGTCCTGGTGTATGGATGCATCGGCCACCACACCAACACTGGAGTCCCTGGCCTGAAAGTCGAACTGGAAACACTTAACATTATTTCCCCAAACCAACCTCACAAACTCTTGGTACTAAAGTACAACTAACCTCCTTTTAAAACACTCATTCATGAACTTTACCATAGAGGTGGTTGGCCGACAACACGTCGATTGGACCTAATATTTTTTAGTTATGAATAGTTGAAACTAATGGGGTCACTATGCCCGCAGACCACCCACCATGGTCAGTACCCCATCAATCATGATTGACCACTATAGTAGAATGACCTGGTTGACTAGCCATGGTCCGTCTATACTGTCGCTACACCCACAGTGGACTGTCGTGGTCAGCCATCATGGTCACTGCACCGACGACATCTCAATATGTTGTGACCCTACTGTCGTCTGTTGCTGTTGATCATCACAATTGGCCGCAATCTGGTTCTGCTCCAGTTTTCCAAGATCCAAATAAGGTTTGACTCTAGCTTATCATAGCCCACTAGCCTAGCCTGACCCACTATCCTGACATGACCCATCCTCTTGACCGGGCCCACATGGCCTGGCCCACCTTGGTACCATTGTATCTTACGTAGCTCCGATTCTTGCACATGGGCCACCGTTGTGTACCCCTGGCTGACACCATCATCCATCCACTACATTCCCATGTTACAATGTCACATTCCATGGACCATCAAACCTCCTTTGATTCCCTATAATTCGAATGATTTTAGTTCTAGGCTCCTTGTCTCTTGATCTATACTGATCCGGCCTTGGTTGTCGATTAGCCTCAAATTCAGGGGTCTGATCGGTGAAGAACACAAGAAAATTGGGATAGAAGCACAAATAGGAACCCTGGGGAATGATCCTTGACAATTATTCCAATTATTCTAAACTCATTTCAATTATAATGATAAATTCAGAGGAATAAATTGACAGACTAAAAATAATACCATAAATTTTAAATCTACTGATGATACATTTATCAATTCTTATTTGTTGAATTGATATGTGTTCATACGTGATTATAAACCTGTTGAAAAATCATAAAATAAAACATCCTACATCAATTTAGTTTGATCAATGATGAATAAAGGTCAATAAATCACATTTTTTGATGAGATTATCTGAATCTGAGGCTACCCCAATCGATAGATCCATGATCGGTAAGTCCATCAACATTCATTCAAGTGAATTATCTAGATCTCTCCCAAACAACTATATGGTGGATTGAATGGTTATGTCACTAACCCTGTAATTCTAAAAAAATATCATATTAAATTATTTACCTATTTTTTTTGTCAAAAATTAAAATAAAATAATTTTTTGTTAAATTATTTTATCCATTTTACGTCTGCTACAATTTTTTCACAGACAACCCATGCCGACCAATGTTATGTTTTTCCTAGGCCAAAACAATATTTTTTTAACTCAATGATGAACTAAAATTTTTGATTCAATTACCCATTTAGATGTTCTTCCACTTTTTCATGAAATCCATGTGGATGTTCTATTTAATATGTAATATTTTTAAAAAAATTGTTCTGGGCACACCATGCCTCAGAATCACATGTCATCTCAACACCTGGTCTCGAAATTAATTAATATAATATATAAAAACAATATATGGAATATCCAACATGTTATATAAACTAAAATTTTTGTGCCCCTAAATTTTCTTATATAAGGGAAGAATGTATTATTGTGAATCTAACAGTAAGGTACATTGTCCTTGGAATTTTCTTTGGGCTACAAATAGGTGGGAATCCAAAATGGTTAGGACTCAAGAGGGATAAAGAAAAGTTTTTTTTTCTATATAATGTATTTATTAAAATAATTATTTGGTAAGATATCGAAGAATTAAATTTAATATGATTGATTTATTTCTAACATATTTAGTCATTTATTATTTATGTACAAATACTACTGTAAGTCATAATAAAATATGAATCATATCCTACTAATGGGTAAGATGAGTTAAAAATGTGTAATAATTTTAGTAGGTTATAATTTAATAAAATTCCATATCAATTGATAAAAAAATTCTATTAATATGATAAGATCTTATATTATAGATAATATTTTCATCATCAACAAAATTTCCTTCGAAATAAATCATTTAGGAAGGATAAGATTAATTTAAGCATCACCTAGTTCTGGAAACATAATAAGAGTTCTTATTTAATGATAAATTCTTTGTGTGAATGTCACACATTCCTTGGTATTTAATTATTCGAATAATTTAACATCTGAATAAATGTTCTTAGGAGAAGAATATAATGATTCATTTAGGGTTTTAAATAAAATATATGTGAAATAACCTATGTAATATTCGTCTCTACTCATATAGGAAATAAAATTGATTATGCTAATGACTTTGTGATGATAGATGTTTCCTTAATGAATATAATGGTTAAATAAATCATTCTATTTTAACCTATTGAAATGTTAAAATGATATTAATGAGTTCAAATAAATATTTACATGATATTATCAAGTGTTGAGAATAGATGAACAAGAAATGTGATGTATAGGTATTGGTGTTGTATTGTTATTACAAATAGGTTTAATTTCAAATTAGATGAATTAATCATAGTGTAAGAGTCTAATACAAATTTATTCAAGTACCCAGTTATGTTCATTGAATCCTACTAAAATTATGAATGAGTAATAGTTCCATATTATTGAATAGTTTAGGATACCTAAAGATATTTTGAAAATTAATATATTTTCCATTTCAGGTATCGATGTTCTAGAAATCGATTCCTTGATTTTGAAAGGTATATGATAAGGAATATATACCTTATATGTGTTTTAAATATATTTTAACTAAAAATAATGTGTATATTGATATATATTTTAGTTTAAATTCAAATAATAAAGTAAAGAGTTGTTGTATCGCAGTTTTGAATGTGTAAAAATCATAGAATGATCTAAATAGAGTATTTATATCTTCATCTCTTTTATCTTATGTGATAAAAAAAATTGTCATTAATAAGGGGGTTTTATGAATAGAATAAGATGGTACAATGAAACTACAAGAATTACATATATTTGACTAACTAGTCAATAAGAATACATTATAGGGAACTAAAACACTATAATTCAGTGATTCATTATAAACATCTATATTACAATATTTTGATTCCGGATGCACAATGAAGAAGGTAACAAATCCCTTTTATAGGAATGATAACATGTTTTCTATGTCTTACTTCCTTACAACTTCCATGGAGATGAATCCATTTGGTAGTTGACTATTGATCACTAGTAACTCTTTTGACCTCGATCTCTTGACTCACTAAACCCATCTTGAAAATTCACTCTATATTCTTATAAAATTTTGACCTTATATATCCTTTTAGCTCAACTTATGATCCTACATGATTCCACCATATGATATGTGAATATGTTTATTCCACTACCTCATGGAGTGTCTGTTATAGAACTATTGTAAAAAACACAACTTCACATCACAAAAATGTCCATCTTAATGTACTATTTTAGGTAAACCATGAAAAATTACTAATACTATATAAGAGTTAATTACATACACTTTTGTAAAATATAATTTTCTCCATTCTTATACCATTCACCCAAGTCACACTAAGGTATGATGCTCCTTTATACTTTCTTGAACTGATGTTTTAGTTAATTTCCACTCGATTTTGGTTTCCATCTATCTATTGAATATTCAAAACATTATATTTTGAAATGATTCTCATGAATCTGTTCTCCAGGTTGATATAAATTGACCCTTCATGGAGTAATAATTTACAATCCATGTTTTTCTCATAAATATTATCATAGATTAAGATTTCTCCGACCCAAAATCATCCTTATTTATTCAGAAAATCATTCAACCAAACAAACACATTCCCTAATTATGATATAGCTACACAATCTACATTGGTTTTATTTAATATAACAATCCTATAAAGCCTTGATATCTACCTTTTCATTATTCATCCATAAGTAAAAAAAATAGAATCATGTTATTATAGGCGTCCAAATCTCCAATGAAGTTCGTATACACAAAATATTATAATGGATGTTCCTCACCAAAATATAGATAAAAACATTCCATTACTTTCAACTAAAAGATACTCTAATTGAATAATTCCCACTGTCACTGTCTCTATTTAGATATAAATTTAATCAAAAATCCCATTATAATATAAATATCCCTCCATTTAAAAATAATCATGTACACAAAGCTTCCTACTATTGACATCAATGACCCTTTCTCCATGTACCCGCACTCTTATTCCATTGTTGGTGATTGAACTTGGGATAATTTTAAATGATCGCCGTGAGGGGTTGATAAAATTTTACATCCAACCATTCAAAAATTTCCTATGATATCTTGGATCTAGTACTTCTAGATAACACCAAATTCAAAACATTATTATTCCTTCTAATCTACACTTTTATAATTATCCTAGCATGTATAAGATACTTAATCATGATTCTTCCCCAAAATATAAAATTAATCTCTTGAATATGTGAAATGTTCAGATCATCTATATACATGTCATCAACATATAAAAGAATATTGATGAATTCACCATTGTCTAATTTATTTAGGTAACTATAGTAATATGCATTAAAATTGTTGATGTTTTTTTATTTAAATTTATCAAATATTATATTTGATTTTATATTTTCTTGATATAGCTAATAATGAAATTTATATAAACTAAAAAAAATTATGATTCAAATCATTCATGAACCCTTATATAATTTTGATGAAAAGTTATTCCTCTAACTCACCAAGAAGTAAATCTATCTTTACACATTTTTTTCTATGTCTAGACATTATGATGAAACAATTCTAATCAATATTCATAAAGTTTAATTTTTAATTATCAGTGATAATTAATATCAGGAATAGACTCCTTCTTTATGACAAAATCCCTTTACCACCATCGATTCTATTAATTGATTATTTACATGAACCACTTTTATAAAAATGTAAACCCAGTTATTCTCAAGTGATCATTTTTATTCTGGTAATTTAGAATGCTGATTGATGACTTCTATTATATTTCTAAAATTATAGAGGTTGAGAACAACATATGATATTCTAGAAAGACCATTAATTACTAAATCCTATGTTGGATCACTAGGAGTTAGGGATCATAAATATATTGAAGAAATGATCCCTAACTTCTAGTACTCCTACATAAAATTTAGAAATTTTTTGTCTTTCTAGAATATCATATGTTATTCTCAACCACTATAATTTCAGAAAATAATTTTGATTTCTACAAAATATTCACCCTTCTGGGGTTAGTACTTAGATCAAATTGTATTTTTATAGTTGATTATTTCCCATCAACCTATTTATCTGTCGTTTTATTGTCCTTTAATATAACCTTCGCATTTAATAGATAATTTTGGCTTGAGATTACTTATCATCTGTCATCATCCCCCTATCAAAATCCATTATTATTATCTCAATATAAAATGGTAAAATACACTTTTTATTAATCCCCAATATTTTATCATTTCATTGTGTTAATATGAACACTTTAAAAACTTTATAAGACTTGAAGGTGGTGAAATTATCGTCATTTATCAAACCTTAACTCAATAGAAAGTTCCTAACCAATAACTAATGTCATAATCTTATTGGAATGATGTTATTCTGTGTTGACTGTCTTTGTAAAAATTATATTAATTATTATTGAGTTAAACCTCAAACTCCAAAACTTCTTAGTAATGGTTTGATTTGATATATAATGCATACCCTTCTGCTATGATGTTCTTAAAAATATTCAATCAAGTAGTATCCCCTAATCCTAATAAAAGTTATAAAATATACATCTAGATTATTCACCACCATTTTCTATATGAAGACACATAAACTTCCATCCAATTTACCTATTCACTATGGATTTTCATTGAATGGAATCCAGAACAAATTCAAATAATGATTCAAAATATAAATACAAAATTTTATAGTTTCATCATCAATAAAGGTTATAAATTAAAGATAATTACCATGATAATTTTTTGGGGAAGGTCCCAAAACATCTATGTGAACCGGGTCCAATATCTGATATTTTTATTTATATGAATATAAAATGAAGGAAAAAATTCTATTTTCACCCACACACAACATTCACAACATTAAATTTTAATGTTTTCATGATTCAATAGGCCTTTACAACTTAAAAATTCTATATTAATATCATTTATATGACTAAGCCTACATTTCCAAACAACATGATATTATGATGATATATTTTTGACCAATAATGACTAAAAATTCTCTTTTTTTATTTTCTATATACCTAGATAATGGGTGAGAGGTACCCCTGACACCACCATACCCAAAAAAACCCTTACACCAAATGTGGGATCCGAATTCAGTGATTCAAAACAGAAAATTAAAAAATCAAAACCACAGAACCCGAGGAGAACTCGAGCCGCCAGAACCCACAACAGCCTATCACGTAGCCCATAATCATCATGCATCCAGTACGCCTCATCATGTGCACCATGTCTCCATAAATCTATTAACTATATTCATTAACACTTTGAGAAAGAAACACTGATTCCATCGCTTCCCAATCATCACCGGAGCTGATAACTAGAGCTATCAAAAACATAGAGAGCTCATCACTGTGAGAGGCCCGAGGCTCGCTTTGTGAGATCACCAGTAAAGGAACACCAGAAAATGTCATAGATAATGCCGACAACCGCCATCAGAACCAGAAGGAAACACCCAAAACCAGACCAAACAACATCACTGAAGAAAAAAAATAGAACAGGAAAAACATTCACAGAAATAAACCCAGGAAATCCATGACGTTCCCTACATCAAACTCTAATCGCAGACATCGACAAAGACCTCTCTCCTGGAACACCTGTGGCCGCCGAACCACACACCCAAAACCTCCGTGTAACCACATATCCTAATCCTAAATGGAGAGTCATGGTGGAAGGGGAGATCAGGGCAGGGAATGAGTAGATGAGGGCTGCAAAGAAATCCACTGGAACAAGAACAAGCCTATTCATGAAGATTATTGAATACCATCGACCGCCGAACAACAAAACCCAAAACTCTTAGAAACCACCGCACCTGGTCTGACTCAAAGAGGCATAGAGGAAATGGGAGGTCAGATCCTGGATCTAGCAGTCATGGGTTTCAACTGCAAAAAACCTTCGTCAGAGCCCCGAACCTCCCTTAAACAAAATTTTCGATGCCGTCAGAATAATAGAAGCGCCATATCCATGGCGGATGACAAACATCATCAAACCATCATCCCAAAAAAGATCATCACCTAAAGTCTGGAGATGAAAGGGGTGTTGCCGCTTGAAGAGGGTTAAGAGAAAGGAAGCTGGTGTTTGTATAAGTAGGAGCTCTCACCACTGAAGAATAGCACTGGAAACCCTTGGAGAGGGTGACATCGAGAGCGAGAGACCGACCGGGGGAGTGGGGTTCCATATTTCAAGATGGTCATTTTGACCATTATAATCTTAATTTTCCTTCTACTAAAATATATCATCTCATCCATTTGAGAATTTAGATCCATAGTATTCATCATCAATCTATATTATGAATATATGATTTTCTATATCCTCAGGATGTGTCTAAATCCGTTTTGAATAAATATCACAATTTTATTAATTTATATATTCACATAAAATTTTATGATGACATCCATGTTATTATCATCGATTAGATGAACATTACCAATACATATGGATACAACATTCACTATGCATCCATGATCTATCATATAGTGGAGTGATACTCTAAAATCAACTCCCCATGATTCCACAGAAATCTTGACATTAACCGATAAGTTTTTTCCTCTCTCCATAGTACTAATATAATTTTAAAAGTTTTCATGTTTATGACGTTATATAGTTGTCATTTTTAATTTATAAATTATTATAGGCACACAATTTCTTCCCATAGCTCCAACATATAAGACTATATCCAACTAACTTCATCAAAATTATTTCCATAGAATTAACTTCAAATGGTTTATTCTAGTAAATCATATTGTTTGAAAATACTCATAAATAATTATGAATTGAATTTCCAAATGATTATTGGAATTCACTCTGATGATTTTCATCATTAAGTATAAAATTTCTAAAATCCTCAAATACAAAGATTTTATTACCCTGGGAGTTATAATAACATTAATCATCACATCATAACACTAAAAAAGTGATTATAATTGAAGAAATTCCAATACATTATTTTTTAATTTCAAATTCATTTATTTGTGGTTCCCTCAAATAATATTGGAATAATTCATTTGATCAACCACTTGTCATCCTTCCTATAACCTCATACTAAAAAACCACTCCATCAATAAAATTGTGTTGATTTCAATTTGTTTGTAAATATCCACTAGATCATTCAATATATCCACTATTGTATTCACTTCATATATGTTGAAGGAATAATTTATTTCTAATTAAATAGACAGCAATACATGTGTCATCCTGCCTTTCTATTCCCATTCTAAGTTTTCTATTTTATCTGGTTGAACACTTCTAAGTTGAAAATCCAAAACCATTTAAATTAGAGGATCTTCCATCTTCAATATACATATCCCAAATTCAATTCCATTAAACTTTTCAACCTGGGAATTTACATTAATCTGACTTTCCACCATTCATTGATACTAATCTCCCACTGAAAATGATATTATATCAAATGAAAGAGATATAAAAATGATCTTCCTCCAATTTTTTGAGAAATAACTACTCCTGAATCTCATAGTACAAATAAAACATGAATTTATACTATGATACCATATTTTGGAAGGATGATACATGTTATAATTGAAATTGGTACCTACAGTCCTCTGAAAGTTACCACAATGTAGGTTCTGTGTAGTAGAAATGAGACCTTTAAAACATCCTCTCATAAATTATTACATTGTATGTATGAAATTCCAAGTAACCTACTCAATGCACATAGTTAATCCTCAAACAATAAAAAAATAAAACTCACACAAGCCCAATGAAAAAAATATAAATAATGGATGTACACAAAGTAGGAAAAGAACACAAGGTATTTAAAGAGCTTAAGAAAACGTGTCCTTTGTGCATGGGAGAAACATATCATGTTAATGTTTTCACCAAAATTAATGTTATTACATTTTACTAAAATACTAGTTAGAAATAATTCAATATAGATAATTATAACCCTATAATTCAATGATCCAATATGTACTTATCTGTTAAACTATTATGATTTAGGATACACTACAAATAAGGTCCTCATTCCCCTTTGTGGAAACTTTCAAATAGTTATCCATGTTTCACCACATTCCAACATTCATGGAGGTGACACCATTTAGTAAGTGACTAGTGATCTAAATAATTATTGATAAATTTATAACTTTCCTTAGAAAAACCATATAGAAACATAATTCTAGAGAATTACTCTTCACTAACCTTTTAAACCACTTAACATTGAATTTATGGTCATATATGATTCCATCAAAAGATACAAACTTCTAATGGTTTCACTAACTTATGGAATGTTTGTGTATTGATTTTATATATAGTGATTCAAGTTATCATCTGATATATGAAATTACGATGAATGTAATCTTGATGGAAAAACATCCAATGTATTGAAACTATACTTGACATCCCATTAAATATAAGGATGATCTAGTAGTTTATCAAATATTATATGATGTACATGTTTTAATGTACTATTTTTATGTATTCGTAAAATGATTTTTAAGAATATAAAAGTTATCATATTAAAGGAAATTTCCACTTCATTAATCTTTCACCATGGTTACATAAATTTATATTTAGATATGTATATTTCTTGAATTGAAAATTTAACTAACCTATCAAAGTAAATGTTGTATATAAACCTATACTAGGTTCATCATGGAGTATTACAGGTTGTTAATAAATGATATGGTTATCATGAATATGATTCTTTTATATGATTTAGAATAAGCTTATGTAAAATAGAAAGTGTTTTTTGTGTTCTAAATAGCCCACTAAGTATACCATATAGAGTCTCATACCCTATTTTTGGGTATAATAGGGGTTCATGTCTTATATATAAGTTCCCACTACTGATGTTTTGAAATACACCAAGCATGAGAACCTAATTTTATATTATTATTATAGAATAAATTGTGGTTTATCTAATAAAGGGGTGTTTGGTTATGTTTCTGATCATTTCATCAATTAGAGATCAACCAATATAGGGTTTTTCCTATCATATGACGAGTATGAATCATTAGATTTCCATAATGATCTACTATTGATTGTACGGAAACATAGAGATATTTCATAGGATATAATTATCTATTTTTGTAATGGGAATATGATGGGATCATAATTAAAGGATATTGATATATGATATATTCATTGTCTTGGTTAATCTATTCTCAGAGGATGAAGAGTGTATGAGTTGGATATATGGGATTGACATACTCTGTGCCCCACGGTCACTTTATGTATTGTAAAAAGGTAATGTATGATAATTCATGATTTCATGTGATATAGATGGTGTAAATAGAAATAAAAATACAAGTGTTTGACTTAGATCAGTCTAGATCTATTTATAGCTTGAACGAGATTAATTCATGGCTAGATGATGCTATTTTCATACATTTATGGATCTAGAAATTCATATATTTTTTAATGATATAATTTTTTGGGGGTCAATTTTTGTGGTTGACTGAATAAGAATTGAGTATAACATAGATCCATTCTCTAAAATACTTTTAGATTTAATCCAAAAGAGTTTTGGAATGGAATTTATAAGGAATTATATGTGGTGCGATACTAGGTTTTGTGGATGATATATTTCTAAAATTATTATCTAAGATATAAAAAGTGTTTTGGATATGTTTTCATAAGTAATTATATATTATACAATATAATATGAAATTAAAAATATTATTTTAGGAATTATTGGAATGTGATATCGAAGGAGATGATATTCCATAAATCACAGGCTTAGGGATACATAACATCCAAAAAATAAAAAATAAGATTCTTGAGGATACATAGATACAAAAATATCCTTTAGTAGAGATTCAAAATACATTAATGTGAATGTATCCTGATGATAAAATACATAATATAATTATGTCACAAATGTATTATAATATTCCTGAGATAAATATCATGAGAATACATTGGCATAATGAATGGAGGGATTACAATAACCATGTCATAAATGTTATCAAACAATAAATCTTCCACACATTCTACTATCAGAGAACCATTACATGAGATGTAATATGAGGTATCCAATTATATTCTTGCATGTGATTCATTAATTGAATAATTAATTAACTATTACATTTAAAAAAAGACTTAATGGATGTATCATTCAAGGAGCATCCTTATGGGGGTATATAAATCCCAATACTCTTCAATATAGGATGATTGGATGTTAGCTCAATGCTAGGTTGTGACTCAATATCTCAATAATACTGATTTCTCCTACAACATTTGTAACATGACATTCAAACACATCATGTATTATATAGTGTGTCCCATGTATTATATGAAATCCAATCAGCCAATGGATACCTATGGAAGTGAAAGTTTTGGAAATTCCACATTGGTTATCTTCATCAACGATAGATGATGAAAAGAGGTTCCAATATTGAAAATTGGTTCACGGTACATGTATCATTTATATTTTCATTATTTAGATCATTAAACATGGGCTTTAAAATCATCCATAGTTATATTAGTTTGGATATCTTAGTTGATATATAACCTATAATAACTGTTGTTGTACCTTTATGAATCCTGGTACTTGAAAATTTTGAAGCGATTGTAGTATGATTACCTATTTGATTTTGAATTTTAGATAGAGTAAACCCATGTTAAAAGGAATTTAATTATTTTTTTTGAGATAAATATATAGGATCAGGTGGAATAAGAGTCATGTATCGAGTGGAAGATGATGATACTTTTCACTAAGTTACACCTTGATATTTTAGAGTATCAAGGCAAGATGGACCTTATGCACTTGTCTATAATGTTCTCAATCCTCATTGGGTTGATGGGAAACCAACTATGGGACTCAAGATATAAATTTAAGAGGGAAACATATATGGTGGGAAGATACCACCAGATTGGTCTCTTTACTATAAGAAGAAACATGATGTGAGAGTATGAGTTGTGGTCCCTATGAGAATTTGCGAGGAGACGATGAGGGACTCAAATACCTCAATAATATTTGTTCCCAAGAGTTTAGCCAAGATATATCATGTTATTCATAGAAAATATCGGTTACCTCAGATGAAGTGGTATATTGGTGGTTTTATTACATGGTGGTCCACCAGTCAATGGGTGAAGGAAGAGTACCAATAACATGAAAGTCTTATCCAGTCACTTCCCTTTCATAAGTGGATGTGGAATAATGTGAATATTGATTTTCAAAAGGGTTGTTCTGCATTTCCCATGGAATTTATAAAGTTTGGATTGTTTTTAATTTTTTTAACAAAATATTCTATTTTTCTACCAACATAATGATCTTCTCTATTGATGATCTATGTAAAACCTATACGCATAAGGTAGTTTATCTTCGAGGGTACCTTAGAGTATCATTTGAAACAAGGATACACATATTACATCAGGATTAAAGAATGGTTTTTATAAGTAACCTTACATTCTTTCACATTTGTGCTCTACTAATAATACCTAGATTGATGGTCTATCTGAGAATTCCACTCAGATAATATAGTATATGTTATAAGCACATGTTAAATATTTTTTTGTTTTGTGGGAGAATGTATTGGCTCGCAAAAATATTTATCATTATTTGATTAAGATGGTCCCTATTGAGGCCTTATATTGTAGGCTATGTCAATCACATGTATATTGGATGGAGTCTACAAAGTTAGTGGTTATATAGACAAGTTTCATGTTGTGTACAATAGAGCATATCATTTTGATCAGATTGGTATTAGAAACTAATTTGATTTGGAATATTTCATTTGAAAATTAGAGATTATTTCTTCTAGTGTTTCAGGTGGGTGTTTAGATGTTACTAAATGTGTCTCTAATATTAGGTTATTATCATATTCATAGGAAGAATGTATTTATTCAGAGGTTCAGGGGGCCATTTAACATCCAAGAGTGGATTAGTATAGGCCTATACTAGTTATCTCTCACTTTTAATTTTTTTGATATTCATGATGTATTTCATGTATGAAAACATTGAAAAATTTATCATGACCATTACCATGTGATTGGTAATGATGAGGTTGAGATCAATGATGACACATCACTTGAATAGTCTCAGATTTATGTACAGGATCAAAGTTAAATAACTATACATGAAAATATGGTTACCTTAGTATGTGTGCTTTAAAAGTACAAGTATATATAGAAGGGTAAATGTGGGATGTAGTATAATATGTGGGCATGTCATAAATACTTCTGCACTGATGATTCATAGTGATGTTTGAGATAATAACTCAGAGGGGAGAAGCTATACTATTGGGATATTTTAAAACACTTGATCATGTCAAGGTATAAAATTGTTCTTTTTTTATTCAAACTCATGTGTTTTTCTCATTTATGTACATTTTATGTTCTTTGAAGGAACCCATAATTAGTTTCTAAGAGTATTCCTAGGATTGGGATTGAAAAATTATTGTTGTTGTCTTTAAAATACTCACGAGGGTCCATAATGTTATTATAGATAGTGGTCATGATGTGATGGGAGCTTTTGTTAATTATTTTTTATATGTTACTTGAAGTCACTCTGTGTACTAGGTCCACACAGTGTATTTTTGGGTTCCATTTTTGAGCGATTCAGTGGTTTGACAAGGACCATACCAAAATCATGGGATTTATAGAATGATGGGTGCTGCTTAGGTTTAAATTCCCTAAATGTTAGAGTAATTTTATTGGAAGAAATATAACCCCATGGTGGAAGGATTCACTCTAAGGTAGTGAAGTTAATATATTATCTGGAAAATATTTTGTGTTGACATTGTGAAGTTTCATGAGGAGGCATAATTATGAGGTGAAGGTTGGCGATGGTTTGGCTTTGAGGGGAGGCAAAACCATAGAGCAAGGTCAGGATAGATCTTCATTCCATGAAATGGGATACCACATCCTAATAGTATGTGGCCCATGATATATGTTTTTTTGTGGTGGTGGTGAAAAATACCATGACCATAAGGTCTATTCCACGGGAAGGACCTAAAAGGATCATCAAACCATGACTAATTGTTTTACACCATGAAAACCTGGTCTGGAGAATTTTTCTCAGGAGTATTATTGAATTAAATTAATTTTATGGTAAAGGATTTTAATGTGGGTTGATTATTTACTATAGTAATATATCTTTCTCCACTTCCTTCTCATATTTTATTCTCTTCAAATGATATATCACTTTCATTCTTCACCTGATTAGTGTACCATTTTATTTGGATGATAACTAGAGGCATGTTCATCACTCCTCTTAAATAGTTCCTCCATTTATCTAATTAATTATTTTTTTAATCTTCGTATGGATGTTTTCTCCATATTTTTGTTTTTATCATATTCTTTTATTTCTATTGTTTTATCTCAGATTAGATGTTGATAATCAATAATGATTTCTAAGGAGCATAATGTAGGTGGTCCTGAAGCTGCCCTTAAGGTATAATCATGTAAAATATGTGTGTATTATGTTAGGTCACATTGACCTAATGTGTGCTCTACCTAAATTTAAAAAGTGGAATATTCATCCATTTAATGTTAGGATGTCTTTATTTGGGTTTTTAGAAATCCATTAATAATTTTAAATCCTAAACCCTTTTGTGTCAATTTAATGTTTTCTTTTAAATAGTGAAAATGAGAAATATTGGTGGCATCCTAAGGGGTTCCCTATATAAAACATTGATTTGATACACTACAAATAGATTCCCTAGTAAGATCCTTTGAATGTGAATGTATGTTAATTGTGGGATAGTATAAAGGTACACCTAGTTGAACATGGATTTAGAACATTGGTTGGTTGAGTTACATACACTTGAAATAAATGAAAAGACATCATGATGTATTTGTTTTATAATGATAATGATGCTGAAATTTTTATTTGACCATGACATGTAATATTATTTTTTCTGATATTGGAGTTATAATATCCCCATGATATAATTATAAACCTAGTAATTTTCATAATCCTTGAGTGTATTGGTAGGAATGCTTGAGGTATGTATCAACAAGATCTGGTTACATGAGAGGTTAACTAGGCTATAAAGGATAAAAATATTCACTAAGAATCCTCAAAATTAACATAAAATTGTTTCATGGGTGATAATCAAGGAAATGAATATTTTTAGTATCCGATTTTATTACAATATTTTTAATCTTAGTTATTAATAAACTAATCCAAATCGTCACTAGGGCATCTCAAATTAATGGAGTCAATATCCGCATATAATATACACAAATTATGTTACAAACACTCTCAAAATATAAAAAAATAAAACTAATTGATTCCTAAAATCTAGTATTGCCATCTATAACATAAATTTTTCTTCACTATCCAATTATCATAATATTTCAACATCTACTTACTTGAATAGTGGGTGACCAGAACAATTACAATTAGTGAGTAGAGAAAGTGAATACTAGTTTACTTTTTTTATTATTCTACTATAAAATATTTATATTAGTACGCACTTGAGATAATTTCCATGGGGTTTTATTTTCATAGGGAATTCTACTTTTATTATAGATATAACATTAGAAAATAAAATGGGAATAGTATCATGAGTTCCAATAATTTATTAAACAAAAAATACCAATATAAAATAATTATCATCATAATTATCTAATATTTTGTGACCAAAAACATTTATTGAACTCAAGGAAATGGTAAACACAATGAAATGGTTTCAAAATGATAATAAATAATCCTCAATCCACATGAAATTCAATTAATATAGTCATAAATTTACCCCACTCAAAACAATAAAACACTTTTGAGAAATATTTTTTAATGTTAAACCATCCTCATTCGAAGCGACATTTAGTGATAATGATTATTTCACATCCAACCTCCTCCAAAGGAGAAAAATAAAGAGAGGAAGTATTTCAAAAAACCACAATCCTCTTATAAAGACATATATAAGGAAGAGGACATAATGTTTTCATATTGTATCCTGGGTTGGGAGGTTTGTAATAAACTTTTGGATAAACAAATATCAAATTTCAGGTAAATTTATTTCATAAAATCAATGAAAATTAAGGTATACTAAATCATATCATTGAACCACCTCAAAATAGTTCGCAATCAACTATATAAAAGAATTATATAATTTTCATATTCTCAAGATTCCAATTGTAGTTTGATATGGACATTTTAATTACTCAGAATTCATAATAATGAACACACACATACCTTAAAATTTATTTTCATAAAAATTGATTCTTTATAGGGTATCCAAAATACTTAACTAAGGGAAATGTTGATATTTTAACTTTCTAAAATCAGTTTTGGTGTTCAATTAAAAATTTTATGTGTCATTCCACCATCAAACATAGGATTCAATAAATTCAACTTCTATAAAATTTCTCCAATAAAACTATAATAACCATAATTTTTTATCATTATATATGTAGACAAAACCAGTGAAATTTATTAAACATTTTTGAGTCTATAAAAAGGGTGAAAATTCATATTTTCACCATATAAATATATATGTAATATTTTTATTTTTATTATTTAATTTAATATTATAATTAATACCAATATTTATATAATATATTTTTTGAATTATTCCCCATATTCTCATTTTTCAGAATATACACATAGATTAATAAATTAATTTCAACATAAATACATATAGAAATTGTAATGCCCAAACCCCAGTTACCCAGAGTTGGTGCATTATTTCATAACATTGGCATTATCACAAAAGATCAATTCTTGACAGACCGATTAGTTTAGTAGCCTTGTAAACACTTGATATAATCATAAGTCTTACATTACATCATAAAGTGAAAATATACAACAACATAGTCTCCATATTCCACACTCATATACCCTCAGACTATCCCTACAGGTTAGTCAAAAAATACTTCTTCACATCCTCGGAAAAATAAAACATAGAAAGGGGTGAGCTCAGATGCTCAGTAAGGATAACAATATAGAAAAAACTTTCATAAATAAGCATAAACATTTAAGTTAATGTATAACTAAAAAAAATCCTTCTAAACATGAAATTCAGCATAATATGACAAAAATAAAATGAAATAATGCCATTTACTTATTCACATGGATATTCTACTAGTCGAATAATCACATGCAATTTCAATAACCACTTTCATAATGATAGAATGCGTAATATAAAACTATCATAACCACATAATCAAGGCTTTGTTCCAAGACTACAAATAAAATTTTGACAATCCCTTGAGCCAAGACACTAGTTTGTTTCATGAGACCTACCGATGCATCAAAGAGCTATAGTGGGCTCCACCCATCACTTACTATGTCCAATGCATACCTCATATGAACAGGTTTAAACATAACATAAAAATTCGTATTAAAACTAACATATGAAATGTCGATACTTTCTCCATAAACCATTAATGGTATAAAAATAACACATCCAAATTCAAACATATCAAAAAACCTTCAATACAATATGGATGTTTTGTATTATAATAAATCAACTTCAAATATACTTAAAATGAATCAAAGGATGTTGACATAGATGAAATCAAAACTATTTGAGAGAAGTATCTATTTTTTTGAAATCATTTAAAAGTCACATAATTATAAATGAAAACATTTACATTGAAAATATTCTTATAAACTTGTAAGGGAAGCTTTGATGATTTTGTAACGGTGGTAAATATCTGCACTTTCCGTATAAGTTAAAAAGACATTCTTACCTTAATTTGTCGAAATGGTTAAAAAGGACCTTGTTTTGAAAACGATGGAAAGATTCCTTTATAAACATATTATAAAAAGTAAAAAAATGGTGTAAATGACTTTAAACCATAGTCTATATAATAGTAAGAATTTTTTTAAATAAATTTTTAAGAAACATGGATGTGGATGATAAAGAGGTCCCAGTAGATAATTATGTTTAAACAACCCTGGATAATGAAGAGATTGTGAAATAAACTCATACCTTGTACTTTTCCTTGATTGAGGTTAGGTTAACCTCATGTATAATGTTAAAATAATTGTTATTAAAGTATAAAAGAATCACATACATTAATATGATATAATATATGATCTTTTAATATTTCTTCGTTAATAATATCTTAGTATTATCGTTGTTTCGGGTGTTAACCGATTTGTTTTACTTTATATTCTTTTTTTTGTGAGTAATATTTTTTGTAGATAGGATGTATATTATTCATATATATAATGATATCAAGCCTTTAAATATTACATTTAATCATAAAATAAAAATTATTCTTGAATGGATA
Source organism: Viscum album (assembly GCA_963277665.1). Taxonomy (NCBI): domain Eukaryota; kingdom Viridiplantae; phylum Streptophyta; class Magnoliopsida; order Santalales; family Viscaceae; genus Viscum; species Viscum album. The sequence goes on along the minus strand of OY728152.1, from coordinate 1,373,407,984 downwards.
CGATTGGGAATTAATCTCATCGCGTTCGTGGAGACGGTAATCCGTACGTACGCACGACCGGCAATATCATTATTTCGATAATAAAATAATATATAATTGTATGGTATATCAAATATAAAGAATAATTACCTTGTTATATTTATTATTTACATCAATTACACATCATTATTATAACCATCCAAAAAAATTTGTATTGAATAACAATTACACCACGATGTGGAGACAGTAAGCCGTACGTACGCATATATGGTGACATGTCATTCAAAGGATGGATAGAATAATGAATTTGGTTATACCATATTTATAATAACATAAAATTATATAGAATATAATAGAGTTATTATTTTTTAATGGAAACAAAAAAGAATAAATAAGTGGAAGAAGAAAGAAACTTGGAAGAGGTGATGAAATATTTACCTCTTCTTCGGGTTCTTCCTATTGATTTGACCAAAGGGCTCCTTAAGTTACATTTCTGACTAAATAATGGCCTCTAGGATTAAGGGAGGATATATTAGAGGGTATTGGGGTAGGGGTTGGCCAAGAAAAAATGATTTGAGGTCCTAATTAGAGATAAGTTAGAGTGCCCTTTTATAAGAGGGGTGAGGGGCACCTTAAGAAAAACTTAAGATTTTATTTTTTAAAAAATTCATATTCGGTTTCTAATGGCTCCAAACAGATTTATGTCGAGGATAAGGAGGGTATGGGTCGAAATCCACTCAACAAATATGTTTTATACATGTTTGTGTCACTATATTAACGTTATCTTTAAGATTTAACTCTTAGTTAATTAGTTTGACATTTACCATGTCTCTTTGTATTTTTATATTATTTGGTTAATAAACATACTATAAACTGCCAAGAGAACCCCAAGTGGTTCATTAATGACATACCTATCATCATATAAGTCTTTTGGCCAATCCATATATTTTTAGTAATATTATACCAATTAATAATATAATATTTGTTTTAAAAACTCTTTTATCACAATTTTGACACTATTTAATAATTGATTTTTATTAAAGTCATAAAAACACTATTAATTAGAAATAAATTTATTTAATAAATCCTAATATGCCATAGTAACCTATAAATTTTTTTTATGAATCAAAATATTAAAATTATATTTATTTTAACATTTATAATACAATTTATTTGACTCTTTCATTAATAAGGAAAACACTACATCATTGTTGTGTCCTAAATAAATTTAATTATTCAATATCTAAAAATTATAAATAAGACACCATTATGTAGGAAATTGTTTTTTATTTCTAATTAATATTTATAGTCGAAAATCTAACTTATATAACACCCTATAAAAAATGATTTAATAAAATATATCTCTTTATGTAATTTTTTCCTTTACTTTAAATTAATTAATATAAAGTGTCATTATCACTCTCAAGTGGCTCCATGTGGTCCAAAAATAGACCCAAAGATGACCATGGTCGGAAGTTTTTCATCCAATAGGGATAGGACATGTGCTAGGATAATTTAATATTATTTTAATATTATTTATTTACCTATATTTACAAGATTTCCCCTTTAACCATGGTAAATAAAAAATTTTCCGAACTAATTATTCATAATGTCTAAAAATAAAAGATACCTATTTACACAATTTAGAACTCATTATTCTAAACATTTAATCCATTTTTACAAATTCAAAAAATATAAGTGGTAGAAATTAATTTAAAATAAATTCCCATTGTCAAAACAAAAAGCGTTTTTTAGAAATAATAACTATCAAAAGATTGACACTTGTTTATGTCTAGTTTAAATGTAAAATTAAATCCAATGACCAAAATTGGATTAAATTGTAAAAATATCTTCTAACTATGCTGTAAAATATCCCCATTGTATAATTTATCACAATAAATTATTTAGATTAAAACTGTTTTTTTAATTAATGTTTAGTATTTTTCACTATTCATCAAGAATTGGATGTTCTCAGAAAAATACCAAAGACTGACCCTAAGATAATTTTGATATTCCGAATCCAAAAATGATGTCCAATTTGAATAATAAAATTTATAAAATTCCAAAAAGTGGGTATTACTATTCATAATGGCTACTTTTATTGGTTGTGGTGTGTGTTAGAACCTCGAAGTTGCATACGACACACGCTATTGTATTAAACAAAGAGAAGAGTACCATGGAAGCTTGGGTTGTTACATTCTCCCTTCCTTCAAATAATTTTGTCCTAAAAATTTCTATAATATTACTAAATAAAAAGACTTGGATGGTTCTTTATCATAAGTTCCTTTGGTTCCCACGTTGCATCTTCCATCTTATGGTTTCTCCATAGAACTTTTACTAGACGAGTCGTCCGGTTTCTCAGCACATGTTATCTGGTATCAAGAATCCTGATGGGCTCTTTGAAATAAGACAAATCCAGATCCAGTTCTACTTCCTCAAAAGTGTGTACATGCATTGGGCCAGACATGTATTTTCTCAATAGTGATACGTGGAACACATCGTGAACTTTGGAGAGACTTGGCGGCATAGCCAATTGATAAGCTATAGCCCCAATTCGTTCTAGAATTTCGAAAGGTTTGATTTACCTAGGAATCAATTTTCCCTTATTACTGAAATGTATAACACCCTTCCATGGTGATACCTTCAAGAAAATATGATCTCCTAACAAAAATTCCAAATCCTTCCTTCGATTGTCAGCATAGCTCTTCTGCCTACTTTCAGATACTTTGATGTGGGTTTGGATTACCATCACATTTTCCCTCATTTCCTCCACCAATTTTGGGCCTACAAGTTTTCCTTCGGCAACATCATCCCAACAGGTTGGTGTGAAACATCTCATTCCATATAACGCTTCATATGGTGCCATCCGAAAACTTGAATGAAAGCTATTTTTATAGGAAAATTCAACCAAAGGTAAATATTGATCCTACGTACCCTGAAAGTAATGTGAGAATGATCTCAACATGTCCACTATGGTTTGAATAGTCCGTTCTGAATGTCCATTAGTTTGGGGGTGGTAGGCTGTGATCAAATAAAGCTCAGTATTCAGGGCTTTCTGAAAACTTTTCTAGAATCTTGAAGTAAAATGTGGATCACGATAAAAAACAATCGATAGGGGTACTCCATGAAGTCTCACTACCTCATTAATATATAGTCATTCTAGACGTTCTAGTGGTAGATCTTCTCTTATAGCATGAAAATGTGTTGACTTGTAAGACAATAAACAATGACCCATATTGCATCGTTCCGTCTCAGAGTCTTTGGTATTCCCATGACAAATTCCATCATAATATTATCCCATTTCTACTCCGGTATGGGAAGAGGTTGCATGACTCCTCGAGGCTGTTGCCTTCCAACTTTCACTTGTTGACAGACCATACATCTTGACACAAAATCAGAAATCTCCCTCTTCATGTTGTCAAACAAAAACTTTTCCTTCAAATATCTATTCATCTTAGTGCTACCAGGGTGTATAGTGAAATTGGATCTATGAGCATCATCCAACAATTCTCTTTTTAGATCATGTATATTGGGAACACAAAGTCTCTTCCCAATTTCCAAAATTCCATCTTCATACACAAAGTCAGTCAATCCCCCATCATTCATAGCTTTAATCTTGTTTTGAAACACTTCATCATCGATCTGAGAACTCTAAATACATTATAGTAAATATGTTTTGGCAACCATTTGAAAAAGCATTGATGTTTCACCTTCCATGGTTATTCCCATGTCCATCTTCACTAGATCAATGAAAATAGGATCCCTTTCAATTCTCATATTGTTCAAAACTCCATGATCCTTTCTGATCAAAGAATCTACCACCTTATTTGGCTTCCCTGGGTGGTAGTGTATCATGCAATCATAATCCTTGAGTAGTTAAAGCCATTGCCTTTGCCTCATGTTGAGTTCTTTTTGTGAGAAAATATACATTAAACTCTTGTGATCGGTATATATCTCACATTTTCACCATATAGATAATGTCTCCATATCTTCAAATAAAATATTACCACTTCTAACTAATGATCACGAGTAGGATAGTTTTGCTTATGAATTTTTAGCTGTTGTGATGAATAGGCAATTACCCTATCATTTTTCATAAGGACACAACCAAGTCCTTTCTTTGAGGCATCACTATAAATAAAAAATCCATCATTCCCCGATGGTAGAGTAAAGATAGTAGCATTGACTATTCTTATCTTCAATTATTCGATACATTATTCATACTCTTTTTTTCAATCAAATTTAACCCCTTTATGTGTGAGATTCATTAATGGTTTAGCCAATCAGGAAAAATTATGGATGAAACGTCGATAATAACCTGCTAAACCAATAAAACTGCATACCTCAATTATACTCATCAGTGCTGGCCATTCTTGTATTGCCTTGGTCATTGAAGGATCAACAGATATTCTATCCTTAGAGACAATATAGCCATGAAAATAAATATCCTGAATCCAGAATTCACACTTGTTAAACATCCCATATAATTCATGTCTTCTAAGAGTCTTCAGGATAATGCACAAGTGATTTTAATGATCTTCATAGCTTTTGGAGTATACCAAGATATCATCAATAAATACCTCTCCAAAATCATTGAGATATTCCTTGAAAACTCTGTTCATTAGATCCATAAAAACAGAGGGTTCATTAGTCATCCCAAAAGGCATTACTGTAAACTTGTAATGCCTGTAACTGGTTTGAAATGTTGTTTTTGGAATGTATTCCTTCTTCACACACAACTGATGATATCCAGATCGAAGGTCAATCTTTGTAAAATGTTGATCTCCATGATGTTGGTTGAATAAATCATCAATGCGATGTAAGGGATACTTGTTCTTTATTGTTATAGCATTGATCTCCCTGTAGTAAATGAACAACCTCATAGATCCATCTTTATTCTTAACAAAAATATTAGGGGATCCCCATTGAGAAAAAATAGGGTGAATAAATCCATTAGTAATCAATTCCTCTAGTTGTTTATTTAGTTCCACTAATTCCACAGTGTCCATTCTATATGAGGTCTTCGATATGGGCCTTGATCCACGAATTAAATCAATGTAAAACTCAATTTCTCGTTCTGCAGGATGTCCAAGTAAATCTTTTGGAAACACATCAATATATTCTTTCACAATAGGTACATCCTCTATTTGAACATTCCTTTCCTCACCCACAGTCATTTCATTCACTTCCTCCCTAATAATTGAATTTAGTTGAGCTACTGGGGGTGGATCTAGATAAGAATTAGGTGGTGATGATTATACTCTAAAGATTAGGTGATCTTTATCATCGTTATCAAAAATAGTAACCTCATTCCTATTACAATAAATTATTTCATCATGGTCCAAAAGCCAATCCATACTGAGGAATATATCAAATTTAATCATGGGTATGATGATGAGATCAGCAGATAAAGAACATTCATATGCTCTAATGGGAACAGATTCACAAAAGTTTGTTGCGATGATACTTCCCTTAGGAGTTTTAACTGACAACTTCCATGTTAAATCAAATTAGAAATATCTAATTTTATTAGGAAACTGGGACAATTTAAAACAATGCAATGATCCAAAATAAAATAAAGCATTTTCTAAATTTGAGGAAACCATTAAATTACATGCGACCACATATTTTAGAGCTTCTACCTCAGTAGTAGTGATATCATAATCTTTCCCTTGATCCGTCTGCCTTTTCTGAGGTAAGTTCCCCTGACGCATAGGAAATTCATTTGAATAATGTCCCATCTCCATGAAATTCTAGTATTGAATATCAGTAGCTTCTTTCTTCCCCTTTCAATCAAGAGCTTGGTGGCCTTTTCCACCACACTTGTAATAGACTCCCATTCCCTTCAGGCAAGTACCGGGGTGTTTATTCCCACATTTACTACAGGATGGATATTCGAGTTTTCCCTTCATCCCCTTATTTCTATTTCCATAGTGATCAGCAGATCACTTCTTCGTTTTCTTTTCTTTAAAGTCGTACGGCATAGAGAATTCATTTTCTGTCTTGATAGCACATGAGAAAATATCTTCATATGATGAGAAGGATTTTGAGACTAATTCTTAATGGAGAAACGGTTTTAACCCATCAAATAAATGATCAATCTTTCTTTTTGGGTTACATATATAATCTGCAACATTCCTTGCTAACCTTGTAAAGTTAGACTCATAATTTGCAACATTCTAGTCCTCCTTTTTCCTCAGACTCAGAAATTGTCTTTCCATATCCGCTGGACGATCATGAGGAATGTATTTTTCTATGAAAATCTTTTTAAAATCCATACATTCCATATTTGATAGTTCATCATCTTCCTTCGTGCTGTGAATCAATGACAACCATTGATCAACATATCCAGTGAGGCGGTAAACATCCATGACAACTTTTTCCCTTTCGCTACTCCCCAAGGCATGGAATATTTTCTCTAAGTAATTTATCCATTTCTCAGCAAATAGTGGATTTTTACCCCCAGTGAATGTCTGTGGTTGTTGCCTTATGAAGGGATCTAACATTGTTCCTCCACCCTGTGGATCATGGTGCTTCATACGGGTAATGTTATTATTCATAACCTATGTGAGTAGTCCCTGTATGGTGATAAGCAGATCAGCACCAATTGTATCACCAGCTACACTATAATTATCTTGAGAATGAGGGAAATCCCTACATAGAGTACGTGTATTGATACAGTTTCCATTCCTTCCACTAGGCACCATTTCTAAACAATGGAATCAACTAGATTAGTTTATGAATCTGAATACATAATTCCAAACTTTGTAAAAGACTTAACATAAATTGAATATTTTATTGATATAATATATAATAATAAAATTATTTTCATTGAGTTTTTTATACTCATAAACCCTTCATAATGTTTTATAAATAAAATTAAAATTATCCTAAGCATATCCCCCGGGAGTTACCTAACCAAGAGTGCTGCAAGGCCCGTTGTCTTGCACCAGTTCCCGTTTGAGTCCATCTCAAAGCGGTGTTTTCAGGTTTTACCCCTAGGTACATTTTTTCTAGAACCTCCTCTACCTGCTCATATCCAGGAAGGGATTTATTGCTTATAAAACTCATAAAATCTCAACAATACCAAAATTCTAGGAAGTTCTTCTGTACTAATCCTCAAAGACTATCTTAGGGTAATGTTCTCTAATCAGAGTTTATCTAAATCTAGTTTCTAAGGTTTGTACTAAATATCCTCTAATACAAAATGCAACGCCCCAATCCCAGTTAACCAGAGTCGGTGCATTATTACATAACTTTGGAATGATCACAAAAGATCAAGTCCTCAAAGGCCGATTAGTTTATCAGCCTTTGAAACACTAGATACATTCATAAGACTAACATTACATCATAAACTCAAAATCTAGAACAACATCATCTCCATATTCCACACTCATATCCCCTTATACTATCCCATCAGGTCAGTCATAAAATACTTCTTCACATCCAGGGAAAAATAAAACATCGAAAGGGGTGAGCTCAGATGCTCAGTAAGGATAAAAATATAGCGAAAACTTTCATAAATAGGCATAAACATTTAAGGTAATGTATAACTACAAAAATCCTTTTATACTTGAACTTTAACATAATATGTAAAACTCAAAATTAAATAATTACATTTAATTATTCACATGGATATTATACTAGTCAAATAATCACATTCAATATCAATAACCACTTTCATAATGATAGAATGGATAATGCCAGACTATCATAACCACATAGTAAAGGACTTGTACCAAGACTACAAATAATATTTTTTCAAGGCCTTGCGCCAAGACACAAGTTTGTCTCATGAGACCTACGGATGCATCGAGGAGCTATAGCAGGCTCCACCCATCACTTACTCAGTCCAATGCATTCCTCATATGAACAGGTTTAAACATAACATAAATATTTGTATTAAAACTAGCATATGAAATGTCAATACTTTCTCCATAAACCACGAATGGTATAAAAATAACACTTAAATAGTAAAACATATCACAAAAACCTTCAATACAATATGGAAGTTTCGTATCATAAAAAATCAACTTCAAATAATCTTAAAATTCATCAAAAGATGTTGACATAGATGAAATCAAAACTATTTGAGAGAAATATATCTTTTTTTTAAATCATTTAAAAATCCCATAATTATAAAAGAAAAAATTTACATTGAAAATATTCTTATAAGGTTGTAAGGGAAGCTTCGAATATTTTATAATGGCAGAAAATAGCCTCACCTACCATATAAGTTAAAAAGACATTCTTACCTTAATTCTGTCAAAAAGGTTAAAAATGACATTGTTTGGAAAATAACAGAAATATTCCTTCAAAAAATCCTCTAAGAAGTCAAAAAAGGGTATAAATGAATTTAACCCATAGTCTATAAAGTATTAATAAATTTTTGAAATATATTTTTGAGAAAAATGGATGTGGATGATAAGAAGGTCCCAGTAGATAATTAGGTATAAACAACCATAGATAATGAAGAGATTGTGAAATAACTCATTACCTTGTACTTTTCTTTGGTCAAGGGTAGGATAACCTCCTGTATAATGGTAAAATAATTGTTAATAAATTATACAAGAATCATATAAATTAATATGATATCATATATGATCTTTTAACATTGATTCATTAATAATATCTTAGTATTATCATTGTATTGGGTGTTAAAAGATTTTTTCCCCATTATATTATTTTTTTTGTGAGTCATATTTGTTATGTATGGGATGTATATTATTCATATACACAATGATATGATGTTTTTAAATATTAAATTTAATCATAAAATGAAAATTAGTCTTGAATGGTTACGATGGGGAATGAATCTTATCGCGTTTGTGGGGATGGTAATCCGTACGTACGCATGAACCACAATATAATTATTTTGATAATAAAATAATATATAATAGGACAATATATCTTATATAAAGAATTATTATCATCTTATATTTATTATTTACATCAATTACACATCATTATTATACCCATCCAAAAAATGATGTATTGAATAACAATTACACCACGACGTGGAGACGGTAAGCCGTATATACGCACATATGGTGACATGTCTTTCAAAGGATGGATAGAATAATGAATTTTGTTGTAACATATTTATAATAACATCACATTATATAAAATACACTGGAGTTATTATTTTATAATGGAAACAACAATGAAAAAGGAAGTGGAAGAAGAAAGAAACTTGAAAGAGGTGATGAAATATTTACCTTTTTTCAGCTTCTTCCTTTTGATTTGGTCAAAAGGCTAATTATGTTGGATTTATGACTATATAAGGGCCTCTGGGATGAATGGAGGATATTTTAGAGGGTATTGGGGTACAGGTTGGCTGAGTGAAATGTCTTTTAGGTATGAATTAGAGAAAAGGTGGAGTGCCCTTTCATAAGAGGGGTGAATGGCACCTTAGAAAAAACATAATCTTTTATTTTATAATAAATTCATATTCAGTTTTTAATGGATCTAAACTAATTTATTTCCAGGATAAGGTACTTATGGGTCAAAATACACTCAACAAATATGTTTTAGATAGGTTTGGGTCACTATATTAACCTTATCATTTAGATTTAACTCTTAGGTAATTAGTTTGACATTTACCATGTCTCTTTGTATTTTTATATTATTTGGTCAATAAACAAAATATAAACTACCAAGAGAACCCCAAGTGGTTCACTAATGACATACCTATAATCATATAAGTCCTTTGGATATACCTTATATTTTTAGGAATATTATATCAATTAATAATATAATATTTGTTTTAAAAACTCTTTTATTTCTATTTTGACACTATTTAATAATTGATTTTTGTTAAAGTCATAAAAACACTATTAATTCAAAATAAATTTATTTTTTCAATTTTAACATGCCATAGTAACCTATAAAATTCGTGGATGGCATCAAAATATTCAAATTATATTTATTTTAACATTTATAATACCATTTATTTGATTCTTTCATTAATAAGGAAAACACTACATCATCATTGTGTCCAAAATAAATTTAATTATTCAATATCTAAAAATTATAAATAAGATACCATTATGTAGGAAATAGTTTTATCATTAAAATTAATATTTATAGTCAAAAAGATAACTTATATAACACCTTGTAAAAATTTATTTAGTAAAAGATATATGTTTATGTCATTTTTGCCTTTACATTAACTTAATTAATATAATCTGTCATTATCACTGTCAAGTGGCTTTAAGTGGTCTCAAAATCAACCAAATTATTCCCATAGTCGGACATGTATCATAAAATATGGCTGGACATGGGTTAGGGTAATTTAATATTATTTTAATATTATTTCATTACACATATTTACTGGATTTACCCTTTAATCATGGTAAATAAAATATTTACCGAAGTAATTATTCATAATGACTAAAAATAAAAGTTACTATTTACATAATTTGGAACTCCTGATCCCAAATATGGAATCCATTTTTCCAAATTTTAAATACAGAAGTGGCAAAAAATAATTTAAAATTAATTTCTGTTGTCAAAACAAAAAGCATGTTTTTTATTAAATAATAACTATCAAACGATTGACACTTGATTATGTTTAGTTTAAATGTGAAATTATATCCAATGAACAACATTGGATTAAATGGTAAAAATATATTCTAACTATACTTTAAAATCACTCAATAGTATAATTTATCACTATAAATTATTTGGATTAAAAAATTTGTATTTAATTAAAGTTTAGTATTTTTCACTAGTCATCAAAAAATGCAAGTTCTCAGAAAAATACCAAAAAACTTATCCTAAGATAATTTTGATATTATGAATCCAAAAATGAAGTCCAATTTGAATAATAAAATTTATAAAATCTCAAAAAGTGGGTATTACTATTCATAACGGCTACTTTGATTGGTTGTGGTGTGTGTTAGAGTATCGAAGTTGTGTATGACACACGCTACTGTATTATTAAAAGAGAAGAATACCGTGGATGTTTGGGGTTTTACAATAATACACATTTGAAAAAATATTAGGCTGATTATTTCTACCATCGGCCCAAGATATGTTGATATATTTCTCATCACATGGGTCATAGGTGTATCCCCCCATTTCTTCCCCTACCACATCTCTAGAAGATATAACATCTAATTTCTGTATGGATTGATCAAAGTAATATTGTTCACTAACATAAGACTAAAAATTAGTTATATTGTCACACCCAATAGAACTATAAAACACCTTAATAAATTAAACTTCATATACTTCCAACCCTTGAAATATTCTGTTATCGACCACTGGATAGATAAGCATTATACATTACCTATTTTTAGTCCACACATTACTCCAATACCAAATTTTCAACCATGGTTAGTCTAGTTCTTGAATACCATGTAAAATAGTCTACCACAGTACATAGACATCAATATAATGTGTGAATGTAAAAATACCCCCTTTTCTGGTATCCTTCAATTTGACTTCGTCGACCACTTCTCTTAGTAATCATACCAAAGATTGATTTTAATCTTATGTTATATGTTTATTTAGTAAAAACTAATTATCTTCCATGTGAGTATGGGTCATGATGCAGCTCATGATGATTTAGGGAATTAGATATCATAGGTCACTAAGGTATTTGAATAATATTCCCCTTTTGGTATAAACAATACACCTGAAAACATAATTATTTAATTTGAAACAATTAACTTTAATAAAAAATACAGTATCCAATTTTCAATAATAATATATTAATAGAGAAATGAAAGAAATTATGAAATTAAAAAAATCAACATGCGAGGGTACCTACATTGATTCATTCCATGAGATAATTACTTATTATAGATTCATCATCAATTCTGTGAATGATAAAATTTGTTAGTTAATTAAAAAAAATGAACAGAAATTATGGATTCCTTAGTAAATCATGAGGCCTGATATGAAATTATGGTATTGTCACGTGAAATACAAAATCCCAAAAAACAACAAAGTGATGGTTTCTTAATCTATGCTATAACTTCGAAGAAATGTTTTTCTTAATGAACTAGAAAATGGAATGTGGGATGTTTAGTTCATAAAACATATTTTTAAATAAACACACTAAAATTTAATTCCCTTATCTATCATGAAAAAATTACATCACACATTTAACACTAGTTTCTGATTTTAAAAAAACTATTATGATTTTCTTTTTGTTTTAATTTGTTAAAATTAGAAATTGTTCTTCAAGAATGAAATTTTATAAATTTCATTTTAATTTTAAAAACCCTAAAATCTATTTTTTTAATATTTATAATTAATTTATATCGTTGAGTAACCCATATGGGGCCCACCCAGACAACTGTTAAGATGACTGTCACACCAAATCCAATCATTAATAGAACATTGGATGTAGACTAGTGCTGAGTAGACACATCTAAAAAACTGGAGGCCCTAGCCATATAGACCAACACACATAACCATGTAAAAATAACCATGAAGGATTAAATAAACTATAAAAACTATAGAGGATACAATGAATATAATAACCTCTCAGAATTATCAGATTATTCTAATAAAGATATATCCAAAGTATTAAGAGGAAAAAATATATAACCAAACCGAAATAATGGTAGTCCCAACCAAATAGCTGGAGCGGTTGTAGAATCCTACTCCCAAACATTAATACCCACCACCTCCTATGAACACCATCATTTAATAATAATAATCTCTATGTTCATCTGTTCAAGAATCATATGTCTACTAGTTGGTTTAGATAGAAATATTATGTTAATCGCTATTGATGACCTCTGGAGTTCAAGTTCGGGGATAATCTTCTCCTGTGGTTATCAACCAAGCTTGGGAATAGTTGGATACAAATAAAAGGGATGTTTCCACCTTAGTATTTTGATCCATTTTAGATTATGGAAAGATTAATGCTAGTATACTATTATTTGTTACTACCTTAGAGGTACCATGCCATGCATGAAATCTTCAACATTTCACGACATTGTCTTTATCATGCTGACCCATCACATACTTTTGATCTTAATGAAGATGATTTATATTATGATACTTCATTCGGGGAGTATCTCATATGAATCCTTCACCAGAACATGATATCTCAATGAGGGTGGTTTTTCCATTTATTTATGGTGATGTGGAAGCATGCCTATGTAAAATATAAGAATTGGGAGTGAGAGGATGGTGTATATTCTTAGTGTCTGGAGTTTTTCTCAAATGATTTTTTTCTTCCCTTGGATGGTGAACTCAGGGACGTACTCCTCTAATAGGGGAATACGGTAGGAATACCTTTTTCTATTATGTTTGGATCCATTTATATTTGGTTTAATTATTTATTTTCTACAAAATATGGATGCATAATGTATTAACGATTGTTTAATAGGTGCTCGGAGATTCTTTCGAGCTCGAAACCCCTATTGGTAGAGAAAAGTACTAGGTCACATGGTTAGTAGAAATTTTACAATCCGGTCTACATAGTTTCACTAACCATGAGAGGGATTAATATAGATATACATAGGGGTGCATAGTCTTCTATAATCTTTCTACCAGTGCCACATGCCCATGTAGGTATCTTAGAAAATTGTAGCTTTGTCTGCCGCAAAGTATGTGCATGGTTAGTGAAACCATGCACATGAAACCATGTGGGGTCCCTCCTTAAGTCGCTGGTGTTGCAAAATTTCCATATGGGTTTTCCAAAAATACGGTGAAACTATAAAACCAACATATTTTATCTAAATTTATGATTTTTTTACTTAAATATAATTTAAACTCACACCTCCTCTCATTTCTCCTCCAGTAGATAGATAATCTTCTCCCCCAAATGTTTGAGATCCAAAAATCCTTCCCCAAAAGGGTTATTTATTTATTCACTATCCAAACTCTAATTGGATATCTTATTATTGTGCTGGATTTCTCTTGGTAAGATCGTTAGTCCCTTGTCACAATTTTTCTTTTTTTTATTCTCCTCCATGATGTTATTTTTATGTAGTCACATGTGCCCTATTTTTTATATGTTGATCCATTATTTCATCTCCTTATAATTAATGTCAAACTAGAGGACAATACAGGATGATGAGAGTGATATATGTTTGAGGTAGTTGGTATATGACTCATCCCTCAACTATTATAGTTTTAAAACATCAATCATTGTGCACATGTCGATTTCTTCTGGTGTTGATTGTAAAATTAAAATTTAATGATTATAATAATTATTTCCGTATTCTATATCCCTTGATATAAATGTTACTCGCACCATTTAAGATTGAGACTTCATTAACTTCCAACCCATGTAGGGTATTTCACTTAGTTATTCCTATAGTGGCTTGTTATGGCTATCTGCACCATTGTTAGTTTTTTCTGTTTCTTGGAATTGATAAATGTATGTGATTAATTAAATTAATTATTAAATAATTTTTAACAGATATATAGAATAACATTACCCTTTTATGGAAAGTTTCCAAATTAAATATCTAACCATTGAAATGTAATTGTATATCAATTTTCCTTATTAAACACAATAATATAATTAGTATTGTTTATATGTAATTATCCCTCCTTTTTGTGATTATTGAAGGTAAAGGAATGAACCTAATAAAAAAATATGAAATGAAAGTAATTAAAGTATTCTTGATCTTTCTAGCCTTGTCACTTAGTAAGAAATGTAATGGAATGAACCTATTGAATTATTAAATAGAATGAGTTATACATGGCCTATGTTAATGAATGATCATTGTATATGGTGCCTATTTTATATTTACCTTTTTATATTTATAGGACTATTCAGACTTGATCCGTCCTCAAATTCCCAATGTAATACCTTGAGCACTCAGAGGAAGCCATTGAAATTCAAGGAGCTGGTTTCCATGAATGATTCCCACATTGGAACATGGTCCTTGTCTTATAGAAAATTCACAATGTGAAGTCATAGGATTCCTTTAGTTTAATCCATATATTATGATGTCTTTGATACAATCATTGGATATAGCTTGATTTCATTGGACACATGGAACCATTGATTCACCGCATTGGGACTAGAAATTCTTAACCGATTTTACCTTGGATGAGATCCTTAGACTCAATTAGAATCATATTACTTTGTATTTCCATGGGTATTTCCCCTTTTATTAAACTCAATCCCCTTATATATAGGGTGCATGTAACTACAAGGTTGGATTATCCCTTATGCTCGTGGATTCCTATGTTATTTCCTTGGATCTTATTTCATTAATATCATTTATAAAGGATGCCTTGTTACTCCTTGGATACATTGTTAGTAATACTATCATGAAATACAGTCATTACTATTATACCTCACATGATTGATCTATATAAACTGAACCTAATAAATTAATTAAATGATTACATATACATACACCAGCTGTGGTTTAAGTGGGAATTCAAGTAGTTACATTACTGTATTGTCTTTACATTAATCTGTACTGAGAAAATATTTCAGATTATATTCAAGGACTGGATGGTAATGATGTTGTTGGTTGGTGGCCTACTAAGATTTTTCTCAATCCTCATTTTCTCCACCGATGGTACTCATGATGATTATATGTATACTGGTTTCGATAAGGGGAAGCATCCCACTTTTGACACCTGATGTTGATAGCTTGATTAGGATGAATCATGGGAGTAAATGATCGTGACAATGCTCAGGATGTTAGGATATTTTTTGGATTCCTTTTGACTATATTTTATATCTTTTATTTCCCACTACTGTCAATACATGTTTTATAGTTTTATAGATACATGACATACATTATTATCATTTTCTATATGAAAATTTTTGAATCATTGAGTAATATTGTCTTTTATTCAAAGATAATATATTCTTCCACTATGTTTTTCTATTATCATACACTTACTATTTTGACATGATATTGTGTCTATCTATTGGGATACAATCTAGTTATGAGGGAATATTATTCCCAAGGACACACCCTATGACCTTTCTATTATTCAGCTTCCTATGGCATATATGGAGGCGTTCTTGAGGCTATGTGGACAACCGGGATTGGGGAACCGTGGAGTGCCACCTTTGTCTAGGAAATCAGAACCCAAAATCTACCTCATTAGTTTCTTAGTATTGTGAATCATCATTTTTTTTGGAAATGTGAAAAGTCATGTTATAAGGATATATATCTTACGATTATCACTTAAATATAAGGCTCAAGAGTTTATCCAAATACCACTGCTTATTTAAAAACTTTTTGGGAGGATATGGTAAGAATGACCTTTACACGAATACCCTCCTTCAAAATATAGGTACATATATGTTTGTATTCTCAAATGTGACCAAAAGATTGATGAATCATTATATAGTGATCAGTAATGGCTTTAAATTATAATTAAAATATTCAATCATCATGTAATGGAAACATGGTCACTCATTAAAAAATTCTATGAAGATTTATTATAGGGATATTGATAAATTTTCAATGTTTTATCCAGAGGATTAATAATTATGAAGTCACATGATGAGGGAAATAAGTTGTTGGATGAAATTTATAGCAATCGTTATCAATGTTAAACCATTTACGGATGGTTAAATAGTGAGAAAATGGTGTAAATAGAGAGGTAGTTACATAAATGGATGTTATGTCAAGAAAATTGGACTCTATGATGAGTACTCAATAACCTCATGATATTTATTGTGAATTTACCAATTTTATTTATTTCAACATGGTCAGGGTTTTCATATTATTCTATAAGGCCTTTAACGTCAACATGAAGTCCATTATATTACTACTCAACTCTATACTTTGGTGGACTCCCAAGAAACATTAATGAAAACTATATAAACTCCCCTAAATTAAATTATATCCCCAATCAATGATCAAGGGGATACAATTATGGAATTAAAATAGAAATGATAAACAAAGAGTTTCTATGAGGAATATATAATTCTAAGGAGAATTATTATCACTAAACACCATGTGATTTCAAGGGGAGCTTTAACAAGAGGTATAAATGTCCCAAGACAAAGAGAGTTGAAATCCATCACCTTGTGTGGTGAAAACAACCCAAGATAGTTATTAAAATAGGGTAAAAGAGGGGGGAAATGAAGAATAAATGATATAAAATAAGGAATAATACAAACATGTTAAATAATTTGAGAAGTTTTTGATAGATAAATAACCACCTCAATACCAGCTAACATTAACCATATTATGGATAAAAAGGAATGGGAAGTTGAATTATAAAAGAGAAACAATTATAGAAATTTTTAAGAAATTTCAAACCCATATTCTATTTTTTGATTCAATGGAAGCAATAGATACACATGCCATATTCATTAAAGTGGTTATTTCCAATTATAAAAAACCTGGCGAAATAGGTACCACATAAGTCGTGAGATATTTTTAAACCCAGTTGTTTTGAAGCCTAAAAAATACGAAAAGTGAACCAGGTAGATTTTATATTTCAATTAATGTTGGATATATTGATTTTGTAAAAGAGTGATTTAGAAGAAAAAATGAATATAATATCAGACAAAATTTCCAAGAGATTTGGATTAGGGGAGATAAATCAAACAATGATATTCTATTAATAGGTGGTTACAATAGTGATCAGATTATGTTGCTTTAATGAGGGTGTCATTGTTAATGTGAACAATTTAAAATTAGTTAATATTAATGTGATTAAAATTTATGATATGTAGACCCCAATAACAATAGAGGGATCATTCCTTTTTACTAGAGGATCCAAAATAGATGTTCAACATATAGATTTGTGTCTAAGAGATGTTTATGAATAAGTGAAATTCAATATATACAAGGAATTAAAAAAGAAGGATTTGAATGAATTGGATTTAAGTGAGAAAACATTTACATAATTGAGGAAGGTGGTATCCTTGAACGAATCAATTATATAGCTTCTCTAGAGAAGAAATAAGAGGGTGAAAAAGGAATGGAAAGAAAGAATATTTCTGAAAAAGAAAAAAGAAAATGATGGTACTACCATTAAGAATATTTTAGGGAATAAAGGATGGTTTGGGAAACCCATGTACTACCCTTTTATTTTTCAAGATAGGCCAAATAGTAATGGATTTATCCCATTATAGTATAAGGTATTTCCTATAGGGTGAGTAAATCTATGTTCCAAAAAAGGAAGAGGACCCATCCACATGGAGGAATAAAAACTTTAATATTATATACATCCAGATTGGGTAACGTCCTTCCAACCCTCAATCACTATACTTTGAGAGGTAAGGTCGATCATAAAGACCATAATCAACATGATTTTGGGAGGCTACTCACATTTTGTTAAATATTATTTATACTTTTGTATATATTTTTATTTTCTTTTTGAAATCTATGTTTTGGTAATAGTTTATTATTTATTAGTGTAATCAATATTTATTTTTGTACCACTATGACCAAGGGACTACACTTTCACGGTTTGAATTGCATATTTAGATGGATGATGATTGAATGTAAAAATACCAGGGTAGGATTAAATATTATAAAAAGGGAATATCTCACTATTATGGGTGATTGAACTCTAAATTTCAATACTTTTACATACTACCCTATTTTCAAAATTCGTTTTAAGATTAAATGATATATTGCATACCACATACATATGAATTTTATTTGTTTCTTCTATGATAATATAATTTTTAGGAACCCCATGACACGATATATTAATTTTCATGTTGATGGAGAAAATGAGTAAGATGGGGTGATGTAATGATTAGAGTTATGTAAAAAAATTTGGATACAATGAAAAATTATTTTTCATTTTAGACACACATTGATGAAATTTCTTTACAAATTTTATTATATTAAAATTTTTAAATACATTTTTATTGTCTTAATATTATTGTTAGTCAGGACCTAAGTAATTGACTTATAATATGTTTCTAATTCTAAATAGGATTATAGAACTAAATTTTCTAATTCTATTCTATGTAATATCTCATCAGAAATAATGGAGAATCATTCCCACTTGAACTTTTTTATGATCTTTTCAATTTGATGAATGGAAAAATCGCATTTATCATGATGGAATAATTTTTATTCATATTATAATAATCCTTGGGACCATGTTGACATTGATCCTGGTTTTAACACTTTTAGGAAATGAATGACCTAATAGAGTAGTGATTCAAATTAAAAGAGGATTTTATCCATTCATACCCAATGTCTTGTTTTGTCATAGTGACCCATTTCTTTTTCACATATAATTAAATGTTTTTAAATAGAAGAAATTATAAAATTAAAAATCAAGGATCATAATGTTTAGTGTCTTTGGAATTCTTGGTAAATAAAACTGAAAATATCATACTAAATGAAACATTTCATTATTTATCATCCATTATGAGCTCCTAACTTCCTTTGAGCCCTTAAATCTTCATA
Source organism: Viscum album (assembly GCA_963277665.1). Taxonomy (NCBI): domain Eukaryota; kingdom Viridiplantae; phylum Streptophyta; class Magnoliopsida; order Santalales; family Viscaceae; genus Viscum; species Viscum album. The sequence continues at coordinate 1,373,388,671 of OY728152.1, read as the reverse complement.
TGATAACCTAGGGATAACATGAACAAATGGTGAGCCAAAAACCCCATTATGTGAATAAACATAAGAATAATGCTTAGCACATGGGTTAGAAGGAATAATAAGATTGCATAAAAGGAATGGATATACATAAAAATCATAAAATATGTAATCATGGTATCATAGGAGATTCAAAAGAAATATAAAACATAACATAAGCACGACTAAGTGATCACTTCACAAGAAGGATCATGAGTCATGGTTAACCCGATAGTCATTTGAATGTGGAGGACGAGTTATGTCTAACCACAAACACCATTTCACATTAAGTATCATTCATCTAAACATTACCCAAGGCATTGGAGAAGTATCCGGGCTCACCCATCATAACACGTTCATGAATATGTGTAGCACATGAAGAATCATACATAAGTCATCAAACAAAAAAATAAGGGTTACCCCTAGAACGAATGAGTTATCATTAACATGACAAAAAGGAATAACATAAGTTATTATCACAATGGTGTCCATAAAGAAAAGGATATAAATCAGATATGGACATTAATAATAGAATATATGCATAAATCATGATAAGTTATATCAAACTGACTTGATTACATGTATGAATGGCATCTAACAGACTCTATAAATGAATCATTTTAGAGAAGGTTTAGAAAATTTTAATGATCATTAAAAGCAGTGAAGGTAATAATATTTCATATTAAACTTAAAGTGTACCAATAATGTTATCATAATAAAATGTGTGATTTTAGGAAAATAATTTCTGATCAAAATAGTTTATGTAGTTCACTTGAAATGGGTAATAATTTGGGAAGTCCCCTTAAATTAAAATTACTTATGTGGAAAAATTGAGTAAGGAACCATTTAGAAACATTTATGTTCCCAAAAAGGACAGATGATAGGATATTAATACATGATTTTGGATGTTATAAAAATCTTTATAGTATTTTCATAAAAATAAAATTTTATTTTATTTTGGTATAAAGATAGAAAGAATAACATGAAGGAATAATGGGGGTTCATGTAGAATCCCATACCATAAGTCTGAAGGTGTTATTCACTAGATATTAATCTCATGTATAATAAAATTATATTCATTAATTAATAAGTCCATGAAACATTATAAATTTATTTTTTTTATTATAACTTCTCAAATGTCATTTATGGCCTTTCTGATGAGTTTAGATTCAATTTTATTTTTCTGGGAGTGTTGGTTTCCTTGGTTTTCATGATTGATTTAGTTGAATACATGTACAAAAGGTCATGTAAATTGGGGGTAATTGTAACGTCACAAAATTCCATCAATTAAATTTTCCTTCTTAAGTTTATTTTATATAGTACGAGTCATATAAAACCATACAAAGATTAAAATACAATCATTATAAATAAACAATAATATAAATAAGAGGTATTTATAGACCTTAAAAAACCAATACCGATGAAATTTTAACATTCCCTTTGGAATAGAAATATGACCCATGTGAGTCCTAAATTGGCCTAGTGAATAGTAACTTCACTCGTGAATTTATAAATAAAATTTATGAATATATTAATTGAATGTATGATATAATTATATCATAGTAAAAGTATTAGAATGTTTTAAAAAATTAAAATTTAAGTGTAGGCTTTTTTGTAAGTCATAAATATTTAATTACAATATTATAAATAATAAAATTATTCTAATGAAAATTTATTTTATTAAAAAGGATTCATAAATAAATATTTTGTTGCCTTATGATTTTATTATAATTTTAAATGTCCTTAGTTAATTTTTGAATGTGTTATAAAATTATTTATAAATTAAAAATCTGTATTTTCAAATAATTAATTATTTTATGTAAAAACTATATTTTGCATATTTTGAAATTTATTTTTATAAAAATTAGTCTATTTTTTAATTCTACACATTTAGAAATAGTTATAGATATTTTTAGGGATTTATAAAAAATAATTAAAGTTTTTGTAAATATTAAAATTCAATAATTTAGAGTATAAAATATATTATAAGCTAACTAAACTATTTCTAGATTCATAAATGATGTAAGAATCCTTGGTTTGAAATCATATGAACTTATTAATTTATTTAGTCACATAAATCTATACTATTGGTTTTCTTGAGAATAATAATAATATAATGAATAGTATATTGTGAAATCAACCATCTCCTTCACTATAGAAAACACTATCACCCCCTCTTCAATTCACTCCTCTATGCCTTGAATATTTTAAAAGTTCTTCCCAAATACTCTTCCCTAGTCTCTCTCCAAAAAAGGAGCTATCTTTTCTTACGAATGAAAAAAACTGTTATCCCTAATGGGGATCTCAAGAAGGTTAATTCAAGTTGTAAGCCATCTCCCTTTTGCTTTTAATTTCATTTTCAATTTACTTTCTTTTGTTATAATCTCCTAATCTCCTCTATCCAAATGATCATATTAACTATATTATAATAAATATAAAGTAATTATATCATGTTAATGGAATATAATTCCTAAAACTTCTATCTCACTCTTTTATTATTTTAGAAAAGAAATCATCATCTTGGAGGTGCTAATTTACCACCATCAGGGACGACGAGACATCATTCTTTAATTTATAATTCATAATATTTAATGATACCTTTTTAATGGTTAAAATGGATTATTAAATATTTATCATATATTATTTAATGTTTTTAACAAGTAAATATATATAATACTAATTGATATGACAAAACTTGTGTAACATGATCGAGATACCATCATAATAATCTAAATGATTATCACTAATGATTTATTAAATAAATTATTTTCAAACCATATAATAAATGAATTAAATAACCATTTAATATTATATATGTTTATTAGTATCATATAAATTCAATTTTGTAGAAATATATCCTTTATACATGAACATCCATACTCATATAAAAGTATATATAGAGAGAAAATCAAGGAAACGAATACTCGCATGTGATAAATTTGTATCCTATAACTCATCAAAAATTCCATAGCTGAATATAATAAAATTATTATAAATGACATACACATATAAAATGTTCTTAATTATTTAATTGATATTTTTTTATTTTATAATCTATTAAATTATGATCAAGTTTGTAATACATTCAGTCTTAAGGTATGGGTTTTCTAACTAATCCTCCAATTTCTTTCAGGTTACTATTTTTATCTCTTTACACAAATTAAATTCTAAATTATTATTATATAACCCTCTAAAATTCTATTTTAATGTTCTATATATTTTTACCAATCTGAATCCTTCTTTATTTTATGGATATTTACATATTGTAAAAGTATATTTCTCAAATTCTTCCAGATAACAAGCCCAATTAAAGGGAACATCTAAAATTAACACCTATTTTCATGGGAACTATATACTATTTTTAGGAAACCCTTGTATTTATAAAATAAAATAATTTATTATAAAATAACTCCTTATTTAACTTTTAGTTTTACACAAATATTTTTTCAATATAACTATTCTCTTCAAAGGAAAAGATTGTTTCTATCAAGAATTACATGATTATTTTATAAGATTATTCTCATATATTTTAACACTCATGTTGATTTCTATTTAAAATATAGATTAATCTTTCATGATATCATCTACTATATTTTAGGGTATGGTTTATGATTATTTTGAATATGGATGTTCTATCTTTATACCATTTATCATATTACTCTAAATGATTAGTATTTATTTTTACTGATTGGGGAAATATATTTAAATTTAATGTCACATACATGAATTCTTTTAAACTTATTTTGTCATTTAATTTACATTATTTATTTGTTTGGGGGGTTTCGCATGCATTTTGGTGGAAATGGTGGGTTTTGAAAATTTGGGCCAAACCATGAGCCCATTTCTAGATTTAAAAACCAATTTTTGTATTTTATAACTCATTCATTTTTCACGATTTTAAAACAATTCCACTTCTCAATTATCGTACCATAATATATTAAAACTACCATATCCATTTTGGCCTCATAAAAATCCATAATCATGATGGATTTGGGTTATTTATTAAGGTTTTGGGCCAGCCTGAAAGCCCATTTCTTAATTTAAGTTTTATTTTTAATATTTTAATATCTCATTCAATATTTACTATTTTTTAGTTCATAGGCCTCTTACTCGAAGGAAACAACCTAAGGATCCCTCCCATTATCTATTTATCCGCTTTTGAGCTCATTTGGTTCACGAATTGGGGCGAAACGTCTCTGGATTTCTCAAATCGTCCAGATTTGAAGAGGTAAATCGTTTCTTTCATAACTCCTTCAATTTCTGCTCTATTTCCCACATTTAAGTCCCCACATGACCTTCTAATCCCCTTTAAAGCCTCCATATCAGGTTTTGTTTCTTGGAGATTCAATTTTTGGCATATTTGGCTCGTTTTATTCAAGATGTTTCAAGTAAGTGTTTCCTTCCTTTATTTCTTCCCCTTCCTTAGGGTTTCATTCACACATTCTTTAAGTTCCTTATGTATATAAGTTGAGGTTAGAACCTAGGGTTTTATTTGGTGTATTCTTGGTCAAATATTGTGGTCAATTTCTGGATTTATCTTCCTTTAGTTTTGTTGGTGGTGCGGTTTATGTTTCACACCATGTTTTGAGGGTTTCAACATAAAAGGAAGGTGATTCCATGTTTAATCATTTCTAGATGAGTTATTTTTCTTGAATTACTTATTATTAATGTTACTAATATGGTGTGTGTTGTGAAAAAATGGTTTATGTGGGATTTGGTTAAGCATTTATTTTTATAGTTTCATTTTAGCTTAAAATTGGGTGTTTTTCATGTGTAACCCTTTGGGTATTGTTTGGGTGGGTTTTATAACATATGAAATTGATTTAATAAATATTGTTTGGGCTGAAAATTCTAATTGTTAGGGTATTGGTATTCCATTAGGTTTTTAAGTGGGTTTTAATGGGTTTTAGGTGTAAAACCATATCATACTTCATGAAAGTGATTTTGAAAACATGTGGTTTTCATGTGGCTCTTTAGTGGTATTGTTTTTGGTGTTTTTATAACACTTGGGGGTTGTTTAATAAATGTATTTGGGGCAGCCAATTCTTTTTTGAATTTTTATTGGTGTGATTTTGTCCTTCAAATACGGTTTTGAAATGGGTTTTATGTGAAAAGCTTTGGAAATCTCTTTAGAATTGTTTTATGAAAGTATTGAATGGTTTAATGATTTATGTAAGAGGTGAAACCATATTGGAAAACTGTTTTGGATTATTTATAGTTTCAAATGGACCATTTTAAATGTGAATAGGTCTGTCATGTGATGTGTATCCTCTTGGAAATGATGTATAAAAATGTTTAATGGATTTACTGATATGTGAAAGAGGTGTGAACGTGATGTGGTCTATTTGTGTGAGTGCGATCTGAAAATGGATTTTGTTTATAAAAAGGGTTTTATGATACATTTTAGTGGGATATTATGTGATGTTTATCATATTTGGAAGGACTTTATAAAATTGTAAAAGGATTTTTTGGATTGCGAATGTTATGAAAAAAGTGTTGTGGGCTATTTTGGTGTGAGTTTGATTTCAAAATTCATTTGAATGAAAAGTTGAATTTGTGACTTGTGTGATGTACATGGGGATATTTGGTTAATGTTTGATGTGGAAGTGGTATTTTCCTATAAAAAATATATTTCTTGGTTGTTGAACTGGTTTGAGAACATAGGGAAAACCCGGGTATCTATGTGGGTGGACGTGTACTAGTATGCTAGTGAATCCGTGGGGTTTGGCCTCAGTTTCACTTATAATGATTGACACATACAAAACTAACTAAACTATGATGATGATGATTATGGACCACTAGGTTATGGGTATGTTCATTACTAGTGGCTCTTTCATGAGAACATATATATTTTTTTGGTTACTGTCACCGAGATTCGAGGTACCTGGGACCCACAACTAGCTAGTGCCTAAGGGTTATTTTCTATCACTTGTGCTCATTAGATCCTTTTTACTTACCGCCAACATATAGTATATTTGGATGAAAAAATTCAGTATCTTTTGGATTTATTTTAAATGTGTTGATTCTTTAAATTAGCCCACTTGAAAACTGATTTATTTTTAGTTGCATCTTTTAGAAATTATGCCTAGAAATTACATGTTTTTGAAAACATGCATGATTTTCATCTTTTAATGCTTACCACATGGAATATATTAGTTGTGGTATCCTACTGGGCATTGTCTCCCACCCTACATACACCCTTGGGTGTAAGTAGACTTGGTTATTTTTGTTGTCGTAGGTTTGGGTACAACTTTTGTGCCAAGAGATCGGGTTTTTAGAGGTCCATCATGATACAGTGTCGTGGATATGGCTTGAGGGCGATGGATCTTGCCATGTGGAGGTTCTTGGGATATCCATTGTGGTTTTCTTCAGTTCTTATAGTATTTTATAATTGGTTTAAATTATGTAATTTAGTTCTGAAATTTTTGTAAAAGATGGGTTTTTTTGAAAAATCCATATTTGTTTTATTGGATTTGGTCGTTGTTTTATGCTTATAAACTCAGATAAATCGTTCCAAAATTTCATTTTCAGTTACCCAGGCACTTGTTCCAGCCCGTGGGGATTGGGAATTCTCTTTGGGACCTTTCACGAGCCGGTTTTGGTGCCGGTTTCGGTGGTGATCAGATTCGGTTTGTGAGAAAATGGTTTCAGAGGAGGTTCTGGTTAACTCTTTAGGTCATGTTATTTGGGGAAGTGTTGGGATAGTCTAGAGATAGGATTCTCAAGACATGATATTCTAGTTATCGGTAGTGTTCCTGATCACTACACATCATTATGGGATTCAATTTTCCATGGGATGTTGGGAATTATCTAAGTCCTTTGGTTTTCTTGGTTTGATGATAATTAGGGGTAATGAATGAGAGTTGGGTTAATTGTCTCAGTGAACTCACAGGGCCTAGAATGCCATTTGGAGTTTGGGATCTTCCCTAGAACACTCTCTGCAATAGTGAAGTGATTGGGATATGCCCTCCAACCATATGTCCAAGTCACCCACTGAAACTAGTTTCCTCTCACAATATTTTGTGCGTTAGTTTTGCAATCTGGGAACTTTGGTTTTAAAGTGACTTGGTTTTAAGAAGCATAAAGTTTTTGTGATATGATTTTCAAATAAAGATGGAATGTATTGATTTATGAAATGGTGGAAATGAATTTTCAGATTTTTTTTGAAATGGAAAATGGTGTTCTTACACCTCTTTAGAAATCTTGAACTATATTGAATTTGGTTTTGAAAAAGTGTATCCAATAGAATTTTCTAAACAATCAAAGGGTGTTTTAATGGGATGAGATGTTTTGAAATTGATGTATATGAATTTAAAGTGAGTATTCATTTGAATTATTGGTATTTTTATTCCATGGTTAGTGGTCTTGGAAAAAGGAATTATTGGTTAATTGTTTTGGTTTTTAAATGTGGAAAGGATTTTTGTTTTAACCTTTGGTATTTCTATGAGTGGCCACATGCATGGGGTTATAGGGGATAATGGATGGTTAATTGAACGAATAGATGAGTTCCTGGATGGATATGAGGAAGGTGCCTAGTGTGGTACAAAAACATGCATGTGTGAGGCCCATGGGGTACCATTGGTGGATACTCTAGTTGCTGAAACGATTGTTTTCAAATAAATTTTTTTAAAGGAAAACATGATGTCTTGATGATTGGTTTGGGATGGTGTGAATTATGTGTTTTTTTTAAATTTTGATGTTGTGGGATGTTTTGAGTTCAAGAACCCCTCTTGTTCGAACCGTGTTTTGGGTTTGTGTTTGGACGACAAGTTGGGTAGAAGGATCAGTTAGTAGTCTCTTCTGAGATATGTTTCAGGACACCTTTAGGGTGGTTACCTTCATGTGTTTGGATCTGGTTTGTGGCATGTTTTGACCAATATACCAGCTTGGTTGGGTCTTGGGTTCTCTCATTGGATAAGGGATACCCCCATTAAGGGTTAATGCACAACTGAAGTGCAACCCATATTGTTTCTCCATTGGAAAATCCTCTAGTTGATCAATATAAAGAATATTTTATCGATCTTTGTTGATTGAGTCTAGAACCATTCATTTAATTGATTTTTGGATCCTCTTGTAGTGGGATAATTCTTGTGTAATTTTTAAAAAGACCTTGGTTTCTTAATTTTCCTGATTCATCAAAGGTGGAAGTGTTCTGGGGTTGTTTGTGTGGATGAGTTTCTCGATGGTATCTAAGAGGGCCTCTGGGTTCCTCATAGTTTCTTCAAATCAAGAGTTCTTTTTAAACCACCAATTTTTGGATTTTGGTCATGATAGGATATTGTGTCCACTTTTTGGACTTGTCTGTTTTTTAGGGACTTATCATAAGGTCCCGTTCCATGTCTTGTTTCTATCAATCATAATGGTCATGTTCAATGATGCATTGCGATGTTGTGTTCTCATTTGACTGTAAAGGTGATGGTCGCACAATCCTCTGAGGTTCTCTATTAGTTTGGGAGTATTTCTCCCTTGGGGAAAACATAAAATCCACTATCTTAGAGGAATGTGTTTATGCGTGTCCCGCCCTTCTATTGTTTCTCACCCAAAGAAACAAGGTGCGATGTTTGTGCATGTTCTAATACCTTGTTTCATTGTAATGTTAGGTTTTGGGAAAGTGAGTTATAGAGTGTGTTATGTCTTGGTGAACCCATAGGGGTATACATTGTAGTTTTTTGTGGCACATAAAGAATAAGTTCCACATAGGGGTTTCCATAGCCTAACTACAAGGCCGAATATGCATCAATATTTTGAGCTCCAGCCATAGGTCCCGGATAGAAGCTGGTGCGTAGTCAGGGGAAACCCCAGTGTCATTTAAAACCTTCTACAAAGTCTTATCCTCAGTATTAAAGATAGTAAGAGTTTAAACTTATTGGGTCATTATATTTCTTATGTTGTTCTCATTCGGTGGAAATAAGTGGAGGGCCTTGTACCCATGTCGTCACCTAATATCTTTCCCCCCTTTTGTTTCCATTGAGTCTTTGGAGAATGGATAGAAATTTGGCTACACAGGCTGAGCACGAGGTTTGTGCATGACTAGTAGTGTCCATGTTCTAGGAATCCTTGTGGAAAGAATGATCTGCATAGTTAGTGCATGGTTTCCCAAACTGTGTGGACTAATAGTGAAGCCTTCCCAAATCATTAATTTTTGGGGTCTTTTCGTGTCGGCCCACGCCGGTCGGTTAAGATGGTTGGTTCTTGTGGTGGGGAGAACCACCCTGGGTATCCTACATATTCATTTATAAATTTATAATGGATGTATACCCCTTGTACTAGGGAGTCTGTTCGGGTCTCCCCCTATTAGTGTCCTGATTCTGTCTCGGTAAAAACAATTTAAGATGTCTCTTACGGTGGGGAGCCCATTAGTGTCTCTTCATACGAGTAACTTATATTTTTTCCTTGGTCTTGTTTTTGAAGTAGGGATTATCATTTGGAGATATCTAACTACCTACATATTCCTTGTGTAAACATTGATATTGGAGAGTTCCCAATGGATTAGTTATAGTAGGGTAAGTGTAAATTTGTTCGATGTTGTTGTTTGTTTAGGTAAATTGATTGAGTATTGTTCAGATTGTCTTTGAGGAGTTTTCATTTGGGATAAAGCCTGAATGTGATTGATTGTTTCAGGAAAGTGGTGTATGTTTTTCTGTGGGAGAGAAATACTCCCTTAAATGATCACTGGAGGTGTTTTGTCCTTTGGGGGTGATTCTTGGCAATGAATTACTTCGTGGCTTATCAGTTGGGTTTTGTTTTTTTATTTGTCCTTACTGTGGATTTCTGAGGGTGGAAAGTTTTTTGGTGGGGATAATTGTCACATACATGACTTATTTTAATGTTTTTTGTCATTTAATTTAAATTATTTATTTTTGGGGGGGTTTCGCATGCATTTTAGTTGAAATAGTGAGTTTTCAAAATTTGGGCCAAACCGTGAGCTCATTTCCTGATTTAAAAACCAAATTTTTTATTTTATAACTCATTCATTTTTCAAGATTTGACAATATTTACACTTCTCAATTGTCATAAACTAATATATAAAAACTATCATATCCATTTGGGCCTCATAAAAATCCATAATCATGATGGATTTGGGTTTTTTATTAAGGTTTTGGGACAACCCGAAATCCCATTTCCTGCTTTAAGTTTTATTTTTAATATTTTAATATCTCATTCAATATTTACTATGTTTTGGTGATTCCACCTCCTAATCGAAGCAAGAATCATGAGGATTACTCCCATTAGATGTTTTTCCTCTTTTGATCTCATTTGGTTCACGAAGTCGGGTTAAACATCTCTGGATTTCTCAAATCATCCAGATTTGAAGAGGTAAATAGTTTCTTTCGTAACTCCTTCAATATCTACTCTATTTCCCCCATTTCAGTCCCCACATGACCATCACATCCCCATTATATACTCAATATCATGTTTGGTTGCTTGGAGATTCACATTTTGGTGTATTTGGTTCATTTTATTCAAGATGTTTCAAGTAAGTGTTTCTTTCCTTGATTTCTTCCCCTTCCTTAGCGTTTCTTTCATCCTTTCTTGAAATTTATCATGTCCAAAAGTGGAGTTTAGAACCTAGGGTTTTCTTTGGTGTATTTTTGGTCAAATATTGTTGTCTAGGTGTGGATTTATCTTGTTTTAGGTGCGGCGGTGGTGCGGTTGATGTTTCACACCATGTTTTGAGGGTTTCGACATAAAAGGTAGGTGATTCCATGTGTAATCATTTCTAGATGAGCTAGTTTTCTTGAATTACTTATTATGAATGTTCCTAATAAGTTGTGTGTGGTGAAAAAATTGTTTTTGTTGGATTTTTTTAAGCATTTATTTTTATAGTTTCATTTTAGATTAAAATTGGGTGTTTTCATTTGTAACCCTTTGGGTATTGTTTGGGTGTGTTTTATAACATATGAAATTGATTTAATAAATCTTGTTTGGGAATAAAGTTCTGATTTGGTAGGGTATTGGTGTTACATTAGGTTTTAAGTGGGTGTTAATGGGTTTAAGGTGTAAAAACATATTGTACTTCATGAAAGTGATTTTGAAAACGTGTGCTTTTCATGTGGATATTTTGTGGTATTGTTTTAGGTGTTTGTATAACACTTGGGGGTAGTTTAATAAATGAATTTGGGGCTTTAAATTATGTTTTGAGTTTTTATTGGTGTGATTTTGTCCTTGAAATATGGTTTTGAAAGGGGTTTTATGTGAAAAGCTTTGGTACCCTCTTTAGAATTGTTTTATGAAAGTTTTGAATGGTCTAATGATTTATGTAAGAGGTGAAACCATATTGGAAAAGTGTTTTGGATTTTTTATTCTTGAAAATGGACCATTTTAAATTTGAATAGGTCTTTCATGTGATGTGTAACCTCTTGGAAATGTTGTATAAAAATATCTAATGGATTTACTAAATTGTGAAAGAGGTGTGAACGTGATGTGGGCTATTTCTGTGAGTGCGATGTTAAAAATTGATTTTGTTTATAAAAAAGGTTTTATAAAACATGTGAGTGGGATATTATGTGATGTTTATCATATTTGGATGGAATTTATAAAATTGTTAAAGGATGTGTTGGATTGTGAAAGTTATGCAAAAAGTGTTGTGGGCTATTTTGGTGACAGTTTGATTTCAAAACTCATTTGAATGAAATGTGGAATTTGTGAATTGTGTGATTTACATGAGGTTTTTTGGTTATTTTGTTATGTGGAAGTAATATTTTCATGTGAAAAATATATTTCTTGGCTTTTTAACTTGTTTGAGCACAAAGGGAAATCCCGGGTATCTCGGGGGGTGGACGTGTACTAGTATGCTAGTGAATCTGTGGAGTTTGTCCTCTGTTTCAATTAGAAAGTTGGACCCTTACAACTCTAACAAAACTATGATGATGATGATTTGGGACCAATAGGTTATGGGTATGTTCCTTACTAGTGTCTCGTGCACGAGAGCAGATATTTGTTTGTGGTTACTCTCACCGAGATATGTGGTACCTGGGACCCACAGCTAGCTAGTGCCTAGGGGTTATTTCCTATCGCTTGTGCTAATTAGTTCCATTATACTTACCATCAGCGTATGGTATATATGGCTGAAAAAATTCAATAGCTTTTGAATTTATTTTAAAATTTTTGATTCTTTAAATTAGCCCACATTAAAACTGATTTTTTTAGTTGCATCTTTTAGAAATTGTGCCTAGAAATTACATGTTTTTGAAAACATGCATTATTTTCGCCTTTTAATGTTTACCACATGGAATATTTTAGTGGTGGTATCCTACTGGGAATTGGATGACACCATACTTACACCCTTGGGTTTAAGTAGACTTGGTTATTTTTGTTGTCGCGGGTTTGGGTATAACTTTTGTGCCAACAATTCATGTTTTTAGCGGTCCATCATGATACGATGTTGTGGATATGGATTGAGGGCGGTGCCTCTCACCATGTGTATGTTATTGGGCTATCCATTTTGGGTTTCTTCAGTTGTTATATTATTATATAATTTTTTTAAATTATGTAATTCAGTTCTGATTTTTTTGTAAAAGATCATTTTGTTTAAAAATTCCAGATTTGTTTTATTGGAGTTATTCAGTGGTTTATGTTTATAAACTCAGGTAACTCATTCGAAAATTTCATTTTCAGTTACCCAGACACTTTTTCCAGCCCATGGGGATCGGAAATTCCCTTCGGGCCTTGTCACAAGCTGGGTTGGTGCCGGTTTCAATGGTGATCAGATTCGGTTTGTGACATTTCATATATTAGTTTGAATATGAATGTATATGTTGATTATATTTCCCCCCTTTCATTTTATGAATTAATTTTATTTATTAAATGTAGTTTGGGGCCCTCTATAGCCCCTCAGAGAATCTTTAGGACACATGAGACAAATTAGTTTGGGTTTTTACCCATTTATGTATGGTCTTAGCTTGATGACTTGATAATAAGAGTATAACATACCAAATTATATATTACCTCATTATGAAACTAGTAATTCACAGTACATTTTATTATTTTATTAATATAGTATCCACAATTATGTTTTATTATGAAATTATATATTCAACATTTATTCATTCCAGATTATGCTTAGGTTTATATTTTTATGGTATGTGTTATTTTGTTTATTCACTAAGCCCTATTTCTTATGCTTATACTATATTAATTACCCTTAATAAGCATATGATGTCCCCACTTTATTATTTTTTATTCTTCCCCATGATTTGTAGAAGTATATTATGAATTAATTTAAGGTATAATCTAGGAGTTATGGATGTTTATAATGGAATTTATATATTTTATTTCTTTTAATTTTGTACTTTCGAACATATGTATGTATCTTGTTTCCCAAAGATACTAAACTATTTGGTCCTTCAGGATATGAGTTCCTTGTAATCATACAAATTTATTTATGTAAGGTATTAACTCTAGGAAATAGGGGTATGAGTCTTAAATGTTGGTATCAAAGGAAGTTTAGTATAATTCATGGAAACTAGATTTAGATTCTGAAACAAACCCCAAAGATAGTCTTTGAGGGAAGTGTTCAAGAACATCATAGAATTTTTGTAACATATATATTATGTGGATATTCATTCAAATTCATCCTCATCTCGATACTACAAGTGGACGTAGTTTTGGTACAAATGTATATAGGGGTAATAAATCCAAAAAGCTAATCTGAACATGACACGGGGTAACCTGGTACACGACAACATGCCTTACTGCACACCTGGTTTGAAACTCCTAGGGGATACAATTCGGATAATTCTAATTTTATTTACAAATTTTTTTAAGTATTTAAATTTAAATATGTCCCCAATGAAAACTCGATTATGGTTATGATATTATACATGCATATGATTTTTATTTTCGATAATTGTTTTACTAGTTTGACTTTATAAATTATGATTTATAACATAATTCAGTGTATACCATTATTTAGAAATGGTACCTAGTGGATGAAATGAAGACATCATGAACACGTGTATCCCATGTAGGGATTCCCCTCATATTCAAGATAATGATGTCATTTTCAGAGATACTACTGTTGTTGAGAAACATATAACTATAGTGGGACAACTGACTAAGGTTATGAACAAAAAACATACCCGTATAGAGATTCCTGATGCAAAATGTATAGGATAAACTTTTTAGAAATTTATCTAAAAACAACCTCTATCATTTAGTGGGACTAAAAACCCATGCGTATTGGAGAAATGGATAAGTTCTTTAGATAATGTATTTCTCACTATGGGATGTAACGACAGGGAGATGGTTTTTCTTGTTGTGTATAATCTATTAGGAGATACTGATCAATGGTGTTCTTTTATTCAAATCACAAAAGAGGATGAAGATATTAAATATATATATTTAATGGAAATTAAGAAAATATTCCTATAGAAATATTTTCCTTGAAAACATTGAATAGATATGGAGAGGTATTCCTTGAGTCCAAGAAAGAAAGATAATGAAAATGATGATATATATGATTGCAACATTATAAATATTTATAATCATTCTATGGAATACATTCATAATCCAAGGAGAAAGATTTAATGATTCTTTTATGTTTTAAATATATTCCCTTCAAGGGAAGTCGTCTCCCAGAATTTATCATCCTATGAAGATATAATCTCTTATGGTATCAATAAAGAAAAAGAATTATCTAAGTCATATGACTTTATGGAAAGATATAAAAGAAGTGGGATTCTAAAAACTATAGAAAAGTAAATAACGAAATCAGGAAGAAGTTAAGAGTTGACATTCAACCCTATATTAATTGTGGGATGAAACACTCTATAAAATTCCTAAAGGGAATGGGTGTTTTTTACAACTGTGCAGAAAATAGACCCCATTCTTGTGATTGTAAGGTAAAGAAACATGTCTCCAATCTTTGATGCTATAATTTTAATGATATGTGACATTATGCACAAATATTTCCTTAACATCATGGAATATTTCCCCAAATATGGCCAAGGGAATATGTCCATGCTTATGCAGCCACAACTACTATGGTTTATGTTGCTAATGATATGGTGGAAGGTACTCTAATAGTTTCCTCAAACATATCCAATGATTTATTTGATTATGCATCAGGACATTCATTCATATCTTCCCTATTTTCTGATAAAATTATACCTTTCCAATTTGATTTAATAAATGTGTTCTTAGTCAAAACTCCTAAGGGAAGAATCATTGCAACAAAGATGTTTCGATTAGTCCCCCTTTTGACACATAAAATGCTTTTCTTAATGACCTCATCATCAAACAAATGATGTTATATAATATAATTCTCTATATCAATTGGATTTAAAATTATTATGAGAATATCTATTATAAGAAGAAGGATGTTACAATTTTCACAAATGATATGGATTCTCTTATATTTGGAGAAGAAACCTCAATATCGTATTCTGATCTAGATCCACCCTTAGTCTCCCAACTAATTTCAATAATTGGGGTGGAAGAGGATGTAATATCTATGGGCGATGAATTTTTTTTCAAATTTTGGATATACCTACTGTTCATGAATACATTTATCTATTTATAGATTATTTACTAGGAAATCCTCTAGAGCACGAAGTTGAGTTTTATGTTGATATAATTATGGTGAAAGGCCTATATCAAAGACTCTTAATAGAATTTCCGTAGTATAATTATTAGATCTAATGAGATAACTACATGGGTTGAGTAGTATGGGTATTATTATCCATGCATTTTCTCCATGGGGAGATCCTGTATTTATAATTAATAACAAATATGGGTGTATGAGGCTATGCATTGACTATTGGGAGATCAATGCTATTACCATAAATTAAAAGTATCATCTTCCTCGTATTGATGATTTATTTGACTAATTTCATGAAGACTAATATTTTTTAATGATTGACCTACGATCTAGATATCATCAATTGTGCCTGAGGAGAGATGATATTCCAAAGGAAGAATTACGAACCTATTGTGGACATTACAAGTTTTAAGTAGTGCTTTTTGGGCTGAGCGTTGAAAGGGATTGTGTGTACACAGATCTAGCAACGATGGATATTGAAATTATTAGGGAAGGTAAAAAATCATTAATTTTTCAATTGGTTTCCCGACCAAATTTATTGGAAAGTATTAAATGTTCTAAGTTTGATTATGAGAATCATCAAAATAAAATTAAAGATGTGAATGATGGTAACTTGTATAACTTGATGTGTACGGATAGAATTATGAAATTTTGTAGGAGGATTTTTGTTCCTTATTTACCCGATATAACGAAATAGTTATTGGATGATTCTTATAGATGAAATTTCTCTATACACCATGGTATAAATAAGATATATAGTTATTTTAAGGAACATTTCTGGTGGTATAACATGAAGAGGGAAATTCATTATGTATCAAGATTTCTAGTCTCTCAATAAGTGAAGGATAAAAGACAATATACTAGAGGAGTCTTTCTACATTTTCCTATTCCAACATGGAAATGGAAATGAATAAAATTGTATTTTTTAAATGGATTCCCAAAATCACTAAGAATGAATGGCCAAATATGCGTGATTATTTACCCACTTACAAAATCTGCACATTTACTCGTTATAAGTGCGGATTTTCCATTGGATAACCATACGCAGATCTATATTAATGATGTTGTAATACTTCATGTAGAACTTCTCTCTATTGTTTCTTATAATTATATATTATTTACATCATAATTATGGAAAAGTCTTTAGAATGACTTGGATATTGGGATTTATTTAAGTATTTCTTATCACCCTTAAACTTATGGGCCATCAAAAGGGAACATCCTAACATTAGAAGATATGTTGAGATCATGATCACTTGATTTTCAAGGTACGTGGGATAAGTATTTAACTATGATAGAGTTTTTAAAAAATAATAGTTTCCATTCTAGAATTCATATGTAAGTATATAAATAATAGTATAGAAATAGATGTCATACACCAACATGTTGGTATGATGATTGTGAAAAAAATATTGTAGTCCTTGAAATTGTAGAGGAAATAATAGAAAATGTAAAGACTATTCATACCCATATCAAAGCAACTCAAAGTAGGAAAAAGAGCTATACCAATACATGAAGGATGGATTTATAATTTCAAGTAGGAGATCATGTATTTTTAAATTATCTCCATAGAACTGGATTATAATATTTCGAATGAAAGGGAAACTGATCCTCAGGTACATTTGTCCTTTTGAATTTCTTAAAAGAGTAGGTGTTATGGCTTATCGTTTGGAGATACCACCTAGAATTTCTAAATTACACATTCTGTTCTATGTCTCATTATTAATAAAGTACATTCCAGACCCAACACATGTACTTACTTTTAAAGGTATCGAATTTTAACCATACATATCTTACTTTGAAGAGCCTATATGCCATCTAGACCCCATTTCATAGGTGTGGAGGAATTAGAAAGCTCTGATTATAAAGGTATGTTAGATAATTCATAAAATTGAAGAGGTGGTGTGTGAGCCGAAGGATATTATAATTAATATCTACCCAAATATCTTTGTGAGGTGACTTTTTAAAAATTTCGAGGAAGAAATTTTTGTAGGAGGTGATAATGTAATGACAGAAATTTATATCAATGAAATTTCCCTTCTTATGTTTATTTATTATAGTATTAATCATATGAAACCATATAGGGAACAAAATAAAATCTTCATAAATGATTAATAAAATAAATAAGAGGTTTTTCTAGACATTAATGAATAGTTATCGATAAAATATAATTTTCCCTTAAGAATAGTAATATGACCAATATGAATAGTAAATTGTCTTAATGAATAGTAACCACACACATGAAATTATAAATAAAATTTATGCATATCCTAAGTGAATTTATGATATAATTATATAATAGTTAATGTAAGTGAATATTTTTGAAAATTAATATTTAAGTGTCTGTATTTCATAAGTCATAAATCTTTATATATAATTTTATAATTAATAAAATTATTTAAAATAAAATTTTTTTTTAAAAAATTTATTAATAAATCAATATTTTGTTGTCTTATATTTTTTTAAAATTTTTAGGGACCTTATTTAATTTTAGAAAGTGTTATAAATTAGCTATAAATTTAAAATCAGTATTTTATAATAAATAATGATTTTATTTAAAAATAAAATTTAAAATGTTTACTAAATTATTTTCTCAATATGGAGTTATGTTTTTATTATACTTGTCGAAAAATCATTACAGTGAATTTTTTGAGATTTTTCTAAAGTACTTGAATTTTTAGTGAGTAGTCAAATACAATAATTTATAGTATGAATAAATTATATGATAAATTCAATATTCCTTGGGTATTGGGTAATTTAAGAACCTTAGGATCGAACCCACATTCAATTATTATTGTATTTATTCATAATAATCATTACTATTGGTAGTCTTTAGAAAAATAATATAATAATGAATAGAATAATGAGAAAACACCCATCTCCTCCAATATAAAAACCACCTCTCGCCCCCTTTACTCTTCACTCCTATTTATCTTAAATCTTCTAAAATTTGTACCAAAATAATCTTTCGTACTATCTCCCCACCTAAAAGATCTATTAGTATTTTAAAAATCCAAAAAACACTTTCCATTAAAAGGTTGTCAGGGAGGTTAATTCAAAAGGAAAACCATCTTCTTTTATCTTTTAATTTCATTTTCAATTTACATTATTTTCTAATATTCTCCTAACATCATCTATAAAAATTATCATGATAAATATATTATAATTTATATACAAGAAAGATATCATTTTAATGGAATATCATTACACTAACACTATCTCTCTCTATTTTATTTTATTTAAAATGAAATCATTTTCTGAGAGGTGCTGATTTAGAACCTTCATAGATGACAAACCATCGCTATTTAATTTCACATTCATGGATTGTGAGGAAATAATTTTTATTGTTGAAATAGATTATAAAAGATTTCTTATTTCTTATTTAATGTTCTAGAACAATTATATAAACATAATAATAATACATAAGACAAAACTAGTTCGAGATGATCAAAATACCACTATATTAATCTAAAAGATTATCACTAAGGTTTTATCTAATAACTCATATTCAGACTATATAACCAAATTAATTAAATAACAATTCAATATTATGTATGTAAATTAGTATTATATAATTTTTATTCTTAATAATTTAATTTTTTTCACTTGAATTTCCATCCTCAAATGCTAGTATATTAATCTAGAAAACAAAGGAAACAAATGCTCTCAAGTGATAAATTTCTATTTTATAACTCATCAAAAAGTCCATAAATGAACTTATTAAAATTATTTTAAATAGAATAAATTTATAAAATGTTATGAATTTTTTAATTAATGGATTTAATTTCATAATGAAGAACATTAAGGACATGTAACGAATACATTTCGATATAAGGTAAGGGTTTTCTACCTGAACATCCATTTTCTTTCGGGTTACTCTTTTTATCTCTTTACACCAATTAAATTATTAATTATTCTTATATACCCATCTTAAATTATAAATTAATTTTCTATATGTCTACCAATTATAATACATCTTTTTTTATGGGGAGTTACATGTTTTAAAATGATATATCTCAAATTCATCCAGATAAACAATCCTGATTTAAGGGAACTTCTCGAATTCTTACCTATTTTCAGAGGCACCATATAATATGTTTTAAACAACAATTATTTTTATAAAGTAAATCAATTTATTGTGAAAAATATATTAGTTCACATCAGGATTTATAAAAATATTTTTCTAATGGAAATCATCTTTTCAAAGAAAAAAGAGTATTTCTATTAAGAATTAATGATGATTTTCTAAGAGTATTTTCATATATTTCAACACTCTTGTTGATTCTTATGTTCATTTGGGATTAATATTTTATGATGTAATATACCATATTTTAATGATTTCATTTTGATTAGTGTGTTTTTTATGAGCTATCTTGATACCATTCACCATATGACTTTGAATGGTTAGTATTTAAGTTTACTGATCAGGGAAAGTTATTTACATTACATATGATAGTTTCAATATCAATGTATATGTTTATTATGTTTCACCCAATTTATTTGAGAATGAATTGGACTCATTAATTGTTGAGTGGGTCCCTCTATCACCCCTCTGTGCATCAGTAGGTCTCATGAGACAAACCGGTTTTGGTTTTTACTTGTTTATGTTTGGTCTTGACACGTGGAATTGAAGGTATTGTTATAGTGTCCAACATAATGAATTCCACCATTATAAAAATAGTAATTGATAATCATTGAGATTATTCAATCTATAGAGTATCCATGGTTATGTTTTATTTTGGAATTATTTATTTATCTTTTATTCTTTCCATATTATGATCATGTTAATGTTTTAATGGCATGTGAGATTTTATTTATTCACCTTGACATATTAGATATGATTCCACTGTAGAAATTACCATTATGAAGAATATGATATCAATACTTTCTTATGTTTTATTTTTACCTAATATTTGAAGAAGTCTATTTTGAATGTCTTGTAGGGACAATCTAAATTTTTTTAAGTTTACAATGGAATTTATAACATGAATTTCTTGTCAAGTTTTAATATTGAACTTATGTATGTATTTTGTTTTCCAAATCTAATAAACAATTCGGTCCTTTGGGATAAGACTTCCTTGTGATCATACTACTTTATTAAATCAAGTCACCAACATTGGGAAACTATTATTTGGGTCTTTGAAAAAATAATCCAGAATTGATATTATAGGTTATTAATGATATTATAGAGGTGATATTAATCGTATATACAATATTCTTTTATAGAAAGTGTATAAAGAAATAATTAAATAGTTAATCATAATTGTTTGGGTTAATTTTGGTGGTTTTTGATTACAATGAACAATTTTTTTATAGATTAATATAATGGGTATAAAATTAATCCAAAACATAAAATAAGATATCATAAAATATTATAATATGTTTCAAACATAAAAATGTTTTTATGAAAATACTTGATAACAGTAATGGAAATTGAAAAAATCCTCATCCTTGAATGTGATTAAATAAAACATCACAAACTATGTTTTCATTTTTAGTCTAAAGGAAAGGGAAAAGAGAGATAATGATGAATTATTACCTTAGAATAATAAAATTACAGTATATGTATGGTACTGGAGTTATAATTCCATTTTCATCAGGGGAGGTGAGGATATAATAAAACGAACTTGAAAACAAAATAAATGAAAAGGAAGATGGTTATACATTATAATTACTTCTTCTTTAGAACCTCCAAAAGGGCTTGTTTTTGGACTTTCATTAGGAAAAAGCGCTCTTAGATGTGGGGGAGTTTCTTAAGAGAAGATTTGATAATAATTTTGACAAGTCTCAAGGCATGATAGGTTTGAGGACAAGAGGTGTTTAGGGGTGGTATTTATTGGGAAGGAGAGGGGTGATTTCTTATTTTTTAAGCATTAGTTTATTAATTTGGATCAGGACATTGAATAGTATGATTATTATCATAAAAAATATTGAACTATTTAATGGACGATTGAGATTATGGTTCTTAAATCAATGGCAACTCAATGAATAATGTATTTAACTTATAAGGTATAAATGTCCTAAATTATCGCAATTCTAAATTCACTAAAAATTATTTTATTTTAGAAAAATACCATAAATATAGTATAACAATTTTTTTATATGTAAAATTGAAAATTTAGCTCTATTTAAGAAAATAGTTTTCTAAATATGAGAAATTTAATTTTTTTTTAAAATCAAAATTTACACTAAAAATATAGATTTTCAAATATAATTGATTTTATATCACCTTGAAAAATTTACTAAGGAGTCACAAATTTTTTCTATAATAATAAGACATCAAAATACTAATTTATTAATTAATTTTATGAATATAAATTTTATTTTAAATTGATAAATTATTCATATCATTGTAATTAAATTTTTATGAATTTCAAAAACACCAACACTTAATTACCAAATTTTGAAATGTTTATTTACATATACTATGATATAATTATATCATATAGTCACTTATAGTGTTGATAAATTTTATTTATACTTTCATTGAAACAGTCTCTATTAAATTATCTAGTTTTCTATTCATAAGTGTAATGATACTATTCTGAAGTTCAAGTTACTATTCTTTTCATATATGTTCCTTAACATCTAAAAATACCTTTTATTTATTTAATTATTCATTTATAAAGTATGTATTGTGTTATAAATGTGATTCTATGTGATTATACTATAAGGCATAATTATAAGAATGGAATTTCCATGGATAGAATTCAGGTTCATCATATTCTTCCCCACTTATTCAATTTTTCCCTTCAAATTTTGTTCTATATTAAATGTTTAAAATAGATGTGGGTAATTTTCATTTATCGCTTCCTTTTTTTCCCATGTTTCATCTTCATAGATATGGTTCATCAATTGTACATTGACTTGGTGAGTAGTCTTGCTACACAGAATATTATCTCTATGATCTGAGATCTTAACTGTCTACTCCTCTAATGAAGGACCATTCTTTAAATGTACCACTTGTGATGTCCGTAAATGTATAGGATATGACATGTACTTCCTTAAGAGGGATTGGTGGAATAAAAATTGAAATTTATACATGGTAGGTGGAAGTGATAGTCAATAGGCCAACACTTCAATGTGATTGGGAATATCACAGGGGTCGATGTACCTAGGACCCAGATTCTCTTTATTCCCAAATTGCATGATCCTCTTTCATGGCGATACACATATGAATACCATGTCTTTGGCCCAAAAAACGAGTTACCATTGATGCTTGTTTTATTAACACTTTTTGTTCAAATTTGGCCTACATTGATGTGCAGTTGAATTGTTTTCACATTTTCCACCTTTTCTTTGACCATTTCTTGTCCAAAGAGCTTACGCTCCCTAACTTCCTCCTAGAATTTTAGTGTTATGCACCTTTTCTTATAATGGGACTCATATGGATCCATTCATATTCTCAAGTGGAAACTCTTTTTGTATGAGAACTCAACCATAGAAAGATTTTGGTATCATCCTTCTTTAAAGTCCATAGAATATGTTCTCAATATGTCTTTTTATGTTTGGATATTTCTCTTTGATTGGCCATTATTTTGAGGATAATTGGACATACTAAAGTTCATATCTGTTCTATGAGGATGTTAGATACTTTTCTAGAGCTTTTAGGTGAATCTCAGATCTTAATTAGATACAATCCATAATGGTAATCCCTGAAAACTTACCACATCTTTGATATATATCCATGGAAGTTGATCCAGTGAGAATTCCTCTCTAATTATGATAAAGTGAGATGTCTTTGAAATAATATTCACAATAACCCATATATCATTGTTCCCTCTAGATATTTTTGGATGTACTGTGAAAAATTTCATGCGGATGTTTTTACATTTCTATATTGGTATGGGTAATCGTTGAATCATACCATTAGAAATTTTCTTCTCAACCTTAACTTTCTATCATACTAGGAACATTGATGTGAATTCATCAATCTCATTCATAATATTGTTCCATCAATATTTCCCTCAGAGATCTCGAAACATCATTGGGATCCCTGGGTGAAAAGAGAAAAATGAGCGTTGTGTGTCATTTAGAAGCTCATTATTTATATTTGGAGCAGATGGTACATATAATTAGGAACCAAATATTATAAATCCATCCTTATTAAGATTTAACTCTAAGGATTTCCCATTTCTGATATCTTCCAAACTTTTCTAAATTCTAACATCATTTCATTGAGCATGCTTTATTCTCTCCATGAGGGATGGTTGAGTAAACATTTGAGAAAATATTGATGATGTTCCTCCCTTAATTATTCCGATGTACATCCTTTTCATGTCTATGAATATTGGCTCTCTCTCAATTATATTCATTGATTTAGTTGAAGTATCCTTTATATATAGAGCATAAAACAACTAGTTTTCATTACTGGGATGGTAGTGGATTTTGAAGTAAAAATCCTTGATGAGATCCATCTATCTTCAATGGAATGTATTAAGATAATTCTTCATGAGTATTTATTTTTTACTCTTCTGATCAGTATAAATATCAAACATCACCCCATAGTGTCAATGTCCCCATATTTTCAATGGAAATATCACAATATCTAACTCTAGATCAAGTGTATGATATTTTTTCCCTGAATTATATATTTCCTTGAAGAGTACAATGTAAATTGATCATTTTTTTCATTAAATATCTGAATACTTTCTTTTAAAAATTAACATAGAATATAAAGAGTTCTCTACCTGATAAGATTTTGAATAATTGAATTGTGATAATCCATTTTTTGAGATCATTATTGCTTTCCTAACATTCATGAGTACAAAAAAAATCACTCCCCTCCATGTTAGCTTATTTTATTGGGTTTTTAAAATGTGATAAGTTATTAAAAAATCATAGATAAAACCCTAGTTGGACACGGAAACTAAGAATCTCTTTTACAGATGTTGTCATAGGCCACTCTTTGATTACCATTGACTTATAAGGGTCCTCTAATTTCCCTTTTTCTGGTGATTACATTCTCTATGAATGAATCATCATTATTCTATAACTATATTCACTTTAAATTCCATAGAGGATATCCCTTTACAATTTATTTAGCATAGTATTAAAATGCTCCTCATGTTCCTCCTTTGTATTTGAGTATATCATAATACCATCGATAAAGACTACAAAAAATTTATCATAGTAATCTCTAAAGGCACTATTCATTTATTCAATGAAAATTTATGGAGAATTGGTGAGTATGAAGGGAGTCACTATGAACTCATAGAGTTCACACCTAAATTTAAAGACTATCTAGAAAATATATTCTCGCGACGCCCTTATCTGATGAAATCCCAACTGAAGGTCCACCATAGAGAAAAAACTATCCCCATGCTGCAGAACAAACAGGTAATATATTTGTGGAAGGGTATACTTAATATTTATCATGATTTTATTCAGATCACTTTAATCAATGTAGAGGTGCATTGATCAATCATTATTCACTAAAAAGAGGATTGTTTCACCCCATGGTGAAGTACTTGGGAGTATAAAACCCTTGAATATATTCTCTTGTTACTACTTCTACAGCTATTCCATCCTTACAATGGCCATTCTATAAGGTTTCATTATTATATACATATATCTAGGAATATGTTATATTGATAAATCACCCAATCTGTCAGGAGTAACACCATGAATCTCTTCAAGGAATACATAAGTGTAGTCCCATTCAACGGCCTTCAATTTTAGTTTGATTCTATCCTTTGTCTAAATCATTTTAGCTAGATAATCTTGCCAATAAGGAACTGATATCCACACTTGAGACAATAATTATAACGGTGATTCATCCCCTTCCATACAATTGTACATGATTTTTAGATACAGTAGAATGTGAATAGAGATCTCATTTTATTAATAGTTGATGTTATCTTTCTAAAACAATATCCAATCAATGATCAATGTAGAATAAAATTGCACCAAAGGAAGTGTGATGAGATTTTTTGGGAGGTTCAGTCAACATATATTATTTGAGGAGGAATTATATACTTTGGATGAAGTAATTTCTTCATTTTCAATTATCAGAGAAAACTCAACCTCAATATTTTTGAAGTGATGTTTGAATAGTTCTTCTAAACTTACAATATATGAAAGATTTCATAGAACCAGAATAAAATAGTATGTTCACTATTATTGAATGAATAACTAGTGTACCTAACACCACCTCATTTTTTGGCGCCACCTTAGGAGAATTGATATAATAATCCCCTCTTTATTTCCATGGAGGTTGAAATTGATTGCCTCAGACTACCCTTGGCTTAGGGAATTTGTTTGAAAAATACACATCTTCCTTGTAGTTGATACCTTTCACTACTTGTTGACTGTTGATCTAAACCATCCTTTCTTATTCCACATTAATGGAATTAATCATGTCCATTTGGTAGTTCTTAGCTATATTCCCCATTCTTCCCACATTTTAATCATTTCATGGTTCTATTTAGATAGTTACCAAGATACTTCTTCCCACAATTTTTATACTTGGGATATTCGGTATTATTTTCATCATCAGATTTATTTTCTGATCCATCCATATTAGAATATATTTTAATCATTTTATCAGTGGGATCACAAGACAATCGAGATCCACTGATCTCTATTTAAACCTTGAGAGAACCAAAAAATATCCTTATAGCTATTGAAGTCTCAAATCGAAAACACTATTCCAAGAATCATCTTTCATCCGCTGAAAAGGGATTCACCTTAATATCAATGTTCCTGAAAATTATGGAGGAATATCTTAAAATCCTCGCTCTGTTTTTTTATACTTCCTAAGAGAATCATCCTCCTTCTTATTATTATTGAGTAACTCTTTTTCCAACATGAGATGAAGGGTTTGGGAAAAATATTTATTGAAAAAAATTTCATGAATTCCTGTTAATCCATGGAATCAATTTCCTCCTTGAAAATTATATTTTTAATCATTTTCCACCAATTATTAGGTTCCCCGTAAAAATGACAGTCTTCCAGCACAAATTTATATTCTTCTAAGCACTGGGGGAAGGATAATATCTTATTAGTAGAGTTAATATATTGTCCCATGGGGATGGGACCAAAAGATCCACTAAACATGGGATTCCTTTTTCACAAGAAGGAATCGATAGTAACTTTCTCTTTCCTTAAAGAAGTAGTGTGTTCCATAAGAATCACATAATTATTTATAACTTGAGCCAGTGGATCAAGTAATTTAATAACATTCTGAGCACCAGTTAACATCATATTTTCCACATCAATAGGGAAATATTCACATTGCCTATCACACTAATTGTTGGAAAGTGTTCTTTTATTTCCCACCATTAATTTTGAAAAATAATGTTCCGTTAGTGGGATGGAATACTTATATAATAAGAATGTAAAAAAGAAACATTGAACATAAAATGGGTAAACATTTAAAGGAAACGGGGATCCTATATTTTTATTCCTAGGTTTAAATATAGGATCTACAAGGATTATTTCGTAACATATACTATTATATGATTCATTTTTATTCACTCAATAATGGTTCATAAAAAGCATAATAATTTACTGAAGAATATGCCACATGAGTGTCAAACTGGGTGCAAAGTAAAACCCATTTTCTTGAACTAGGTTACCTCAAGTCAGGCTGAGAACACCTTTTCATATTTGTTACTCATATGTATATTTGTTCCAAAACCATACCCACATGTACTATCTAGACATAGATTTATTTTGTTGATAACCCAATTACTATATACTTACAAAAAATTTGGGATGATTTCATATATATGGCCGTATCCATAAGGTTCTTACCAAAGTTATCTATTCCTAATCTCCAAAAAAATAACTAGACCATCCTCTAATACCAACTATATAGACGATATCCTTTTCAAATAATATTAAATGGTTTTAAGAATAATTATCTATCAAATTACAAGATAAGAATCGTAATGTCTAGTGTATTTGGAATACAAGGCACATAAAACTTAAATCACAGGACAAAATAAAAAATTTAATTATATATCATCCATTATGATATCCTAAACAAATTTTACCACTTACATCTACATAGGTTAAACGTGGGATAACATGAAGAAAGGGAATAGCTAAAAATCCCAATATGAGAATAAACATAAGAATAAAGCATAACACATGGGTTAGAAGGCATAATAAGTTGAAATTAAAGAAATGGATATACATAAGTAAGAATAGAATATATAATAATAGTTTCATAAATGATGTGACAACAATATACAACATGACATAATCATGAGTCAAGGCTTGTTGAATATAAATAAGAAAGAGTCAAGGTTAACCACCGTGACCATTGCTCATAGATCAAGAGTCAAGACTAACCACCAAGACCATTACAGATGACGTCTCATGGGACTAAACATTACCCAATGAATTAGAGAACTATCTACGCACAACCATCCTATCATGTTCATTAATATGTGTTCCACATGAATAATAATATATAAGGAATCAAACATAAGCATAAGGGTTACCCATGGTACGAATTGTGTATAATAATTTAGTCAAAAAGGAATAACCTAAGGGATTATTACAATGGTGTACATTAAGTAATGGATATAAATCATAAATGGACATTCATAAAGGAAAAAAGAATATTTTATTATAATTTATGTCAAAATTAATTGAATACATGTAAAAATGGCATTTAAGAATCATTATGAATAAAACATTTTAGTACGGTTTAAGGAAATTATTAAAGTGAATTAATAGAGGGAAAGGGAATAATAATTCATATAAAACCTGATGGGAACCAAGAATGTTTTCAAAATAAAATGTTTTATTTCAAAAAAAATAATCGTTGCATAAAATAGATAATGGAGTGTACTTTAAAATGGTAAATAATTCATGAAGTTCACTTAAATCAGGCTTACTTATTAGGAATAATATCCTGGGAATCCATTTAAAAACATTTATATCCCCAAAAGAAGAGGATGTAAGGATATCGATACATGAGTTTTAAATATATAGACATAATTTATAATATTTACATAAAATAAAATAGAATTTCATTTGGGTAAAAATAGGGAAATAATAACCAGAAGGAATAATGGAGGTTCAGGTAGAATCCATTACCTAATGACTGAAGGTGTTCTCCACATGATCTTAATGTCATATATAATCAAATTAGATTAAATAATTAATAATTACATAAACCTTTATACATTTATATTATTTATTATAACTTTTTAATGTTTATTTATGTCATTTTTGATGGGTTAATTGACTCAATTTCATTATTTTGGAGCATTGGTTTCCTTGATATTTTGAGATATGTTTACATGGACTCTTGTATGAGACGTCTTGTAAAATGGGGGTAGTTATCCAAAATTTATCATATATGTTATTAATGATCTTATAGAGGTTATATTTTTCTTATTTTGTAGTTCGGTTTATAGAATATGGATGAATCACTGACAAATATTTAATGATAATTGTTTGGATTAATTTTGGCGGTTTTCGATCACAACAAACACATTTTGTTCTATAAATTAATATAATGTTTATGAAATGAATACATAACATTAAATAAGTTATAATACATATATTACAATCTATTTAAACCATAAACAAATTTTTATGACCAACCATGATGATTTTAATGGAAATTGAATATTTCATCTTCCTTGAATGTGATAAATTAACACATCAAAGACGATGATTTCACAATTACTATAAAAGTAAGGGGAAAGAGAAATGATGATGAATTATTCCATTTGAATAAAAAAAATTCCAATATATTTAAGGTACTGTTGTATTCATAAAAATTTTATGATGGTAGGTGAGAAGATAACAAGAAAAGATTGGAACTCGAAAAGAAATTAAAAAGAAAAGGAAGAGGGTTTTACATCTTGACTCCTCCTTCTTGAGAACCTCCTTAGGGGATCTTTTTTGGTATATAATTTGGAAAAATATATCTTGGATGTGGGGAGGGAATTGGGATGATATTTTAGTATAATTTGTACAACGCTCATTTCTATAGAGGTATGAGCTGAAGAGGTGGTGAGTGGTTATATTTATAGTTGAGGAGAGGAGTGTTTTATCATTATTTTATACATTAGGTTGTTATTTTTGGATCATGATAGTGAAGAATTTGAGCATTATCTTCAAAAATATTAAAACCATTAAGGTATTTTTGAGATTATGGTGCTTACATGAGTGATAAATCAATTAACAATGTATTTTACTTACAATGTATAAATACGATAAATTATCGCATTTCACTATTCACCAAAAATTCATGTATTTTGAAAAAATAAATAATTTAATCCTAAAAATTTACACCTTGTAAAATTAAAAAATAAACTCCACTTTATGAAAATAGTTTTCTAAATATGTGAATTTTTTTAATAAAATAATAATTTTGTAATAAAATTATATTTTTAAAATTATAATTGATTTTATATAACTTTAAAAAAATACATAACTTCTCATAAAATAATATTAGAGTAATATAATGTCAAAATAATAGTTTCATATTTAATTTAATAAAAAATAATTTTATTTTAAATTATTAAATTTTTAGTTAAATTGTAATTAAATAAATATGTGTTATAAAAATACCACCACCTAATTAATAATTTTTATTATATTCATTTACAGATATAATTATATCATATTTTCACCTATTTTATAGAAAAATTTTATTTATAATTTTATTTATGAGTTACTACTCAATTGTCCGGTTCACTATTCATAAAGGTCTTGTTACTTTTCCAAAGGTCAAGTCTTTATTCCTTTGGTATATGCTCCTTAAAATCTAAAAATACTTATTATTTATTTTATTATTCATTTATAAAGTTTCTATTATGTTATTAATGTGATTTAATGGGATTATGCTATCTAAAATAATTATAATAATTGATTTTCCATTTATAGAATTTTGGGTCATTATAGTTTTTCATTTGTTTCAAAATTTTAGGTATGGGATTATAGGATGTATATAGTGGGAATGGTATGATTTTCACTAAGTAGATCATGAATATTTGTTTTCATTAGGTTTTGTAAAAATTTTATGGTTATATTTCATTATGTTATATTATTTACCCATATTAAAAAATTAAAAAAATAGATTGAAAAAAAGAAAAAAGAAATAATTAAAAAAAAAGAAAAAATGTGTTGTGTGTTTAGATGGTCAAAAATCACCATTTATTGGCCACTTTTACTTACCAATTTGGGTATGATGGTAGT
The DNA here is from genome assembly GCA_963277665.1 of Viscum album. Classification (NCBI taxonomy): domain Eukaryota; kingdom Viridiplantae; phylum Streptophyta; class Magnoliopsida; order Santalales; family Viscaceae; genus Viscum; species Viscum album. Next base: position 1,373,357,947 of record OY728152.1, on the reverse strand, counting down.
TGTGAGTCTTCTCCAAGTAACAAATTTATAAAAAATAATAAAACTGGAGGGTTTAATAAGGCCTAATGCATTGATTGTTCATGAGATCACAATGATCATAGGATTTGGGGAAGATGTAATGTTTGAGAAGATAATTCCATTGTACATTAATTTTTTACTATAATGACATATTCATAGAGAAAAACAATTTTAATAATAAGATATTTCCTTAAATCAATACTTATCCACAAATTTTCATCATATTAAAAGGAAAATAATTACAATGTCCCCGTGATTTTTAGTGGTATATTTATGTATAAAGTGGAGAAGGTAGATCCAATTTATGTTTATAATTTTGGTACATATACTCAAGGTCTGATAAAAAACAAATATTTTTTTTCTTTGATTAATGGTAGTTAAATAGTGTGGTTTATCACAACTTGGTATGTTTAAAAAAGATAAATTGAGAGGAATTGATATAGGTGAGAATAATCTCCATAACTTTTTCAAATGGATGTATAAAATTCATTATTGACAAGTGAGGATTCGATGAATGAATCATATGAATCACTTGTAATTTTTAATCTTCAACTTTTATAATTTATTAACTAAAATGCATTAAATTTTTAATAATGGCCTTAAATAATTAATTTAAAATCTATTTTTAGATATCTTCTTGAGGAAAAACATAGTTTTATGTGTTGGCGGATTTGATAGCTTTATTTTTTATTTATAATTTTTCATATTTTTATTAATAATTTTATTATGATATTAAGTATTTTCAACCATATTATAATTTTTTAATATTCATTTTTGGTATTATATATTTGGAATTTGATCTTTAAAGTTAGTAAATAAAATCAATTACAAAACATGTTTTATAATTGTTCTTATATTCCAAAGTGTTCTGTATAGAGGGTGTATATAATGGGGTAGGCCTCAACCAAGGGAGAAATACACATAGCTCACCCAAGAGGGGTAGCTGACCAAACATCCCTGAAGGAGATCCAACCAAATGTGGTATGAGAATAGGCACATGTAGGACCAGGGATTCACCGACACATTGGGGTGTGGTCTATGCAGTAGTGGAGGGAAGGCATAACTGGAGTAAGGTTATTACATCAAAACAATATGATTCCCTTTTCTCCATTATGGATTGTTATGAGTGAAGTATGGAGTGGGAGAACATATTAATCATCATTCATCCACACTCATTTCTAAACCGGGATGCAGTTTTTCCCTAAGGGCTATGCACTTAACTAAAACACTAGCATTTCAGGTCAGTTCATGCATTGTCTCCCTTTCATATACGCATGTATCTTGTTCATTTACTATACATAATACTACTAAAATTTCTATCTATTAAAAATATATGTGATCATAGGATTTTTAGATTCTCTATGAAATAGGTTTTCCGTGCATCTCAGAATCATAAGAAGGATAGACCAAATCGGTTGGATGTTCCATAAGACATTACATTTCACTATAAGAAACTTTAAAGAGTGTATATAGACCGTGTTAGTTATGCCATCACATATTAGTTGTGTAATGGATGATAAGGGTTCAATATGGATTGAGTAATAATATTCCATTTTAAATTATCTTTCACTATTATTAAAATAAGAGGAGAAATAATGAAAAAAGAACGATTAAGGGCTTTCTTTGTAGTGGTGTGACCAGGTTATAGTGGCAATGAAATAAATAAAACATGATATTTTATGGAAGAAAGAGGCAGAATAATATGAATGATTTTTGAATCATATTCCATTAATGGCTATACACAGAGGAATACATGAGAAATAGGATACACCAAAATGTATAGGACTACACCAAATATTGTATATCCAATGGAATTTCAAAAGATCGATATTTTGAATCCATTTTCATACAAGGATACATTTAAAAGGAGGATAAATGGAGTAACATTTTTATGGGATGGAGCCTAAAATTGAGGATTTTAATTAGGCAAACATAGAGGAGGGTAAGGCTCTAAATACATAGATTTAAAAACCAAACATCAGATAGAAATTAAAAGTTTTGTAGATTTGAAGGATCTGTCATATCTCCTAGACAATTCTTGAGGTATTTTATGGATAATACATGTGAAAATGAATGAAATGTAAAATATATCGGTAGTTGATTCTAATTAAGAAGAGAATATTAATAGAATATAAGTGATCATTCAAAAGGTTATATCATTAAGGGATCTTCCTATAAATATATGGGAGGACTAATATGTATGTGGACCAAATTTAAGACCCATTTACAGTATCAATTACGAATAACTACTAGGGTATTGTTGTTACTAATAGGATGGAGTGTTTCTTCATTGGTCTTCATTTATTTTCTTTTCACTCCCTCTTGACTAGTATGATGTCACAAAACGAATCTGGTTTCCATATAAACCGACACCCGACCCAGAATTCCATAAGTCCCAAAGGGTATTCCTAATCCCCATGGACTACCACAAGTGCCTAGGTATCATAAAATGAGAATTGGGAAAGATTTACCCAAGTTTATAAACTGAAAACCACAAAAGAATCAAATAAAAAGAATCTGGAGTTTTCAAACCAAACAATCTTTTACAAAATATTCAGAACTGAATTACATATTTTAAAACAACTCAAAAAGACTATAACGGAGCTACATAACAAAAAGGAAAACAAACGAAGAACCCACATGAAAAGGGGCATCACCCTCAAGCCATCTACATAAGACTTCACCACCAAGGTCCTTCTTGAAACCCGAACCACTGGAACTAAAAACTATACCCAACCTCTGACAAAAAAAAATAACCATGTATTCCAACACCAAAGGGTTTAAATAGGGTGTTACCCAATTCCCAGTATGATACCACCACTATGATTTTCCATGCGATAAACATTAAAAGATTAAAAGCATGCATGTTTTCACAAACATGTAATTTCTGGTTGGAATTTCTAAAATATGCAACTTAAAAAAATCATTTTTCAAGTGGGATAATTTAAAGAATCAACACTTTTAAAATATAATTCCAAAGATACTTAATTTCCAAAAAAAATATACTATATGCTGATGGTATGTATAAAGTATCTAATGAGCACAAGCAATATGATATAACCCCTAGACACTAGCACATTGTGGGTCCTAGGTACCTCATATCTCGGTGAGAGTAACCACCACAAATATAAGTTCCCATGCACGAGCCACTTGTAGGGAACATATCCATAACCTAGTGGTCCCCAATAATCAACATCATAGTTTAGTTATAGTTTTCAACGTCAAACTTTCTAGGTGAAACTCTGGGAAAACCCCACAGAATCACTAGCATACCAGTAAACGTCCACCCACCTAGTTACCTGAGTTTTCCCTTTGTGCTCAAACAAGTTCAACAAGTAAAGAAATATAATTTTCACATAAAAACAACATTTCATCATAAAAAAATTCACCAAACAGCCCTCATTTATACCACACAAGTCAGAAAAAGTCCACTTTTCATTCAAATTTATTTGAAATCCGACTCACTCCAAAATAGCCGACAATGATTTTCTCATTTCTCTAACACTTTCACAAATCCATTACAATTTTTTATTAAACAATTACAATATATTAAAACTCACATAACTTCCCACTCATATGTTAAATAATACCATTTTACATTACTAAAATCCTTTTTTCACATCACACTCACTAAAAACGTCCAACATCACTTTCACATCTCTTACACACTTTATTAAATCCATCAAACATTTTTGTAAAATATTTCCAAGATGGAACAAATCACAAAATATCCCCTCTCACATTTAAAATGTACAATTTCAGAATATACACACTCCAAAACATTTTTCCAATATGTTTTCACGACATACATAAATAATTAAATAATTCAAATGTTTCATAAAACAAGTCCAAAGTGTATACACAATCTTATCGTAGAAAACCTTTTTCAAAACCATATTTCAAGTAAAAAACAACAGCAAAACACTGCCAAAGTATAATTGCCATACTTAGAGACATTTATAAAACCTCATTCATGTTTTATAAAATAACCCTGTATAATACCATGAAAGATACATATGAAAACCCCCATTTTCACAAAATGATCTCAAGAAGTATGACAATATTTTACATAAGAAACCTATTCCCAAATCCCCCTTACAAGTCCCACATGACACTAAGGCATTAAAAAATAGAATTTCCATCCCCTTTAAACAACTAATAAATCAATTTCATATTTTATAAAACTACCACAAAAGATACAACATGTGTTACATTAAAAAAGTTTAAAACTTCAACAAAAATGAAATTATAATATTAAATGACTAACCAAATATGTAAAAAATGGTTTTCGCACCACACACAGCATATGGGGAACATGAAATACCCGTAAAACAAGAAAAATAACTAATAAATTTTTTTAACCATTGTATAACCTACTGAAAGTGTCAAATCCCTCAAAAATTGATGGAAAACATCAACTGCACCACCGCCACACCCCAAGGAAGATAAATCCATCCCTATACCACAATATTTGACAAAAAGACACCAAATCAATCCCTAGTTTATAATCCTAACTTATGGAAATTTTAGAACATAATGAATGAGGGAGGAAACCCTTAGGGACAAGGAAGAAACCAAGAAGGAATCACTTACCTTGAAAAATACTGAAGGCATGACCACAAACACACCAGAAAATGAATTTTAAAATAGACAACCATTAAATCAAAATTTGACCAAGGTTGAAGATATAATTTAGGAACTATAATGGGGGAAAATGAGTGAGATATTAAGGAATTATGAAAAAATCAATTTACCTCTTCAAATCTGGGGGATTTGAGACATTCCGAGAAGTTTCATCCATATTTGCGATGACCCTGAGCTCCAAAGTGGGGGAGAAGAGCATGGGGGGCGCCTTGGGTATGAGGGCTCGGGGGATAGTTGGAATCACTGAAAAAACGTAAATATAGAATGATATATTAAATATTTAAAAATAAATTTTAATGCAGGAAATGGGCTTTCAGGCAGGCCCAAACCCTTACATAAAAACCCAAATCCACCATAATTATGGATTCATAAATGGTCCAAATTAATATGGTGGTGTTTATAGGTCAGTAGATGACATGTAGGAATTGGAATGGATGAAAAATGTTTAAAAATGAAGGAGTTATAAAGAAATAAAAATTTATTTTTAAATCTATAATTGGGCTCACGGTTTGGCCTAATTCATGAAAAATCATCCATTCCTCCAAAAAATCTTGGGAAACCCCTAAAACAAAGAAATAATGGAAATTAAATGAATATTAACTTTATAATAAGTCATTTATGTGACATATTAGGTTTATGTTTCTATTTTAAATATATTTTTGGATGAGGGATTGTACCAAGTGAAGTGATTTATTTTTAAAAAAATATTTAATGGTGGTTTAATTAATATTCAATCTCATTCAATCTTGTTTCTTCATACTTTCTTGAACACCTGTGTGAAAGTAAATATTCTATCAATACATTGAATAAATACTTTGTTAAATTCCCATACATTGGGTGAAAAATGTTTTTAATTTTAAAAAAATATCTATAATTAAACATTATATTAAATAACTGAAATACATAAGAGCTGAAAAGGGGCTTGAATATAGTGTAGAGTGTTCACTCAAAGATGATGTTCACTTGGATTCAATTATATATATCTATAGATTAATTTTTTATCTTTAAATTAATTTTTGATGAACTTAGAATTACTTATCTTTGTTTTTCACTAATCATTGTTCTCAATCCAAATTTATTATTTATCTCTCATTTTCCACAACTCATTCATAATTATCTATGTTTTTATACTATTATCAATGGGATTTAACATGACATGAACTTTAATAAATTTAAAATATGTTATTTTTAGTTTTAATAAATTATAAATCTGTCACATCAATATAATTTTGATTACTATAGAGTTACCATGAATATTGAGTAGGGTTTCATCATCATGTTGAGTAGCTTGTTCATAGTGTGACCGGGTATGTGATTTGTATGATGGATACTAACCAATTTTGTAATTTTCCATGATTATTATGTAAATTAGTTAGATTTTGAATAGGTATTTGGGTTCTCTAAAATTTATGTTCATTAATTGTGATATAAGTGGATTGTTTAGGGTTTATTGGGGTTCTTTTAGTGTTGTGTCCAAATAATAGCCCTCGGATAAGATGTTATACGATGAGAAGGTTTCAAATCTCTAGTTATTTGGCTGAGAAATTTTGGATCAAAAAATACACTTCCTTGGGAAATTAATAGAATATGAGGTATTGGGGCATTCAGAGAAGGCCCCAAATATGGTTTCTAGATGTTGTTCTATAACACCATAAAAGTTTAAAATATGAACATCATATCCGATAGCATGTATGAAAAACAACACCAAGTGTATAATGGAATATAACCTCCTATCACCTCAAAATATATTTATGATTTTAAATAAATTAAATCTATTATATATCTTTAAAATAATGGAATACTAAGTTACCTTATGTGGCACACAAGAACAGGTTTCTTCGATAGCATGTATTTCAAACATGATCGATTTTTAATGAAAAATATTAATATTATAATTTGAAATTTATATTGACCCTTTTTTACAATAAATTGGTGGTTATAATTAAGATCAACTAAAATATGAAAATATATGTTTGAATTCATTGGTTAATAATTAATTTTAAATAAAAACAAAAATGAATTTATTAAAAAAAGTATTTTTATAGAAAAGGATTTTATTATGCACCAAAGGAAATTTATCTTAATAAATTAAATAAATAAATATTATTTTTTATTAATTAAATTTAAAAACATATGTAGCATAATTTTTTTGGACATTCATCCAATAGACTAGAGATATATAAGATAATAAAAAACCCAATTATATGGATAAAAGTATTTATTTTTTAAATGTAGTTTTGACGCCCTATAATGTCGCACTTGTTTTAAAAATAAAAATTTATAATTTTATAATTTTTTTATATTAAATAAAATTCATTTTATAAAGCTTAATTTTTATATTATATTAGTATGAATAGTTTGAATTGTATTTAGATGTTTCATTTTTTTGACGAATAGTGAAAAATATTGTATTTTAATTGAATATTTTTTTTTATCAAAATATATTATAAAGGTAAATTATATTTTTTAATTGGTTTCAAAATAAAAATATATCCACAAAAAATCTATTAATCCAATTTATATTAATTTCATAATTTTTATATTGAAATTATTTATATAAAATTATTAATCTTTTGAACATTTTAACTCTAAAAACATTTTTTCTTGACACGTATACAAGATTAGTTCTAAATTAATTTATACCACTTATATGACTATAATATTTAATAATTGATTCAATATTTTGAATAAAATTACTTTATAATTTATAATAAATTCAATATAATTTATCACAAAAGTTATTAGTGAATGTAATTAAAAATAATTACAATGATTATGACAAAATTGAGTTTACCAAGGGACTAGAATTTTAACATAAGGGAAAAATGTCCTATAAACATGTTAAAAACACATTTTAACGCCATATTTGGACCATATACCTTCAATGATATCATTTTATGAATTATTTGATCCCCTTGATCTGGAAAAAACATTTTTGGAATTCCCTCTTAATGAATTTGCATGTTTACCACCCACCCCACTTATAAAAGGTCTCCCCATATCCTCAACCTTCACAAATATAAAACCACATTTTATAGGATAATAAATAACCATATCACAACTAAATTCCCTCCCCTCATCATAAAATAATTACATTGGTTCTAATCGAAACATAGTAACGAATTAGTGCAAACCTAATGAGGATACCCAAAGAAGAGGTTTTGTTTTTCTAACAGTATTTTTGTTTTATTTACTTCTCTGAATCATTAAATTATAAATATAAAGTGATTAAATAATAAACTCAGTACATTAAATATACTTATATTTTTATATGTTAAGGGTATGACATGAAATGACAAAATAATCCATTAAATGTGATATGAAATCATCATTCGTGTGTATCAAGGACTAAAACTTCACAAAACAATGTCATTTTTTTCCATTAGCACCTATCAAGGATGAGAATAATGATGGAAATAGTATTTTTATATGATACTTATTATAGTTATTATTTTTGTATTCTTCTTAAATTATTATATAACACATACCTTCATGATTTCCATTCGTGGGAATATGATGACGTTTCTCATGTGTATAGCGGGCTACCACCTCACGAAGCATTATGATTCAATAACACATTAATTGAAATGTATGAATGACTTTTTAAATAACTATATATGATATATATGACAAAATAATGGTACATTAGTGATAATATATTCATATATATAATACTTACTTTTCATTCATTCAATACAACAAGAAAATGAAAACCACATTCATGCGTACGTACAACTTACCATCTCCATGAACGGTGTATTTCATTTCATATCCCTAAATTTTATGGAATATTATAAATCCATATATGATGACTATATGTTATATTTACATCATTTTTTACATTCTAGATGTTATTAAGTCATTATTTAATTAAGAGGAACAAAAAATAACAAGTCAGAACATACTTTAAAGACATGGAAATTAATTCCCTAAAACATAAAAATAATGAATGATTGTTGAAAATAAAGGTCAGAATATGCTATTTTTGAAACATATATGATAGTGTAAAAATTAAAATGGTCCTATTATAAGTTAAATTCATGTTTAAAATAACTAAATATGAGGTTAAAGAATGTACAACAAAAAGGAAAGCACAAGGTAAGGGGTTTCATCTCAATTTTATTTCATTATGGAATATTGAAATGAGTCAGATTTTATGGGTATTATTTTGGGATATTATATGGATTATTTTTTTACCTATATGATGATATTGAATGTGACTTAATGGGTAAGTGTTCCCAATATATTGATTAAAATATATAAAATATATTCATGTCATGGGCACACTGTTTTCTTGAAAAAAGGTGGTATAAATTTTGAAAATTAGACCAAATAAGAAATATTATGGAACTATTGAGTTCAAAACACAATTTTTACCCTATAAAAAAATTGTTAGTGTGAGTAATTTGTGAAAACAATATCACGGGAGAAAATGAATATAATAAAAAAATATTTTTATTTGTTTTTGGAACAACGAACATTTTGTTTATAAATCAATTATTATATTCTTCTTATTAGGGTTGACCACTAAATCATGGAGACATAGAGGCCATTGGATGAGATCATTATTATAGAACAATGATGGATGTGGACTAAATCACAGATCATTACACCAATTAACCTTGTGGATCTCATCAATGATGGAAACATAGAATTGTTCTACTCGATCCGAACTCCAGGTCAGATATTGATTGGTGTTTTCCATCCTGTTCTGTAATCATAGACTAATTCAAATAAATTACAAGAATAGAATTGATATGTGTATCATTGGTAGATTTAATTTTATGGAATTAAATTTTTCAATGTATTTTATTCCACATAAATTTTATTTTTCTATGACAACAGGTAGAGGATGAAAAAATGGAAGAGGATCATTCCTCATGTTTGATTGATTTTTGGAATTATTCCCCCATTCAATGAAAACTCATCGTAGGCATATATTTTGGTTTTTGGTTTAAAAATACCATGTATTCGATCATTTTTGACCTTTCATCGGAACAACAGATCAATATAGTAGGTGTAATTCTTGATTGATGATGCGGTCAAGGTGTGAAGACTATGGTGGAAGATCATAGGTTGATTATAAAAGGTTTCCGTTTTATTTTCATCCATGTATTTACATGCAGTAATGGTTAGGCTTGATTGATCATTTTATAAGAATATTTTTACCCAGATTCAAACATAGGATGACATAAAGACTTAGTGGACCCCAAATCAACTAGTTCTGATGAAGGTGGAAGCTCTAGTGATGTAATGTATAATACAGAGGAATATTCCAATAGATCTAGAAGACCATACATTACACAACATGTATTTTAGGATTATACACCATGTGTGACCACCTGGATGTGGAGATAGTGTTTAAACTGGAGTAAAATTTCACACGTTTTGTTTAATGGCTACACCCCATGTGAACCTTAAATGGAGGACTGGCATGTCACTCAAAGGGTACAAAGACAAAACTAGATGTACACATGCTCAGAATAAGGCCAGGTACTATTCATACATTCCATGTATATTGATAATTACATTACATGGCCTGGTTTACACAACATGGATAGTGGTACATGGACATGATAGAGTGAGATGATCTTGGTGTCAGAAGATATATAAAGGTTGTTTGTTTCACACAAATTCCTTGTATATTGATAATTACATTACATGTGAGTCAACACTACATGGTATGATGTTGTTCTAGAGGAGAAGGCCTTGTACTATTCATATTGGTTTTTTACTCCCTTATAGACAACTTGGATCTCTTGTCTTCTTCATTTTAGACCAGTTCTGATTAATTGGTTTTCCCCTTGGTACGTTCCAAGAGGTTTTAGTGTGTCATTATGTTCTTAGATATTAATTATGTTTTTCTCTAGATGATGAATCCAATATCAATTTTTTGATTTCCCACCATGATACTTGAGTATGATCATATATCATCCTTATACCCTATGTGGGGTTTGTGGAATTGGATGACCTTAATGAGTATACAGTTAATCCTCCATCTAGAAGGTCATGTCATTTTTGTTTTACAATATAATTGGAATATGAGCTTATACGTAGATGGTTGATCTATATTGGGTTTGTGTTGTCCAACAATTGTTTGGGGTGCGATGCCTTATCTGAGTACCAGGGTCTTATCTAACTAGTGAGATTTATTGTGTGGGTAAAAATGTTCTAGATGTATTTGACGATAGTATCTAGTGATGGAAGGACTCATGGAGTGGATTTTCTTCGAATGAGAATCTTTTCTATCAGAATTATATGGCTGGCAGTTGGTTGTGAACACATGGGGGACCGGTGTCCTCCATGAGTATATATGGGTATTTTCTATTATACATCGATTATTATATACTTTTATTGAGATAAATAGAATTTATTTATAGTTTTTAGTGTTTTCGGGTGTCTTAAAGGGTATTATTATATTGAACCCTACATGGGATCTTCCCCCCATGTCATGTCTTATGTATATAAAGATCCTTTTGACATATTTCTTGGGAGGAATGTGGGTAGGTGGAGCATTTCATGAGATAGAATTACCGAGCTATTTTTGGGGATATTGATTTTGATTATATTCATCACCCTTTGAGTAGGTTGGACTCTGTACATTTTTCAGTTGGGGTTAGATTTTTTACATTTCCCTATTTCAGTAGTGTACTATCATACTCTGGTTGGGGATTATAGATATATTCATTCATTGGTTGTAGTTTTTTAAAATATATTAATGGTAAGGGATTAGAGATGTGTTCAAGTGTATAGGTACATTTGGTTAATTCTTCACAATTGTGGGATATACCTACTCGACTATAGAGACCCAAAGCTTGACGTACATGGACATTACATTACTTTTGTGGAATACTTAATACATAACAAAAACATACACAAAAGGACCGTAATAGTTTAGTGTCTCTGGAAACATGGAACATAATATTCTAATCTTGGTGAAAGATATTCAACATCTCTCATAAAGATCTTCCATTTTTTTCTTACCAAAAACCCTTCTTTATATCCTGTGGAAAAGAAAAAATATAAAGGGTGAGCTCAAATGCTCAGTAAGGGTAAGCATGGAAAAAATAAAAAAAACCATATACATTTGAACATCAAAACATGAACATAAAGTTTAAACATCAAAATCTTGAGTTGTGAATTAAATATTGGTAGTACGTAAGGCATAGATCATAAAGGAACATCAATCATGATAAAATAACATGGGAATAAAACATTTAATTGTGGAAAAACATTAAGCACATGATATGATTTCTGTAGTAGCAATGGCATTTCTGCCAAGACCATCTTAGTGGAAAAAGTCCCTTTCTGAATCAAGTTCACTCCTCGTTCAACTCCCGTATTACTGAACCAGATTAACTTACCATTCCAGCCATATCTATCTCAAGATATATAAATCATTACCCAATGCATTGGAGGGAGATATAGGTCCCACCCATCTCATAATGAAATCATTCTTTTGTGTTCCACAAAAAAATAAATCATACATCATAGCATAACCCCTGTAATAGAATGGGATTCATAAACATCATGCCATCATAACATAATCCATACAAAACAATGGATACCATTTCATCATAAGATGAATCAAACCATGTAAATAATGGAGACATTATACTTAAAACATAAAAATATTAAATAATGTCATCTTAGATGGAAAATGGTTTTGATAAAACACCTTAAATGAATTCTTGAGGAAAATATCCTTTCTTGATCAAAATCATTTTCTTTTCACAAAATTCCATGCAATTTTAAAAGAAAATTATTTTTTAAAAAATAGTCATAAAATCTTTTAGAGTACTCTTCCTGAAAATAAGGTGTTATGAAACCGTAAAAACATGTTCATGCCATATAAGTTAAAAAAACATTCTTCTTGTACTTTTTTCGGAAAAGTTAAAAAGTACCTCGTATGGTAAACAAAAGAAAGATTACTTACATACCATGTCGTAAAATTTTAAAATGTGTAAAAAGAACATTAAACATACATGAAACCATTTTTTTAGAAAACAAATACTTAGATGATAAATATAACCCCAGAAAATAATTATGAATAAACAATCTCGGATAAAAACGAGATTGGAAAAGGTATCCCTTACCATAGGTCCGATATGCTTCGTACGTATCCGAACATCCTATATAATGATTTAAATAATATCAATGACTAATTATAGAATCATATTCATTGTTATGATATCGTATATGGTTCACTTATGACAATATATTACACATTCTTTTGTAAATTCCATGTTAAAGCAGCGTTTTAGGAAAAATCGTTTCATTTATCGTATGTGTTTCGACTTGTTGTTCTTGATATTATTACTTATATACTTATTTACTTAATTCCAGAATGTAAAACATGATTTATATATAATATATAATCATCATATATATATATATATGATATATCGATAAATGGAATGAAATACACCGTTTATGGAGACGGTAGGCCGTACGTACGCATGAACGATGTTTTCGTTTCCATATTGAATTGAATGGAATTAAGTAGATGAAATACATACATATATATATATATATTAATAAATATAGTATCATTATTATGTCATATATTTAATTATTATTCATTATATATACTTTATAATAATTCATGAATGGTTAACATGGAGAATGAATCTCATCGCGTCATGGAGACAATATTCCGTATGTACGCACGAGCGATGATATCATTCCCATGATCATGGAATTGTATTGAAGTGTATGTATAATATTTCAGAATCAATATATCATTAAAATAATCATATATATTTATTTAATTTCACCATTATACCCATCCAAGTAAGGTGGTGGTAAAAACATATTACACCACGGTGTGGAGACGGTAATCTGTACGTACGCACGCGCGGTGATTTCGTTTTCCGTTGGAAGGATAGAAGGTGAAATAGGGTTGTTTCATTTTTATAATAATATATCAGTATATTATTGATAATGATGTTATTAATTTATAGTGAAAAAACTAAATAAGAAGAAGTAGAAGAAGAAATAAACATGAGAGAATCAAAAGAAAAGATTACCTGTTCTTCGACGCACCTCTTTTAAGCTTCCTATTAAGGATGTAGAGTTGAACATTTTAGAAGACCAGAACCTCCAAATGTTTTCTAGGGAAGTGGATAAGAGAAATGGGTATGGTTTGTCCGAGCTTCAAGGCTCAAAAGGGTTTGAAGAGAAGAGGTAAGGGGTGCCCTTTTTATAAGGGAGGAGAGGGGAATACTTTCTTGAGGACATTCTAGGATTACATCTATTCCAAGAGATGGAATTATTCATTAACATGCATCCATTTATGAATCTGATCTCGGCTCCAGTATATCGGATAGATCCTATAGAGATTCATGGGTTGAGGGTGGAAATGGAGAACATGATGTGGAAGGACTTTGTGAGACCCATTTTCCCCCCTAGTTGGCCCCATAATTTTTCTAATAGAAGTTATGTGGGAGATTGAGTTCATTTGAAGACTACCAACACCTGAACCACATGATCGTGAAAAAATTTTATACACTACATAGGATCAATGACCTCTTATATCAATTGATTGGGGAGTTTTGGTTCTTAATGTTTGACCTTGGATTAGGATATCACAAGGTGAATGTACGGTATGATATATACTGAAGATGGAATTAAGTTTTTTCTATAGTCAAAATGAGTACTTGGTGATTCAATTCAACAAGATGAACACCACATAAATTTTCATGGGTCATATGAATCAGAACATCCTACACTTCCTAGATCAGTTCATGGTAGTCTTCATTGATGATATCATAGTGTACTGAGTGTCCAGGGAGGAGCACTCGTGATACATGAGGATTGTCCTGGACACCATCCAAGAGCACTAGATTTATACAAAACTCATGAAGTATCTATTTGGGATTCAAGTTGTCCACATCCTTAGACACATCATCTCAGAGGAAGGAGTAGTAGTGGTCCTAGTGAATGTTGCGTTAGTGCTTGATTGGGATCCACCAATGATTTTTACAGAAGTGCAGTGCATCATTTGGCTTATTGGGTACTACCATAGGGTTGTACCCAATTTATCTATAGTGAAAGCATCCTTAGTAGCTATGTACAAGAAGTGGTAGACTTTTATATGGAATTTGTTTTTATTAGTACATTCAAGTGTTGTGAAAGAGGTTGAAGAGTTATCCCATATAGAAATTTCAAGGGGAGGGTGTCAAGTATGTATTGTTATATGATAGGTAAAAGACCACACATGGTTATGTTATGATAAATAGGTAGGTTGAAAATTATTATTGATTATGTTAGTTGAGACCACATGATCATAACTATGTGACCCCTTATATTTACCTAGATGTGGTAGTATTAATAATAAAATATTTTAAGACAGTCCCAGATGGGTGAGTAGATTATCAGCTACTCCAACCACAAGAGTCTCAAGTATATCTTTTTCAGAAGGATCGTAACATGATATCGAGGAGATGGATAGAGTTCCACTAAGACTATTAATTTGATATTTTCATTAATACAATATGGGAAATATTGTGTTAGATTCTATCAACTAGATATCTTTTTATTAGTTGTTTTCCAAGGAATCAATGTTGTTAGCCTCATTGTAGTTTTCCTTTGGTGATAAGGATGGTGCTTCATATCTTTAGTCAATGGTCGTTACCCCCACCACTTTTATATCATGTACAGGATGATCAGTGTTGAGATACTAAATATGAGACTATACATACCCATATATCTAGTAGGTATGCACTTGATATATATTTTGAAGGTGTGGTGAATGCTTTCCTTTTAAGAGGATAGAAGACGATACGTATAACATTGCTGGAGTATGTGATGTCAGAGATTCATACATCCACTTTGGCGGTACATACATGTGTTGAAAATTCGTACAAATATTCTTACATTAGGTTTGGAGTACATACATTAATAAGGGAGTTTTATATATTTTTTTCTTGATGCCTCACTTTCCAGATGAAGAAGGCTAAGCAATGAGATCCAGCAGGTTTATCTCAATTTGTTGTGGTGATAGAGGGAACATGTAATGGAATATCCATGGAATTAATGATGAATTTACCTTATATATTTTTGGGAAATGATTCAGTATGGGTGAATATAGACGAACCCTAAAGTACCCCCACTTTATAGCTATTCGAGTCAAGAGTTCAGTAGAGGGCTTGGGTCTCCTACACATACTGGAGATAATCCGTCGCAATGTAGTTCTCTCAATGATCATTTCATACCATGACTATCACATCATGTAATGACTATGGAGATGATTAAAGGAGGCCGTTGGCCCATAGTTATTCTTGAGAATAGTGTTTCAAACCTAGAATGATTTCCAGACAGAGGGATCTATTCAGGTCTCAATGGACATACTGCGGGAAAAAATGTTGGACATTGGGCATATTTGGGAGGATCATAAACCCTCAGTGGAATTTGAGTAAAAACATCAAAAATTAATCTATTTTTATGAATCTATTCATGGTATAATATGAGAGTTTCTATAGGTCACCACTTGGTTGGAATGATTCTTGATTTTCTGCACTCATGGGCCTGAAGTTGGTGCCAGCTACTCAAGAGAAGGTGTAGATCGTGTAGGAGCAGACGATAACAACAAATAGATGTCAGACGTATTTTTTGGATGATGAACTATAGAGTTCAAATAGGGAGGCCATGTGTTCATGATGGTATCACCCCAATGTAGATTGGAGAAATTTGGATGGGGAAAAAAGTTTTCTCGGATATTCATTGGTCCCTTCTAGATACTAGGTAGAGTTGGTGTGTTGGTTTACTGCATAGCTCTACCCCCATATATTTATCAGGTACATGATGTCTTCCATGTGTCCCAGTCGAAGTGATGCATTAACAACCCATCACATGCTATCGATTTAGGAAAAATAGACATTGAGGATGGATCTACCGTTACTATTTACCTGACAAAGATAGAGGATTGGTTGGAGAGGATCCTTCTTCGGTGATTGATTACCCTAGTGTGTGTTTGGTGGAAGAATAAGAATATTTAAAAGATCACTTAAGGGTAGGGGAAGTAGATGAAATACTGAAACCCTCATATTTTTGAGTTGGTTTTTCTATATTTGAGACTTGAATACCTAAGTTGGGGATACTTTAAGGAATCATATTTTCCATGAATTATATTTTGATATAAAAGATTACATTTGAGACCAGGCATTGAAAATACGTATTATTTTGAGGCTTGTTTTACCTTTAATAAATGTTTTTAATATATTAAATATATTAATAACATGAATTTTTAGATTTTTTGAATTTTTTTGAATTAATCCAGAATAGGGGAGCAAATTTGAAATTTGAGGGACCTATTGACTTCAAAACACGAGTCTTACCCACATCCCAATATAACCATTGTTAGCACGAGGAATTTGTCAAAAAGTTTTCACGGGTGAAAATGAATAAAATGAACCATGTAAATAAATAAATAAATAAATTTCATTTTTTGTATATAGTGACTATTTTATCTATAAATCCACAGTTATGGGTTTGTCTTAGTTTTTTATTCTAAACCCTGGAGACCTAGTGACCATTGGAGGAGAGAATTTTTATTAAACAATGAATGATCAATATCAGATCTAGGGTATGTTTTCCAACATAGTTCAAGTATATCATCAATGATGGAAACATATAAATATTTATTAATAATGATTGATCCAAACTCTTGGTTTCATATTGATTTTTGTTTTCCATCCTTTTATATTAACCTAGACAAATGTACAAAAAAATTTTGAACCGAATTGATACACACTTCATCAGCTGAATAAATTTTATGGAATTTAATTTTTTTCATTGTGTTTAATTCCTATTCAATGGTATTTTCATATGAAAAAATGTTCAATACAAATGAAAAAAGATCATGGTTTTTTCCTCACATTTTATGGATTTTGGATTTCTTTTCCTTTTATTTATATGTTCCCCATGTTCATTTATTTTAGCATGTGGTTTGTCAAATTCTAGGTATTCGTCCATTTCAAGACCATTATTTTTTGAAATATATTAGTACCATGAGTCAAGGTAATGATTTATGGTGTGATAAATGTGAAACAACATTGATGGAAAATAGGTGTTAGATTGGAATACTTTTTTTGTTAATGTTTTTCACAATTCTAAAGAGTAGTGTCAAATTGGATCGACATATCATTTATCGAGTAGATCTGATCCTGGATTCTAGATAGAGATGATTTAATGGCTTGGTCAACACCCAATATATAGGTTCCATCGAGGTTAGAAGAACCAAAAATGTGCTGGATGATATGGAGGAATATCCTGATGGATCTCCCAAATCTATATTTACAAGGAATTTATTTTAGGATTACATGCCATGTGGTACGCCAAAGTGCGATTCTAGTGTTTCGGTTGGTGTTAAATCACACACACTATGTGTCATGGTCACATTCTTTGTGAAATTTATGTGGCCAGTCATCATGTACCTATGAGGGTACACAGGCATGGAAAAAATTACATGAGATTGAACACGCAGTTTAATGAGCACACTATGCCCTCGTACACAGACATAACCATGATTACATGACACATATAAAAGTATTAAGGAAATTTTCAAGTGGTATAGGAAGGGTTTTAATATACCTCTATTCACCATGTGTTTCACTCACATGTCGTTTATGTTTATGTTTACATGTTGTGTGTGTAATCACCACATCAGAAGATCTAGGTTAAGGAAGATACATATTGTACTCTTCTTTCATATTGTGAACTCCCTTAGAGATAACTTGGATCTCATAATATCTTCTATTTAGACAATATTTAGTTTATTGGTTTTCCCTATGGTAATTTTCCTTTAGAGTACAATATTGAATTATATCATTGGATTTGGAATGTGTTCCCACCTAGAGGATGAATCCCATATATAGTTTGTGATGTCCCTCCATAAGATTCAGGTGATATCCTCAATAAACATTATAACCTAGGTTTGGTTTTTGGAATTTTTGTGACATAAATAATAATAGTGTTGATCCATGACATTTCAAGCTGTGTTTTTAGGGTTTTCAATATTTTTGAAATATGATCCCCTACGTTATGTGTTGATCAGTATTGAGTTTGTGGTGTCCCCTTGTGGTTCTCGGCATAACACCCTATCCGAGTATCAGGATATTCTATGACAAGTGATCTTTCTTGGGAGGGTCCCAATGTTCTATACATAATAAATGAGAGTATCCTACTATGACATGGATCATGGAGTGAATTCTCCAAGAATGAGTATTACCTCAACCAGAATCCTAATGCTGGTAGTTATTTGTGGCCTCCAAGTAGCGTAGTGTCCTTCTTGAGTATATCTAGGTGTTTTCTGCTATAAATTGATTTTTATACCCTTATATTGGGCTGAATATTATTGAGGTTTAATTTTTAGTGTTTTTAGGGTGCCATATATGGAATATCTATACTCAACCCTACATGGGATCTTCCCGCACATGTTGTGTCTTATTCAGACGATGACCCTTTTAATGGTGTCCTAGGAGGATAGAGAGAAGGTGGATCATATCTTGAGCTAGAATGACCAAGGTTTTTTCTAGAAGCTATATTTTGGACAGAGTGATCCCCTTAGAGTAGTTTCTACTATTTATTGCTTTTTTGGGTTGTATTTATCCCCATTTATGTTTTTAATACTTTACTGTCACACTCTTGTTGTGTTATTAAAGATGAATGCATTCATTGGTTTTAGTTATTTATATTAAATCATCTTATGTGCTTGGATATGTGTTCATATATACTTGTACATTTGGATAATGTCTCCCATTTTTGGGAAATTCTTACACAATGTTGGCCGTCAACCCCTGACCTAATGGAGGCGGGCTTGAGGTAGTCATGGCTCAGAGCGCAGTGGGTTTAGTTGTGACACATACTATATAAATATGCAACCAATTATTTTTATATGGTGTATATGTTTACTCTTTGACATGAAATATAATTAATGTGTCAGTATTTATAGTATTTTAATTTTTAATTTGAATTTATTTTTCTAAGGGGATTTGAATTTAAAACCTACCAAGTGGTAAAGAATTTCTCAACTCAGTTTCAATTAATTATGTAAAAAATACTCTTAATTTATTAGAATATTATATGATTATGTGTATAATGACTTTAGAATATCTATTTTTGTATTTATTATTATTTTATATGGATTTATAGATGATATTTATAATCAATTCAGTGATTAATTCATATTTCAACATTATTATCGTTAAGTGTTTATTACAAAATATCATTCTAATTGATATTGTTTATTATTGAATTATATTTAATGTAAATTTTATGATAATTATTTAAAAAAAAGTCAAATTTTGATCTCTCTCGGTTAGTCAATATATTTTTCACATAATAGTACAATTTCTCCACTTCTTATCACTTAAATTCTTTTTGTGTTTTTTAAAGAAAACTGGATGTCATTTATCTCTCTTGTCGGAAACATGTTTTATACCAAAAAAACGTTTTGGTAAAAATGTTTTAAAAAATGTGCTAAATTTTTTATAATGACTTAATGAAGTAATTTTTGACATTTTTTACTTTTTAAAATTTTCTTTAAAGGATTATTATTGTCATTTTACTAATAGGGAAATTTTCTATACTTTTTTCAATGAAAAAGAAATGTACTTTTTATCTTGTATGACATGAATGGAATTTACAATCTTAGTTTATTTGAAATTTCATTTAATTTTAAAAATGATATTTTTAAATGTTTTTTTAAAATTTATATTCAATGAAATGAATTTTAATTTTTTTTTATGTTTTAAAAAGGGTATTTTCAAATTGAAAATCTTATTTTACTCAAGAATGTTTTTAAATGTCATTTGAATTATTTCATCGAGGAAAAAAACTATTATTATTATTCTAATAGATAATAATTTTATTGATATGATAATTATTCTTCTTATTGATGGATTATGATTATTTTAACCCAAAATAGTATTGGAATTCACCCCTTGAATATTTTTCTTATTCATTAACATCCCCATTATCTCTTCAATTAAATATGATCATTGAAAATTATATTTTTGCTAAGTATCTATATAATTTACAATAGATAGAAATATTTTCTTAACTATATACCATTTTTAAATACAGAGTGTAGATTAAAAAGTATTTTATTAACTGATAAAATATTGATAAATTTATAGCCTATAATCAATACATATATTTGATAAGGCACAATATTTTTGAATTAAATCAATAATTTGATATCTGAAGAATGCCATGGACTGGTATGGAATGGGTTGAGGAATGGTTAATGTAAACCACATGATGGATTGGTAGTATCCCGAGATAAATCAGTTGGCTAGACATAACTATTGTGTATTAACACATAATGTTTTATAATATCTTGTGTAAGGTATTAATGTAAAAGTTTTCATGTTCATGGGAAACCTAACAACCAATAATTAGGCATTACCTTTATTATAAATCAGGTATTATTATCCATTACATTTTCAATATGGATAAAATCTATGAATTAATTTCATTATCTGTTAATTGATTATAAGGAATGGTTTTAAAATAATTACCATTCTTTAATCAATATTCCATATCAGGTTATTTAAATAGAATGTGTGTTAGGTTATTTACCTTTACATATTGATCTATATTCATTAGGTTATTTAACCAACATGCATGATAAATTATTCACCATTATATTATTATTATTATTATTATTATTATTGATTCAATATTATTTCTATTATTTAATGCATACAGAGCATTCTGGATAACATTTAGATTTTTTTCTTTCCCTAGGATCCCACAAAGTTTAACATGAATGATATACAGGGTTATGTTGAATGGAAGAATGTTATTCTTTTAAAGAACATATTGTTGTAATTTTTGTCTTATAATGTAATTTTATACTCATGTGTATATCTATTTTCCCAATACTACTAAAATATTCAGTCATTTGGGATGTCATTCGTTGTTTGTTATTTTGATGTAATGGTAGAAAACAGTAGCTCTGAGATTCTGTGGTCGGGGTCACTTCTATTAGTATTAGAGGATGATTAGTAGAATCCATGGAAAATAGATTCAAAGAAACACTGATTAGATAACATAACCCTCTGAGAGACCATGATAATATATATAAGACCATCCAAATGATACCATGTTTAAGATTATGATATTAGATTCACATAAATGTTTCAATATATGTTAAGTATTGCTCTAGTTTTGTGATTATACATTATGTTTCACAAAGATATCATCTAATCTAGTGTATATTTCTTTTTATAAGTGATGTCTAGAATAAGGAATGTAAACCTCACCAATTCATGAGATCCAATGTGTAATAATATTCAAATACTTAATGGGCTTAAGAAAATTATTAAAAGAGAACTAGTATCCCAAATATTATCATCGTATGAGGACATAATATCTTTTGATAAAAGGAGATATAAATACTTATCCAAGTATTATTTATTTGTAGGGATGCATGATAATAAGAGGATAGATGGGAAAAGGATGTAAATGGTGAATATGTGGGAGAATTAATTTTACCACACATGATAATTGTTGAAATAATCACCATGAGAAAATCTTTAATTGGTTGGGTGTTTTTTATATGTGAGATAAAAAAGGTCACTAGGAAAAATAATTAAAAATAGGATGAAAATAACTTTATTTAGTTTCTTAAATGTAGTGAAATTGGGCACTATGAAAATAAAACTCCCAACCATCAAGAGAATATACATCTGAAGAAGCTGAAGAATCTTGATCAGGATTATTCTATAAAAAAAACCAAAGAGGAAAGATTAGTGGGCTTATTTTATGGTATATAGTAATTACATTATAAAAGAATATTATGGATGATTCTACCATTACATGAATTATGAAATATAGAAGGATTGAACTGTAGTAATATTATAGTAAATATTTTTTAGAATTTGTTGTATGATACCAAGAAAAGTGATTCAGTAGAAATTTAAAATTCATGGAAAACATATGGTTGAGGGCCATACAACCCTTAATATAATCCTGTTGTCAGAATAATGATGCTTAGATATAGAGACAATTTAAATAGGTAATGTAAATTAGATATTATTTAGTAACTTGTAACATATAACTAATTTCTTGAAAAAGTGGTTATGATATTATTAATGGATTCTACAACATTTTTGGACTTAAGGAATATAACCAATAAACATTGTTATATATAAGGAATAAAGAATAATTAATGTCTTCAATAATTTTTTAGGGTAATTCATGTTATTACAAGGTTTTAAAAGAATACAAGATAAAGGTATTCATATGTTTAGTACATGATGATTATGAGCCATTTTATTTTGTTTGGGGAATATAATGTTTCTTTAGTAACCTTCCATCTAAATTTGGTAAGATATATTTTATCTGATCATTAAGGTTAACTATTTATTGAATGGATTATGATGATCTTAAGGTTTTATTGGATAACTATTCCAATTACTTTGGTTTCAATAAATATTAGAGGAATATATTGTAACTCTTTGATGGATCATATGATCCATTAAAGGATAAATTTAGTACTTCAGGCTAGAAGGACATTTTTTAAACTTTTTTATTTGACTAAAGGATGAATTATATATTTATCAAATAACAACCAAAGTATTAATATGTGTTTATGAAATACAAAAATATTAGGTAAGTATATTAAATAATATTCTTATAAAGTGAAATAATTCCCCAACTATATAAAAAAGTGTAATGGAAAAAATGTTATCCTAATAACTTCATTTTATTGAGTTGGTGGTTTTTTAAACCATCATATATTTATGGTTTTGTTCCCCTAAATTATACATTGATCATTAACTTGCTTGTGATCAATGAACTTTGTAATGTTCTGACACCAGTTTCCTAGAGCTGATGCCTAATTAAATTACATTTGTATGCATACAAAACATCAGTATCCCAAAGGAACGAATAGTTTAGTATATTTTGAAAAATAAATACATATATAATTTCAATATTAAAACATGAAAAGAAATATTACATATACGTTTTATTGGGATCATCCACAACTATAATCTTATCCCTATAGGTCGTTCAAAATAAATTTCTTCATATCCTGTGAAAATGAACATAAAAAAGCGGTGAGCTCAAATGCTATGTAAGAGTAAGAAATACAGTGTCGGATAACATAAAAAATAGTCTTGGTGACTAATTAAAAACACATGCCATTAAAAATAACCTTTAACATAATATGGCAATAAAATGAGTGGAGTAAACATTTCCATAAAAAATCATAACCATTGGTATTCTGCTAGTGGAAAGTCAACATGAAATATAAATTTTTATCTTCATAATGTGGTAAATTCATATCCAAGACATTGTAAAAAACAACTTCATTTCCACAACGAAGACATATAAAAATGATTTAGGTCTCGGCCATAACCATATCTGAAAATGGGAAATGCTACAGTCAATTTCAGATCTATTTTGTCTCATGAGACCTATCGATGCATCGATGGGTAATATCAGGCCCCACCAATCACATAATAAATCCAATTAATTACTCATTTTATTGGAGATAAACATAAACAACATAGAAATTCATATTGAAACAAACATATGTATTGTAAATAACATTCACAAAAAATTATGCTTAAATACTAACCATTAAGAGTAAATTGGTGAATAGTTTTATGATAGAACATCCAAAATAAAACTATTAATAAACCATTAAATTAAATAATTTATATAATATAATAAAATATTGATACAAATAATACATAAGAATAATCATGAGAGTTGATAAATACAATTATAAAATCCTAGAGTAAATCTTGAGATAAATACTCTTTTATTTTGAAAAAGAATAGTTATTTAGGAAAAGTCTTAGTATAAAACTAGAACTGATTTAATATGTTATTTTCAAGAAAAAAGTTATTTTATAGTGATAATCATTTCTAAAAACATATTATAGAGTTCCCTTAAAAAAAGGTAAGAATTTGATATATTCCCCTAAATCAGGCTTGTATTTCAGAAATAATTTTGAAAGTTCTTTTTAAAACGTGTACCGCCTCATAAATTAAAAAAGGATTATGGTTGCTAAAAATATATAGTAATATCAAAAATATTTTTTTACGATTAAATAATAATACATAATAATTTCATTGAGGTAATTCGGCAATAAAATTAACCCAAATGAAAATGAAGGTCTGGGTTGAAAACCCTTAAGTTAATCCCAAATGTGATCCGCTATTGAACTTAAACTCATGGAATATGAAATTATACTTATTAAAAAAATAATTAAGAGACTATAAGAAATTTATTTGTATTATAATATTTTTTAGTTCATTTATGTCCTTATTTATAGGTTATAATATTTAATTTTGTTATTCTAGATTGTTCAGTTTCATTATTTTTATTATTTTCATAATCGGTTCACTGGTTTTTAAGTAATACAGTTCATGTGGAATAGATGTAAATATATAAAATTTAATTTGCACTTTATTTATGATAATTAATATGTTTTTATGGCCATTTATATATTTTGGTTACAAGTAATGAGGATGAATCATAAGATAAAATATTAATGACAAACAGTTAGATTATTTTTATAGTATTTTTATTATAAGGAACTATTTTGGTCATATGATTTCATATTATGTACATATACAGGTTCATGAATATTAATTATATAATTATACATATATTATTGTTTTGTTAAACCATCAAAATAGATTCATGGCCAGTAATGATGGAGAAATTTTAGAACGCAACTTCGTCATCCACAAAGGTTTTAAATTGGCACCTCATGGAAGATGATTTTGTTTATAAAATAAGAGAGAGAGAGAGAGAGAGAGTAAGGATATTGATAATGATTCATCCATTAACTTGATAAAATTACACTATATAGATAATAATGAAATTATTATAGTCATATTTATAGGTTAGGTGTGGATAATATAACAATAGAATGGAACTTGAAATGAAATTGAATGAAATAGAATGTTAATTTACCTCTGGAATCAACCTCTTTGAGA
Organism: Viscum album; assembly: GCA_963277665.1. Taxonomy (NCBI): domain Eukaryota; kingdom Viridiplantae; phylum Streptophyta; class Magnoliopsida; order Santalales; family Viscaceae; genus Viscum; species Viscum album. The sequence continues at coordinate 1,373,332,319 of OY728152.1, read as the reverse complement.
GCCTCCTTAAGGGAAGGGGGTTTGGTCTTTTGGAAATACCAAGAGCTCCTATATTTGGGGTGTCAATAAAAAAGGGTATTTTAGAATAATATTGAGGATCTTAAAGGCTTTGAGCAGTGAAGAGAAGAAGGAGTGGGGGGGATTTCTATAGAGGATGAGAGGAGTGAATTTAGAATATTTTATTGATTGTCTTATTAATTCCCTCAAGAAAACTAATAATGTTGATTAATGTGACCCATAATAGTAATAATTTCATGTGAGTTATAACCATGTGTTCTTACATCACTCATGAATTTAAAAATATTTTATTTAACTGATAATTTTTATATACGATATTTTATTGTATTTTACTATTCATAAAAATTTCAAGAATTTCATAAAAATCCAAAAAATTCACTTTAACCATTTTATAATTATTATAATTCAAAAATTAACTCAAATTTAGGAAATTAATTTTCTAAATATGATTAATTGAATTTTTCAATAAAAAAACATCATTAAAAAATAACAATTTTAAAACTATAACTCATTTTATATCAACTTGAAAAACTATTCAGGGTGCCATTATCTTATATGATGAAGAATAATAAAATAATAACATGTTTAACTATTCAAAAGAGTCATAATACTATGCATATTACTATTCATAATGGTATGCTACTATTCACTAACAAATCAATTTGGTTCTATCATACTCTAAATAACATAGTGATCGCAACTCTAGGTACCCGTTTTTCGAAATTCCAAACATAATAGAGGAAAAGTTATGATTAAATACTAGATTATAAAATGTTTTTTTTTGTTGGGACTCATTGTTTCCAACATTAAATATTTATTTTTACAAACCAATAGTGTTACAGTCTCCCCTCCTAACAAAAATTTCATTTATAAAATTCATAGAATGTTACCTCACAAAACTATTTGGTTGGTCTTCATCATAAGCTCCTCATGATCCCATGTTTCCTCTTCGATTTTACGATTTCTCCAAAGTAGAATCATCAGACAAGTCATTTGATTCTTCAACACTTGTTTTTAGTGTCCATAATCTAGATAGGCTCTTCATAGTAAGATATGTTAGGTTCCAACTGTATACCATCAGAAGTGTGGACAAGCGTTGGGTCTGGCTTGTAATTTCTCAACAACAAGACAAGAAAAACATTGTGTACTTTAGAAAGGCTAGGTTTCATTGAAAAATGATATGAAACATCTCCAATTATCTCAAGTATTTTAAAAGGGACTATTTTCTAGGGATCATTTTCCCTTTCCTCGCGAAACTTTTGACACCCTTCTATGGATATACTTTTATGAAAATATGATCTCCCACTATAAATTCAAAATAATTTCTTCAATTATCAGCATATCTTTTTTGAATGCTTTAACATTCTTGGATATTCCCTTGAATAGTCTTCACATTCACTATTTCTTCCTCTACAAGATTAGTTCCCATAGGATTCCTTTCACCATCTTCATCCCAAAAAGTTGGTGTATGACATCTCTTTCCATACAATGCTTTATATGGTGCCATTTGAATACTAGTATGGAATCTATTATTGTTGGAAAACTCCATGATGGAAAATATTGATCCTGCATACCTTTAAATTCACATAAACAATATCTCAACATATCCTCTAAGGTTTGGATCGTCCTTTCTGATGTCCATCAGTTGGTGGGTGATAAGCAGTACTCAATCGAAGCTCTATATCAAAATATTTTTTTATACTATTATATAATTTTATCTAAATAGTGGAACATGATAAAAACCATTGAGATGGGTTCTCCATGAACTATCAAAACATCATTGAAATAGAGTCTTTAAAGGCGCTCCATTGGAAAATCCTCTCTTATAACAAGGAAATGTCCAGATTTTGTAAGTTGATCCACAATTACCCATATTAAATCATTAGTTTTTTCTGTAATATAGTGACAAAATCAATGGTGACTTCATCAAATTTTTATGTTGGAGTAGGTAGAGGTTTCATGAATATTCTGGGATGTTTTCTTTCAGCCTTCACATGTTGATAGAGTAAACATTTTGATACATAATCCACAATTTCCCTCTTCACTTTATCCAACTAGAAAAGTTCCTTCTAACTTCAATACATCTTAGTCCTACCAGAATGTATAGAGAAATTATAACTATGGGAATAATCCAATAATTCATTTTTTATATCAGGTATAACTGGAACACGAAGCCTCTTCTCATATTTTAGAACACCATTTTCACAAAAAAAATCAGCCATATTCCCATATTTTGCAGCAATAATTTTTTTGATGCCTCTTTTCATCAAGATGATAAAATTTAATCCTTTCTAAAAAATATGGTTGGGAAACCAAATGAAATAGTAGAAATGTTTCACCATCTTGGATAATTCCCATATCCATCTTCACTAGATCCATCTACAATGGATCCTTGTCAATCCTGATTTTGTTGAGAACTCCATGATCATTCCTGCTCAATGCATCAACTACCATGTTTTCCAATCCTGGGTGGTAGTGTATAGTAAAATATTAATCCTTTTGTAGTCATAGCCATCACATATTCCTCATGTTGAGTTCTTTCTATGAGAAGATATATTTTAGAGAATTTTGATCTGCATACATCTCACATTTTTCTCTATAGAGATAATGTCTCCATATCTTTAGAGAAAAGATTACTTCTTCTAACTCATGATCCTAAGTAGGATATTTTTTCATTAATTTATAACTATCTTGATGCATAAGCAATTAATATATCGTTCTACATAAGGACACAACCAAGTCCTTTTATTGATGCATCATTATAGATCACAAACCAATCATTCTCTAATGGTAGATTCCGGATTGTTACATTCACCAATCTGGTCATAAATTCTTCAAAACATTCCTCACATTATTTTTCCATATTAATTTAATCCATTTATTTGTAATCTTGGACATCGGGTTGGATAAAGAGACAAAGTTCTAAACAAAACATTGATAATAATCTATATAACAAATGAAACTATGAACCTCGGTTATGTTTTTTGGGGATGTCCATTCTTTCACAACCTTTGTCTTCATAGGACCAATATATACTCCATCCATAGAGACAATGTGTCCAATTATGGGAACTAATTGAATCTAAAATTCACACTTGTTAAACATCCAATATAATTAATTTCATCATAGAGTCTTCAGAATAGTGCACAAGTAATTTTAAATATCTTCATAGATTCCAGAGTATACAAAGATATAATCAGTAAATAGAAACAAAAAGGCATTAACATATTCCTTTAAGAATATATTCATTATATAAAAGAAAAAATAGGGTGCATTAGCTAGTCCAAAAGGCTTTTCTGTAAACTTCTAATTCCCAAACCTAGTTCAAAATTCTGTTTTTTGAATGAGTTCTTTCTTCACAAGAAACTGGTGGTATCCCGACCAAATTTCAATCATAGAAAAATATTGATTTCCATGAATTTGATCAAACAAATATAAAATGACAGGTAGGGTAAACATGATCTTTATTATTATAGAATTTATCACTCTATAGTCAATTCACAACCTCATAGATTCATCTATCTTCTTAATAAAATGAATAGGGGTTCCCTATGGAAAAACACTATGGGAAATAAATCCTTTATCACTAAATTAATCTAGTTGCTTTTTCAATTACACTAACTCCACAATGGTAATTTTATAATGGGTATTTGATATGGGCCATGAATATGGAATAATGTAATTTACCACTCTAGAGGATGTCTACGTAAATCCCCTAGAAACACATCGACATATTCTTTCACAATTGGTAATTCCTCTATATAAACATTCCCTTCCTCACATATAATAATTGAATTCCCTTCCTCTGTAATAATTGAATTCAAAATTCCTATTGGGGTGGATCTAGAAGACAATCAGAGGGGGGTGTTTCTTTTCTAAAGATAAGGGATTCCACATCATCCTCAAAAATTGTAACCACCTTCCACTTGTAATAAATTTTCACATCATGGATTAAAATGAAATACATCCCTAGGATTATATCAAATTCAATTGTGGGTCTGAAAATAAAATTAGTAGAAAAATCACCTTTATAAACCATAATGGGGACTTCCTGACACAACATTGTTGCAATGATACATCCCTTAGGAGTTTTGACTAACAACTCCCTTATAAAATCAAATTGGAAATATCTAATTTTATTTTCAAAAAATAAAGATATTAATGAATGATATGATATAGAATAAAATATATCATTGGATATGTTTGAGGAAATAATTAATGTAGCTTCCACCACATCATTAAGAACTTCAATAGTTGTGGTTATTATCGCATAAGATTTTCAATTATCCCATGGCATTTTTGTGGAATTTTTTGTTGATGCATTCCACAATCATTAGTATAGTGTCCAATCACTCAAAAACTATAGCATTGAAAACTGATAGCTTCTTTCTTCCCCAAAAAATCACCATCAATATGTCCTTTCATTCCGCATTTTAGAATACTCCTTTTCACTTTAAGCAATCACTAGGGTGTTTCCTTCAACAATTATCACAGGGTGGAAATTCAACTCTCCCCTTCTTCTCCATTTCCTTATTTTCTGGTCTAGATTTTTAAAAAACCTACCACTCATATTGAATTCCATTAAAGTAATTAGACTTAGAGAATTCAGTTTTTTCTCATGACAGCACATGAAACTATATCCTCATATGATGAAAAAAATCAAGAGACTAGTTGACATTGGAGGAATGACTTTAGGACATCAAAAAATCGATTTATTTTCCTCCATATATTATGTTTGAAAAACACAACATCCCTTTATAACCTTGGAAAGTTAGATTCATAATTGGAAACATTCTCATCTTCCTTTTTCCTTAAATTCAGAAATATCTTTTCCATATCCGCTCACTGTTTACGAGGAAATTATTTATCTAAGAATATTTCATTTTTGTATCTTCATTTTAAATCATCAATATCTTCCTCCTCCTTTCTATTTTGGATTAACAACCACCATTGGTCATAATCACCTGATAGATGAAAAACTTCCATGATGACCTTCTCTCTTTCGATACAACCCAATGTGAGAAATATATTCTCCAGGGAAATTATCCATAGCTCAGCTCCAAATGGTTTTGTAGTCCCATTGAATAATGGAGGATGTTATCACATAAGGAGATCCATCATAGTAACTCCACATTATAGATCAGGATGGTCCATAAGTGTAATGTTATTTTTAATAGCATGAGTTAGTTGTCCCAGTATTGTTATAAGTTTCTCAGCACCAATCGTAGCTCCCGGTCCAACTTCATTATTTACATTAGATGGAAATCCCTATATGGGATACATATGTTCATGCAGTTTCCGTTTCTTCCACTAGGCCCGATTTCTAGATAATGACATATAGTAGATTTGGTTATGAATTATATTATATAATCATAACATAGAAAAATACATATCATATATTGAAATCCTATCCATTGCTAATCCCATAATCACAAATATAGTTTTTATGAGGAAAAATATACATTAAAAATAATTCATAATGGATTTTAATGAATATTTGAATTATACTAAGCATTTCCCATGGGAGTGTCAAAACATGTGCATTGTAAGGCCTGTTGTTGTGTACCAGGATACCCCAGGTCAAGCCTAAAATCCATTTATGTAGTTTTCACTCCAATATACTACTGTTCCAAAACCACGTCCACTTTTATTATCTAGGAAGGGATGTATTTTCAAGATATATACACATAATATATTCTATAACAAAATACATGGATATTCATGTATGTTTATTCTCAAATACTATCATAGGGGTTTGTTCCATAATATATGTTTTCTAAATCGAGTTTCCAGGTTTTCTACTAAACTTCCACTGATACCAATTATAAAGACATTACTCCAGTTTATTGAAGCTAGTTCCTTATTACATTACATTGGCATGTTTACAAGAAACAAATATCTAGAAGGAACCAACAATTTAGTAGATTTGTAAATCTAGAAACATACATAAGTTCAATATTACAACATGAAATCAAATACAACATATAAGTCTTATTGGGATGATCCAAAACTATGAGCTTATCCAGATAGGTCATTCATAGTAATCTTATTCATATTCTGAGAAAATGAAACATAAGAAAGGGGTGATATCAAACTCTTAGTAAGAGTAATGAATATAGAAAAAGATAACACAATCTTTAGGCATGGTGAATAATTGAAAACATATACCTTTAAAAAAATAAACACGAACATAATATGGAAGGAAAATGATCCGAGTAAAAATTTCCATAAAAAATCATAACCATGGGTATTCTACTTGTTTAAAAACCACAACAACTATGAATTTCATTCATCATAATGAGGAAAATTCATATTCTAGACATTCTAAAACATACCTTCAAGTACTTATCCATGATGTCTAAAAATGATTAATTCCTCATGAAAAACCATATCTCAAGGGAAAGGCCTCGGACAAGTCCACATCTATTTGTATCATGAGAGCTAAAAATTCATCAAGGGGATATAGTGGGACCCACATATCATACAATAAGTTCAATTCATTCCTCATATGAGAATGTATAATCATAAAAAAATATACAATCATATTTAAACTAATATATGAAATGTAAATAACTTTCCCTGAACATTAAGCATAAACACTAACCATTCATAGTAAATTGGCATATGGTTTTAGGATATTATATCATCAAAAAGAATATTAATAAACAATCCTATTAAATATTTTAGAAGATATAATAAAATATTAATCCCAATAATACATAATAATGAATAAAAGTTTTGAAAAATAATCTTATAAAATCATTAAAAAATTCTTGTGATAAATCATCTTTTATTTTGTAAAGAAGAGTTATTTTTGAAAAGACATTGTATAATACCAAAAATGATGTAATATAGTTATTTCATAATAAAATAACTTATTTTAGAATGATAATTGTTGATAAATATATATTATATATTTCCATTGATAATGGTATGAATTTCATAAATTCCCTTTGAATCGTCCTTGTATTTGGGAAATAATTTTAAAAGATCCTTTTAAAAAGTGTAACTCCCTATAATAATAAGGAAGGATACTTGTTGGTAAAAATATATATAGCACTAAAAAATAATTTATGAACATTACATAGTAATAAATAATAATTTCATTAAGTTAATTAGAACATAAAATTAAACTGAATAAAAATGGAGGTTCAGGTGAAAACCCTAACATTAAGTCCGAATGTGTTTCACACTTGAACTTAAGGTCCTAGAATATAAAATTATACTTATTAATGAATTAATTAAGAGCCTATTATACATTTATTTATTTTATCATATTTTTTCTTATATAATTTATATCCTTATTGATATGTTATAATATTGAATTCCATCATTCCAGAGTGTTTGTTTTATTTATTTTCATAATTGGTTCAATTGATTTTAAGTAATGGAGTTCATGTAGAATGTATGTAAATCATTAAAATTGAATTCAAAAATTATTTATGAACATAAATAGGTTTTAATGGTCATTTATATCATTTTTTTACATGGAATACAGATGAATAATTTTATGAAATATTAATGACAAACACATAGATTATTTGAGTGGTATTTGGATTATTAAGAACTATTTTGGTCATATGATTCAATTTTAGGTACATATACTGGTTTATGAATATTAAGTAGGTTATAATAAATATATTATAGTCTGGTTCAACCAAACAAATGGGTTCATTACTAGTAATCAAGGATAAATTGAAGAAAAAAACATCGTCCTCCAAAAAGGATTTAAATTGGCACCTCATGGACGATGATTTCATTTGTAAAATAAGAGTGATATATAGAGATAAAGGACATTGATGATGGTTCTCTTTTTCCCATGATATAATTACATAAAATTGATGTTACCAGAGTTATAATGGTGATTTCGACCAAGGAGTTTTGGAGTAGATAATAATATAAAGTAACTTGAAATGAAATGTAATGAAATAGAATGTCAATTTACCTCTTAAATCCACCTCCTCAGTTACATCCTTAAGGGAAGGGGTTTTGGTATTTTGACAAGAACATGGGATACTAGACGTTTTCAGTGACTATGGGATGGTATTTGGGAAGAACATTGAGGATATTCAAGGATTATATTATTGAAGAGAAGATGGAGTGGGGGGGGGGATTATAGTGGAGGAAAAGAGTGAATTTTGAATATTTCATTCATTGTTTTATTAATTCCCTCATGACAATCAATAGTATTGATTCATGTGACCCATAGTTGTAATAAATACATTTGAATTAAAACAAAGTGTTCTTACATCACTATTGATTTCATAAATACGGTATTTAAGAGATAATTTTTATATTAGATATTTTACCATATTCAATTATTCATAAAAAATTCCTGATTTTCAGAAAAATAACAAAAATGAATCCTATGAATTTTTCAATGTGTATAATTAAAAAATGAACACCATTTTTTCAAAAATAATATTATAAATAATATCAATATAATTATTTTATAAAATAATTATATAATTAATAATTAATAATCTTCAAACTATAACTCATTTTTTGTAACCATGAAATATTAATCAAGGTGTAAATATCTTATAGCCTTAACAAAATAATAATAATATCATTTACTATTCATAAGAGTCATATTTCTATTTATATTAGTTTTCATAAGGGTATGTTACTATTCACCAAAAAATAAATTTGGTTTTACCGGAATCCAAATGACATACTGATCATAACACTAGATGACTGTTTTTTGAAATTCAAAACATAATAGAGGCAATGTTATGTTTAATGACAATATTATAAAATGTTTTGTTTTGTATGGGACTACGAGTTTCATGCATCAAATATATATTTTTCAAAACATGGGGTGTTACAAACATAATCACTCTCTATAATTATTTACAATTTTCCATCATGTCCATGTCTTCACTTTCAACTGATGTTTTAATACTTAGAAATCTACTTATATTTTATTTCACACGACCATTGTATTTCCACTTATCTCTTATTATGAGGATGTTTTATCAAAAATAAAACTGATATGGGATTTAAATAAATGTATTTTCATATTTCAAAATATTTATTACCAGGATCAGTTAAATTTTGATGGCATATTTTTTTATGTTGGGGAGAATAAAACACATCAAAATATTAAAATATGAACATAATATTCAATTGCATTTATGAAACACAAAACCAATCATAGAATGAAATATAAAATAACAATAAATTATAATATATTTAATATTTCGAAAAATTCAATATATTCTATAGTATTCAATGCACGCAATACTGAGTTATCATTCATTACATGAGACAATGAGTTTATTTGATAGCTTGCATTACACGCATGACCGAGTTTTACTGAATTCTATTTAAAATGTTATATGAACATAAAATTACCTTTTATACCATACATTAGAAGTTTTAAATAATATAAAAAAACTAATGAAAATATGTGGTTGAATTAATTGGTTATTATTTATTTACAAATTAAAAAAACCCAAAAATATGATGGATATGTTTTTGTAAAAAAAATTATTTAGAAAAGGTGTTTTATCTTAATAAATTAAATTATTTACAATTATTGTATAATATTAATAAAATTTATATATTTTATATTCCACAAAAGGATTCTAATTTCATCCATTCTATTTTATAAACATAATATATGAAAAAACCAATTTTAATAATAAGAAGATGTATTTTTTAAAATGTTGTTTTACCATATTTTCAGGGAGAACTTGACATAAACCTAGATTTGGTCACATTTATATTTAAAAAAAATAAATTTAATTTTTGAAATAGAAAATTTTAATTATCTTAGGGTGAAAATTTTTTATTTTCATGATAATTATCACATTTTATGAATATTGAAAAATACTGAATTATAATTTAAAATTATTATTTTTTCTAAATTTGTTTATTGTAAAATAATATATTTTTATCCAATATACATTTAAATTTGTTTTGTGGAAATCACTCTTTCAAAAATTTCATTGCTTTGCACTCACCCCACTTATAATAGACCTCCCACACTCCCCCATCCCCACACCTCTCAAAAATATCTAGTTAAGAAAATAGATACCCAAAACACTCCCCAAATTCCCTCCCATAATCCTATATACCCTATATTTGTAATAAATAATTCTTAGGAAGTCATTTGTGCAAACCTAATGAGGATAACCGAAGAAGAGGTAATGTTTTTTTAAAAGTGTTTTTATTTTATTTCATTTCCTGCCTCCTTATATTATTATCATATAATGATTATATAAAAACATATTTATATTAAATACACAAAGATATTTTTATTTTATGTTTATTACCTACGACTATAGACACTTCCAACAAATGGGATATTAAATCAACATTTATTTGTATGAGGGATTACTGCCCCATGAGCAGATGTCATTTGTGTTTCCATTAACACCTATCATGGCTAGTAATAATGATAGAAGTATTGTTTATATATAATATTTATGATATTTATGTATTATTTTTTATTCTATAATTTTTATATAACACATAAACTCATGAATTCTACATGGAGGGAATACGATAATGTTTGTCGTGTGTACAACAGAGTACCACATCAAGAAGCGATATGATTCATTTATGTTTTATATTGATTTTATTAAGTATGGTTTCAATAAAAATATGAGTTATATGTAAAATAATATATATTTTCTACTTATTATATTTATATATCAATTACAGTTCTTTATTTCAATTTGATAAGAAAACTAAAAAGTGTCCATTCATATGTATGTCCTACCGAACCCATAAATATTGTTTTTAATTTCCTATCATCAAATTTTATGGATTAATATAAATTATAATATAAATAATATATATTATATTTAAATCACGTTTTAAATAATTTATATAGTAAAATATTGATCTATGTAATAGTAATAAAAATAAAAAAGTCAAAACATAATCAGAAAACAAGGAAATTAACATTAGAAACCTTGAAAATAATGAAATATTATTAAAAATTAGTGATAAGATGTTATAAAATAATAATATGTTATATCATACTTATAAATTTGTTTCTTTATTAGGTTAATAACCTTGTTAAAAGAACTATATAGGAAGATAAATCTTTTACCACCAAAATTAAATTGTAATGTAAGGGTTTTTTTCTCAATTTCATTTCATTATAAAATATTATATTATTATGCACCAAATTTATATTATATTGTGCATATAATTCTTATTTGACATGTATTATCATTATAACCTAATTATTCATGTCATATTATGTATTTTTTTTAATTATTTAATCTAATGGTATTTGAATTTAATTGTTACCAAGCGATAATGAATTTCATAACTCAATTTCCGTTTATTGGGTTAAACTCGTAATTCATTGATTAATAAATTCTATGATTATGTGTTTAATTAATTTTGAAAATATATTTATAACATTAAAATTTTTTATTTGGACTTACAGTTGAAAAATATAATTAATTCATTAATTAATTCTCACTTTACAATTAATATCATTTGAAATGTTTATTCCACAATCTCATTATAATTGAGATTTTTTATTTTTGAATTTCCATTAAAAGAAATTATATGATCATTTTCAAAATAAACCTTTCATTTCAATATAATCTTCTTATTAATTATATTTTTCAATTAATATTACAAATTTTATTACAATATTTTGTACTTATAAACTGATTATAAGAAAACACAAATTCATTTCTCTCTTATGTCATAAATATTCTTTCATCCAAAAATATTTTTCCAAAAAATGTTTCCAAAAATAATTTTAATCATTTGAAAATGAATTATTAAAGATATATTTAAGAATTTTTATATTAGTTCAAATTTTTTAAAAATAATATCATTTTCACAAACAATTAACTTTTCTAACCTTTTAACAATGTAAAAGGAATGTTCCTATTTCCATGGATGCAAAGTAAAAAATTAATCTACATCTTATCTTTGAATATTCCTTTTCAAGTCCAAAAATCTTTTTATAAGTAATTTTTTTAAATCTGGTTTTCATGGAAATGTATTTTCAATAAATTTTATATTTTAAAAAGGTTATTTAAAAATTGAAAATGATATTTTAATCAATATTATTTTTAACTATATGTACTTTTATTTCATCAACAACAATACCCTTATTATTACTCCAAAGAGAATATGTTGTATTTATACCATATTTATTATTTATATATATGTAATTTGATTATTTTGACCAAGGATAGTGTTACAATTCACTTCCTTGAATCATTTTCATGTTTATTAACATCCCCTTGAGTTATTCACATTCTAGTGATAATTTAACATTAAATACATCCTAAACATCCATATCATTTATAATGGATATGATTATTACCTAAAGCATCTACCATTTTTATATATGATGTTTACTATGTACATTATTCATTTACATATGGAAAAATTGATAAATATATAGTCTTTACCCAATAGATACGTTTTATAAGGCACATTGTTTATGATTTTTATCGATTATTAGATATATGTGGAATTATTTGGAGTGGTATGACACGTGTTGGGGACCAGTTAATAAAATCCCATTAATGCATCAGTAGTCTCATAAGATGAGTTAGTTGGATAGACTAAACAAATATGTTTTCAACTAGTATTTTTTAAATTGTGTTTTGAAAGGTATTGGTGGTAATGGATCCATGCGCCTTGGAAACATGATGTCTAAAAATTAAACATTTCCTTCATCCATATTGAGTTATTATTATCCATGAGATTTTCAATATGAAAAATTTATGGATTCATTTATTTATCACTCTATTTAGTAAATGGAATGTTTTTTAGTTTATTTACCTTTCCATATTTATTATGGATTGTCCGGTCATTTAAATGGCACGTGTGATGAGTTATTTACCTTTCCATGTCAATCTTCCTTTATCATGCTATTTTAATAGAATGTTTTCTCAGTTTTTTAACATTCAATTTTGATTATGATTATTGTTTCAATATTTATTCCATTGTATTTGACTATTTAAAATCATTTGAGCACAACTTTATATTTTTTCTATCCCCAGGATCCCACGAAGTTTACTATGAACAATATGCATGGATATTATATATGGATTAATTCTACTATTTTTAAAAAATATATGTCGTAATTTTTGTATCCAAATGGAATTTCAGAATCATGAATGTCTCTAGTGTAGGAATTATATTAAACTATTTATTAATTTTTTATGTAATTCCTTATATCTTATACCAATTTAATTGTAGCAAGAAATGACTTTGGGCTTTGGGCGTTGGGGACTCTACATGGTCCAAGTGTAGAACATCCTTCCTTAAAGATAGAGGCCACTGAATACCTATTGAATTTTTTTTGGGAACTTGATGTGGTCAGGTCGGAGGGTGATTTTGGAAGGTCCATATATTACCTTTTAAAACTAGAATATGTACCTAATTGGTACCGAGTACATGGTTGTAGGGGATACAGTAAATGATTCCCATCATGCTTTTTTTTAAATTATCTAATTAATCAATTTTTTATAAAATTATACATAATATGACTCATTCTCATTTTCTCTAATATAACCATTCAGGAAGTTACCCTATCCCATTTTCAATCCTTTCTCTTTTTTTTGTAATTTATTCCATTTTTTTCATGATCTTGGTATCTTCTATCATATGGAGTCACTACGGGTAAGGATTAACACTCTACTTAGTCTATTTCAACAATTTCTATTGTTACAGAAATTATCAACAAAAATTTATGTTTAGGAAATTTTCATTATATTTTAGATTTATTCCTCCTCTAGTCGAATATGTACCTGGAATATATTGATAAATAAATAATCGATACAAAGTTAGTGGTGCATGGTAATTTTCACTGTTATAAAAATTCTTGCATCATTTCATTTTTAGTTGTTGGAAAGAATATGTGTCCAACTATGAATTGGTATAACTAAGGTATTTGAGCTTTAAAGGAGGTGAATTGGGGTTATTAAATTATGAATATTTTTGTACATGGGTTATGATATGTTGAGGATGAATTATTTAGTGGTTTATAGACCAAGGACTGAGACAGAAAGTCATGTGTTCGGTTGGTTTTAATTATTTTAATTCATGTATATGGGTGGTTACGTGATACTCATATTTGGTAAAATGGTGATATATCATTCACTGATATTGGGATGATGATGTTTCAATGGTTTCGTAGACATATAATTTTGATAATTCCACACACAATTAGGGGATGAGATTATGGTATTGTCTGTATAAATGGAAGAAGGATTTAGTAAACCTTTTGTCTCCCAGATCCTATATAGATGTGTGACATAGGGTGATAGTGTTAATCATCATAAGAACATAAGATCCCACCTTTATATTTTCCACAATTTATATATATAATTATTATTATAGTTAAGTGGAGAGGTTCTCATAGTTGTTTTGTTTCCATTGGAGTTATTATACCAGCTGTTTGGAAATATTATTGGTTTCCATGGTTAAATTGGAGTTGTGTCATTATATAATGATGTATGATCAGATAAAATTTGAATAATGTGACATAAACTAGTGATTTTAGACAAGTAATGCATCATCCCTATTAAGATCTATTTTAATTAGGTAGGATGCTCACCTGTGGAATGTCGATCACTATTCAGAAAGGGTTTTATTATTATCATTTTGGTAATAATACATTGCTATTTGAGTTCACCTATAAACATGTGTGTATTATCTAGGTACAACATTAGTGGTTTCCTAATTAATTTATACTCATAAATTTCATGGTAACCATGGTTCACACATTGAATTTATGTCTTATGACCCATAGAAGGTAAGGGGCCTAATAAATGGTGCTTAGATGTTAGATCTCGGATGTCAATGTGAGATGTTTATTGATTTAGGATATGATCATTGTTAATCCTTCATTCCATGATAGAGTTGTTACTTTTTGTTTTTTTATTCATGTTGTGTATAAATTAAATTGATGTTACATTCATTACATTTTTATAACTTATTTGAGATCATTGTTAATCATTAGGTATATCATTCGATATGTTTTAATTTTTATGATTGATATTGTATTGAAATGAATCATTATTTTTTTGTATTCAGATGTTTTTATGTTTTTTAATCAGATGTTTTAGCCTCCCCATAGTCACTTATAGACCTTTCATCAAGTCTGTGGCCTCTGGAATATGGTGAGGCATACCCGAGGTATATGGAAATCAAGTTTGGTTAAAATGGAGTTTAATCAAGATTGTTATTCTAAACTTGTTATGATAAAAATCATATTGGTATACCATATTTATGATCATGATCAAATTCGGGTGGTTTCAACTCAATTATTATAGTGATATATTTTTATGTGTTTTAGTAGACATGACCACATTACAGACTTTTAAATGGCCCCACATGATCCATATCATAATGTATCTCTATAGGACATATGATATTATCCTATGGTGATTACTGAATGACATTTATTTATTCAAATGATTATTTTTTGATTATTTTATGAAGAAGACTATTCATTTCATGTTTTATATATTATTAGACATGTTATTAAATAAGAAGTGGTATTTTATTAGTAATGTTTTAAATAGTGTTTTCTAAGGAAACTTTTTGTAATTTCATGAACCAGTTTACTCAACAGTGCCTATCATGTTTTGGGACATAATGCACGAATTTCTCCCGATACACTAGAGATTTTTGAAATTTGTAAAGGGTAAGTTTATTTACATAGGGATACAATAATATTATTGAAAAGTGAATAAAACAACAAAAAACCCAAAATTTATCCATAATAAACAATCAGAGTACACAGAAATAATAAATAATATAAAATATATAACAAATGTAATATTAAAACATAAAATGATACATAAAAATTGAACTCCCCTAAAACACATTGCATATAAAAATAATAAAATGATTAAAAATACAATGATTAATGACTAATACCCAAAAGATTCATCTATTACATCTACACACATCATCAAATATATCTAACTAAATAATCCATTCTTGTCATTATTACACACCAAAACATGTAAACATGATGCCTTCTTGGGTACCCAACTAACATGACCACCGAAACATGGAATGATTAAAACAAAGTAGGGAACCAACAATAATTTCCCAAACGTAACTAGCAAATAAAGTGTATGTAAATTTTTAATGATATGAATAGAACATAGGGTGAGAAATTATAACAAAAAATTTATAATCAAACCTGATGTTCTAAGGTGTCTCCCATGATCAATCAAATATGATTTGACTTGTGTAAGATTTTCTATAATCATGACATATAATCATTCATGAGTTAGGGGTAGATATGCATTTTATGAAACCAAGTAAACTCATTTGTTAAATGGGTTCATACACACTTCCCTCAATGAAACATCAATCACCTCTTCAAGAAAATGGTGTATATCACCCACCTCCCAGAAAAACATTATAGGACTTCTTAAACCCATGGAAACAATATAATTTCTAAAAAGTTTATATTATATGATCCCAAACCTAGGGTAAGACCCTACCAGTTGAGAAACATATATAGATCAACCAAAATAGATGGAAAACTCTACCTATCATGAAACACATACTGATCATCTGGAACCCAGTGGGAAACTCTCCCCACCAGAAAAAACATTCGTAATGTCGAGAGCCTAGGGATAGACTCTATCTACTAGGAAATATATATTGATCATCCATAAACATGGGGAACAATATCTATGATAAGAAACACATATCATGGAAATTAGTAACTCAGGGTTATACTCACTCCATATTTGGAAACATAACCCGTATTAGTGAATCAAAAAATATCACTTACAACCATCGTACATTGTCCTAACATAGGTTGACCACACTCTTATTCCATCACACATATCCCATATTTTCCTCTAATGAACACAACTCATCCTCATCACTGAATCCATTCTAGACCCTCACTTTCAACTATTGGGTCTTAAGTTAACACCTTTAATCGACCACAAATGCCTCCCCGGACTAACCCTTGTAGTTAAATAATTTTAGGGAACCCAACACTATTCACTATGCCCATACATAACATGGATCCCTACTTATGATCCGAAATCTCATTCCAAATCCTAAGGATAATGACTATCATTCATTAGGACTAACATCCCTTACCATCACTTTTATCGTACAATGCCCCCAATGACCTCCTAAGAAATCCCAAAAAAACATATCTCTATGGATATAGAAGAATACCCATCTAACTTACCAACTTAGAAAGGTTAGTGGTCACATTCTCACATGACAATAATACTGAAAATGGTAAATACACCTTATAATTCACCAACATATAGGGGAATAACACTCACCCCATCCTCTCAACATTAACCTTGAACACTAAAATGTGACTCAAGGTCCTCATATGGATTATCCCTTGGGTAAATATCAAATATATTTCTCTCCCTCACATAGAGATATATATTGGAACCCATACTCAAATTCATCACATCAAAGTCATTACATTTGATTCATTCCACTTTGGTTTAGAATGGAATTAGGGGCACATTCATAATCAAGGCCTCAACCATCAAAAACTAAGAAAATAAGACAATTTTCAATGGTTTTTTCTGGTCCCTAAAATGTTTCTTCTTTCATTTGAGTTCATTTAAAAATTTTGCATTAGCTAATGGTTAATAATCCATACTTGGTTATACAACATAAAACAATTAACATATCAAATTCTTAAACAATAGATTAATATTTAAGGGACACCTACCTCATATAGAGATATTTTCTTTAGAAGAAATATCATCAATCACCTCATGAGATCATCTAAGACACACATCAAAACCCGAGATCCTATCTCATTCCATATAATAAAATTCTATTAATTATATTAATTTATAATTAATTCTTCTATTTAATTCTAATAGGACTAATTTCTTAAAAACATCCAAATCAATCAACTCACCAAAACTGCAACAAACCACATATTGAAGGTCCATATCCTACTCTAAAAATCAAAACTAGAATGAATCTAAATCATTTGGAACACTGTAAATAGATAATGTCATTTAATTTTGAAGAAAACCTCAAATAAATTTAAATATATGTATACATATCAAAAAAACAATGATTAACTATGTGTGTTTATTGTTAGGGGACATCCAATGTGTATATTAATAAAAATCTATTGATAATAGGATGATTCCACTTGGATATGGTGTAACCACCAATTAAACCTTAATACATAGATAACAAATCTATGTCTAATAAGGGAGGAGAGAAATAGGAGGAACTATGATGAGAGTCTCACCTTAGTCACTAAAGAAATCCTTCAATAACAATTCCTAACCAAGGGGAATAGAAGAAGAACAGGGAGGATTTGACTCTTATGGTTTTACAATGTGAACTGAAGTAAAAATAGGGGGATCAAATTTTAAAAAAAAGGGAAATGGTATAATAACTATTTATTAGTAATATAGGTTTCTATGCAGCTTTCCAAACCATCTGCTAACCATCTGTCTTGATCTTTATTGAGTTACACTCTCTCTCATTGTTTTAATGAATGGTTTTACAAAATATTCTCCAACCATGTGACACTCTATGATACATTTATGTAGGGTGAAATGGTTTTTACACATGATACACTAAAACCATGAGAAATATTTTTTCCTAACCCCATGAAAAAATAAAAACATATTGATTTCCATTGGAACTCTACATAGTATTCCCTAACCATGTGATAATTGTGTGATAGAGAAAAACACCCTTTAAAATGTATATTTCCGACCTTATTATCCCAATATTCACCGATTAATGAAATACCTATCGGGATACTCTATTAATATCACAATGTACCCTCAAAATATACTCTAAATATTATAATTCAAATATGAATCCCAATTTTAAAAATGAACCCTAAGTAAAAACCAAAAATTAAAATTATATAAGAAATTCATAGCCAATAATGACATGGTTTCTTACAATAATCTCACCATATAACTTATCATAAATAAAAATCCATTGTGTTTTCTCAATCATAAATACCAAATTACCCTATTTTTCAATTCAATATTTACTCATGACCTTCTATTCCATAATTTTGAATGAACATCCATTTTGTACCTTCAACCACAAGGTACACACTTCATCAAGAAACAAGCTACCCACTTATCATTATCATCATAGAATCCCTGATATGGGGATTAACAATATTATTATATCCCCAGAAATTATCGTATTAGTTAAAAAATAATCCCTAGGTCTATGGAAGTTCATAGAAGAATTCATATCTCATAAAAATTAATGGAAAAACATAGTTCCTCTGTGATCAGAATCACCCACTAAAATAAATTCCTCATGATCTAATGACTCTCTCATTATTTTTTCCAATAGATTAAACCCAATTCCATGAATAAATAACACAATAGTTTCATAAAAAATCCTAGATACCCTAGTCTTTTAATTACTGAGCTAGCCCTCACATGGATCTAATGGAATTCATGATGCCCAAGGGTTAGATAATAGAACATGATATCAAACAAGAATAAAATGTGAAATATTTTTTCCATAAAACCGGTGAAGGTAAAAGATACATATCGACATGTAAGAAAATATTAAGGATAATGTACTGTGATCAAATTGGTGAAACAATAACCAAATAGTACATCAAAAAAAGATACAATATCAGACAATGAAATGCTTAGAAAACCCAAGTATGTTGTGGATTACATCTCCAACACTCACCCCCATTACTCTATTTCCCACAAATAAATTACACCTACCACATATATGTGGTGCTTTCTATAATGACTCTTGCTTTTAAGTTTCAAAAAACACAAGGGAATTATAATTATTCATTTATTAGAAGGTGAATTTTACAAAAAGGGAATCTGAACATAATTCTAAGATGTGTAACACTTTAATGTGTTGTTTTTAAGCTTCATTAATGTCCTGATGATTTTTCTTGGGTGCCTTGTTGAGTTTTGAAAGTGGTAGGTTCTGAAATAAATTTTTTTGGTGGTTTGACAGAGTTACATGGTTTGTTTGAAACTTTTTAGTCCTTTATTTCAAACCATGAAACCTTTCATTGGGGAATTTAAATTGTCACATGGTCTACACATATATTACTAAATGGTTCACATATCCCAAACAGTTAGTGGAAAATGGATTGTACCTCAAAATTATTCATGGAACAGTTGGTGCATTGTTTTCCAAACTATGATACCAGCCCATGTGGGGTGCTCTAGGGTCCTAGTGGAGGAAGCACAATCGGTTCAAGATTTTATATAATGTGTCACCAAAGTCGTGCAGTTTGAATTCATTTAAAAAAATTAAGGAAAATAAATTAAATTAAAAAAATATTAAAACAAAACCTATTTACCCATCACCCTCCTGGATCGTAACGCACAAACATCCCATACATCTCAATGTGTGACACACCCCCTCCATGACCTCCCATTCGATTGATGTTTCCATTATATTTCATCACCTTTTCCCTCTGATTCATTGAGGTAGGGTCTCAGATCCATATTCTCACTTGTTTCAGCCGATTTTCCTCTTACCATACCCAAATTTCACTTCATCCAAATCCTATGTTAGGGTTAAAAAATATATTTTTTTTATTCCTTTGATAAGGAATGTATAGGGCCTCTCAGATTGTTCTAGTTATACTTCATTTTTCACCACTGAAGGAAAGGTGTTTAAGATTCCTTTTAGTTTTCTATCACTTCTTGAGGTAATTTCAACTCCCACTTCTTGGTCTAGGACAATGTTATTTGGGGTGATTTATTGAGATTGATTTCAAAGTTTTATCTGTGGTGAGATTTGATTAACCTTGATGAATGTTCGAGTATCCTGAGTCAAAGGACTCTTTCCATGTATGCATAGGCAGGCACATATATATATTTTATTTCCATATTCTATGTATATCTTCCCATGGAATCATAAATATATATGGTTCTATATGTTATTATTTCAAATCTATTTGAAAAATGCATACGTGTGTGAGTGGAAAATGGTATGTGAATATAATCTATATGTTAGGATCCCCTTATACATATTCATGTCCCTGAGAATATGTACATAGGGGTGAGAGTTCCTTATGTATATGTGATGGTGGATATGTTTGGATGTGGGAAGCAGTATCTTAGAGTGGTTTACAATTAAATTTCGATGTGTTTAAGTGATCGGCATGGTAGAATTGACAATGATATAGGATCCCTAGTGTATGACCTATTATTTATATCTTATGAATATTGTTTACATCACATTCAATTTATCTAGTGCAAGTTGTAAAATTTTGATGAATGTTATAGCAAACTTTTATGTCAGACTTTTCAGCCTTAATTTGTGTCATGTTCTATATGAATTACACCTTCTGGTAAAATCAAACTCTTCAAAATAATAAAAATTAATTTTTATAAAGACAATGTCATGTTTTCCAAAAAAAATTCCTCAATGTGGTGTGTCTTATTCAAATGAAAAAGGACTTATGTGTGTGTCGATGACATAGTTCTTATGCATATTCCATAGTTCCTTGGCATGTTTTATTAAATTACCAAACATGAGTTAGGGTTTATAGAATTCCAGGATTATAATTAGAATTAGTATAAGGGGTGAACCAAGAATTTGTAATTTGATCTTGAGAACCCTCAATTTATATTTGAATTTCCCATCCCAATCATCTTTCTATGCTATTGGATTCCTGTAAGAGATTTTTGTATAATTCCATGCGCTAGAATGGATTGAAATGAATACTATTTTTTGGAAAATCATTATAGATTTTCCTATTTATATGTCTTAATGAAATATGATTATAGGAATGTTATTTCCACATGATTATGTTTTATCCCATTAAATATGGTTAATGCATGTTTCTTAGTGATCATATTTTATATCCTAGATCTTATGCATGTGCTTAATGCCTTGTTTCCATTTTAATTGAAATTGTGATACATTATTAGCTTGTATGATTTTGGTCATGAGATGTTTATTCAGTGGAAATTAATAATATTAATTCTTTGCCTGTGATATGTGCTTTATGGATATGGATCACTTATTACAGGATGGGAGAGAACATAGATCCCAAATAAAGGAATCCATGGATGGACTAACTATGCTGGGTAAGATTTTCATGACACAGCAAGAGCGATGCTTTCGGTTTCTAGGTCCTTACTCTCACACACCCTCGGAAACATCCCCAAATGTCATCCATCTTGGTCACAAATCTAGTCCAATCATGTTAATTGTGATGTTTTAATTAGGTAGGCCCCCAAAAATAACGACACTACTTGTCTACAAGTGTCATATCATATATTCACTTTACACTTTATCATTATAGGGTGTTACCTTCATCTCCCCTCTTTTAGAGAACAAAATCCTCATTATGGACCCTATATCTCAACTGAGGTAATGCACCTCACTTAAGGCTGGTTTACTACTCGGATACCAATATATCAACTGGGTCTCATGGATATAACAGACATCCCACCACAATATGTCCATCAAGCCCTATCCTTCCATGTAACACCACTTGACTCGAAAACATGTGCTCCCCTCCCCGTGTCCCAGCCTTATTCCCAAATGAGTCATCTTGCTAATGACTATCCGTAGAGTCCCAAAGCATGACATACATGGACAATACATTACTTTTGCGGAATACTTAATACATAACAAAAACAGACACACAAGGATCATAATAGTTTAGTGTCTTTGGAAACTTGGAATAAAATATTCTAATCGTGGTGAAGATTTTCAACATCTCCCAATAAAGATCTTCCCCTTTTTTTCATACCTAAATCCATTATTTATATCCTGGGGAAAAGAAAACATAAAAGGGGTGAGCTCAAATGCCCAGTAAGGGTAAACATAGAGAACATAAAACAATCCATAAACATTTGAATGAAAAAACTTGAACATAAAATCTAAACATCAAAATCTAGAGCAAAGACATGAACCTTGGAATTATGTAAGGCATATATCATAAGGTAACATCAATCATGATAAAATAGCATGGGAATAAAACATGTAATTGTGGAAACCATTATGCACATGATATGATTTCCATAGTAGCCAAGACATTGCTTCCAAGACCATCTTAGTGGAAAAAGTCCCTTTCTGAATCGAGTTCACTCCTCGTTCCAGTCCTGTATTACTGAACCGGTTTAACTTACCATTCCAGCCAAGTCTATCTCATGAGATATAAGTCTTTACCCAATGAATTGGATGGAGATATAGGTACCACCCATCTCATATTGAAATCATTCTTTCATGTTCCAAAATATAAACATAAATCATTCATCATAACCAAAGAATAAAATGGGTTTCATAAACACCATTCCATCATTACGTAATCCATACAAAAAAGGATATCATTTAATAATTAGAAAAGTGAAACCATGTAAATCATAGAGACATGATACTTGAAACATACACATGTGAAATAATTTCATCTTAGATGAAAATGGTTTTGATAAAACACTTGAAATGATTTCTTGAGGAAAATATCTTTATTTCTTCAAAATCATTTTCTTTTCACAAAATGTCATTCAATTTTGAAAGAAAAGGATTTTGTTGAAAATAATCATGAAATCTTTTGGAGGAAGCTTCATGAAAATACAGCTTTATAAAACCATAAATATCCTTTCATTCCGTATACGTTAAAAAAAAATTCTTCTCATACTTTTGTCGGAAAAGTCAAAAAGTACCTTGTAGGGTAAATAAAAGAAAGATTCCTTCCATACGATGGGGTAAAAGTCAAATGGGTAAAAAGTAATATAAACATACATGAATACACTTTTATAAAACATTGGTATGGATGATAGCAATAACCCCGGTAAATAAATACGAATAAGAAATCTTGAATAAAAATGAGATTTTCACAATTATCCCTTACCTTTGGTCCGATATGCTTCGTACGTATCTGAACCTCCTCTTCTTTGAAGCGCCTCTTCAAGAACTCCTCTTAGGGAAATAAAATTGGTCTTTGAGGAAGACCAGGACCTATAGGATGTTTCTAGGGAAGTGGATAAGAGAATTTGGCAGGGGTTGGCGGAGCTTCAAGGCTGAAAATGGTGTGAGGAAGAGAGGGAGGAGGTTCCCTTTTATAAGGGAGGAGAGGGGCTGTCACGACCCGTCCTCGGGGCCCGTGCCGTGACTACCCCAAGCCCGCCTCCCATAGGCCAGGGGCTGGCGACTAGCACCAAGGCGTAAAATCCCAGTAAACAGGGAAGGCATTGCCTTTAAGTAACAACCACACAGAGTCAGCAAGCGGAAAGTAAAGTGCAGAAAAGTAAAGGGGGCCGGAAATACAAGCCCAACTGTAAAGTACAACTGAAAAGTAAAGTACAGCAACTGAAGAAAAGACGGCGGCCTCGTGTCGTCCACTGGCAATCCCACCTGAAGGGTGGGTACAGATAGCCTCCAGGCTCCTCGGGTCCCACGTCCGCTCCGAGCACGTCCCGCCCAGTGGTCCACCTCCAGGTACCGTCCTGCTCCACGCCCCAACCGTGATCAGCGCTGTCCGTCGTCTGCAACCAACACAACAAGGTGCGGGCATAGCCCGTGCAGGGGTGAGTATAAGCTACTCAGTAAGGACCCCGAGACCCCCGAAGGTCTCCCGAAATCCACAAAGGATATAACACAAAAGAAAGATGCAATCACGAAGTAACATCTGACTCGACTTAGGTATATGCCCATACATATACCTAAGTCCCCAATTCTAGCTCTGCTCACGAGCTCAAGAACAACTCAATCCACAAAGGAAAGCAAGACTCAAATCCACAAGGAGAGTAAACAGTAAATCCACACAGGATAACAGTACAAGTTCACACAGTTTATAACAAGTTTATGAAATCAACGGATAACTATTACCCAGGTATATGCCCATACATATACCTAAGTTATCAAGCGACCCATCTCAATCATGAGGAAACACAAAGATCATTGACTCAGCTCAAACCAGGATTTTCATTATCGAAACCGTAACTGCTGAAGAGCTCCGTCTCTAGAGTGTACAGTGGTCCTGTCACGACTCCGAGGCCGCCGCTCACTAACCTAAGACTGCTGAAGTACTCCTCCTGTCGAGTACCGCGGGTCTGCTGCCAACTACCGGGCGCTCCGTCCGCTGAGGGTCTGCTGCCAAATACCGGGCACTCACCCAAATAGCCTACTGAGGTACTCCTCCTGTCGAGTACCGCGGGTTTGCTGCCAACTACCAGGCGCTCCGTCCGCCGTGGGTCTGCCGCCAAATACCGGGCGCTCCGTCCACTGGGCTAGTCGACTCACTCCAAGTCGAGACGGTCAAGCAGTCGTCAGGTCTCAGCCGGCTACATGGTCTCCGTACTCCGCACGCACGTCTCCACCATCGCGGGTCTGTCGCTACAACCAAGCGCACACACTCCGTAGAGTATCGCGGGTCCGCTGCTACAACCAAGCGCTCCACCGCCAAGGGTCTGCTGCTGTATCCAAGCGCACCACCACTGTCAAGTACCACGGGTCCGCCGCTACTCCCAAGCGCTACACCGCTCAAGGTAAAAAGAAGGTTCAGCTCACACAGGTTCGATAGTACTGTTCCACGTAGGATCGCTGAGTGTTGTAGTCGTCGTCGTCGAATCCACATAGGATCTCTGTACTGTCGTCGTCGAAGTCACAGTAGCAGTCGTAGCAGTAGGACAGTCGCAGCCAGCACTAGGGTTCCCGCACACAGCAAGCTCGTACGGAGGGTCCGCTCCACGAGCCGAGAGGCTGATACATCAACTGTCATGAAGACCAGAGTTGATGTATCCAAAAGTTCCGTATCGTCAACAAGAACTCAACGCAACAGACGGCGCGTCGATCGGACGCCCGGTCTGAGAGATATTGGCATTTTCGTCCCAGGGGCCCGGTTGGTTTTTAGGACAAAACCAACCCGACCGTACTCCGCCTGTATCCGATCCTCGGGCGGAGTATGCCAAAAGTTCCGTCTCACTTAGAGGAAACTACCACAGCTGACGATACGTCGATCGGACGTCCGTAGCCCAAGTTATAGCGTTTCCGCTCCGAGGGCCCGGTTGGTTTCGTGTACGAACCAACCCGGACGAACCCAAAGTCTTCCGAAACCTTGAGTATAATATACCGAAACGACCGTCTCGATCCAAGGATTGCGTAGCCGCTGACGGTTCGTCAATCGGAGGTCCCAGGCCCAAGATATGGGCGAAAGACCGAAGAGGGCCCGAAACGGGGGTACTGGGCCCGGGGCGACCCGGCCCGAACCCCCCCTGGGTCGGCCGAACCGGGTCGGCCCGACCCGGCTTGGCCGGGTCCGGTCCGGCCTGGGCGCGGCCTGGCCGACCGGACCGGCCGGCTCGGCTTCGGCCGAGCGGCCGAAGGAGGGCGCTGCGGGCTTGACCCGCGGCTCAAGCGAACGCGGCCCCGCGGGGGGCCGCCTGTCACGCGGACGCGGCCGGGCCGCCGCGTCCGTTCCCGGTTCCGCGCGGCCGCGGAACCGGCTGCCGCCGCCGCCGCGGCTTCAGCCGCGGCGGACTTCCTCCACGGCGGCGCGCCGGGCGCCGGCGACCCGCGCCGCCGCCGCCTTCCGCGGGCCGCCGGAGATGCTCCGGTGGCCCGATTTCCTTCCCGTCTGCGCCGTTGCTCCTCCCGGGGGCCGACCTTCACTGCGGGATCAACGAATGGCCCTTGCGTCGTGCTTTTGCCGTCGCCCGCCAAATCCGCACAAAAAGGAAGATCGGCGGAGGGTTGCCGGGTCTTGTTCGTTAGACCCGCACCTTCCGCGTTAGTCATAAACATCATCGGGAGGGAAAATCAACAACAATTTTAAATAAGTTAAAATTGTCGGAGATTACGTTCATTACTTTAAAAGAATAAACACGGGGAAAAAGATAAAATAATCCAACATCCCTTACCTTGTCGTCGTCGTCGGACGAGAGGTCGTCGCGGAATCGCTCGTCGCGGAAGAAGGAGATCGTCGCGTCGTCGCGGTATCCGGCGTCGCGTCGCCAATCTCTGGATCAAGATCAACGGATTTAATTAATTTAAATCCGTTGATATCGAATTATAAAAAGGGGAGAATTTAGATGTTTCGATTCTCACCTTAAACCGCCGATCGCAGGTCCGCCGCGGAAGAAGAGGCACCGAAGAAGAAGAAGAAGAAGAAGGTCGCAGAAAAGTTGTTGACGTCACGGATCGTGCGTCGTCGAATTCCGGTCGCCGGCGTTCTTCGCGTTCTTCGCGTTCTTCGCGTTCTTCGCGTTCTTCGCGTTCTTCGCGTTCTTCGCGGGGAGGGTGGAGGAACGAAGATTCTCTCAAATCCTTTCCAAGGATTTTTAGGTTGGTCTTATTTTATAAACATGCCAACACGAAACCGGTTAAGAAACGATCCATCAATTCGAAAGAAACGACCCATTTAATTCACAAAGAAACAGTCCATTTAATTCACGAAATAAACCGCCCAATTAAATGGTCTGTTAAGAATTAAAGAAAACGCGTCGGTTGACTTTTCAGTTACTTTGACGGGTTTTCGCGGGTGCGTTACTTAGCGAAAGAAACGGCGGGGCTCGTGCGGGCCCCACCGCACAAATATCCTACCAAGGGGTAGGATATTTCTGGATAGAATCCTATCCAGTTCAACTCAGTTCAAGCCGTCTTTAAGTGACTTCAAGTGGCTTCCAAGCAGCTTAAGTGAAATAAAATAAAGTTGTCGCACAAACTTTATTTTATTTCTGACTTAAAGCCGCAAAATTTAAAAACCATGTCTGAGCAAACGCAACTCCGGAAGAGGCGTTTCTAAGCAAACACCGGCGCTGCGATTTCATCGGTGCCCTCAGAATTTGATTCCGGGCACCGGTTCAAAAGATAGAAAAACCCGCTCGTCCGTTCACTGAACGTACCCGAGCCAAACTTCAGAAATTGATTCCGGGCACACCGGGCCTCAGAATCAGGTGCCGTCTGAAGCTGCGCTCTTGTAAAATTCAAAAGAAAATTAAGAAAAAAAATTTCCTTGATATTTGCGGGTCTTTACATTACTCCCACCTCAGGGATTTACGTCCCCGTAAAGATACATCAAAAACTAGGGGAACAAATGGGGGTACTGAGCACGCATCTGAGCCTCCCGCTCCCAAGTGCTCTCCTGGAGGTTCCCGTGCTGCCATCTGACGCGCACAAGAGGAATCGACCGCCCACGTAGGACCCGCTCCTGTCGATCCTCGATCTCCACTGGGACCTCCGCAAAAGTCGCCCCATCGTCCACGTCCAGCTTCCCAAAGTCGATGATGTGCGTCGGGTCGTGCACGTATCTCCTCAGCTGAGACACGTGGAAGATGTCGTGCACCCGGTGCAACTGAGGTGGTAGAGCCAGGCGATAAGCCACCTCTCCTATCCTGCTGAGGACCTGGAAAGGCCCGATGATGCGTGGAGACAACTTGCCGCCTCGGCCAAATCTCCGTAAACCACGTCGAGGTGAGACACGCAAAAAGACGTGGTCGCCATCCTCGAACTCTAGTGGCCTCCGCCTCCTGTCGGCATATGACTTCTGCCGGCTCTGAGCTGTCCTCATCCTCTCCTGGATGACCTGGACCTTCTCTGGTTCCATAAGAGCTGCAAGATTTCTTCTTTGCCGATAAGAGAAATCTGGTCTCATCCCCTGGATGAACCACATTCTTTGCCTAAAACAGTCAATCCTAACATGGATGATACTAATCCATACCAAGGATGATGTCGTAAGGCCTCGACGCTACTACTAAGAGATTCAACCGTTACTCTCGCCTCCAAGGGTTGAGTCACACTGTCGGCATCAGTGTGTGATAACTGGGTCTCTTCCAGAAGATGTCTCACAAGTGAGGGTCAAGTCAACAGCCAAAACTGGAACCTCTTAGTAACATCACGAAAGAGGACAGGAACGAAAATATCACAAAGGTATGCGTCTTTTATTATTGCAGCTCATAATACAAGACGCTACACAAAAGCAACAAAGAACCAGAAGTACTAAGGACGTATCCACTAGTTCTGCTCCTGTCCATCGGCTCCCAGAGCTCCATGATCGAAGGCCTCAGCTGCCTGAAGCTGAGCTCTCCCCTGCGGTCGGGGTGGTCCTCCTGGTGGTGGTGGTGGAAGAGCCTCAAAGCGTCGCCCACCACCAGCTGCTCGTCCAGCTCCTCTGCCTCGTCCGCCTCCTCCCTGCGGACCGCCACGGTCGAACCTCTGCCTCTGCCTGGGAGGTTCTTCACTTAACTGCTGATCATCAGCGTGGCGGGTCGGACAGTCACGAGCCATGTGACCAATCCCGCCACAGGAGTAACACTGCCCACACTCGGCACGCCTGGCTCTGACTCCACCCCGGCTTCCCCGTACAACTGAGCCTGAGTCGTGCGGTCGGCCATCGGTAGGTCTGGTCTGCCAGGAACCCTGAGTCATCCGTCGGCTACCTGCTGCAGATGACTCTGCCACGTGCCGCCCTGCGGTGAGTTGCTGTGCTGGTGTAGACTCAGCAAGGAAACTCTCGATCAGAAGTGCCCGCTCCAGTACTCCTGTCTGAGTCGGTATGCTGAGGGAGATCAGCGATGCCCTGATCTCGTGTCTCAAACCCTGCTCGATGGTCCGGGCCCGGAAGAAGGGGTCCCGTACCATGTCAGTCGAGTACCGAGAAAGGTCGGTGAACCTCGCCGCGTACTGAGCGACCATCATGCTGCCCTGCCGCAGCTGTAGAAGCTCCTGGATGCGCACCGCTCGGAGGCTGGCCGGGATGAACTCAGAGCGGAAGAGGCTCTCAAAGTCCGTCCAAAGAAGAGATGCCTCATCGTGCACCTGGAGCATCAGGCTCCACCATCGTCCTGCTGCTGCGTGTAGTAGGCTCGCAGCGTTGATCACCATGAGGTCTGCTGGTGTCCTCACTAGCCTAAACACTCGAACTACTGCCTCCAGCCAGTCCTCTGCTGCCTGGGGATCCGTCTCCCCGCGAAACCTGGGCGGTCGCTGGCGCTGAAACTCATACAGTGCGCTGAGCCGACGTGCATCGTCAGCGGCTGCTGCTGGAAGCATCGGGGGCTCGGCGGGTAAAGCTACCGCTGGTGCCACTACTGGAAAAGGGCCCTGCACCGAGGCATCGTCGCTCGGTGGGCTGTCGTCTCGCTCGACTCTCGGAACCCTAGCTGGCTGCCGTCGTGGGGCCATCCTGAAAAGGAAACAGGTGTGCCACGGTTAGAACTGTATACCTGGTGAGCTGATATAAGTAATCACAAAGAAAACTTTGAATCACACACGCAATCAATGTTTTCGTGCATTAAGTCGGAAATCAGAAGTCAGGGTCCTGGTGTACGGATACGTCGGCCGCCGCACCAACACTGGACTCCCTGGACTGATATCCACACTCAATACGCTAAACATTATTGCTTCACATAGAAAAGATCAGAGTTCACGGTAGAACCGAACTCCTCTGATACCAATTTTTCACGACCCGTCCTCGGGGCCCGTGCCGTGACTACCCCAAGCCCGCCTCCCATAGGCCAGGGGCTGGCGACTAGCACCAAGGCATAAAATCCCAGTAAACAGGGAAGGCATTGCCTTTAAGTAACAACCACACAGAGTCAGCAAGCGGAAAGTAAAGTGCAGAAAAGTAAAGGGGGCCGGAAATACAAGCCCAACTGTAAAGTACAACTGAAAAGTAAAGTACAGCAACTGAAGAAAAGACGGCGGCCTCGTGTCGTCCACTGGAAATCCCACCTGAAGGGTGGGTACAGATAGCCTCCAGGCTCCTCGGGTCCCACGTCCGCTCCGAGCACGTCCCGCCCAGTGGTCCACCTCCAGGTACCGTCCTGCTCCACGCCCCAACCGTGATCAGCGCTGTCCGTCGTCTGCAACCAACACAACAAGGTGTGGGCATAGCCCGTGCAGGGGTGAGTATAAGCTACTCAGTAAGGACCCCTAGACCCCCGAAGGTCTCCCGAAATCCACAAAGGATATAGCACAAAAGAAAGATGCAATCACGAAGTAACATCTGACTCGACTTAGGTATATGCCCATACATATACCTAAGTCCCCAATTCTAGCTCTGCTCACGAGCTCAAGAACAACTCAATCCACAAAGGAAAGCAAGACTCAAATCCACAAGGAGAGTAAACAGTAAATCCACACAGGATAACAGTACAAGTTCACACAGTTTATAACAAGTTTATGAAATCAACGGATAACTATTACCCAGGTATATGCCCATACATATACCTAAGTTATCAAGCGACCCATCTCAATCATGAGGAAACACAAAGATCATTGACTCAGCTCAAACCAGGATTTTCATTATCGAAACCGTAACTGCTGAAGAGCTCCGTCTCTAGAGTGTACAGTGGTCCTGTCACGACTCCGAGGCCGCCGCTCACTAACCTAAGACTGCTGAAGTACTCCTCCTGTCGAGTACCGCAGGTCTGCTGCCAACTACCGGGCGCTCCGTCCGCTGAGGGTCTGCTGCCAAATACCGGGCGCTCACCCAAATAGCCTACTGAGGTACTCCTCCTGTCGAGTACCGCGTGTTTGCTGCCAACTACCAGGCGCTCCGTCCGCCGTGGGTCTGCCGCCAAATACCGGGCGCTCCGTCCACTGGGCTAGTCGACTCACTCCAAGTCGAGACGGTCAAGCAGTCGTCAGGTCTCAGCCGGCTACATGGTCTCCGTACTCCGCACGCACGTCTCCACCATCGCGGGTCTGTCGCTACAACCAAGCGCACACACTCCGTAGAGTATCGCGGGTCCGCTGCTACAACCAAGCGCTCCACCGCCAAGGGTCTGCTGCTGTATCCAAGCGCACCACCACTGTCAAGTACCACGGGTCCGCCGCTACTCCCAAGCGCTCCACCGCTCAAGGTAAAAAGAAGGTTCAGCTCACACAGGTTCGATAGTACTGTTCCACGTAGGATCGCTGAGTGCTGTAGTCGTCGTCGTCGAATCCACATAGGATCTCTGTACTGTCGTCGTCGAAGTCACAGTAGCAGTCGTAGCAGTAGGACAGTCGCAGCCAGCACTAGGGTTCCCGCACACAGCAAGCTCGTACGGAGGGTCCGCTCCACGAGCCGAGAGGCTGATACATCAACTGTCATGAAGACCAGAGTTGATGTATCCAAAAGTTCCGTATCGTCAACAAGAACTCAACGCAACAGACGGCGCGTCGATCGGACGCCCGGTCTGAGAGATATTGGCATTTTCGTCCCAGGGGCCCGGTTGGTTTTTAGCACAAAACCAACCCGACCGTACTCCGCCTGTATCCGATCCTCGGGCGGAGTATGGCAAAAGTTCCGTCTCACTTAGAGGAAACTACCACAACTGACGGTACGTCGATCGGACGTCCGTAGCCCAAGTTATAGCGTTTCCGCTCCGAGGGCCCGGTTGGTTTCGTGTACGAACCAACCCGGACGAACCCAAAGTCTTCCTAAACCTTGAGTATAATATACCGAAACGACCGTCTCGATTCAAGGATCGCGTAGCCGCTGACGGTTCGTCAATCGGAGGTCCCAGGCCCAAGATATGGGCGAAAGACCGAAGAGGGCCCGAAACGGGGGTACTGGGCCCAGGGCGACCCGGCCCGAACCCCCCCTGGGTCGGCCGAACCGGGTCGGCCCGAACCGGCTAGGCCGGGTCCGGTCCGGCCTGGGCGCGGCCCGACCGACCGGACCGGCCGGCTCGGCTTCGGCCGAGCGGCCGAAGGAGGGCGCCGCGGGCTTGACCCGCTGCTCAAGCGAACGCGGCCCCGCGGGGGGCCGCCTGTCACGCGGACGCGGCCGGGCCGCCGCGTCCGTTCCCGGTTCTGCGCGGCCGCGGAATCGGCTGCCGCCGCCGCCGCGGCTTCAGCCGCGGCGGACTTCCTCCACGGCGGCGCGCCGGGCGCCGCCGCCTCCGGTCGCCGGCGCCGCCGCGCCGGCGACCCGCGCCGCCGCCGCCTTCCGCGGGCCGCCGGAGATGCTCCGGTGGCCCGATTTCCTTCCCGTCTGCGCCGTTGCTCCTCCCGGGGGCCGACCTTCACTGCAGGATCAACGAATGGACCTTGCGTCGTGCTTTTGCCGTCGCCCGCCAAATCCGCACAAAAAGGAAGATCGGCGGAGGGTTGCCGGGTCTTGTTCGTTAGACCCGCACCTTCCGCGTTAGTCATAAACATCATCGGGAGGGAAAATCAACAACAATTTTAAATAAGTTAAAATTGTCGGAGATTACGTTCTTTAATTTAAAAGAATAAACATGGGGAAAAAGATAAAATAATCCAACATCCCTTACCTTGTCGTCGTCGTCGGACGAGAGGTCGTCTCGGAATCGCTCGTCGCGGAAGAAGGAGATCGTCGCGTCGTCGCGGTATCCGGCGTCGCGTCGCCAATCTCTGTATCAAGATCAACGGATTTAATTAATTTAAATCCGTTGATATCGAATTATAAAAAGGGGAGAATTTAGAAGTTTCGATTCTCACCTTTAACCGCCGATCGCAGGTCCGCCGCGGAAGAAGAGGCACCGAAGAAGAAGAAGAAGAAGAAGGTCGCGGAAAAGTTGTTGACGTCACGGATCGTGCGTCGTCGAATTCCGGTCGCCGGCGTTCTTCGCGTTCTTCGCGTTCTTCGCGTTCTTCGCGTTCTTCGCGGGGAGGGTGGAGGAACGAAGATTCTCTCAAATCCTTTCCAAGGATTTTTAGGTTGGTCTTATTTTATAAACATGCCAACACGAAACCGGTTAAGAAACGATCCATCAATTCGAAAGAAACGACCCATTTAATTCACGAAGAAACAGTCCATTTAATTCACGAAATAAACCGCCCAATTAAATGGTCTGTTAAGAATTAAAGAAAACGCGTCGGTTGACTTTTCAGTTACTTTGACGGGTTTTCGCGGGTGCGTTACTTAGCGAAAGAAACGGCGGGGCTCGTGCGGGCCCCACCGCACAAATATCCTACCAAGGGGTAGGATATTTCTGGATAGCATCCTATCCAGTTCAACTCAGTTCAAGCCGTCTTTAAGTGACTTCAAGTGGCTTCCAAGCAGCTTAAGTGAAATAAAATAAAGTTGTCGCACAAACTTTATTTTATTTCTGACTTAAAGCCGCAAAATTTAAAAACCATGTCTGAGCAAACGCAACTCCGAAAGAGGCGTTTCTAAGCAAACATCGGCGCTGCGATTTCATCGGTGCCCTCAGAATTTGATTCCGGGCACCGGTTCAAAAGATAGAAAAACTCGCTCGTCCGTTCACTGAACGTACCCGAGCCAAACTTCGGAAATTGATTCCGGGCACACCGGGCCTCGGAATCAGGTGCCGTCTGAAGCTGCGCTCTTGTAAAATTCCAAAGAAAATTAAGAAAAAAAATTTCCTTGAAATTTGCGGGTCTTTACAGGGGCACCTTAGGAAAAACTAAAAATATTATTTCATTATAAAGTAATATTCGGTATTTAATAGCTCCAAATTGAGTTATTTCGAATGTAAGCTGGGGATGGGTCTAAATTCTATAATCCAGTATAATTTAAACAAGTTTAGGTTTCTATTATAACCTTATCATTTAAATTTAACTTCAAGTTAAATAATGTTTCTTTTACCGTGTCTTCTTGTTTTCTTACACTATAAGGTAAATAAACATACAATAAAAAGCCAAAAGAACCCCAAGTTGTTTATTATTAATATATATAACCTTATATAAGTCATTTTGACGAACTTTAGATTTTTAGGAATAAAATAACATTTAATAATATAATATTTGTTTTAAAAACTATTTGATGTCAATTTTGACACAATTTGGTAATTGATTTTTTTGAAAATCATAACAGAATGATTAGTTCGAAAAAAGTTAACTAAATAAATACTAACATGTCATATTAACCTAGAAAATTAGTTTAATTCATAAAAAGTATCAAATTACATTTATTTGGGTATTTCTAACATCAATTATGTCAATATTTCATTAATAAGACAATTACTGCATCATCATTGTGTCATAAATAAATTAAATTATTTAATGTATAAAAATTATAAATAAAATAACATTGTGTAGGAAATATTGTTATCTTTCTTATGAATATTTATAGTCTAATTTATCTTATGAATAACCCTATATTAAAAATGATTTAGTTATTAAACGTTGATTTTAACTATTTTAACCCTTCTTTAAATAAATTAATAATAAATGTCCTAATCTAATCCGAGTGGGCCTAAATGGTAATTTTTTATTCTTAAGGTTGTTTTTGGTCGAATTACACTTATCCAATAGAATTAGGATACGTGTTAGGGTAATAATAATACCATTTTTACCCTTAATTACCCTATTTACTTTTAACCGTGGTAAAAAAAGTAAAAAGTTACTATTCACCAAAAATTATTTTCATCTCATTGAACGAAATTTTAGTCCTTGATATTAACCGTGTCTCTTGGATTTTTGAAATTCCATTCACAGAAGCGGTAAAATTATGTTTTATAAAAAATTCAGTTTTTTATCTACAACTTAGTGGTTTCACTCTTCATCAAAAAATGAAAGTTTCTAGAAAAATTCCAAAAATTAGGCCAAAGATATATTTAATATTATGAATTCAAAAATGATGTCTATTTTACCAAATTCAAAACATATCAGTTTCCTTAATTAATTTAAAAATAAATTCTCGTCGGCAAAACAAATAGCGTGTTTTTATGAGATAATAACTATCAAAAGATTGACCCTTGTTTATGTCTGGTTTAAATGTGAAATTACATACAATGACCAACATTGTATTAAATGGTAATAATATATTCTAAATATACTTTAAAACCACTCAAATTAATAATTTATCACTATTAATTATTTCGATTAAAAAAGTTGTTTTTAATTAAAATTTAGTAATTTTCACTATTCATCAGAATATGAAAGTTATACGAAAAGTACCAAAAATTCACCCTAAGCTAATTTTGATATTCGGAATCCAAAAAATGAAGTCCATTTTGAAAGATAAAATTTATAAAATTTCAAAACGTGGGTATTCCTATTCATAAGGACTAGTTCATAATAATATTATAATAATATCTTGTTTAGTGAAACTCGGTATTGCGTACTACACATGCTATCGAAGAAGGTATTTATTGCATGTAATGGAAGACAAGTCATGGATGCATGTTGTGCAAGCTCCTTTTGGTGTAGCGTAGAACACAAGACATTAATGAAATTAAAAAGAATATTTCTCATAAAATCTCAGGGTGTTACAATCTACCCCCCTTAAAATGAATTTTGCCCTCGAAATTCACCGGGGTTATAAATTGTTTACTACTAAAATGTTTCTTTAATAGAAACCCACATAGTAAAAAGGAATACCAAAACTTGGATTTAAAAATTAATGTATGAAATGTAACGGTTACCCAAATTAACTAATCACTGGGTTTTCACGTAGGAGAACATAGGTGAAAATATAGATATGGAAGAATAATATAACCATCATGTTCTGATGGAGAGTGGTAGAGAACATGGATATGAAAAAGACAACAATAACAAAGCCATAAATTTGTGATGATCTAGGGTACCATCTGATTCATCGGATATAAGGGCAATAGGACAACATTTTTGGTTTTCAAGATTATTTCCCTAAAGCTGAAGAATTTGAATTAGAATAAATACTTACTTTATTTTGGTACAATCTCACTATTTTTCATGCCTTGAACAATTTACACTTCATATCTTAAATAAATGAAGATGAATTTGTTATTCGTGAGGTGTTAGAAGATCATGTGATAGAATGACGGTTCATTCCATCTGTCTCAAACAAAAGGTTAGCAAAAGTTATTAAATATAAATAAGTCGATATATAGTGAGATTAATCATATATGGTTCCTAAAATGGACTTATACTTCATATATCATACTGCTTAATATTATAAAACTAGTTTCTACTAAACAGGGACCTCCTGTAGGCCAGTGGTAGGCGATAAAGGCCAGTCCCACTTCGGTTGTGGGTTCGATTCCCACAGCCTTTTCCGACACGATGGGTTGTTGCTCATCCTACAGGTTGTCCTTTTTCTAAAACTACATTACTATAACATCCCATCAATAATATCGAAAAAAAGTTCTATACTTAAACAATAATATCTTATGTCCAACATAATCCATTCCAATCTTTATCTAAAATACTTCGGTCCAAGATCATAGTATAAAGAAAATGATTACATGAAATGTCATCAACCAACCATAATTTATCCACCATTATCTTGTTGGTCACATTCCAATCATGTGAATACCTTAATCATGTATTCTCTTGAAAAATGAATATCCATTAAACCTTAGTGAAAACATGAATGCTATCAAAAGTTTACTCTTTCCACATACCAAAATCCAAAAAATCTATATACTCAAACCAAGATATAACCTTCTCCTTATATCAGTCGTGAGCTCATGAATACTATCAAACATTTGATTTTCTCCTTATCCCTTCATTATGTGCATATCATCTACTTTCCAAAAATACTGGTACAATTCATCACACACTTTCAAAATATAAGGAAAGACAACAGTGTAACAATCCTTAGATGTCTCATTATTCCATAGTACCATGAGATTACTTATACAACATTACACTTGATAAACATGTAATCATTCCACTACCTTCTTAAACCATTGACCGAGCTTCAACAATTATTTCATCTCACATATCATTTGTAGTCTCTTCATCATCATCAACATAAATATTACCCATACGACCATACTGATTCTCTTCATGAGAGTTTACCTTAGGGAATTAGTTTGCATAATTCCTGTACATTCCACATTTAAAACATTTAACCATTTTTGTTGTCATAGCAATACCATTATCCTCATCCGTGGTGTTAACTGAAACTTTTCCTTTGCACTTACTGGCTTTATGTCCTTCATTTCCACACCCAAAACATCTTCCAGTTCCTTTGAAACATTCTCCTTGATGCCTCTTCCCACATGATTTACATAGGGGAAATTGAACTTTCTTTCCTCTATGATCATCATGAAACTCCATCTTTCTCTTATTAGTCGAGTCAGGAAACTTACCAAATTTGAGTTTATTGATCATATTATGAGATTGCTGATTCAGTATAATAATGATGTTTGGACTTCCAAATCCCATTTCATTTGGTTTCTCATAAAGAATATCATTCCATTGTCCATCATATCCTTTATTATCGTGAATCTTCTTATTTCCAGCCATTTTTTAAAACCCAAAAGGAATAGTGTGAGAGGAAAAAATCATAATAAAGGGGGACTAACTTCAATATCTAACATCTTTGGTTTAATCTAATATCGTTACCATAATTCTAGGACTAAAACTATACTTATACTTAACCTTAGAAACATCCCTAGACATACCTTAGAAGTATTTCGAGGGATCTCACTAAAGTTCTCGCATCCTAGTTTCCAAAGGCTGACTAAACCTTTCCTCTGATACCAACTGTAGAGACCATAATCTTGACATACATGGACAATACATTACTTTTTTGGAATACTTAATACATAACAAAAACAGACACACAAGGATCGTAATAGTTTAGTGTCATTGGAAACTCAGAATAAAATTTTCTAATCGTGGTGAAAGAACTTCAACATCTCCAAATAAAGATCTTCCCATTTTTTTCTTACCTAAAACCGTTTTTTATATCCTGTTGAAAAGAATACATAAAAGGGGTGAGCTCAAATGCCTAGTAACGGTAAACATGGAGAACATAAAACAATCTATAAAAATATGAATCCAAAAACATGAACATAAAATCTAAACATCAAATCTGGAGAAAAGACTTGAATCATGTAAGTACGTATGGCATATATCATAAGGGAACATAAATCATGATAAAATAGCATGTGAATAAAACATGTAATTTTGGAAACCATTAAGAACATGATATTATTTCCATATTTTCCAAGGCATTGCTTCCAAGACCATCTTAGTGAACATAGTCCATTTCTGAATCGAGTTCACTGCTCGTTCTAGTCCTGTATTACTGAACCGGTTTAACTTGCCGTTCCAGCCATGTCTATCTCAGGAGATATAAATCATTACCCAATGAATTGTAGAGAGATATAGGTCCCACCCATCTCATATTGAAATCATTCTTTCGTGTGCCACAATATAAACATAAATCATTCATCACAACCCAAGAATAAAATGGGTTTCATAAACATCATTCTATTATAACGTAATCCATACAAAAAAAAGAATATCATTTAATAATTAGAAAAGTGAAACCATGTAAATCAAAGAGACATGATACTTGAAACATACACATGTGAAATAATTTTAACTTAGATGAAAATGGTTTTTATAAAACACTTGAAATTAATTCTTGAGTAAAATATCTTTTTTTCTTCAAAATCATTTTCTTTTCACAAAATGCCATGCAATTTTAAAAGAAAAGGATTTTGTTGAAAATAGTCATGAAATATTTTGGAGGAAGATTCATGAAAATAAGGCTTTATAAAACCGTAAAAATCCTTTCATGCCGTATACGTTAAAAAACATTCTGCTCGTACTTTTGTCGGAAAAGTCAAAAAGTACCTTGTAGGGTAAATAAAGGAATGATTCCTTCCATACCATGGGGTAAAAGTCAAATGGGTAAAAGGACCTTAAACATACATGAATACAATTTTATAAAACATGGAAATGGATGATAGAAATAACCACAGTAAATACTTACGAATAACCAATCTTGGATAAAAATGAGATTTTCACAATCATCCCTTACCTTAGGTCCGATATGCTTCGTATGTATCCGAACCTCCTCTTCTTTGAAGTGCCTCTTTGAGACCTCCTATTAGGGAAATAAAATTGGTCTTTGAAGAACACCAGGACCTATAGTATGTTTCTAGGGAATTTGAGAAGAGAATTTGGTAGGGGTTGGCCGAGCTTCAAGGCTCAAAATGGTGTGAGGAAGAGAGGGAGGAGGTTCCCTTTTATAAGGGAGGAGAGGGGCACCTTAGGAAAAATTAAAAATATTATTTTATTATAAAGTCATATTCGGTTATTAATAGCTCCAAATTGATTTATTTCGAATCTAAGGTGGGGATGGGTCGAAATCCCTTCATCCAATAGAATTTAGACAAGTTTAGGATTCTATTTTAACCTTATCATTTAGATTTAACTTTAAGTTAAAATTTTTTTTTTACCGTGTCTTCTTGTTTTCTTACATTCTATGGTTTATAAACATAAAATAACAAGACAAACGAAACCAACATTGTTTATTATTAATATATATAACCTTATCTAAGTCATTTGGCCGAACCTTAGATTTTTAGGAATAAAATAACAATTAATAATATTATATTTGTTTTAAAAACTATTTGATGTCAATTTTGACACTATTTTGTAATTTTTTTTGAAAATCATAAAAGAATGATTAGTCCGAAATAAGTATACTA
The DNA here is from genome assembly GCA_963277665.1 of Viscum album. Taxonomy (NCBI): domain Eukaryota; kingdom Viridiplantae; phylum Streptophyta; class Magnoliopsida; order Santalales; family Viscaceae; genus Viscum; species Viscum album. Next base: position 1,373,292,060 of record OY728152.1, on the reverse strand, counting down.
AATCAATTCTAACATGTCATATTAACCTAGAAAATTAGTTTAATTCAAAAAAAGTCTCAAATTACATTTATTTGGGTATTTATAACATCAATTATGTCAATATTTCATTAATAAGATAACTAATGCATCATCATTGTGTCATAAATAAATTAAATTATATAATGTATAAAAATTATAAATAAAATACCCTTATGTAGGAAATATTTTTATATTTCTAATGAATATTTATAGTCTTATTTATCTTATGTATAACCCTATATTAAAAATGATTTAGTTAGAAAACATTGATTTTAAATATTTTAACCCTTATTTAAATAAATTAATAATAAATGTCCTAATCTAATCCATGTGGGCCTAAATGGTCATATTTTAGTCCTAAGGTTGTTTTTAGTTGAATTACACTTATCCAATAGAATTAGGATATGTTTTAGGGTAATAATAATATCATTTTTACCCTTAATTACCCTATTTACTTTTAACCGTGGTAAAAAAAGTAAAAAGTTACTAATTATCAAAAATTATTTTCATATTATTGAACCAAATTTTAGTATTTGATATGATCCATGTCTCTAGGATTTTCAAAACTCCATTCATAGAAGCGGTAAAATTAAGTTTTATGAAAAATTCAGTTTTTTAACTACCACTTAGTGGTTTCACTATTCATCAAAAAATGAAAGTTTCTAGAAAAATACAAAAAATTAGGCCTAAGATATATTTGATATTATGAATTAAAAAAAGATGTCTATTTTAAAAAATGAAAAACATATCAGTTTCAATATTTAATTTAAAAATTAATTCTCGTCATCCAAATAAATAGTGTGTTTTTAAGAGATAATAACTATCAAAAGATTGGTACTTGTTTATGTCTGGTTTAAATTTGAAATTACATTCAATGACCAACATTATATTAAATGGTAAAAATATATTCTAAATATACTTTAAATGCACTCAAATTAATAATTTATCACTATTAATTATTTCTATTAAAAAAGTTATTTTTAATTAAAATTTAGTAATTTTCACTATTCATCAGAATATGAATGTTATCCGAAAAGTACAAAAATTTCACCCTAAGATAATTTCGATATTCAGAATCCAAAAATGAAGTCCATTTTCAAAGATAAAATTTATAAAGTTTCAAAAAGTTTGTATTACTATTCATAACAGCTAGTTCATAATAATATTATAATAATATCTTGTTTAGTGAAACTCGGTATTGCGTACTACACACGCTATCGAGGAAGGTCTTTATTGCATGTAATGCAAGCCAAGTCATGGATGTGTGTTGTGCAATATCCTTTTCATGTAGCGTACAACACAAGAAATTAATGAAATAAAAAAAATATTTCTCGTAAAATTTCGGGGTGTTACACTATCTACATAGGACAAGCCATGTTTTTTCGATTGTTATTTGTCCTCACCCACACACAGCCTCGGAAACATCCCAGAAGGTAAACCATCATGAACACTACTCTAGTCTATGCATGCTTATCATTGAATTTTTAATCAGGTAGGCCCTTAAAAAGGAATGTTCACCTTATTGACATGTTTAATATCATTTAGTCATTTAACCCATTATCTTTCTCTAGTTTTACACCATGGGTGCTGACCTAATGAGTTTTTTTATCACACACCCTACTCTAGTACCATTTAAACCATAGTAGACTTTATGTCTATAAGTATTTATAAAGGGAAGCATACAGTTTCCACTATTTTATAAGCATTACTAGGATGCAGTTAGGGTAGAGGACAGAGCTGTTTCTCAAGATATTGTGGTATCTATTTTGGATCCTTTTTTAGTCTTAATAGTATTTCATATATGTTAGTGCCCCTATTTTTCATACACTATCAGTTCTATATTAATTCATGACAAGCCATAATTATCATTATACTCATTTTTATATTTTTCTTCACTAGTTGTTTACTTATATTAATTTGTTTATTAAGTTACACATGCTAATATTTGTTTCTTATTAATGTTTTTTTCTATCTAATATCCGTTATTTTTCACACTTCATACTTTGATCTATGAGGTAATATTCTACCCACCAACACACCCTATGCTCAAGATACTAATTGGAAACCTTTGGAATTTAGGGAGATTCACTTGGGGTCATGTGGTGACCAGTCCGACCACAAGTTTTGTGGTTATTTAGGTCAGGATGAAACAATGTTGTATCAGATCCTCATTTTCCATTATATTAATATTTGGGATGGTAAAAAGGAGACTAGAATTTTTTTAATTCCTGGTAAATAATCGTTTATGGGAATTATCACCCCACCCATGGAGAAAATTCTATCTGGCCATTGCTAGGATTGTTGTTGATATTGTTTTCTATAATAGTTTATTTTTATTTCACCTTGAGTGAATGGTGTAGTTTCCACAGAGTATTGATTTATGAGATTTATAGTCAATACCCCTTACCTAGTACTAAATAGAAGTAGCATTTACAAGCATAAATATAGGAACATAATTCCACACATGCCATTCCATGTAGATTGCATTTCTAGGTTGTTTAAAATTATTTGATGCACCTTCTAGGTTATTTTCCTACTTGTTTTGTGCCATTCTAGGTGCCTTAATGACAAGTTTAAATTTATGCCTTCTTAGGTACCTGATTAGAATGTTAATATAATTTAAATTATTATGCCATGTGTATATTCAATTTTTAATTGTTCTTCTACATCTTAATAGATTTCTATGTTTATTTTACAGTATTATGTTTATTTGGAATGATTACTGATGATTTTACCTTGTCTGAGTGCACTCAATATTTAGGTACCTCATTATTGTGCCTGTGTTAAATTTTCGTTCTTCTATTTTTCTTTGTCCTGGGAAGAATTTTTTTTGGTTTTGATTAAATTAGAGTCAAAATTCAATTCATATGGTGTATGAGAACCTTATAAGATATAATGTGATGAACAATTCACCCAACCCTTATTCATGAACATAATATACATAAATACCATTGAATAAATGTAAAAGATACTAAAAATTTTCATCTATCATAAACAAATTGGTTTTAGTTAGATGGGGGTTGACAACAACTTATAAAGTTCATCGACACTTTATAATATGAAAGGTGGTCCCCCATAAAACAGAACCATTTTTTGTTAGAATCTTATTAATAATTCTCTATAAATATAAATATTGATAGATTTTACCTTAAATATTTTTGTTTCATTGTTATGTATTGCAACCTTCTTCTTATTCATAATTACTTACATGGTTAATTTCATAAAAAACATAGCTCAACCAAAGTAGGTCAGTTGCGACTTGTGGTAAATGAAATGAAGTTGCTAAATGTGTTTTCACATCTAAAAGTTTCAAATTTTTGTCTTTATTTTATATGAAAAATTGATAACAACGACCTAATAGGTGACATTTTCTTTTAAACTCCTAGTTCCAAACCCCATGGGATGATATATTATTTATGAAGGAGGTTAATTAATGTTACCACTTTTTGGTGGCATCATTCTTGACTTGTACACCTTTAATTATTTAATAACCTCATAAAATACTCGACCTACTCTTGTGTGAGTTTTTTAAAATATATAAATTATTTTAAATGAGTTTTTTAATATAAAATGGCTTAATTATCACATGAGGTCCCTAAAAAATACTTTTTAAAGGGTTAGTTCAAAATAACATTCTTGATTTTCATTTTATTTTACCAATTGCTTCGGTATTATAGTTGGTGCTTGATGTGCTGTTTTAAATATTTTAAATGCTAAAGGATTAAAATTAAAATAATTAAAGCCTCTATAAGCAATACTTATGTGGTTTTTATCCTAACCCTTGTGTAAGGGTAGTTTAAATCTATTGTTTCATATTTATTAAAATGGTTGTGTGATAATTACTATCGTCCACTTTTTCAATAGATTGAAATTAAGAATTGTTACCTCTTAATCATAATGCCCTTATCTAGTGTGATCCCATGATAGGGTATACACTTTATGTTTTTCTAAGTGGATAGCTATTGTAGGAATCACCCTACCACTCTTTAAATCACTTGTTGGTTTCCTGTGAACAATCCCTCTTTGGTGGTACTGTTCAGGTTCCATTCTCCCTAGTAGGACTCATAGTTTTTGAATGATACCTTCTTCAGATGGGGGTCATGGTATCTTTAACCCCTAATATATACTTGATAATATGTCAATACTCATTTTTAATATTTTAGATATTCCTTGTTCATGATCATCCACTTCATAGGTCTTTTGACCCTTTATTTTCCTTATTAATGGATGACATGGTACGTCATTATTTGGGTTAGGTATCTTGTATAAGACATTAGATGTATGAATTCATTGGAAGGAAATCCAATGGATAAGATCCAGGAATTTTGGTTTTCTTATAGAAAATCATGGTATTATGTGTCTATACACATGATTCCCTTGAATTGGTATGTGTTGTAATGATCCCGTCGTGTTTAGTTTAATTGCTAAGTCTTAGGCTGTTCAGAACATTCTCTAGTCACCTTCATATTAAAGTGACTAGTGTGTTAAGGAATAAATTCATCCCAATTAGTAGGATTACTTTAAAAGAATATAGGGTGTCATGAAATGACATTCATGTTTGTTTTCGATTTCATGACTAGGTTCTATGACATATGTGAGCACGGTTTGGAGGAGTGTTACATGTGTGTTGGATCTGAATCTGATCTAGTGCACTTATGAGCAGATGATTGGACTCTTATATAAATGTATATGAAATGTCTACGGTGGGGAGAATCATGTAAAATATTGAAAAAGACCCCTTACAAGTAGAAGGATTATAGACAAGGAGGACCACTTGGAAATTGTTTGCTCTGGATTCAATACCCTTTAGGATCATATGTCTTGAATCGTTTCAGTGCATGCTCAACTATAGAATAGTTTTATGGTTAGTTGTGTAGGAAACCCTCATGAAACACTGGTCTTTTTGGAGATACTTATGTGGTTAAACATAAATAATCATCGGATTCCATGGGATAAAATTTCTTATAATCAGTTAACGTTGACGAGTTTGTAGGTGAAGAAGATTTTCTATCAAGGGAGCTTGACCGGTAATGGTTTGACTATTTTTCTTGATTTATTTGTATCCTCTTAGTGTTATATTCTTTATATACAAGTACATACCCTATATTGATATCATTATTGATACATTAAGAGAGATTTGGACTTACGCTATGTTAAATCCTCAATAGTTTATTGGATTGTTTGGTTTGTTTTCTCAGTGTTACAAGTTGATGTGTGGTTCTTATCGAGTCCTAGTTACTTTTGAGTCATTATTCGATTCCTAAGTAGAAATACCTCTAGTGGGATATTGTACACTAGCCATTTCATTTGACTCAAATTCCAGAAGAATTCCTCTTTGGGCTCAGTCAATGATCCAATGTGTACATCTTGGATTTTTACCAATGTATCTCTTGTAAGAAAGGAGTACGTACTACCTTGATTATGTTCCATGAAAATCATTTTAATAAACACAACATTATCCTAGAATCATTTTCATGGCCATTGGTGTTTGGTAAAAGGGTAATGATTCTAGGGGGTATCTTGATTATAGCATTGTTCATGCAATGGGATGCCATTTTAAATGGTCAGATAAATCATTGAATAAGGAACATCAACATAATTTTGGTGTTGTATTCAGAGAGAATGATAGTCGAAAATGCATGGTTCCTTGGGGAAGTCATTGTGGTTCTGATTGTGATGTAATGAAAATCGAGGTCAATCACCTTGGGTATGGTTAGGTGGAAGTGGATTGACTTTTTATGATTTTTGGTAGATGATTATAGTCAAAGGGGACTGTTTTATCACATATCACCATGTTAAGGTGAGTGTGGTTTATGTGTCGACATTGTCTTCTAGAAAATCTACCTTGACATGGATAATGAGATTGGTCTATAGTTGACTATTTTATTTTTTTTAAAAGTCACGTGAGAAGAAATTTTTTAATTATGGTTTATTCATTATAGAAAATTCTGATAGTGGGGAATACATTGGTTCAGTATTGGCCACTTATGATGTTAATACCTTTGGGGGGAGAACCATCATCAACATATTTAATGAGATAATGATTTGATCATGTATCAAGTTAAAAATGATCATAAAAGACAATTTTGGTTTCTTGGTTGGATGAAGAGAAATGGATCCTGTTATGACAACTTAAGTATCATTTCATTACGTATTCTTGATGGTGTGTTGGTTGTTTGGAAATGATTCATAATTTTATGAATGAGACTTTAGGAAACTTGTTGGTCTGATGATACTCTTGTTGTTATCAATGTATTCTCAAGGATGAGAAGTTCAAAGGTGGTAATGTTTTAACAAATAGTGCATTTTATCTAGATGAAAGTCCAAGGGAATTTGAATTTCTCGATTACTGGAAAATCCATTTTACAAAATGAGCATCAGAACATAATTTCAATAGTTGAAACACTTCAACCATTTTCATTAGACATTGGGTAAAGGACCAATGATTTTTTTGGGTTCCTCATTGAGTTTTGAATGTGTCAAGGTTTGGAAATTAATGGTTTGTGAGGTTTGATAGAGGTGCACGGTTGGTCTGAAAACGTGCGACCCTATAATGAAAACATTGTTTCCCTTTTCAGGGGAACTGAAGGTGTCTCACGGGAGTTTCTTGGTTTTACAAACCATGAACTTATCACACATGGTTATTAGAAAACTGGTAGTTCCTAAACACTATTAACCACATGGTTAGCACATGATTTTTGAAACAAAGCGTCCAACCTGTGATGGGTGCTCTAGGTGCCCAGTGGATGGTGCATAGTTGGCACAAAATTTTCCAATATGTGTGACCCAAAAAATGTGGCATGTATTCCTTAAAAAATAAATTAATTAAATAAAATTAAAATAAATGAAATTAAAATTAATACAATACATATATACCTCTACCCCCTCCTGGATCACGATGCACGCCCAACCCCCTCTCCATCTCGACGTGCGATGGTCCCCTTTCTATAGACACCTCTTTGATGAAAATTTCAACCAAATTTATTCACATTTTCCATAAAATATTTCATGATAGGGTCTCATATACATCCTCTCCATCTTTTTTCATGGTGTTTCATCTTTCCATTTCCTGATATCAGTTCTCTCAATCCCTATGATAGGGTTACTCCATATTTCTACTGTTTCTTCTTTGGAAGTGCATGAGAAGGCCTCTTCAGTTGGTATTTTTTATGCTTTGGTGTTATACATTGAAGGTGATGTGTTTATGATTCATTTAAATTTACCATCACCACTTTAGGAAACTATATCTCCAGCTTCTATGTCTAGAACAATCTTATTTGGGTTCTTTTAGTGAGTTTGAGTCTCTAGATTTATCTGTAGTGAGTTTTGTTCACCCTTAAGGAGGGTTTGAGTTGCTAGAGTCCAAACTAACTTATAAAATTTGCATAGGTAGGAATATATATATATATATATATATATTCCACTATTATATGTATATCCTCACATGGTAGTGTGAATATATATATATATGTCATGGTGTTGTTATGTATATATATAAAAATTGCATACCTATGTGTGTGAAAAGTGTATTTTTAGATAAAATATATGTAAATATCCCCTTGTAGATATTCATGGACATGTGAACATGTCAATAGTGTATATGTTTCCTTATACATATGTGAAGGTGCTTATGCTCAAATGTAGGATGCAACAACTTCAAGTGGTCGATGGTGAAAGTGTCATGTTTCGAAGTGTATGGATTGGTACTCTTCCCATTGTGGTAGGACCCCTAGTCTATTCAATTCTGTTTATATGATTAAAATATTATACATATCACATTCCATATATCTTTTACAAGTTGTTAAATTTTTATGTGTGTCCAGCCTTTCTTTTTTGGCCTGCTTTGCGCCCTTAATTTTTGTCATGTACTATTTGCTTTATGCCATATACTAACATTAAACTCTAAAAATTGGATAAAATAAATTTCTTGAATAAAAAGTAAGGAATTATATTAAAATCCTCAATGAGATATGTAGTATTCAAATAAAAAGGCCTTATGATCTTGCATATTACTTAGTGCTTATACTTATTCCATAGTTTCTTGTCCTGTTTGATTAAATTACCACACATGAGTTAGGTTACATTAAATAATTTGATTATAATTTTAATTAAGATGTTGGGGGAACCAAGTCATTATCATTTGAGATTAACACGTCATAGATTATATTTAAATCTCCATTGATAACCAATTTCCCGAGCTATGTGATTCATGCTTGATCTTGTTTTATAAAGCCATGATTTAGAATGTCTTGAATTGAATACTATGTATGGACAAAATTGACAGCTTGGGCTACGAAAATGTCTCGATGACATATGATTAGAGGCATGTTAATTCATTGTGCCAATTTTTTAATCCCATTTCTTATGATTAATTCATGCTTCCTAGTGATCATATCTTATATTGTTGAGCTTATTCATGTGCTTAATTCCTTATACACCGTTTAATTGAAATTGTGATACATGATTGGAATGTTATATTTTTGGTATTATATTTTTATTCAATGGAAAGAAATTATATGAATTATTTTCCTTGTGATATATTCTTTGTCGATATGTCACACTTGTTACTGGCTAGAAGATAATACGGATCCCAATTAAGGACTCTATGGATAGACTCACCGTGATCATTTGGATTCACTGACATGATGAGAGTAGTACTTTCACTCTCTAGGTATGATCTAACTAATCATTTTCCTTATACTCATGAGTGAGGTTGGTTACCTAAGAGAGAAGGCATGGACAGACCCTTTGGAAATATGGATATGCCATGGTTCAGGTGATACTTGGTCCCCTATGTGAGATACTTGGTACGGGCTCAGAGTCACCAAGCCTTGAGTTATAAAAGGAACATTGTATGGGTTTCCCTGGTTGGACTCATTGGTTTGGGGTTATATAGAAAATAATAGTAGGGAACCTTGGGATCATGCTTTGTTCTCCTTGGATGGGATCATCACTCCACCATATGAAATTTGGTTTTTGTTTGTTTGAGATTCACCCTTTACTATTACTATGAGTATTTTTATTTGATATTTCATATTTTAAATTGATATTTCTTGCGAGTTGACATGAGAATGAGAATCAGGACAAAGAACATGATTGGTGGTTTTCCTTACATAGTTTCATATTTACAATGTACCTTGTTACAAATTATTCTTTTCACATGTCCCTCTTTCAGACACCTGGCTTAGGATGAAGTCAGTGGTATAGGATGGGTGTCTGTTTAGAAACCCAGACTAAGGTGTTTCCATTTTATTTTTTATTTTCTATGAAATTGTTATATATGGAAAAATTCTTAACTTATATTGTATTAAATTGATTGGGATAAACATCATGGAATCTGGTGTACTAAGATTTTTATCTCACACCCTACTCGGGTACCATTGGTAGTATAGTAGGCTTTATATCTGTTGGTATTGACAAAGGGAAGCAACCAAAATCCATTGTTTGATAGACATAACTACGATGGGGTTGGGGAATAGGATATTGATGGTTCTTGAGATACTATTGTAGTGGTTTTTTTATCATCATTGTACTAATTATTGATCCTTATATCCACAATTTGTTTACATATATAGTCTGTTTTATTACATTACTTATGCTGCTATCTTATATTGTTCATGATTCCAGTATTTATTATATATTATTTATAAATATTTATACTCTTATCTATGAGTTAATAGTCTTCCCATAAAGACATCTTGTGTCCTCTCTACTAGTTGGCAGCCTTCAGTGTTCATGGATATGTGATTGAGGTCATCTGGTTACTGATCCAACAACCTATTTAGTAGATTGTAAGGTCCGGAAATTACACATTCCCTTTTCATGTACTAAAAATAACACAATATACAAATTCCTAAAGTTAATGGTAAGGTGTGAGAAAGAGAGTCCAGTGGGATACTACTAAAAATCACCTTAGAAATTTCGAAAAAACCGATTATTCATTAAATTTATATAAAAAATGAATGTCAGTGAATTGTAATATTTTGTACAACATGATTTCAACTCAAAAGATAGAATATATACAAACATATGGTTGATGGACCATTTTATTAAAACATTTTTATAAAATAGTTAACATGAATAAAATATTTCTATAAAAAATAGTGTATATAATCATGTAAAAAATCAAATAGCCAAACTAACATGCTCTAAGTAACATTAGATTCATGAAATAGGATCCTTACACTTCTCAATCCTCGTCACAACTCAAGACTGGTGGTCACACTCAAATAAACAACCCAATAAGGGATCCATTATGGGAAATCGATCAACAACCCCGTAGCGGATCCATCAAAATAAATCATTCCAAAATTGGTTTATTTGTTAATTTTATTATAGATCTATTACTAGGGAGTTAGATTCATATAAATATTTTCCTAAATACCCACTAACTACACTCGATCACATGTCCATCAATTAATTAATCAACTAATCATTGGAATATCAATCTTTTCAAATAATTTCTTCATTTATAGTTAATTTTCAAATTTTAGTTTCAATAGGGATTTTTATTTCAAAATTGAATAATATTTTTTCATCAAATTAATTTTGTTTTAAATAATCTTTCATCTTAAAACAATTTTCTCCAGATTTAGAAAAACGAATTTCACCGTGTAGTCTTTCAATTCAAACATTTATTTTCCAAAAAAACTCCAATATTTCAATTCCAATAATATTATCAATTTTTCACAATTCTATTCCATTTTTAAATAAAACATCAAATCATCTAAACTTTTGTTTTTTTAAATGAATTAATAAATCATTTAAAATACATCATGTATAATAGGGTTTCAATTCTAGGGTAAATCAATATAGATCTATAAACCATTAATTATGTGATGAAACAACAAAACATCCACAATAAGATCCACCATTGATGAATAAAGGGAAAAAGAACAAGTTATCATAACTATAACCAAAATATAAACCAAAGTGGGTTATATCCATCAATAACATGAGGGATCACTTATCTTATGAGGGAGATAAATATAAGGGAGATAAAACCCATATCATTTGATAAATCACTTATGGTGGAGAGATCTAATCTTCCACCAGTAGTTCATATCTTATGATAAAATATTTAATATCAAAGGAATCCTCTAAAGATCATAGAAACATAAATAAAACTTATTAAGGTGAAATGTTGTGTTTTAGGTCTCTTGATAATGGTAATGATATTGTTAATTAAATTTTCAGGGAGTTAAAGACCCACATGTAGGATTTTTTAGTAAGCCATATGGTTAGTAGTAATCGTGGTCTACTACTGAAAATCTAGATGGGGTTTATGGTTTGTTTTCCTGGTGAAACTAACTATTTACCTGCTATGGAAACCACCATGATATAAGGGTTCATGGTTTATAGTGGTGGAAAACGTTTTGAAAAAATAGTTCTCCCCATCCAATGGAACGACACAGTGAGCATGGTTTTACCTAACCATTCACAAACTATGCACAGCCCAATGGGCTTCTAATTTTTTTTCCAAATTCTATAAAAAGACACAAGACATTCCCCTATCTATGTACGATAAAAATGAGGGTTATGAAATACCTAATATCACATAAAAGGATGATAAAACCTACCAATACCAACACATTTTTTCATTAGAAATCCTATAAAAAATATTACATATCAAAGCGATGATTCTAATACACTCTCACCAGTGAATTATACTCCCAACTCTAATGTGAAGTAGAACTGTGCTTCCATAACATAAATACAAATGATATTGATATCCCATAAAAACTCTTTGCCTCAAATTAACAATATTGAATCAAATCCCATTGAAAAGTAAAAATAATTTAATATGAAGATCATCCTAGTTCTAGACATGGGAAGGTTTATAAATATAAATCATGATATGTGATACATGAAACATATTTGGGATCATTTTCAACTATAGAGGAAAGGCTAAATGGTAAGAAACATTTCCCACCACTCAATAATCTTAAATGGGTAATCATATCACTATGTAATATTTCCCTATTTCCTAAGACATTAGTGACCAAACAGAGGTTAATCTCCCAAGAAAAAATATTGAACAACTAAAAAATCCAATGGTTATTGATTAAGATCAACATGATATTTACACTAGCTTTGTTCCATCATGATTCTATAATTAATAAATTTAATCTTTTCTATCATCTCTTGTAACAAAGTTGGTCTAAAAAGGATGTTTCACTTATATTTGGATAGAAAAAGAGAGATATACAAGGCTGAATATAAAAGGCTAGATAAATATCCATTCTGATAGAGTATTGGTAAATATTACTATAAGTAATATTAACCCATCCAAAATGGACATCCCATACTCCACCAAAGCTAATAATGCAACCATGAAGCATGTCGTTAAGGATCTATATAGATCTCCCTGACTGGACTACTATCTATGGATGATAAGTCCGGATCAAACATATATGCGATCCCATTTACTCATGGATTCCATTCAAAAAATATTAAGTAAAATGGGGATCCCAATGAAGAATATGATAGATGGGATACCATTTATACATGTAATCTATTCCATATTGAGACTTCTAAAGTCATCAAATTTAGTTATATCATTAATGATTATAAAATAATACAATTTGGAACACATATCAAACACAACCCATATCATATGTTTCTTCTATGGGGTACTTGTAAACACAACCATGAAATCCTTAGCAATCTCATCCCAAATTTAAGTCATCATAGGAGGGATTTGAAGAAACTTGATGGTTTATATTGGCATGATGATAGGTACAATAATGGTAAACAATTTCAACAATGTATAATATTATACCTATAAACTAGATTCAACACCATGTATCAAAGAACATATGTGTGGTACCATGGTGTACCACAGGTATATATATATCACATCATGTTTAATTTGAAATATTTTATAATAGACTAGCTATTATAAAAGAGTAGATTAGGATCGAACTACTGAGATCATGAGATGTAGATCACTAAAATTTTAACTTTTTATGGTTTTTAGGATATAATTCTAAAGGGGGGATTACTTGAAAAAATTTATATTCATAAAACTAAAAATTGTGTAAAAGAACAAAAAAATGTAAATTTCAATAAAAATATGGGAAGAGAACATTTTTCTGAAATGTGTATGGGATGCATACTTTATAATAAAACTCTTGGTAGCCATGGAAAATAATTTTCATCTATGATAAAATATTTATTTCACTTAATTATCACCTATTAAAAAATATAATAATTTTTAGTCACTCAAACTATATCTGCTAATTTATTTAAACCCATGTTCTGTGGTGTTAAAAATATATTTGCGGAAATGTTCATGTATCGAACCAAAAAAAATTAAAAATCCCATTTCTAAAAAATCTACTCTCCTAATTTTCACTACAATCAGTCAAGATGGTTAACCTTCTCAATATCACTCAATCAGGTTATAATGAATATGACTAGTTTTAATTTCATTAATTAATTCAGTGAAAATATAATTAAAGTAGATAAATATCAAGGTAAATATAAATTCACCAATAAATTAATCCCAAAATAAAATATCAAAATGGAATACACAAGAATTAAAAGTACATAGACAACCTCCTCCCACAAAGAAAATTACCCTAACATTAGTATCAAAAAGTATGTTTAGTGATAAAATAATAATGCATTAAAATTGTACTCGTGCTACCAAAAAATGGTCATGTTGGTTTTCACTCTCACTATGGAAAGAAATTGTCCCTTCTAGTATCTAATGGTAAATAATAGTAATGAGTGTGATTAATTTTGCACTAATAACTAACAACCCACGATATCTCACTTTCACAGATTTGCAGCGAACATGAGAAGGCTGGGCTTCATTGCAAGAAGGGTTCGAGTTTGGGTAGTCGCACAGTGGAGGAAGTGATAGTGGAGATGATAAGAGGGAGTGGATGACATCAAGTCCACTAGTACACAATATATATTATGGTGTGGTCATCCTGGTCTTTATGGTGAACCATTGCATGCTGCATTGAAGGAGGTATAGAGGGATGTGCACTACTTCCTAGGGAGGAGGCGTCGTACATGGGTGGGGTGCCGCCTGGTTTGATGGATGGTTGGAATCCATGGGGGTCTCCAGGATGGATGATGGAAGGATACATTTGTGGTGTTGTCATGATGACATTGGGAGGCCTATTGGATGCGTTTAGGTGAAGGGTAGAGAAATCTGGGTGACAACTCTCATATTCAACAAATTCTTGGATTTGCTTCTATTTGAAGGGTGGGGTTGATTCAATGATAGGGTTTTCTCTCATCAATAGAGAAGGAAGAACTCACTATACACATATCTTCATTGAAAAAAATAGAATTTCAAAAATTAAAAATATTATTATAAAAAAAACTATTAATAATAATAATAATAATAATTTTAATAATAAAAGAAAATTTTCATAAAATTGAATAATAATAATTAAATATAAATATTTCAAACACATAAAATTATATTTAAAAACATTTAGATAAATAAAATAAAGGTAAAAATTTATGCTACTAAATAATAATATAAAAAATAATGAAATTAAAATTAAAAATACTACTTTAATTAATACTAAAAACATATATAATGAAAAAAATGAATTTATAATATATAATATTAATATATATTTACTATTAAATTGAAGAATATAATAATAATAAAATATTATTTGCACTTATAATGATAATATAGTGTTCATTATAATAAATAAAATTAATATAATCTAATAAAAATTGTAAAATGCTAAAATTATTATATAAATTAACTATAAACTAAGAAAATATCTAAAATACTTCCAAAATAAAAAACAACTTAAAAATACTAGAGAGGTTACAATGATAATTAAAATCAATTGGAAAATTTGTAAAAATGATTTCCAAATCCATGTGAATCAAATCTTGAAAACATAAAAAATTTCACTCATGGGAAATTATATTCATAAATAATACTAACTAGACCTGTGAAAAAATCAAAACATACAAACTAGATGTTGAAAAAATTTTAATCACTTTTTACCCAAAAAATACATGATTCATTTAAAATTTCATATTTCAAAATACTTTCACGTCCTCTCTCATTCTTTCCCAAACATGTACCAAACACTAACGAATCATGCGACTTACCTTTCCATAATTCTCATAGCTCAAACAATTTGATCAAATCTAGGCTCAATTATCAAACACAAGAATAATTTCTATAATATTTCATTGAATATAACATCTATACTAGTGAAAAGAAAAAATAATACACAAATATAAAGTACATTACAATAGGATCAAATGTCCCTAAGGTTGTGGGATGGTGGGTCTGTGAAAAAAATTGAGAGTTTTTAGTGAAAATGTGGGTTGAATATTCAAATAAATTCAGGAAATATGTAAATACAATTGTATACCTTAGTATTTCACTCCCGAAAAAATAAATAATTTGTTTTCCCCAAGAATATGATAATCAATTCCTCTCTCAATGATTTTATTTTTTTCTCATTTTTTCCTATATTTTTGCAGAAAAAACTCACTCAAAAAAGATGGGAAGAAAAAATAGTGAGTATCAACACAAATACTGAGTGATAAAAATGAAAGACAACATACCAAGAAAAGGTACAAAATTACCTCATATATAGTATAAGATATGTGAATATAAGTCATATATATGCTATGAATCTTGATTTTCTTTTGAATTTATCTAATGTCTACATAGTTGAAAACCACTCTGGATATACTAAAATACCATGTTACAAGACCATGCATCCGATGAAATTTAATTATTGAATTAATAAAACAAATTTGAATATCTCAACATAAAGATTGTGTTTCCTCAAAATTTATATAACTTCTCACCAATGATGTACATTACCTTCCTCAGTTTTGAAGTAAACCAAGATGTTGTCCAAAATGTCTTCCACGAATGAGTCGAGGTACTCATGGAATATCATGATTATTAATTTCATAAACATTAATGGAGTATTGGCCAAACAAGAAGGAAAAAAAAGTACAAAAAATGGTTATTTTTAGTATTGATGGTGGTATTTGGGATGTAAAATTCTTTTATTATCGACTGCTGATTACCAAATAAATTATCAATCTTCGATAACCACATCACATATTTCAAATGATCAAACATACCATCAATATGTGGAAGTATTTTTTTTACTGTAAATTGATTATGTTTATAGTAATAAACAAAAAAAGTAAAGTGTTCCATAATTTTCATTGAAAATCACTTGCACCACACTATGTGACACAATTTAGTTTATAAAACGATTATCCAATAGATCATTCAACTGTATCATTAACTCATTTAATTTAGATGGTCCCATATGGTAAGAGGGATTTAATAATGGATGATTACCATTTACCAAATCAATGGATAACTCCACCTCTCTAACCATAGGTAAACTTGATAAATCAAAGGAAAACATTAGGATAATTAGTAAACAATGGATGGATATCATCACATCATGATTCTCAATAAAATACAAAAGAGAACATCAATATTTCCATATGAAAAATCATAAAATAATTCTATATATTATCATCCCCAGGTCCCATTATATGGAGAATTAAAGGTTCATCTGATCGTGAAAAATGAAGGAGACCCACTAAAGATAACAATCAATCTGGGATTTATAGTCAATCAAAAAATCCATCATGAAAATGAAATTAATAGGTTCCAGGTTGAGAACCAAAAAATTCCATGCACTATTCATCTCTGATAGAGAACAAATGCAATACGGACACGGGAGATACTGCTCTCTCTACATTCTAAGGGGTGTAGTGATATCCATAACATAAGAAAAAATATTCAAATAAATAATTTTAAAATTAACACTATTAGTAGATATAAATACATGAGATAAACTAGTATCAAATAAACAAGTCTCTAATGATTAAGCAATATTTATGGTGGAAATCACTATTTCTGGAACCACATCGTCTTCCTCTACAGAATTTTCTACTAGATGAAAAATTATCATTTCTTATGCATGTGTTTTATTTCTTTTTCCTTTGGAAGCATTTAATTTCACAATAGTAGTTTTTTGAGCTGATAAGATAGTTCATGTATGAAAGGCAAAAATGATATGGTAAACCATTATTTGTTGCCCAAAACAACCATAATTAATAAAATTATTGCGTTCCAAATTATAAATAAAGCCTCAAATTCCTAATCTTATCACACT
Organism: Viscum album; assembly: GCA_963277665.1. Classification (NCBI taxonomy): domain Eukaryota; kingdom Viridiplantae; phylum Streptophyta; class Magnoliopsida; order Santalales; family Viscaceae; genus Viscum; species Viscum album. The sequence goes on along the minus strand of OY728152.1, from coordinate 1,373,274,889 downwards.
GAATGAAAGACATAGGGCCTCTACCTTGAAATATAGGCGGCATGGATAACTACTACTATGTTAAACCACCATGAGACACATAAAGCATTCCTTTTCCATGTAGGAAACTAATAGAACTGCCACTAAGAGAAAAGAAATCTCCCTTTAAACCTTATTGACTAGTTAGGTCTAGCTTTTTTACCAATTCCCAATCATTCATATCCTCAAAATAATTGATTTTCAAGAAGAAAATATGGTATCAAATACTTATTGGAATACCCATATAATATATTTATGATTTTAGAATATCCTTCATCACCACCATAGTTAAAAACAGATCGAAATCAGCCATCATAATTACATATTAAGTGACAGTTCTATCCCCCTACCAAAGGATAAGTATCTACATGGACTTCACCAATACTATAGATTATAGATAGAAATTATATTTTAAAATAACCCTTATGTATTTCTACTCAAGTCCCTCATTTTTATTCACTGTCACTATCAAATCCAATGATCTCCTACTAATCCCTTCTAGATTTAGGGAAGCACACTTAACCATTATCGACTTAGGTGTTTCCAAGAACTCAATAAGAAGATAAAGGTTTTTTAATAAATCACCATCCAATTGAGAATTATTTTTTCCAAGGGATTTTGGTGGATTATGGGGAAGTAACTCATGATAATGTTAAATTTACACATTCTTTTATAGTTTCACTATCCGATCCAAAAATAAAATTGGTGTAGGTACATATCCCAAAGCCAAGAATCCATGATAAAATATCTCGAAAGGTTCCTGATCTATGAGAGGATTCATTCACTTTCATTCTCTATAATCATCCTCATATGGAAAAATCAAATGCATTCTCATAGCGATGATGGTAAAAAACATCAATATATGATACTAAATAAATAAAAAAAGATACATAGATCAAATTGGTAAAATACTATAATCAAAGTAAATTATTCCTAAATGATTATTTTACTAAACACCCAGGTTGAATTATGTCTTGTTATGATGACATGTTTCTAGAAACAATCTCATCACTACATCCAATGTCATAATAATACCACCTCTTACCAACCAAGATATACTTGGCTATATAATGAAATCAAGGAATGAAACTCAAACTAGCTATGATACCATTTTTTCATGAACCAACATAGATACCTGAGTATACTGATAAATAAACCAGTCCTGATATAACTTGATGGGAGATCTTGATTACCATCGGTTGGCGACTTGCACCGAGAATCAAACATGAATAAAATGGGAATGAGTTTTCCTCAAAATATAAAATGATAAATGATACATGTTTATATATTAACACTCCTCATAGAGAAAATACCAAAATCAAATATGAAAAAAATACCCAAATAGTACATCAATAAAAGACACAACATCAGAGAAGAATGTATAATCAATCTAATGTAACATGTGGTCACATCTCCACTAGTAACTTTCATCACTCCACGTCCTATGAATCAAGTACACCCTCCACCTCAATGTGGTGCATTACCATTTCATGGACCTAAAATAATATAATCTAAATATTCTTGATAGAAAAGGTAGGATGTGAGAAAAATATCCCCATAGGATACCACCAAATATTCCCTAAGAAATTCCATAAAAATAAACAACTTATGATTCCCTGTTAAATAAAACGATGATTGGAAAAGAATTTACATAATTTAAAATACATGATTTCAACACAAAACATGGAAGATATATCCAAATAGGATTAAATGATTATTTTATATAAAACATTAATGTCAAATAGTTGGTATGAATAGAAAATCCTTAAAAAAAATTTAACATACAATAAATTCAAAAAAAAATAAGGCACCATGCTCATCATCCCTGAGTTATGTTAGTATTTGGTAATAAGATCCTCAAACTTCTTAATAATCATTATTTCCCTAAAGAGGTGTGAAAACTCAAATCAATACACCAATAGAGTTGAAATCATGGGAAATAATGGAAACCCTATTTTTTTAGTGATTATATTGTAAATCTATTACTACAGAGTCAAAGTCCTAGAATACATGTTCAAATTACCCACTAACTGACCAACATCAAATATTATACAAAAATTCTATAAACTATGGGAAAATAAATTATTTTATATCATTTCATAATTCCTGGTTCGATTTTCCAATATCATTTTCAACATGAAAATTCTATTTCAAAATAACATCATAGGTACTCATCAAATTCATATCTTTTAAAATCATATTTAATTTTAAGAATATTGTTATAATGAATCAACATAAAATAAATTCATTGAATCCACATTCAATTAAATCCATAATTTTTCTAAAAAATCACCCAAAAATTCCAGTTCTATATTGATTTTTGGTTTAACATTTCAATAATCTTTTAAATAAAACATAAAATCTTCTCAAATATTATTATTAAAATCAATTAAAAATAATTTTTAATAAATAAGTCAACATAGGGTTTTAATTGTAGGGTGAATACCTATGAAGCCACATACCATTAATACTAAGATCAATAAAATAATCCACTCGTAATGGGTTCTTTTAACAAAGAATAAAGCTGAAGGAGATGACAGAATAAAATATTAAATCAAGATACATCAAAATGGGCATTATTTCAACCAATAACATAAGGATTTAGTGGTTTTAAAATGGGGATAAATATAAGAGATACAAAAACCAAATAAAGTGATAAATAAAATATTTTGGAGGGATCAGATCTTTCATCGACACTTTGATTCATAGTAGAAGTGGTTTTTAGAGACATAGAATACTCTATAGATCCTTCAAAATGAATTTAAACTGATAATGGTTTAATGGGACTATTAGGTATCTTAAATTTGGGTCCTAAAAGTTTTAATTAAATTTTTAGGGTGTTTAAAACCTGAACACATAGTGTAATGGGTAGGTACTCATGATTAGTAGTACATATTTTCCCTAATGAAAGGCATGGTTGTGGGTTCCCTCAAATGATTACTGTTTTTTTTGAGTACTGATGTGTTGCAAAGTTGCTGACTAAGGACAACTCACAAACGATGAAGTAAATTTGACAACTTATTAGAGAAATTTAAAAAATAACACAAAATGGAATAATAACACTACATGAAATGATGTGGGGGGTGGGAAGTGGGGGTTACCATTCATAAAACAAGAAGAAGTCTGCTGGAAAAAGATTGTATTATATTTTTGTATTTATTTTATAAATGAAGTTCAATTAAAAAGACACAAAAAGAAGATGTTTTTAGACAATATTTAAAATTTTTAATTGACCTAACTCTACCTATTAATTTACGTATTATTAATTATCATTTAAATTAATATCCATATAATTATAATCCCATAATTTGTTAACCCCCAAACTCTCTTAGAATTAACATTACCCAAAAAATTAAGAGATTAAACCCTATGCTATCTTCGGAACATGCAATCACCACCCACTATGATTAATGTTATAAATATAGCATATGTTCAGTGGTAAATTATGGCACATTTCCATTCTAGAAAATTAAGATGAATTGAGATTATGGATTATATTTGAACTCTACAAATGTATCCCGTGTGGTCTTGTTTTACCGATTAACTTTGCACTCTCACAATTTACACAATACTCGACCTCATGTGTTTTTGTGTTAATTGTTTAATTTCTTGATTAGTTTTATATAATTTAAAAAAATAATTCATGGATCATATAAATTTAATTACAGTAGGTCAATTATTCCAAATAATTAAATAAAGATGGTATAAGATAGATTGATCACAAAGGGAACTACTCTTCCATGGCTGGTGTGGTCAACGTGGAGATGTTTTGCGTGAGCAAAGGATTGAAAGGGTAGAACCCAATATCATCCCTCTTTTGATTCCAAACTAAATAGTATGAGTAAGGAAGAATATAATTGAAAAAAATAGAATAAATGATATGAAATAAATGATGAAAAAATATTTTTATTACACAAATCAGAACATTATAAAATGAAGAAGAGAAGAAGGATTTGATTAGGGGATCCTTGCCTCAAGAGCTACCCCTTTTACAATGGATATAAAATTTGGGTGAAACCAATTATCCTATGCCTTAAATATCATAATTAACGTCCCAATACATTAAAATATGAAAAATACAAATTTATAGAGTGGAGGGGAGGCTAGGATAAAAGTGGATTCAAGTGTGAATTAAAATTTTCAACTAAATATTTTAATCCCACTTCAACCACCTTTTTAAACAAACAAATGCATGAATTGTCTATCTTTCCAGCAGGATAATATGTGATAAATTTGGTTTTCGATCCCGTCTCAAATGTTGGGATCAATCCATGTATGGATGTAGAAGATATGTTCCAAACACTAATGTGATGTCAAATCTTGCGTGTCCAGCCCCCCATTGACTTAATGTCCCGTTTACTCTATCCAAATATACTATTTTTCAATAGTGTCTTGAATAAAAGTTTTAAAAAATTAAGTTAGGAACACCTTTAAAAAAATTAAATTTAAAATAAGTTATATTAAAATATTTATTTATGAAATACTACAGTTCTTTTTAAAAGGGTAAAACTAGAATTTTCATCAAATTTTCAAATGAATGATCTGATCCCAAATATTTCATAAATGAAAATATTTATCACAATATGAGTAAATAATGTCATTTATTATTAATAAAATATTCAACAAAATAGTTTTTTATCAACTCCCCCACACTTAACCTTTTTCAATTCTAGGAGAAACCTCATATCAAATAAACATCAATATCAAATCAAAAAAAATTAAAACACATATCCTTGACATCAAACAATACCAAACCAGGAAAAAAAATGATACCATGCCTAATAAAAAACTATTATTTCAAGTTCTAAATTTATATTATTCCACATATTTCAACTTTATATATCCTCCCATGCACAAAACACTTTTCTCACTTGATTTTTCTCCTATCACACAACTGTCAATTTTTTAGCAATGTCTCTCATATCAAGTAAACATAAATATCAAAAAAAAAATTAAAACACATATCCTTGAGATCCAACAATTCCACACTAAGAAAAAATTGATATCATGCCTCATAAAAAACAATTATTTCATGTTCTAAATTTATATTATTCAGCATATTACAACTTCATATATCCTCCCATGCACAGAACACTTACCTCACTTAAATATTCTCCTATCACAAAAATGTAATTTTTTTTAAAATGTCTTTCTCATCAAAACTCATACAGGGGTCACCATAGTCTTGATAAATTCTACATCGCCACCCAATGTGGGTCATGAATATATGTTTATCATGAATAATTTTCAGGGTTATTCTGAGGCATTCGATTGGTTGGATTAAGATGTGAAAAAATTATGAGGTTGAATGGGGAGGGCTTGACTCTTATTGAAGAAAAATTTCATTATTCTAATTTTAGAAAAATATGGTATCCTCCTCAATACCCTTATCAACATTTCTGCACCATCATTACCAAAAGTCATGGAATGTTTACACCATTCATCATTACTAAAAATAAAATTTCAATCATGTCAAAAAAGATTTTCCAGAATGTTCCAGATAAGACCAACATTATTCCTTTATTAGAATCTCCATAAACTCACAGCTTCACATATCATGAATTCTCTAGAAAAGGCATAGCTTCCGACAAACTGATTTTATTTCAGCAGCAAACACACCTCTTTAGAATTTAATTTTCATCCCAATGTATCACAGAATGTTGTAGCACACCATAAGACATCACCCCTCAAACTTAAGTTCAACTAGATTAAGCAATTTCACTTCAAGAGTTTGTTGGGATGTTATAATTGGCTCGTAATGTGGCTAGCCTAAAAGGATATTCATGGAATATAAGGGCTACAAGGATTTGACGTTCAAGATAGGCCAGTATAAAAAGGATTATTTGAAATAAGGGCTTTGATACAAAATAAATGCCTCAATCATTTCAACATAAGTACCTAAAACCCTCACGTTTTGACAGAAATAAATCAAATTCTAGTAAAATCAAGAATGGTTTGGATCTATCAAGAAATGTGGTAAATGTAAAGAATTTTAAAATAATGGTTCAGAATCATCATAAGAAAGTGATTTAAAATATAAAAACAGTGATATGTTACATGGGATTCAAAATTCAAAGAACATTTCACGAAATTACTAAAGATTTCAACTTGAAACAAAGTCATTTTTAGTATTCATTTCAGCTTAGTTTCAAGTGATAAATTGTTCTACATTTTGATATGGATTTAAAAATGGTGATGAGAATCATTTCAGCTCAAAAGTTAAAAAAACACAAAAAAAATTGAAAAATTAACCCACAAAATTTGAGAAACACAGAAATTTTTTTAGAAGAAATCATTGAAAAACAGGAAAACAATTGAAAATACTAATATAGAAGGTTCCCTTCCCCTCGCATAAAATATTTCATCATCCTCAATGTAATCCCATTAGATGATTTAAGCACATGAAATGGATAATTTTAAGTAAGAATTAAATTTAAAGGGTTAAGAACAGCCTTCTATGGTCAAGTGATGATGGGGTCATGAAGTGTGATGAAATACACAGCCTTAGTAGGAAGGCCCTCAATGTATTTCTTCAAACATTTCTCATTGACTGTAAAGCTCTATCCAGTGTCCTCTTGTGCGATCTCCACTGAACCATAAAAAAAAATTAGATACAATATAAGGACCTAACCACCTAGAATTATACTTATCAGGAATCAACTTCAGTCGTGAACTATAGAGAAAGATTTTCTCTCCAACTTGAAATTCTCTTTTATGGGTCATTTTTTCAAGAGATGATTTTGATATTTCCTTATAGAGCCTTGAGTTCTCATATAAAGGAAATTGAATATCCTCATGCTCTTCAATTTTTATATTCCTTTGGATTCCATCTTGGGCCAAATCCATGTTTCATTTCGTTATATCCAAATAAACCTGATGCTCAACCTCCAGAGGGGGATGACACGCATGCCCAAAAACAATCTGAAATGGGGATATACCAATGGTTGTCTTGTATGATGTCCGATAATTCCACAATTCTTCGTCCAAGCACTTGATCCAATCATTCCTATTCATCTGCATAGTTTTCTCTAAAATTTGTTTCAACTCCCTATTTGAAACCTCAGCCAATCCATTTTTTTAACAGTGGTATGGTGTTGATGTTTTGTGTGTCACCCCATACTTCTGAAGGTGGGAATCCAAATTCCAATTGATGAAGTGTGTCCCTTGGTCAATGTTGATGGGCTTCGGTACTCTAAACCTAAAAAAATATGTTCTTTGACATTGTCCACTACAACATGAGAATCATCAGTTCTGGTGGCCTTAGCCTCTACCCATCTACTCACATAATCAATAGAAACCAAAATATACAAAAAAGGAACTATGAAAAGGACCCCCAAAATGATACCCCATATATAAAAAACCTCAAAGAATAGTATGGGTTGTCGGGGCATCTCATGTCTCATAGAAATGCTACCAGTGTGTTGGTAATGAGAGCATGACTTACAAAACACTTGAGCATCATAGAATAATCTAGGTCAATACAATCAAAATTCCAAAACATATCTAGTTGTTTGTTGGGGTCTAAAGTGTCCACTATAAGAATGTGTATAAAAAATGTAAAATTGACTCCAACTCATGATCAAGAACACACCTCCTAATAACTTGTTCACTGCACGTTCTCCATAGGTATGGATCATCCCAAACATAAGACTCTGACTCACTCATTAAATTTTGGACATGATGTTAATTAAATTTGTGGGGATTTCGGAGGCAAAAATGTAGTTTACTAAATCAACATACCATAAATGTGTACCTAAGATGGAATAAATATGCTCATCTTGCAAAGTGTTCTTAAGTGGTACTTTATCCAAGGTGTCATCCTCTAGTGTGTGAGTAATCCTACTCATGTGGTCTGCCACAATGTTTTATGACCCCTTCTTGTCGTTTATCTGAATATCAACTTCCCGAAGAAGGAGAATCCATCAGATATGTCTGATATTTGCATCTGACTTCTTCAAGAGGTACCTCAGAGCTACATGGTCAGAAAAAAAACTACTTTGGAGCCCAATAAATATGAACAGAATTTATCTAAAGTGAATATGAAAGTAAGAAACTCCTTTTCCATGGTTGTGTAGTTTTAATGGGATGAATCTAGTGTCCTTGATGGATAGGAAATCACATGTGATCGTCCCTCCACCCTCTGAGATAAGACTACTTGAACTACACCGTTGGAGGCATCACACATAATCTACAAAGGAATTCACCATTTTGGGGGTTGTATGATTGGTGGAGTGGTCAGAAACTTCTTCAGATCATTAAATTCTACCCTACATTAATCATCAAACACAAAATCAGAATCCTTTTTGAGTAATTGTGACATATGAAGAAAAATCTTATTAAAATCTATGATGAAGTGCCGATAAAATCATTCATTATTTATGAAAGATCTAACATCATGCAAACTTGAAGGATAGGGTAGGGATTAAATAATATCTACCTTAGATCTATCAGCCTTCATCCCATGTATTGACCCAACATGCCCTAGGACAATTCCATGCTCTACCTTAAAATGTCACTTTTCAATGTTCATGACCAGATTCTTATCAATACAACTATTCATAAACATTCCTAAAGTAGAGATAAAATCATCAAATGATGACCCATACACTATAAATCATCCATTAATACCTCCATGTAGGTCTCAATAAAATCAGAAAAATACTCACCTTACATCTCTAGAAGGTACATGGGGCATTATAAAGTCCTAATTGAATCCTTCGATAGGAAAATATACCGAATTGACAAGTGAATAATGTCTTCTCCCAATCATCTGGAGTAATAGGAACCTGAAAATATCCAGAAAATCCATTCAAGAAACATTAGTGTGTTTTCCCAGCTAGACTATCAAGCATATGATCAAAACATGGGAGGGGAAAATGGTCTTTACAAGTGGACTAATTTAGTTTCCTATAATCAATACAGACACACCAACTATTTCACACCCTCATTAGAACATACTCATATTTATCATTTTTAACAATTGTTACTCCACTTTTCTTAGGCTCAACCTGAATAGGACATACCCACTGAGAATATGAAATGGGATAAATAATACCTGCCATGAATAATTTTTCAACCTATTTTGTAACAACTTCCATAATGGTTGGATTCATTATCCTTTGTGGATGCCTCACTTTTTTATCCCCATCTTCTAAATGAATCATATTCATGCAAATGGAGGGTCTAATACCTGATATGTTAGCTATAGTCCACATGATTGCCTTAATGTCCCCCCTTAAAAGATTCGAAAGTTTTTCTTCATGTTCAAAAAGAAGATTATTAGAAATTATAATAGGTAATCTATCTCCACTCAACAAGTATGAGTATTTGAGATTTGGTGGAAATGTCTTGTTCTCCAAGGACGGGGGGTGTTGTATGGATGGAGACATTGAAGGAACTAAAATATTTGAACAAAGAGTATCAGTATTAGAATAGAAATAATCACAATCAGATAATAAAGAACCAAATCCATCAATATACTCAATATCCATGCCATAATCAGAGTTCAGACGATCGTAATATGATTCTATTTCAAAATGAAATCTAAGAGAGAATTCTTTATTATAAATAGGTGTGTATTTACTAATAGAAATAAAACTGTAACCAATACTCATAATCTCCCTAAGCATAGGAAAATCAAATTCCATGGGTTTTTATTTTGTGGTTCAAAATTAGAGATAAACAAAGTATAATGGTCTTTTGAGGGGTACTTTAGGGAGACCATAACATTAAATATCACAACATCATCCCCAAACTCCATGGAATGTGTACCCTCATTAACATTTATGTTAGTGTTTTAAATATTGAGGAAGGGTTTATCTAACATAATGGGAGCATGGGAATATAAATGATCATCCTCCTTGTTAATCATGTAGAAATATAATGGAAAGATCAAGTCTCTTACCCAGAAAAGTACATTCTCATGGAATCCCACTGGATATTCCATAGCTCTACATTCCAACTACACCACTACTCTTGTCGGTTTCAACTCACCAACCTACAAAGAAGAGATTACAGAGTGTGTCATTACATTTATGGAAGCTTCCATATAACAAAGAGCATTGGAAAAGTGAAAATCTTTTATGGAGCATTGGATAGTGAATTTCCCTGGATACTTGCACAATGTTTGAATTTCTAGAGTTGGTGTAATGAGTATAGAAACATTCCTTCCAAAATTTATCATCTCATCTCCTTGGATCCATCTTCTATTGGTAAAAAGATATTTTAAAAATTTTCCATACCTTGGTATTTGATTAATGGATTCAAGTAAAGGGATGTTGATCTCCACACAAATGAATTTGTCCAAAACCCCTTTTTTACATTACCTCCTCAGCCATCTTCTTGGATTATAAAACCCTTTTTGGAAATGGAAGGGGTTTAAGAGGAACATCATCAATCTTTTTCTTACATTTATCTTTCTCCTTGGGTCTCTCATCTTCCAATTTTTAATGGGGATTCTCCAGACATGAGGTGAATCTCTCTGGAAAGATAGGTGAAAATGTATCAGTTGTTTTCTTTCCACTTCTCAATGTGAAGGAACTCACATTACCATTGGGATTTCGAGTAGGTTGGGAAGGTTTATTTCAATAATTCATACTTACCAGTTCATGGAGGGTAGTTGTATTATATCTCTTTTGAGTCTTCAACCTCCTCAGCTCCGAACCTTGACTATTTACCTCATTCTATTGATTCAGATCAAATTTCTTCAAAAGTTCATCAATATTAGAATATAAATTTGGTTGAGAATTCCATTGTTGTTTACTTGTTGATTCTTGAGCTTCGAGTCGCCATTGGTGTTGTTGGAAACCCTATTGGTAGGGTGTAGGCTGTTGGAAATATTGTTGAAAAGGGGACCTTTGTTGTTGTCCAGATATATACATCATGTTTGATTGATCCTTCCACCCTTTGTTGTATGTTGTAACAAAGGAATCATGATTAATTTGGGGATATGGTTTTTGCTACTACTGATATTTTCTCCCAGGAAACACTACTGCACAATCTTCTATTTCTTGTAGTTGGGGGGCAATAGTCAGTTGGGTGGCTTGTCTTAGAGAAAATGCCACAAGGCCTTGAAGGAGTGGGTTGTGATTTCTTCTGACTTAATGCAATTTACCTCACCATAGTGGCCAATTATTATAACATTGTATCAATCAAATGACTCTAAAAAGAGGAAGGTCACAAAAGATGTACTCCCCTGACATGTGGTGTACCTCGATCGCCAAATTACTGGGTGTTTTTGGCCATCTTGTCAATCAACCACGGGCAACTACTGGTGTTTTTTCCACCAATGATCCTCTAGAAACAGAATCCACCATGATTCTCCCCATCGGTGGGAGTCATTCATAGGAGAATAAGATGAGGAGTTTCTCACGGATTTGGTGATGTGGGAAGCTTGCACACAACTCCTTGAATCACTCCCTATACTCATACATTGACTCCCCTTTGTCTTGATTGATCCCCAATATCTTTTTTAGAATGGATATGGACCTTGATGTTTAAAAAAATATCTGCATGAAAGGATGTTTAAAATCTTTCCAACAAGTGACATATTCAGGTTTTAAATAATACATCCAATCTTTCATAGCTCCATCAAGTGAGAATAAGGATTATCTTAGTTTGATTTGATATTCAGATACATTTCTTGGTTTTAATGTAGAGAAAACCACATTAAATTATTTTAAATTTTCTTTGGATCCTCACCATATCTTCCTTGAAACATTGGAAGAAGATGATTTAACCCAGATTTCAGTTCAATGTCCGATTCAAGATTCAGGTATGCAATACAATTTGGTTAATAGTTTATATCAGGTGGAACAAATTATTGAATGGTTCTAATAGGTTAAATATTATTGTCTTCAGCCATTGGTTCTTATTTTATGTTGGATTTAGAAGTGTTTCCAATTTCAATGTTCTTAGAGTGGATGAATTCTCCAACTGGTTGAATGTTGAAACTTCCCATAGAATGAGAATGTATGATTCGAGATCGAAGTCTACGTTCAATCTAAGGGTCAATATCTAATATATCCTCAGGATTAGTTCATGTAAAAAATCGACTAAAAATTAACAGATGAAAATTGGAACATGTTAAAATAAAAATAAGAAGTTTGAGTTGATGGTCCAAAAAGATGTAGAAGAAAATAGAAGAATAAAAAATTCAGATTTGGTAAAGAAGGAAGAAAGAAGAAAGGAAGAGAATAAAATGTAAAATAAAATAAATACCTCTAAATTATTGAAATAATTACTTTCCTCCCCAGAAACGATGCCTATTTTAATGGCGCTTTCATGGCCACCCTAAAATGATTAGTGATTTTTTGGGTACTTAGGAGAAATAGAGTGGCTGACCAAGGTCGTCCCTCAATGGAGGTGGTAAATTTGACAACTTATTAAAGGTATTTTAAAAATAACATAAAAGGGAATAATAACACTACCTGAAAGGATGTGGGGGATTTTTTACTATTCATAAAACTAGTGTCATTTTATTGGAAAAATACTATATAATATTTTTGTTTTTAATTTTGAAATGAAGTTCTATTAAAAATATACAATAAGAAGATGTTTTAAAACAACATTTAAAATACTTAATAGATATAACTATAACTCTTAATTTACTTATTAATAATTATGATTTTAATTAATATCAAATTAATTATGATCCAATAATTTGTTAACCCCTGAACCCTATGAGAATTAACTTTACCACAAATATTAAGACAATCAAACCCTGGTCTATCTTCGGAACATGCAATCGCATCACCACGCTTCGATTGATGTTATAAGGATAGATTATGTTTAGTGGTAAATTAATTCACTTTCCCATTAATGAAAATTAGTATTAATTGAGCTTAGGGATTATATTTGAACTCTACAAATTTATACAATGTGGTCTTGTTTTACCAATTAAGTTTGCACTCTCACAATTTGTACAGTACCTAACCTCGTGTGTTTTTGTGTTAATTGTTCAATTACATGATTATATTCTTATAATTTAGAAACATAATTCATGGATAATTTTATGTTAATTATAGTTGGTCAATTATTAAAAAAATTAATGGAAGAGGTTAGAAGTTAGACCGATCACTAAGAGAAATACTCTTCCATAACCGATGTGGTCATTGTGGAGACGTTTTTCTTGAGAAAAGGATTGAAAAGGTAAAACACAATATCATCTCCACTAAATATTCCAAACTAAATAGGATGAGTAATGAAGAATATAATTGAACAAGAATGAATAAATGGGAAGAAATAAAATAATAAAAAAGATTTTTATTACACAAATGAAAATATTACAACATGAAGAAGAGAAGCAGCCTTTGATGAGGGGATCCTTGCTTTAAGATCTACCCCTTTTACAATGGTTGGAGAATTTGGGTGAAACCAAATCTTCTCAACCTTAAATCTACTAATTCACGTACTAGCCATTAAAAAATGGAAAAAAATACATATTTATAGAGTGGAGGGGAGGCTAGGATAAATGTGGTTCTAAGTGTGAATGAGATGATTCTTTCAAATATTTTAATCCCATTTTCACCTACTTCTTGGCCACTAAAATGCATGAATTAGCTGTCTTTCCAGAAGTATAATATTTGAAAAATTGGGTTCTTGATCCCCTCTAAAACATTGGCCTCAATCCATTCAAGGATGTTGAAGATATGGACTAAACACTATAGTGATATCCAATATCGTGTGTCCATCCCATCATTAAATTAATGGCCCATTTACTCCATAAAAATACATACTTTAGCTCTTGTTTCCTGAATAAAAGTTATAGAAAATTAACTGGGGAACACTGTAAGAAAATTTTAAGTTCAATTAAGTCATATTAAGGTATTTATGTTTGACATACAACAGTACTTTTTAGAAGGGTAAAGAAGTATTTTCATCAAATTTTCAAATGAAAGATCTAATCCAAAATATTTCACAAATGAACATATTTAGCACAATGTGAGTAAATTATTTCATTTATTATCAATAAAATATTCAATAAAATAGTGTTTTATCACCTAACCATGAACCCTTATTAGACTTATATATGGGTTTCATGGTTTTGATTGAAGGTTAAAAGAACCATTCACCGACTATGAAATCCTCAATTATCTATGGGTTCCCATTTGGGAGGGTTGACCACATATATTGGATAAACAATGCACCACTTCCAGTTGCTCAACATTGGGTTGAAAATTTTCTGGGTCAAACTTCATGGTTTTCTAGAACAGTGAAAAAAATCTGTACAACCCCATGGGATTCCAATTATTTTTAAACCTCACAAAAAATAACCTGATAAAATTACCTATTATGTTTTGATAAAAAACCTATAAATATATGAAATCATGTAACGAGATGTTACACCATTTATTCTCTTGGTTAACTATTCTGAAAAGGGATGACCCTACCCACCAATTTTCAATTAGATCTCCTAACCATGACATCTAAATCCCTAGACGCATCAAAAGATCATCTAAAACCCACAATGAAGTCCAAAGATGACATTAAATGTAATTCCATAGTTGAATCACCAAAAACCTGCGTATATTTTCTAACTCTCACCCCAAGAACATGCACCCATATGATATTACTCACTCTTAGATCACATCTAAATACATCATGATTGAAAAAAATATCATGAATCCCTTTGAAATTACATTCAAACAACAAAATAGGGTATTCACTGAGGAATCAAATTGAATTGGATTCATGTATAAACCAATATATTAATGTCACCTCAAAAATCTAAGAACTGGTATCATCAAACTAAAAACGCTAAAAGAGTGAGGTTCATTCTTGTAAGGCCCATGTTTAGTCCATTACTATATCTAAATACTGGATCTGACCTCCCAACTAATACCTATATTCCAACAAAAAACACATACTACTACCCATTCTTAGATCACTAAGAATGCCATCATAATCTTACAATAAGTTTGTAAGCATAACTCAGGTTACTCACTGTTATCACCAATGGTTATATCCTCACCATACGACTTTCCTTATGCTACCCATACTTGCTGATCCAACTAGGTCCCATCATTAAGAACATTTTACTCATCCCGAGTCACACTCACCCTTATTCTAAACCCATTGCACCATCCATCCCAGATGCCACCATCCACTAGGGAGGAAACAAATCCCCTTATCATTCATAACAGTATGTCACCACGTTCCCATGAATTCCATTGAATCAATCATTACTCAACCTACACACAAACATTCACCAATACACAACTATATTGGAACTATGAATAATATCTGCATGCTTTCCAGCATGAATCATGGATTTTCCTAAACAGAATTAAGATCCCCATATTTATTATAATGATCTAGAGTCATCCTTTAAATATAAATTTCGTATTTTCTCATCCATTATAAAAAATTTCCTCATCCAAACCCAACATGTGATCACTCCCCTAAAACCCCACCAAAAAATATTTTCCATAAACCCATAAGTCATATGTCAATATAACTAGGATCAAAAACTTAACTACTGACCATTCATCCCTTATATTCAATACTCATTTCTCCAGAAGCACTATAATGATTTCTTTCTACCGTGCTTGAGATATCACTCTTTCCAAGGTATACCACTTAATCACTACCACTAATGAATCATTCCAAAACCATAAGTGTCAAAACAAATTTTATCCACGCTTAGTCTAAGGATATATAATCATAATACAATGCCTCATTAGGAACCTCAGATGAAATAAAAAGAGTCAAACATATATCTTATCATACTCTCCAAAAGAAAACCTTGATATCAAATCACCTAAATTTGTTTATATCCAAATATAAAAAGGTATATCCATCACTTTACCATGTAAATAATAGAACTTATTATGATTAATTATAAACCACTTCGAATATACCCATACAACTAGTATCTAATTGATCTCACAAGAATTTATAACCTCTATTATAGTTGATCCTTACATATCACACTCATCCTTTACAACAATTGGAAGGAATATTACTATCTTTCCATAACAACCAACTCACATATATTCTTAGTCATATCTCAAAGAACTAGGCACTACCACTAATCCCATTAACCATGTATCACATAGTTACCCACTCATGGGACACGATCTATACATTCATTTATAACATTATAATTCAGAAGAAATTTCAAAACTACTACTCTAGGGTTTTTATATATATACACATAACCAGAATCACATGTCCTGTCATTATCCCTGTTGGGAACAAATCATAATAGCAAAACTAAATACGTAAGTACCCCCTTATGGATAACATCTAATCTACATGTATATAAAAAAATCATTTTATGATGATTCAAATCATGTAAAACCACAGTCATATGGTTTTATTATGTATAATTCATATGAAAATATATATTAAAAAACAAGATTTATCTTTATGTGATCACTTTATGAAACAAAACATATATAAAAATTTCTTACAGGGGTTTCATCATAATGGAATGAAGAACTTATACAGACCTAATAAGGGTCACAAAACATCACTTTCTTTAATATAATTAATAGCAATCACGAAGGATCACCCTTCAATATATTAAATATGAAACATAATCATAGAAAATATATCATGTTTTAGTTGAATATAATTCCATAAAAATTTTATATAAGAAAATAATATTTAGGTTTTTGTAGGAATTTAATAAAATTGAAGCCTCTGTAGTCAGTGATATCAATCACACCTGAGAACAAAAATATCATATGAATCTAACATTAAAAATATGATCCATGTATATATTATTCTATTAAATGATCCAATAACCAAAAAAAATAAAATCTCCCATATATAAATCATAATAAAATAAATAACTCAATCATAACAGTCAAAAAAATGAAAATTAATTCCACATCCCCAGTAACATGGAACCCCTCACAAAAAGATATTCATTATGATTTTGTTGTAGGTCTATCACAAGCTCCAACATGTCCCTAATCACTATATACCATATATAAAATAATAAGATAATGAAAAGTATAATATGATACAAATTATTAATATCATGAACCTATTCTCTCTATAATAATCGAATTTTTTCACCGCATGACCTTTGATGAGCCCCTCATATGCTAGAGGAAATCAGCTAGCAGTGTCTATCAAAGATGTTACTATAGGGAGACTATTACCCAATATTAGAGTGAATAAAATTACATAAAATAAAAATGAATCATCCATAATAATCAATCACAGTATCCATAAGAAATAAATCACATCCATGTTAAAAAAATTTAATTCAAAGGAAAACAGTCACATATCCAATCTAATTTTCTAGCAGGAATATCACATAAAATAATAATCAAAATGAATAAAATTGTAATGTGTATGTACTACCATTCTTAATACCTATCTCATCCATCTCTAGAATTGTAGAGACCCGGAGCTTAACGTACATTGAAATTACATTACATTTTCAGAATACTTAGTACATAACAAAAACACACACACAAGGATAGTAATAGTTTAGTGACTTTGGAAACTCAGAATATAATCTTCTAATCCTGGTGAAAGATCTTCAACATCTCCCATAAAGATCATCCTTTTTTTATACCTAAAAACTTTCATTATATCCTGGGGAGAAGAAAACATGAAAGGGTGAGCTCAAATGCTCAGTAAGGGTAAACAAAAGAAATATCAATCACATCATATACATAAGCACATAAATTTTGAAAATCTTAACCTGTAAAAGAGATCATAATTTCATAACCTGGAATAACTCATGGCAGTGAAATGTAATCACAATAATCATAACTTAAAACATTCAAATTTTTTTCATACACACATAATCATAGAGAATCATTTCTTTTTAGTCAAGACTCATTGACAAGACTATCTTAGTGGACATTGTCCCTTTCTGAACCGAGTCACCCTCGTTTCAGTCCTGTTTCACTGAACCGGTATAACCTACCATTCCAGCCATGTCTATATCATGAGATATAAAATATTTACCCAATTCATTGGAGGGAGATATAGGTCCCACCCATATCATAATGATACCATTCTATTGTGTTCCACAAAATATTAAATCATACATCATTGCATAACCCATGTAGTAAAAATGGGATTCGTAAACATCGTGACATCATAAAACAATTCATATAAGATAAAGGAATTCATAAAAAATAATTCCATCACAACATAACAAAATCAATGTAATAATAGGGATAGAAACAGAACCCTATGTTATCTTAGATGGAAAATAATTTTGATAAAACACTTGAAATGAATTCTTGAGGATAATATCCTTTCTTCTTCAAAATCAATTTCTTTTCACAAAACGTCATGCAATTTTAAAAGAAAGATATTTTATTGAAAATAGTCATGAAATATTTTGGAGGAATCCTCATGAAAATAAGGATTTATAAAACCGTAAAAATCCGTTCGTTCCATATAAGTTAAAAAAAACATTCTTCGTACTTTTGTCGAAAAAGTCAAAAAGTACCTCGTACGAAAAACGACAAAAGATTCATTTCATATCTTTTACTAAAAACTCACCAAAGGGTAAAATTTGATTTAAACAATTTTAGGTGGATGGAAATAACATTACATATTGAGGAAACATAGATGTGGATGATAAAATAAACCCCAGTAAATACCAACGTATAAACAATCTCGGATAAAAATGAGGTTGTGATATTTCCCTTACCTTAGGTCCGATTTGCTTCGTAAGTGTCCGAACCTCCTGTATAATGATTTAAATAATGTCACTGACATATTATAGAATCATATTCATTGTTATTATATCATATATGGTTCACATATGACTTTATATTACCCATTCTTTTGTAAATTCATGTTAAATTAGCGTTTTGGGTAAAATCGTCTCATTTGTCGTTCGTGTTTTAACTTGTAATTATTCATATGATTACTTAGATCATGATTAATTAATTCCAGAATATAAAACATGATTTATATATAATATATATTCAGAATATACATATATATAATAGATCAGTAAATGGAATGAAATACACCGTTCATGGAGACGGTAGGCCGTACGTACGCATGAACGCTGTTTTCCTTTCCTTATTGAGTTGAGCGGAATTAAGTGGATGACATACATACATATACACAAAAATACAGTATCATTTCATGATTACTTATTACATATACTTTATAATAATTCATGAATGGTTAAAGTGTAGAATGAATCTCATCACGTCGTGGAGACGGTAGTCCGTACGTACGCACGAGCGATGATATCGTTCTCAAGATCGTGGGACTGTATTGGAGTGTAGGTATACTATTTCAGAATCAATATAACTTTAAAATAATAATATATAGTTATTATTTACACCATTATACCCATCCAAGTAAGGTGGTGGTGGAAAATAGATTTCACCACGGCGTGGAGACGGTATTCCGTACGTACGCACGCCCGGTGATTTCATTTTCTGTAGGATGGATAGATGGTGAAATAGGGTTGTTTCATAATTATAATAAAATATCAGTATATTAGTGATAATTATGTTATTACTTCATAATGAAACAACCTAAGAAGAAGAAGCGGAAGAAGAAATAAAGGAGAAAGAATTGGTAACGGAAATTGCCTCTTCTTTGAAGTGCCTCTTTGAGACCTCCACTTAGGGCACTACATTTGGTCATTGTGGAAGAACAGAACTTCTAGGATGTTTCTATGGAAGTGGAGAAGAGATTTTGGCAGGGGTTGGCCGAGCTTGAAGGCTCAAAGTTGTGTGAGGAAGAGAGGGAGGAGGTGTCCTTTTATAAGGGAGGAGAAGGGCACCTTTGGAATAACAAAAAATATTATTTTATTATAAAGTCATGTTCAGTTTTAAATAGCTCCAAATAGATTTATTTCGAGGCTAAAGTGGGGATGGGTCGAAATCATCTCATCCAATAGAATTTAGACAAGTTTAGGTTCCTATTTTAACCTTATCATTTAGATTTAACATTAAGTTAAATAATTTTACTTTTACCGTGTCTTCTTGTGTTCTTATACTATAAGGTTAATAAACTTACTATAGGAAGCCAAAAGAACCCCAAATTGTTTATTATTAATATATATAACCCTATCTAAGTCATTTGGCCGAACCTTAGATTTTTAGGAATAAAATAACAATTAATAATATTATATTTGTTTTAAAAACTATTTTATGTCAATTTTGACACTATTTAGTAATTGATTTTGTGAAAATCATAACAGAATGATAAGTTATAAAAACGTTAATTAAATCAACAATAACATGTCATATTAACCTATAAAATTAGTTTAAGTCATAAAAAGTCTCAAATTATATTTATTTGAGTATTTATAACATCAATTATGTAAATATTTCATTAATAAGAAAATTACTACATCATCGTTGTGTCATAAATAAATTAACTTATTTAATGTCTAAAATTACAAATAAAATACCATTATGTAGGAAATCGTTTTATCTTTCTAATGAATATTTATAATAGAATTTATCTTATGTATAACCCTATATTAAAAATGTTTTAGTAAATAAACTTTGATTATAACTCTTTTAACTCTTCTTTGAATTAAATAATAATAAATTCCATAATCTAATCCAAGTGGGCCTAAATGGTCATATTTTATTCCTAAGCTTGTGTTTGGTCGAATTACACTTATCCAATAAAATTTTTACATGTTTTAGGGTAATAATAATATCATTTTTACCCTTAATTACCCTATTTACTTTTAACTGTGGTAAATAAAAGTAAAAAGTTACTATTCGCCAAAAATTATTTTCATCTCATTGAACCACATTTTAATTAATGACATCAAATTTGTCTCTCGGATTTTTGAAATTCCACTCACAGAAGCGGTAAAATTATGTTTTATGAAAAATTCAGTTTTTTTAACTACCACTTAGTGGTTTCACTATTCATCAAAAATTGAAAGTTTTCAGAAAAATACCAAAAATTAGGCCTAAGCTATATTTGATATTATGAACTCAAAAATGATTTCTATTTTACCAAATTCAAAACATATCAGTTGCATTAATTAATTTAAAAATTAATTCCCGTCTCCAAAACAAAAGGCGTGTTTTTAAGAATAATAACTATCAAAAGATTGACACTTGTTTATAACTGGTTTAAATGTGAAATTACATCCAATGACCAACATTGTATTAAATTGTAAAAATATATTATAAATATACTTTAAAACCACTAAAATTAATAATTTATCACTATTAATTATTTCGATTAAAAAAGTTATTTTTAATTAAAATTTAGTAATTTTCACTATTCATCAAAAAATGAAAGTTATCCGAAAATCACCAAAATTTCACCCTAAGCTAATTTCGATATTACGAATCCATAAATGAAGTCCATTTTGAAAAATAAAATTTACAAAATTTCAAAAAGTGGTTATTACTATTCATACCGGTTAGTTTTAATAATATCTTAATAGCATATCGTTGTATAGCGAAACTTGGTGTTGCGTACAACACATGCTATCGTGGAAGGTCGCGATTGCGTGTAATTCAAGCCTGGTCAGAGATGTGTGTTGTGAAAGCTCCTTTTGGTGTAGCGTATAACACAAGACATTAATGAAATTAAAAATAATATTTTTCATAAAATCTCGTGGTGTTACATTCTACCCCCCTTAAAAGGAATTTCGCCCTCGAAATTTGTTGGGGTTATAAATGGTTTACTATTCAAAAGTTTCTTTAATAGAAACCCTCATCGTAAAAAGGAATACCAAAACCAATCTTTAAAAACAAAAAGTATGAAACGAAATGGTTACCCAAATAAACTAATCACTGGGTTTCCACATAGGTTAAAATATGGATATGAAAGAGAAATCTAACCATCATGTTCTGATGGAGAGTGGTAGAGAACATGGCTATAGAAAAGCGAGCAATCACAAAGCCATAAATTTTTGATGATCTAAGGTACCATCTGATTAATCAGATATAAGAGCACTAGGACAACATTTTTGGTTTTCAAGATCATTTCCCTAATGTTGATGAAATTAGAATTAGAAGAAATACTTTTGTGATTTTGGTATAGTCTCACCGTTTGTCGTTCTTTAGACAATTTCCACTTCATCTCTTAAAGAAATGAAGTTGAATTTTTCATTCGTGATGTGTTAGCAGATCGTGTGATAGAATGATGAGTCATTCCATCTATCTCAAACAAAAGGTTAGAAAAGTTATCAAAAAAATACATAAGTCCATCTATAGTGAGATTCATCATATAGGGTTCCTAAAATGGACTTATACTTCATATATCATACTGTGTAATATAATAAAACTAGTTTCTACTAAACAGGGACTTCCTGTAGGTCAGTGGTAGGCAATAAAGGCCAGTCGCACTTCAATTGTGGGTTCGATTCCCACAGCCTTGTCCGATGTGATGGGTTGTCGCCCGTCCTACAGGTTGTCCTTTTTCTAAAACTATATTAAAATAACATCCCATCAATAATATCGAAAAACAAACAATACTAACTTATGTCCAACATAATCCATTCCAATCTTTAGGCTTATCCATAATACTACAGTCCACTCTCAGAGATTTAATACCATCGTTGATCCCCATATATCATAAGATATATCTTGTTGGTCACATTCCAAACATTCAAAGGCCTTAATCATGTACTCTCTTGAATACCCATTGAACCTTAGTGAAAACATGAATGCAGTTAAAAGTTAACACTTTCCACATACCAAAATCCTCAAAATTCTATATACCATGATATCACTTAGTCCTTATATCAGTCATCAGCTCATGAATACAATCAAACATCTCATTATCTTCTTGTCCCTTCATTATGCGCATATCATCTAATTTCCAAAAATATTTCAATCACTTTTTTTATCTTGGTTACCAGTATCATATAATTATTTAGAACCAATACATAGATATTCCAAAATTCCACAATACCATAAATGAGATTCCATGATACTATTTTGAAATCCCATTACATAAACACTTAATCATTCCACCACATCGTTGTCATATTCGACATCACCAATAGTGATCGCATGTGACTTCCCTTTGTCCTTTGCCTTAAGTGGTTTCTCATGTCGATCATCACTAACCCCTGTATTAGGGCATTTATTTGCATAATGCCCCATTTCCTTGCACTTGATGCATTGATGTGTTGGTGGTACGTTCTCTGCAGTGTTTTCTTTATTCACATCATTAGAAACCCTTTTTCCATTACTTTGACACTCAGCTACTCGATGACCTTCTTTTCCACACTTAAAACATTTTCTAGTCCCTTTAAGACAATCTCCACCATGCTTCTTTCCACAGTTTGTGCATAAAGAAACATTCATCTTCTTTTCACCATTATTCTGAGATTTATCCTTGAACTCCATCTTTCGTTTCTTGTCAAAACCATGAGATGGATATGTAACACCAACTTCCATTTCAACCTTGATAGCACAACGCACAATTTCTTCATAGCTACTAAAGTCTCTTATAGCTAATGCCTTTCGAAGACTTGGTTTTAAGCCACTGAAAAATCGATCAACATTACTTTCAGGTTGGATGATAATGCCAGATGCATACCTTGCATGTCTTGTAAAATTCTCTTCGTATATACCAACAGATTCATCATCCTTCTGCTTCAGCTCATGAAACTCCTTTTACATCTTTTTTCTAAGAATACGAGGTAAGTACTTACTGAAAAACAAGTTCTTGAACTCGTCCCATTCCATGGACTCAATTTCATCTGTTGGCCTCGTATTCTTGATAAGATTCCACCATTGATCAGCTTCACGTTCCAAACGATATACTTCTAAGATGACTTGATCATGTTCAGAACATTGAAGAAGTGAAAATTTCTTTTCAGTGGTACTGATCCATTGTTCATCAACAAGTGGATCGGAAGTCCCACTGAAAGAAGGTGGACGTTGCCTCATGAAGGACCCAATAGAATATTGTTCCCTTCTCTGCTCATTTGGAAGTCCAGAATGATTCATAGCTTGTGTAAGTATAGCAATAAGATTTTGCACTCCATCTCCCATAACATTTTTTTGTTCAGGAGAAAATCATTGCATTGTCCATTGCATTGATCAACACGGTTCCTTCGGGTTCCAGCAATCATCTATAACCCAAAAAGAATAGTGTGAGAGGCAAAAATCATGCTAGGGAAAACAACATTATAAAGGGGGAGTATCCTCAATATATAACATCTTAGGTTAAATTATATGATCGTTACCGTAGTTCTAGGACTGTATCTTATACATATACTTATCCTTAGGGTCATCCCTAGACATACCTTAGAAATATCTCTAGGGATCTCACTAACGTTTTCACATCCTAGTTTCCAAAGGTTGACTAAACCTTTCCTCTGATACCAACTGTAGAGACCTGAAGCATAACGTACATTGACATTACATTACATTTGCGGAATACATAGTACATAACAAAAACACACACACAAGGATCGTAATAGTTTAGTGTCTTTGGAAACTCGGAATATAATCTTCTAATCCTGGTGAAAGATCTTCAAAATCTCCCATAAAGATCATCATTTTTTTATACCTAAAACCTTTCCTTATATCCTGGGGAAAAGAAAACATGAAAGGGTGAGGTCAAATGCTCAGTAAGGGTAAACAAAATAAATATCAATCACATCATATACATAAGCACATAACTTTTGAAAATCTTAACCTGTAAAAGAGAACATAATTTCATAACCTGGAATAACTCATGGCAGTGAAATGTAATCACAATAATCATAACCTAAAACATTAAACATTGTGTCATACACACATAATCATAGAGAATCACTTCTTGTTAGTCAAGACTCATTTCCAAGACTATCTTCGTGGACAAAGTCCCTTTCTGAACCGAGTCACCCTCGTTTCAGTCCTGTTTCACTAAACCGGTATAACCTACCGTTCCGGCCATGTCTATCTCATGCGATATAAAATCATTACCCAATGCATTGGAGAGAGATATAGGTCCCACCCATCTCATAATTATACCATTCTTATGTGTGCCACAAAATCATAAAACATACATCATTCATAATAACCCAACGAATAAAATGGGTTTCATAAACATCGTATCATCATCACACAATCCATATAAAATAAATAGATATTTCATCACAAGAAAATTTAAATCATGTAAATCATAGAGACATTATACTTGAAACATACATATTTGAAATAATTTCATCTTATATGGAAAATGGTTTTGATAAAACACTTGAAATGAATTCTTGAGGAAAATATCCTTTCTTCTTCAAAATCAATTTCTTTTCACAAAACGTCATGCAATTTTAAAAGAAAGATATTTTATTGAAAATAGTCATGAAATCTTTTGGAGGAAGCTTCATGAAAATAAGGCTTTATAAAAGCGTAAAAATCCATTCGTTCCATATAAGTTAAAAAAACATTCTTCGTACTTTTGTCGAAAAAGTCAAAAAGTACCTCGTATGAAAAATGACAAAAGATTTATTTCATATCATTTACTAAAAACTCACCAAAGGGTAAAATTGGATTTAAACAATTGTAGGTGGATGGAAATAACATTACATATTGAGGAAACATAGATGTGTATGATAAAATACACCCCAGTAAATACCAACGTATAAACAATCTCGGATAAAAATGAGATTGTGATATTTCCCTTACCTTAGGTCTGATTTGCTTCGTAAGTGTCTGAACCTCCTGTATAATGATTTAAAAAATTTCATTGACTTATTACAGAATCATATTCATTGTTATTATATCATATATGGTTCACTTATTACTTTATATTACCCGTTCTTTTGTAAATTCATGTTAAAGTAGCATTTTGGGTAAAATCGCCTCATTTGTCGTTCGTGTTTTAACTTGTAATTATTCATATGATTACTTAGATCAAGATTACTTAATTCCAGAATATAAAACATGATTTATATATAATATATATTCAGAATATACATATATATATAATAGATCAGTAAATGGAAAGAAATACACCGTTCATGGAGACGGTAGGCCGTACGTATGCATGAACGTTGTTTTCATTTCCTTATTGAGTTGAGTGGAATTAAGTGGATGAAATACATATATATACACATAAATCCAGTATCATTATTATGTCATATATTTCATGATTACTTATTATATATACTTTATAATCATTCATGAATGGTTAAAGTGAGGAATGAATCTCATCGCGTCGTGGAGACGGTAGTCCGTACGTATGCACGAGCGATGATATCATTTCTCATGATCGTGGGAATGTATTAGAGTGTATTTATACTATTTCAGAATCAATATTACTTTAAAATAATAATATATAGTTACTATTTACACCATTATACCCATCCAAGTAAGGTGGTGGTGGATAATAGATTTCACCACGGCGTGGAGACGGTATTCCGTACGTAGGCTCGCGCGGTGATTTCGTTTTCCATAGGATGGATAGATGGTGAAATAGGGTTGTTTCATAATTATAATAACATATCCATATATTAGTGATACTGATGTTATTACTTCATAATGAAACAACCTATGAAGAAGAAGTGGAAGAAGAAATAAAGGTGAAAGAATTGGTAACAAAAATTACCTCTTCTTTGAAGCGCCTCTTTGAGACCTCCACTTAGGGCACTAAAATTGGTCTTTGAGGAAGACCATAACTTCTAGGATGTTTCTAGGGAAGTGTAGAACAGGTTTTGGCAGGGGTTGGCCGAGCTTGAAGGCTCAAAGTTGTGTGAGTAAGAGAGGGAGGAGGTGTCCTTTTATAAGGGAGGAGAGGGGCACCTTTGGAATAACTAAAAATATTATTTTATTATAAAGTCATGTTCGGTATTAAATAGGTCCAAATTGATTTCTTTCGAGGATAAGGTGGGGATGGGTCGAAATCCTCTCATACAATAGAATTTAGACAAGTTTAGGTTCCTATTTTAACCTTATCATTTAGATTTAGCATTAAGTTAAATAAGTTTACTTTTACCGTGTCTTCTTGTGTTCTTATACTATAAGGTTAATAAACATAATATAAGAAGCCAAATGAACCCCAAATTGTTTATTATTAATATATATAACCTCATATAAGTCATTTGGCCGAACCTTAGATTTTTATGAATAAATTAAAAATTAATAATATAATATTTGTTTTAAAAACTATTTTATGTCAATTTTGACACTATTTAGTAAATGATTTTTGTGAAAATCATAACAGAATGATAAGTTCGAAAAAATTTAATTAAATCAACAATAACATGTCATATTAACCTAGAAAATTAGTTTAAGTCATTAAAAGTCTCAAATTATATTTATTTGAGTATTTATAACATCAATTATGTCAATATTTCATTAATAAGTTAATTACTGCATCATCGTTGTGTCATAAATAAATTAAATTATTTAATGTCTAAAAATCAAAAATAAAATACCATTATGTAGGAAATCTTTTTATCTTTCTAATTAATATTTATATCGAATTTATCTTTTGTATAACCCTATATTAAAAATGATTTAGTAAATAAACATTGATTTTAACTCTTTTAACTCTTCTTTGAATTAAATAATAATAAATGTCCTAATCTAATCCAAGTGGGACTAAATGGTCATATTTTATTCCTAACCTTGTTTTTCGTCGAATTACACTTATCCAATAGAATTTGGGCATGTGTTAAGGTAATAATAATATCATTTTTACCCTTAATTACCCTATTTACTTTTAACCGTGGTAAATAAAAGTAAAAAGTTACTATTCACTAAAAATTATTTTCATCTCATTGAACCACATTTTACTTACTGAAATCAACCGTGTCTCTCAGATTTTTGAAATTCCACTCAAAGATGCGGTAAAATTATGTTTTATGAAAAATTTAGTTTTTTTAACTACCACTTAGTGGTTTCACTATTCATCAAAAATTGAAAGTTTTCAGAAAAATACCAAAAATTAGGCCTAAGCTATATTTGTTATTATGAACTCAAAAATGATTTCTATTTTACAAAATTCAAAACATATCAGTTTCATTAATTAATTTAAAAATTAATCCCCGTCTTCAAAACAAAAGGCGTGTTTTTAAGAGATAATAACTATCAAAAGATTGACACTTGTTTATAACTGGTTTAAATGTGAAATTACATCCAATGACCAACATTGTATTAAATTGTAAAAATATATTCTAAATATACTTTAAAACCACTCAAATTAATAATTTATCACTATTAATTATTTCGATTAAAAAAGTTGTTTTTAATTAAAATTTAGTAATTTTCACTATTCATAAAAATATGAAAGTTATCCGAAAATCACCAAAATTTCACCCTAAGATAATTTCGATATTCTGAATCCATAAATGAAGTCCATTTTGAAAAATATAATTTTCAAAATTTCAAAAAGTGGTTATTACTATTCATAACGGCTTGTTTTAATAATATCTTAATAGCATATCGTTGTTTAGCGAAACTTGGTGTTGCGTACAACACACGCTATCATGGAAGGTCGCGATTGCGTGTAATTCAAGCCAGGTCAGAGATGTGTGTTGTGAAAGCTCCTTTTGGTGTAGCGTATAACACAAGACATTAATGAAATTAAAAAGAATATTTTTCATAAAATCTCGGGGTGTTACAAGAATCCATTCAATCTATCTAACTGAATGATCCAATCTCAAAACTACCCTATCTAAACATGTTAACATGTGGTTTTCTCGTGTAACCAAGTAGCATGACCACTCGGGAAGGGTGTGGGTAAAACATAGTAGGGAACTAAAAATTTTTCCCCAATAATAAATAAAAAATATAGTGTTTGAACATGTGATATATGTGTATAATTAAACACACAGTTTATAATCATACTAAAATAATAACTATTAATACTCAGGTCTATGGTGACACTCGAGATCAATCATACATGATTTTTCTAGTGTTTCTATCTATTTGAACATGACACATAATCATATATATAATAAGTTAAAACATTCATTATTTGGAAACAAAAAATCTTAATTAAAAATATGTTAAAAAACTACCATATATGAAACAATTAATCTCATCTTGAACATGTGGTCATACATGCACCTTTTTAGGAAATATGAATAATATCATATAAAAATCACGGTGAACCTTCTCCCCACATAGAAATAGGGGAAATGTTTTTTTATAACACAAGGGTTTACACTCCTTATTGATAAACAGACTTCAGATCATATTTAATCACTGCAGAAAGCACATACATTTCAATAAGAACAGAAGGGATGATTCTACCTACTATAAAACATATAAAGACTATCTTAACCTAGGGATAGATGATCATTTCTATGAATCACATACAAATCATCTGAAAACTAGGATAAGGCTATACCTATTGGGAGACACATAAAGATATTTTAAACCAAAGTGTAGAATCTCCCTGGAAGGAAATATATATCATGTCATCATGTTACTTAAGGGTGTAAAATCGCCTTATCTAGAAACATGACTCATATCAAAGAGTCAACGTCCAATGACTAATACTATCTTAAATCATCCTCACATAATTTGGACATTCATACAACCCATCATACATATCTTTGTTAATCCTATCAGGTTCACAATACTTCTCGAGCAATGTATACATGTTATGCCCCCACTATCTATTCTCAGTTTCCATGGTGAAATAGGAAATCGATAACACCTACCTATATACATTAACTCTAACTAGGTTTAATGTAATATCGAGGAATCCATTAAAGTTCCCTAGGTTATAGTATAGTGTCTACATCCTTGTTGGGATCCTTGATATCATTCTCAATCCTAGGGCTAATGTTTTTCTTTTATAGGGAATAAAATCCGTCACCATATCCTTAATGATATCATGGCCCCGCCAGTCTCCTAGGTAATCCACACTTGTGTGACACTATAGAGATGGAAAGAATGCTAATTTCACTGCTTAATTCAACATTATCAATCCTCACAGAAAAAACCTATACGTAGTACTACCGATACTAAACCCCCCCCAAAGAATTCACCTACCCATGGGGGAGGAACACTCACCAATCCAACTAATCATCTAACTAAAAGGATATTAGGAATATAAAGGTCCTCATATGTCCAATCCATTGAAAAATGTCTAATATATCACTCTCCATCTCATTAAGAGTACTATTGAAACCCATCACTAGGTCGATAACATAAAACTAATTCCATTTGAACTATTCCCCTTTGTTTATATAAGTAATAAGAATCACATTAATAACAATTCCCTTAGTAATTAGTGAATAAAAAAAGAAGACATTTCTCAAGGGTCTATCACGTCTCGGAAAACGTTTTTGTTTCACAAGAGTTCAAATAGAACAATATATTTAATTAAAGGTCAATCACCCTTATATGATGATATAACTTATCAAACACCACATAGAAAATGAAAATACTATAGGGAGATTTTTTTGGACCACCTACCTCATACAAGGTCATTTCTTGATGATCAAAGATTATCCATCTTTTCTAGAGCCCATACAAGCCTTTTATTATCCTTATAGATAATATATCATGCCATAACATCACATTTAAATAACTATATCAATTTTTAATTAATTTTTTTGCTTAATCCAAATAATATAATTTTATAAAAACTAAAAAAAAATCCTTTGACCGACTAACACTACAACCAACCACATGTAGAGGGTCTATAATGCACTCCCAAAAAAATAATTTAAAAAATTCCATCATTCAGCACCCATTGAATCGTAAGTGTCAGAAAATTTATGAAAAAACCCAGTAAATTCCCCATGTTATGTACCTCTCATAAAATAGTAATAAATTACACACATTCATCATCATATTATGTCCTCTACTTATATTGAGAAAAATCCCGATCATAATGGTAAGATCACACCATGATTTAATAGAATAAATAATGAAACCCTAATATAGAGACAATAAAAATAAATGGCTAATGAGGGAGGGGAGAAATAAGAGGAACTAGAAAGGGAGAATCGAAAAAATTATATGAAAGTCCATGAATAAAATCATCTAACCTTGTGTAATTTGGGGAGAAAGGGGATGAGGGGAATCCTCACATTTGACCATGTGAGAGGGAGTAGAATGGTGGTGGGGGGGGGGGGGGGGATTTCTAAAAACAAAATGATAAAAGGTTAAAATTATTATTTTTATGGAATTTGGGAAGACACAATATTTTGAAACATAGTTTTCCAAACCATTGTGTAATAGTTTACCTCACGATGTCTCGGTCTAAAACCTCTCAGATGGTTTTACTAAAATTGTTTTTATATCATGTACCAAAAAGGAATCACCATCCATGACATTTAAACATGGAACACTCG
This sequence comes from Viscum album, assembly GCA_963277665.1. Lineage (NCBI taxonomy): Eukaryota > Viridiplantae > Streptophyta > Magnoliopsida > Santalales > Viscaceae > Viscum > Viscum album. The sequence continues at coordinate 1,373,243,688 of OY728152.1, read as the reverse complement.
TTTCCATGATTATTTCGTGAAACCATTCATATATTCATCACCCAAACTCATGTAAAATGATACCCCTGAGGGTTTCAATTAAAGATCAAAACATTTTTCCCTTACTGTTTAATTATTATATAGTAATGGAAAATCCATTTCAAAATTATAACTCCAACCTAAAGCTCATGATACTATCTCTATCATCAGATACTTCACCTAAGACTCTATCATTATTTAAAAGCACCCCATAAAAATCAAATGTCTTTTATAATTAAAATTAGAATCCCGACTCTGAATAGGACTCTTACTATGGGACAAAAAGTCTTAATTCAGTATGTAATCGAGAAACAATAAAGACAGATGTTTTTTTACATCTTTTAACATAATTATTTTGTTAATTTTTAATGGTGTACTGATTAATTTTAAATCCATTAATTTTTATTGAAATTTGTAATTATTTTAAAAAAAATATGAGTTATAATTTATTTTCATTAAATAGTCATTTGTAATAAAAAATATTTTTATAATTTATTTTGAAACTAGACTTGGTAGTGTGTTGTATAAATGAAGTGATATTGAATTATTGTTGGTATCCAATTAGAATTTGTGTCACAGTCAAGACACACATTGTTTTGTGGATGGAACCATTATCTTATATGTTTCATGTAATTAGGTGTGAATTCCCTTTCATTCAAAATTTAATAAGTGTTTATATGGGGTTATGGTGATGATATCTTACAGGAGTTGACTTTGGGTCCTTGGGAGACCATGAAATTTTGGTGTTTTGGTGAAATTTAAGGTTTATCTTTATATATATATCTTAAACATTTTATTTGAAATATATATTAATTTTTTGATTACTCTTATATTCATTATTCCATGTATTTTACATTTTATATATATTTTTTGGTTATATAATCCATGTTCAATATAAATTAGATATTTTTATTTAGTACTACATATTATTCTTTAGCTTAAATAATTTTTTGTTTACTTTTGTTTTAGTTATTTTATTTTATATTTTCCTGGATGTTCCATTATATATACACATTATGATGTATTTCTAGTATATATTTATTGAGGAATTGTAATTGAGTAGAAATTGTACCCATGGTGTAACATTGATACCATTGAATCTCATTAACAATTTATTAATAAATAACACATTTTGGTATTGTGGTGGATCAGATCTCGTATCAAGATATTATTTAATATGTATATTCATTACATAATATAAATAAATATCCATTTTATGAACTTTGTGGGGTCATGGAGGAAAATGTAGTGGATAAGTCAAACCGAAGAGTTAGTATAAAAAAATTGTGTTTCCAAAAAAAATAGTAATAATACTTGTCTTAGTATCAGTTATTTAGTATGTGTATTTTGGTTTTCATATTTAGTAATCTATTTTATATATATTTTGATTTATGTTACTTATATTATTATTTATTCTTTCACCCTTTTTGTTATATTGGTAATGTTTGGACATTGGAATAAACATTAGAAGAATTTAAAAATGTCAGGGTCAACATTCATGGGCTATATCCCTTTAGGGGGATAAGTTATCTCTTTATAAGGTATCTAATATAGTCTGAACTATCAAATGCATGATCATGGAACCATGAATTATTGAACACAAATTTTTAAATCCCCTTTTTATTTGATTTCCCTTTAAAAAATTATATATATTTTATAATTTTTTAGGAACCATTAAACCCAATATTATGAAATTATATTATTTAATTATGTATATATATTGAGTAATTTGTTTATTTATTTTATTTATTATTATGTTTATATTGTCTTTTATATTTTCGTGATTTTTTTTATTTTTGGTAAATTTTTCAACTATACATATCGTAAATAATTCATGGACCATTAAAAAACACAGTGAGTTGTTTTCTAAATTTTAACCCTTTTTTAATCAATGTTTATGTGATATGGGTGTCGAACCCACCTGAGAAATAGGTTAAGAAAAAAATATTTGACTAGAAAAAACTATATATCATGTCTAATAATAACTTAAGAAGAGCCCTCTATAATTATAGGGGAATCATTGTCTTTAAGGGAAAGGAGAGTATATAATGAAGATCAATAGGATCATTGATTTTAGACAAATTCAAGAGTCTTGTAATATTTTTTTACGCCCATGATTTAGGGTTCAAGTCTAAAACATTGGGAGTCAATTTTGGAATCAATGATTAATTAGAATACATATTACAATAGTTATATGGGATTTTTCATCCATTGGTATTATCATAATACTAAAATGTTATTAAGGTAGTGGATATCTTAGGTCTCCAGTTGGATGATCAAATAATGTTATTTTATAATATAAATTTTTCCAATATGGAATCATTTACCCTTTTAAAAGTAAAGGAAGAGTAGGAAAATACTCATTGGTTTCATAGGGTGATTAATCAAGATATTAGGTAAATAGTGTTTTTGTCCTTACTCCTTATCTAGAAGTGGTCACTCAGGTTGTGAGTGTAGAGCTGATCTTGAAAAGTTATTTTTGTACTGGTAATGTTAATTTTTCACGTGCAAATAGTAATGATATCCCCTACAGTAAGAAGTAAATGCTATAAATGTTTATTAATAAATGTAGTAGTGGTTTCATGTGATAATCTCAGTCTTCTTCCACAGATCTTGAGAAGGATTGACCTTTTATAGGCTATGATTACGGATTTATAGGGAATTATAATCTTTATAGTCACAATTCATTGAGGACATGTTATTGATATGAAAAAATAGTTTATCATCCATGTATATGTAAAAGTAATTCTTGATAGATGATGTTTATTTAATATATAGTGTGAAAGGTGTCCTAGTTTCATTAAAATAAATAAAATTCCTAGGGACATATTCCAAAAAAATATAGTAGGAGTATAACCTCTAATTTATAAATCCAGATATGGATTGAATCGCTATATAATGATACGTATAAGAGAACACATGGTCATTGATGGTCATAAAATATATGGAATGTACTTTTAAAGTATAAAGTATGACCTTTAATAGATTTAGGTAACCATTATTATTTTATCATTTTTGGTCATTACTATTATTAATACACGTATCCCATTCATTATTTTTACCAATAGTTGTTGATTTATTGAGTTTAATTCCCGATTCCGTGAATTTTGATTGGAAGGTGTATATTTAATATTAATATATACGATATTAAATATCTATATATCTTATGTATATATTCAAGGACTCTAATGTCAATAAATAAATTTTGTTATAAATAATTCATTATTCCCTTCTATTTAAGAGTGATATTAAGGAATCCATGGATCTTTGGAATAATATCTCCAATGAACAACTTTATAATTTTCCTATAACATTTTTGTGAGATATCTTTGGTTAATATAAGATGAGATAAGATGAAAATGAACATATTTAAATATTTTAGTGAAATTGGATAGAGAATCAATATATATTATAATTATTTAAAATCAATTTTGGTGTTGAGGAATATTATTTCATAGTTATGGTTGAATATAATAATCAATTCATCCAGGATCATTTGAAATATTTGGCACCATTTACGATATTTTCATGAATGTGGTTAATGTATTAGAGGAGAAAAAAATGATTTTTTTGTAAAAACATAAATATTTAATTCATTACATGTGTTTAATTATTATATGATATTAGTATTTATATGTTAAAAAAAGTATCATTTATTCTAAATGATGTTCATTTTATAACAAAATTATAAGAGTTTTAGGTACATATTTTTTTAAAAGGAAATGATCCTCCACAATAGATGATGGTTATTGTAATAAAAAACCATTACTATTAATATATTATACACTCATGATATATATAATGTGGTTATTGATTTTATTAATATAATGTTTCTATTATAAGGTTTGAAAGAGTCTCAAGAAGTGCAGTTGTGGATGGACCACCACTAGGATATACTCATGGAAATGGATAATGAGGAGAACCAGAGGATACGTTCTAGTGAGCATATCAGATATTCTATGGATGATAAACTTCATTTTGGGTAGGTATATAATTCACACTACAACTGAATTAGACTAATTGTATGATATATGGGGGAAAATGATTAATGGTATCAGTTCTTTACTGAATCTAACTCTTCACGCAATTCATTATCACTATCATTGAGTAGTTCCCCACACATAATTACATAAAGCAATATTGTAGTTATTGAAATATCTTCTATTAATGTTATTACCTAAACCAATACTATGTTAGACGTTTCCTTAAAATGATATAATCTTCCTATTGTAATTACCATATCATATAATATCAAGTCTGATAGTTATATAGAATGAATGTTTAAATTCGATAAAAAATTATTTTTGTATATTTTAATGGAACTATAAATTTTTTGGAGAACCATTTAATCAAGTTTTAAGTCTTCAAATAAAAACATTTATCTTTCTTTGATTACTAAAGATCCTTTAAATGTTCATAATCATTATCAATGATGGTTTATACTTTATTAAATTGAAATGGGTGAAGGTCCACTATTGTGACTAAAATCTTCATAATGATTAATTAATTCGATCCATATTATTATAATAGGATTATATATAGCTTAACGTCACAATAAATATGATCATAATCAACAATGATGATCATACATGTTTTTTGTTGATTAGATCTTTTTAGGTACTCTTAAATACTATGACATTAGAGATAAGGAGTAAACTGTAGGCTTATACTATGATATGATAATATTTTATTTATGTTAAAATTTAATTGGAATGGGGACACATCATATTGAACAATCATCCTAATTAAATTTGGGATATAATGTTTTCAATGTATCATAATCATGGAATTTTCATCCCAATCCATTATATATGTTAGTTTAAAATTGTTTACAATTTTTTGGGGTTATACATTTATAGAGAATAATGTTTTTATTTTTTATCACTAAATTTGTTATTTATGTAAAGTTATTCTCTTCCATTAATATATAATGGTTTTATATAAAAAATTTCTTTAAATATTGTGAGTATTAAAATATTATTAGGATTAATGGAATCACATTTCTTTTTTTCTTAGTTAAGTAATTAATTTCGTGGAGAAATAAGAGGCATGGTGTATAGAATTGTTATACTCACATTGTCATGGGTATTTCATTCATATTTTATTATTTATTATTTAGATTTATTTGGGTTTTTTGGTATAAAATTATGATATTTAAGGAATTTTCCATGAATTCATATTCAACATTCATGATAATAGAAATTTTGTGCAAAAAAAGTAAGCCATTTTATGTTTTTACAGTGCAATGCCCAGTTCTGGAGACAATATAGTGGGTCTTTTAATTTTATTAATAATTAATTATTTGTTTCATTTGTAGTTTTAATTATCTCATTTCACTTCCATTTCCCAAATTCCTTCTAGGTTAATTCTATGTTTTGAATTTATAGTGAATCTCTATTCCATTATAATCTAGATGTGTTTGAATATTAATATTTTATGTTTTAATATTGACAAGTCATTGTAACTTATCTTTTATCCCCCATTTCTTATTTCATCCCCATTGTTTAATTTTTCTATATGGAATCGACTATGTGGTCTATATATATTGTGGATGAGTTTCTAAAATTATTGAGGTTTGGTTTATACAGTGTGTAGGTATGATTATAATGCCCAAATTTCACCATTTAATGAAGGTATGAAATTAAATAATATTTCTAAATGTTATTCTATACCCTTATTTGTATTAAAAAATTAATTATAATGTTATTTGAATGTTTTCATATTCAAATATACCTAGTACATAATATATAAGAATTTTTTTTGAATTAATTATTATTATTTATCAGTTCATTACATTAAATTTGTTTCCATAAATAAAATATATTTTTACTCTCTAAACGATCCTTTGATCCCATTCATGTCAGGAAGAATAATTCCATGTATGAATTTTTAGGTTGTGTAAGATTTCTTATCAATAATGTTTCTCAATAGTAAAGCATGCTAGAATTGGAATAAATATTTAATAATGGTTAACATGTGATATTTTAATTATATTTTTTAGAAATATCTAGTATAATAAAAAATTATATATTTGATACATATGTGGGAAGTATATTTTTCATGAGAGATTAATATGATCCATATCTAAATTTTTTTATCTATCATGGAGTATTGACCTTTATAGATCATAATGAATATTAGAGAATTGAGCTATACTAGGAAGATAAAAAGTACTGATTTTGGAATCATTTTTGGACGATCATGGACGATGATTTTATATTTTTTATAAATAATAAAGAATATATTGGATTTTATTATATACATTGGTTGGATCATAAAAGTGTTTACAAAGTGATACATGGATCTATTTTGGATGAATCTTTTAGAAGATCAGATGCCTTGGATATGACATAATGAACTCTTAAAGGATATATAATTCCATTGATGAAGAATACTAAGATTCTTATATTTACATCTTAAGATGATAAAGGATTTTTTAATTGGTCACCTTATTACATAATTAGTTTTATATGGAGGTCCCTAAAAAATTATCTAAAATTGAAATGGGGAGATAATGGTTTATAACCTATAATTAAGAGTACATGAAATATTAAAATATTTAATATACATATGTTTTTGAAGTTTTTTATTGTAGGAAACCTATATTTGGTATCATTATCCTATGTATATTGGTACAATATGTGTTGATCAATTGGATACTGATGAATGTAAGTGCCTAATGATTCTAGGCATGAATGATGAAGCGTGATGTGATTTGGAAGGATCTAGATGAACCTCTAAGGACATAATCTATAATGTATTTTATGGAAGGAAAACTGGAGACTGATTAATTGAGTGTAAGGATTAATATTACACAGGAGAACTACATTATTCAATTCCACTCAATATAAAATGAATAGTATGGTTTGGGATACAAAATGGTTGGGTGAATGGATGATAATTCAATCTTAGAAGTATTGAAAAGTCTACAAAAAATAAAGTTACAATTATTTGATGACCAATAGATGAGATAATATCCCCCATGAAATATATATGTTTGATGGTGAAAAAAACATAGTTAGGTTACGTATAATAATAATAAAGACTAAATATTATAATAAAATGGATTTTAAAATGGATATATATCAGTAAAATAGTGTTATCAAGCCCAGGGTAAAGATAATTTTTTATCTCAAGTATGGGTAATATAGGGATAAAATCATATTAAACTAGATGTTTTCAAATTCATGTAAAATTAATTTTTTCTAGTGTAACAATAAAATTTTTGTTAGCGACCTCCAAAGGGGGAAACACCCATTGGGGCCTATGCTTTATATTCATGATATTTAATATCTATGGTATGTCAGTGATTACTATGTCATGGTACTATATATTTTCCTCGAATATGAAATAAAAGAGATAAGAACTGACCACATGGAACATGAATATAAATGACCATTTTTAAAAACATTTTGAAATATTAATATCCTTGCATATGATGCATAAAATAGAATCTCGGGAAAAATATTTCCATTTAAATTTTGAGTTGAGTTTTACTATAGAATTTTCAAAATAGACCAAGGTGATTTTTAGAGTTGTTATGAATGTCAAAAATAACAGGTAAAAACCTCGATAAAAAAACAATACTAGATCAATTATTTTAGAACTATTATTTACATATATTACCATTCAATGGAGAAATCCCAATAAAAATGTAGAGTGTAAAAATCATGAATGTCTGTATAATATATCTCTAATCCTATTATGTGGAAGAAAAAGATAAATTGTGACACTATACAAGTCTATAAAATGAATTTCACATTGAATTTATTGAATATAACACATGGTGTAATATGAAAAAAAACCAAGAATAATAGGTTAATTCATATCATTGATAAAGATATATAGATATGAGTTGTGTAACAGCCCATGTTTTTATGGACCCCTTTTTTCTTCTCGAATAAATTAAATTATCATTGATATTATGTTTTGAACTTATTCAAAAATAATATTCACATGGAACTGACCTATAATTCTTTACATGCAACAACGAATTGGCGTATGTTACACACAAATCCGTCTTTATGTTCATTACACACAACACTAAGTTTCTATGAAACATTTGTCTGTTATAATTATTTAAATGAGATAATAATATTGTAGCCATTAAACATAATAATATGAATAGTAAACTATACTATTATTATATTAATTATAATGGTTTAATATAAATAAAACACATTGATAATGAAAGATATAATTTTTGGTAATTTCCTTGTATATTTAAAGAAACCATTTTATAAAATGAACTACTTTTCATGTTTTTCAGTGAAAAAAATTAATTTTAGTCAAATTTTGAAATTTAATTTTAAGAAATAAAATTCATGTTTTTATTAAGAACGCCTAAATTATCTTTGGGTGAAGATTTGATATTTTTCTAAGAAAATTAATTTTAAATTAATTGTGAAAAGACAGAATGCTAATTCAAAACATCATTTCCATAAAATCTATTTAAAACGATATTATTTAGGTTATTATAATCATTTTACCTTTGATATTGGGTATATAAACATATCAATCTTTTGGATGTTTTTACTTTAGAAATCTTCACTCTTATCACATCAACAATAAAAAATTTAAATTAATTTCTCCCACTTATATGATTTGTATTTTTGAAAATTGTATTCCCTATTTGTAATAAAACTAATTTCAAATTCCTAATATTTTCAAATTAGTTTTTTATTAAAAATAAATGTGAATGAAGTTAAAATTAATTATACCTATTAAGGTAAAATTATGCTTAATAGCAGAATAAACCTTAACCATGAGGGATCAAATGAAATCTAAACTTATCCAAAACCCATTTAATGGTTATATATAATCAATATAAATTATTTTATTGGGTTTTTTGAATTTGGTTTGATAAAAACGTGGCTACACCTAACTTGTTTATCAAAATTCCAAGTTAATCCTTTCCCTTCCATATAAAAGGATGCCTCCAATCCTTCATCTCCACACCTATGAACCATGTAGGTTCCAAAAATATCATCCCAATACAATTTTCAGAAACCCTACCTTCCTCCTTGAATCATACCTTTGGTTATAAATCCTTATAAGGAAGACCGTTGGTTCAAAACAAAAGAATTTACCCGATTAAGAGGTAACACCCTCCTTCAAGCTCCTGTTATTTATTTTCATTCTCCACCCCCTAAAATATCTATATTTCATCATTATAAATAAATTATAATAAAAATAATTAAATTTTGTTATTATATGTGTTCTACATACTTTTACAAAAACTTATATCTAATGGCTAACAAACTTACTGTTTACATATATGGGGACCCACCGCCTCACAAAATGAGGATTGTTAATGATTAATTTAACACCTATCATAGTGGAAATTATGATAGAAACTCTATTTATATATGTTATATATTGTATTTTTTATGTATTTATGCTTTTATAATCCATTTAAAAAACATATATTTATACGTTACAATTGGTTTAAATATGATAATTTTGTTTGAGGAAGTGTAGACTAGAGCTCCCTCAAAGTGATGTGATTAGTTCACACAATACATAGAATGTATTGTGGATCGTTTTATTTGAATTATATGATATATATGATATAATAATGATATTATAAAAAAGATATATATATATATACACACATATATACATATAAGTTAGATTTTTTTTTCTATCAACAGGAAAATAAAATTGAAATGACGTTCATGTGTATGTACGAACTAATGTCTCCATAAATGGTGTATTAAATTTCATAATTATATATTATATGTATTATTAAAATTATTTCATAATTAATGTAATTGATATTTATATCATGGTCTACATTATATAAATCATTATTTTTGTTTAAGGACCAACGATATAACAAATTTAGACACATGTGAGAACAAAGATGATATTACCCAAAGTGAAAACATAACATATAATTGTTAAAAAGAGGGTAGTATAAGGTAATAATAAAACCATATATGGTATTATATATAATAATATGTTTTTTAATATAATTATATTTATTATACTTGAGTTTTTAATGAGTATGACGAGATTTGAGGCACAATGTAAGGGGAAATCTAGTCCTACATTTATTTCTGTGAGATTTACGCCTTATTAACCACTCATCCATTTCTTTAGGTGATTATAATTCCCATGAATATATTATATGATTTCTAACCTTAATTTTACGGGTATTTACATATCCATTTTATGATCACACATTCATAGGTTTTATGTTTCAAGAGATGCAAAATCTGAATAGTAGTTTTATCTCAATTTTCCTTTTTTGATAGAAATGCCATGAACATTAAGAACTATGTTTTCAAGAACGTTTCACATATGATATTTTATGAAAATTTTCATGGGAAATTTATTTTAAACAAGTTGTAAGGATTTTTGAAATATTTCAATTCTTTCAAAGTATTTTCAAAATAATTTTTTTTCACACCGTTTTCCTGTTGACATTATATGTTATCAATGAAAAAGATTTCAAAAATGTTTTCAAATAATTATTTATATTTGTTGAAGATTATTTTCAAAAAATGTGTTTCAAATGGTGTTATGTGCTAAGAAACGTTTTTCAAAGAAGAAAATATATTTTTCTCAAGAAATGATTTTAATATATATTTACAAATTATTTTCCATCTAAGTTGACGTCTTTTGATGTTTCTCATGCACTTATGGGAAATGATTCAAAGGTTCCATTCATATTATTTATCTAAATGGTTTATGTTTTGATCGAATGGGGTTTATGAAACCCATTTCTCTTCCATAGGTTGTATTCTTGGGAATTTGTCTTACATTAATGGGTTAGGAATTCATGGAATCATTATGAAACCTATCATTTCTTTAGTTTATGATATCATTACATGGTTATGAAACACATATAAATTCACGACATTATGATAGGATGTTGATAAAAAACGTATCTTTTTATGGGTCATGATATGATGCATGTTTTTTATCTTGTGTTACAAGTTTGAATTATTTTATTATGAAATGGGTGGGACCTTTATCTTCATCCAGTGCATTCGATAAGGATTTATATATCATAAGATAATGATGAGAATCATGTTGATGGGCTAGATCAACTATGGAAAGAGGGAGAAACCCAATCCCCTATATAAAAAATGATTGCGACTGTAGATAGTGGTGTTTCTTACCAAGTTGGTGTAGTAAACCTAAATATGGATGACAGGGAAACATGACCCATTATGTAAAAATAGGGAAACCTTTTCCATTATGTGAATATTGGGAAAACTGATCAATTAGAAGGAAATTAATGTGACTCTCGATGGTGTCGTGTCCCACCCAATATGTGAAGTTCCCCTGAAGATCTTTTATAAGTTCGACCAATGATTCATGAATTATAAGGAATGATATCTATGTGTTACACAATTCAATGTCTTATTCCTATGATAAGATTTTTGGGATTATTTTATTTATTTTAATATGATTCATAACTTATGAACTGCCAGGATTTAGGCCACTATTCATGTTTATGATCTCTTATATGCTGGGTTGGATCTTCTAATGTTATGATCATGTTTTCAAACACCTATAATAATGGGAATTCTTATATTCCTCCCTTTTTTTACCCATAATGATCTTCTCAGCTCACCCGTTTTTATGTTTCCTTCACCAGGTAATGAATATATGTATAATGTTTGTTGTGTTTGAGAGGGGTTATAGTCATGAAAAACCTTTTGAGAGATAATGTAGATCGCTTATGTAATAGTTTTTATGTATTCATGCTTACAATCGAGCATGACTCATATGTTCTTTGGGTGTATGTTTGTTTAATGTTTTTTGTATTCATCAAAATTGATGTAATTTTAATGTGCGGAAATTGATGGTCACTATAGTTGCTATCGGATAAAATGATTAGTTAACCATTAGTAGCTGGTATGTGAGAACCACATTGAGAATCCTATGGAAATGTATTGAAATAAGTCAGTATAAGGAAATGTACAGGAAAATGTACTGGAATTTTAATAAAGGATAGTGTAAGAAGTTTCCTAGAAATAATCTCTATATATAAAACTATATGTGGATGCAGCTCTATAATAAATTTACCATGTATTAGCAACTCCAACAAGATGTTATGGGCCTGACTCAGGGTAATCTATTACACGAAAATGGTCCTTTTGGCACACTTGGTCTGACACTCCCTAGGGATATGATTTTGTAAATCATGAACTATTCATGAACCATCATAAATTATTTAAAGAGAAAGTGGAAATTAATAGCCTAGGATAAACCTAACATTTCATATATTAAGGAAGGTTTCATAATTTAGACATCATATATGTTGTTTTCTATGATTGTATGGTGACATTTTGTGATAAATGATTATTACAATATTATTTTTGGTTTTATTAAGTAGATTTAAACTTATAGAACCACATTAACAGTGACTATGATGGACAAGGAAATGATTGTTCTATTTAGCATCTAAATGCCATGGAAGCTTTAATAAAATACCTCATTATTATGCATACATATCACTCTCAATATATAAATCACGCTGAGCTTCTAAAAAATAAAAGGAAGGAACAAAACCCTTTTAGTCCTTCATGTTGAAATGTCATCCTTCTTTCAGTGGTTCTTCTAATCCACATGTTTCTAGACACTAGATTAGTACCACTGAAAAGATATTCTCCATTATCTAGTGTTCAGATATGAGAAATTCATTCTATTTTTTATCAATTAAAAGGTGAAGTAGACTAAATGTAGAATATAATCAACAATAATATGAATCCAGACAAAATTGAATCCACGGATTAGGAAGAGTTCAAGAAAACATTCTGCAATAAGTATGTTCCTTGTGTTATTCATAAGATGATGGAAAATGAGTTCCTTGAGTTGATGAAAAAAAATGATGAATCTACTGGTACCTAAGAGGAAATTTCCACAAGACATGAGAGGTTCACTTATTGAATTATCATCCAACTGAAAAGTTATGTTGTTAGGTTTTTAGTGACTAAAATCCTTGTCTTAAAAGGGATTTGTCCATATGAGAAATTAGTAGCTATGGATACATTGTGCATTGTGCAATAAAAGTTGAAATGGAGGTTGTAGTTACATATCAATAACATTGTTTTAATTAGAAATGGATGATGGAGTTTAAAAGAAAATAAAAAAAACCATGAAGAGAAGAATATGAGCCATCTATTATGCTCTATGTGTTGAACGAAGTATATAAATAATTGTTTTATGGTTCTGTTAATTGTTTTATGTGTTGAAGGGAAGGATATAGAGAAATTTATTATCACACTGATGGGAAGATGTTTTCAAATGAAGAAATTAGGGGAAAACCTACATAGAATAAATATCCCACACTATATTGATTCAAGTGTAAGGATGATGCGCATTATTCTAACTAGTTCCCAAATATATGGGAAGATAATAACGATTGACATCAGAAACATCATAAAAATATAACAAGAAAAAATCTACTATGATCGCTATTTTTTGGTGTGGGGAGTGATAATAATGATATGAAAGGAACACTTACCGTCTACTATAGAAATACTAATGTCTTATATGATTTTCGATCTACCCACTCTTTCCTATATAAAAAATTTTATAAATGAATTATGATTCCAAAAAATTATTAGATGTGGAATTAACAATGATGAACACTAATGGTAAGATTATTACATCTCAAGTCTATTATTCATCTCCGATTGATGTTTGTGGTAATGTGCTTCCTGCAAATCTTTTCATTATTGCTCTGCTAGAATTTGATGTCAACATTGGAATGAATTTTTTTACTCTGCATAATCCCCACATCAGTTTTCATGGAAGGGACATTATGTTTTACATTTCAATCCCTCATATGATCATCCATCAATGTGATGATAAGAATGAACATCCCGTGGGGATTATTTCCAGTGTGTGGATCTTAATTCATATTTATAAGGGATATTTATCCAAAATGGTTGTGGAGAAAATCATCACTATTGAAATTCATATTGTCCAAAAATTTATGGTTGTCTTTTGTGAAGTGGTTCCCAGAATTTCTCCAAAACATGATGTTTATTTCTCAATAGAACTCATCCATAGTTCCAAATCAACTTTAAATACTCTATATAGAATGATAAAAATTGGGTTTCATGAATTGAGAAATCAAATCGAAGAAATCCTTTATAAGTTATTCATTCGGCTATGTGTGTCACCTTGGGGCAACCTGTTCGTTGTGTGAAAAATAATGATGGATCAAGGAGACTATACATTGATTATCTGGAGTTGAACAAGGTCACAATCAAGAATATGTATCCTCTTCCTGGTATTGATGACTTTTTTGATCAACTATGTGGAGATCAATACATTTCCAAGACTTAACTTCATTATAGATGTCATCAAGTGACTGTCAAGAAAGAAGATATAACCAAGATGTCATTCTATAAATGGTATGGAACTATGAATATATCGTGATTCTATTTGGTCATATTAATTCCCATTCAATATTCATGGATTTGATGAATATAGTCATTAGAGAACACCTCGACCAGTTTGTGGTAGTCTTTACAGATAATAGTTTTAACTATTCAAAGATATAGAAAGAGCAAGTAGATAACGTTAGAATTGTACTAACGACCATATGGAAATATATAATATTTAATAAATTTAAAAGGGTTAATTTTTTTCTATAAAAGGTTTCATTTTTGGGTCACATAATCTCAATAGATGGTATATCACTAAATCTATCAATGACAGAGTCTGTTGAATATTGTCCTAGACCGACCATAGTGAATGAGATCCGTAGAATTCTTGGATTATCTTGATATCGTCAATGTGTTGTGGAGAATTTCTGAATACAATCTAATATTATAATAAAGATATCATATAAGGGTTACACGATCTTCTAGACATAGGAATATGAGTATATTTTTAATGATATGAAAATATAGATAGTCAGTGAACCTATCCTTACGTTACCCTTTAGTGGAGAAGGATTTGTAATCTATAGTGGTACATCAAAGAAGTTATGAGGATGTTTTCTTATGTAGAATATCATTGTTATTGCATCTGACTTGCGACATTTGATGATTCATGAGAGAAGTTAAAAAACTCTTGATTTCGAGGCATCAGTGGTAATTTTCTCATTAAGTTTATGGTTTCATTTTCATTATATAAAAAAGTCTGCTATATATAATGACTATAATAGAATGAAATATATATTCACATAGAAGTAGTTGAACATGTTCCATAGAAGGTGATTATAGTTGATTAAGGATTGTGACTTCTCAGTATATTACCACCAAGGGACACAGAAAAAAGTGGCAGATGCTTTATGTTGAAACTATAATTCTAGATTATACATGATGCGGACAAAAAATAATCCAATGTTTTTGTATTTGAAAAGGATAGTGCTAGAAAACTAAAGGGGAGGTGAAAATCCTATATTTCTCAAATTAATGTTAAAATTTCTAGTCAAGTGAATATCAAGGATGTGCACATGTACGATTTAGAGCTGAACAAAGAAGATAGAAATGCTATGATGTTTAAAAATGATAAGGATGGAAGGATAAGGTTGAGGAACTGTCTATGTGTTACTTACATAATAGATTTAATAAAGGAGCATTTAGAGTATGTTAATATTTTTCAAATCTCTATTCACCCTTATAGTAAGAAGATGTATAGGGACATGAAATAATACTTCTGTTGGGATGGAATGAAGAGATATATCACATTGTTTTCATCTCGGTGATTGGTATTCTAATACGTTAAGGCAAAAAGAAAAAAGTCAAAGGGGTTGTTTCATCCTTTACCCATACCAAAATGAGAATGGGAGAACATCACTATGGATTTTTTCATTGGAATATATAAATCCCCTAAAAGTTTTAATTCAATATGGGTTGTAGTTGATTTCCTTATAAAGTAAGCACACTTCATCACTATCAATTATGAATTCTATCTGGATTAGCTTACCGGGATATATATTAAAGAAGTGGTAATGATGTGTGGATTTCCACTTTATGTTATATTGGATCGGGATCTGAGGTTTACCTCTATATTATGTCGAATTATTCATAATAAAATTGATATAGGATTTAGTTTCCTCACTGGTTATCATCCTAAAAAATATGGCCAATCTAAAAGAACAAATTAAAACCTTTTGGATATGTTGAGATCTTGATCTCTATATTTCAAAGGTTGTGTGGAGAAACACCTTCATCTAGTTTATTTTGTGTACAATAATAACTTTCCCTCAAGAATTAATATGAAAACTTATAAAGCCCTCTTCAGTATGAAATGTATAGCACCAATGTGCTAGGATGATGTTGGAGAAAAAATGTTATTGGGACTTGAGATAGCTGAAGAAATGGTAATAATGGTAAGAACCATTCAAGAATATATCAAGGTAGCTCAATGTCGAAATAAAAATTGTGATTATAACTGATGACATGATCTATAATTTTATGTATGTGAAAAGTTGTTTATAAAAATATCTCCCTAGAAGAATGTTATGATGTTCATAATGAAAGGAAAACTAAGGCTTATGTATATTAGTCCCTTTGAGATTCTCGATAATATTAAGATGATAGAGTATCTAATGGAACTTTCTCCAAATCCCTATAAATTCCATGATGTTTTCCATGTATCTCTCATGTGTTTTATATTAACAAAACCTTCACATGTACTGAACCCAGAGGTCATACTACTTGAGCATGATCATTTTTTGAAGAAAAACCCATTGAATTTCTTAGAAAATCATAGAATGTTCATTGAAACAAGACCACTCACATGGTCGACATTTTTTTGAGAAATCACCAGTTAGTGGAATCTATGTGGGATTTTAAGGAGATGTTGAATCCAATGTATCCTCATTTTCCCCATATGATGAATTATGAGGGTGAAATTCATTTTTATGGGGGGTAGAATATAACATCATGGGTTTTTATAGTCCTTTTTTTATTCTTAAATAATTTAAATTTTAATTGATAACATTAGTTTCGATAATACAAAAACTCCTTTCACATTTCACTGACTTGGAATATGTTACACACAACACTGACTTGGTGTACGTTACATGGAAAACCGAGTTTCTACAAAACATATTTTTTTGTTACAATTATATAAATCATATAATTATAACCTATCCATTAAACATAGTAATATGAGTAGTCATTGTTAATTTTATATTAATTTTTTTATTATTTTAATATAAATAAAACAAATTTATAATGAATGATATAATTTTTGGTAAACTCCTTATTTATTTGAAAATATTATTTTCTCAAATAAACTGCTTTTCTAGTTACTCTGGAAAAAACAGTCAAATTAAGTTTTGACACATTTATAAATAAAATTTTAAATAATTTACATAATTTTTTAATTTATATTTTCAAATTTATATTGGGGATATTTTTTGGAATTTTTATGAAAAACATCAATTTGTGATGAATAGTGAAAAATACTGAATTTTAATTCATAACTACTTTTTCATATAATTTATTTAGAAGGATAAAATATATTTTTAATTTTTTTAAAAGTTTAATAAGATAATATTTGATCAATTAATATAATACTGGACCTTATAATCAATTTATCTTTCATATTAGGTAAAAAAGGTAGTAACCTTTTGGATGTTTTTACTTAAAAACTCACAGTGTCGTCCTATTAATGGGAATAAATATAAATTAATTTATTCCAATTATTTGATTGGAATATTGAAAAATGGACTCAATATTTGGAGTGATAATAATATATAATTTCTACTATGGTCAACATTGTTTTTTACATGAAATATTAGTGAATGCAGATAAAATTAATTATAGTGATTAAAGAAAAATTAAGCTTATCAAGGGAATAAACCTTAAACATAAGGGACCAAATGACCTATCCAATTGTAGAAAACACATTGGATATCACTATTTAGTCTATAAAACCTATATTATTGAGTTTTATTTGTTTTTAATGATTTTTTAGGTAAGTAAGTGGATACATCTTACTTGTTTTGAAAAAGGCTAAGTGTGCCCTTTCCCTTCCCTTGAAATGGACACTAATTCTCCCTCTTATCAACTCCTCTAAAACCACATAAGATTTGAAAATAAATTCAAAATTAACATCCAAGAAACCATAAATTACTCCTTAAAACATCACTATATAATAAATTATTCCATGTAATCCCTTTAGTGAAAACAAATAGGATGTACCTAATTAAGAGGTAACACCCTCCCTCAAGCTCCTTTCTTTTATTTTCAGTCTCCAACCACTCAACACGAAGTATTATATTATAATATAGAAACAACATTATCCTAAATATGCATATTATTTTTTATTCTAATATTTATACATATAGTTATATATAATTCTATGTAATGGGAAATGAACACACCATTTACGTGTACGATGAACTAACACCTCACGAAACATTGATTGTTCACATTTCCTTTACCACCACTCATGGTGGGAATTATAATATAATTTTTTATATATTTTTAATATTATATTTATAATTTATTTAATCTTTTTTAATCCTTTTACAACACATATCTTTATAATTTAAATTTGGAGTAAATACTATTATTTCATTTGAGAAAGTGAGGAATACCGCCCCACAATGGTATGTGATTCATTCACAAACTACATGTAATGTATTATAAATAGTTTTATTAAAATTATATGATATATATTATATATAAATTTTACTAATTTATATACATATATATGAATACACGTCCATTTCATACTTTTTTTCAATACAACATCAAAATGGAAACAACATTAATGTGTACATATGACCTACCGTCTCTGTGAATAGTGTAACACATTTTATACATATATAATTTATGGACTATTAAAATAAAAATATTACTAATTTAATTGATATTTATATCATTGTTTAAATTTTTGAATTCTTAATACTAGTATAAGGAAAAAACAAATAAAAAATTAAGATACATGAAAAGAAAAAAGGTGATATTACACGATGTGAAACCCAGACAGAGAATTGTTAAAAATATAGTAATATAATGTAAAAATAAATCCTTGTATGGTATTATATATAAGAATATGGTTCTATAAAATAATATTTTATTTATTATATAGGTGTTTTGAATTAGCATTATAAGATTCAGGATATAAGCTAAGGGGATATGAAGTCCCACATTTATTTCTAGGATATTTACACCTTATTAACCATTAATCTCTTCTGTGTAGTAATTATAATGACTATAAATGTATTAAATGATTTATATACACACTATTAAATGTTATTTTATATAAATTTTATGATATCTTTTTTATAGGGTTTATCATTCAAGAGTTTCCTAATCAAAAAAATAGTTTTCTCTCAATTTTCATTTTTTGAGACATATGCCATGAACTTAAGAACCACATTTTTAAAAATAATATAAAATATGATCATCAAATAGAATTTTAAAGATAAAAATATTTTAAATTTTTTTTTAGTGTTTTTAGGATTCCATTGAATGTTTTCAAATTATTTTCAAGGAAAATGGTTTTCAAAACATTTTTGCGTTCTCCTTATATTTTTTCATAGAAAATGGTTTCCACAATGTTTTCAATGATTTATTTTTTAATTTTTAAGTTTATTTTCAATGAAATGGTTTTCAATGGGTGTTATCAGTTATATAAATGTTTTTAAGTAAGAATGGATATTTTCCTCAAGAAATGTTCTTAAGAGATATTTTGAAATTGTTTTCCATTTAAGATTACATTTGTTGATGTTACTCATGCCATTCAGGGAAATTATTCAAAGGTTCTAATTTTTTTCTTTATCTAAATGGTTTATGATTTAGTGGAATGATATTTATAAAACCAATACCTCTTCCTTGGGATTTATTCTTATGAATCCCGATTCATTTCACATGTTAGGATTTGATTAAATGAAAAATAAATATGTATTTTCCATAGGTTAAGATATAATTACATGTTTGTGACACCCATTTTATTTCATGGGATTATGATAGAATGTTCATAAGTCCCATATCATTTTATGGGTCATGATATGATTAAATTTTTATTCTATCATAGAAAGTTTATGAATGATTTTATAATTATATGGGTGGGGCCTATATCAACCTCTAAATCATTGAGTAATTATTAATATCTCAATTGATAATAAAGTGAATCAAGTTGATGGGCTTGATACACAGTGGGAATATGTGGAAAATATATCCCTCATAAATAAAGGACTAGGACTAGTGATGGAATTGTGTCCCACCTAGTAGGTGTAGTCATTGTGATGATGGAAGATAAGGAAACCCAATTCACTATGGGAAGTTGGAGAAACCTCATAAACTATGGGAAGATGGGGAAACATGATTACTTACAAGTAAATGATTGTGACTGGGGATGATGGAGTGTTATGTCCAGTAGTTGCAGTTCCCATGAAGTGTGTTGATAAGTTGTAGCAAGGATTATTTACATATATGGAATGAAAAAAGATGTCTATGTATTGTAAAATTCCACATCTTATTCCAATGATATGATTTCATGGATTATGTTCTTTATTTTCTCATGATTCATGCCTTATAAACATCCATTCTTTATTCCATTATTCATTTTTACGATATTTGATATACATGTTATGATCTTCTAATTTTATGATCACATTATCTATTGATTGTTTTTATTTTTATTCATAAATGCATCCCTTTTTTTCCATAATGAGCATATGAGGTCACCAATTTTTAGGATTCCTTATCCAGGTTATGAAGATATGTATTTTGTTTCATCTGACTAATAAGGGTGCTAGTCAGGAAGTACATAGTGGGATATACTGTAGCTCTCTTATGTACCAGTGATTATGTTTACATGTTTCCAACGACACTATAATAATAAAGTTTTTGATAATATGTTTCATTAATTTTTTAAATATTTCAAAAAAGTAATATACTAATAATGTATGAAAGGAAAGGGTCTCTATATGGTGTCTCCTCAAAATAACAATCCATGTTACTATAAATATTAATACAATCCTTTGATACCAGAGTTATGTGAATCTCACATTTATATCATTTATTCATAGGAAAACCCAAACAGGGTGAACTTGAGAGAATAATAATGCACAAAACATCCATTAATACAATGTCATATGAGAAATATGAAGAAATGACAACACTAAAAGGATAGTTTCTTTTTTTCTCGATTTAATTTGAAAATATTGAAAGATTTAGAGACTATATTTCTTCTCTATCTACCAAATTATAACTTATTTATAATAATAAATTAATTTGGATATTGGGATGCTAACCCTTGGACACATTTTATATAACCATAATAAAATAAATCTGCCATTAACATTATAATTCTCAGGATTTGTGAATTTATTTCTTGATCTATAATGGAACTGATCATCACCATCATTATTTTATTAATCATCATGTGTAGATAATATATCTAGAAACATGGTAATGAATTATTATATTGGATAAAAATTTTATGTTATAAAATTATAACATATTTCATGTCAGTCACACTCGTTAAACATCTCCCTTCCATGGACAACAATTGGTAACTAATCCAGAACACCCATATGAATCAAAAATCATATTAATATGATAATCAATAGTATTTTTTAGACCACCCTTTCGATAAAATGTATTCAAGGTTTTTTTATACTCTAATTGAGCTAAACTTTATGTTTAAATTTCACATGACTTATAAATATTTATTTCATAGTTTTAAAAAAATTGGATTAAAAATCATGTTTTGATTAATTTTGTGTGATGTTTTTTCCATACAGTATCATTATTTATGATCATTAATATTTTTATATACAAGTTTAATTTTAACATGTATAATTACATGACAAGGTTTTTGAAATTAGTTGTTTATTTGGATGGCCTAAAAGTTATTTAACGTGGGATTTTACAAATTCACTTATTATAATTCAATATTTAGTGATTAGTTTATTTACTAAACATTTCCTCAAATATTTTTGTTTTTGGAACCATAATTGGCAACCATTAGTATCTATATTATTGTTTAAGGGAAAAGAGATATACTGGTTATGATAACTCTCTAGCACATATCCCCAATTTAGTATCATGCACCAATTGGAGCGGTCGAATAAATTCAAGTGTTCATGTACTTAGGATTGGCTAATAGGCTGGAATATGGTTTTTCTAGAACTAAATTCAAGAATATATATTTAAAACATAATGTATAACCCCATGAAGATAAAAATAATATATTTATTTGTTCGTATAATTATTTTTTGTTTCTTATATGTGTATCACTATTATTTTCATAATTTTGAAATTTTCTTACATGTTTTTTAATAAGAAAGTGGTAATGTTTTTCAAAATAATATGAAGTATTTATTAATGTAACACTATTATAATATTTAATTAGTTAGTATATTATATATAATTAACATTAATTAATTTTATTTGATTTATCAAATTATAAATATTTTTAAGGATAAAATAAAATTAAATTTGTTTTACATAGTCACTAATGTGTAATAAAATGAAAATTCATTAATTATTTTATTATAAAGTGTTAATGGAGTTTCATATAAATTGAATGATATAGAATTATTTTTGGGATCCTAGTTTGAATTTAGTGACACCATATAAAAAAATTATTTTGTAGATATCATTAATTATCTATATTATAGGTAATGATAATAGAATTCCTTATTAGTTGATGTTTTTCTAGTGTCCATTTTGAGTGACGATGTAAACAATATTTTGTGGGAGGACATGGGGCATGTGAAGAAGTAATTTTTTTTTGTTGGGGAATATTTTGGGGTTTTCTCATTAGAAGAATTCATAATTTCTCTTTTGATCATTTACCTCCACATTTTTAAAACTTTTATATTCTCAAATTCCCTATATATTTAAAATTTCATATATATTTTTATATAAGAAGATTCATGGATGTTTTGAATTATATATCTTTTATTTATATTTGAAATTTTTTATTTTTATTTCATATCTTTTTTTATTATGGTTTATTGGGGTCAAGTTATCCGAATTATTGATGGAATGTACAACATAAAGACTCATCATGATGAGTTTCTAGTAGAAAAATGAGGATATTTTCTATTGATGTCTGGGAGGGTGAAACTATTTAGAGAGTGTAGGATACCCTTTTAACATGTGATATTATAAGGTAATCATGAATAATCCAAAGACTGTATTTTTTATTGTATTAGGTATTGGGATATGATGGCCTAAGTTAGTTCCTTACAATATACATATATTTACAAGGAACTATGTAAATAATGTATGTTTTAATAATATAAAACTATACCATTAAATTATTAATAACAAATTTATACATATATATATATAGTAGAAAAGTCATATAAATCTCATTTATATCCCCACATAAATCCCCTTATTAGTTTATATGTTATCATTGAGTTCTATAAATTATTTAATCACTCAATCTATTATTTCCAAACAAAATTATTAATTTAAAAAAATGATGAAATGTAACGTTTATAAAATAGTTCTACGTTGGAAAATAACTAATTTCATATCGACTGTCTCTTATAAAAATATCCAAAAACTATTTTTAGTTAATAGTTTTTTTTAAATTCCCAAAAATATAAAATCATTACTAAATCAAACATATCTTAGTAAATATAAAATTGATTATTTCATTGATTAAATTTTCTTTATTGGATACTATCAATATCTTATATTACATCATTTAACTACATGTAATAGATATTATTACATTAATGATAAATTAATTATAGTTAAAATACATATTTAATTATTATAGTCAATCCAAAATAAAAATATTCACAAATATCTTATTTAATTAATGATAAATTTTATTCCAAAAATTCACCATAATTTTAAATTCAGGAATTAATTTTTGGATAATGAAATTTTATTGTGAATTGGAATCCATGAATAGTTCATGATAAATAAACACATGTTTAGTCAACTATCCATATAAGGATTTTATAAATAACTAATCTTCAATCCCAATATTTGGATAATTACTCCATCATTAGAATATAATATTGAATTAGAACAAAAAATTGAAAATTGATTCACATTATAAAATTTTATTTGGAAAACATTATCATCTGTATCCTAGTTCAAATGCATCAAGTGGATCAAAAATATATCATTAAATAAGGAATAAATCAAAAAAAAATAATATTAAGGAAGAACACTAGATATTAAATGGATGATATAATATGAAAAAAATTTCAAAAATATAAATAAAAGCTAAATATAAAATTCCCTTACTATTATTTTACCAAATTTCGCTTTAATGTTTTGGAAAGGATCTCAGAATATAGTGTATATACACCTACTTTGCGGTGGCCACCGTTAACCCTTTGTGAACCATTTACTATCCAGTGGAAAATATTTGGTGACCAATACCAATATGCTTTAAAAAATCAATAAATGTTAAATTCTAATGGGATTATGGTAAATAATTTCACATAATTCCAGTAACCCACACCCCTTCATTACTCCTCTATTTTACCTATTAACAAAAACAAATTTACTATAATTTAATCAATTAAATTTAAAATGACCTAATTATTTTTTTATAAAAAATAAACCGGAGAAAACATGAAAGCCTTATGAACTCTATAATATCCGAATTATCAACCCCAAAAAGAATCATCTAGTAAATATAGTAAATGAACCTTATTATTTCTATCTCAATTAACTTCTTACTAAAAAAACTAACCTATAAAACCCCTAATAACATTAAATATTTGAATTAATTTTTTTTATTATTTCAAATCCCAACACATTTATATCATTATTTCACCCAAATAAATATACATATGACTTACAACTATAACATGATCCACATAAAAATTAACATTCCTTCATATGATCTTATTAGAATTAAAAAGTGAATTAAAACTAGTCTCTTGATACTAATTTAATATTCCAAATAATTTTTTAGGATGCGATTTTCCTAAAATTCATATAAAAATGTATTGGATTATGTTGAGTTTTTTTTGATGTGTAGATATTTTTTGTAGTTAAACTAATTTATATTATGGTTATTAAATTTTATTTGATAACCCTATAATTAATACTAAATATGTTTTATATTATAGAGAAAATGAAAATTTATAGAACCACCATTGACAACCAAAGGTAAATCTTGGAGTCTGACATATACATAAATGTTGCTTTGGAGGTTAAATTAATATTTAATCTTATTCTTAGATTCACCGACTATAATTTTTGAAGAAGTTTCAGAGACACAATATGATATGTAAAATTACTTCGAGCTAAAGAAGAAAAATATGGAAAATTCTTGGGTGCCACTATTATACATTAAAATAAGGATTAATGGTACAAAAAATACAACTCAGTGTGCTGGTAATGTTACTTAGTGAGTAGAGTTTTGATGTTCCCAAATACATACTATGATAAGTAGGGGATATTTACTGTTATATAAGGGTTTTTATCAGAATCATCGTAGTTATAAGCTATTCAGTTAATACATGAGTGTCTTCTAGATAATATGTAAGGGTCACTAGTCTCTCTTATGTGATATTTAAGAGTTCACTGACATTAATAATATGATATTTTACGTTATATAAAGTCAGATGATTATTTTCTAATCTTTATATAATAAATTTTATGATAATTTTTAATCCATGATTCAAGTCATGATTAATGGAAACAAAATGAGGCAGTATTTCAATGTTATTTCTATGAATTTGGAAATATTATTGGAAATATTTAATGAAAATTGAAAATAAATATTATTATTCAGTGGAGCCTCTAGACAGTTATAAATTAGATATCTTAATTAAAGGGTTTATTTTCATATTCAAATTATGGAATGCATATTCCCATGATCTGGTGAATAAAAAATAATTAATGAATAAATAATGAAGAAGATGATTCCAATACTATGTGTTTATTACAATCTACTTTATTAAGTAGTGATAAAGAAAGGGTGATCAATGAGAATTATTAATTACTATTTTCATCATTGTCAAGAAAATTATAAGTTGAGTTATGAAAATCTAAAGGCTTACTATTGAGAAGAAAGAAGATGAAATGTTCCTTCATTCTATTATTCATACATGTATTATCCTATAAGATTGAGAAGATGGATAATGTACATTATGTGATGATGATTTTACTCATATAGAAGAAGTTATAATAGTGAGGAGTAATATATCATATTTTGGTGAAAATACACTCTTGATCACATTGAATGTCTAATTAATGCATTATAATAGAAATAATATCATGAAATATAGGAGGGATTTGGTATAATATAAGTTGGGTACTTGCATTTTGATAATTTGATTTTCCGAGGGATGTAGATATTGAACCTAATATAACCTATTCTATAAAGAAATATCAAATAATGTCGATTTTGAGACAATTTATATCCATATTAACCCTTTTGTAATCTGTTTTTTATGGTAGTGATAAATTAATATATCAAACTCAACCCACACATAACAAGAATTCGTCAACCATATTTGGAGGTTATCCTTGAAAAAAATTCATTTGAACTTTTTATTTCTCCAAATCAACTGCATATAGGAAATGGTGTTATTAAAATAGAGTGGATATGGTCTTTAAGATACCAGATAGGTTAATTTAAAATTGTACATTATAAAAATAGTATCACTGATTCAGATCCACTTCTCAGTGACACATCTTCAAAAATAATGTCACTTTAATTAGTAATTGAGTTCTCTATGTTTCTTATGAATGAACAAATTTGGTCTACTGTTTATCATGGAGAATCATTATTTAGTGAATAATAGAGTTATTCATAGATTAAATGTAAATAATAATAATAATAATATGTGAGATTATGATGATCCCCTATTTTTTTAATCTTAGCCTAGAAAATAATAATGCTAATAAAATTTGATTTCCATTAATTGAGAAAGATACACCCATGGCCTTTCAAGAAAATATAAACATTGCGGTTAATGTAAATTTATGAAATTACATCGTTATGATCTTATAAGAGAAATTATATAAAATGGTAATGTGACTCCAAAAATAAAAGGATATTTGGGAAAATATATAATTAATTGATGAAGGCAATTTAAATTTTATAGAAATAAGTCAATAAATAAAAATAAACTAGTTTTTATAAGCATGGAAAGATACTAAACAAATTGATGATTAATTCACTATAGTGAATGAGATCATCAGAAATATTTTTTGTTTTAGAGATAATTCATAATATTCTACTTTTTTCATGAAATTAAAGAGAAACTTCCCTACCATGTTTGATTATACTGTTCCAACATTAGAAGATAGAGACGTTTATCTCTTTATAAATATCATAACATACTGATCACTTGGATGATGAGAAAATAGATGAATTTTGATGTTAATATCAAGGAGTATATTTAAATAAGAGATATGAAAAATTATTGTGGTTAAAGTTGAGTCATCTAGGGAATCAAAAGATAATGAATAAAAGTATGGAGAGTATAAAAACATCACAATTTATATCTAAAATAACACCTAAAAACTAAAATGGTATGTATAAAGGGAATATTAAACTAAAAGATTTTAAGTACAGTGAAAATTTTATTTTTTATATTATTTCTCAAAATAATGGAATATATGAGGATGATGATCAAAAATACTTTATCTAGAAAAATAAATGGGGTAAACTTTTAATGAAACCAAAAAACATGATAAGAGTATTAAATGTCTTTACCAAATTAAACAGAGGAGAAATTTGAGAAAAAATGGGATAATTAATACACTACAATTAGTAATTTGAAAATATAGTTTCTGGATAATTTTAGTTACTTCAAGGATCGTATATAAAAACCTGAATAAACATCTTGGAGTGATAGAGAATATTGTGAGGAGACTTACATGAAACATTTTTTAAATGTAAAAATTAATTCTTGTGTTTAAAAAAATTATAAACAATAATAAGAAACCTTGATTTTAATGAAATAGGGTTAAAATAAGAATTCGTGAAAAATATATTATCAGAAGGGAATATGGTTTCTGTGAATAAATCAAATAACTAAATTTGAAGCTTATAAATAAAGAAAAAATAATGACATATCTTGATGGAAATATTACAAAAAACAAAGAAGAGTAAATTAATACATAATAAAGGGGTACAAAAGATGTAAAATATTAAAAAAGGTGAATTAATACTCTAATGTGTCATTAGAAGTTGAATATGAATCATCTCATGAAATTCAAAAAAAAAAACATCATGTGTTGACCAAATTGTTCTGTTAATCCTAAGAATAAGAATACTGAACTTCTTTCAACTAATAATTCATTTGTGAAAAACAAAACATATATTTTATTGGATGAATGATGTATTTATAAATCCCCATATATATATATATGATATGAGGTGAATTTTATGGGGAATTATTTTGTTAATCCTAAGAATAAGGAAGCTGGAAATGTACCTATATAACAACAAAAAATTACAAAAATATTAATTTTACAATTATGAAAGACCAAATTCAATATTTTATTCCTAGTTTCATAGATTATTTAGACCCAAATTATATATTTAATGACACAAAATTTCTATTCTTTATAGTAGGTGTGAATTTAAGGTTATAACCACTAAAACAACAAGATTGAATTTTTTTTAGAAGGATAAATTTTCTCAAAATGAATAAATTTGTGAAAAACAGTTCAACCAATTAGAATAATAGAAATAGATTTGTGTGCCTTAGAGAAATATAATGATGGTGTGTCCAAAAACGACACTTTAGTAAAATAAATTATGTCTATGATTCTTGAAAACAAATTCAGGTATAAAGATAATAAATTGTATGGGGGAAGTATATAACTAAAAATTTACTTGTTTTGAGATGGATCGTAAAAAAATGATATTAAATCTATGAATACTTGATAGTGGGTTCTAATATTGCATTAAAAAGGGAAAATACATTTGGAGTAAAATTATGGAACACTATAAAGGAACAATATCTTTTTGGAATGATATATCTTTAATGTTTAGAGGTATTATGACAACTAAGATTGAGGAAAAAATTGATGTCTAAAGCTATTATGTTTATAGTAAGACTCAATAATATTTTTTAATATTATTAGTCTTTGGGAAGAGGTTAATGAAGTCATTTTATAAGGAATTACTACCCCATAAAAAGCATAAAATATGTATGAGTCATCTTGAAGGTAGAAAAAATGGTGGAAATTTATTTTGGAATTGAAATTTAGAAGGGATCTTCCTATTTGAGATCAAAATATGAAAAGTAACTATGGAATTGAAGACTGAGAAATCATGGACAAATTGTTTTTAGGGTTATCATAGGAGTAAATGTTGTAAGATAATTTCCAAAACTATAGAGAGAAAATATTGGATATTTTTTAAATATTTTATAAATTAAAATGACATAAGGAAGTCATAAGAATATGGAAATTCAGTTCAGTAAGAAACTTGAATTAATTCCCTTGGATTTATATTACCAAATGATAAATTAATCCCATTGAGGTGATTTTTATTTCATTGCATCTATTTTTATTTTAAAATAATTACTAAAGATATGTTTTTGAATCACCAATAAAAAGTTTATAAAATGTTTAAAAATTACATAAGAGATGCAATGAATGAGCCAGGGGTCAATATCATGATGATACATATAGATAATATAAGGGATTTAACTAAAAGTGAATATTAATTTTACCTTTCCTTACATGGGATAAATCATCAATATATTTATATATATATACCCCAATATAATTGAGTTATATAGAGGAAAAATAAAATCTTGTTTGAGAAATGAATAACCATGATAGTGGAGTTATTTTTCTCAGTGTTCTTTTAGATAAAATTTACGTTTATAACTACAGAAATTTGAAATAGGTGGTTTTTGAGGACTTAATCCATTATGTTTTTATATGAAATATAGTATAATTATATACTTATAGTGAATTAACTTATAGAATTTAGGAGTCAATGGTTTATGAAAAAAATCAGATATGGGATAAATTAATGAGAATATTGAGGAAGAAGACTTTATAGGATATTAACCAAATAGAAATTTCTATAAGTGGATGAAAAATGGGCTATAGAAATTGATGAACATGAAAATTTTAGTGAAAATAAATCAAATTTTGATTCACAATCTATTTTAGATTTGGAATTTTTTAATAAGGTGAACATGAAGATTCATGTGAAAAATTGGGAGAAACAATTTGTAAATGAGGCACATAATGATGATATTGAATCATATGAAAATAGTGATGATGGAGGTTTTTTTAATATGTGAAAATAAATTATAGGATTGTATCAAATCAATTGAAACCACAAAATATCTATAGAAATTATAGTGCACCAGTTCAGACTACAAGGAGGTTATGACTTGAAAACCAGACAACCCTTATTTCTAAAATTAGTCCAAACTACATTATTATGTTTTGGAACAAAAATAATGGATAATTATAATCAATGGGTAGCAGGATAAAATTGAAAAGAAATATACCTATGATTTTATTCTTAGAAAAAAATTTAGAATGTGATAGAAACCATGTGGGTATTCTAAAACAAGATTAAACAAAAATTTATTATTTCAGGATAAAAATATATACTTGTGTGAATAGGTTACTCTCAGGTTAAAGTAATAAATTTCATAGTTAATATTATTCTTAATGAATGGATTTAATCTATAAGATTTCTCTTTTCTGTTATAAATTTAATGAATTAAAAGATACACCAAATGGATATGAAATACGTTTTCTTAAATGGGGTGCAGGAAGAAGATGTTTAAATCAAATAACCAAATGGAATTTTTTCCTAAAAGTGATTATACAATGATGTTTAGACTAAATAAATATCTATACCGTTAAAAGGGCATTGTATACTAGTATTCCCAGTAGAATGGAAACATGAGAGATATGAAGTTCAATAAAGGGAATGTCGAAAACAACCATTTTGTAATGTGTGTAAGCACAAGTAAACTTATTGTCATTGTGAACGTTTATAATGTCATTTTTGTATAAGATAATTTTTATTCTTGAGATGAATTCTCATAGAAAATGAAGTGGAATTTCTAAATGTATAAACTGGGAGATATTAGTAAATTCCTAGTATTAAATGTATTGAAATTATAAAATTTCACTTTTATATCCCAAGAAAAATATTAAAAGTAGTAATTGGAAATGTTTGGGATGAAAAATTTAAAATAGTTATCCCCAAACATACCTATTGCGGTGAACAATATAAAGTATGTTAGTTGAAAAAGAATAAACCAAAAAGAAAATTGAATGAAGATTCATAGATAAAACATTTTCACTACATCAATACTAGACATTGTCTTTAGATTAACATTATGCACATGAAACCAATGTTATCAAAAATAATCATATTTTTTGGATTCCAAGAGAGTTCTCAAATACATCAAAGTAAATTTGAGTTTTAGGATGATGTGTAAAAGCGGTGAGAACCTAAAATCTAGATACATGTATATTAATTATTCTTGGGATTGTGATGACATGAAATAATATTTATGTGTAATATTCATTCTATGAGAAAATTATGTGAGATTTAACATCATTACAAAACATGAATGAATATTATGAATTATAAAGTATGCATATGTAGATTCAGCATATGATTGTGTATAAATGAATAATATGAAAGATTACATTGAATATTTGAATCTTATCATTGAAAAAGAATTGATAATTTCATGTGATAATATGGTGAAATTTTGATTTTCAATTATGAAATACAAGAATTCTCGATATAAAAAAAATTTAATCAAATTTAATTTCATAAAAAAAATTATAAAACAAATATATGAGGCTAGAGTTCGTTTATGTAATGGATAAAATTATATATTTCATTACTAAATCTATTTCTAATGACTAACTTTAAATATTAATGTAACACTGTGAGATTTTATGATTTATTTCCATTTAACATAATTCAAATTTCATTGATAGATTTCCGTATAAGAAACATTAACTTTAAAAATTGTGATATAATATTTAATTGTTATTATTTAATGTGAGAAGTATCACCTTGAACATAGATTAAAGGGTATTATTATAAATAACTAAATTAAAAAAATAATTGTCTACACATGTATAGAATTAATTCATTGATTATCAAATGATTAAATAATTTGAAATTAAAATGATATGTTTTTATAAGAAACTGTTTTTATGTTCACAATGTGTAATTATAATAATAAATTAAAATATTAATTTTTTTTGTTATTTTTATGAAATTTATATATTTTATATTCAATAAAATATATTATCTTTTATCTAATACTTTTTACTAGGATTAGCATAATAATAAATTTCATTTTATCCTTATAAGCACATCTTTCAAAAACTAGTATTCATTTCATTTTGGGAACATAAATAAAAATGGAATCCTACCACTTAATGAAATTTAATTTTGAAAAATGGATTTCATACTTTTAAATAGAAGGTTTAAATTTGGTAAACATAGCCTTTTAATTTTTCGACATTATGAATAATAACTATAGTAAATACTTGTCACATCTGTAAGGGTAAAACTAGTCAAATAGGGTGGAAAATTTTGTGATAAGGCCTATAAATATCCCAAAAAATTATTTATTTAATTAGATATTTTTTTCAACATTTTCTACATTCAATTTTATATTTTGGAAATTAATTACTACTTTAATTTGATATTGACATTAATATTATTTTAAGTAAAGAACAATTTTAAAATTTCACTCTCTTTATTTTAATATAAATAACATTTTTTAATATGGGTAAAAAGTGGTTATTTTGGGTTATAAATAATTATATTAAATAATAATGATTTTTTATCAAAGTAAATTATTTTTTAATTTTTACTGTTGAAATAAGTAACCCAAATTTATATGTAATGTTGAAACTATAATTGTAAATGTAAAAGGAAAAATAAATAAATAAATTTAAAAATATAGAAAGTAATAAAAATTGGATTAAGGATTGTTTTCAATGATTTTCTAAGTTAAAAATATATTCTTAGTAATTTTTTTAAATGTTTATATTTTATGTCCATTTCAATAATATTTTAATTATTGTCGAACTATGGGAAATGTAGAAAAAATTAATTAAATGGTTTCTTATTTTAAATAATATTGTATTAAATGCATTAATATTCATAAAAATATTATCAGTAGAATATTTAATGGGATATTTTTTATAATATAAACTAATTTTCACTTTTCGGTCAATTATCATTTTATAGTATATTTGATGAAACATCAAGTGTAAAAACCCATGATATCACGGTAATCATGGGAAGGGTTAATAAGGGGTTGAAAATAATATATAAGGGGAAAAATCTCACAAACCTATCTAAAAATTATTTTATAAGTATTTTTTGAAAAATAGTCAAACTAAATTATTAATACATCAATTTAGTTCCACTTGAACATGAAATTTAATTTATAATTATTTAATAATTCAGGTAATTCTATGGGTACCCCACCCCTGACTTATAAAATAGTACCTCATCATCCCCCTTATTCACAATGTTTTAGCTTTCAATCATGTACATGTATAATAAAAATACCATCATATATTCATTCCTCATATCCCATAGATTATATTTTTTCTTAAATACCATCATTTCTAGGATTAAGGCGTGAGAAAAAGGTGGCTTCTCAATGAAGAAGTATAACACTAAACTAAGTACATTAAAATATAATTCTTCTTTTACCCCCTCTAAATTTATGGTATCCATTATAAAATAATTAATTATATATCTTAAAAATAAATAATCATTATTAAGATGATGTAATAACCATTATCAACCACATTATTTCCATATGGTAAAAGAAAATATCACTCATGTGTACAGTTGTACAACCACCTCCATGTCGAAATGAATTTTTTTCATCACTGATTCACATTAACAGTTATAATAATGAATTTAATTTATATATATAATATTTATGTTATTATTATGTTTCTGGAAAGGTGAATTATTATTTACTTTTCCTTCATTCCATCTATCAAGAAGTGGAAACATCACTAGTGAGAATGTATAGACTATCATCTTTTTAGACTAATGTAATTAATTACTACAATATATAAATATTTATAAAACTATATATAAGGATTATATATGATAACAATAACATGATTAAAGTTTAAGAGATGATGTAACATTGATCAATGTACTTGGATCTTGACTACAAAAATGAAAAATGCATGAAAAATGGAATAGTAATCACCTAAAACAATGATTTTAATAAATAATTGTTAATAAATTGGTTATAATATATTATCAGTAAATCATATATGGTATGAAAAATATGATTACCGTATTGGTATAGATTTATAATAAAAATATATTTATTATATAGTAATTTTCAACATGTTTGAATCAAGAAGAGATCTGAGTTAAGATATTTATGTCTCAATCTCATTTTTATCAAGATTATTTATAAGTGAATTTCCATTTAGGCAATTTATTTTTAATATTTTTGATAAAAAAATTTATTTTCCAATAAAATTTTTATTTTTATATTTTTTAATTTTTAGTACCATTTTTCTCTTCTAGGTAAAAAAATGGTCTAAAAATGTTTTTATAAAAAAATGACTATTTTATACTCATTTTTTGGGAATATTTCTCTTCTATATCCATGTTCTCTGAATAGTTATTAATAATTCTTTTTACAATGCTCCAATTATTATATAAATTCATTTTTACCATTTTTTACATTCTATTATTTTTGTAAAAACAATATTCTAATAATTTTAGGAATGAGGTACTTTCTAATGAAGGTGTGAAAAGAATGTTGGTTTTAATTGATTATTTAATGAAAAAAATTTCCCATCAACATAAAAACTGAATTATTTGAAGATTATATTAAAATTTTACACAATTAATTCCAAAGTAAATGTTATTCATAATATTATGGTAATTTTTATATTTTAAAAAAGTGATTTTAAAAGGAAAAGGTATTTTCTTCCGGAAGTATTCAAATTTTATTATAAAGGATTTTTTAATTTTTTCTAACATCCCTGAGGGTATATATGATTTACAAGTGATCTGATATAATAATAACATATATATTATTTATATATATGCTTTATGATGATGATGATATGTTTATATTTTTAATTTTACATGGGTTATGTAATGATGATATGATAAATTTTTAATGGTCTTGTGGAATATATATGAATAGATTATGACCATCTAATTGGTGGACCAGAATTATATATGAAACCATTTAATTGGGAAATGATGATGGATTTAATAAAATACCTAGATATTATAGACTTATGTGACTTCTAATACATATCCTATTTAAGGAACTCTTAAGAGGCGAAAGAGTTAATAACCTTATATCTGATGACATAGTAATCTAGATATAATTTACAACTAATATAATGCATTAATTTTCCTATTTAGGTAATGAAAAAAAATTAATTTTTCATTCCCATGATATTACAATTTTTATTGTAATTATTGAACCACAAATTCCATTTTAGATGTTCTCATAATAAAGATATTTTATTGGGTTCGTGATTGATTTATTATGAATACACACTCTTGTGATTTATAAATTTTTAGATGATAATATTTTATGAAATTAATCATTTATATGATAATTGATAGATTAGGTATGAATTTTTTATTTTATGATCATGATATCATTCCCGTAAACTTATCTTATTCTTTCAAATGATCATCAATTTTTATCTCCAATGTTTAGTCGTATTGTGAATATGATCTCACCAATTTTTATAATTGTTGTACCTAATTTAAATTGTATTTATTTTTGTAATGTGTATATATGAAGGGTACTCTATGATAAGAAATTTATGATTGATGACTAATATATTTCATGAAATCATTTTTTTATTTATCAGGTCACAAAATAAAGTAAACATTTATTGTTATCAGGCATATATTATTGTAAATTTTCATTAATATTAATCCCTCATGTTGTAATATTATTTTGTAACGCCCCGAACCTAGTTACCCGAGTTGGTGCATTATTACATAACATTGGCATGATCACAAGAAAGATCAAATCTCGAAAGACCGATTGGTTTAGTAGCCTTGGAAACACTAGATATATTAATAAAGTTTTACATTACATAATAAAGTAAAAAACTACTACAACAACATATTGTCTCTATAGTCCACACTATTAACCCCTCATAATATCCCCGCAGGTCATTCATAATTTACATCTTCACTTCCTGGGAAAAATAAAACATAGAAAAGGGGTGATCTCAAATGCCCAGTAAGGATAACATTATAGCGGAAACATTCATAAATAAGAATAAACATTTAAGGAAATGTATAACTAAAACAAACGCCTTTCAAACTTGAACATTCAACATAGTATGGCATAAATAAAATGAAATAATGCCATTTACGTATTCACATTGATATTCTACTAATCGAATAATCACATGCAAAACCAATAACCACTTTCATAATGATGGAATTCATAATGCCAGACTATCATAACCACATAGCCAAGGCCTCGTGCCAAGACTACAAATAAGATTTTGTCAAGGCCTTGTGCCAAGACACTAGTTTGTCTCATGAGACCTACCGATGCATCGTGGAGCTATAACGGGCCCCACCCGTCACATATTAAGTCCAATGCATTCCCATATGAAAAGGTTTAAACATAGCATAAACATTCTTATTAAAACTAGCATACGAAATGTCAATACATTCACCATAAACTATGAATGGTATAAAAATAGCACATCCACAGTCAAACATATCACAAAACCTTCAATACAATATAGAAGTTTTTTATCTTAATAAATAAACTTCAAATAAGCATAAAATCCATCAAAGGATGTTGACATAGATGAAATCAAAACTATTTGAGAGAAATATCCCCTTTTTTGAAATCATTTAAAAGTCACACATTTATAAAGGAAGTAATTAAAAAGAGATTTTTGAATCAAAGTGTCCCATACCACATTTAAACTTTTGAAAGGAATTAACATTTAAAAAAAATCATGTCCATATAAATAAATCCTTAAAAACCATTTTGAAGACATGGACATTAATTAAAAATATTTAGAAAGATAAATCATTAAAACATTTAAAATTATGATTTTGATAAAGAGTACCTTTCTGAAATTCTTAAAATATTCATTTTGAAATCATTTAAAAGTCACATAATTATAAAATAAAATATTTACTTTGAAAATATCCTTGTGAGCTTGTAAGGGAATATTTGACGATTTTATAACGGTGGTAAATAGCCGCACCCACCGTATAAGTTTAAAAAAACATTCTTACCTTAAATTTGTCGAAAGGTAGGAAGTGACTTGTTTGGAAAATGATGGAAATATTCCTTTAAAAACACATAAGGGTATAAATGACTTTAACCCATATTATTTGCAAATATTAAAAATGTTTTGAAATAAATTTCGAAGAAACATGGATGTGGATGATAAAGAAATCCCAGTAGATAATTACGTATAAACAACCTCGAATAAGGAAGAGATTGCGAAATAAACCCTTACCTTGCACTTTTACTTGGATGGGGTAGGTTAACCTCGTGTATAATGGTGAAATAATTGTTATTAAATTATTCAATAATCATATACATTAATATGATATCATATATAATCTTTTAGCATTACTTTGTTAATAATATCTTAGAATTATCGTCGTTTCGGGTGTTAACATACTCGTTTTCATTTATATGTTTTGTTACGTAAGACATGTTTGTAATGGATAGGTTGTATATTATTCATATCCAGAATGATATCAAGTCCTTTAACATCATTTTTAAATCATCAAATGATAATTATACATGAATGGATATGATGGAGAATGAATCTTATCACGTTCATGGAGACGGTAGTCCGTACGTACGCACGAGCGACAATATCATTATTTTGATTTTAAAATAATATATAAATGGTTGTTATATCATATATACAGAATCATTAACATGTTATATTTATTATTTACATGAGTTACATATCATTATTATACCTATCCAAATAATAATATATTGAATAGCAATTACACCACGACGTGGAGATGGTAAGCCGTACGTACGCACGTATGGTGACATGTTATTCAAAGGGTGGATAGAATACTAAATATGGTTGTAACATATTTATAATAACATCATAGAATATATATGATACTGGAGTTATTATTTTAGAATGGTAACAACAAAGGAAGAAGAAGTGGAAGAAGAAATGAACTTGGAAAAGGGTGGTGAAATCATTACCTCTTCTTCGGGTTCTTCCATTTGATTTGATCAAAAGGGATCCATAGGTTGGCTTTCTGATCAAACTAAGGCCTCTAGGTTGTATTGAGGGATGTTGGGAGAGTATTTGGGCAGATTTTAGCCGAAACAAAAGGGTTTTAAGGTGTGAATAAATGAGAAGGAGGAGTGCCCTTTTATAAGAGGGGTGAGGGGTACCTTTGGAAAAGCTAGAAATATTAGTTTATAATAAATTAATATTCGGTTTCTAATGGCTCCAAAGTTGATTATTTAAATTTTAAGGTGTGTATGGGTCCAAAACAACTCATCCAATAGAATTTAGACAGGTTTGGGTACTTATATTAACCTTATCTTTAAGTATTAACTCTAAGTTAATTAGTTTCACTTTTACAATGTCTCATTGTAATTTTATATAATATGGTTAATAAACATACTATATACATCCATGAGACTCCCAAGTGGTCCATTAATGATTAAACTATCATGATATAAGTCTCTTGGACGAACATTAGATTTTTAGGAATTTAATATCAATTAGTAATATAATCTTTGTTTTAAAAACTCTTTTATGTCAATTTTGACACTATTCAATAGTTGATTTTTGTAAAATTCATAACAGATTGATTACTTAGAAAAAAGTCAATTAAATCAATCCTAATTTATCATATTATCATATAAAATTATTTTAATTCATTAAAAGTTTCATATTATATTTATTTGGTTATTTATAATATCAATTATTTTAATTTTTCACTATTATGATAATTACTGCATCATCATTGTGTCATAAATAAATTAAAATATTTAATCTCTAAAAATTGAAAATAAAATATAATCATGTATGAAATTTTATTATATTTCTAATGAATATTTATAGTCGAAAATACAACATATATAACCCTATGTAAAAATCGTTTTTCTAAAAGATATATACTTATGTCATTTTTGTACTTATTTTAACTTAATTAAAATAAAGTGTCCCTATCACCTACAAGTGGATCCATGGGGTCCCAAAATCGACCCAAAGATGCCTATGGTCTAACATGTATCAACCAATAAGGCTAGGACACGTTTTAGGGTAATTTAGTATTATTATAATATTTTTTTAACCCTTATTTATCGGATTTACCCTTAACCATGGTAAATAAAATTTTTACCGCAGTAATTATTCAAAATGTCTAAAAATAAAAGTTACCTATTTACACAATTTTAACATCATGATTCCAAATATGGAATCCATTTTTCAAAATTCAAAACATAGAAGTGGCAGAAATTAATTCAAAATTAATTCCCGTTGTTAAAACAAAAAGCGTGTTTTTAAGATATAATAACTATCAAAAGATTGGCACTTGTTTATGTCCAGTTTAATTGTAAAATTATGTCTAATGACCAAAATTATATAAAATGGTAAAAAAAATATTCTAAATATACTGTAAAACCACTCAAATTCATAATTTATCACTATTAATTATTTTGATTAAAAAAGTTCTTTTTAATCAAAATTTAGTAATTTTCACTATTCATCAAAATATTAAAGTTATCCAAAAAGTTCCAAAATTTCACCTTAGGGTAAATTCGACACTAAGAATCCAAAAATGAAGTCAATTTTGAAATATAAAATATATATAATTTCAAAAAGTAGGTATTACTATTCATAACGGCTAGTTTGATCGGTTGTGGTGTGTGTTAAAACTCGAAGTTGCGTACAACACACACTACTGTATTATTCAAAGGAAAGCGTACCGTGGAAACTTGAGATGTTTCATTTTAAATTTTTTTATGTCCACATTTAGTCAAAAAGTTTAAAATATTGCATTTAAAAGGGGTTCACTATTAAAAGTTGATAAAAGTGCAATACTGAAAATGAATTTGTTCTTTCATTATATCTAAGAAACTCATAATATGGTTTCTAAAATTATAAGGATTATATAAAGTTTAAAATTTAGTTACTACTATTCATAACCTCTTTTGGATGGCTTTTTTTTGTAAGTCATGGTGTGATTGAACTCGGTGTTACGTGTAGTGAAAGTTATTGAATTATTTTGAAGAAATAACACACTATGAAATCTTGGGGTGTTACATTCTCCCCTCCTTCAATAAATTGCGTCCTCGCAATTTGAAATTGTTCTTCGAAAATAAAAGGTTTAAAATAGAAAATATATTTGTGGGAAAACCCACATCGGAAATTGGGTTACTAAAATTTAGTCTTAATATGAGGAAAAGAGAAATGAAAGGGTCACCACCAAATTATGATCTCGATTAGGAGAACATTGGTGGAAATTAGAGACATATAATTAGAGGAAAAACATAAATATTTATAGGTAGTGATTGAGGTCATCAATCAAAATAAAGTATAAAATTGAGGTCCTCAAACTCATCAATCTATGATTATTTGAAATACCATCGGTTCAACAAAACATAGGGTATTGGGATAACACATTTTTGACGTTTCAAAATATCTTAGTTGAAATCCCACATCGAAAAATGAATTAATGAGGCCTCTATTTTAAAAAAAGAGTGGAAAGTATGAAGATTACCGAAAATAACACATACTAGGGTTCCATGTAGGAAAATATGGATATGGAAGAGAAATCTAACCATCAATTATCTGATGGAGAGTGGTAGAGAACATGGCTATGAAAAGGCCAACAATACCAAAACCATACATTAGTGATGATTTAAGGTACCATCTAGGACAACATTTTTGTTCTAAGTTCCTTTTATTAATGTTGAGAAATTTATTTATGAGATTGGCTAAGATTATAAGGAGATATACTTACTTTATAATTAGATTTTTATCTATTCATAAATTTCTACCACAAACTCATCTTTCACTCTAAAAGATAATAGAATGTAAAAAATTTTCTATTTATACTATTCGTACAGGGTTCCAAAATAAATGAATTTATAATTCATCTACTAGATCTTTTAAAAAAACTACATTATTTAATCCAGGACATCTCAAGGGCCAGTAGTGGGTGATACACCCTTGTCGCCCTTCGGTTGCGGTTCAAGTCTCGCAGCCTTGCCGGACGTGACGGGTTGCCGCCCGACCTCTGGGGTGTCCTTTTATGGCAATACAAAATAATCCAAACTAGAACTATCCAAAATACTTCTGTCCAAACTCACAGTCCAACATTTATAAGGAAGGTAAACAGAATGTAGATCCTTTTTACCCCGTAATAGCATATGAATAACTTCATCATGTATTCTTTTAATACACTGAAACATCCTGAATTACCATATTCCTTATTGATTACATTCATGCTCTCTTATTCCATATAGAATTATGGATATACTTCATCAATCCAAAAATGTTTTAAACCACAACAATGATGGAATATACAAATCATTAATCAGTTCCAAGGTATTCAAGAATATTCAATATAATTTTTCCAAAACAATCATGTATTATTCCAAAATCACTACCTCGGTATCAGAACTATATTATGGGTTATCATTCTCTCAACCATATATTTTCCAAAAATTTATCCTGCTATTGAGTCACTTTTCCTTGTTCCACACAATCTCAAGTCCTTAATGAAATAGTACTGCAGTACAATCCTTATATACTCCATAATTATTATAACAAGTACATTGTTGATACAACACTCAGTTAACATAATCAACATAAGAACTCTAATCATTCCTCTTCATCTGTGGTAGTATCATAACTTGATTATTATCCAATAGCATCATTTGT
Source organism: Viscum album (assembly GCA_963277665.1). NCBI lineage: Eukaryota > Viridiplantae > Streptophyta > Magnoliopsida > Santalales > Viscaceae > Viscum > Viscum album. The sequence continues at coordinate 1,373,201,875 of OY728152.1, read as the reverse complement.
GGCATATTCGCATGACTGGGACATAGGTTCGCGTAGTGTCCAAACTCCTTGCAAATGAAGCATTGTATATTTGAAACCATTTTCTTACCCTTGCAGTCACGTACTTTGTGCCCTTTTCCTCCACACTTATAACAAACTTCAAATCCTTTCAGGAAAGTTCCAGGGCGTTTCTTTCCACAGTTACCACATATGGGAAAATTCTTCTTTTCCCTCTTCCCTTTATCCATCTTTCTCTCTTCCATCCTTTTCTTCTATTCCTTACCTTCAAAGCCATAGGACTCAGTAAAATCATTACTTATCTTATCAACATATGATATTATTTATTCATATGATGATAATACATGAGAGACTATTTCTCTTGTAAATTCTGGCTTAAGACCATAAAATATATGATCCTTCTTTCTCTTTGTATCATGTGCATTGCTAGAGTTCTCATTCCTTCTACTGGGCGCCATTTCTTAACAATGGCATACATTAGATTAGTTTATGAATAACAATACCTAATCCCAAACTTGTAAAACACATAACATAAATTAAATAGTTTATGGATATAATCCATAATCATAAAAATGTCTCCTTTGAGGAAGTATATACTCATAAACCCTTCATAATGATTTGTAATGAAAATGGGAGTTATCCTAAGCATATCCCCCGGGAGTGTCGTAACCAAGAGTGCAGCAAGGCCCTTTGTCGTGCACCAGTTCTCGTTCGAATCTAGCTCAAAGCGGTGTTTTCGGGTTTTACCCCTAGTTACATCTGTGCCAGAGCCGCCTCTACCTGATCGTATCCAGACAGGGATGTATTGCTCGGAAAACTCACAAAATCTCTACAATACCAAAATTCTAGGAAGTTCTTCTATACTAATCCTCAAAGTTCATCTTAGGTCTACGTGCTCTAATCAGAGTTTATCTAAATCATGCTTCCATGTTTTGTACTAAACTTCCTCTGATACCAACTGTAATGCCCCGACCCTAGTTACCCAGAGTCGGTGCATTATTACATAACATTGGCATGATCACACAAAAGATCAAATCTCGAAAGACCGATTGGTTTAGTAACCTTGGAAATAGTAGATATATTAATAAAGTTTTACATTACATTATAAAGTAAAAAACTACTACAACAACATATTGTCTCTATAGTCCACACTATTAACCCCTCATAATATCCCTGCAGGTCATTCATAATTTACATCTTCACTTCCTGGGAGAAATAAAACATAGAAAAGGGGTGAGCTCAAATGCCCAGTAAGGATAATAGTATAGCGGAAACTTTCATAAATAAGAATAAACACTTAAGGCAAAGTATAACTAAAACAAAAGCCTTTCAAACTTGAACTTTCAAAATAGTATGGCATAAATAAAATGAAATAATGCCATTTACTTATTCACATGGATATTCTACTAATCGAATAATCACATGCAAAACCAATAACCACTTTCATAATGATGGAATGCATAATGCCAGACTATCATAACCACATAGCCAAGGCCTCGTGCCAAGACTACAAAAAAGATTTTGTCAAGGCCTTGTGCCAAGACACTAGTTTGTCTCATGAGACCTACCGATTCATCGTGGAGCTATAACGGGCTCCACCCGTCACATATTAAGTCCAATGCATTCCCATATGAAAAGGTTTAAACATAGAATAAACATTCATATTAAAACTAGCATACGAAATGTCAATACTTTCACCATAAACTATGAATGGTATAAAAATAGCACATCCACAGTCAAACATATCACAAAACCTTCAACACAATATAGAAGTTTTGTATCATAATAAATCAACTTCAAATAAGCTTAAAATCCATCAAAGGATGTTGACATAGATGAAATCAAAACTATTTGAGAGAAATATCTCCTTTTTTGAAATCATTTAAAAGTCACACATTTATAAAGGAAGTAATTAAAAAGATATTTTTGAATCAAAGTGTCCCATACCACTTTTAAACTTTTGAAAGGAATTAAAATTTTTAAAAACATTCATGTCCATATAAATAAATCCTTAAAAACCATTTTGAAGACATGGACATTAATTAAAAAGATTTAGAAAGATAAATCTTTAAAACATTTAAAATTCTGATTTTGATAAAGAGTACCTTTCTGAAATTATTAAAATATTCATTTTGAAATCATTTAAAAGGCACATAATTATAAAATAAAACATTTACTTTTAAAATATCCTTGTAAGCTTGTAAGGGAAGATTTGATGATTTTATAACAGCGGTAAATAGCCGCACCCGCCGTATAAGTTTAAAAAAACATTCTTACCTTAAATTTGTCGAAAGGTAAAAAGTGCCTTGTTTGAAAAATGATGGAAATATTCCTTTAAAAACACATAAGGGTATAAATGACTTTAACACATATTCTTTGTAAATATTAAAAATGTTTTGAAATACATTTCGAAGAAACATGGATGTGGATGATAAAGAAATCCTAGTAGATTATTACGTATAAACAACCTTGAATAATGAAGAGATTGCGAAATAAACCCTTACCTTGCACTTTTACATGGATGGAGTAGGTTAACCTCCTTTATAATGGTGAAATAATTGTTATTAAATTATTCAATAATCATATAAATTAATATGATATCATATATGATCTTTTATCATTGCTTTGTTAATAATATCTTAGAATTATCGTCGTTTCGGGTGTTAACTTACTCGTTTTCATTTATATGTTTTGTTACATAAGACATGTTTTTCATGGATAGGATGAATATTATTCATATCCATAATGATATCAAGTACTGAAAAATCATTTTTAAATCATCGAATGATAATTATACTTGAATGGATACGATTGAGAATGAATCTTATCACGTTCATGGAGACGGTAGTCCGTACGTACGCACGAGCGACAATATCATTCTTTTGATATTAAAATAATTTATAAATGGTTGTTATATCATATATAAAGAATCATTAACATGTTATATTTATTATTTACATGAGTTACATATCATTATTATACACATCCAAATAATAATATACTGAATAACAATTACACCACGACGTGGAGACGGTAAGCCGTACGTATGCACGTATGGTGACATGTTATTCAAAGGGTGGATAGAATACTGAATATGGTTGTATCATATTTATAATAACATCACAGAATATATATGATACTGTAGTTATTATTTTATAATGGTATCAACAATGGAAGAAGAAGTGGAAGAAGAAATGAACTTGGAAAAGGGTGGTGAAATCATTACCTCTTCTTCGGGTTCTTCCTTTTGATTTGATCAAAAGGGATCCATAGGTTGGCTTTATGATCAAACTAAGACCTCTAGGTTGTATTGAGGGATGTTGGGAGAGTATTGGGGCAGATTTTTTCCTAACCAAAAGGTTTTTAAGGTGTGAAGAAATGAGAAGGAGGAGTGCCCTTTTATAAGAGGGGTGAGGGGCACCTTTGGAAAAGCTAGAAATATTAGTTTATAATAAATTCATATTCGGTTTCTAATGGCTCCAAAGTTTATTATTTAAATGTTAAGGTGGGTATGGGTCGAAAAAACTCAACAAATTTAATTTAGACAGGTTTGGGTACTTATATTAACCTTATCTTTAAGTATTAACTCTAAGTTAATTAGTTTCACTTTTACAATGTCTCTTTGTATTTTTATATAATATGGTTAATAAACTTACTATAAACATCCAGGAGACTCCCAAGTGGTCCATTAATGATTAAAATATCATTATATAAGTCTCTTGGCCGAACCTTAGATTTTTAGGAATTTAATATCAATTAATAATATAATATTTGTTTTAAGAACTCTTTTATGTCAATTTTGACACTATTCAATAGTTGATTTTTGTGAAACTCATAACAGATTGATTACTTAGAAAAAAGTCCATTAAATCAATCCTAATATATCATATTATCCTAGAAAATTGTTTTAATTCATTAAAAGTTTCATATTATATTTATTTGGGTATTTATAATATCAATTTTTTTAATTTTTCACTATTATGATAATTACTGCATCATCATTGTGTCATAAATAAATTAAATTATTTAATCTCTAAAAATTGAAAATAAAATATCATCATGTAGGAAATCGTTTTAACTTTCTAATGAATATTTTTAGTCGAAAATCCAACATATATAACCCTATGTAAAAATTGTTTTTCTAAAAGATATATACTTTTGTCATTTTTGTACTTATTTTAACTTAATTAAAATAAAGTGTCCCTATCACCTACAAGTGGATCCATGGGGTCCCACAATCGACCCAAAGATGCCTATGGTCGAACATGTATCAAACAATAAGGCTAGGACACGTTTTAGGGTAATTTAGTATTATTATAATATTATTTTTTAACCCTTCTTTACCGGATTTACCCTTAACCATGGTAAATAAAATTTTTATCGCAGTAATTATTCAAAATGTATAAAAATAAAAGTTACCTATTTACAAAATTTGAACATCATGATTCCAAATATGGAATCCATTTTTCAAAATTCAAAACACAGAAGTGGCATAAATTAATTTAAAATTAATTCCCGTTGTTAAAACAAAAAGCGTGTTTTTAAGAGATAATAACTATCAAAAGATTGACACTTGTTTATGTCCAGTTTAATTGTAAAATTATGTCCAATGACAAAATTTATATTAAATGGTAAACAAATATTCTAAATATACTTTAAAACCACTCAAATTCATAATTTATCACTATTAATTATTTTGATTAAAAAATTTGTTTTTAATCAAAATTTAGTAATTTTCACTATTCATAAAAATATTATAGTTATCCAAAAATTACCAAAATTTCACCTTAGTGTAAATTTGACACTAAGAATCCAAAAATGAAGTCAATTTTGAAATATAAAATATATATAATTTCAAAAAGTAGGTATTACTATTCATAACGGCTAGTTCGATCGGTTGTGGTGTGTGTTAAAACTCGAAGTGGCGTACAACACACGCTACTGTATTATTCAAAGGAAAGCGTACCGTGGAAGCTTGAGATGTTTCATTTCAAATTTTTTGATGTCCCCATTAAGTCAAAAAGTTTAAAATATTGTATTTAAAAAGGGTTCACTCTTAAAAGTTGATAAAAGTGAAATACTGAAAATGAATTTGTTCTTGCATTATATCTAAGAAACTCATAATATAGATTCTAAAATTATAAGGATTATATAAAGTTTAAAATTTAGTTACTACTATTCATAACCTCTTTTGAATGGATTTTTTTTGTAAGTCATGGTGTGATTGAACTCGGTGTTACGTGTAGTGCATGTTATTGAATTATTTTGAAGAAATAACACACTATGAAATCTTGGGGTGTTACATATTTAATAAATTATTAGGTTTCCTTAGTTGGTATCAAATCAGGGTTAAGATATTTTAATGATTTGGATTAGTGAATTTTGTTGAAAACCCTTCAGATAAGGATAAGAATACAAACCCATCCTAATGTTTTTCTAAAGTAGATATTATGTTATTTTCCAAGAAATTACGTCCCTCCCTATATTCTATCATGTTGATGTGGTTGTGGAATTGATATACCTAGCATAAAAATCTATTAAAGAGGAGTATTGGGTATTAACTCAATCGTTACTAGTGCATGATGTGTGGTATTAAGACTACACACCTACATGAACACTCCTGGGGGATTTTCATTGGTTAAATTATATATTAATTATGAATAATTATACTGTAGTTTTATATATTACGATCATTATATTCCCAGTTCAAATGAAATAAATTTTTATTTTTAATGAAGGTTTCAGGATTTAAATATCATATGAATTTGTTTTCATGATTACATGATTAGTCACTATGATTATTGTTTCTAACAGTATGATTTGGTAATTACTCAATGGTTTTTCCTTGGAGGAATCATGTTAATACTAATTGTGATGGGAAATATAATGAATATCCTCATGAGAAGCTGAGTAAAATGGGAAATGGGAGACAAAATATTAATGTTATTATCTCACAATTATTATATTATATGAATGTTTACATGAATAAAAATAAACATAAAAACATACAGAGGAAGGAAAAAATAAATATTGTGTATTTTATGATAATAGATCCACCTACTATTAGTGGTTCCAATGATCCACTTATTTACATGCAATAAATCAATGAAACAATAAATTATCTAAGGATCATACAATGAAGATATTATTTTTCAAATGCATTTTTTGAAGCTAAATCATATTAATAATTGAATCTTATCAATATTATGATGAAAGAGGTGTAAATTTTCTCCTTGACCTTGTAATATATTATGAATTTATTTTCAATTGGATTTATTTTCTAGAACCCTTCACATAAAAATTGAATGTGAATTACAAGAAATGAAATAGATGGATAATGAATCCATCAATACTTATGATGAAAATTTCAACAAATTTCAAGGTACACTTTAGGTTTCTCACCAATAATAAAAGTAAATTTTATGGATTCTACATTGTCTTGAAACCATATATCTAAAACACATTTCTTATTGGAGACCATTATGGCTATGAATAAATCATTCAATGTGATATCAAGCTAGAAATAGATATGGGAGTCTCTCATTGTTCATATGGTTTTTGGAATTAAATGTGAAAAGAAAATTAATATTACATTGTTATATAAGTGTGAATAAAATCACCATGGAAATTTCATTATGGGGTCTTGTTAATTTTTATGTGTTAAAAATAATTACATCACAACAATGAATTTTGAAGTGATTTCAAGAGGACAATCAATGTAAAGAATAAGAATAAATGTCAACCAAATGTGACACCCACACTCCAATTATATAAAATGAAATGAGTTTGTACATTAAAATAATTATTTCATGATTTTGATGGTTCACGATTAAAATAATTATCATAAAAATTTCAAGATAAGAGATAAAGGGAAAGAAAATATGATCATACTACTGATGTTGGCTATGAGGCCCAAGTGGTGAAATGTAAAAATAAAATCCACTCTCAATGTACTCCTTTATTAGTAGATTTTGGAGCTTCTTACTCATTTATGTCGAAATAAATTATTAAGGGTATTACGTAAATACCTAGATGATTTTGTGTTTAGTTAGTAGTGAAAACTAATAATGGTGTGATGATTGCATCTCAAGTCTATAGCTCCTATCCGATAGATGTTTTTTGGAAATTATTTGTAGATACATTCTAATTCTCTCCCTAGATGAATTTGGTGTAATTTTGGGAATGGATTGGCCCTCTTGAAGTTGTGATCTTATCAAATTACATTTATGGGGTGTAATGTTTATATTTTTAATCAAATTATGTCCATAATTTAGTGCAACATTTAATTTGAAATTTTAATGGAATTTACGTCATTTTTATGCATATTAATATAGATTCCGGATAGATATTTATCTTAAATAATTTGTGATAAACTCAATATCAAATATGTTCTTATTTTTTCGGATTATGCGGATTTATTATCAACGTACAATAATAGTATTCACCGAAATTGTAATGTTTAAGTTTTAATGGAACTCATACAAGGTGGTACACCTATTATAGAGAATCCATATATAATGGTATAAATTGAGTTGTAGGATTTGAATAATTTACTTTAGGAAAATATTGATAAGTGATTAATTTGAACTACTACATCACAATGGGGTACCCATGCTTTTTTTGCTAATAAGATATATGGTTCAGTGTGTCTTTTCATTGATTATCGAGAACATGACATGATCACAATCAAGAAAAGGAGTCCTTTAACCTATATTGTTGACATGTTTGATGAATTATACGGAGATCAATACATTTTTAAGATTGTAATTCAATTAAGATATAATTAATTATGGGCCAAGAAGTATTATGTACCCAATATAACATTCTATATGAGTTATAATAATTCTTAATTATAAACAATTCCATTTAGAAATACTAATGTCTCAACTATTTTCTTAGATTTAGGTAATACAGAATCTAGAGATTACTATGATCATTTTGTGACTGTCTCAATTGAAGATATTATTATGTATTAAATACCAAGGAAGACCATGAAGAATATTTGAATATTTTATTAAAGACTGTGAAGATAGAGAAGTTCCATTACAAATTCTTTAGGAGTAAATTCAAGGTACAAAAAGTATTATTTTTTGGTAATATAATTTCCATTGAGGGTATTTCAGTGGATCCTTCAATGATAGATGTTATAAAAAATATCCTAGAAAACATATAAAATCCATTATCCATTACTTTATTTGGTTTTCTTGATACTATATGGGATTTTTGAGAAATTTCTCATGGATATCTAATCAATTAACTTTTTTTACTCAGAACAGATCCACGATCTTCTATAATGATGAATGTTAGAAAAATTTAAATGTGACAAAAATAAGGATTGTTAGAAAAAATATACATACTATAACCTATAGTGGATAAGGGTTTATTATATATAGTGATTCATTGATGAAGGTATTGAGTCCTATCCTCATACATAATGATATAATGATGGCCTATTCTATGCTCTAATTTAAAATTCTCACGAAAAATTACCTAGCTCATTATTTTCGGTTGGAAGCTGTAAATTTTTCATCAATAACATGGATGAAATATATTAATATAGAATAATGTGATATATTTAAGGATAACTATTTTTGAAATATGTTTTTCCTTATGACTTTTCCATTCCTTCATGATTGGGGATATTGTTGATTCAATAAGGTTTCCTTATGACTTTACCATTCCTTCTTGTTTTGAAAATCACAAACACTTTATCTCAATGATATTTTTATTTTACCATGTGTTTTAATTCTATAAGGACTTTTTTCCTTCCCCAAGGAAATTTATCCTTACCATGTTTTTCATTGTTCATACTATTGTCTATGTGAAATTTTCGGTTTCATGTTTAAAACCTCAGAACCATATAATACTTATATAAAGAGCATTCTTGTTTCAGATTCCAAACACTTCTGAGTTCTGACTTGGAGTTCTTTGAATTCAGACTTCGAACTCTTCTGAGTTCTGACTTTGAGTACTTAGAATTCAGACTCAGAACCCTTTTGAGTTATAACTCTGAGTTCTCTGATTTCAGACTCTGAAATCTTCAGAGTTCTGACTCTGAGTTCTCTGAATTCAGAATCCGAACATTGTAAGTTTAGACTCAGAATTCTAATGAATTTAGACACTGAACATTGTATGTTATGACTCCGAATTCTCCTAAAATTAGACTCCAAACTTTGTAAGTTCAGGTTCCAAATTATTATGAATCTAGATTCTGAAAATTCATGAAATTCAGACTCTATAATTCTATAGAGTTCAGGTTCCGAATTCCTTAGAAAATTGAATCTTAATATCATTGTATTATTGACACTGAATGTGTTTTTGGTTAGACTCAAAACCTTTATTTTCTAACATTCCTAATATTTGATTTTGGCTCTGTAACCATATTTTTCTTACACTTGTTTTTGTTATCAAACGATTTCATTCATTCAGTTACTTACTAAACCTTGTTTGAGTGACACGTGTATAGGTCCCTCCGAAATTCAACGAATAATTTGACGGTTGGTGGAGGGAGCCGACCGTTGGAGCTGTGCCTATAAATATGAGCTAATTTTAAAGAGCTCAATACTTTTCTATGATTCTATAGATTACAGGCTCTTGAAGTGATTTCTATAGTTTCTCTCATGCTTAGTGCGTAATGAACACCTTTTTCAGATTTTATTTGTGCGACTCTGAATGTTGCTGATTATATTCGAGGACTTCTGGGGATAAAAAAACATAGGTTCCTACTAACTTGAAGTTGAGGGATTTTTTGCTGAGTAATACAGAGGTTCTTACTACCTTGAAGGTGAGGGATTGTAGCAATATAAATACAGACTCTGATCTTCGTATCAAGGGCTTAATCTAGTGTGGGTAAGACATACTTTCTTGAAAATATAAATCAAGGGACCTTTATCCAAGGTTCTTGGATACCCTTCTCTTTGGGATAAAATATTTACTACTTGTTACTTGTTTTGTTACGAGTTTTCTGCTGAATTTTTAATTTTTGAGGAAATTATAACTATCTTATAATTCATTAAACTTGTACTCTGATTTAGTAAGATTCTATACTCTTTAAGGTAGAATCTTTATCTTTGTAAACTTTTATTAAGTTTCATTTTTCGGAACCATATTTTTGGAATTAATTTCTCATAATCTTATTTCCAGAATCTAGCAAGTGTGTAGAACTAGAGGATTTGTGAATTACCATGTTTAACCTTGTTAAACATAACCATATTTAAAAGTTCCAGAGGAATTTTTAAAGTGTACAATTCACCCCCTCTTGTATTTTGAGCATCTTTAGATACTATATACAGTATCTATATTATTTCGATCCTAAATTTGGTATTATAGAGTATATAATACTCCATACCATCTTAACAATTGGTATCTGAGGAGGTCTCTGAAATAATTATATTCACATATATGTTTTCCTTGGTTAGTATACACTGTTCTATCTTTTTCCTTTCTTAGGAATATTTTCATTGAATTTGAACTTTTTCTATTAAAAAGTTTATGTGGAATGATTTTTCTTAAAAATTGCAAGAATCAATATTGGTTCTATAGACAATCTTAATCAAACAAGAATGCCTATTTTTGATGGGAATGATTATGAATATTGGAGAGATCATATGAATACATTCATTATCAATACTGGAGTTAATAATTTTGTTATGATTACTAGAGGATATAAAATCCCTGACAAGGAAGTTAGTACCTTCACCAATCAAGAAAAGCATGAGTATCAACTGAATTATAAGGTACGCAATACTTTTCTTTGTTAAATGACTAGAAATATATATATATAAAATCTTATATCATGAAGCAAAAAAATGTATTTAGAAGAAATTGGATGTTACTCACTTTGGAACTTCCAAAGTAATTAAAACTAGAAGCGCCATGCTCAAAGCTGAATATCATGGTTTCTACTTTCCTTATGGAGAACCCATATGTAGCGTGCAACAAAGATTCATGAATATTGTGAATATTTTAAAATCTATGGGTGAGAAAGGATTAGATGATGAAGCTCTTATTGATAAGATCAGAGACATCATGCACAATGAATGGTATCCAAGAGAACAACTATTGATGAGAATAGAAAGGTTACCCAGATTTCTCCAAATGAACTTTTTGGAACTCTTCTTCAACATGAGACTAGAATGAAGGGAGATGCTGATAACATAAAGAAGAAGAATGGGAATGGAAATGTTTCTTTTACTACAACTTCAAATCATATGAATTCTAAGACGCCTACGAGAGTTACTAGATACAAATCTAAGATGATTTTTATTCAATCCTAATCTACTGGAAGTGATTCTTTGGAAAATGAGTTTGAAAATCATTCTCGAAGGATGAACATGTTTGTTAGATAGAAGAATTTTCAATCGAGATATAAGAATAAATAAATGAGAGACAATAAAGATACAAAGGTTACCTATTACGAATGCCAGAGAGCTAGACATATAATTCCTTCTTGTCTTATTCTTAAGAGAAAATAAATAAAGGAAAATCATTATGAGAGAAACATAATGAAGTACTAAATAGCTAAATCTAATAATGTATTGAAATATAATGACACCTAGAGTGCCAGTGGTGGAGACTTTTTCGATGAATCATCAGATTATAAATCTTCTAGACAGATGAATCGCGGCCTAATATCCATACTACCTATTGAAAATCATTGTTTGATTTATATGGTACAAAATGCTGAATCTATGACCAATGTATCCTTTTTATGATAATTATAGTGATAGAGAATACTATAACTCATCTAATGAAGAATATTCCTCTGATGAAGATAATACTTTACCTACCTATGAATAAGTTTCTAGGTTTTCTATACTCCTTGAGATTGAATATTCAAAACTCATGAAAAAGCTTGATAAGGAAAATTCTAGGAATAATATTCTTACTAAGGAAATATCAAATCTTTCTAATGATCTTGATATGAATCTTTTTGGTTTTTAAATTATTTCAAAAAATATTGGAGAAGGAAATTCTGAGAAGAATAAACTTTCTAAGGATCCAGAATACTTAATTTCTATGAAAAATGTTTTCGAGTATAACTATAGTTCAAAATAAAATGTTTTGGAAGATAAGAACTTGGTTATCAAAATAAATGCGAAATTTTTTCCTTGAAGAAGTGTTTGTAAAACTTTACCTAGGTAAGGAAAATTTTGATAAGTTGTATTCTCAAATCCAATGCCTAAGAAATAATTCTAGATTTAGTTATACTAGTTCTAAACCAATTTTTAGTAACAATTATTTTGTTCCTCAATGTGCTCCTTTCTGCATTAAGTGTCAGTGTGGTGGAAACTAGGAAAAAATTGTTCCCTAAACAAAACTCAGTCCTTAGGATTTCATAAAACCTATTTTTCTATGAAAATGTCGGTGCCTAAGATTTTTCTTTTTGAAATTTCTGGATCCATGAAATTGTGGGTTCTGAATGTCTGACTCTGTTGATTTTAGGAAAATAGTTAAAGTACCAATAGAAATGACTCAGTTGATTTTAGGAAAATAATTAAAGTACCAATAGAAATACATGGCACATGGATAGTGGATTTTCCCGGTATAAGATAGGTAACAAAAAACTACTTTGAACGAATTATCAAGACGAAAGGAGGAAAAGTAACTTTTAGAGATATTGATCAGGGAGAAATTATTGGTATAGGTATCATTGTTATTATTATAGAAACATTGATTTCTAATGTCTTATTTGTTATGGGTCTTAAGAAAATCCTCATTAGTATAATCCAATTCTGTTATAATGGTTACCCTATGAATTTTAGGAATGACAAGTGATTTGTACACAATTCCAAGGAAGAGTTTATTCTTTCTGCCCATAGGCAAGAGATCATATACACACTAAACATAGAAGACCTTAAGAGCTAAGATGTACATTTCATTAGTGGAATAGAAGATCATTCTTGGTTTTGTCATAGAAGGGTAGGTCACTATAAACTTCTTTTTATAGGGGGAGTACATTTCCTTTTTATTTTTTCAAATTTTTTGTAATGAAGTTTATCACATTTTTCGTAATGAAGTTTTTCAAATTTTTTGTAATGATGTTTTTCAAAAAAATTTGTAATGTTGTTTATCAAATTTTTTGTAATGAATTTTTTCAAATTTTTTCATAGTGATGTTTTTCAAATTCTTCGTAATGAAGTAGTTTTTTTTTTCAATTTTTTTTGTAATGACTTTTTTTTACAATTTTCGTAAAGTAGTTTTTTCATATTTCTGTAATAGAGTTTTTCAAAATTTCCATAATAGTGTTTTTCTAATTTTTTGTTATAATGTTTTTTAAAATTCTTTTTAATGAAGATTTGCTACATTTTTCGTAATGGAAATTTTCGTAGTCAGTATTTTTTAATTTTTAATTTCTGTAGTCATGTTTTTTTCAGAATCTAATGTTCATCAAGATAGATTTTTCCTCACTATGAATAATTTTATAGACAATTCGAAAGGTATGTTTTCTTTCATATGTTTTTGTATACATAAGTTAATTTCTGGTTTTTTTGGTGTTTTAAATTTTTCAGATTCTATTTTCCTTAAATCCAAATTTTTTTCTTAAAAACTTCAAAAGATTGGATTTTATAGAGTTTTCCTTGCAGCTATCATATCAACCGTCAAATCTGATAATAAATATTTTATTCCATTTGATTGATTTTGGATGATGAATAATCACTTCCCACACCTATATAAAGGACCATTGAAGGGTTATCCCACATCGATTTCAAGCTCTTGTGTGCTGATGTTCTAACCTTCTACTTAAGCCAGTTCCGAACATCTCAGAGTTTTCTCAATTCCAAATTTCTGTAGAAGAATACTCTCTAAAAGATGTATCTATTTTAAATCCAATTCCAGAATGGTAGGTATATAGAGAAAGGATAGTGAATCTAAATTTTTTCAACAAGTCTGATTCTATTATTTTGAAGAATATCTAGCTGAACCGATGGGAGTGTGTCTGCATATCGAATCATGGTGCTCAAGATTTGGTGTATCTAGATATGCTTATTGAGTTTTATGAATTATTCAGTTTCATTAAAGAACAAGGCCAAGAGAATTTTCATTCAAATCTATGGAAAGTCCTATGCTCTTTCGTATACAAAGGCATCTAGTTTGGTTAGAGTTCTATTCGAAGGGGAATTTGATTTCTGTTCCCATATGTTTTCGTATTTTCAAGGAAGTTTTCTCTAGGTGAAAGCTATGGAGTGTCTCATTCTTACAGATTTCAAGACTCTAATGATTACTCACCTCTCTAGAAATAAGCAGTTCCTTGAATTATGGGTCAAAGGTTTCATCATTTTGAGAAAAGGTGATAAGGAAACCTTAAATAAGAGTGATATGTACATCCTTTATTTTCTGGTGATCTGAGGAAGATCAATTTGGTTAAGAATATTCTATTTACGATATAAAATATCAATAATGGAAATGAGATGGCTTAGATTATAATGTATCTAGATATTCATTCCAAGTTGATTGTTCAGTGTTTGGAGTCTTTCAAAATCACTTGCAGTTCAAAGCCGAGGAATTAAAAAGTCATGCTAATTAGTGATGATACTCTCAAAAGGATGAAAGATGGTTTTTATAAGAAAACTAGAGAATTTTATGATCTAACAGTAGAAGAGTCTAATGCTTTTCCAAAGGAATAAGAACTGGATGAACCATTGAAAGAGGCTGGAAAGAAGACGAAATTGAAAGAAGTAGAAGAGGAAGAGAAAACACCAAAATCTAAGGAAGCTCAATCCGAACCTCCAAAACCTAAGAAAAAAAACGCCTATAAGATTAGGTTGTTGAAAAGTGGAGGGAAGACAAGAAAAATTGGAAGGATGGAGAGCCACAATTTGTCTTAGATCCTGCAGATGCAAAGACTTTAAAACAAAAGACAGTTGATGAGCTTGAGAAGCAAGATAAGGAAAAGAAGCAAAAATAAAGATGTAGGAGGCTGAAATTGTTCAATCCCTTCTAAGGGATACTGAGAAAGCATCCAAGAATATCCTTATACCTAAATCCTTCTTGGTAGTGGCCTTACTTGAGACACTAGAAAAGAAATTTCTCACTCCGGAAAAAGTAAAAAAAAGGAGAGTTGGAGAAAAGGAAGATGCGGAAGAAGTGGAAGAAGGAGAAAGGGGTTGTGACACAGAAGACCTCATAAAGAATGTTGAAGACTTTCATGAGAAGGAATGTGAATCCATGAAATTTTCAATCCATACCTCTCAAGATGGATCTTCAATGCTTGATACTTCTAGGTTGGTTGAAAAGGCTGAAGATGAATTGAATATTCTCTCTGAGTAAGAAAGATATAATCATCATTCCCTTCATCCTAATGATGCAAAGGCATGCGCTGAAAAGGAGAAGATAGATGGTGATAGAATTGTTCAGCTATCTGAAAGTGAAAATGAGTCTCCGGATGACGAAGTTATTCCGAGAACTGATAATGGGGAACATGTGGTTGTGGATACAACTACTAAATTAGTTTGAAAGAAGTAGAAAGATGGTGGATCTTCGAAGAGGAAGCTTGTCGAGCTAGAGAAAGATCCCTCACCAAGAAAAGTGTTAGATTTAGAATCATCATCCCTAGGTCATGACTTCGTCATTCACTCATTGAATAATCTTGTTGACACCATTCTGATCTTTCCACGCATTGACTCGAGATGTCAGATGCTCTAAGACATCTTGAATCAAAAAATCAGATTTAGTATCCATGGTGATGGATAAGTTTGTAAAACATGAGGCTGATTTCAATAATGTATTCATTAACTACAATGCTCACAAAAGATATTATAAGAAAGTGGTTAGCTGGTCAATGAAGACAGTTTCATATTTGAGAGAGCTTGATGAGTATCAAGATGGAGTTAAGAATGATTTTGATATTGTAGATACTAAAATCAAGCATCTCACCACTAGCTTTGAGGAAAATCTAACACTTGATAAGAATCCTCAGATTCAAGAGGTAAAGGATCTAAATGGGAAGTTATATTCTGGTTCTCAAAGAAGGAAGAGAGAAAGAGATCTTCGGATTGAGATTGATGACAAGCTTGTTAAGCAGGAAGAAGTCCAGAAGGCTCAAGCAGAGGTTCTAAAGGCTTAGGATGATAGAATCGAATCCTTAAAGAAGAAAGCTGAGGATCAGGATCAGCTCCTATTGCAAGAAAAGTAATACAACAAGGAACTCAAAAAGCTAAAACCCATAGGGAAGAAACTGATACCCAATGAGAAGGAAGGAAAATAGATCTAATCCAATCTTTTGTTGTATTTTCCTTCTTATACAAATTATTCGTATCTTAATAAAATTTTGGTTGCTTTATTTTGTTTGGATGCTTTGTACTAATATTTTAGGTACTATAATTTCTTTCCCATTCCCTCAAATTCTTTTCGAAAATCACAAAGGGGTGAAAGGAAAAATAATACTATGTAAAGAAGAAATGTCTCTAAGTAAGGGGGAGTTTATCTAAGGAGACATTTTTTTTATTATATTGTTATTTTATTTATTGACTTTATTTATGATTTTAATTAAAATTTCTAGTTTTTATTTAAATATCCTTTGTATTTTTTTCCCTAAAATTTTCTATATTTATTGAAAACATACTTTTGTTAAGAATGATTTAGTAAAAAAATTAAGAAATAATTTTTTTATGTTTGTCAAAAACGTTTGTTATGAAGTTGATGGAGTAGGTTAGGATGTTTACGTAAATATATTAAGATTCATTCTTACAAATTAAATCGAATATACGCTATTCCAAATTCCTTGATCATCATGAACATATTATAATACTAGATTTTTGTTCAAAGGGAGAGATCATGTTTTCTAGATATATTTTTTCAGAAGTTTGAATATTTCAAACATGTCTCATTATTCTATAAATAAGGTTATCAGATAAATAGTTCCTAAAGGGAGAGTAGTACAACATTGTTACTTGATGAAGTATACTCGATAATGATGACCAATTGAATTTCCCCAGAGTGATGTGAGAAGAAAAATATACTATATAAATTCCAAATTATATTATACAAAATGGGATATATTGTTACCAAAAATATATAACTAGATACACAGTTATAGAAAAAAATTTCTTGATAGTTCATTTTTGACTTTTTAGATGATTATTTTCATGAAATAACTCATATTGATGTATATACAAAATGTGTGGAAAATCTTTTGTAAGAAATAGGTGATTGATCACAAGAGAACATATGGATGAAAAAAATTTCAAGTAAAATATTCTCAAGATAACCATTTTCTAATTTTTATTTTGAATATGAAAATAATAATAATAATATTTAACTCTGATAATTCATGTGAAAATGGGGAGAGGTAAAAAATGGGAAGTGTGATTTTCAGTCTTTATTAGTGCAGACACTAGTGATAAAAAATAAAATGGCATGAGATGCTTAATGTTTATGAATTAGAATAAAATTGAAGATAATTATAGATATAGAATGCAACAAGAACGTAAATTATTATATGACTAAAGTCTGTTGAAGTGGAAATAATGTTTTTAAGAGTATTCAATGTCTAATATTATCATAAGTGCAGTTTTTTAGGAGGTTAAAATTGAAATGTTTTTGTATAGGATATATGAAGTTCAATGTTGATAAGTTTTGATGTACTTTTGTATAAAGGCATGCAGACTGGTTACATCATATGAATGTCCATTAGATAGAATCTTAAGGGATAAATGATCATCAGAATAACCAATTCAATTTCATTAGATGAATTATTCAGATATTTTTTCTATAGGAATAGGTTTTCATGCTGAGATAGAATGAGAAGATTAAGTTATCATAAAAGTTCAATGAATTAGAAAATATCACAGAGATATAACCTAATAAAGGAGTTACTAAATAAATTTACAGACAAACATTCCATAAGATAGATATTTAGGATCCTTTCATAATATATTTTACTAAATTTTAACTTTAATGATATCGAACTCATCTTTCAATTATTTTGTTATCTATATGGGAAAATTTACTTCAAATAAATACCATAACATTAGAAGTTAATAAATATCGAAGTTGATTTTGGTCAATAGATAATTCATTAAGCTTCAAGAATTTCCATGAATATTCTAGAATATTATATAATTATCTATTGAATTTAACATAAGTATGTTTTTTTGTTTTTGAATATTATATTTGATGGAATGTGAAAATGGGTTCATACCTTAATAGCTTAGGGATGCTCTATATTACTATGGAATAAAGTAGAACTATGTATAAAACTATTAAACCATGTAAAAATATGGAATAATATAGAGTTTATTCTTCAGCGAATTTCTAAAAAAATACTTATTTTGGATTGATGAAGTGTTACTAGACAGTGATTTTGATCATAGCATGGGAAAAAGTTTTTTCTCTAGATAAATCAGATAGAGGGTAATAAAAAAATTTTTGGATGATTTTGAGGAAGAATAGTGTTTTCAACTGGAAAAAATAAAATCTATAAATTAGCTTAATTTTGTGAGGTACAACATATTCAGAATACCAAATGGAGAAATAGTGCCCCATATAAATAATTCCACATGAATGAAAATGAATGGTGTGTTTTGGATGAACATTTCTGGAAGTTGTTTTACAATATTTTATATGTTTTTTCTTAGAACAGTTTTATAAAAAAATATTTTTAAACTAATGGGAATAAATATAATAATTAATATTGGGAGATAGAACTAATAAAAAGATAGTTGGATCAATATTTTATTCAACTCTTATATATACTGCATTTATAGAGATTGAAAAGAGTCTCCATGTAATGTATGTAAGTTCTCACATTTGGGCAATATTTTTAAATCACAACCTCCTTGAATTACATTCTAACTACATTATTATTGTTATTATTATATGAAATTTGATAAGTATAAAACAATAACTAGTGATATGGGATAATTTTAGTGAATTTGAAATTATAAGAAGACATCATTGATATAATTGTGCCTTCATATTGGTTCCAACGACCATAAAGACACGTTAATCGGTATCAAAGTGAAGGATCCATGATAAATCCTTATCATGCAAATCTAAACAGAATAGATAGTATATATATTAAGATTAAATGGGAAAATTTATCAATTATGGTAAAACAGAATGATACCAAATCATCTTTTTCTTAGTTTAGATGTAATTGATGTATAAATAATAAGGATTCTACCAACAGCTAAAAATTATTATATAATGTTTGGTGGAAAAAATATTTTAGTTTTTAGGAAGGATAGAAATTTTATCGTAATGTATTAATCATAAAATCTTTTCTTGAATGTGATGGGTATCAAAATTGGCAATGACTCATGGGAAAAATTAAGAATATTTTTTGGGAAATAAAAAGTGAAGGAGATAACGATAAAAATATGTAATTGAAATTTTGAGGATATAAGAATTACATATAAATAATCTTTTTATTAACACTCCAATATAGTTAATAAATCTATTTACAACATCATATTTTTTAGATATTTATTGGAATAATATATTATTATTAATAATCACATGAGAAACTACCTAGATAGGTCTTATTAACAAATATATACTTGATAAGATATTGATTTTTTTATCTCTTTATGAATTACATAATATTATTGTTTCATATGAGATTATAAATGATAAATCATTCTTTATTAAGGTTGAAGAGGAAATAGATATTTATTCTATGAGAATGATAAAAATCAAAGATATTGAGATTAATGATCCTCATGATTCAGAATATAAGATATATGATGGTATTAATAAATATATCATGTCTCTTATCACAATAAATTAAAGATACGGTAGATAATTTTAAAAGTTATGATTCCACATGAAGGTTTTGAGTTTAGTGGAACTTTAAATTTTTTATGAACGTTCCTAAGAAGAAATTTGGAACAAATAAAGATGAGTATAGATAAAAACCATAGTAGATGTAGTGGAACAAAAATACTACGGAAGATAAGAACCCCAATTATGGAAAGAAAAATGAAAGGTGGAAGAAGAGGATTTTAGTAAAGTAATTATGTTAATGGTGAAAATTATTTAAATAACCATTTAGAAGATGAATATTAAGATATTTTCAAAAAAAATATTTTAAAATTCAGAGAATAAAGTTGATTTATTAAACATTTATAAATAAGAAGCTAAATAAATTTACAGAGAATATCATATGTGAGAAAAAATATTCCCATGTCATGATAAAAAAACTCAATAAAGAGAATATAATATAGAGTATTGAAGGTTGGTAGAATAATTAAGGAAAAAAATATGTCATTAAACAAGAATACAAGTATATCCAGGAGATCATTAACATCAAACAATGAATTTCTAAATAAAAAAAATAGTAGATGATCTTGTTGAAAAAATTAATGATAATAAAGATGAGGTTTTTGAATCTAAATAAAAACTAATTAATGTTTAAAAAATATAATATGTGTGGATGAATAGTTGAACTAATGGTCATAGGTAAAAAATAAAATATCTCAAGATACTACAATAAATAATTTCATGAATTAGTTAAAGTATTCACCCACTAAATGTAATTGTTTATATGATTTTACATACCATGAAAGTTTTTAAAAAATATTGTGAAATATTATATTGATAAAGGTTGTGAAAAATTCATCATATCAGAAAAATTTAAAAATAATCTCTATAAGAAATACCCCCCATGATTGGAGGTATTAAAATGTTATAATCTTTGAAATAATTTATATATAGAAAGACCCTACTTATATAAAAGATTGAGATTCAATTATTTTTATCAGTGCTGGGGAATTTAGGGTAATACAGATTATTATTATTGGAAAAATATATATCTCCTTTAAAAAATCCCTAAACAAAGGTGGATAAATATCATAATAAATTATGAGACATTCCTAGCTCATTGGAAGAAAGAAAAGAAAAAATATAAACATTCTAGAATTATTTTAATAAAAAATAAGTTTAGATTCCAAGAAGAAGTGTGCGTATTATGTGATGAACCAGGTAACTTTTCTAATGACTATTTTAAAACTATTCAATAATGTAACACCCTATAATTTTATAGTACTTTATCTCTTTAATGTAATTCACTAGATTATGCTACACGCAACAAAGATTTTGAGTGCACCACGACATACCAATCTAGCCATTCTAAAATCACTTATGAGTATTATTAACTGAATTTTGAAATTTATATACACCATATAATTTTAACATCCATATTATTTGTTTTTTATACATAATATAAGAATAAAATCAATTTTTCAGATAATGGATGTGTTTTTCATAAAATGCAATTTTAACACCTTTTAATGGAAAACCCTTTTTAAATATAAAAGTTCATACTTTTATATATTCAAATTACAAAATAAACTTCTTTATTTGAATTGGAAGATAAAAAATTTAGTTTTAATAAATTTTTGGTGTTTTTCTGAAAACATTCATATTTAGATCAATATTGAAAAATACTAAATTTTAATTGAATTTTTTTAAATAAAAATAATTTATAGTGGTAAAATATAAATTCGAATGGTTTTGAAGTATAATTAGATTATATTTTTATAATTTACTCCAATTTTGGTCATTATAATTAATTTTAGATTTAAATTGGACATAAACACATATTAATCTTTTGATAGTTTTTACATCTCAAAAAACCACCTTCTGGTTTTGACAATAGAATTAATTTAAAATTAATAAATCAAACTTCTATGTTCTGAATTTTGTAAAATAGAAATCATTTTTGAATTTGGAATATCAAAATTAGCCTAGGCAGAAGTTTCGGTAATTTTCTGAAAACATTCAATTTTTGATGAATAATGATTAATACTCCATAGTACAA
This sequence comes from Viscum album, assembly GCA_963277665.1. Lineage (NCBI taxonomy): Eukaryota > Viridiplantae > Streptophyta > Magnoliopsida > Santalales > Viscaceae > Viscum > Viscum album. Next base: position 1,373,180,115 of record OY728152.1, on the reverse strand, counting down.
AAAAACTGAATTTCTTATTTAAATAATTATTTTTAATTTTAATTTATTTTAATGTAAAAAATAGATATGTAATACCTATATTAGTATATTTTATTTCATTAAATTCATTTTATTATAATATTAGATATATAAAATTATATTAATCTTTTTAACTTTTTTACACAACTTCTAGGCACATTGGAAAATTTTCATAAAAAGTAATTTTACTACTTCTATGAATTGAATTTAAAAAATCAAAGATAAATATTTGACATAATTATGTAAAATGTGGTTCAATTGGTTGAAAATAATTTTTGGTGAATAGTAATGTTTGAATTTAGTTTACCAAGGTTAAAAGTAAATAGAGCAATTAAAGGTAAAAATGACATAATAATTGCCCTATCATATGTCCTAATTCTATTGGATAATTTGTTTAGACCAAAATAATCCTTAGGAATAAAATATGACCCTCTTTGATCCACTATTATTATATTAGGAAATTTATTATTATTTTATTTAAAGAATATTTTAATGTTTTAAATTCAAATTTTAATAAATAAATCAATTTTAATATAGGGTAATAAATAAGATAAATTTGACTACAAATATTAATTAGAAATATATAATTATTTCCTACATCATGATATATATTTAAAAATTTTATACATTTAATAATTATATTTATTAATGACACATGGATGATGTAGTAATTACCTTAATAATGAAAGATTAAAATAATTGATATTATAAATATTAAAATAAATGTATATTGAGACTTTTGATGCATTCCATGAATTTTATAGGATAATATGACATTTTAGGGTTGATTAAATATTATTTTTCAATGTAATCTTTTTTTTTGACTTTCACAAAAACCAAATACTTAATAGTGTCAAAATTGACATAAATGAGTGTTTAAAACAAATATAATATTATTAAATGATATAATATTCATAAAAATATATGTTTCATCCAAAATACATAGATAATGATTTATATGTCATTAATGATCCACATGAGGATACATTGTAATTTTAGAGTATGTTTATTGACCATGTAATAAAAAAATACAAGAAGACATTGTAAAAGATATACTATTTAACTTAGATTTAAATCTAAAAGATACGGTTAATATGGTGACCAAAACTTGTCAAAAACCTATTTTATGATATTATTTAGACCCATAACCACCTTATCCTATAACTAAATCTATTTTTATCCATTATAAATCAAAAATTATTTTATTATAATTTAATATTTCAATATTTTCTAAAAGTGATTGTCACCTCTATAATAAAAGGGTACGTCCGCTTCTCTGAAAATCACACCCCATATCAATTTTTCTCTGAAAAAACCTACTAAAATATCTTCCCAAATACCCTCAGATCAACCTAGAGTCCTTAAATTGATCATAAATCCAACCTACAGATCCCTTTTGATCAAATAAAAAAGGAAGCACCTGAAGAGGAGGTAATAATTCCAACCCCTCCTTCAAAGATCTTTTCTTCTTCCACTTCCTCTTTGTTTGTTATTTTCATACTAAAAAAATGAATCCATTACCATATACATAATTTGGGGTTATTATATATATGGTACAACCATTTTCATTGTTATATCCATCCTATGAATTACAAAGTCACAGTACTTGCACACGTACGACTTACCATCTCCACGTCATGGTGTAGTTTGTTATTCAACACTTCATTATTTGGATGGGTAAAATAATGATTAAAATTGATGTAAGTAATAAATATACCATGTTAATGATTATTTAGATGTAATATACCATCAAATTATATACTATTTTATCATCAATAGAATGATATTTCCGCCAATGCGTATGTATAGATTACCATCTCCCCAAACGTGATGAGATTCATTTCACATCGTAACTATTCAAGAATAATTTTCAATTTATTATTATCAATAATTTTTGAGAACATAATATCATTATGTAGATGAATCAAAAACATCCTATCCATAACAAACATGGCTTATATAATAAAACAAATAAAGGAAAATGAATTAGTTAACACCCAAAACAATGATACTACTGGAATATTTAAAAAAAATTATTAGAAGATCATATATGATAACATATATATGTATGTGTTTATTGTATAATTTAATATCAATTATTTAACTATTATACATGAAGTTAACATACCCACAACTATGGAAAAGTAAAAAGTAATGATTAATTTTACAATCTCTTTATTTATCTGAGGTTGTATATATGTACGTATCTACTAGGACTTATTTATCATCCACATCAGTTATTCATAGAAATGTATTTAATTTTTTTTTAAAATCCCATATAATATGTATTAAATTAATTTATACCTTATTTGACTTTCTATAAATTTTTTTTGAATGGAATCTTTCTTCCGTTTCCCAAGTAAGGTACATTATGACCTTTTAAGGTAAGAATATTTTATTAACTTATATGGTCGGTGCAGCTATTCTCTTCTATTATAACATATATTTAGTTTCCCATACATGTTTATAATAATATTTTCAAAATAAATATTTTCGTTTTTAATTACATTAATTTTAAATCATTTCAAAATTTCCCTCAAATAGTTTTGATTTCTTCTATGTCAACATATGTTTATGGATTTTATACCTGTTTGAAGATGATTAATTATGATACAATATTCCATATTGTATTAATTCTTTGTGAAATGTTTGAAAGTGGATGTTTTATTTTTATACCATTCATGGTTTATGGTTAATGTGTTAACATTTTTTATGCTAGTTTTAATATGAATATTTATGTTATGTTTCAAAATTTTCATATGAGGAATGCATTTGACTTAGTAAGTGATGGGTGGAGCCCTCTATAGCTCCATAATGCATCAGTAGGTATCGTGAGACAAACAAGTATCTAGGAACAAGGCCTTGAAAAAATCTTATTATTTCCTTGGAATGAGGCCTTGACTATGTGGTTATGATGTCTGGAATTATGCATTCCATCATTATGAAATTAGATATTGATTTTACATATGATTATTTGAATAGTATAATTTCTATTTGAATATGTAAAAGTAATAATTTTGTTTATCTTTTAATATTATGCTTAATATTATGTTTAAAAGGATTTTGTTTTAGTCTTATAAATTGCCTTAAATGTTTATTCTTATTTATGATAGTTTCAGTTATATTGTTATCCTTACTGAATCTGAGCTCACCCCTTTCTTCTGTTTCCTTTTTCCAAGGATGTGAAGACGTATTTTCTGATTAATATATAGGGATAGGCTAAATGATATGATTGTGTTCAAAGGGGGAAAAATTTTGTTTTTTTATTAAATGTCGAAATGTAAAATTTTTATCTAGTACATCCAAGACTACAAAACTAATCGGTATTTCAAGACATAATCTCTTATCATCATGCCAATGTTATGTAATAATGCACCAAATCTGGGTTACTAGGGTCAGGGCATAAAGGTTTGAATTATAGGAAGTTTAGTAGAAACCTTGGAAACAAGATTTAGATAATCTCTGATTAGAGAACATTACCATATGATAGATTTTCATGATTAGTATAGAAGAGCATCCAGAAATTTGGGGATTGTAAATAATATGTGTGTTTTCCTTGATAATAAATCTTTGTCTGGATAAAAACATGTAGAGGTGGCATTTTAATAGATTTACCTTGGAGTGAAAACTATGACAATGAGTTTCAGGCTTGACTTGTGGTATCCTGGTACATGACAACAAGACTTGCTGCACTCATGGAATTGACCGTCCTAAGGGGATTGCTTAGGATAATTCACATTTTCATTACAAACCATTACGAATGATTTATAATTAAATACATTCTAAAAGAAAACAGTTTTATGATTATGGATTATGTGCACACACTTTTCCATATATGTTATTTATTTTACAAGTATGAAATTATGCATTGTGATTCATAAACTAACCTTGTGTATGCCATTTTTAAGAAATTTTGCTCAAAATATGGAATGGGAACTCCTGCAATATGCATGATCCAATGAGTAAGAATGATCATGTCTTTCATAGTATAAAACCATCATTTTGAAGCTAAATAGTATCTTATGTACTCTTGTCATATGGAGTAATATTATCAAGTGTTAATAATATAAGTATAGAATTCTCTGAGTCCTATGGCTTTGAAGTGAAGCCAAATAAAAATAGAATGGTTGAGAGAATGATGGATAAAGGGAAGAACGGAAAGAATGATTTTCCCATATGTGATAACTGTTGAATGAATCCCCATGGGAAGTTCATGAAAGGAATGGTAGTTTGTTAAATGTATGGAGAAAAGGACATCAAATTCATGATTTGAAGGGTAAGAAAAAGTTTTCAAATGTACAGTGCTTTATCTGCAAGGAGTGGGGATACTAAGTGAATCAATGTCCCAATCATCAACGTATACCCCAAATTATGCTATTGGATAGTAATAAATTTAATATACTACCAATGATGAAGATGAATAATTACTATTCTTATATTTTTCTATTAATGAATTATGTCATTTGGGTGTTGTATCAAATACATACTGGTTATATAAATTATGAAAATAAATAATGATTGTATTGCAGTACTACTTCAATATGGTTTTGAGATTATATGGTAATAAGAAAAGTCACTCAATAATAAGTTAAAATTTTAGAAAATACATGGTTAAATGAAATATAAACTTTATTATGGTCTTGATACTGAGTTAGAGATTTTGGAATGAGGGATGGTTTATTTGGATAAATTATATTAAATATTCTTGAATACCATGGAACTGATTAATGGTTGGTTTATTCCATAATTGTTGGAGTATTCAAAAATTTTTGAATATAAGGAATATATCTTCTATTCTATAAAAAATAAGGGAAAATTAATGTAATAAATATGGTTTTATGGTAATTCAAGTTGTTACCATGTTTTATGAGATTACATGATGACAGTACTCATATGTTATTATGTGTCAAAAAGAGATCTTCATATTTTATGTTGACTTTCCTTATAAATTTTCTAACAACGAGTTTAGACACAAGTATTTTGGATAAGTATAATGGTTGGAGTGGATTAATTTTGACATTGGATACAGTGGATTAAGTTCAATACATTTCTTAAGATTATTTTTGGTTTTTTTTATAAAAAGGACAACCCGAAGGTCGGGCGACAAGCCGTTGCATCTGGAAAGGCCATGAGACTTGAACCCGCAACCAAAGGGTGACAAGGGTGCATCACCAACCTCTATCCTACATAATGTACTAGTTTTTATAATTTTGTTATTTTAAATTTTATGATAGTTGAATTATAAATTCATTTTTTTGAAACCCTATATAATTATGATAAATTGAATGTTTTTGAGTTCTATTATATTTTGGAGTGAAAGATGAGTTTGTGGTATGAAATAGATAAAGGATGGAACTATACATGTCTTTTATTTGTTTTCATTATTATGTGAAGAAATTAATTCTTAACCTTTAGGGAAAAAATTTGAAAACAAATTTTTTTTTTCGGAATACCTTTTTTTATGAATAAATAAAATTTTAAGTCATCGTAGATTTATTGTTTTGAGGCTATAAATTTTCTATATATTGTACACTTTTTTATGATTTATGACCTAAATCACTCCCTAAAAATATTTACGTTTTTCCTCCAATTAGGTGTCTTAAATATCCAACAATGTTCTCCAATTAGAAATACTATTTTGGTGGTGACTTTTTCATTTCCCTTTCCCTTTTATTAAGACTAAATTTTATTAACCGTATTTCTGATGTCGATTTTCCACAATGGTATTTCCTATTTTTTAACCTTTTATTTTTGAAAAAATATTTCAAATTTCGAGGAAACAATTTTTTAAAGTAGGGGATAATGTAAAACCCTAGTATTTCATAGTACGTTATATTTTTAATGTAATTTAACAGCTTTCACCACATGCAACACCGAGTTCGAGTGCACCACGACTTTCCAAACTAAACATTCATAAAGTGATTTTAAATATTATTTACTAAATTTTGAATTTTAAATACTCCATATAATTTTAACATCCATATTATGTGTTTCATTGACATAATATATGAATAGATTTAATTTTTTAGATAAAGGAAGTATTTTTCCGAAAATGAAAATTTACCGCCTTTTAATGGAGAACCCTTTTTAAATCCAATATTTGACACTTTTATATATTAAATTTTAAAGAATAAGCTTCTTCATTAGAAGAGTGAAATAAAAATTTAGTTTTGATAAAAATTTTATGCTTTTCTGATAACATCCTATTTTGATGAATAGTGAAAAATACTAAATTTTAATTTAAAGCAACATTTTTAATCAAAATAATTTATAGTGTTACACTATAAATTTGAATGTATTTGATGTATAATTAGATTATATTTTTATCATATAATACAATTTAGGTCATTAGAAGTAATTTGACATTTAAATTGGATGTAAACATATATCAATCTTTTGAATGTTTTTAATTGTAAAAAACCTGCTTTCTGGTTTTGACAACGGAAATTAATTTTAAATTAATTAATGCAAATTCTATGTTTTTAATTTTTTTAAAAAGAAATCATTTTTTAATAAATAATATCAAATTTAGCGTAGGCTGAATTTTGGTTATTTATTTGAAAACATTCAAATTTTTATGAATAGTGAAAAATACTACATATACATAAAAAGATTTGTTACATAAGACCTATATTATTCTTGTGTAATTAATTTGAGTCATTTTTAATAAGATTATATATATAAAGTTTTATTTAACTTTTTAACCTCTTTTACCCACCTTTTAGTAACATTTACAAATTTTCATAAAATGTAATTTTATTATTTCTATGAATTGAATTTCATAAATCTTAGAGACACAGTTGACATAGTTAAGTAAAATGTGGTTCAATATGATGAAAATAATTTTTGGTGAATAATAAATTTTGAATTTTATTTACCATTGTTAATAGTGAATATGATAATTAAAGGTAAAATTAATATTATAATTACCATTATACATGTCCTTATTGTATTTTATAATTTTTTTCGACCAAAATCAACTTTATGAAAAAAAATATGATCCTCTTTGATCAACATGGTTTATATTAGGACATTTATTATTATTATTTTTAAAGAAGACATAAAAGTGTTAAATACAAATTTTAATAAATAAAACATTTTTAATATAGGGTTATACATGTGATATATCCGACTACAAATATTCATTAGAAATATGAAAAGGTTTCATACATCATGGTATTTTATTAATATTTTTCGACATTAGATAATTAAATTTATTTATGACATAATGATGATGCATTAATTACCTTATTAATGAGACATTAACATAATTGATATTATAAATTTTAAACTAAATGTAAGTTGAGTCTTTTGATGAATTCCAAAAAATTTATAGTTTAATATGAAATGTTATTATTGATTAAATAAATTTTTTCCAAGTAATCATGTATTGTTGACTTTCACAAAACAAAATACTAAATAGTGTCAAAATTGAACTAAAAGAGTTTTTAAAATAAATACTATATTATTAAACGATATAATATTCCTAAAAATATAAAGATCAGACAAAGGACTTATATAATGTTATATATGTCATTAATGAACCATATTATATTCCCTTGGCATTTTGAATTTAGTTTATTTAAAATGTAATATAAAAATACAAGAAGCTATTGTCAAAGTAAAACTATTTAACTAAGAGTAAAATCTGAATGATACAGTTAATATGGTGACCTAAAATTTTCTAAAATATATTTGTTGAGATGATTTAGACCCATAACTATCTTATATTCTAAATGAATTCATTTTGAGTAATTATAAACCGAAAATTATATTACAATAAATTAATATTTCACGATTTTCCTAAAGTGACCCTCATCTCTCTTATAAAAGGGTACTTCCCCTTCTTTCAACGTCACACCTCCAAGCCATTTGGATCAGCCAAAACCTACACATATATCTTCCCAACTACCCTCAAATCATCCTATTGGCCTTAATTTTATCCTAAATCCATATTTTGGATCCATTTTGATCAAATAAAAAAGGAAACACCTCAAGAGGAGGTAATAATTTCATCACCCCTTTCAATGTACTTTTATTCTAACACTTCCTCTTTCTTTGTTGTTTCCATAAAAAATAATAAATCATGTAAATTTTACATAATGTGATGTTATTATAAATACGGTACAACAATATTTATTATTCAATCAATCCTATGAATGACAAAGTCACAATACGTGCGTACGTACGACTTACTGTCTCCACGTCGTGGTGTAATTTGTTATTCAACACTTTATTAGTTAAGTCGATATATTAATGAGTATAATTGATGTAAATAATAAATATAACATGATAATGATCCAATAAATGTAATATACCATCCAATTATATACAATTTTACCATCAATAGAATGATAGTTTTGCTCTTGCGTACGTACAGATTACCGTCTCCACGAACGCGATGAGATTCATTCCCCATCGTAACCATTCAAGAATAATTTTCATTTAATGATTTAAAATAATATCTAAGAACCTAATATAATTATTTATATGAATCAAATACATCTCATCCATAAAAATCATGATATATGTAACAAAACATATTGTGGAAGTTGAATCAGTTAACACCTGAAACAATGATACTACAGAAATATTATTAACAAAGAAATATTAGAAGATCATATATGATATCAAATTTATATATGTGGTTATTTTATAATTTAATAAAAATGATTTAACTATTATACAGGATTTTAACGTACTCTCGACCAAGGAAAAGTACAAATTAAGGGTTAATTTTATAGCCTCTTTATTAATATGAGGTTGTTTATACATAAGTTTATACTAGGACTTCAATATCATCCACATACATGTTTATTAAAAATGTATTACAAAACATTTTTACTATTTCCTATAACATGACTTAATTTCATTTATAACTTTTTTTACATTCTATAATTTTTTTTGGAAAGTAATCATTCTATTATTTTACAAACAAGGTACTTTATGACCATTTATGGTGAGAATGTTTTCATAACTTATATGGAGGGTGTAGCTATTCACCACTATTATAAAACCATAGAAGATTCCCTTACAAGATTATAAGAATATTTTCAATATAATTTTTTTCTTTTATACTTATATGAATTTTAAATGATTTCAAAAATTCTCTGAAATAGATTTTATTTCATCTATGTCAACATCCTTTGATGGATTTTACACTTGTTTGAAGTTGATTTATTATGATACAATCTTCCATATTGTATTGAAGTGTTTTTATATATTTTAATGTGGATTTTTTATTTTTATACCATTAGTGTTTTATGGTTAATGTATTAACATTCTGTATGATAGGTTTAATACAAATGTTTATGTGATGTTTCAATCTTTTCATTTGAGGAATTCTTTGGACATAGTAAGTGACGGTTGAAGACTACTATAACTCCTTAATGCATCGGTATGTGTCATGAGATAAAATAGTGTCTAGGAACAATACCTTGGTGAAATATTATTTTTATTCTTGGCATTATGCCTTTACTATGTGGTTATGAGGTCCGGATATATGCATTCCATCATTATGAAATTAACTATTCATATTACATGGAAATATTTGACAACTAGAATATCCATGTGAAAAAGTAAATTGAATTATTTGATTTATCATTTCCATATTATGTTGATGTTTAATTTTACAAGGATTTTATTTTATTTTTATAAATTTCTTTAAATGGTTATACTTGTTTTTTATAGTTTCTATTAGATTCTTATCCTTAGTAAGAATCCGAGATCACATATTTATTTTGTTTTCTTTTTCCTAGGATGTGAAGAAGTATATTATGATTAACCTTTAGGGATAGACCAAATTATATGAGTATGTTCAAAGGGGACACAATGTCATATTTTTAATTTCATGATGTAATTTAAAACTTATATATATATCTAGTACTTCTAAGACTACTAAATTAATCGGTCTTTCGAGACTTCATATATTGTAATCATGCCAATGTTATGTAATAATGCATCGAATATAAGTAACTAGGGTTAGAGAGTTTCAATGAAAATGTTTCATATTCAAGGAAATAAATGGAATATGTAAATAATAGTGTTTATGAGATAAACATCATTTTCAAGAAACACACAAAATCTTGAAAAAGGAAAAACAATTGATTATTTATAATTAAGTTTTGACACATATGACTGTTGATATAATAATATTTAATGATATTTAAAATCATGAGGGTGGATGTTTTGCATTTTTAAATGATAACTCCTTCAAAATTAAGGTAATACGATCTATTTAGAGTGAGGCTAAGGAACTAATGTCAAAATAAGTTTTATTTTTCGATGGGCATGAACACAACCTTAAAAATATTATCGTATATTGGAAATATGGTAAATAAGTTGTCTTCATGATATATTATTCTCTAAAAAATAGTGTAGAAGATGGAAAATATGTTATTAGTGGATAAAGAACTTGTGGAAATATCTTTCATATTGTAATACTTTGTAACAATTTTTACCTAATTGCTGAAGATGAATATAAGTTGTATGATCATAGGATTAGGAATCTTTTGAATGAAATGTATGAAAAAATGTATAATGTTGTCATGGTAAAAAAAATTATCACCAATGAAAAAAATAAAGATGATATTTATACAACCTATTATAAGGTGAATATGGTAACTGGAAGGCATAAGAAATTTGTAATCGAATCAAAAAGACCTACTGAGCTTATTCAATTTAATATTTGTGGGTTATGGAGGCATCAATCAACAAAAGTGTATACATACATTAACACTTTTATTGATGGATTTACTCAGATGACCAACATAATTTTTATGAATCATAAATCAATAATTACATATATGTTCTTTTATTAATAAGTGAAGTTGAAAGGTTGATGGGTGTTTATATACTTAAGCATAAAACTAACAATATAAAAGAGTACCCAAAAAACTATTTTGAATAATATTTGAAGAAAAATTGTATCACACATAAATATAGTGATTTATACACCCCTTAAAATGGTTTGGTAAAATTGAAAAATAATTTTTTGTAGAAATTAGATGATGTATTCTAGTAGAGTATAAATTTTTGATGTTTTTGTGTTGAGAAATAGTTAGTACTACTCTACATGTAAAAAATATATGGTTGTTACGAATAGGAGCCAAAATTACTACCTATGATTTGTGATATTAAAAAACCTTCGGTGAAATATGTATAGTTTTTTGGTATTCTATTATTAAAAATGTCAAAAAGATAAATCATTTGAAATTTATTATAAAAAAGATGCATTGTACATGAATATATGGCATAGAAATATTTTATAAATATTATTGGGACAATTTTTTTTCAAAAATAGGAAAAATCAATATGGAGATACTTTAATAAACAAATAATGGATTGTTTTAAATCATGTACCATGTTGTGTTGGATGCAAACAATGGACAGTGTTGTCCAGGACAGAGAGTATGAGGACTGGACGACACCCGGAGGTGGACCTCACGACGAGTCGGTACCCAGAGGAGACGGACAGACGTGGAGCATGAAGGAGGTTATCTATACCTACCCTTCATATAGGATCGGTGGTGGAAGATCTAGGAGCTACTAGACACCTTCTAGCTGTTTTTCTTTTTAGTAGTACCTATTTGTACTTTCCTTGTACTTTACTATTGGGCATGTATTTCCATCCCCTTTACTTTCATCATACATTTCATATAGTTTTTACATTGCGTTTTCTTCCACTTGTACTCTGGTTGTGTGTGTTTTTGATTTATAAAGGCAATGCCTTCCCAGTTTTATGGAATTACGCCTTTGGTGCTAGTCGCCAGCACCTGACATATGGAATGTGGGCTTGGGGTAGTCACGATATGGGCTCCAGGGGATGGGTCATGATGAATTAGTATTAGAGGATTCAGTTATACAGCAGAACATAGGACTCTGATATTTCTTTTCTATGAGGAAATAGTGTTAAGGGTACCAAGTGTGGTTTTCAGTACAGGGAGTCCAGTGTTGGTGTGGCGGCCGGCGTATCCATACACCAGGACCTTGACTACTGATTTCAGACATAGTGCACGAAATCACTAATTGCGTGTGTCTTTCAAAATTTATTCTTCACGTCAGCTCAACCAGGTCAGCTCACGAGGTATAATCTTTTGACCATGTGGCATCTGTTCCAGATGCATCCACGCAGGAAACATGTTAGAGTTCCGAGAGAGTACTGGATGACGGCCAACTGAGCAACAAGGATTTGGTGCATGTCCCTATTACTATGTTGGAACGTTCAGGTGGTGTACCAAAATCACCACAATCTGTTGGGTAGCAGATTCCACCAGCCGCACTGGCGGACTGTGCGCGCCGACTGAGCACGTTGCACGAGTTACAGCGGCAGAGGCCTCCGAGGTTACAAGGCCAGACAGATTCCCAGGCAGCAGAGGACTAGCTAGAGGAAATTTCTATAGTTCTCTTCCTAGTTAAGACACCCGTAGAGAAGTTAGTGATCTTAGATACTAGACGTTTTCAGTGAGTGACCTTGAGGATGGTCCTCATAGTGATGAGTTTTCGATAGTTGGACCGTTTTTTGAGATGGTACCTTCGAGTAGTGTGCCAACTATATCACTGCCAGATGGTCATCATACACTACCGGCAGTACCGTTAGAGGAATATTATAGGCATATTTCCTTACATGTGTTTCAATATCAGATACCCCTCAACTTCTGAGGAGAGCTTGACTCACAGGCGGATGAGGACATGGTTGAGGAGGAAGTTGATAGTTTTCTAGAGCTTATATAACTTCGGTAGGATGACGTGTCGGTAGATGAGGATTCATCGAGGCGTACTGATCTTTACTAGTATACAATAATTATTATACGATCAGTGATTTAGAGATCGGACCTCTGAGCGAGGTGTGTTTAATGATATATGATCCATCATTTTTTCCTCTATGAATTCATACTTATTTTAGGATACTAGAGAGAACCATTGTGGTTGAATGATCATTAGATTAGCAGATACATCCAGTGAATGTTAGCAGATGGAAACCAGGAAACTAGCACCAGTCTCAGAAACTTGAGCGTGTAAAAATGTTTCGAGAAGAGGAATTGTTAAAGACAGATGAATCTGCAGGGCAGCAGACGTGGAAGTAGAGCAAGTAGAGCAGCATGAGGTGGTGTACATTGCAACATGTTACAACCACCCGCCTTTATAGTCCCCATTGGGATCTGGGAGTTGGAGGTAAGGGGAAAAAAGTTGCATCATGCGGTCAAGGAGTGTGACCCAAGGGCTCTAGGAATGATTCGTGGAATTGACTATTTCTACTACTAGCTGTTGTATCAGTAGACATAGGTACCCATCCATCCTTCCTACCAAGAATCGTGTCCCAGACCTAGAGTTTCCATTTAAACAATTGACTTGACCATCACATATAGAGATACCTTTGTAAAGAGACTAGATAACCACACTTACACGGATGGTGTCATATGACCATTGAGGTGAGAGTTTCGGTTGGAACCACTTGGTGGCAGCATCGAAGTCTTACGATGTTAGTTTGGGTATGGACTAGGAAACCATAGTTCAAACACAGATTGACTATATTAGGAAAAAAATATTATGTTTTATCTACAACATTGGGATGAGGTTTTCCTTAGTCGGAAAAAAAAAGTAAACCCTGGTAGGACATGTTAAATCTTGCATGGGAGGGTGCAACTGATCACTCATGGTTCAGCCAGACATACCTTTATGCCAGACTTATCTAGAGTTTCAGTACCACTATCAGCCTTGACGAAGATGGGGAAAACCATCGTGTGGTCGGAGAGATTCCAGTTGACCTTTTAAGAGTTGATGCAGAGGTTGACTAGTGCCCCCTTCTTGAGGCATCCAGAGTAAGGCATATGGTATGTATTTTACTACGATGCATCAAGGACCAAACTCGGGTGATTCCTGATGTAGCAGAAAGTAGTGATCATATATGGAATTCGATAGCTGAGACAATATGGTTAGAACTACGCTACCCATGACATGGAGTTTGCAACAGTTTTTTTCGCCTTGAAGATGTGGCGACACTATCTGAGGGGAAGACATTTTACCATGTTCTCTGATCACAATAGTCTCAGGTATATCTTCTCTCAGAAGGACCTGATCCTAAGACAACAGCGTTAGATTGAGTTCCTACAGGACTATGACTTCGAGAGAGTCTATACTCATGGGAAAGGGAACGTTTTTGTGAATGATCACAGCAAAAGATCAGACATTTAGATGCTAAGAGAGGTGATAGAGTTGCTAGATGCCTTACAGATATCCATTGTGGATAGGGATGGAGCAGCCTATCTTCAGTTTCATATAGTTACTCCTCCACTTCATCAATGAGTAAGGGAGGTGCTGTGTGGAGACGCTGACTGTGAGATGTGATGTGCTTAGATATCCACAGGGCAGGCACCTGATGGATTTTCTGAATGTGGGGAGCATGTCATCCTCTTCATAGGATGTACCATGGTACCAGTTTCACTTCAGGAGGAGTTGTTGAGGGTGTTACACACTTCCCCACAAGCGATACATTAAGGAGTGGTGAAGATGTATCAGGGCCTTCAACGACAGCATTGTGGCCATGTATGAAGAAGGCAGTAGGAGATTTTGTCTCACGGTGCCTCATATGTCAGCAAGTGAAGGCAGAACACCTGGTGCTAGCAGGCTTGGTTCAGCCTTTAGAGGTCCCAAAGTGGAAGTGAGATGGGATATCCATGGACTTTGTGATGAGTCTTCCACGTACATACAAGAGTCACAACTCAATATGGGTGATCATTGACCGACTCACAATGTTGGACCACTTCCTACAGATTAGAGATCAGGGATTAGTTGAGAGCAAGGGACACCTCTATGTGTAGGAGAAATTGCGTTTACATGGAGTACCTTCCTTGACTGTCTCCTACCGAGATGAACGGTTTACTTCCTGGTTATGGAAGGGGTTTCAGGAGGCTTTTGGGATGCAGCTACTTCTGTGCACCGCCATCCATCCTTAGACAGATGGTCAGACCGAGAAGAATATTCAAACTCTCGAGGACATGCTCCGTTCATGTGTCCTCGTCTTCGTTCGCCGCTAGGAGGATCACTTACCGTTGGTGGATTTTTCCTACAAAAATAGATATCACTCCACCATCGGTATGTAACCTTTTGTGGCCTTATATGGTCAACCTTAAAGATCGCCAATTTTCTGGATAGACATAGGGGAGTCAGCACCAGTTGGACTAGATATGGTACGAGCTACCAAAGAGAAGGTGCATATTATCTAGGAGTGGATGAAGACTGCATAGAGCAGGCATTAGTCATATTCTGAAAGGATATGGAGACCTATGGAGTTCGATGATGGCAAACAAGTCTTCCTATGGGTGTCACTGCTATGAGGTCTGTGGATATTTGGATAAGGCAACAAGTTATCTTCACGATTAATCAGACCTTTCTAGGTCCTCATCAGAGTAGGTGAGGTGGCTTTCTGTTTCTCTCTTCCACCTATGCTACATCGGGTGCACGACGTCTTCCATGTATCTCAACTGAGGAGATACATGCATGACCCATCCCACATCATCGACTATGGACAGTAGGAAATCGATGTCGGGGAGACTTTCACAGAGGTTCTAGTGGAGATTTAGGATCGACAACTACGGGTTCTACATGGATGGTCGATACCTCTGGTGCAAGTTGGTTGGCTGCATAGAAATCATAGGAGAACACATGGGAACATGAGGCTCAGATACGTGCTCAGAACCCCCTTTTGTTCCCTTAGATCGAGTTATAGCTTACGGGGATGTAAATCCCTGAGGTGGGGAGAATTTAATGACCCAGAAATTCTATATAAATTTTTTTGTTCTTAAATTCATGGGAATTTTACGTGCCCGCAGTTTCTGATAGCGCGTGATTCCGAGGCCCGGAGTGCCTGGAATGATCCTTCGAAGTTTTCTTAAGCTTAAATTAATGAACCTATGTATTTTTCCTAAAAAAGAGGAATATGTCATAAGTGGTAACTCGGATCAGAAATATGAGGGCACAGATATGCTCAAGATGGTGTGTTTACCCTAGGCATTACTTATGCTTACTCGGCGCGATACTCCTATTAGAAATCCTAAAAATGGCATAACAATAAATAAAATAAAAAAATATTGTTATTTTATTTTTCAAATTCTTATAACTCACAAACAGTAGCTCAGATTAAAAATCTGATACCACCGCTGATCTCATTTGGACTTTCTTTATTTAAATAGAAATAGACATTGACCGATGCAGGCCACCAGAAAAAGTTATTTTTTGGCCGTAAATAAATAATTAAGTGACAATTATTTTGTTGTAAAATTCATAACTTCTAAACAGTAACTCGGATTGAAAATCCGAGAGTACTGTTGGCTTATTTGGGGCAGGTTTCACCTAGGTAGAGCCTAACCTTGATTGTAGTGGGCTGAGGGTGGCTGATATTAATTTTCCAAACATCTTTTTTGGGTATGTTTAGTAAAGGTACGTTCGGTATTTTATAACATTTCAACTGGTTCTCAGAATTGAAATTTGAGGGCACCGTTGAACTCACAGTGTGAGTAATTTCTTAGTGAGACCATCATCGCAGTTGCGTTCTGAAAATTTTGGATGTTAGTTTTTGGGGATTTTTAATTAAATTGAATAAAATAAAGTTATAACTCTATTTTATTTGGGTGGTTAAAACCTCCATGTGGAGGTTAGATGTGGGGGCCACCAACCCCTAACCACCCCTGAGAGGTTATGGTGGTGGGGCCCACCCGCACATAACCTCCCGCAAGAGGTTATCATGTGGGGACCACGCGAGACCCATAACCTCTCTATTAAATGATAGGGGTGGCGGCCACCCGACCCCTATAAATGGTGGAGGATAAAACCTCCCACCTCCCCCTCTTTAATGAGGGAGAGCCTCTTGACAATCCACCTAATTAAATGTGATACCTCTCACAAGTTTAATTATGTGGGGCCCACTCTTTTAATTCACCAAATTTGAATTACGTGCCAACATAATTTTTGACAATCCCTCCCTCTCCTATATAAATAAATCATTGGGGAAGGTTTTGGGATGGCTTCTTCAAGCAGTGAAATGATGGAAAAGAGAAGCAACACCCAAACCTTGGAGAATTATTCCTCCAACAAAGAACTGTCACCCACAAATAATGGAGAACGATGAACGCCATCTTCATCCTTCTTCAACTGGGGAAAGAATGGGAAGCACTACCACCCATGAAGAATGTCGTCGATGTCATATCAACTCGTATTCTTCGATCTCTTCTCCATCCGACTTTGACGGAATGACGACCGCCAACCGCAAATCCATCGTCGATCACCAAATTTGAGGTAGGGGTTATTTACGTTTCAATATTACCCTCACTTTTCTGTTTTCTTAGTGTGATTTGTGGCCAATTTTTCTATCACCATAACAAGGAGGGATTGGGCCACATGAACACAGTTTGACCCTCCCCTTTGTTTGTTCTTACTCGATGACAACGGCCTGGAAAAGAGGCGACGATGATGAAGACGACGAACAAAGGTCGTTCTACCAGTGTCTTCCATGAACTGCGCCTCCCCTTCAGTGCGCTGGTGCACTACCCGCGCCCTACCGGTGACCTACCCGATGCCCCAACACCCTGCCGGCAGCTTGCCCGGCGCCCCCTCGCCCTGCCGGCGGCCTGCCCGGTTCCTTCCGGCGGCCTGCTTGACACCCCGACGCCCTACTCGGCGCCCCCGCGGACCACCTTCCATGCTGCCCGGTGCCCCGTCGCACTCCTTGGTGCCCCCGCGGCCCCCTGCCGTGCTACCAGACACCCTTCCAGCCTGCCCAGCACCCTGCTGTCCCCTTCCGCGGCCTGCCCGGTGCCCCGGTGCACTGCACGCGCCCTATCGCGCTGCCTGATGTGCTTCCCGGTGCCTCAACGCCCTGCCCGGAGCCCCCAAGGCCTGCTGCAGACCAACCGGCCTGCCTACGCCCCGCGCGGCCTGCCTGCTAGCCTCTCGGCCACCGGCCTCCCGAGCCGACCCGCGGTGTCCCCAACTGTGAAACTGGCCGAACCGGCCTGGTATCCTGGGCAAAGTTACCGTGCTGCCTACAAGGCCACTACCGGGCCGAACCTCCATCACGGTCCGCTGGGCCAGGACAAGTGGATAGGGTCAAAACGTAGCTGGCTGACATGCCCAATGGTCTGTGTCAGATCCAGCGAGTCTGACCAGGATGACCCAGACTGGGTCGGACTGGAGCCGGGCCCAATACTGACCCATTACCTTATTGGGCCATATCATTGGCACCAGACGTCTCTTTTACGAACCATCAACGACACCGGTATTCTTGGAGCATAGTCGTCCCTTTGAGTATACTTCACAAGACTTCTGCGTATAGATGAGTCACGGTCATGTTGGTTCGTACACGAATCCAACCAGGCCCCCGAGACTAAAATGCCAACAACTCACAGACCGAGCGTCCGATTGACTCATCGTCAGTTGCATTGAGACCCCTATGACATGGCGTTTCATTGAGATACTTTCACGTGAGACTTCATGACACTTGGGGTATTGACCAGTAGCTCATGGAGCGGATCCTCTCTGAGACGAGCATACAGAGTGTGAAGACCTAGTAGCTGTAGACCTGCCGACTTCTTGACCAATTCGACTAGGAGTGATTTGACTAGCCCAGTGGGGAGTGCCTAGTATTTGGTGGTAGACCCATGGCGGACAGAGCGCCTGGTAATTGGCAGCAGACCCATGGTACTCGATAGGAGGAGAACCTCTGTAGGCTATTAGGGGGAGCACCTGGTATTTGGCAGCAGACCCACAATGGACGGAGTGCCTGATATTTGGTAGGATACCTGCGATACTCGACAGGAGGAGTACCTCAGCAGTCCAAGGTTAGTGAGAAGCGCCTCAGTGTCGCGAGAGGCCCACTGTACACGACATAGGAGAAGATCTCTAGTAGCTGTGGTTTCGATAATGAAAAATCATGGTTTAAGTTTAGTCAATGACCTTTGTGTTTTCCTCATGATTGAGATGGGTTACTTGATAACTTAGGTATATGTATGGGCATATACCTAATTAATGCTTATCCATTGAAATCATACATTGGGGTTTTTAATTGTTGGATTCTGTGTAACCATGGGGGTATTAGGGTCCCTACAGAGTATCGTTATACTCACCTCTACACGGGCTATGCCCATACTTCGTTGTGTTAGATGCAGACAAAGGACAACACAGACTAAGGTGGAGAGTACGACGACTGGACGGTACCCAGAGGTGGACCTCATGACGAGTTGGTACCCGGAAGAGACAGACGGATGTGGAGCACTGAGGATCCTATATGTACCTACCCTTCATGTAGGATCTGTGGTGGACGATCCAGGAGCTTCTAGACACCTTCTAGCTGTTTGTATTTTGTGTTGTACCTGTTTGTCCTTTCCTTGTACTTTACTTTTGGGCTTGTATTTCTAGTCTCTTTACTTTCATCATATTTTTCATATATTTTTTACTTAGTTTTTTCTTCCACATGTACTCTGGTTGTGTGTGTATATGATTTATAAAGGCAATGCCTTCCATGATTTAGGGAATTACGCCTTTGGTGCTAGTCGCCAGCCCCTGGCCAATTGAAGGTGGGCTTGGGGTAGTCACAAATTTTTTTAATATCTAAAACCCTTCTTCGAATTATCACACATAAAATATTTCTTCATAAAATGGGGAATAATAAATAATAAAGGTTGAGATAATAGGTCCAGTAAGGGTAAACTGGGGAGATATAAATGATAACATTATAATAATAATATCATTTGGGCATGATAAAATGATCTTAAAAATTGAAAACTATAACATGAATATCATATACTATAAACATATGCCATGACCTATATCATGTCAATTGAAAACACATGAATAATAATGGTGTAAAAGTACACAAGTGATGAGATCATAACATTGTAATAAGAAATAGTGTTATTTAATATATGTAATAATAGAAAAAATTATGTCAAGGATACCCACCAAGACATTAAATGTATTTTATGCTTTGGATAACCACTCATGTACCTACTTTTGGGATAGGGATAATATATCATTTACCCTCTTCTCATCTTGGAATAACCTCCTGTGTATCATATTTCATACTTTGGGCAACATCCCACGTACTATTATAGGTCATATAACGTTAATCATTGCAAAATTAATTTGTTTGATATATAGGTGAGAAAATAGCATAATACAAACATTTTTTTCAATAGGATCATAAAACATCAAAGATATCATTACTCATTTAAATAAAAGCTTTTAATAAACATTTCATCATAGAATATCCTATAAAAAAGAAATGGTTTTAATAAAAATATTGTCATCACAGTTATAAACCATCCAGATAAATAATAAGGCTGGTAAAATTGGATCATAACCCTAGTAAACCTTATGAATCACCGAAGGATTTCATATTCGATGTAAATTGATTTTCAAAGATCACTTGGAACATTTTCTGAAGAAACGAACATTTTACACTGATTATCATTTTTTATAAAATAAAAATTTATAAAAAATATTCAAGACCCATTTAATTAAAAATATCATTGGAAAAATATAAATTATTTTATAAAACATTCCATTTTCTTGATAGTGGTAAATTCCATTCATTACATATGAGTTAAAAGAAATATTTTTATCACATTTTTAGTAAAATATAAATAATATTTATGGGAAAATAAATTTCATATTTGCTGTAATTTTTTAGTAAATAGTTTGAAAAGTGCAAAAATATCATTAAAAATAGCTTCATAATTGTAAATAATTTCTCTAATTTTTTTTAAGAAATCATGGATGTATAAGAAACATGAGGTGATAGAGAAGTAATTTTTTAAACTTTTTTAACTATTGAGTATATAAAGATATTTATATGAAATAAACACATTTATTTCAGTGAAATAAACAAATTATAATAATTTTTATGATTTTATTGAGATATAGGTTATAATATTTAATCATCTTAATCGTAAAGAAAAAAAACCTAATAAACAAGGAGATCATGTGATAAAAGGCATACCACTTTTGTGACATTTAATAGTAATCCCCAATTGGGAAAAATATAAATAAAACAAAAAATATAATTAGATTAAATAAATTTAGGTAATTAAAAGTCAAATAGGCTACATATACACCTCATAAAAGATGTAGGTTCCTAACCCAATGTATTCCCATAGAAGAGAAATAAGGATAAAAATCCATTACTTTAAGTCTCAAATTTCTTCGTACACATTCATACCTCATGTATAACAAATTTGGTATTATAATTTTTTTATTAAATTAACATAATTATATATATATATAAACATATATTATTAACTTATGACCCTTTATTATTCATTTTTTATTAATCATTTCTAAAATAACATTTCAGGTAATATTTGATTTATTTTAAAGTATACATTGATTTTGTATTTTTGGTTCTCTTACATTGATCATGGTTCCATAATCCACATAATTTTATTTATTATATAAATTTAATAAAAATTATATATATATATACATATTAATCTACAAAAGTTAGATCTAGAAGTTGGAATACATCGTTCCTAGAGCAGTAGTTCGTACGTATTCATGAATATAGTTTCTATTTTCATTATGGATGAAATAAAAAATAGTTAAACATTAAATTACCATTCTAATATTAATTATTATATAATATATGGCACATATATTCAATAATTATTTTCTAATTACATTTCATTTAATTCATACGTGGAAAATAAATAACTTCGCTTTGGGAGGCGATAGTACACCAAACACATGAGAGACATTATCATATTCCCAAAGAAGAGAAAGTAAGAAGGAATGAATGATATTAGAAATAATTAATTATAATAAAATCATAAATATCATATATAAAAAATAAACCCATCATTAACATTGTTCTTTTATTGGGGGTTATGGAAAAAATTTAACATCTATTTGTGAGGTGGTTGTCCACCATACACATGATCAGCGATTTTGATTCCAATTTGATGGAAGAGATGAATTATATTGTTAATTAAATTAAAATAATTACATATAATTAAATTTATATACTAGTTTTATTATAATATAATAGTTTAACAAGATTTTTAAGGGGGTGGGAAAATAAATAAAACAAAAACCCATGTTAAGAATTTTACCACTTCTTTGGAGAGCCTATTTAAGTTTATACCAAATTGGTTATTAAGAAGGATTTATAATAAAAATAAATCCTCTAGGATGTGTTTAATGAATTGATAAATATTTTTTTGTTGGTCATGGGTGATCCATTTTGTCTTAGATGTTCGAACATGATATATGAGTGATGACCTTTTATAAGTGGGGGAGATGAAACACATGTAAATTTTGAAAAGAATAAATTACACCGTGTATTTTATAGCACACAAGGATATTAAACCATAACCACATTTATTAACTATTACTATTTTTAAAATCCATTTTGATGAAAATTTATGTTTAAAAAATTATATAATATTAATTTATTTATTTAAAATATTTAGTCCATTTTTCCAAATTCCACTAAAATAAATAAAAAAATTTAATTTAATGTTAAATCCACAAATGTGACATGATTGTAGAAACTTTTCAAAATTATTAAAAACATTTACATCAAAAGTTTTTATTAAATTTATTCCAAATACATATATTGAAGATATTTTAATATAATTGTTCTAAATTTATTATTTATGTAAATTTAAAACAAAATGGAACCTTATAAATTCATCAAATGAAAAGGATACTTTCATCAGAAAAAATATTTTTTTCATTTTATCAAGAAGTTAATCTTTTTGATAAAAATAAAAAAAATACTACCATAATGAAATTTTGATATGTTTATAAAAAAATTTAAGTTTATTTATTTCAAATTAATTATCTAATAGTTTTAATTTGACTTAAACTAATTTTTTAACATAAATAATTCATAATATTTTTTTTAAAAAAGTTTACTTTTAAAAACTATAACGTCTTTACAAAAAAATTGTACTTTTTATTGAATTTTATACTTTGTATATAACCATAATAAATAATTTTTAAAATATAGTTATTTTTATTCATTCCACTAATTTTAATAGCTAGTTTATAATGGACAATTTTAAATAACAACGTTTATTGTTCATTGTGATTTGTTAAAACTCTTTGTTTCATGTAACACATGTTATTTAATAAAATAAATTTTATCAAAAAAATTCATAAACATTCATAGTTTTATATTATAAACCCTCCTAAAATGGATTATTACCTTTAAATTATTACCTATAACACAAAAAAAAACTGGATACTTCTACTTCAAACATCCGTAGGTTCCCACGTAACTTCTTTAATATAGTGGTTTTTCCACACAACATTAACCAGATGAGTTTTATTGTTTAGTATCACATTCATTATATGATTTCTAATTTACCCAATTTGACCCTTATAATAAATATCATTCTCCCATTGTATGAAAATTTAATTCAATACATGTTATCAATTAGTTATATACTTAGGAGAGATACATAGGACACATAGTTTACCTTATAGAGGTTCGCTGGACACAACAAACAATAAGCTATCTTCCCAATATGGTCATGAATTTGAAAGTGTTATATATAGCTTCATCATATTTTTTAATTTTTTCTGAAACTCATTAATTTCCTCCATGGATAATTTCTTAGAAACACCATCTCACAAACATAAATTTCTATATCGCAATAATGATTGTCAACATAACAATTTTTCCAACCAGTAATTCCCTTATGTGTTGTTGAACAACTCTATCCTTACCTACCATTTCATCAGTTGGATCGGGTCCCAGTAGAATTAATTCTACATATTCATCCAACTAAATTAGAGTTGTACACTTAATTCAATAAGGTATTCATAAGGTGCCTTCTAAATAATCAGGTTAAAGTTATTGTTATAATAAAACTCTAATGGATGATGGTGTTGAACCAACCACCATTGAAATCCATAGACAATATATCACCATATACTTCATAGTCTAAGTTTTTATATCAAACATACCATCTAAAAAAAGATAATACTCAATGATAAAAATAAATTCTATATCAATATCATGCTGAAGACTTAACCATAACATTTAGGTAAACCTCATATCCCGGTCAGGTACAATAGAGTGTGGTACTCTATAAAACCATACCAGTTTTATAATAAATATTATAGAAATATGATAAATAGTTAACAATTATCTCATAGTTATGAAATGTTATTAATTTTTAAGGAGATTGACTATAATCCATTTACTATAATTCCCTTTATATGTATTGGTGATTCTTTTGACAAAACACATAGTGATGTTTTCCCATTTCCATTATTTATAACATACCCTTAAAATATTTTTATATCATCCACAACATGATATCATAAAAAAACCATGATATATACATCGAATTATCTATCATAATTTTTTATCACTAGATATATTATTCCACATAGGCCAGTGGTAGGTGTTATACCCTTGTCATCCTTCGATTGTGGATTTACACCCCACAACCATTCTGGACGCGACAAGTTTTCAACAAACCTATTGGTTATAATTTTTCCAAAACCATATTATAATAATTCCAGATACATTCCAAAATTTAAGTAACCATTAATTACCTGATCATCAACGATAAGATAAACTCTTATGTGAAGCAATACCCTTAATCATATTCCCATAGAAAGCATTCCTCAAAAAATAAATTTATTACTAAAGAATATACAAAACCAAAGGACTATATTTCCAAAAATGAACCTAAAAATCTATTTATATCAATAAACTATAATCACATAAATCTTGAAAAGCGGTGTGTTAAAGTTTGATCATATGATAACTCTTTAACTCGCATACCGATGATGGTATATATTACTATTATGTTAATCTTACATGAATAATATATTCCTAAAAAAGGTAATTTATCTTTTATACCTTATATAATATCAAATCCTAGACATAAACATTTTTATTTAGTGGTTCGGTCCATCCTTGAACTAATGGAATATAAAATGTGATTTCACTATTCTTGAATCCATATAGAAGGAGAAAATATATTATCATAACCACATCAATTTTCACTAAAAGATGAAAAATGATATTTTCATTAGGCCCATTCATTCAAAATCTAACATCAAATTCCCAACTCTAGATTAGAGGATAAGTGTTACATAAATATAATTATTTTATTTAGATATTTTTATTTCATAATCTCTACCTTTGTCCTTTGTCTTCATTTGTTTTTGTGTCATATTATTCTCATTAGAACACATATTAAGGAATTCGACCACATAATGCCCAAAGACCGTATAATTATAGTAGTAGAGTGTGTGGGTGAATTATTTTGGGATTTATGTCTATTATCATAATTATAAAACATCCTTCCTTATTTTTGTTATCATCCACTCGATGAACTTCCATTACACAAATAAAAAATTTAGTTTTCCTGATAAGGGAACAAACCCCATATCTCCTTCTACACTTGGAGTCAGAAGAAATTCTCATCTTCTTCTCTACATGGTCATTAGTGTTTAATTTGAATTTCATATTTCTTTTCATATCAAGAATATGAGATTTATGGGTTAGCATAATATCCATTTCAACTTTGACAGAACATAGAAGGATTTCTACCTAACTAGTGGATATCCTTTTGGATAATTCCCCTAAGATACATCTTCTAAAGAAACTAAATAATTAATCCAAACTTATATTTAGTATGGATGATAATATATGAATTGTACCACACAAGACAGCTAAATGTTTCCACATATGTACCGACATGTTAATCATTATTCAATTTTTTGTTATGTAATATTATCTCCATTTTAATAAAAATAATAAAAGTAATGTACTTATTATAAATTAATATCTTAAACACAATCCACTCCAGGGATTTATTTTCATCTTATTTACATTTATTATTTAAAATATTCCACCATTGACCCACTTCACCTTAAAAATGATAAAACAATGAAATGTGTTTCTAATGTTCCAAACACTAGAGAATGTAAATTACCTATTCCATTGTGCTGATGCATTTCATGGTATCTAGGGGATAAATAAAAACACTAAAAGAGGGAGGAATTGTCTTCATGGAGGAATCATAAAAAAATTTCTTTCCTTTACTCATTTTGATGATAAATATTATTCTTATACTTATAACTTTTTATGAGAATATAAATTATATTTTTCATTCCAACTCCCATATCATTTTGTTTCTCTTAAGGACAATATTTTAATTGGTTTTTCTTCCAACATTATAGTGGTTCCTATAAGCTCTATAAATTTAATAAATCCCAAAATCATAGTGTAAGAAAGAACAATTATTGTGAGAGATACCATATTAATGAAAAATTAATTAACGTATGACTAAATCATGAGAAATTATTTATAATATATGACACCATAGGCTTATCCCATATCATGCATGGTTGTTATTTGAATCGTACATGATAGTTCACAAAGTGTTTCTGAATTTTCGAATCTTATCATCTTGGACTGTCAAACCAACTACATATTAAGACTATTTTGGTGTACCAGGTAATTCTTGAGTAATGACTGATACACCATTTTCTGTGTCACTACCCCTAGGTATATATATTCTCAAAAAATTCTACTTTTAGTATCTTGATATGGATGTAATTAATGAAAATGACTCACTCCATCCATAAAAAATATTGTATGATATTTTCTTAAATAAAGAACAACACTTTTTATTATCCATTGAATATTCCCTAAATAACTCAATGATATTTTCTCATCCTTTTTTATAATTGTAAACATACGCTTACTCTGATTCAAACCATAAAATGAAAACTTCTCATACAAAAATATTAAATATAATTTGATTATTATTCATTATATATATAACAATACATGCTAAAAATATTTTCATCTACTGCATTTGGAAATAGGAAACATAAACAAGTAGTTCATTTGTGATCTATATCATCTCCCACTACTTTTTTAATTACAAACACAATTCTAATAATTATCAAAGAAAAAACAATTATTTATAACCAATGTAGGAAAATATAATGAAGCATGAGATAAGATGCATGACTGACTCAAAATTATCGTTTTTATTAACAAAATACCTTTAATGGGAATTGTGAGAAACCACAAGTCCAGCAATAAAACATCAAAAAACCAAACAAAAAATGGGATCTGCCTCTCCCCATCAAATACATCATGTCAAAAAAACCCTCACCAATGCATGACCACCTGACTAACTATCCCACGTGTGTGCGGGCATGGAACCAATGGAAAATCCATTCTTTCTTGAACATCCAAATCCAAAAGGCATTAATGGTTGAAGGCATAATTTTCTGAACCCCATCGGAGGCAGATCCATGAAAGGAAGGATGCATCACCCTAATATCACATAAACAAACACACAAATAACTGTATGAGAAGTAGACTGAAAATGAGCCATCAAACATCCCCAACATTACTACAACTACCACCAAATAAACTTAACTAATTAAAGAGAAATTTAAGTTAACCTGAGTCCTTTTACGTAAACATATTTGGTGAAATAAATATTACATATATGATAGGTGTCTTCATAACCATATTTCCAAACTCAGTGGTAAGATGGTCCCATGACTTTATATATTCCTCAATGTTAATTATCCCTTTGTTGAAATTTCCATCAAGAATTAGTTATTGTTTGTCAACCCAAGCGTATTTATCATCATTAAGGGTCTCTATAAAAGGCCTTAACATCATTTTAATTGCCTCCTAAAGAGAATAATTAAAGACCAAGGCATGCTCTATCACTTATTCCTCAGAGAATAATAGTAATTCCATGGATTTCTCCTCCTAGACCTCTAATCTCTGACAAATCACCTCCATAGTGTCAACCATTTTGGGGTTAACCTTCCTAGAATATCGGGTATCTAGAAGAGGTGGTAAGGATGAGTAGTCCTTCCTACCCATCCCCACCTATGAATTCTATTACTTGTCAATTTTTATGCTTCATCTTATGATTGTCTGTGTTTATATCCAATGCACTCATGCCCACATTCTCGGGCCACCATTATTGAGTTAGTTGGATCATCACTCAAGTATGCCTCAACAAACCCTTCATATTCATTGATCAAAGGGACTGTGATATGGTACCTAGAAGCAAGAACCCCTACATTCCCATAAATGAATTGGTAATACACCTTCGAAGCAGGTCCCTAAAAACCGCATATGCAATACACCACTAGCTGATCCCATTAACTCAGCAGAATTATTCTCCTTGCCATCCACTATCTGAACGATAGCCTCATAACTTTGAGTCTCCTCCATTCCCACTTGAACAATATCCTACTGAACCATACAATTCTCATTCACACCCAAAGATATAGGTTTTTTCAGGTCCAAGGTCAATCTACTAAAAACATGAGAAATCTTCAGATTGGATTGATGCACCAAGGCCATTTTATGGATAGACCCTGGCTCCATTTCCACCATGTGAGTCAGTAGACTGCCAATAGACATCTCCTCAATTTGAAAAATACTAAAGAAAGCCCCACCCACCATTTCTTCCACCACATTAGGCTTCTTCTCCAGTATCAAAACCTTCCCCTACACCTCATGTTTATTTCCTCGATCATTTCCCCTTCTCAATGAAAATAGACCACTATAACTATAGTCTTACGAGTGACCCAAGCGCTTCCATATAGAACATAAATCCGTCCAATTTTCAAATACAACACATTTCATTCAGTGGTATTCCTCACCCGCCATGATCCAAACATGCTCAAATAGAACCCTGGACACATCTAATTCGACATAGACATAGGGATTGATTGGGTGGAAAAGATATTTTATTCGACTATTCGAACACATGTACCTGCAAGTCAAATTATCCAGCATACGCATAACGGAAGAATTTTGAAATGGAAGGGGGAGATTGGGAAAGCGTACCCAAGTGTCCATAGTTTGAGGATCATCGTTCATATGCCAATTGAAGGACCACCGAAAGAGGGATTATGTGAAACTATTAAAGCTATGAGATTCACTTGATGAGACTATGATTCGATCAGCCTACAAGGAGAAGTGTATCATAATATGTTGACTATACAACAACCCCACTATCTCCTTTACCTGAAAACCCCATGTTTTGTTTATGTACAAATCGAACGAGTCCACTTAAGGTCATTTATGAGAAAAAAACTACAAAATAAGGTATTCATATGAAGATATGATGATTCTGAGAACTCTGCTAATGATTAATAAAGGTTAGGTCACCCATCGAGAAGCTCCTCCACTTTCGGTTCAAGAGAAACATAATGGAATGATGTAAGTAAATCGATTTTTATAACAAGGATATAGAAAGAAGACACCACTTTATTGGGAAATGATGGTCCCTACCCCCATCAGTGGTGGAAGAGCTTGTGCAGAGGAATAAGTGTATATAATATATGAAAAAATAACATTGGAATAAGACATAGAGTTCCAGAATACACATAATCACAAAAATCCTTACATCACAGATACCTACCAAGATATTCATAACATGTATGGATTTAGAAATCCATCCATGTACCAATTTTAGGATTTATATAACCTCTATTTTACCCTATTTTGGGTTTGGGATAACTCCCATTTATCCTCTCTTAGGATTCGAATAACCTCCTATATATACATTGATATAATATAGCAGTAATCATAAAAAAATAATTTTGTGGAGATATATGTACCTCCCATCACATAATGTATAAATTTTGGTTCCTCAATATCATAAAATATTCATCATATCATAACCCCAAAAAAGATATGGGTTTCATAAACACTTAATCCTAGAATAACATATGGAAAATAAATAGGTTTAAAAAACATCATTTCATCATAGACATAAACCATCTAGATATAGAATAGTAATGGTACAATTGAATTGTATACCCATTAGATCATACATTAAAAAAGATTATGAAATATCATATGGATAATTTCTTGAGAAATATAATAGTTCTAATTTAAAAATAATTTTTTAAAAATATTAAAATCATGAATATATTTCAAAATAATTTTATTAGAAATTAATATTTTAAAACTATGATTAAATATTTACAGAATTATTTAGTAATGATGATGTTTAATTCCATTCAGCCCGTATATGAAAAAAAAATTAATTTTACATTTTTAGTATATTCCAAACATGGCACATTGGGAAAAAAACATGTAGTTTTCCTTTAAAATATTTTTAAAATTTTTTGATGTGTAAAAATGACAATAAAAATCATTGAATAATATAAAAAAAATTCATCATTTTTTTAGAAAAAAATACAGGGGAATAAAATAAATTTTGACTCAAGAGAGAAATATAGATGATTTTTCGTAAAAAAAAAAATTGAACTATTGAGTGCAAAATGAAAGAAAAATTAAAGGATAAAATTTATTTTATTGAAATAAACTGAGTATAATAAATTCATTATTTTCTTTTGATAAATATTATAATATTTAATAATCCTAATATTACACAAAAAGAATCCCGATAGATGATGATATATTATCATAAAACCCTTACCACTTAGGTAACATTAAATTGTAACCGCATGAAAAAAATTAAATTAACTGAAACATAAAATATCATGAGAATAAATTAATGCATGATATTACATTTTAATGGTTTTTTATATAAACCTCATAAAATATGATAGCTACATAATATAACATATGTCCCAAAGAGGATAAATTATGAAAAAAAATCACATACCATAATTATCTACTTCCTTCACACACATTATAAATAAATCACTAATGAATATGGATTTATTATAAATGTATTTATGAATCGTAATTAATTATACAGTAACTTATATTATTTTATTAAAACCTTTTATTACCCAATTTTTAATAATTCCATGAAAATGCTGATTATAGGTAATAACTACTTTGTTTTTCCCATATATTTTGATTTTTTTATTTTTGATCCTATTTATTTGATCATGGATAGAAAATATGATGAATTTTTATCATCATATAAATAAAACATATATTCTTTAAAAATCTATTTAGATTATTCCCTAAAGTATAATTATCCAAATTGAAATACAATGTTGATGGGGATGGTTCTCCATATGTATGCATCAAAGTTGTTTCAATTTTCTCAACAGATGAAAAAAAGAAAAGTAAATTATAAAAAACAATTAACATTAATTATGACTTCAAATATATCATATATATTTTTAAATTTATCCTCATTTAAATTAACATAATGCATATGTGAAACATTAATCACAATGAATCACAAGGTTGTAATCTGTAGTACACACAAGTGATGTTATCATATTCCCAAAAAATGTAGTGTTAGAAGGTATAGGTGATATAATAATTATAGAAGTATAATAATACCAAAAATATAACATATTGAATTTAAATCCATCATTGTTTCCTTATGGGATATTCTATGATGTAAAATGAATAACATCAGTTCGGGAGGCAATAGTCCACTGCACACACGATCGATGGTTTAATTTCCAATTTAATTGAAGCGGATGCATATAATGGTCATTAAATTAAAAAATAAAATATAATTATGTGGGTGACAATTTTCTTATTAGATTATCAAAGATTAATAATATTTTATGGATGGGGAATAACGAATAAAAAAACACATGTATAAGAATTTTATAAATTCTTCCAAGTGCCTTTTTAGGTTTATACATAAAGACTTCATAGGAGGGATTCATATTCAAAATAAGGAATATATATTGTGGATATTGAATTAGAGAATATATTTATATAGTAATTATTTAAAAAAAATTGTTTTATATGTGTAAAAATGATAGGAGAGGATGTGTACTTTTATAAGTAGGGGAGAGGCCACACATGGAATTTCTTAAAATGAATGCTGTGTACGCATATTTTTCAATTGAAAAAGGCACCAAATGGATCATTATCAAACAATATAGGTTTCAAGGTCAATATATGTATATCTAATTAACTAATGAAAAGGTTCTATGTCATTTAACCCCTTACCTATTTAGTTTAATCCCATAGTAAACACATTTTATCTTTATCCATGAGATATAATTTTTAATGTTTTTAATAAACAATTTGACCACAGATTAAGTTTAACAAATAAAATATTATTAATTATGTTGATTACAAATATTTAATTCATTTTATAAATTCATTTCAAATAATTATTAAATTTTCATTTTAAATTAATCCTATAGATTCCATGAAAAAGCGGGTTCTAAACAGAAAATTTTTAACAGTTAAGAAAAATTATATCAAAATTCATTTTTAATTTAATTAAAAAAATCCTATAATTGATTAATTATAAAATTACTAAGTTAGTGATACTTGTTTTAAATTTTTTAAAAATGAAAATTTTCCTTCTAAATTATTTAAACAAAAATTATTTTTTCATTAAAAACTAGTATTTTGAAATATTTATCAAAAAATCAGTCAGTTTAGAAAAACCCCAAAAAAACCCCAAAGATAATTTTCATGTGAGAATTAAAAAAATAAGGTATTTTTTAGGAAATTTTTTAAAATTGGAAAAAATTTCATTATTCTTTCATAAAAAGAAATAAAATTTTCTTTTTGAGCAAAATCATTTTCCATGAATATAAGCACTTTAATGTAATTTTAAATTATTATCAATATATTTTATTTATATATAATGATAATAATTAGTTTTAAAAATTTGGCTATTAAATATTGTACTTCCATGTATAATGACAAGGTTATAATAGTCGTTTTTTATTAAAATTATTAATAGCATATAAAGGTTTATTAAGACTCGATTATGTAAGTAAGAGAAGACATTGATGAAAATATATTAATTAAATTATTTTTCATCCAAAAAACTCAACATGTTACTATTTTACTATGGGAAACCCATCTATTATGAAGACAATTATATTTTAGTTTAGATAGAATACTGGTGGTAAAAACCTGTGACCATCTCATTCTTCTACCACATCTACTTAGAACGATTAACCACTTCTATGATATAAATATCTAATGTTAGGGAATTACAAACTCACTAGTCCTAATTATTTTAGGATTTTTAATTCTTATGGATGATGAGGTCATCATCCCAGAATTTATAAAGATAATTCATTATAGAAGATGGGTTTTGTATATATGGAGTTAAAGGTTTCCTATTTACGTTTTAATATATTAGATATTATAGACTATCGTTCTTAAAAAACATTGTATTAGTAGAGCCTCCGATTGACATATATAGATATGGAATAAAACATAGTATAATGGTGTTCTTTAGATAGTACAAGGACCTTGATGGTCATAAGTTATAGAGTACATACTAATGAACTCAAAATTATGACATGAAATTTTGAAGGTACCATTTTTATAATATCATTTCTAGTTATTTATATAATAAATAAATGTGTCTCCTTCAATATTACTTTTAGATCTAGTATATTATATACGTTTAATGTCTCATAGTTTTCTTTATTATAGGAATATCAATAATTTTTAACAAAATTTTAAGGATAATAAAATTAAATATCCATATATTTAATAAAAACAAATGTTATCAACATATAACTTGTAATAAAAAATGTTGTGACATCCTATTATCTATGAGTAATATTATAGACTTTTTGGTTCTAATGAATAGTATCAACCATAGACATATTGATATTTTTTTGTGGGGATTTTTGAGAAATAGAAATTTATTACGAGATGATATAATTCTCTAAGAAATATCTTTTAATTGTTCTCATATTATTATAAGAATATATATATATATATTATTCATTAAAAATTCATTTCTGAATTGCGTATCACTATTAACTCATTTAAAATAGAATAATATAATACATTAAATAATTATAATTTGAAACTATCATCTGCCTCGATCGTCTTTTAATGTAATCCATTAATTCTTTAGAGAATAAATGAAATAAAAAAATGTTTTTATGAAAAAAAATAAATTCAGTTCCAATGATTACTTCTTAAATGATGCAAACCTTGAAGTGTGAATCAACATGATTATTATTTTACTATGTTTTTCAATATATAACGAGAATAATAGAGTTATATATATATATATATATTATACGAACATGAAACTCAAGAATTGAATATGGTTGATGTAATTTTGAAACCATTTATATTAATCTATAATATAGTAATGATAAATTAAATATATTCATTGATCCCCTTAGATAGATTTTTAGTGCTTTATAAGAAAAAATATATGGAGGATCTATTTTTGAATGACCCACATCCTTTAATTTCATGTTTATGTGAAGGTAAATGTTATATAATGAATTAGGTCTTGTGTTAATGCCATACCTTCAATTAATTATTATATTAAATTGGGTTGGTATTTGATTTAGACTACTAGTAAATAAGTTAAATTATAAATTTAAGAGAGGTGATTAATAAATTTATTTAGATCTTCAATGAATCTAAATATATTTTTTAATTATTATCTCTCTCAATGACTGATTATTCCGAAGTCTATTTTCATATAAATTTTTAATGTAAATTGTGTTCTCTAATTAATGTATTAAAGAAGAACTTTTTTTCTTACTAGGTATTTTATGATTCTAAAAAGTCTATAAAAAATTTAAATATTAAAATCTTATTAAACATGAACATATGTAAATAGGGAATTAAATTTTGGGACTCTTTAATATATGATTTGTGTTTGTGTGGATGACACCAAAACGTTTTAGAAGGACCACTTACTCAGGTATTTAGAATTAATATAAATTTCTTTTATTTTTCATTGATAAATATAGATCCAATAAAATATACCAATTTTAATTTATAATACTTATCAATATATTTGAAAAATATGGGTGAATGTCTATTTTTTGGAAAAAACATTAGATAGTGAATAATTAATTGTATCTATAATAATATGAATATAATAGAGATAGATTTATGTCCCCATGAATTTTATGCGGATCAATAAGAAATAACTTTCATAAATCATCGTTTAAAAAAGGGTTTTAATAACACCTACTCATAACTAATACATCAAAGATTAGTAATTAATTGTAACATCATGTTGTGATATTTTAATCCATTGGATATCATTAAAATAATTGGAAATGTGAACATGATGTACGAAAATATTGCTAATTGAATTCGGATCATACTGGTTTTTATGTATTCCAATTATTTCATATTAATCCCTTATATATTGTAGTCAATAAATGTCCATAAATTTTACAGGGTTTTATATTTATGGGTAAAAATATTTTTATTTTTTATCACAATAAATAAGGTTATTTGGGTAAAATTAATCTTAATAATTTTAATTCCATAATTTCATATAATGTTTTTCCATGAAACATGGGAGAATGAATCCTTTATGTGGGTGTAATGAAATCATCCTTATTTTTTCTAAGTGAATAAATGGTATTATAATAATATAGTGTGAAAAGGTGTGGGTAATATCGATACTAAAATTGTTACAGGTATATGTTTCGGAAATTTTAATTTAATTTTCAGTATTTTTGTTTTAGAGTAGAAAATTTTGACATTATTGAAATTTTACAAGGATTCATAGTCATCACACACAAATATAGGAACCATTTTTGTAAAAAAAATAATGAACTATGAGTTTAAATTTCCCTTTTTCAGTGACATAATAACTTAATTCATTATATTTTTCGAACATTCAATTAAATTTATTTCCTTGAATTTAAAAATTAACTATGTTTTCAGATGTTTTAGCATTGAAGTATCATTTCATTCATTTTTCTAATATTTATTTAAATGTTTTAATATTATATTTGTTTTATTTATTTAATTCATTGATTCAAATGGATGGATAATTGTTGATAAATTAATTGAATCTTTCTTGGAAAAGTTTATAGATGAATGTTTTTCGAGAAGTTATATTGAGGAAGATTAATAGGAAATTTTTTGATATTTGGAAGGTAAAATGAGTACATATATGATTGAATGACTTTATTCCATGGAAGTTAACCTCATGATTATACATGTTTTCAAAAGATAAATATTATATAAGGATGGATTATTATGATCAATGAAATTTTATACTAAGGGGATGAATTCTAGTATCATTCTAAAATTAGAAAATTATAAAAACATTTAAAATCTATGGGATTAAATAATAGATGAATGTTTAGGGTAAAATGTAGATATGTAAAAACATAAAATTAAATCTGAGTTCACCTTTTAAATTTCTAATGTTCCCTTGGTTGTTCACATTGAATACATAAGAGCCTTTCTAATGTTGTGAAGAAAATATGTCATAAAGGAAATTGATATATATCAGTCACCTCAAAAATATTAATTGTTCTTATGATTTTATGTAAGATTCATTTTTTCACTCATATGAAATTTGTAAATGTAAGAGGATGCATAAAAGTAAAAATATTTATACATTATTGTCTTTTTGAGCCACAAATATTAAATTTTGATGGGAATTGGAATGTTTAAAACTCTATAACGATGATACCAGAAAATAGCCCTTATTGTATACATGATATGAAATAGTCAATTCAATTTATATGAGGTTGAAATAGGTTAGATCATATATTTTATTCATGAAATTCAATAATGATTTTTACAAGATAAAATTGAAATAAATTTCTCACATAACAACTTATATATTTCTATGAAGTATGGAATTTTATTCCATGACTGATAATAGTTACATCATGTGAAGATGAAATAGAAAATACAGGAAAACTGATTAGTATGACATTATGGATAGTTAAAATTTTCAAATAATGATGCTTTTAAATAACAACACACTTGATTCATGTGATATTTACCCACAAAAATCCACTATTAGACAGATGTGAGAGTAAATCATTAAAAATACATATAGATGAAATTATAGAATAAGATCATGAAATGGAATATTTACTCCTACATGGAATAATTGGAGGAACTTTTTATGAAGCCAAAAGATGACAAATGGTAAAAATGTGGGAGAGTGGGATTATTAAATGGACACAGAATGATAAAAAGGCTTTTTTCCGCAAAATTTACAATAGTATTGTTTTTATTGTATTAGATATTTTACTCTAAACATGCTGGTATGAATCAATTTCAGTGATTAGTTTATTGGGGAGGATAAACATTTTATTATAATTTTTTTTATTATTAATAAAAATATTCTTCTACTAATTGATCACAATTTCTTGTGTGGAAATTCTAAATTGATTACAATTTTGTTTGATTTATATTTTATGAACTATTTTATTATTGGGGTGTTAATAATTATTTTTTCCTTAAACTTGTTTCTACCTAATTAAAATTTAGTGGATGTGGTTATATGGTGATGTATCTAGATATTGAAGATATAATTCTATACGGAGGGGAATGTTTATATTTTTTAATGGATTTCAATCACATTGTTGGGAATTTGTTTGGTAATTTTAGAGAGTCTGTTTTTTCTCTTTCACACACATAGGATGGAGCATATATTGGTACAAGTCATTAATAAATTTAAACTGACACTAAATATGACCCCTTTAAAAGTGATTAATGGATTGTGAATTCTTTCATTTAAAAAAATTCATCATTATTATTAATCAATTAAAAAGCGGTATAAAATTACAACTTTTCATATAATTTCATACCCAATAACATATTTCATAACATGAATGAATCAATTTTTTTACTTGACATTGTTTCAAGTTTTATTAAATATAATTCAATCAACCCATCATTCTACTAATTGATACAATTTAAACAATATACCCCTCTTTTGATACTATATTTGGTATCTACTATATTTTAATTTTACTTCACGTATTTAATTTCTTATTGTAGAACCATCTGTTGGGTGTGTCAAAATTATTTTAACTATTTATAGGGTGGTGATGTTAAATCTCACAACAATAATTTCCAAAAACCATTCTAATAATGACTATCCTGAATTTCTTAATAAGTAAATTGAGAGAACCTTGCTAACTAAACATATAAAATTATATCTATAATGAGATTTTAAAAATATTTCATTAAAAAACTGATGTGAACCATTAATTTTTCATTTGAAATCTATGAACACAAATTACTATCAAAACCAAACCCATATAGATCTATTTCCACCACATTTTAATAATCCCAATAATAAATTAGAAATCCCTGTATTACAAGTTGATTTAAAATTTAAAACATAATTTATTCAACATCCTCCAATGATTTATGGACATTTTTGAGAGGATCATATAATTAATAAAAATTAATTTAACTTGGTGTGTGATGACCATAAACTATGTATTGTAGATAGAGATGAATTCAAATAGATATCCATTACATTTTCTCCGGAATGAGTGTCCAAATAATAAAAGAAATTAAATTTTTATTATTCTCAAAAAACTTTTAAGGGGAAATTGAGAAACCAATAGTGCACGAACAACTAAATATCATAATAGCCATACACATCACCACATCCACCACCCAAATAATGGATTTATTAATTATATTATGGATAAGTCATTGATTGAGATGATATAGAGAGGAATTTGCATTAATGATTATTTTCTAATTTAATGAGTACAACTACAAATAAATAGATATATTCCATAATACAAGACACATGGGAGTAATTTTATGAGAATTGGGAAATATTTATGAATCTATATGCAATATGTCTACAATAAGAAGTTTATATAAACCATTTTTAAATTTTCTTCAAACAAGTACAACTAGATTATGTTATAAATCTACTAGATGCATCAATATATGGAGGTTTTTTTATAATTCATCAATTAAAGAAAAATAATTGATCAAACTGATATCTAAAAATTTATAACATTTTGGTATAATAGGTGTTGTAACAATTTTGGTGAAAGATGTAATATTACAAAAATAACCATATTAAATTCTAAACTAGAGAAACAAACCAGTATTGTTAGGTAAATATATCTTCTGAATTTAAATGATTAACTCAAAACAATTAACTATATTTGTATTTAATCTTATAAACCTCATTAGATTAACCAATGATAATAATTATAAGACATAGACTTTTATGAAGATAAATATTAGTATAGGAATTTAATCTAACATACCAAAGATAAGTGACAATTCCCATGTATAATATGAATTAAAAAATAAATAAGATCAACCCCAACCACCCATTAAACTATAACATCCACAACATCCACTATTCCAATAATTATACAAGGAACCTTAAAACCAAAAAAACATCAACCACTACATTTTCTGTGTAGGAATATCCCTCTGAAGTTAAAAACCACATGAAAAACCCATATGAATATTAGGATTGAAATGTTTCAAAAAGAGATGATATAATTATAATATCATATGGGATAACTTATGGAAATGATTCCCAATAAAATAAGGTAATTTCTATGTGAAAAAAATTGAAATCCCAATGGAAATGTAATTGTTGTAATAACAAAGAGATGGAAATATATTTACCATATTTAAAAATCTGATATAAGAAGAACCAAACCAATACTATAAAAAATGATGATGATAGTTCTGAAAAGAGTATGTGGCAAAGAAAAAATAAATATGGAAACTAGTTAAAGTATAAAAAAGAAAATTAAAAGGATGTTATACTTGAGAAGGGTAAGAAGAAAATTAAAACACCATTGCAATAAAAGCTTCATTAACAAGGAAATCCAAAACCATTTTCCATGTCAATGGTCTGATTAAATAATAATCAAGACAATAAAATCCATAATTAAGTTATTGAAAGTTGCAAAACGGTTAAAATAATCACATCACTTCTTTAATCCCTAAAAAAAATCCATGAAAATGACATGTTACTTAGATAAATATGAACAAAAAAATGAATACTTATAGAATATTTGAGACTAGTTTTAGGGTGAAATATGTTACCCTTGATGATAACACAGCTTATAACTAAATTCCATGAACTGTAGAAATATTTTATTTCAGGTGTAATTTGAACCTTGAATCTTATATATTCATTATATGAACAAATAACTCTTATAAATGCCCTAAATCATTTTTTATTTTATTATTTATAGATATATTATTTGTTCTGAAAAATAGATATTTACAACTAGTCAATAAATCCACTACATTTTCAAAAGGATTTTTGGATGTTATTATAGTTTGGATGAAATTTTTTTTATTCCCACCTAATTTCCATGTGTCAAACGTGGAATAATATATGAAACTATCTTATCCAAATATAATTTCATGAAAACAGTACTAAATACATAAAAGAAAATACTAAATTTTCATGAAGGTATCTTGAAAATGGTGTTTTCATAGAACATTATGATCTTTAGTATTTTTTATTCCAAAAAATTCCCATTTGAATAGAACTCGTTATTATCACTCATAAATTCGAATGAATTTCTTTTATGTGAGGAAAATGGTTTGTCATAAGAAGTTTTTAATTTATAAATAAACTTATTATTAAATGTTCTATTATAAACACATGGGACATACTTAAATATTAGGTCTGACCAATTGAACAGGATGTACCTTATTATTTCTTTGTTGTCCTTGACATTTTAATCAATTAAAAAGAGGATTATACTTCATCTATTTTTTGACACCATTAATACACTGAGGTTGGTAAATTGAATCATATTTCATACTCATTACAAGTCTCATGTCTAGAATTAAAAAAACATCCTATATATTTAATGTGTGACTTTTTTAGAAAATTAATGAAGCTTATAGTAATTATTTCTAGTAATATGTAATCAAATCTAGAATAATAGTTGATATGAGTTTTTAGAGAAAAAACAATATCAATAATTTGAAATTTAGGAGAAATAACTAAAATTAGTGACAATTTTTAATGCACATAATATTTTAGATAAATGATGATAAACCTGTGAGTAAAACTCATATAATACATAACTAGAGAATTATATAACTATCTTGAAAAGATAATGAAAAATTATTGGAAGTTGAAATAATTTACCCAGTTTTTTTATAAGATGTAAATGTAATTATTATAGTGTTAAAAAAATATATGATAATTATTGTGAAGTATTAACAAAATGATAATGTTCTTACGACATTCCAAAACTAATGGTCATTTTTTACTGAATATAAAAAATAGAATAAATCTATAATAAAATATCATTTTCTAGAAAAATTTTAGACCAAATTTTATAACGATTTTTAATAAAATTATCACACTATATTAAGATTTATTTTTTTGGATATTCTCATGTTCCTATAGAATTAATTGAAAAGGTAAAGACAACATTCACCTATCCATATGGTAATTTTAATTACAATACAATTCCAATTGAGTTTTTCAATGCATGAGTTACATTTTAAAGTTTCATGGTAGGAAAATTCTATAATTCTATTAATGATATCCTAAAAGTTTTTCTTAATTATTTCAATAGGTTTAGAAATTACTTTTACCAAAGTATGGAAAATATTGATAATGATGTGAAAATGTATAGTAAAAATATTGTTGTTTTGAATATTAGAAAGATTTTTTTTATAGTTGAGAGATTCATTATGGTCAGATATATATTTTTACAATATGGGATTTTGTTAGAAATGTTTAAAAGGAATTTATCCATGAATTAACTTACCCAAAATGTGTGAAGAATGTTACATCATTTTTTGATGTGCATAATTTTACAATATAACCATCAAGGATGGGAATAATTCATTTTCAATCTCAATATAACTTTTTAAAGATTTTGAGTTTATTTTTTGATGATTATTATCAGCATGATTTTGATGAGATGAAATGTAAATAGACCTCACCAATAGTCATTTAATATTCTTTAAGAACATACAATTCCTCACAAAACCATTATATAACCATTAAAAATGAGTTTTTAGTAGTTTTTTATTTATAAAAAATCATATCACATTTTCATCATACTTAAGTGACTATTTTCAATAACTGTACACCCCAGAGTACCTTATAAAAAAGGAATAAGAAAAAACAAGACATATTTTATTGAAAATACTTCCACAATAATATTATTTGGAGATAAAAAAAGGATCTAAAAATAATTTTGGAGATAAAATGAGCTTTTTACCCCACATATCTATGCTATAAATTCAAGACAAAGTTAAATTCAATGTATTTATTCTTGGATAAAAATTTATTAGTAAAATGAAAGGTATCATGTGTTCTAGCATAGTTAATTTTCATATAACTTTTGAAGTTCGATCACATCTAACCCCACTAAAAGTTTCTAGACATAAATATGAATCAATAAATTTGGTTTAGAATGATCCTTATATTTGGAAAATTTATAATCCCCAAATAATTAGGATATTGCAACCTAAAATTGGAATGTAATTTATATTAGTGTTTTTTATATATTATCATATAGGAAATATTTCACCTCAATATATTGATAGTAATGATTCGAAATATGAAATATAAATGAATACACTATTTTAATATTCCTATGAGTTTTGTACAAAATTGGATCATTGTTAATTAAATAGAAATATTTGAATGATTCATGAAGTTCCTAAAAGAATATTTTTTGTAAATTATATAATGTATAGGGTATTGATATTACATGACTATCTCCCATGTCATTTAGATATTAATACATCTTATTAGATGTAAATTATGTTTCAAAATTGTTAGAATCCAAAAAACCCAACACTAATGATTCTACTATTGACTATGATATTTTCATGAAACATATATTTTATTTTTTAGGATTCCTAGTCTAAATTAACAGTTACCTCGAAACCCCATTTTCCATAGGAACGTAAAAGATTTAATGAGGAAGTATGCAATGTAGAGGTAAAGATCCACAACCTATCATCCCCAAACCGGTAGAAAATATTATGTTTCCATGTACCACGTCAAATAAAATATAGAAACAAATTTCAAGATAAATAGGAAATAATTAATATTAAGGATGGATGATATCTTCTGGTGTACATAACAACCATTGAAACATGAATAATAATGGTCTTTAGTCAGATGATTTATAAGAAATTGTTTCACTTACCTATGGAAGAGGAACACAAAGACTATTTAGAAGTCAGGGAGTTGAATATGGATTTTAAAAAATAATTAATGGAAAAATGACTATATTTTGAATATATATATAATATTATAAGATAATTCTTTTAAAAAACAATAATTAATATGGAGAGAAAAATGGCCCATGAAATGTTGATTCAACAAATCGACTTTCATCTATAAGAATAAGTGTCTCTTTACAAGAAAAGAATAAAATCTATTGTAAATATACTTCATTAAATATTGGAAAAACTATTTAATATAAATAATATATACCATTTTTTTTGCTTATATTATTAAGAAATTATAGAAGAAATCATTAATAATTAATGAGCACCGACTGAAGAATTACTAAAAAACATACTCCATGCACCATTGGAAGAGATCTCATTAGTCTAAATCTATTAAAATTAAAATCCCTACAACATATCATTAATTAAAAATGTTTACAAATTTTATAATATTAAATATACAGAAAATGTACATTATATTATATTAAAATATTTACATTATATTATTCATGTATAAGAGAATGGAAAACATTAATTTTTTTAGAAATTTAAAATAATTTATTTTTTATTTTCCATTATTATGTGTTATTTGTTTCTTTTTTATGTGTTTTTAAAATCCAAAGATCACAATTTATAATAATTTATTTGTTTTTAACCAATTTCTAATGTGATTAAATGATTTAACCCCAAGAATTTAAATTTAAATGCATGTTGAATGGAATTTATTTTTTGATTTATAGTGCTGAAAATTTATGAAAAGGATTATCATTTTGGAATCTGATGTGATTAAAAAATAAAAAATATCTATATAGCATCTCTTTTATGATTTAAAACATTATTTTCATAATCATTATAATAGTCTATTTTTGTAAGAGAACCAATAAATTATTAATAAACCATACTTTTATTGAATTTTTATAAAGAACATGAAGCATTATAGAACAATATTTAAAAATAATTTATTATTATTTTGGTTATAAATCCTATTTTCAAAATATGACATTATTCTAGTATATGATAAACTTTTAACATTATTATACCCTGTAATCCATGAATATCATTTTGGGTTGTTGAATTATAATCAAATTATCCTTTTCTAACCTACTCATGAAATGTGTAGGATATCATCAAAATCAAGTGTTTTGGGAGGGGATGTTTCTTGGATTCTTCAGTGGAAATGTTCATATTGGGAAAAGTTTTGGGTGTTTTTTCCCATTTATTTTGGGAAGAGTTTTCAAAACATTTTTAAAATTTTTCCCCTATTTTTCTCCATTTGGAAAAAAATGTTACCGGAAACAGTAAAACAAAATAGACGAAGAGAAGGGGGATGAATAAATCCTTAAAGTAACACTTCTTTGTGGACATACATTGTAAAACGTTTGTTATTTTGTTGAATTATTTTAAAAGTTATTATGTGTGGACATTTGTTTTCATTTTAATATTCATTTAATTATGGATAGGGATTTAAAGTTCCATACCACCTAATTTTGGCACATATATTTTTAAACATCAAAACCTACCGACTATTATATTAAAATTAACCCAAAACATTTCCCATAATGAAACTATGTACATTATTCATCTAGAATAGATATATAAACTCACAACCCTCTATTGACCCCAATATTTGTTTTTAATGAGAAAATTCACGACTGAAATTTATAATTGTGTGAAGAGAGTGTTTGTCACGAACCAGCCCGGGTACCCTGGTAACCCAATAACTGAGCCAACCCTAACATATCACGATGGGTGTTCCCAATCCCCACGGGTCGGCGACTAGCACCCGGCATCAAAAATATTCAAGTGGGAACGATTTTTCCACTTACAATGCAGAAGAAAAGAAACAAGACAGTATGCATAACAAAAAGAATCTCCACTGAGAGTAATGTACCATAAATCAAAGAGGCATAAAAATCCCAAAGTACTACAACCCAAGTACAAAAAATGGGAAAACAGCCCCAAGGTCCCTAAGGACACAACTCACCAAGGCCAAAACTCAACAACTGGATCCACCTCCAAGAGATCCCTACTCTTTCCTCAAACCTGG
Source organism: Viscum album (assembly GCA_963277665.1). NCBI lineage: Eukaryota > Viridiplantae > Streptophyta > Magnoliopsida > Santalales > Viscaceae > Viscum > Viscum album. The sequence goes on along the minus strand of OY728152.1, from coordinate 1,373,135,206 downwards.
AAGAAGAATGTCAACAAACACCTGAAAGAAAAAAGTAGGGTTTGAGCCTAAGCCCAGTAGGAAGCCACCAAAGATTCCGTAACAGATTCCAAATATAGATTATCCAAATAAAAACTTGTGATTTTCAAATAAATAGGTTTGGAAATTTAAAATCAAATTTTAACCAAGCATGCTATACATTTTTAAATGATAGAAATAAATATTTTAAGTAATGATTTTACAAATGATGGAATATTTCTAAAAAAATGGCTTAATTAAAACATTTATATAAAAAAATTTATATAAATTCAGCAGGCATGTAAAGCAGTTCAAAAGTATTGGCATACATTTATATCTCAAATATAAATAAACGAATGAGAAACATGGTCATCTACCAAAAGGTATGATAGTATTAACCAGTTATATAATTCCACACTCTCTATGTGAACTTAGCAAAATTTCTATACACACGTCCCTATGACACTGTACAAAGGAGACTCGTCACCAACCCGTCAGGGAAGTGACTCGTTGCAAGTATGTTTTAGAATGTTGTCGTAGTGTAGAGTGTATCCAAATAACTCACTAACTACCTAAGGACTGCATGCAATCTTACATGTTGGGTAAACTATTTTAAGAATTATTAAAATACGATCAATCACATTCTTCTATTTCAAAAGTTCCAATTTCATTCCATTTAAAACCAAATCATGTTTTATTCAAAACATGCCCTTTTCACAATATAAAACCATTGGGTTTCTATCAAATCATCTTAAGCCATTTTCACCAGTTTGAAATCCAATCAAAAATAATTTCATTATCAAAAAATTTATTTACACAATTTAACTCAACAATTTAATTGAAATAATTTCCATCAAATCCACAATTTACATTAAACAATTTAAATAAGAAAATTTTCATAAACACACCCAATTCAATGGAATTGGGGGATTTCCAAATTTTCATGCCAAAACCATTTCAAATATGTTGATTCCCTGGAATTGACTTTTTATCAATTTAATTGAAATAAAATTGGATAAATTTAATTAAAACCAAAAATTGAAATAAATCAAGAAAAACAAGGATAATCAACTTAGCTAATCAGAATGGGACCACCTACCTCGAAGGTTTTGATGAAACCCACAACGGTCGAAGAACAATCAAGAAAACCTGGTTGGTTTTTCAAGAACCCTCCATAGATCTCTTCTCTTAGCATGATCAAGACAAAATCTAATCATATTTGGAATCCAAACACATAGATATACCCATAATGGGTGTAGATCTATGAAACAGAGAAAATTGGAGAGGTAGATCTAAGTAGATCTAAGAAACCAATCTAGAATGATGAAGAACGATCACATACCTCAAGAATCAAGTTTCTATTCACTAAGAGAATCCTTTACATTGCCTCAATAATGATGGGATAACCTTCTATGACTTTAGGAGAAGAAAAATCCCGAGTTAGGGAAGCTTAGGAGGAAAAACGCGACACTTAGAGGGAAAAATGAGTGATATCCACTTTTATAGGATCTCATTTAAGTGGCCGCACGGTTTGATTGCACTGTTAGACCAATTGTGAACTAACCGTCTGTTAGGCACTGCCTCGACAGACACTCCATGCATGGTTTAGCTGCACGGTTAGACAAACCATGCATTGCCTGTGCAGATGCTACTACCTCCAAGACCAACTACGCACAGTTTGGCCAGATGGTTTAGGAAACCCATGCACCGCCCGTGCGACTTCCCCTTTTCCTCAAAACATCATTTAAAGTTCTCCTAACTCTCCCATTAATCACCCATACATTAAAACCATTAAAATCATAAAGAAATGGTTACATACCAGAAACCAAGGGTACTACAACCTCTGCATAAAATGTGCACAACTCACTGTCCTTTAGTTTTCTTTAAAAGTTTACCCAAACACCCCCCAAGTCACTACTCCAAAATAGAGGAACTTAGAAACATCAAATGTACCTGAAAACGTAACGTGATGTCACAACCTACCCACCATAAGATCTTTATATCCTTAAAAATCCTATGAAGAAACCTCCACATCAAAAAGATGAGGCCACTGCTCTCTCATTAGAGCCTCCCTTTCCCACATCTCATGAGAATCAGAACCATGATTCCATAGAACATAGACCAGAGTTGTCATTCTCCCACAAAGTACCTTGGTCTCAGAATCAACAACCCAAATTGGTCGTTCAGTCACAGATAAATCTGGTTCAATCTCAAGATCACTCCAGCTCAAAACATGAGATGGATCAGAGAGATACTTTCACATCTATGATTCATGGAACACGTTTTGTATCGACGTCAGCTTTGGTTTTAGAGCTAGATGGTATGAAACTTTCCCTACATGACCAAAAACTTCTAAAGGATCCACAAAAAGAGGAGCAAGTTTCCCTTTCCTCCAAAACCATTGATGTCCTAATTAGGGTGAAACATTAAAGAAAAACTGGCCACTAACTGAGAACTCTAAAGTTCTATGGCAACGATCATCATAAGACTTGTACCGACTGTGTGCTGTCAACATTCTATGACGAATGAACTTGATATTAGCTATCATCTATTGGACCAAACTTGTTCCAACGAAGGAACTTTCAAAAATCTCTGACCAACATAAAGGATATTTACAAGGACAACCATACAATGCCTCAAAAAGATCCATTTTGATCGCAGACTAATAACTATTGTTATAAGAAAACTCAACTAGCCCCATATGATCGTCCCAATACCCACCAAAGTCGAGAACACATGGGCGGAGAATATCATCAAGGATACGAATAGCTCTCTCTGTCTGGCCATCTGACTCTGGATGGTAGGTTGTGCTCAAACGGTCCTATGATCCCAGTTTTTCCTAAAGGCCTCTTCAGATGCGAGAAGTAAACTGAGGATCCCTATCAGAGAGTATAGCATATGGAACTCTGTGCAAAAAAAAATTTTGTTCGCATAGATATTCCACTAATACTCAACTTTGGTTGTATCTCAAATAGATATAATGTGATCCAACTTGGTCATCTTATCGATCACAAGCCATATCGAGTTCTTCTTCCTTTGGGTTTTAGGTAACACAAACACAAAGTCCATAGATAATTCATCCCACTTCGATGTAGGGACTCGAAGTGGTTGAAGCAAACCCGAAGGTTTCTAGTTCTCAGCTTTCACCGGATGGCTTGTATAGAAACGAGATACAAACTCAGAAATGTCTTATCCCATACATGGCCACCAGAAAAGGTGCCTCATGTTATAGAACATCTTCGTGGTTCCGGGGTGCACAACCCAATGAGAGTTATGTAAATCCCCCCTCACATCCTTCACTGCCGATAATGGCACAACATAACGGTTATGATGACATAAAACACCCTCTTTGGAGAATGAACACTGGGTGTCGATTTCCCCACCATAATGAGAGTCCCTAATTCTATAGAATTCATTATCCAGTTGTTGTTTATGAATAATTAACTCAAGAAGAGGAGATTTCAACTAGACACTAGATAAAGAAACTTCATTCCCCTTCCACTGAACTCCAATATGCAACTGAGTAAAAAAAGCCATCCAAATCCACTCTCCTGAAGATTATTTCATATCGTGTGATGGAAGTTTCTAGCTTAACGCATCTCCAACTACGTTCCCTTTCCCCGAGGTATTGGAAATGTCAAAATCGAAAGATTTCAAGTACTCCTCTCAACACCATTGGGTGAGATTAAAATCATTTTTATATAAGATATAACTCAAGATCTTGTGGTCTGAATACATAGTAATCCTTTCTCCATAAAGGTAATTTTTCCAACACTTCAGTTCGTTCATTACAGCTGCAAATTCACGTTCTTTGGTAGGATAGTTCATCTCATGAGGCATAAACTGATGAGATACATAGGAAACAACATGATTAGCTTGGGTAATGACACATCCCAAACCCGAACCCGATGCATCATAGAAGAACACGTAACCTATCCCAGCCTCCAGAAGAGTTAACATTGGCGCAGTAGTCAAAAGACTCTTTAGCTCAACAAAAGAACTCTGACATTTATCATTTTAAGAAAACTTCACTCCCATTAGAGTCAGTGCAGTCATTAGAGAATCTAACTTTGAGAAGACTTTAACAAATCAGCGATAATATCCTACTAATCCCAAGAAGCTCCGAATCTTGAAAAAAAACTGTGGTTGTTCCCAAGTCATAACAGCCTTTAACTTATCAGGATCAACATATATTACTTGTTCTAACACGACATGTACTAAAAAATTTACTTTCTAAATCTAGAAATTGCACTTTGGAAGATTGGAATATAGTCAGTGATTCCTTTGAAGGCTCATAACTATTCTCAGATGATGCACATGATCCGCCTCAGACTTGGAGTAGACAAGAATATCATCCCCAAAGACTACCAAAAATGTATCTAGATACTCGTGGAAAACCTTATTCATCAAATCCATGAATACTACAGGAGAATTTGTTAGGATGAAGGTCCTAACAAGGTTCTCATAATAGACATACCTACCCTGAAAAGCGGTCTTATGAATGTCAGATTCTTTTATCCTCAACTGATGGTAACCAGATCAAAGATCAATTTTTGAAAACCGCTATTAACCTTTCAATTGATAAAATAAATAATACATTCATTGTAATAAATATTTTTTTCATTATCATAACTCAATTGAGATTTCGGTAATCAACACATAAGAGAAGAGAACCATCATCCTTCCTCGCAAAGAAAACTGGTGGTGCCCAAGGTGACACACTTAGGAATATAAAACCTTTCTCAAGATGATCATCTAACTGAGACTTCAGTTCCTTTAGTTCTTTTGGATCCATTCACTAAGAGGAAATAGAAACTGGTTGAGTACCAGGAATTATGTCAATAGAGAAATCAACCTCCCTTAATGGTTGCAAACTAGAGAATTCATAAGGAAACACATTGGAAAACTCAGCGATTACTGGAGGAATATCACCAAACATTGAATCTCACCCTAGATCAAAAGAAAACACTGGTAAAAATTTTCCAAACACTAAAAATGAGGTTCCATCTATGCTCGACCTATGGGTCACATTCTCCTTGAAAAAACAAGAGGCACACCACTGGTTGTAGTAAGGTAGACCCGTCGAAGATAAGATTTGATCCAGGCAATATTGGCAATGAGCAAATCCATACAAAATATAACATATAAAGATTTCATGTCGAGAACCAGAAAAATCTAGGCATGATCAACTTCTGATAGAGAGAAGACACAAGTAAGACTACAGAGACCCTTATCTCTCATTATACCGAGGGGTGTAGAAATATCCATCGTATAAGATAATAGCTCCATAGGTTGATTAATTATATTAACAATATGGGTTAAAATGAAAGATTGAGATACACCAATATCAAAAAGGATGGTCACTAGAGATTAATCTATAGTAATGGTACCTCTCACAATTGCAGTAGATGTATTAGCTACCTCTGGTGACTCTTCCACTATGTGAAGAAGCTTCGTTCCGGATGTCTGTGGCTAGAACCCTTTTGTACGTGAAGAATTTTATTTCCCCGTAGTTTTTGGAGATTCTGATGATCCTGTTCCACTACGTGGAGTAGAGAAGTGATATCAGAATCTATGTAAGTGACCTAAATGTCCGCAGGAGCTACAGTTCTTGGGTGCCTCAGTGCAAACCCTCTTATAATTCCATGGCTTTCCATACTGATAACAAGTCAACGAAGCCCCTCCTAGTGCTACCTGTAACACCCTGATATTTTATGAGAAATATATTTTTTTATGTCTTATGTTATATGAAACATAAAATGAATCTTTCATTACACACAACAGTAGATTGTCTTTCATTACACGCAAGAGCAACCTTCCTCGATAGTGTGTGTGGTACGCAATATTGAGTTTCACTAAACAGAGATATGTTGTTATAATATTATTATGGACTATCCATTATGAATAATATTTACTACATTTTAAATTTTATAACATTATTATTCATCTTACACATTTTCTAAAACATGGTATATGAAAAAAAATAATGTTTTCGGATAAATTAAGTATTTTTTTAAAAATGCAGTCTTGCGGCCTTTTGATGGCCACCAACATTAAATAAAGTTTTTGAAATGTTTATATATTAAATTTTACAAAATAAAATACTTATTTGGAATCATGATATAAAAATTTACTTTGGATAAATTTTTCATATTATTCTGATAAATTCCATATTTTAATGAATAGAAAAAACACGCTATATTTTAATTAAGAACAATTTTATCCATCGCAATAATTTATATGGTTAAATTATAATTTTGAATGGTTTTAAAGTATAAATAGAATAAATTTTTTCCATTTTATATTATTTAGGTCATTATCATTAATTTTACATTGAATTCATTGGTAAAAATATTTCAATCTTTGGTAATGTTTTAACTATAAAAACCCATTTTCTTAATAATGGTATTAATTTTAAATCAATTACTGTAACTTCTATGTTTTTAATTTTGAAAACTGAATTACATATTCGGATTAAGTGGGTCCAAATTATGTTAATTGGTCACTTTTATTTTTTTAATATTAGGAATTGTAACTACGGTAATTTTTATTTACTGCAGTTAAAGGTAAATCGGGTAATTATGGAAAAAAATAAGATTATAAAATTAACCTAAAACCTGAAAAAAAAATATATTGGATGAATAAAAGTAGACCCTTATCATGTAAGGGTCGTCATAAATTCATTTTATGAAATTTTGACCTTTAAAATAATTTATTTATTATTAAAACCAAAGAAACTGACAACATGTCACTCCCTTAAATATTGTGAGTATAATAATTTTTATTTAGTGATAAAATTCATGAAACATAGACCATGAGTAGTCTACAGAAATCTAATAAAATTATCTATATCATGTGAATTTAATTAGAAATTTTAGAGATTAATTAATTATCTTTAATCGTGACACAATAGTGATGTTGAAATTATTTTATTGATTGAAATATCAAATAAATGATTTTAAAAGTATTAAAATAAATATTATATGAACTATTTAACGTTCTCCACTAATTATAATGATAAAACTGACATGTTATGAATCTATAAAATCTTTTATTTCGAACATATATTCTATATATATTTTATTTAAATTCAAATAAATGAATAGTGTCAGAGTTGACACTATTGTTATTTTATAAAAATTACATATTACAAAATTGTTGAAAAATCCCAAAAATATTTAAAAATTATAAATTAAAATTTATATATTCTAAAATGTAGTAAAGAATATAATTATGTAAAATTCACAAAATATAAGTAATTATTTATAATTATTTAAAATTTAGAATATTATTACCACAAATAAAATTAAATAGATGAAATAATGGTAAATCAAATTGATAAGTTTTAAAATAAATTCCAAACTTGTCTAAATTTAATTAGTTGATGAGATTACAAACTTATCTCATATAATATTTTGTTTTGTGTCATTTTTGGTGGTTTTTAAGTGGGGTTTGGGTTTATTATAAATTAATATTTCTTATGATTCCAAAGGTGCCCCTCTCCTCCCTTATAAAAGGGAACCTCCTACCTCTCCTCTTTACACAAATTTGCGCCTTCAAGCTCATCCAAACCCTACCCATTTCCCTTCTCAACTTACCTATCAACATAATAGAGGACCTGGTATTCTTTAAAGGCCAAATTTAGTATCCTAATAGGAGGTTTCAAAGAGGCGTGTCGAAGAAGAGGTAATATCCTTTACCAATTCATTCAAATTCATTTATATTTCTACTTCCTATTATTTTTTTGTTTCATAATAATGTGATAACGTCAGTATAAATCATATACAAATATGTTATTATAATTATTAAACAACCATACTTCACCATCAATCCATCCTACGGAATAATAAATCACTGCGTGTGCGTACATACGGAATACTATCTCCACGTCGTGGTGTAATCTGTTTTTCCACCACCACCTTTCTTGGATTTGTATAAGAATGGAAGAAATATCTATATATGATTATTAAGTGATATTGATTCTGAAATAATATACAACACACAATTCAATACATTTACACAATCATAGGAATTATATCGTCGCTCGTGCGTATGTACGACTTACCGTCTCCACAGTGCGATGTGATTCGTTCTACTTGATCTTCATTAAACCATGATTATATAAATGAATTTAATAAATAAATATGATATATATTATAAAAATACCATTTTGTAAATTATGTATCTATAACCTAAAAAATGAAGAAAAATTTATTCAACAAAACACACATAATAACATAAATCAATAAACAACCGAATAACAAGTAACAATGAAATATTACTTATAAGAAGATATTAATATGACCATATATGATATCATAACACTGAATATGATTCTGGAATAAGTAAATTAAATTGTTTAAATCATTATATAGGAGGTTTGGATACGTACAAAGCATATCGGACCTATGGTAAGGGAAAATCTCACAATCTCAATTTTTATCCGAGATTGTTTATACTTCGATATTTACTGCAAGAAAATTTGTCATCCAAATCCATGTTTCGTCAATATTTAATATTATTTACATCCTCATAAAATTTTTTAAATCCAATTTTACCTATTGGAGAATTTTTAGTAAAAGATATGAAATGAATCCTTGTCATTTTCAGTATGAGGTACTTTTTGACTTTTCCAGCCATAGTACGAGAAGAATGATTATTTTTAACTTATATGGTGTGAATGGATTTTTTGGATTTCATAGAACATTATTTAAATAAATATTCCTTTACATGTTTTCAAGTTTATTTTCAATTAAATTATTTGATTTAAAAATTTTATGACATGTTGAGAAAGGAAAAATGGTTTTGAAGAAGAAAGGATATTTTCCTCAGGAATGGAGTTCAAGTGTTTTATCAAAATTAGTTTCCATATAAGATAATATAGGGTTATATTTCTTTCCCTATTATTACATTGATTTCATTATGTTATTATTTTTATGATGTCGTTTTATGGATTATGTCATGATGGCATGATGTTTATGAATCCCATTTTTATTACATGGGTTATGCTATGATGTATGATTAATGATTTTGTGGCACACATAATAATGGTTTCATTATGAGGTGTGTGGGACCTATATCTCCCTCTAATGTATTGGGTAAATATTTATATCTCATTAGATAGACATGGATGGAATGGAAAGTTAATACGGTTCAGTGACACAGGACCAGAACGAAGAGTGAACTCGGTTCAGTAATGGACTTCTTCCGCAATGATAGTCTTGGAAATGAGTCATGACTAATACGAAATGAATTTCTATTATTATGTATGTATGAATCAATGTTTCATATTTTATGTTATGACTATTGGGATTACATTTCACTACTATGTTTTATCCAATGTTATGATATTATGATCTCTTTAGCAGGTTATGATTTTCCAAATGTAATGTTCTTATGAATATTATATGATTGATATTTCTTTTGTTTACGCTTACTGAGCATTTTATCTCACCCTTTTGTTTGTTTTCTTTTCGCCAGGTAAGGAAGAAGGGTATTAAGTAGGATATGCCAAAAGAGACTCTATATATGATTATATAAATGGGAGATAATGTAGATGATTTATGAACCAGTTGTTTATGTTTCCCAGTTTCTAATGACACTATACCTATATGGTCCTATCAGGGGCTTGTTATATGTTGTAATAAGTATGCTTCAATTCTTATGTAATAACAATGTATGTAAAGTATGGGTCATTATAGTTGGTATCAGAGGAAAGGTATAGTCAATCTTTGGAAACTGGGATGTGAAAGCCTTAGTAAGAACCATAAGGATATGTCTAAGCATAGAACATAATATTAGTATTTTAGAAATGGCCATGAATAACCTATGATAAAACCTAATGTGTGAAATTTTATTACTGATTATGTGGTTTTCCTATTGTAATTAGTGTTTCTCACTCTATGCTTCTTGGTTTTAGTCAATGGCTGGAACCCAAAGGAACCGTGTTAATGCTGAATGCGAAGGACAATGCAAGGATTGTCCCTCTAAGCAACCAAACATTATGGGAGATGGAATGAAAAATATTGTATCCATGCTCACACAAGGTTCTCAAGCTATGAATCATGCAGCAATTCCAAACGAGCAAAGGAAGGAGCAATATTCTGTTGAATCCTTCATGAGGCAGTGTCCACCATCATTCAGTGGGCCTTCTGATCCATTAGTGGTTGTGTAACATCCCAAGTAAGTAATGAATAATAGATATTTTTATCTATGTCTATTAATGATTAATATAGTGTTATAGAGGCTTAAAATGAAAATAAATACAATCTTATGCATGGAATACACTAATATTCTTAAAAGATTGTTTTAGTGCCTTTTGATGACAAACCATTTTTGAATCTATATTTTGATAATTTTATAAACTATGTTTATCAAAATAAACTTATTCTTTATGATTGGGACATCAAAATTTACCTTGTGTGAATTTTTGGTATTTTTCTGACAATGTTCATTTTTTAATGAATAGTGAAAAATACTGCATTTTACATCAAAACTGCTTTTTAATATAATTTATTTATGTGATTAGATTATGTTTTGAATTGGTTTTGAAGTGAAATTAGAATATATTTTTACCATTTTATCCAATGGTGGTCATTGGAATCAATTTCACTTTGAAATTAGACTTAAACTGGTGTCAATCTTTTGATACTTATTGTTTTGTAAAAACACGATATTTGCTTTGGCATCGGGAATTAATTATTAAATTAATTAATGTTACTTATATGATTTTAATTTTGTAAAATAGACTTCATTTTTGAATTCGGAATATCAAATATAGCTTAGGGTAAATTTTTGGTAATTTTCTGAAAAACTTCAATTTTTGATGAATAGTGAAACCACTAAGTGGTAATCAAGCAAACTGATTTTTCAGTTAAATGAAAGTTTACCACTAATGTGTATTGAATTTTGAAAATCCGACATACATGGTTTTCATTAAGAAGTAAAATGTGGTTCAATGAGATTATAATAATTTTTGGTGAATAGTAACTTACTAAGTTCTTAATCGTGATTAGTGGTAATTAGGGTAGTTTAAGGTATAAATAATGCTTTAATAATAGGAAATGACCTAGAAACATGTCCCAACCTTATTGGTTGTGTCATGTCCGACCAAGACAAGCCATGGGTCAACTTGGGGACCCCATGGATACAATTTGGTTTGGAAATGACATAAATAACTTTTTATTAAATGTTAAAATAAAAATGACACAAACAAGAGATGTTTCACGAAAACAATTTTTACATGGGGTTATAAAGATCATATTTTTGATTATAAATAGTAATTGGAAAGATAAAAAGATTTCCTACATCATAGTATTTTCTTTATGATTTTTAGACATTAAATAAATTAAATTATTTATGACATAATAGCGATGCTACGATGACATCATTATTTGACGATTTAAATAAAATGGAAAGACAATGTAAAATCTATGAACCACACATGGCCAAAACCAATTGGATGAGTGGATTTCGAACCCTTATCACCTTATCCACGAATTATATCAATGTGGGACCTTTTGAAACCGATACACATTTTCAAATAAAGTAGTATTTCTTTACTTTCCAAAAGTGCCCCTCCTCTCCTCTTATAAAAGGCCCCCACCTCTACCTCATTTCACACACACCTCAAGCCTTTGGCTCGGCCAACCCCTGCCCATTTACTCTCTCCACATCCCTCTCCTCATCCTAGAGGATTTCCCTTGGGAAGAATCCTTTCAAAGTAAGCCTTTAGGCTCAAATCAAAAGGAGTTACACTTTTAAAGGTAATTCATTCTCTCATGTTCATTTGTTTCATTTTGCTTCTCCAACCCCCTAAACTCTTTTTATTTACTTCTTTTGTAACAACACCAGTATCCGAAATATACAAGGATGTTGTTATAATATTTATTTGAGCTACACTCTCACAAAACTACATCAAATGGTTAAAGAACATACGGTTTCCGTGGATGGCGAAATTCTCCCTCCCGAAACGATGATTGTTCAACACTCATTTAACACCTTCAAAGGTGGCCATTATGATGTAACTATTTTTATATATGATATATAATATTTTTATGGTTTCCTTAAGCTTCTGTTTTTTTTCTTTTTGGGCATACCTATATGGTTTCCATTATGGGTAACCACGATATCTTCATTTTAGGAAGTGCGGACTACCGCCCCCTCAAAGTGATTTGATTCGTTAAATACCATATGTGGGACATATAAAGGATGGAACTATGATATTATATATGATATTATACTGGAAATATAATATAACTTTATATCATTATGATTCCATTCTATAAAATACGAAATAGAAATGAAAGTAGCGTTCATGCGTACGTACGACTTACCGTCTCCATGAACGGTACATCTCATTTATTACCTCTAAATGATTATGTAATATTATAAATGCATGTATGTACTGGATATATATGACATATATGATATCTACATCATGAATACCATTCTGGATATAATGAACCTTTGACCAAATTAACAACATGTAAGTGTAAGAAGTCTATTTTTGACTTAAGAACCAAATACCGACAAAATGAACATTATTAACATAACTGATTACATGATGTTCATAACATGGTATAAAAGGAATAATGAACTTGAAAAAGATTCATAAGAAAGTATAGATTAACTCAAGTTTATTATTCAGGAGATTAAACAACGGTCGGGTCAAGTCGGATACGAGGTATGGGACTTCGTCTCAATCTCCTTTCGTTGAGGCATATTTTATTTTATACACAACCTTCTTTTATACGGTGTATAAACCACTTTGACTTTTACGTTTATTCAAAAGGAATCTTTTTTATACAAAGCATTTAATAAACGACAAAAGGGAATGTTTTTGTCGTACGTATGCGGCGACAACGACTTCTCCGCCGTCGTGACCGTTATTTGAGTTTCGGCTTCCTCTACAAGCCATACCTTCTTTTTAAAAGAAAAATAAATACCATATTTTACTTTTCTTTTATTTTGGTATTGAAAATGGTTTTCATAATGTTTTTATATCAATTTGTTGTATTGATATCTCATGATTGAAATGTGGAAATTTTATGTTTCCTTTATGCATGTTTTATGTGATATCATTATGTTATGGTTCTTGGGCATTATTATGAAGACGGGTGGTTCCGTGATAAACTAAGGGCGGGTGAGCCCGTTATAGCTCTCTAATGCATTGGGTAACGCGAAGGAGTGAAACGTTAAGGTTTTTCCGAAGAGATTTTAGGGAATATACTGTGATGGGCATTCCAAACGTAACCAAGAGGGTTACTCCCTACGTAAGAATGTTATGAATGCCTCAAGTTACCTTTATGTCTTATGATTTCTATGATTTATTCATGATTTTATGAGGTATGTTAAAGTGCCTATGTTTTATGGGTAATGTATGATTTCATTCTTATGTATATATGAACTCATGTTTCCTTTCCATGTTTTTTTTATAACCCATACTGAGTTTTTATGCTCATCCCACGTTTTTGAAATGTTTTTCACAGGTCAAGGGAAAGGTAAATGATAAGATGATAGAGTCAAGGATGTGTCAAGATATAATCCATGTTTTATTTTAAATGTGTTTCCATTGATGGGAATGAAGAATACTATCTTTATGTAACCACTTTGTTTATATGTGGAATGTAATGAATGTTTTATGATATAATTCTCTAAAACTCTAAACCCGAAAAGATCCTCAATGTGTAATCTTGCAATAACTCAAGATTAAGTAAGGTTTAATGCTGGGGCCTTATTGTTGGTATCAGAGGTCGGTTAAGATAACTTTAGGAGTTAGAATTCTATTAAATGATTATCCAAAAATATTATTTTTTCGAAATGATATAGCATTTAAAGATTACCATGTTGCTTCATCTAAGACATGTTTGTTCAGAATGGTTTTCTGCAGAGGAAACAGGGAAGCAGTGCTAGGAAGGCATACAGAAGGAAATAACCTTCCGAATCAGCATCCAGAAATGGTCGGAATTGGAACTGAACAGTTTGTTACAGTAATGGAGCAGTTGACTCAAGTGATAAATGGCGGTGGTATCCATGCACGAGATCAGCCAGATCAACCGCAGAGGAACATGTTAGTGGTGGAACATTTCATGAGGCAACATCCACCATCATTCAGAGGATCATCTGACCCTATGCTAGCTGAAGGGTGGATTAAAGCACTGGAGAAGATTTTTGATATCATGGGGTGTTCAGACAATCAAAAGGTTAGTCTTGCTATTTACCGTTTGGAGGGTGAAGTAGATCAGTGGTGGTCTATGGTTAAAAATATCAGGGACGCCGATGAGATTGATGCTCTTGACTGGGATGAATTCAAAGGTATGTTTCTTGAGAAGTATTTTCCTAAGGCTGTTCGACTTAGGATGGAAAAGCAATTCTTGGAATTGAGGCAAGAGGAAGACTCAGTGGCTGCCTATGAAGAAAGGTTCACTCGATTGGCAATGTATGCTCCAAATTTTATCCGGGACCTTGATAGTAAAATCAATCGTTTTTACTCAGGATTAAAGCCAAAGTATCGAAGGGAATTAGCTTCTCGTGAGTTTAAAAGTTATGAAAAGCTTGTTTGATGTGCTGAGAAGGTAGAAATGGAGTTTGCTGATGACAAAGTTTTCTATAACAACTAGCAGAGGAAGAGACCGAGGTGGCAGGAGAAAGGTAAGAATTCTTCAAAAAAGTCTGATGGTAAGAGAACTAAGTTTCCAGTTTGTGATAAATGTGGCAAAAGGCATGCTGGGGAATGTCTTCTGAATTCTGGGAAGTTCTACCGATGTGGTAAGATGGGACATAAGGCTCGTGAATGCACTGAAAAGGATCAAGGAGAAGGTAAGAACAAATTTGATTTACAGTTAGTGAAATGTTATAAGTGCAATGAGATGGGTCACTATACAAACGAGGGTCCGACAAGGAGCTTGAGTGATGGGAAGCAGTTAGACTACAAGAAGAAAGGGGTGGTGAAATCCTTTGCAACTACTTCAGCAGATGTCGGGCCATCAAATGAAGTTGTATCAGGTACTTTGTTTGTTTTTTTCAGATTATGCCAGTGTGTTATTTGATTCGGGGTCTACACATTCTTTCATCTCTAAAACCTTTTCTAGTAAAATGGGAATACCATCTCAAGAAATGACTCCTGAACTTTTGGTAAAAAGACCTGGGGGAAGTGTCAAGGCAAAAAGAATTTATAAGAATCTTCCTATCCTTATCTGTGGAAAGAACCTACTTGCAAACCTTATTGTTCTACCTCTAGTAGAGTTTGATGTTATCCTGGGTATGGATTGGCTCTCTATTTACCATGCTATGATTGACTGTAGAGGTAAAGAAGTTTCTTTTCAGAAAGACTTTTAGTTTGTTTACAGGAATGAACCCTTACTTTTGATAACATATCAAGAGGCCGAGAAACTTGTAAAAGATAGAAATGAATGTTACCTTGCACACGTCGTTGAAAATAAAGGAACTGTTCAGATTAATGATGTGCCAGTGGTAAATGAGTATCCTGATGTTTTTCCTGATGAGTTTCCTGGAATAATACCAGATCGGGAAGTTGAGTTTACTGTTGACTTAGTTCCTGATGCTAAGCCAATTTCAAAACCCCCTTATCGAATGGAACAAATTGAACATTTAGAGTTGAAGGAGAAATTGCAAGATTTATTAAAGAAAGGTTTCATTAGACCTAGAACATCACCATGGGGTGCTCCTGTTTTATTTGTTAAAAAGAAATATGGTTCTATGAGACTTTGCATTGATTATAGAGCCTTGAATAATATCACTGTTAAGAACAAATATCCTTTGCCTCATATCGATGATTTGTTTGATCAGCTCCAGGGAGCTTAGTTTTTTTCAAAGATTGACCTGAGATCGGGGTACCATCAGCTGAAGGTAAAGGAGGCAGATATTCCGAAGACCGCGTTCCGTACGAGATATGGCCATTATGAATTTGTAGTAATGCCTTTTGGGCTAACCAATGCACCTGCTGTATTCATGGACTTAATGAGTAGAATTTTCCATGAGTTCTTGGATAAGTTTGTGGTGGTTTTCATTGATGATATTTTGGTGTTTTCTAAAAGTAAATAAGAGCATGAAAGACATTTAAGGGTTATCTTGCAAACCTTAAAAAAAGAAACTGTATGGGAAATTCAGAAAGTGTGAGTTTTTGTTGCAACAAATTTCTTTCCTTGGTCACATTGTTTCTAAAGATGGAATAACTGTTGATCCTGCAAAAACAAAAGTTGCGGAAGAATGGCCAAGACCCACAAATGTAACCGAGATTCGTAGCTTCCTTGGTTTGGTGGGCTATTACCGAAGGTTTGTTAGAAATTTTTCACGGTTATCTAGTCCAATGACTAAGCTAACTCGGAAGGGTGTTATGTTTATCTAGACAAAAGAATGTGATGATTGTTTTCAAGAATTGAAAAGAAGATTGGTGAATGCTCCAGTTTTGGCACTACCTTCCAGGAATGGTGAGTTTGTTATATACAGTGATGCTTCATTGAAAGGACTTGGTTGAGTCCTAATGTAGAATGATCAGGTAATTGCATATGCTTTACGACAGTTGAAAACTCATGAGGTAAATTACCCTACACATGATTTGGAATTAGCTGCTATTGTTTTTGCTTTAAAAATTTGGAGGCATCATTTGTATGGAGTAAAGTGGGAAATATATACCGATCACAAAAGTTTAAAGTATATATTCACTCAGAAAGAGTTAAACATGAGACAAAGGAGATGGCTGGAATTAATCAAGGATTATGATTGTAAAATTCATTACCATCCGGGAAAAGCAAATAAAGTGGCTGATGCTTTGAGTCGAAAAAGTAATGCTTAATTAGAAATGTTGCGTTTGGAACATGATCCTTTGGTCAAGGATTTGATGAACTTTGGCATAGAAGTTGTTGGTGTAGGAAGTCCTTCTGTTTTGTTTCAGGTATCAGTGAGATCATCTCTATCAGATAGAATCAAGCAAGCACAGAAGCAAGACAGTGAGTTGCAGAAAAGGGTAGAGCTGGTTCAGAAAGGTAAGTTGCCTGAATTCAACATTGATAGTGATTGTGTTTTGAGATTTGGGAAGAGATTATGTGTGCCTTGTGATTCACAGTTAAAGAGAGAGCTGTTATGTGAAGCTCATAGTTCTCCGTTTTCAGTTCATCCAGGCAGTACTAAGATGTATAGAGATCTGCGGGAGTATTACTGGTGGGATGGAATGAAAAGAGATATTGCTGATTTTACTGTGATGTGTTTGACATGTCAACAGGTTAAAGCAGAGCGGCAGTTACCGAAAGGGATGCTTCAGCCTTTACCAGTGCCAGAGTAGAAATGGGAGAATATATCCATGGACTTTGTTGTTGGATTACCGAAGACATATCGAGGTAATAATGCAATCTGGGTTATTGTTGATCGCTTGACCAAATCTGCTCATTTCCTTGCTATACGAGATACTTTCTCTATTGATCAACTTTCCCATTTTTATCTTAAAGAGATAGTCAGGTTACATGGAGTTTTTCTCTCCATTGTATCGGATCGTGATCCCAGGTTTTCTTCTAACTTTTGGAAAGGCCTTCAGAAGTCGTTGGGTACTGAATTAAATTTTAGTACAGCTTTTCATCCTCAATCAGATGGGCAGTCATAACGAACAATTCAGACATTGGAGGATATGCTACGAGCTTGTTCTATGGATTATCAGGGATGTTGGGACCAACATATTTCTTTGGTTGAGTTTTCATATAATAACAGTTTTCATTCCAGTATACAGATGGCACCATTTCAGGAATTATATGGGAAGCGGTGTCGAACTCCATCTTTCTGGGATGAAGTGGGTGAAAGGAAGTTGATGGGACCAGATTTGGTAGAAGAGATGGCAGAAAATGTCCAGCTGATTCAGAAACACATGAGAATAGCTCAGAGCAGGCAGAAGATTTATGTGTATAACCGGAGGAAGGATCTATCTTTCGAGGTAGGTGATCATGTTTTTCTCAAGGATTCTCCTTGGAAAAGCATGATGAGATTTGGTAAGAAAGGAAAGTTGAGTCCAAGGTTTGTTGGACCATACGAAATTCTGGAGAGAGTTGGATCAGTTGCATACCGAGTGGCTTTACCTCCGAGTTTATCTCAGGTACACAATGTTTTTCACGTTTCGATGTTGAGAAAGTATATGCCAGATCCATCTCATGTTTTGAGTCCAGAGGTAGTTCAGCTGGAAGAGAACTTATCTTATGAGGAACAAACGGTCCAGATTCTTGACCACTGGGAGCAAGTGTTACGGAATAAGTTGATTCACCAGGTAAAGGTTTTGTGGAAAAACCACATTATTGAAGAGGTAACATGGGAATCTGAAAATGCAATGAGGGATAAGTACCCACATTTATTCGATAAGTAAATAAATTGTAGGGACACAATTTTCTAAAGGGGGGAAGGATGTAACATCCCAAGTAAGTAATGAATAATATATATTTTTATCTATGTCTATTAATGATTAATATATTGTTATAGAGGCTTAAAATGAAAATAAATACAATCTTATGCATGGAATACACTAATATTCTTAAAAGATTGTTTTAGTGCCTTTTGATGACAAACCATTTTTGAATCTATATTTTGACAATTTTATAAACTATTTTTGACAAAATAAACTTATTCTTTATGATTGGGACATCAAAATTTACCTTTTGTGAATTTTTGGTATTTTTCTGACAATGTTCATTTTTTAATGAATAGTGAGAAATACTGCATTTTACATCAAAACTGCTTTTTAATCTAATTTATTTATATGAGTAGATTATGTTTTGAATTGGTTTTGAAGTGAAATTAGAATATATTTTTACCATTTTATCCAATGGTGGTCATTGGAATCAATTTACTTTGAAATTAGACTTAAACTGGTGTCAATCTTTTGATACTTATTGTTTTGTAAAAACACGATATTTTCTCTGGCAGTGGGAATTAATTATTAAATTTATTAATGTGACTTATATGATTTGAATTTTGTAAAATAGACTTCATTTTTGAATTCGGAATATCAAATATAGCTTAGGGTGAATTTTTGGTAATTTTCTGAAAAACTTCAATTTTTGATGAATAGTGAAACCACTAAGTGGTAATCAAGCAAACTGATTTTTCAGTTAAATGAAAGTTTACCACTAATGTGTATTGAATTTTGAAAATACGACATACATGGTTGTCATTAATATGTAAAATGTGGTTCAATGAGATTATAATAATTTTTGGTGAATAGTAACTTATTAATTTCTTAATCGCGATTAGTGGTAATTAGGGTAGTTTAAGGTATAAATAATGCTTTAATAATAGGAAATGACCTAGACACATGTCCCAACCTTATTGGTTGTGTCATGGACGTCCAGTACAAGCAATGGGTCAACTTGGGGACCCCATGGAGACACTTGGTTTGGAAATGACATAAATAACCTTTTATTAAATGTTAAAATAAAAATGACACAAAGAAGAGATGTTTCACGAAAACAATTTTTACATGGGGTTATAAAGATATGATTTTTGATTATAAATAGTCATTGGAAAGATAAATATATTTCCTACATCATAGTATTTTTTTTATGATTTTTAGACATTATATAAATTAAATTATTTATGACATAATAGTGATGCAGCGATGACATCATTATTTGACGATTTAAATAAAATGGAAAAACAATGTAAAATCTATGAACTACACATGGCCAAAACCAATTGGATGAGTGGATTTCGAACACTTATCACCATATCCACGAATTATATCAATGTGGGACCTTTTGAAACCGATACATATTTTCAAATAAAGTAATATTTCTTTACTTTCCAAAAGTGCCCCTCCTCTCCTCTTATAAAAGGCCCCCACCTCTACCTCATTTCACACACACCTCAAGCCTTT
Organism: Viscum album; assembly: GCA_963277665.1. Classification (NCBI taxonomy): domain Eukaryota; kingdom Viridiplantae; phylum Streptophyta; class Magnoliopsida; order Santalales; family Viscaceae; genus Viscum; species Viscum album. The sequence continues at coordinate 1,373,115,339 of OY728152.1, read as the reverse complement.
GGCTCGGCCAACCCCTGCCCATTTACTCTCTCCACATCCCTCTCCTCATCCTAGAGGATTTACCTAGGGTATAAGCCTTTTAATGGAAGCCTTTAGGCTCAAATCAAAAGGAGTTACACTTTTAAAGGTAATTCATTCTCTCATGTTCATTTGTTTCATTTTGCTTCTCCAACCCCCTAAACTCTTTTTATTTACTTCTTTTGTAACAACACCAGTATCTTAAATATACAAGAATGTTTTTACAATATTTATTTGAGCTACACTCTCACACAACTACATCAAATGGTTAAAGAACATACGGTTTCCGTGGATGGAGAAATTCTGCCTCCCGAAACGATGATAGTTCAACACTCATTTAACACCTTCAAAGGTGGCCATTATGAGGTCACTATTTTTATATATGATATATAATATGTTTATGTTTTCCTTAAGCTTCTGTTTTTTTTCATTTTGGGCATACCTATATGGTTTCCATTATGGGTAAACACAATATCTTCATTTTAGGAAGTGCGGACTACCGCCCCCTCAAAGTGATTTGATTCGTTAAATACCATATGTGGGACATATAAAGGATGGAACTATGATATTATATATGATATTTTACTGGAATTATAATATACCTTTATATAATTATGATTCCATTCTATAAAATACGAAATAGAAATGAAAGTAGTGTTCATGCGTACGTACGGCTTACCGTCTCCATGAACGGTGCATTTCATTTCTTACCTCTAAATGATTATGCAATATTATAAATGCATGTATGTACTGGATATATATGACATATATGATATCTACATCATGAATACCATTATGGATATAATGAACCTTTGACCAAATTAACAACATGTAAGTGTAAGAAGTCTATTTTTGACTTAAGAACCAAATACCGACAAAATGAACATTATTAACTTAACTGATTACATGATGTTAATAACATGGTATAAAAGGAATAATGAACTTGAAAAAGATTTATAAGCAAGTAGAGATTAACTCAAGTTTATCATTCAAGAGATTAAAGAACGGTCGGGTGAAGTCGGATACGAGGTATGGGACTTCGTCTCAATCTCCTTTCGTTGAGGCATATTTTATTTTATACACAACCTTCTTTTATACGGTGTATAAACCACTTTGACTTTTACGTTTATTAAAAAGGAATCTTTTTTATACAAAGAGTTTACTAAACGACAAAAGGGAATGTTTTTGTCGTACGTATGTGGCGACAACGACTTCTCCGCCGTCGTGACCGTTATTTGAGTTTCGGCTTCCTCTACAAGCCATACCTTCTTTTTAAAAGAAAAATAAATACCATATTTTACTTTTCTTTTATTTCGGTATTGAAAATGGTTTTCATAATGTTTTTATATCAATGTGTTGTATTGATATCTCGTGATTGAAATGTGGAAATTTTATGTTTCCTTTATGCATGTTTTATGTGATATCATTATGTTATGGTTCTTGGGAATTATTATGAAGACGAGTGGTTCCATGTTAAACTAAGGGCGGGTGAGCCCGTTATAGCTCTCCAATTCATTGGGTAACGCGAAGGAGTGAAACGTTAAGGTTTATCCGAAGAGATTTTAGGGAATATATTGTGATGGGTATTCCAAACGTAACCAAGAGGGTTACTCCCTACGTAAGAATGTTATGAATGCCTCAAGTTACCTTTATGTCTTATGATTTCTATGATTTATTCATGACTTTATGAGGTATGTTAAAGTGCCTATGTTTTATGGGTAATGTATGATTTCATTCTTATGTATATATGAACTCATGTTTCCTTTCCATGTTTTTTTTATAACCCATACTGAGTTTTTATGCTCATCCCAAGTTTTTGAAATGTTTTTCACAGGTCAAGGGAAAGGTACATGATAAGATGATAGAGTCAAGGATGTGTCAAGAAATAATCCATGTTTTATTTTAAATGTGTTTCCATTGATGGGAATGAAGAATACTATCTTTATGTAACCACTTTGTTTATATGTGGAATGTAATGCAAGTTTTATGATCTAATTCTCTAAAACTCTAAACCCGAAAAGATCCTCAATGTCTAATCTTGTAATAACTCAAGATTAAGTAAGGTTTAAGGCTGGGGCCTTATAGGTTGAACAATGGATCAGTACCACTAAAAAGATATTTTTAGTTCTATAATGTTTTGAACATGACAAAGTCATCTTAGCAGTGTATCGTTTGTAAGGTGAAGCTGATCAATGGTGGAATCTTATAAAGAATACGAGGAAAAGGAATGAAATTGAGTCCATGGAATGGGACGAGTTAAAGAACATATTTTTCAATATGTAATTCCCTCGAATTATTTGAAAAAAGATGGAGAAGGATTTTCTTGAACTAAAGAAAAAGGTTGATGAATCTATTGGTACCTATGAATCAAATTTTAGAAGACTTGCAAGGTATGCTTCCAGAATTATTATCCAACCTAAGAGTAAAATCGATCAATTCTTCAGTTGCTTAAAACCATGTCTTCAAAGGGAGTTATCCATAAGGGACGTCAATAGCTATGAGGAAATTGTTCGATGTGCTCTCAAGGTTGAGATGGAGATTGGTGTAACCCATCAATCTTATGGGTTTGATAAGAAGAGGAAAATGTAATTCAAAGGAAAATATAAAGACCACATTGAAAAGAAGATGATTTTTCCTTTATTCTCAAATTGTGGAAAGAAACATTGAGGGAATTGTCTTAATTGGACAAGAAAATGATTTAAGTGTGGAAAATATGGTCATCGGGCAATTGAATGTCAAAATAATGGGAAGAAGATGTCTAATGATGCGAACAGAGAAAGGGATACACAGAATGCACCTCCAACACTTCAATGTTTCAAGTGTAAGGAGATAGCTCATTATTCTAATCAATTCCCAAATCCAAGGGTTTTTGATGATGATCGACGTCAATAAACTTTTATGGCCAAATACAAATGAATGTAACATACAATTACAATCGAAGACATGGAGTACGATAACGAAGTGGTGAAAGGTACACTTACCATCCACTCTAAAGTAGAAAATGTTTTATTTGACTCAGGATCCACCCACTGGTTTATTTCTGAAGAATTTTATAAGGTTATCATCGTATTATATCAACAATTAGATGTTGAGTTAGCTGTGATAACTCCTAATGGCCCAATGGTCACATCAAAAATTTACAATTCTTCTTCGATTGACGTTTGTGGGAAAGTGCTTCCTACAAATCTTGAGATTCTTCGTACAGTGGAATTTGATGTGATTCTTGGCATGGATTGGATTTATTTTTAAGGATCTCATATCAATTTCCAAAGAAGGGAAATCACGTTTAATATTCCCGATCAATATATGATAATCTATCCATGCAAGGATGAATACAACCTTCCAGTGCAAATTTCTTCCATCTTATGGGTCTTGATTCGAATAAATGAAGGTTATTTATCTCAAATGGTTGGTGAGAAACTCACGATTAATAATATTCCCATTGTACAAGAGTTTTATGATGACTTTCTGGAGGAATTTTCAGGTCTTCCACAAAATCATGAAGTTGAGTTTTCAATAGAACTCATACCTGGTGATATGCTTATTTCAAAGACACCATATAGAATGGACCCAATTGATTTCCAGGAATTGAAAAAGCAACTCCAAGAGAATCTTGATAAAGGATTCATATTCCCTAGTGCGTCTCCTTGGGGAGGACATGTTCTGTTTGTTAAGAGGAAAGGTGGATCAATGAGACTCTGCATTGATTATCGAGAACTTGACAAGATCAATATCATGAACAAATATCCTCTCCCATGCATTGATAACTTATTTTACAAACAACGCGGAGCTCAATACTTTTCCAAGATTGTTCTTCATTCAGGGTATCATCAATTAAGGGTCAAAAGGGAGGATATACTAAATACATCATTCCTCACAAGTTATGGACTCTATGAATTTATTGTGATGCTATTTGGTCTTACTAATTCCCATGCTATCTTCATGGGTATGATGAATTGAGTCTTTAGAGACTATATTGATCAGTTTGTGGTAGTCTTTATAGATGATATTCTTCTCTATTTAAATAACAAGGAAGAAAATGAATATCACTTGAAAATTGTATTAAAGACCCTAAGAAAGGATAAGCTTTATGCCAAATTTACCAAGTGTGAATTTTGGCTTCAAAAAGATTAATTTTTGCATCACATAATCTCAAAAGATAGGATATCTTTGGATCCAGCAAAAACAGAGGTTATCGAATGATGGTCGAGACCAACAAAAGTAACTGAGATCTGATGTTTTCTTGGCTTGGCTGTATATTATCGACGTTTTGTGAAATATTTTTGAAGGTTATCTAATCGACTAACCATGTTGACTCGAAAAGGAGTTATGTTCATCTAGACGGTGTAGTGTGAAGAAAATTTCAAGGAGTTAAAACTAATGTTATCCAGTGCACCTGTACTCACACTACCTTGTAGTGGAGAAAGGTTTTTGATCTATAGTGATACATCCAAGAAGGGGTTAGGGTGTGTTCTGATGAAAAATGATATGGTGATGGCTTATACCTAATGATAGTTGAAAATCCATGAGAAAAATTACCCAACTCATGATTTGGAGTTAGCTGCGATAATATTTTCATTATAGATTTGGAGGCATTACCTTTATGGTGAAAGGAGTGATATTTATACTGATCATAAAGTTTTAAAGTATATTTTCACACAAAAGGATCTGAATATGTTCCAAAGAAGATGGTTGGAGTTGATTAAGGATTACAACTTCTTAATTCATTATCACCCTGGGAAAGCAAATAAGGTTGAATTTGCATTAAGTCGACAAGACCATGCTAGCTTATCCATGATAAGGATCACAAAAGAGCCAATATTTAGGGATTTACAAAGGATGGATCTTGGAATTATAATGGATGGAGAAAAATATTATCTTTCTCAAATTAATGTTCAACCATATATAAATATGATGATTAAAGAGGCACATAATGAAGATGTAGAGTTACAAAAGAAGGTGATAAATGTTCCGGAATTTCACATTGATTGTGATGGCATAATATGGTTTAGGAATCGGGTTTGTGTTCTATCCATCCCAGAATTAAAGGAGCTGCTAGATGAGGCTCATAGTTATTCTTTCTCTATTAATCCTAGATGCATGAAGATGTATAGGGCCCTGAAAGAGTACTTCTGGTGGGATGGCATGAAAAGAGATGTTGATGAATATGTCTATCGATGATTGGTTTGTCAGCATGTTAAAGATGAGAGACAGAAATCTATGGGGATGTTACAACCATTACCCATACCTGAATGGAAATGGGAAAAAATCACTACGGACTTTGACACTGGACTTCCTAAATAATCCAAAGGCAACAATGCTATCTGGGTCATAGTTGATCGTCTTACAAAGTAGGCACACTTCATTGCTGTTAGGGAAGATTTCTCTCTGGACTAGATTTCCTGGATATATATAAATTAAGTGGTAAGATTTCATGGAGTAACACTTTCCATTATATCTGATATGGATACGAGGTTTACCTCAAAGTTCTAGAAAAGACTTCAACATACTTTAGATTCAGAGTTGAGTTTCAGCACTTCTTATCATCCTCATAAAGATGCTCACTCTGAGTGAACAATTAAAACTCTAGAAGACATGTTAAGAGCTTGCTCTATAGATTTCAAAGGTGGTTGGGATCAACACCTACCTTTGGTGGAATTTTCTTATAATAATATATGTCACTCAAGTATTCAGATTTCTCCTTATGATGCTCTCTATGGAATAAAATGCATAAATCCAACTTACTGGGATGAAGTTAGGGAATGAAAGTTATTGAGACCTGATATTGTCGATGAGATGGAAGAAAAGGTCAGATCAATTCAACAACACATAAGAGCAGCTCAGAGTTGACAAAAAAGCTATGCTGATAACCGAAGAAAATACCTATAGTTTGAAGTGGGTGATTAAGTGTTCTTATGAATATCTCCTTGGAAGAGAGTGATGAGATTTGGAAAGAAGGGAAAGTTGAGCCCTTGGTATATCTTTCCTTTTGAAATATTGGATTGTGTTGGGAAGGTAGATTACCTATTGGAGCTTCCACCAGATCTCTCTCATGTTCACGATGTGTTCCATGTATCTCTCCTGAGAAAGTACATACCCGATCCTTCACATGTGCTAAGCTCAGAAGTTGTACCGCTTGAGTAAGATATTTCTTATGAAGAACGGTCGATACATATTCTGGATCATAGTGAAAAAGTTCAATGGAACAAGACCACTCGATTGGTGAAAGTTTTACGGAGGAACCACCAAATAGAAGAAGCTACATGAAATCTTGAGGATATGATGAGGGAGATGTTTCCTCATCTGTTTGTTACAAAGTGATGAATTTCGAGGGCCAAATTCATTTTAAGGGGGGTAGAATGTAACACCCTGCTATTTTATGAGAAATATATTTTTTTATGTCTTATGTTACGCACAACATAAAAGTAATCTTTCACTACACACAATACTAGCTTGGCTACCGTTATACGCAAGAGCTACCTTCCTCGATAGCGTGTGTGGTACGCAATATCGAGTTTCACTAAACAACGATATATCGTTATAATAGTATTATAGACTAGCCCTTATTAATAGTATTAACTACATTTTGAATTTTATAACATTATTATTCATCTTACAAATTTTCTAAAACATGTTATGTGAACAAAATAAATTTTTCTAGTAAATCATGTATTTTTCAATAAATGTTGTTTTGCTGCCTTTTGATGGCGCACCAACATTATATCTAGTTTTTTACATGTATAAAAGTTCAATTTTTAAAATTAAAATTCTTCTTTGGAATCAGGATATAAAAATTTACTTTGGATAAATTTTTCATATTATTCTGATAACTTCCATATTTTAATGAATAGTAAAAACACGCTATATTTTAATTAAAAACAAATTTTTTCATTCAAATAATTTATATGGTTAAATTATAATATTGAATGGTTTTAAAGTATAAATAGAATATATTTTTACCATTTAATATAATTTATATCATTACCATTAATTCTACATTGAATTCATAGGTAAAAACATTTCAATATTTGGCAATGTTTTAATTTTTAAAACCGGTTTTCATAACAATGGGATTAATTTTAAATTAATTACTGAAACTTATGTGTTTTGAATTTTGAAAAATTTATTCCATATTTGGATTTGGTGGGTCCAAATTATGTTAATATGTTACTTTTATTTTTTCATATTATGAATAGTAACTACGGTAATTTTTATTTACTGTAGTTAAAGGTAAATCAGGTAATTAAGGGTAAAAATAATATTATAAAATTACCCTAACACCTAAAAAAATCTATTGGATGACACAAAGTAGACCCATAACACCTTAGGGTCGGAATAAATTCATTTTATGGACTTTTTACCATTAAAATAATTTCATTATTATTAAAACCAAATAAAGTGACAACATGTCACACTCTTAAATCTTATAAGTATAATAATTTTAATTTAGTGATAAACATCATGAAACTTAAAAAATGAATAGTCTCCATAAATCTAATAAATCTATCTACATCATGTGAATTTATTTATAATTTTTACGGATTAAATAATTATCATTAATTATGACACAATAGTGATGTTAAAATTATTTTATTGATTTAAATATCAAATAAATGATATTAAAAGTATTACAATAAATATTATATGAACTATTTAATGTGATTAGATAATTTTATAGATACAAATAACATGTTCTGTATCTATTAAATATTTTAGTTCGAACATATCTCCTGTATATTGTTTATTTAAATTCAAATAAATTAATAGTGTCAATATTGACACTATTGTTATTTTATAAAAATTACATATTATAAAATTGTTTAAAAATAACAAAAATATTTAAAAAATTTAAATTAAAATTTATATGGTAGAAAATCTCTTAAATTATTCAATTATAGAAAATTCACAACATATAAGTAATTATTTATAATTATTTAAAATTTATAATATTATTACCACAAATAAAATTAAATAGATTAAATAAGAATAAATCAAGTTGATAATGTTTAAAATAAATTCCCAAATTTTCTAAATTTTATTGGTTGATGATATTAAAACCCTATCTCATCTAATATTTATATTTGTGTCATTTTTTGAGGTTTTTAAGTGGGGTTTTGATTTATTATAAATTAATATTTCTTATGTTTCCAAAGGTGCCCCTCTCATCCCTTATAAAAGGGAACCTCCTCCCTCTCCTATTTACACAAATATGAGCCTTCAAGATTGGAAAAAACTTTCCCATTTCCCCTATAAACTTCCCTAGAAACATAATAGAGGTACGTTTCTTCTTCAAAGAGCAATTTTAGTTTCCTAAGAGGAGGTTTCAAAGAGGCGTGTCGAAGAAGAAGCAATATCCTTTACCGATTCTTTCAAATTCATTTCTTCATCTACATCCCCTTATTTTGTTGTTTCATAATAATGTAATAACATAATCATCACTCATATACTGATATTTTGTTATAAATTTGAAAAAACCATATTTCACCTTCGAACCATCCTATGGAAAACGAAATCACCACGCGTGCGTACGTACGGAATACCATCTCCACGCCATGGGGTAATCTGTTTTTCCACCACCACCATACCTGGATGGGTATAAGAATGGAATAAATAACTATATATGATTATTAAGTGATATTTATTCTAAAATTTTATACACCATACACTTCAATACATTTCCACAATCATGGGAAAGATAGCATCGCTCGTGCGTACGTAAAGCTTAACGTCTCCATAGTGCGATGTGATTCGTTCTACATGATATTCATTAAACCATGATTATATAAATGAATTGAATGAATAAATATGATATATATTATAAAAATACCATTCTTTAAATGATGTATCTCTAACCTAAATATAAGAATAAGAATTTATTCGACAAAACACGCATAAAGCATAAAGTAATAAACACCCGAATGACAAGTAGCAATGAAATATTACTAATATGAAGATAAAAATATGACCATATAAGATATCATAAAAATTAATATGATTCTATAATAAGTCAATTATATTGTTTAAATCAATATACAAGAGGTTCAGATATGTATAAAGCATATCAGACCTAAAGTAAGGGAAAATCTCACAATCTCAATTATTATCTGAGATTGTTTATACTTCGGTATTTACTGGAGCATATTTATCATCCACATCCATGTTTCATCAATATGTAATATTATTTCTATCCTCCTACAATTGGTTAAATCCAATTATACCTATTGGTTAATTTTTGGTCAAATATATGAAAGGAATCTTTTTTTGTTTTCAGTACGAGGTACTTTTTGACTTTTCCGGCCAAATTAAAAGAATAATGATTGTTTTTATCTTATATGGTGTGAATGGATTTTTATGTTTTCATAGAACATTATTTACATAATGCTTCCTTTAAAAGTTTTCAAGTATATTTTCAATTAACTTCTTTTAGTTTAAAATTGTATGACATGTTGAGAAAGGAAAAATGTTTTTGAAGAAGAAAGGATATTTTCCTCAGGAATGGAGTTCATGTGTTTTACCAAAATTATTTTCCATATAAAATAATATAGGGTTATGTTTCTATCCCTAATATTACATTGACTTCATTATTTTATTATTTTAATGAAGTTCTTTTATAGATTATGTTATGATGGCATGATGTTTATGAATCCGATTTTTGTTACATGGGTTATCATATGATGTATGATTTATGATTTTTTGACCCACATAAGAATGGTTTCATTATGTGATGTGTGAGACCTATATATCCCTCCAATGCATTGGGTAATGATTTATATATCATGAGATAGACATGGCTGGAACAGAATGTTAATCCAGTTCAGTGACACAGAACTCGAACGAGGAGTGAACTCGGTTCAGTAAGGGACATTTTCTGCTATGATAGTCTTGGAAATGAGTGTTGACTAATATGAAATGACTTTCTATGATTATGTGTGTATGACACAGAGATTCATGTTTTATGTTATGATTATTGGTATTACATTTCACTACTATGTTTTATCCCATGTTATTATATTATGATCTCTTTTGCAGGTTAATATTTTCAAAATTTTATGTTCTTATGAATATGATATGATTGGAATTTATGTTGTTTACCCTTAATGTGAATTTAACCTCACCATTTTGTATGTTTTATTTTCCATAGGTCATGAAGAAAGGTATTAAGTAGGATATACCAAAAGGTACACTAGATATGATGAAATAAATGGGAGACAATGTAGATGATTTATGAACTAGTTGTTTTTGTTTCCATGTTTCTAAAGATATTATACCTATACGGTCCTACCAGGGTTTTGTTATATGTTGTAATAAGTGTGCTTCAATTCTGAAGTAATAACAATGTATGTAATGTATGGGTCATTATACTACCAGAGGCTTGGAATGACTTTGTTGTCATGAACTACCATGAGAAATGTCACGCTTCTGTTTTCCTTTAAAGGATCCCACACTGCCACTTGGAGGAAAAGGAACTTCCTCCAACCCTGACAGTCCTTCCAGGTCCACCTCAACCATCATCGCCCTATATATAACATCAGCAAAAGTGGGTAGCTTTAGTAAGAAAACCTGAGAACGAATATCTGATCGAAGTACCTAGTTGAATCATTAAGCCATCATTTTTTCATTAGATACAATCTTAGGAGAAAATTCTACCAACTCAGAAAAGAGATTTGAGTACTCAGTCATAGTTTTGTTGGCCAGTTCAAGCTTGAAAAACTCTACAACCTTGGACAACACCATTGATTTTGGATAGAACTATTTAGTAAAAAGAACCCTAAAGTATTTCCACTCCAAACCCTCATGTTTACCATCCATCACCATCATGTGCCACCATCTACTACTTGGTCCCTCTAGCACAAAGCTGGTACACTTCACCTTGATAACATCAGGTGTCTCCAAGAACCCAAACAGACGTTCAGTATTACTCAACCATTCCTCAGCCTGTTGAGGGTCAGTGGAGACTTTGAAAACTCAAGGCTTCCAGAATAGGAACTCTTGAGAACAACTTCGAATAATATAATTATGAGGATCTATATCTTGAGTCTGAAAAGGAAATGGAGGTGGTTCCTATCCAAGAGCTTGGACAGTGCGAACAATCACCTCAACCAGACTCGGATCAACAATAGGACTCGGTTGCTGAGATTCAGTAGTAGCCTCTTTTTGGATATAATTCCCACGTATTCTCTAAGGCATGATGCTACAGAACATAAAAATACATTATATTAACACTCAAACAGAGTAACAAGGAAAAATATTCAGAATAGAAGGGATAAAAATATCTGGATTCCACTATATCCAAATCAAAATAGGGAAAATACTAGAACTAATTCACAAGTCATGTTTTGCTAACCAAACCTGGTGACTTAAGGTTCATTGTGTTGAGATCTGGCCTGGAACTCAATCACAACTACTTCCTAAGTCCCAACAAGAATACTCAATGCATACTGTTACTTTGATTCCATTTTGTCATGAACCAGCCCAGGTACCTTGGTAACCCGATAACCAAGCCTGCCCTGACATAGCCAGAAGGGCATTCCCCATCCCCATGGGTCAAAAAAAAGCACCTGGCATCACATAACATACAATTGGGAATGATTTTTCCAAAAAAAAATGCAGAATAAAGGAACAAGACAGTATTCATAACGAAAAGAAAATCCACTGTGGGTAATGTACCAGAAAATAGAGAGGCATAAAAATCACAAAGCACTACAACCCAATTACTAAAAAATGGTAAAACCACCCCAAGGTCCCTTAGGACACAACTCACCAAGACCAAAACTCAACAGCTGGATACACCTCCAAGAGATATCTTCCCTTTTCTCAAACCTGGAAGGAGAAAGTCTACAAACACCCGAATGAAAAAGTGGGTGTGAGCCTACGACCTGTAGGATACCACCAAAGATTTCGTAAAAGATTCCAAATATTGATTATCTAAATAAAAGCTTTCAATTTTCAAATAAACATTTTTGGAAATTCAGAAATCATATGTTAACAAAACATGCTATACATTTTCAAATGATGGAAGTATATATTTTATGTAATTATTTTACAAATGATAGAATATTTCTAAAATAATGTCTTAAGTAAAAAATTTATATAAAATAGTTAATACAAATTCAGAAGGCATGTAAAGTAGTTCAAAAATATTGGAATACATTTATATCTCAAATATAAATAAAAAAACGAGCAATATGGTCATCTACCAAAAGGTACGGTAGTATTTACTTGTTATAGGATTCCACACTCTCTATGTGAACTTAGAAAAATGTGTATACAAAATTCCCTATGACACTGGCCAAAGGAGACTCGTCACTAACCCATCGAGGATATGACCCTCTGCAAGTATGTTTTAGAATGATGTCGTAGAGTAGAGTGTATCCAAATAAATCAATAACAACCTATATCTAGCATGCACTCTTACATGATGGGTGAACTATTTTCAGAATGATTAAAATATTATCAATCCCATTATTCTATTTTATTATTCCAATTTAATTCCATTTAAAACCAAATCATGTTTTATTCAAAACATTCATTTTTCACACGATAAAACCAATGGGTTTCTATCTAATCATATTAATCCATTTTCACCAGATTGGAATCCAATCAAAACTACTTCCATAATCATGCAATTTATTTCCAAAATTAATTTCAAAAATTTAATAGGAATCATTTCCATCAAATCCACAATTGAAATTAAACAATTTATATCATAAAATTTCTATAAACACACCCAATTAAATGGAATTGGGGGTTTTCCAAATTTTCGAGCCAAAACCATTTCAAATACCTCGATTCACTAGAATAATATTTTTATCAATTTAATTGAAATCAAATTTGAGAAATAGAATTTAAATAAAAAATTGAAATAAATCAAAAAAAATAGGTATAATCAATTTGGTTAATCAGAATGGAACCTCCTATCTCAAAGGTTTTGATGAAATCCACAATGGTCGAAGAACACTCAATAACACCGTGTTTCTTCTTCAAGAACCCGACTTAGATCTCTTATCCTAGAATGCCCAGGACCATTTATCATCATATTTTGAATCTAAACATGTAGATATACCCATTACTGGCATAGATCTAAGAAACTGAGAATAGTGGAAAAGTAGATCTAAGTATATCTCAGAAACCGATCAAGAACGATGAAGAACAATCACATACCTCAAGAATCCAGTATCGATTCACCAAGAGAAGCCTTTGGATCGCCTCCAGAATGACGGGAGACCCCTCTCTTACTTTAAGAGAAGAAAAATCTCGAGTTAGTTCCGCTTAAGAGGAAAAATGAGGCACTTAGAGGAAAAAATGAGTGAGATCCACTTTTATAGAATCTCATTTATGTGGCCACACATTTTTCCCACACGGTTAGACAAACCATACGCTAACAGTGCATTATCCACTGCCTCAGCAGACACTCCACATGCGGTTTGGATAGATGGTTAAACAAACCATGTGCCACCTGTGTGGAAGCTACTGCATCCAAGACCAACTATGCACTGTTTGGCTACATGGTTTAGACAAACCATGCGCCGCCTGTGTGACCTACCCTTTGCCTCAAAACAACTTTTAAAGTTATCCTGACTATCCCATTCATCATCCTAACTATAAAACTATTAAAATAATCAAGAAAGGGTTACATACCGCAAATCGGGGGTACTACAAACCATGCACATACCATGCACAACTAACTGTCCTTTAGTTTTCCTTGAAGGTCCACCCAAATGCACCCAGTGTCCCTACTCCAAAACAGAGGTAATTAGAAACATCAAAAGTACTTGAAAACGTAATGTGATGCTATAGTGATGAAACCAAATAGGTGTGTGATGTATTTGTTCATAACAAATATTGAATTCATTTAGTTTTTATATTAATTAATTAAATGGAATTAGGTTATTCAAAATCTATAAAGGTTATATTGTTAATGGTATTTTATGGATGATTATAGAAAAAATTAGGATCTAAAATGTATACACCATGATGATAAGATTAGATATCTAGAAGATATTTATGAAAAGGTGGTGTTCCTAAAATTTTAGACTAAAAGATAAGAAAAATAAGAACTGTAGAAGTTGATTATTAAGGAAGATGTAAATATTTTTTGTTCCATAATTTTATAACCACGTTGTTATTCTATTAGTATAATTCTACATGTTAATGAAGTGGATGTCTAGATGTAGTGTAATAGAAGCCGTGAATGAATGAAAATAGGAAATGGAAATTTAAGATAGTTTTTTAATTAATAATCATTAAGAATAACACAATGATAAGAAACACTGAAAGATTAGAGTTCACATAAATAATAGAAAAATGAAATACCATCCATATAAAAATGAATATGAGAGTCATTGGGAAGCAGAAGTATGGAATAAATAAAAACTATTTCAATAATATATAATAGTAAATTATCTATAAGGTATGAAAATGTGGAAAAGTAAAAATAGGCATTTTTTGTATATGGGTTTAAAAGATATTTCATAAGAGAAAGTAAAAGGAAATATAAATAAATACAGATTTATCCATTATAATTTTGAGAAGATTCTGCCACACCATCTTAGAAGTTCAAAAATGTTATGATAAAATGTAATCATTTATCAGTCATAAAATATGGAAAATATTTCTACGAATAAATTGTGTAATTACTATAGATTTATAAATGTTATACAAGTTGTTTCATTTGGATTATTAAAAACCATTGAGGAAGTGAAACATGAAGATTATGATTGAAGCATAGTATTAGTGGATGTTTTGGGATTAGAAAATACTAATTAAAAGTTTGGAGATGAAGAATAAGTTATTAGATGAATATTATAATATTTACAAAAGATTATATGAAATTGGAAACTAAATAATCATTACTCTATGGAAGAAATGAAATTGAGGTCTGTATTTTGTGAAGATGAAGTTGAAATAGGAATAAAGTAATGATTAAAATAGTTTTGTATTGGATTTTTATCTAGAAAATAACTCTATTATTTCAGTTAGGGTAAGGTGTAATGAAAAATTTAATTTTTAGCTTGGAATGAATATTTTCAATAGAGTAAATGTTATGGTGTAATTTCTTAATCACAAAAAGGTAATGAAATGAATATAATATAATCGTGAAAACTATGACATTAAATGAGATTAGTAGAAGAAATTTAGTGGATATTAGGGTGATATAATTTGGTTAATCACTATGTTTTGAATAATTTTAGCACCCCATTTCTATCATGAATATGAAAATATCATGTAATATTAGATAATATCACATTATTTTGAGAATAATATTAAATATATATACATATGTTTGAATTAGGATTTAAGAGGATGATTGGAATTTCAATATATGTTCTTAACCACAATAATTATGTGATACACTTAGAATGAATATTGATTGTTTTCAGAAGTATAATTAATATTAATAATTTTCTTAGGGGCTTAATTCATTGAACACATTACAGAGTATATTATATCAGTTCTGGAGAGGCAGATAAAAATTTGTGGGAGTTTACTGATATATCTGAGTTTCATGAGGTAAATAAGAACAGATGATTAAAATGTTGATATATTTGATTTAGAAGATTATATATGATATCATGAGAAAATTGTTTTATATAGATATTATAATAGGATGAGTGAAGACCAGTATAAGAGTTCAATTGATCAAATTTATTTTCTATATTGTATAAGAGATGAATGGGTAAAAGTATTTCTTTTATAAATCTAGCTATAAACTAATAAGTTTAAAAAGATACTTCCATCATTTAATTATATTTAACCAAAATTTGAAGATACTTTGATTTTTTTTATATTAAATTTAAACTAATGAATTACATTGAGGATTTGATCTAATCAAGAACTAGAGAATCCAAAAAACAACAAAGTAGAGTTTAATTGAGAATATATTTATAAACAATGATGTAAGTTTTCTACATAATTAATATTGATCCAAAATTTACACTCATTTATAAAATCTACTTCCTTTAGTACTATAGTTTTCATGGGAGAAGAAGAGGGAGGGACCATAGGATTGATAGTTCATTTTCTAGAGTTATTGTAAAACAAAAATTGATTCATTTTATTTTTTGGCATGTCGATACACAATTATCCTACTCTCCATATATTATCCATTACAATTGAACCTTTTAAAATACTCTTGAACTATATGAACAACATAATTCTCCATTATGTTATATTACTTGTGAAATTAATTTATTAATAGGTTGAATTCTGTTCTTACCCACACAATAAAAATGATCCAAAATTGAGATAATAATGTGAAAGAAAAACATAAATGGGGAAACACCCTGAGTCACCCCCTCTACTTAGGGTTTCTGAGGTTATAACATGTAATATTTGAGAGAAACGTTTTTGACAGGAAGTTAAATATCTAGAATTTTTTGGGTTATTCATAAAAATGGATTCAATGATGAGTCCTTAATTTTTATAGGAACCAAATTTTATTTTTTGAAAAAAATATGTATCAGATTTTATAGGCATATGGTCAAGATATTATGGCATATTTTCAATTAGTAACATACTATATAAAATAAAATAAAATATTTCATTATGAGGAGTTATAAAAAATTCATTATATAGGTATGTATAATGAGGTATTCAAGAAAACCATTCATTATTCCGATTCTTCAAATATTTGGAAATTTTTTGAAAATATATATGAATAATGTATAGAAGTACAGGATAAAAATATATCATCCGACAAATCGTGGGTATATTTATTCTTTTCAAAATGAAAGAATAAAAATAAAAATAATAAGAAGAATCATGAGAAGATAGACAGTCTAGTTGAGGGGAGTAATATTTCCGTTATTATTAAATATGATTCTAATTTTTTGAAGACCCAAACAAATCAATAACCTAATTCCCCACACAATATAATATTATATAATACTTAATTGAAGGAAAAAAGAAATGGTAAAAAAATTCAATCTAAAGGATTATCATACATAATCCAAGAGAAGATTCAATCATTCTACGATAATGTGGATCCACAAAAGATTATATGTGTTCTAGATTCTTCATTCATGGTGTATTTATTTTAGAATACGATGTTGAATATAGAATAGGATTCATTAAATGTAGATTTAATGAATTTGGGTACAAAAATTAAGGTTCATAGTGGTCTACATAATGAACTTTTATATGAAATATGAAAAAATGGCTATTGGCATAGAGATAAATGTAAGAATTATCCCTCTTAAGATATAATTTGAAGACATGAGAAAATTTATAAAGGGAGTTAATTTAGCGATAGAAAAGATGGATTTCTATGTTAAGGATGAGGATATTGAAATAAAGGATCTCTTGGATAGGTTGAAACTCTATTATAAAATATAATGACACCCCTCTAATGGATGCATGAATAAGTAGACAATGAAAATGAAAAAACCTGAAATCAGAATGTATGAAAAATATTCACATAATGTATTTATGTTATGAGTATAAAAATAAGTTGACTACTAATTGATACTTATATGAATGATTAGAACATATCATGACTGTGTTCCTAAAAGTTTATGGTTTCATCGGAGGAAAAATTCATGCTACATGTTGGTCTCTACCCTGAAATGGCTGCACATGTTATGAATTATATTGGAGAATTTCTTTGTAACCCATGTCATATATCCAAAAACTACAAATTGAGTAAATCAAAGGTGTCAAAATTAATTCAACTATTCCTATATATAACATGAAAAACATTTCATTGAATGGAAATATATTTTAATATAAATTATATTTACTTTATTAGTAGAAAAAAATAGTTGTAATTAATTTTAAAACCCAGAACCATTGATATTACAATAATAAAAAAACATAGAGATAATTAAAGATAATGATTAATAGAAAAAAGAAAGCCACTCTTGTTAAGATAAATGTGGATGAACAAGTTAATAATAAATCACTAATGACAAATATGTTTGATTTGATACTAATATCTACTGAGTAGGATATACAAAAATCATTCCTTAGAAGTTTCATAAATCATAGAAATAAGAATGATATGGAGACTAGTAGGATACCCACTATTATTGGAGAAACCATAAATATATATTCCATTGTGGTTAATCAATAGATGAAACATTCACTAGATTGTTTACTCGATTCATTTAGATAAATCATATGGAAATAATGGTGAAGAATAAATTTAACATTCAAAAGGAAGTATGTATATGTGGTTTCACTCAAAGTATAATTAGTAAAAAATTATTTAAAAAGAGTTTTAATAAAATGGTTACTTCACAAAAACCAAAATTATTCCTTAAAATAACGATCTCAAGGAACTGACATGATCCCCAATATATTTAATTGTTTTAATTTTTTTGACTGACGCATATCTATCGGGGAGATATGTTTTATGTTGTTTATATGTGATTAATAAATTTTTGTATAATATGAAAGAATATGTGTATACATTTAATGGATTAAAATGAGACCATAATATTTACAAGAATTTTAGTTCTAAATTAGTTTCAATCTAGAAAAAATGTCAACTAGTATTAAGGCCATGATTCGGCTTAAATATTTGTGTCTTGAAACAACTTTGGACTTCTGAGATAAATACAGAGTTGTATTCTATGATGAAGAAGTTCAAATCATATAAATCCTAATCATTAATCAATGTGGTGAAAGATTATTATATGAAACACCCAATTCAATATATATAATTTTTTTGATCATCCAGTTATATTAGGATATATCTCATGTTCAGAGAGACCATTGAAATGAGGACAAGGTGACTCAATGAAAGAACCAATAATAGTATTGTAACTCATGATTATTTGTTCATGTACAAAAAAATTTTGTATTAGTTAATAATTTTTTAAGATACTAAAATCTAAAAATAATAATGTTATAGAACTAATAAATGGTACCCCATGAGGAAATTTATATCAATAAATTGATTCTAAAGTAGAAATCCTTAATGGGTATTTAGTAAAACTTATTTAATGGTTGTTAAGCCTCATTTAAGAAATAAGAATCCCTATGATGAATAAATGGACTCTGAATATTGTGCAGTATCACATGTTTATAATAAATAAGTGGTATCTATTAGATAACATAAAACATGATTCTCACCCTTGGTAAATAAATATTTATTCTTATATGATTTTTTATAAGTGTGGTTGAGATGAAAAAAAATTTATTGAAGAAATATTGATTTGTATGATTCTAGTTATTATAGATATAAGTTAGTGACAAGGAAAATTATTTTGAAGTTAATGTAAACTCTCATTTACAATATAATTTAATGTAATGTTAGTCCAAAATTAATTTTTTATGAATCAATTTCCTTGGTTAAATTATATCATTGAATGTATTTGAGTAATAATGAATATATAAAGAGAATGTTATTTATGGAATTAGAAACTAAATTATTGAACTGTTTTATCAAGTTAGTGGAATCAAAAATTTTAATTGAATAAATGTTCTTATCAATTAGTGACTCTGAAAATATATACATGGGTGAATGTTTTAAATAGATTCAAGAGTTCAAGAGTTGAATCTATTTTTTTGAATAGGATAATGTTTTTATGGTAAATTTCAAATTGACAACAAATTAAAATTTATTAGATGTTAACTAGTGGTGTCATGTGTTATGTTAAGTGGTTGTAACTTTTTAAAGATGTATGAATTTAGTAAAATAAAATTGAGTGGAAGAATATTTCATTGTAGTGTGGGAGTATAAGTTACCTAATAAAGGCTTTTAGAAGTTTTGGAGATTTTTCATTCCCGAACAAGAACTTTATGGGGAATGAGGAAAATATAAATAAATTGTTTTGTTGATAAAGTTTAAGTGGATATTTGAAGGTTCCTATATCTAATTTAGAGATATTTATGGATAAAACATTAAGGTAAATATGGATAAACAGAAGATTATTGTTAGTAATTAAGAATTTTTTTTTGAAAATCATAATCCATATAATTTTATTGATAAAGGGTAATTAGGAGGAATACATCATAAATTCATATAGTGTTAAATAATATTATTGGTATAGAATGTGGTTGAGTTTTTATGGTAATATTATCATAAAAATTTACTGGGGGTATATTAAAAAAATATTTTTTAATTTTTATTTTTTTAATATAGGGTTTGGATTTGTTTGGGATACATGTTAATGATATAAAAAGAATTAAGTTGATTGGATGTTTTTCAGGATATTCAAATAGTGGGGTTATTAATGATTAGGAATTGGAATTGGATGACCCCAATGTTATACACGGGATGACAACATTAGTTATCCATAAGTTATTCATGAATGTGTGGTGTTTTAGAAAATTAATTCAAAAAGATGAGTTAAAATGGATGTCTAGAAGTTTATTTTGTAAGTGAATGTGAAAGTTGTATATTATAAAAGTGGAGAATTTGGCAGTTTTTCTCATAAAATAATTCAAAATTTTAATGAATAAAAATAATTTATAGTCTTCAAGAGAGGATTAAGATATTGGAAAGTGGTTGGAGTGATGTTTGATATTTTTTCTAAGTAATAATAATTAATCACATTTTTTTCAAAAGTAACACTCTATGAATGGTTCTTATTAAAAAAATTAAACATTAAAAACATTCCTTATCTGTATTTAAAAATTAAAGTCTCTGGGAAGCAATGTAATGCCATGAATGGAAAACATGTCCTATATATATGTGATTAATTCTATTAGATAAAATTAATGATGAAAAATAAAATCTTGATCTATAATGTGATAGGGTTTGGAAGATCATAATTAAGATTAATTATAAGGAGATTAAAATAAATAATTATTGATTGTTTATCATTTAGAGAAGAGTTGGAAACACTATTGTAGAATAGCTATGTATTGAAGATAAAACACAAATTTTTATAAGTCATATATTATGATTAATATTTTATACATTTGATCATGTAAAACCAAGAGATATTTTAATAACATTACAATAATTTCACATGGTGTTGAGAAGACAACAATGGATGTAAAAAAGGGAGATGATGAAAGATGCACTATAGTGGATTCTGTGTTGTGATTATCAAATTAAAGTGTAAAATAAGGAGATACAAAACAATTTTTGGGGGGGATTTTTTTATTTTTATATAATATTCCTAAAAACATACAACTATATAATCTCTACACCACTAGAGAATCCATTCCGAGTTTAATATTTTTAGGACAAAAATCCAAAATGGGTAGGAAATAATAGATCAAGCTATTTTGAAGGGTATTTAAACAGGAAACTAACTATTCCATGGTAAATGAATGTGCATATGTTGTTTGGTTTAATGAATAGTGTTTAATGAAATATTAATGTATAGGATACAATGATATTGAATTTTCAATATACAAAAAGATTAATAATTATAATGAATAAAAATTTTCAGATAACACTATTCAAGAAATTCAAATAGATGACATTTGGAAAAAAAATTCGATCTTAAATTTGTTTAATCACAAAGCCATGGTGAATTATAGAACATCATGGTGAGGGTGATAAATGAGAATATCACTCAGTGGTGGATGATAATATAGTATTTAGAATATAATAGTCGTTATAAGGTATATTTTATTAAATATAAAAGTGGATATTTGGTTTAATATTTCAAGGGGCTGAATCTAAGTTAAAAGAACATTTATTGAACATAATAAATATGTTTTACACTTGGAAGAATTGTGAAGATTTTTAAGAAAGATAAATAATACCAAACTATTAGATAAAGTGTTATACATATGATTGAATTTATTAAACTACCTCTAGAAGTTCTTAATAAATAGAGAAAAAGGAGTTGATTAATATTAACATATCACTGTTTAAAGAGAAAAAATTGATAAAATTTGATAAAAATATCGATATATTTGATTCATCAGAACCATAGAAGAGAGTTCAAGAAAATTGTTATATCCAAATTAGATATGAGTGATATAGATGTGAAACAAAGGAGTTACATTGATTATCTATATTTCATGATGGTGAAAGGATTGGAGAGTGAAATGATTATATTGACACATATATCTATAAAATAATGATTGAAATGGTTAATTATATAGTTTAATAATTTTCCTATAAAATAATAAGTTAATACTACTATGCTTCTATTGTATACATAGTCTCAAACCTAAGATTGAGGAGATGATTTCATCTAATATTGATAAATGTGGGTTTAATAAATAATATTTTAATAGATAATCTATTTGTAGATAAGTATATAAGGTTTATTAAAATCATGGATATTATATAATAGAGACATATATCAATTTACCCTTAACGATATTCTCATATCCATAAATTGAATATTTCCTTCACTTATTTAGTGTGTAGCAGATATATAAAAGATGTGATCCAATGATCAATAATTTTTCCATTATAAATATTTGTAACACATATAATGGGTAGTTTTAATCCTTGGTACATTAAACCACCACTAACATATGATTTATGGATTATGTATTTACGATGAAACATGTGAAATCCTTGTGTCTTGTATAATCTTTACATTTCCAAATTCAGTAAGATCATGAGATAATGTAATTGATAAATAGTTTGAAAACTACTATCTCTTACTTGGGACTATTATTAGAAAAGGATAATATCAAGTTAATGAAAAAAAATGTATTCAGAAAAAACCTGATTTACTACCCCCCTTGGAGTGTGAAGTTGCAATATAGGGAAATAATTCTAGGTATATAGGTATAAATGTGTGTGGTATGATGAATTAAGTGAAATAAATTCAAATATAACTAGTGTGGATAATGAAAATATAAATTGGTATGATGAATAATAGGCTTGGGCGACATATAGTTTGAAATAGGTTCACACAATGGTTAGTGTTTTGAATTTTTCTTAGGTAATATTTTTGGAGTTAAATTTTTTAAGAGTCCATGTCTTATATGTGGTGGAATTAACATAGACAATAAAATAATTATTTTTATTTACAATAAGTTTATTATATTCCATAAAATTTAATAAAAAAAGTTATGTTTTAGGAAATTTTAGTTTTAATGTATCATTTGATTGGATTTTTTAAAGCTAATTTAAATGTTCAAAGTGTTGATTTAATTAAATTAAATTATATTTGAAATAAAATGAACGGTCAGCTATTGATAAGTACTTTTAATTTTATTTTAATTTTATTTGATAAAGTAGATTATTCCGGTGTTTAACATGAAGAATTCGAAAATATAACTTATTAATTGTAAAATATAACATGAAAATGTGTAGGATTGAATGCTTTTGTGCCTTATATTATTGTATGAAGAATGCCTGATTTTTGTAACCTGAATATAGAAGAAGGAAGATTAATAGGAAGTTATAAATTAAAAAAAATGGAATTAAATTTTACAAGAATGATAATGTAAAAAAATATAATAACTTATAAATGTTGGAGGATTAATATAATAATTGAATTATAGTGAATATATTTCTATTAATCAGTATATAAAAGTAATATTGAGTCCACCATGGAAATTTTTCAATGTCCCTTGAGGAGTGCATTGGAAATACATAAAAATCCTTCTGAATATATGAATAAATTATTTTATAATTTACATTATTACATAAATGGTTCGACTACAACACATAAGATTAAAATAATCATAATTAAGATTTATTTTGAGATTATAATGAGAATTTATAATAGTATAAGGATGTGTAGAAGCAAAATACTTTATACTTAAGAGTCCTTCTATGACATAAATAATTTTTTGAAACTTATTGAATGTGTAGAGTTAAAAAATGTTAATATGTATATATAACCCTATGTTCCACATGATAAATAATGGAAAATTAATTTCCATGGATATGTAACATAATGGTATACATGGCTCATCAACGAATGTGTAAAGGTATTTTAGTTTGAAAATTATTGGGAATGATTTCTCATAAGAATTTAAATTTTTACATGAAGAAGTAAATTAAATTCCCGGAAAGATAATTGTAATTCCATGATATTTTGAAATTTATTTGATCAAAAAATAATAATAATCACACTTTGACTAGTTTAAATTTTCATATAGTTTCACATTGAAAGTTGCACTCACACGATTACCATGATATTTTAATGTTAAAGAATCCACTATCAGTTGAACATGGGATGAAATATTTCAAAATATACATGGAAGAGATCATATTAGTTGAAATTTATACAGAATCATCACTCAAACAAGGAAGGAATATATAATATATTTAAGAATATGGAGACTGTAATGGATAAAATGGGGTAATTTTTAATGTGGAACATAAAGAGACAATTTATTTTTTATAAAAATTGTTTGTTTGAATTATTTGATACTTCATGGAAATAACCCTACACATTTAGGGATATTATTATTTTTGTGATTGATACAGTGAGTAGGAGATCCATTTATTTTTCTTGAATATGATTATTTATAAAGTTACATTGTTGTGATTTGAAATCAGTACGTAGTGTTGTAATATTTAATAAAATGTGATAGTGTTTTATTTATATTTCACACATCGCATACTAAATTGGGTAGTACCTTCTTTTCTACCTCCATTTATTTATACACATATACAATATAATGTGCAGGGTTCCATGATGATATATATATTGAGTGAATATGTGCTTCTAAAAGTTACTGGATAATTATATATATCTAAAGAGTTTATTAATTCTAATAATAATTTCTTGTGTGATTTTGGGAGAGTAAATAATTTATCATGCACTCTCATAGGTCTTCGGAACTATTGGAAGTGAACACTATATATATTTTAATCTCACACTCATTACCACTCATTAATTACTGAAAAAGCATTTCATTATTCTATAATTGACTATATTTAATTAAATGGTTTCTCCTATTTTAAATATTGAAATCATATCAATTAGTGGTCTAATCCCAAAATCAATAAGCTATTCCCCACTTAAATCAATTAAATATTTTCCTTTATAATTTTTCAAATATTTCTCAAACCAAATCAAATAAATTCCTCTTTATTAATCCTAATTTTAAAAATATTAATTTCAAACCCCTATTTGGATACTTCATTTGGTCTCTAGTATATATAGTTTAACCATTGGTAATTAATTTATCTGAAATTTTATTCAATGATGGGTTTATCACTCTATTATATATCTCACACAATGAGCTAATACATTTCCCTAAATGTTGATTTTTTTTTATCATTATTAGTTTTGATTCTCTCATTTATATTTCATTTTTATCATCTCTAATTCAGGTTCCTTAAATATAATAACTAATTTATAAATTTATATTCCTTGATACTGAATTGTTTTTATTCCGTAATTTTTGGTGATTTCTTCTTTAAAAATCATGGTTTGTTTTCTATAATCCAATTATGTTTATTATTAACCTTATTATCCTTTTCCATATCCATAATTGACCATGGTGGCCAATTCAAAGGTTGTAGCGTTTCTATCATTTGGGAGTTTTTAGAGTGTTTATAGAATATTTATAACTATGTTTTTTCTCTAATTAAAAAATAAGAGTAAATTTAATTGGATTAATATAGTTTAACTAATAATAGTCCATCTAAAAAAATTGGAATATTTGGAGTATTTTAAATGTGTTTTATATTTATATAAACATAATATTTGATATATTTGATCAATATTTAATTTTTTATAGTTTTTATTAGTTATTTAAACAAGTAATAATTTTTTCTTCATAAAACATGCATATTTCATCAGCCAAAACATATATTTGAGGAGTAAATGCTTATTATGAAGAGGACATATATTCACGACTTATCAGGTTATGTTGGTTTTATTTTCAATAATTTTTTAAAACCTGAAATCATGCTATATTTAGAATGAATTTTTGAAAATTATTTTATCAAGGTAGAATAATTTTTGATTTATTTGTAATAATCATGAACCTGTAAGAGTGATGTATTCTAGGTTGATTAATGCGATCTAAGTAGGAAGTTATTGTTCTACCTTGGAAGATGGAAATTTTATGATCTTCAGGAATATTATATGAATGACCTATCATGGAACGTTGAAAATTAGTGAATTTAGTATTTTTTTGGGATTACAATAGAAGGATATCCTATTTTAAAGATTAAGAACAAATAATATATTGGAGGATATTATATAAAAAGGGTTTGTTATAGAATAATTTCACATGTTTTTCTGTGGATATATTTTGAGAGAATGTTTCAGCAGGTCACAAACATTGGATAAGTTGTTGTGAACTCTTAGAATATGTAGAATAGAGTGGAGTAAGAAGAACAATATTGATCATGTAACCCCTCGTAATGATCAATGATGTTTCCAATATAGACATGATTTTAGGAATAATGAGGTATATAGATCTATCAAAAATTAAATCCAAATTGGGGGGGGGGGTGGGTGGCATAAAACTAAAAATGGATTTGACTAGATATTCAACCCTATATAATGATGTTCATGAAAGATTTACATATTAAAAAAAAATTATTTTTATTGATATTTCTTTAATATAATGTTGAAGATATTTCCTTGTCACCCAAATTTTGAAAAATTTCATATTGATCACATGGGTCATTTCGAATTTATGTATTGATTGAGTCTTGATGTCAATAAAGGAACATAAGGTCATTTTGTCACTTTATGGTGAATATTGAAGTATATTGTCAATGTTGGAGGTTAAGGAATAGTGTAAATTCACACATAAGTAGAGGGATTAATATTTCAAATGAGAATTATTTTATTACATAGAACATAATTAAACATGTTGTAGTATGGTTGAGGCCATAAAAAGGACCATGCCTAGAGAAATCACTACCATATATTAATTTTTTTAAAGATTATATTAAATGAAGCTAATGTTCTGGGAATCTCGATGAATACATTTATATATACTTTGACATAGAGGAACTAAATTTGGCCTTATATGTTTCCCTTATATTGTGGAATTTCGTCTATGGATTCCTTTGATGGGATTTATTTTAGTTTAGTCTTGTAAACCATCAAGGTTAATGCAATAATCATATATTATCCGTGTGTTTATGAGATAGTGGATGGACTATTTTTTTACATTATTGTGTAAATATAGTTCTCAGTGGCTATTTGTCACACACTTCTATAGGCCTGACTATTTGGGAACCATTTTACGGGTTTATTCCCTTTTCATCTTTTTCCACTCTATTTAATATTTTTTATCTTCTTTAAATGTCATGGTTCCCGCACAAACTCAATGTGTACTATTATAAAATCAAAAGAATGAATATAAATGAAAATTTGTTATATATGATCATGTAAAAATATTCATATGATTAAATATTATTATTAACTCGATATATTTGAGTTGCATTTAATTTTCATGGGTTGTGTAAAAATAATTTTTATCTCATGTAAGAGTAGTTAGGTGTTCTTGATATATTAAACTGAATGTTTTGAAACTCACATAAAATTTATTAATTCATTCATTAGAATAAAATTCAAATGACCCACCTATAAAAGAGAAACATGTAAAATTGTGATGGTAATATATTCCATATGGATAAGATCTTTTGAATTTCAAAGAGAACATTGTTATGTTGTTAAATATTTTCCTATAATAATCAAGTAAATATACAAGAACTGAATATATGTAACATTTTAAAAACCCAATATTATTATACCTAAATATTTTATCTTTTTATACAAATAATAATTACATTTCCCAATCAAATTTTTTAGGACTAAAATATTTTAATACTTTCAAAAACATCAAAAATAATTATCATAATTCATGAAAGATCATAAATGTGTCCCATAATGATATAACACTTTAGTATTTCTATTTCAAAAACATTCTTAATAACCCATGTAAAAGAAAAATAATAAAGGATTTGATCATAATCAAATTTAGGTTAAAAAGGGGATACATAAGCCTTACATGAGTATAAGTGTCTACAAACATGATTATAATGTTTTGAAACCATACCCAACATAACAATAATTATAATATTGATCCATGATATAATTATTGGATGTCCATAATACATTAATAATATGTAAATGATATAAAATGATACTTGAGAAAAAAAAGTTGAATAATAAAAAAACTTTAGGCATACACATTTGATTGTAACATTGTGAACATGTGTAAATAGAAACATGTTCACTAATTAAGTTAAGAACATGAAATTAGGCCATCACATAAATTTAGAGACAAGAATCTAGGTCCACGTATAACATTGTGGACATATATTATAGGTATACACATAATAATATGAACATGTAATTAGGTTGACATATAATACTGAGAACACGAAATTAGTTTCACGTATAACATTGTGAACATGTACACATGTTCAAAAATAAAATTGTGAAAATTTAATCATTTTCATTTCTACGATTAGAAACATGTAATCAGGTTCACTCATAATATATCTACTCATTCCTTATCCACTTTTATCCATTTTATTGGAGGGTGCTATAAGTATTAACTATCACATAATGAAAATCAAACATATATGTGTTAAAAGATCAAAAAACATACATCCTATCATAACCCATGTAATGAAATTTTTTTCATACACATTTCATTATATCATTACATGGGGAAGAGAAATATGTTTCAAAATAATCATAAAAGAACCCATGGAAAAATAAATTTGTTTCATAATAAAATTAACATAGTGTAACCCATTAAAGAGATCATGTTTCATAAAATTCACAAAATAATAAATATAAACCATTTATTGTAATAAAAATAATAGTTCCCTTGTATCATATACCTTGTAATCCACAGGTAACATCAACAGATGTAATATTAAATGGAAAATTATTTTGATCCATCATTGAAAACATTTTTGAGGAAAATATCTTTTTTTAATTGAAAATATATGTTTAAAAACATAAAACCATTCAGAAATATTTGCAATTTTAAATATCCCTGAATTATTAAAGAGTTTTCCTAAAAAATAATGTTCTTGATAACAGAATGTTTCATTCATTCAATTAATATTAAAACAAATATTCGATTCACATTTTTGATAAAAATTAAAACATGCATTATTTGGGAAATCGCATAAATATTCATTTCATTTTTAAAAAAAATCATAAATTGTAAAAAATTTCATTTATTAAAAATTGGAGAATAATAAATAAATTTGAAAACATTTTTAGAAAACATGGTTCTGGAAGATAACAAATTTTCTCTCAAAGAGAGAAAAAAGGTAAAATATTCTTTAAATCATTTTTGGAATTATTTAATGTTACAAAGAGTGAAGGAATGTTAAAATATAACTAAAAAATCTTAAATAACCGTAGGATAAGAAATTTCACAATCTTTTTAAGATTATATGGTTTTATCATATCATAAACGATGATATTGTATGATAAAATTAATTCCAATTTAGTAAATTTAAATAATAATCCACGTAAATTAATAATATAAAATAGAAAATAAAATATCAAGGGGATAAATAAAATAATTATATTAAATTTAAATGGGATGTTATATACACCTCATTCATGGATATGGGTGTATAACAAAATGTACATATCCAAAAAAAGAAAATTAAGGCAAAAATATCTTACCAGTTTGTTAAATTTTGAACTGTAAACCATAATAAAGAATAAAATAAAATGATAAAATAAATATAACTAAAATAAATGGATTTGTGATATTACAAGTAAAAGGGTTATTATATACACCACATAAAAGAAACAAGTGGTGAATTTTCATAGGTGTCCTAGAAATTAAAGAGAGAATATAGATCCCTTACCTTATGTCCCAACATCCATGATACACATAAAAACATATTATATAAATAATATACTATTGTTATATGTCAGCTAAAGAAAAAAGTCATTATATATCATACTATATTTTATTTTCTTATGATTTTTGACCCATTTATTAACAATTCGATGTTAATGTCATGATTGAGGCAATAATGTATTTATTTTTAGGGTATTATTTGACTGGTTATTTTAGTATCTCTTAATAAAAATCATGGTTTTAACATATCTAGGATGATAAAAATGATATTAATATCATATATATTCCTTATATTTGTTTTTATAGTGATCCAAAGTATTTATAGATAAATAAAAAAATGAAATGAACAATTCATGGAGAGTTGGTTGTAGGTAGACATGAATGATGTTTCCATTTTCTTTTAGAATTGAATTAATCAATTGTAGATGATATATTATAATTAAAATATCATTTTTATTAAATATATATTAAATATTTTCACTAAAACCATCCATTTTAACTTCCATGTAATGTGTGAACGCATAACGTCTCTTCATGATGCGGAAGTCCATTACACACATGAGAGACATTATCACTATACCCAAAAAACTAGATAGAACGATTGTATGTGTGATATAATAATTCCAAATTCGTGATATAATAATTTATATCATATATACATAATAAATCCATCATTATATCTATCCATGATAAGTGGAAATGAAAAAATGAATTACATCGGTCTACGAGGTGGTAGTCCACTGTACACAGTACTTATGATTTCGTAAGCGAGTATATGTAGGTGGAGATGGTTGTAGTTAATTTCAAGAAAATAAAAAAATAAATATATTTAATATAATTTTTCTTTATTTCAACATTTTATAATAACAATTTATGTAGGTGGAGGTGGAAATAAAAAAAATCTCATGGATTAACATTACGTCTTCATTGGGTATCCACCATAGGTTGGCACCACAATCATATCTAGGTTAGTTTTATGTATAAAATAATTATTTTATGTTTATATTAGGGGCTTCAAATGTAAATTGGGTAGGTTATATTAGATCCAAATGGCTTGATTGGTGTGACAAATGGAGGGGAGTGAATTCCATTTTATAACTAAGATGAGAGGAATTCATGAAAATAAACAAAAGTATTAACTACTAGGAGGTCACTAATTCTTCATGTGACTCCAAAATAGATATATAAAAAAGTGGGGGTATTATTTGGTCAGGAAACAGCTTTTCCCAATTAAATGTTTGGGTTTTTTTCATGTTATTCGTTATTCTGTATGTTTACTCAATTTGGCCATTTTAGTATTTTTACCATGGTAACTTGTATGTTTTTATTTACCTTTGTAATTTATCATTTCAAAATAATATTAAAATGAGAATAATTATATAAAATATTCGTACATATTTAAAATATTATATGTAATTTTTTTATAAAAAAATCTTTTGTGTTTGTACAATTAATCTCAATACAAACATATGTAATGCACAAAGCACTGTTCTAACCTTGACAACACTAACAAATTTTAACTGTTTCACTTCTAATTATTCTTAAAAAATAATTTTAACATACTATATAAATTATGTTTTTTAATTCCAAATATGTGATATATTTTTGAAAATTCCATTCAATGAATAGAAAAATAATATTTAAAGTTAATCTGAAAGAGGTGATGAGAAAGCATGCTTTCAATGAGGAAATGTTCACATGATTAAAAACTTTTTGTTTCCAATTACAATATAGAATTTATTGATATGACGTAAAATATATTGATATATATAATTATATGAATTTAACATTAAAACAATTTTAAAATATAATTTAAATTTTGAATTGCATAAATGAAAACGCACTCTTTATTAAAAATTCAATTTTTTTTACTATTCCTCAAAAATTTAATATTTCTAGAAACACACTAAAATTTTACCCAAAGATAATTTGGATTTTTCATGTTCAGAAAAGTTTTTTTTATTTACATTTATTAAAGGGGAAAATAATAATTTTAAAATACATTTGGAAAAAAAGAAAACTATAAAATTAAATTTTTTCTTATAAATTATTTAGAAAAAAATATAGGATGAATGTTAAACATTTGATTGAATATATATATATGTGTGTGTATATATATATTTAAATAAAATAATTACTAAAATTTATTAATTTAATTTATTAAATTAATTTTTTTTTCATAAAAATAAGTTTTTGGAAAATGATATCTTTTATTTTTAAATGGTTGTTATTTTCATTTCAAATTAATTAGCCACCAATGAATTCGTTATATGTTCATCAGTAAACAATTTTTTTCATTATTTAGTTAAACATTTTAATATCTTTCACTAAAAATAATATGTGATAATTATCATATTATAATATTTTAATAAAATTTCATGTTTTTTTAAAATATTTTCTGCATGTAATGCAAGATAATGTCATTTTTGTGTATAACCCAAGAATAAATAAATGTATAGTGTTACACAAGAAATTTTTGTTGTTGTGCTTAATGAAATTCAATCACAAAAGTGTGTAAAATATTCTAAACTAAGGGTTACGCCTAAAAAATATCAAAATGAATAAATTCATTTGAAATAAATATTTCACAAAATCATATTTTTTTACATTCTACCCCTTAACATGAATTTTTCCATTAAAATAAATCTCATTAATCAAACTATGAAAATTTGAAAAATTATATATTGAAACCCACATCATAAAAATGAATAATAAAACATATCTTCAGAATGGAATGTTATACATATAATGGTTACCCAAAGTAACTTATATCTAGGTTTCCACGTAATAGAACATAGGTGGGAAGTATTAATTTGGACATGGAAAAAAATCTTAAATAGTTATAGAGAGTAAATAAGATCATTGATCACAAAAAATTGGGTCATCTAGAGAAGGTTAATAAACAAAAATCCATAATAATAAGATGAGTTGAGGGATAATTTGATTCATCAGAAATTAATGTACTAAGATAATATTTATTCATGATTCTTATCCTAAAGTATAGGCATTACCTTAACAATAATACATGGAGAATATGAAGATGTATAAAATTAATATAATTAAATTTATTTAAAAAAATTCATCCTTTTATTATGACTTGATCAATTTCCACTTTATCTCTTACTCAAAGTGAATAATTATTACTTTTTTATGCACAATATATGATCCATGAATGAATAATAATTCATTCCATATATCTATAGTTATTACCAAAACATAACATTAGAAAAAGTTATGAATAAATATATATATTGTGAAATAATACCATAACCACAAAAACCTCATCCAAAATTTAACGTCAACCATTTCATAAATGTATTCCCTTATGAGCCAACTAAAAGATTAAAAATCATTAAAACGAAGGAAATTAAAACACTGGAAATAAATATAATAATAATACTCTATATATAATAAAGTGCATCTAGAATGTCACATACCAATCATGTGAATACCTTGGTCATGTATTCTTCCGAATCATGGTAACAACAAGAATTTCCCTAAATCATTCATGAAAACAGGATTTATTCTTCATTCCATTAATAAAAACAAATATTATAAAACATATTCCATTAATCTGATACTTTATTAACCTTCATCAATGATATCATATTGCACTTTAAAAAAAATACTTTATAAGTTATGAGGTTAATAATACTATATAATCTATATTACCCAACACAATCATCTCTTTATCCAAAAGAAAAACCATTTTATCATCAACATGAATATATTATTGCATTACTTACCATAATATTAATATCAATTTTCCATTAAATAAAATTTATATACGATTAGTAAAATTTACCATATTCTTGAAATTCCGTAATGAAAAAATATTGAGGAACAATCCATTAATGTTCGAGGGTTCTAATAACAAAAATACCACTAATAAAAATATAATTATTTTAATCGCAAAATATAAATACATTAATAATTCAAATTACATAACACACCATTAAACAATATTAATCATCTTATTCCTTAGTACATATTCCTTTTATATGTCATTTTTACTTTCTTCCTCAATAAAATAAAAAAAATTACACATACAATATTTATGATTCTCTTCACAAGCATCACATTTAAGATATATATTTTTATAATGTAATTAATTTCCATATTTTAACAATTCATCCATCTATGACATATTAGGGAGACCATTTTTCTTATCTATCAAATTAACGAAACTTTTCATTTTTTATTTATAGTTTCTTTATTTTGTTCAATATTTTATACACTCAAAAACATTTTCACATCCCTCGAATAAATTCATTAGAGTGAGTAATTGTAGAATATCTATATATAGAAAATGGAATAATCATTCCTCCTGGGTCTCCATTACCCAAAATTTCAACAAACAATATCTATATCTCCTTTGATGTGTTCAAGATTCGGTTGAGGTCATTGTTGTTAATAATGTTCTGTGATAACTGATTAGGAATAATAAAAACATCCTTTAATCCATTCATCATCCCATTTGGAAACTAATAAAAAAAATTACCATAAAATTAAATTTTTAAAAACTTTCTTATAGTTGTTTTCATTGGCTAAAACCAAAAACTATAATGTTAGTAATAATATTCATATTGGATGTCCACATTGTCTGAAAAATAAAATAATAGATCTCAATCATAAAACATTAATTAGAAGGTATGAAAACTTACGTTTAACCAAAATAATTCATTACTATTACATGAATAATTAATTATTGTTTTTAAAGATTTTGTAAATTTCCAATACATATCCCCCAGTATTGTTAAACATGGTATGAAATAAGGCATTTTTTCATTTACTGGGTGATGGTTGAGTCCAGCTCAATAAACCCATTTAGAGTTATTACCCTTGGAAACTCTATGATATTTTAATATCTACAAGTAGTATCTAGAAATATATTTAATTTCATTGAAAATACTCTCTCTAATATTTACCAAAATTCTATGAAGGTTTCCTGTACTTCGATTCATACCTTGATTTATCCCTTGATGCATCCATATACATATCCCTAGAAATATCCCTTGGGATCCCACTAATGTTTTCAAATCCTAGTTCCAAGAGGATAACTATAATATTCCTTTGATACCTACTATATTATCCCCAAATTCCAAAACATGGATATTACATCTTTTTAGTTGAATATTCATTACATTACACAAACACATCCATGATGACCATAATATTTTAGTGCCTTTTGAAACATGGAACCCAATATTCATAATTAATAAAATCTCATTAATTTATACAATAAATATATTTACCTTTACAACTCAGACATAAAGAACATTTTTTATAACATGGGGAAAGGGAACATAAGAACATGTGAAATCATATGTTCAGTATGGTTAAACAAATGAGATACAAAAGCATAACATGAGCATAATGGTATGATAACATGACCATAAATTTTAAAAATCATACCCAACATATCAATGATAATAATATGGAGTCATTTATTAATATTAGTATATTATAGACATGAATCATAAGGGAATAAAATAATATGATCCTTGAGAGCATAAAATTGACATACACCATAGATTTTGGAAATATAAATTATATTATAACATTTTGAAATTGTGTAAATTGAAAATGATTATATCATTATACTAAGGAAATGAAATAAGTCCCCCACATAATCTTATGGACTTACAACAAGGATCATTCATAAAATTATGTACAAGAAAAACACTTCCTTGCATAACACATTAAATGGGTAACTAGGATAATGTATAAGATTTTAAACATGTAATCATGTATTCGAATATCATTGTGAACATGTAATCAAGTTCACACATAACATTGTGAACCTATAAAAAATATAATGAATATAATGTTTAGTATATAATTTTTTTCACCAAAAATATCTACTCATAAGTTGTAGAGACCCGAAGCCTGACGTACATAGACTTTACATTACTTTTGCGGAATACTTAGTACATAACAAAAACACACACACAAGGATCGTAATAGTTTAGTGTCTTTGGAAACTCGGAATATAATCTTCTAATCGTGGTGAAAGATCTTCAAAATCTCCCATAAAGATCTTCCTTTTTTTTACCTAAAACCTTTCTTTATATCCTGGGGAAAAGAAAACATAAAAGGGTGAGCTCAAATGCTCAGTAGGGATATACAAAAGAAATAAAAATCATATCATATCTTTTTGAAAATCATAACCTGCAAAAGAGATCATAATATCTTAACATGGAACAAATCATAGAAGTGAAAATGAGATCACCATAATCATAACATGAAACTTGAAACTTTGTGTCATGCACACATAATCATGGAATATCATTTCTTGTTAGTCATGACTCATTGCCAAGACTATCTTAGTGGACAAAGTCCCTTTCTGAATCGAGTAACCCTCGTTTCAGTCCTGTTTCACTGAACCGGTATAACCTACCATTCCAGCCATGTCTATCTCATGAGATATAAAATCTTTACCCAATGCATTGGAGGGAGATATAGGTCCCACCCATCTTATAATGAATCCTTTCTTATGTGTGCCACATAATCATAAAACATACATCATCGCATAACACATGTAACAAAAATGGGATTCTTGAAACAT
Source organism: Viscum album (assembly GCA_963277665.1). Classification (NCBI taxonomy): domain Eukaryota; kingdom Viridiplantae; phylum Streptophyta; class Magnoliopsida; order Santalales; family Viscaceae; genus Viscum; species Viscum album. The sequence continues at coordinate 1,373,079,116 of OY728152.1, read as the reverse complement.
CATGACATCATAAATCAATTCATATAAGATAAAGGAATTCATAAAAATAATTCCATCACAACATGAACAAATCAATGTAATAATAGGGATAAAAATATAACCCTTTATTATCTTAGATGGAAAATAATTTTGATAAAACACTTGAACTCCATTCTTGAGGAAAATATCCTTTCTTCTTCAAAAACATTTTTCCTTTCATAACATGTCATACAAATTTAAAATAAAAGAATTTGATTAAAAATAAACTTGAAAACTTTTAAAGGAAGCTTCTTGTAAATAATGTTTTAAAAATCCATTCATGTTGTATAAGTTAAAAAAAACATTCTTCGTACTTTTGTCGGAAAAGTCAAAAAATACCTCGTACGGAAAACGACAAAAGATTCCTTTTATTTCCTTTACTAAAAACTCACCAAAGGGTAAAATTAGATTTAAACAATTGTAGTTGGATGGAAATAATATTACATATTTATGAAACATGGATGTGGATGATAAAATACACCCCAGTAAATACCAAGTATAAACAATCTCGGATAAAAATGAGATTGTGATATTTCCCTTACCTTATGTCCGACTTGCTTTGTAAGTGTCCGAACCTCCTGTATAATGATTTAAATCATGTTATTGACTTATTCCAGAATCATATTCATTGTTATGATATCATATATGGTTCACTTATGACATTATATTACCCGTTCTTTTGTAAATTCCATGTTAAAGAAACATTTTGGGTAAAATGGTTTCATTTATCGTAGGTGTTTTGACTTGTTGTTCTTGACATCATTATTACTTATATCATGATTTACTTACTTCTAGAATATAAAATATGATTTATATATCATATATATTCAGTATATATATATATAATAGATAGATAAATAAAATGAAAAACACCGTTCATGGAGACGGTAGTCCGTACGTACGCATGAACGCTATTTTACTTTCCTTATTGTCTTGAAATGGATGTAAGTAGATGTCATACATATATATATATATACATAAATCCAGTAGCTTTATAATGTCATATATTTCATTATTATTTCTTATATATACTTTATAATCATTCTTAAATGGTTAACATGGAGAATGAATCTCATCGCGTCGTGGAGACGGTATTCCGTACGTACGCACGCGCAGTGATTTCTTTTTCCGTAGGATGGATAGATAGTGAAATAGGGTTGTTTCATACTTATAATAACATATCAGTATATGAGTGATACTGATGTTATTACTTCATAATGAAACAACCTAATAAGAAGAAGTGGAAGAAGAAATAAAGATGAAAGAATTGGTAACGGTAATTACCTCTTCTTTGAAGCGCCTTTTGGAGACCTCCTCTTAGGGAACTAAAATTGGTCTTTGAGGAAGACCAGAACCTCTAGGATGTTTCTAGGGAAGTGGAGAAGAGATTTTGGCTGAGGTTGGACGAGCTTGAGTGCTCAAATTGGGGTGAGGAGGAGGGGGGAGGAGGTGTCCTTTTATAAGGGAGGAGAGGGGCACCTTAGGAATATCTCAAAATATTATTTTATATTAAAGTCAAAATCGGTTTATAATGGTTCCAAAGGGTTTTATTTCGAAGCTAAAGTGGGGATGGGTCGAAATCCTATCAACCAATAAAATTTAGACAAGTTTAGGATATTATTTTAACCTTATCAATTAGATTTAACTCTAAGTTAAATAATTTAACTTTTACCATGTCTTTTTGTTTTCATTCACTATATGGTTAATACACTTACTATAACATGACAAACGAACCCCAAATTGTTTATTATTAATATATATATCCTTATCTAAGTCATTTGGATGAACCTCAGATTTTTAGGAATAAAATAACAATTACTAATATAATATTTGATTTAAAAACTATTTTGTGACAATTGTGACACTATTTGATATATGTTTTTTTTGAAAGTCATAACAGAATTAAATGTTCGAACCAAGTTGATTAAATCAACATTAATATATCATAGTAACCTAAAAAATTAGTGGAATTCATAAAAAATCTCAAATTACATTTATTTTGGTGTTTATAACATCAATTATGTCAATATTTCATTAATAAGATAATTACTGCATCATCGTTGTGTCATAAATAAATTAAATTATTTGATGTCTAAAAATTACAAATAAAATACCATCATGTAGGAAATAGTTTTAGATTTCTAATGAATATTTACAATCGAATTTATCTTATGTATAACCCCATATTAAAAATGTTTTAGTAAATAAACTTTGATTTTAACTCTTTTAACTCTTCTTTGAATTAAATAATAATAAATTTCCTAATCTAATCCAAGTGGGCCTAAATGGTCATATTTTATTCCTAAGTTTGTTTTTGGTCGAATTACACTTGTCCAATAGAATTAGGACATGTGTTAGGGTAATATTAATATCATATTTACCCTTAGTTACCCTATTTACTATTAACCGTGGTAAAAAAAAGTAAAAAGTTACTATTCACCAAAAATTATTTTCATCTCATTGAACAACATTTTAGTCCTTGATATTAACCGTGTCTGTCGGATTTTCAAAATTCCATTCACAGAAGTGGTAAAATTAAGTTTTATGCAAAATTCAGTTTTTAACCTACCACTTAGTAGTTTCACTATTCATCAAAAATTGAAGTTTTTCAGAACAATGCCAAAATTTCATCCTAAGCTATATTTCATATTCCGAATTCAAAAATAAAGTCTATTTTACCATATTCATAACATAGATTTTGCATTAATTAATTTTATAATTAAATCCCGCTGTTAAAACAAATAGTGTGTTTTTAAGAAACAATATCTATCAAAAGATTGACACTTGTTTATGTCTGGTTTAAATGTGAAATTACATCCAATGACCAACATTGTATTAAATTGTAAAAATATATTCTAAATATATTTTAAAACCACTCAAATTAATGATTTATCACTATTAATTATTTCGATTAAAAATGTTGTTTTTAATTATAATTTAGTAATTTTCACTATTCATCAGAATATGAAAGTTATCCGAAAATCACCAAAATTTCACCTTAGGCTAAATTTGATACTCCGAATCCAAAAATGAAGTCAATTTTGAGAGCTAAAATTTCTAAAATTTAAAAAGTGGTTATTACTATTCATAACGGCTAGTTTTAATAATATTTTAATAGCATATCATTGTTTCGTGAAACTCAGTATTACGTACCACACACGCTATCGAGGAAGGTTGCGATTGCGTGTAATGCAAGGCAAGTCAAGGATGCGTGTTGTGCAATCTCCTTTTGGTGTAGCGTACAACACAAGACATTAGTGAAATAATATTTTTCATAAAATCTCGGGCTGTTACATTCTACCCCCCTTAAAATGAATTTCGCCCTCGAAATTCGTCGGGGTTATAAATGGTTTACTATTCGAAAGTTTCTTTAATAGAAACCCACATCGTAAAAAGGAATACCAAAACTTGGCTTTAAAAACTAAAGTATGAAATGTAACGATTACCCAAATAAACTAATCATTGGGTTTCCACATAGGTGAAAATATGGATATGGAAGAGAAATCTAACCATCATGTTCTGATGGAGAGTGGTAGAGAACATGGCTATGGAAAAGCCAGTAATCACAAATCCATAGATTTGTGATGATATAAGGTACCATCTGATTCATCAGGTATAAGAACACTAGGACAACATTTTTGGTTTTCAAGATCATTTTCCTAAAGTTGAAAATTTGAATTAGAATAAATACTTAATTTATTTTGGTACAATCTCACTGATGTTCGTGTCTTGAAAAATTTCCACTTCATCTCTTAAATAAATGAAGTTGAATTTGTTATTCGTGAAGTGTTAGCAGATTATGTGATAGAACGACCGGTCATTCCATCTGTCTCAAACAAAAGGTTAGCAAAAATTATATACATAAGTCGATCTATAGTGAGATTAATCATATATGGTTCCTAAAATTGACTTATACTTCATATATCATATTGCTTAATATAATAAAACTAGTTTCTACTAAACAGGGACTTCCTGTAGGTCAGTGGTAGGCGATAAAGGCCAGTCGCACTTCGGTTGTGGGTTCGATTCCTACAGCCTTGTCCGAAGCGATGGGCCGTCGCCCGTCCTGCAGGTTGTCCTTTTTCCAAAACTATATAACATCCCATCAATAATATCAAAAAAAACAAACAATACTAACTTATGTCCAACATAATTCATTCCAATCTTTAGGCTTATCCATAATACTGCAGTCGACTCTCATAATATAGTGAAAACGATTACCAGAGATTTAACACCATCGTCGATCCCATATATCATAAGATATGTTTTGTTGGTCACATTCCAAACATTCAAAGTCCTTAATCGTGTATTCTCTTGAATACCTTAGTGAAAACATGAATGCAGTTAAAATTTAACACCTTTCACATACCAAAATCCTCAAAATTCTATATACTCAAACTTAGTCCTTATATCAATCATGAGCTCATGAATACTGTTAAACATTTCATTTTCTCATTTTCCCTTCATTATGCGCATAATATCTCAATCACTTTGAATACCACATTAGACCAATACATAAATATTCCAATATTCCATGATACAACATTATTTTGGAATCCCATTACATAAACACTTAATCATACCACCACATCATTGTCATATTCAACATTGCCAATAGTGATCGCATGTGACTTCCCTTTGTCCTTTGCCTTCAGTGGTTGCTCATGTTGATCATCACTAACCCTTGGATTAGGGCATTTATTAGCATAATGCCCCATTTCCTTGCACTTGAAGCATTGAAGTGTTGGTTGTACGTTCTCTACAGTGTTTGATTTATTCACATCATTAGAATCCCTTTTTCCATTACTTCGACACTCAGCTGCTCGATGACCTTCTTTTCCACACTTAAAACATTTTCTAGTCCCTTTAAGACAATCTCCACCATGCTTCATTCCACACTTTGTGCATAAGGAAACATTCATCTTCTTTTCACCATTATTCTGAGATTTCTCCTTGAACTCCATCTTTCGTTTCTTGTCAAAACCATGAGATGGATATGTAACACCAACTTCCATTTCTACCTTGATAGCACAACGCACAATTTCTTCATAGCTACTGAAGTCTCTTATAGCTAATGCCCTTCAAAGACTTGGTTTTAAGCCACTGAAAAATCGATCAACTTTACTTTCAGGTTGGATGATAATGCCAGATGCATACCTTGCAAGTCTTGTAAAATTCGCTTCGTATATACCAACAGATTCATCATCCTTCTGCTTCAGCTCAATAAACTCCTTTTCCATCTTTGTTCGAAGAATACGAGGGAAGTACTTATTGAAAAACAAGTTCTTGAACTCGTCCCATTCCATGGACTCAATTTCATCCCTTGGCCTCGTATTCTTGATAAGATTCCACCATTGATCAGCTTCACCTTCCAAACGATATACTGCTAATATGACTTTATCATGTTCAGAACATTGAAGAACTGAAAATATCTTTTCAGTGGTACTGATCCATTGTTCAGCAACAAGTGGATCGGAAGTCCCACTGAAAGGAGGTGGACATTGCCTCATGAAGGACTCAATAGAATATTGTTCCCTTTTCTGCTCATTTGGAAGTCCAGAATGATTCATAGATTGTGTAAGTATAGCAATAAGATTTTGCACTCCATCTCCCATAACATTTGTTTGTTCAGGAGGTCAATCATTGCATTGTCCATTGCATTGATCAACACGGTTCCTTCGGGTTCCAGCCATCGTCTAAAACCCAAAAAGAATAGTGTGAGAGACAAAAATCATGCTAGGGAAAACAACATAATAAAGGGGGAGTACCTTCAATATCCAACATCTTAGGTTTAATTCTATGATCGTTAGCGTAATTCTATTACTATAACCTATACGTATACTTATCCCTAGGGACATCCCTAGACATACCTTAGAAATATCTCTAGGGATCTCACTAACGTTTTCACATCCTAGTTTCCAAAGGTTGACTAAACCTCCCTCTGATACCAACTGTAGAGACCCGAAGCCTGACGTACATAGACTTTACATTACTTTTGCGGAATACTTAGTACATAACAAAAACACACACACAAGGATCGTAATAGTTTAGTGTCTTTGGAAACTCGGAATATAATCTTCTAATCGTGGTGAAAGATCTTCAAAATCTCCCATAAAGATCTTCCTTTTTTTTACCTAAAACCTTTCTTTATATCCTGGGGAAAAGAAAACATAAAAGGGTGAGCTCAAATGCTCAGTAAGGATATACAAAAGAAATAAAAATCATATCATATCTTTTTGAAAATCCTAACCTGCAAAAGAGATCATAATATCTTAACATGGAACAAATCATAGAAGTGAAAATGAGATCACCATAATCATAACATAAAACATGAAACTTTGTGGCATGCACACATAATCATGGAAAATCATTTCTTGTTAGTCATGACTCATTGCCAAGACTATCTTAGTGGACAAAGTCCCTTTCTGAATCGAGTAACCCTCGTTTCAGTCCTGTTTCACTGAACCGGTATAACCTACCATTCCAGCCATGTCTATCTCATGAGATATAAAATCTTTACCCAATGCATTGGAGGGAGATATAGGTCCCACCCATCTTATAATTAATCCTTTCTTATGTGTGCCACATAATCATAAAACATACATCATCGCATAACACATGTAACAAAAATGGGATTCTTGAAACATCATGACATCATAAATCAATTCATATAAGATAAAGGAATTCATAAAAATAATTCCATCACAACATGAACAAATCAATGTAATAATAGGGATAAAAATAAAACCCTTTATTATCTTAGATGGAAAATAATTTTGATAAAACACTTGAACTCCATTCTTGAGGAAAATATCCTTTCTTCTTCAAAAACATTTTTCCTTTCATAACATGTCATACAACTTTAAAATAAAAGAATTTGATTAAAAATAAACTTGAAAACTTTTAAAGGAAGCTTCTTGGAAATAATGTTTTAAAAATCTATTCATGTTGTATAAGTTAAAAAAAACATTCTTCGTACTTTTGTCGGAAAAGTCAAAAAATACCTCGTACAGAAAACGACAAAAGATTCCTTTTATTTCCTTTACTAAAAACTCACCGAAGGGTAAAATTAGATTTAAACAATTGTAGTTGGATGGAAATAATATTACATATTTATGAAACATGGATGTGGATGATAAAATACACCCCAGTAAATACCAAGTATAAACAATCTCGGATAAAAATGAGATTGTGATATTTCCCTTACCTTATGTCCGACTTGCTTTGTAAGTGTCCGAACCTCCTGTATAATGATTTAAATCATGTTATTGACTTATTCCAGAATCATATTCATTGTTATGATATCATATATGGTTCACTTATGACATTATATTACCCGTTCTTTTGTAAATTCCATGTTAAAGAAACATTTTGGGTAAAATGGTTTCATTTATCGTAGGTGTTTTGACTTGTTGTTCTTGACATCATTATTACTTATATCATGATTTAATTACTTCTGGAATATAAAATATGATTTATATATCATATATATTCAGTATATATATATATAATAGATAGATAAATAAAATGAAATACACCGTTCATGGAGACGGTAGTCCGTACGTACGCATGAACGCTATTTTACTTTCCTTATTGTCTTGAAATGGATGTAAGTAGATGTCATACATATATATATATATACATAAATCCAGTAGCTTTATAATGTCATATATTTCATTATTATTTCTTATATATACCTTATAATCATTCTTAAATGGTTAACATGGAGAATGAATCTCATCGCGTCATGGAGACGGTATTCCGTACGTACGCACGCGCGGTGATTTCTTTTTCCGTAGGATGGATAGATAGTGAAATAGGGTTGTTTCATACTTATAATAACATATCAGTATATGAGTGATACTGATGTTATTACTTCATAATGAAACAACCTAATAAGAAGAAGTGGAAGAAGAAATAAAGATGAAAGAATTGGTAACGGTAATTACCTCTTCTTTGAAGCGCCTTTTGGAGACCTCCTCTTAGGGAACTAAAATTGGTCTTTGAGGAAGACCAGAACCTCTAGGATGTTTCTAGGGAAGTGGAGAAGAGATTTTGGCTGAGGTTGGACGAGCTTGAGCGCTCAAATTGGTGTGAGGAGGAGGGGGGAGGAGGTGTCCTTTTATAAGGGAGGAGAGGGGCACCTTAGGAATATCTCAAAATATTATTTTATATTAAAGTCAAAATCGGTTTATAATGGTTCCAAAGGGTTTTATTTCGAAGCTAAAGTGGGGATGGGTCGAAATCCTATCAACCAATAAAATTTAGACAAGTTTAGGATATTATTTTAACCTTATTAATTAGATTTAACTCTAAGTTAAATAATTTAACTTTTACCATGTCTTTTTGTTTTCATTCACTATATGGTTAATACACTTACTATAACATGAAAAACGAACCCCAAATTGTTTATTATTAATATATATATCCTTATCTAAGTCATTTGGACGAACCTCAGATTTTTAGGAATAAAATAACAATTAATAATATAATATTTGATTTAAAAACTATTTTGTGTCAATTGTGACACTATTTGATATATGATTTTTGTGAAAGTCATAACAGAATTAAATGTTCGAACCAAGTTGATTAAATCAACATTAATATATCATAGTAACCTAGAAAATTAGTGGAATTCATAAAAAATCTAAAATTACATTTATTTTGGTGTTTATAACATCAATTATGTCAATATTTCATTAATAAGATAATTACTGCATCATCGTTGTGTCATAAATAAATTAAATTATTTGATGTCTAAAAATTACAAATAAAATACCATCATGTAGGAAATCGTTTTAGATTTCTAATGAATATTTACAATCGAATTTATCTTATGTATAACCCCATATTAAAAATGTTTTAGTAAATAAACTTTGATTTTAACTCTTTTAACTCTTCTTTGAATTAAATAATAATAAATGTCCTAATCTAATCCAAGTGGGCCTAAATGGTCATATTTTATTCCTAAGTTTGTTTTTGGTCGAATTACACTTGTCCAATAGAATTAGGACATGTGTTAGGGTAATATTAATATCATATTTACCCTTAGTTACCCTATTTACTATTAACCGTGGTAAAAAAAAGTAAAAAGTTACTATTCACCAAAAATTATTTTCATCTCATTGAACCACATTTTAGTCCTTGATATTAACCGTGTCTGTCGGATTTTCGAAATTTCATTCACAGAAGTGGTAAAATTAAGTTTTATGCAAAATTCAGTTTTTAACCTACCACTTAGTAGTTTCACTATTCATCAAAAATTGATGTTTTTCAGAACAATGCCAAAATTTCATCCTAAGCTATATTTCATATTCCGAATTCAAAAATGAAGTCTATTTTACCATATTCATAACATAGATGTTGCATTAATTAATTTTATAATTAAATCCCGCTGTTAAAACAAATAGCGTGTTTTTAAGAAACAATATCTATCAAAAGATTGACACTTATTTATGTCTGGTTTAAATGTGAAATTACATCCAATGACCAACATTGTATTAAATTGTAAAAATATATTCTAAATATATTTTAAAACCACTCAAATTAATGATTTATCACTATTAATTATTTCGATTAAAAAATTTGTTTTTAATTATAATTTAGTAATTTTCACTATTCATCAGAATATTAAAGTTATCCGAAAATCACCAAAATTTCACCTTAGGCTAAATTTGATACTCCGAATCCAAAAATGAAGTCCATTTTGAGAGCTAAAATTTCTAAAATTTAAAAAGTGGTTATTACTATTCATAACGGCTAGTTTTAATAATATTTTAATAGCATATCTTTGTTTCGTGAAACTCAGTATTACGTACCACACACGCTATCGAGGAAGGTTGCGATTGCGTGTAATGCAAGGCAAGTCAAGGATGCGTGTTGTGCAATCTCCTTTTGGTGTAGCGTACAACACAAGACATTAGTGAAATAATATTTTTCATAAAATCTCGGGCTGTTACATAAGTCATTTATATTTACCTAATTCATTAGAGGGAGATATAGGTTACACCCATCAGATAATGAAAAGTTTACATATATATTCCACCAGATAATAAAAAATCATCATATCACAACCCATGAAAAGAAATGGGTTCTATAAAAATTTATTTATATAATAACTTGTGAAAACTAGATATGTTTCTTAACCACAATAGTATAACCCATGTAAAAATAAGTAGGTTTCATAATAATCTTATCATGGAATAACTTGTGGAAGAGAAAAGGGTCTCATTAACATTATACCATCATTAACATAAAACATTAAGAGAAATAATAGGAACTATATCCTTTGATCGAATCCCCATTATGGATTAGGTAACACAATTAGATTTAGTTATATATGGAAAATTATTATAATCAATCATTTTAAATTTTTTTAGTGAAAATATCCTTTCGGATATGAAAACAATGTTTTAAAACAGAATCCCTTTGGAAATATTTTTATTTTAATATTACATCAAAACATATAAATTAATTTTCAATGAAATTAGTGGGTATAATAATATTAATTTTCATTCATGTCTTATATGTAAAAACAAGGATTCTTTTCAAATTTTCGATAAAATCCATATGACAATTGTTTGGAAAATGAAATGAAGGTTCACTTAGTTTAAAAAAAAATTAATATTGGGTTCAATTAATTTAATAAATTATAGGATAATAATAAAACATTATTAAAATTTATTTAGAAAACACGGGAATGGAAGGAAATAAATTTCATATCGAAGATTTAAATAAAGTAATATTTTATTAAAAACCATTTCAGAATTAGTTTAAGTAACCAAGAGAGAAAAAATTATACCGTTACATGAAAATATCATGAATAACCAAAGGAAACAAAAATCAATAGTTTATTTATTTATTCATTATATGGTTTGATCATCAAATCCCAAATCATATACATTCCCATCAAATGATAAGATTTCAACATAAAATCATTACCACTTTGTTAATATTAAATTAGTATACCTATGAAGGTATAACATAAAATGGAACCTAAAATAGCATGAGGATAAACAAATTTCTTATAATAAATTTCAAATTGGGTGTATCTAAACATCATAAAAGTACGTAGGTACATAGCAAGCCATTTGACTTAAAGATGAAAAATTGGTACAAAAATCTGTTACTGCTCTGGTAACATTTGAACTATAAATTCTAATAAGTTATAAAATAAAATGGAACAATTAATATCATGAAAATAAATTGATTCATTATACTATATGTCAATGTTGTACTATATTAACTATATAAAATAAATGACTATGGAATTGACAAATGTCTCCAAAAAATATTAGAGAGACTAGAAATCCCTTACCTAATGTCTCAACTTAATTCATACATGTTCAATAATAATTTATAATAAATATAAGTTTATTATATTTCTATTAAAAAAAATAATTCATTATATCATATCATATATGGTTTGATGTAGATCGTTAATTTCTAGTTTATTAATAATTCAATGTTAAATTCATGTTTCTGGAAATAACAACTTTGGTTTTTGTGTTTTCTATGACTATTTATTTATAGTATTCTTAAATAAATCATGTTTTTATTATATAAATAATGTTAAAAATAATTTATATATCTTACATATTCATTATATTTTTTTAATTAACTAAAAATACTTTGAGATATATAATAAAATTAAATTCACTCTTTGTGGTGATGGTAGGTTGTGCGTACGCATGAATGAAGATTACATTATATTTTAGAATTGAAAAAAATAATTGTAAATAATATATTGTAATTTAATAATAATGTTTATGTAATATATTTGAAATATTTTAATTAAGATAATCCTTATCACCATCCATTTAAAGAATGAATGAACCATATCACTTCGTGAGGCGGTAGTCGGTCGTACAAACAAGAAATATTATCATGTTACAACAAAATGGTGATCATGAAGGTATCTGTGATATAAAAATTACTAAATATTAATAGTATCATTAATATCATATATAAAAAATATATGCATCATCATGTATTGCCTTGTTAGTTAGAAATTGAAAAATTAATAACATCGGTTTGTGAGGCGGTTGTATGTCGTAGACGTGAACAAGGATTTTATAATACATTTGTTGGAAGTGGAGATGGTTTTAATTCATTCACTTATGTTAAAATCATATCACTATATTAAAGATACATATGTTTTCATATCATTATGTTATAAAAATATTTCAATTTGGTGATGAAATAATATAAAAACTCTCATTGAGGAATGTTGCCTCTTCCTTGGGTATCCTCCAAAGGTTTTCACCAAAACCGTCAGATGTTTGTTTTCAAAAAAAAGTAATTCTTCAAGGAAGAAATTAAGGATGTTATTTTGGAATTATCTTGTCCATACAAATGTATTGAGGGATTTAAGGAAGTGGGGGGGGGGGAGTTAATACGTTTTAATAACTGAGGAGTGTCATTCTTGTAAATAACAAAAAACATTCACTGTTGGGAGGACACTCATTAATAATGTGCCTCAAAAATTGATCAATAATAGAGGGGAGGGGTGATTTGGAAAATAAAAACCTCCAAAAAAATAATCTCAGTTTTTATGTTATTATTTAGTCTTTATGTTTACTCGATTTTAACCTTTTAGTTTTTTTACCACAATAACTTTTATAATTTTATTATCCAGGGTAATTTAACCGTAATGAATAAAATTAAAAGGTAATTAATTTTATAATTTATACTGACTGATTCTAAATATAAAATAAAATTACTTAAATAACATTAATATGTGTGTGTAAAATTAATTTTAATAAATATGCACGTAATGCTCAAAAACCATGTTTTATCCTTAATTATGATAATTAATTTTTACTATTTTCAAAATTAATTAGATAAAAAATTAATTTCACTTTATTAGATAACATAATTTAATGTTATTCAATGTACGAAACCAATTTTTCCAAATTAAATTCATTGATTTAGTAACATTTAATTTAAAATTAATCCTGTGGATGCGACTAGAAGGTAGGTTTTCTAAGAGAAAATGATTAAAAGTATAAAATGTTTTGATATCCAGTTTCAATCTAGAATATATTTCAATCACATAAATTGGTTTCATAGATAAATAATTAAACAAATTTTACATTAAAACCATTCTTAAATATTGTTTAACTTTATAAAAAAATTAAATGAAAAAAGAATTATTCAATTAGTATTCCATATTTTTCTCTATATATATAATATGGATCCTCTCATTAAAATAAATAAATTTACCCAATGATAATTTCCATATTTTGAGTTAGAAATTGATGTTTTTTTATAAATAAAATTTATAAAATAAATAACAAATAATTTTAAAATATGACCACAAAAGTTGATAGAAATATAAAAAAGGTTTTCTTTTAATCTCTTTCATAAAAACCACTTAAGATTAATCAAAAAAAATTCATAAAATATAAAATTTATAAATTTTCTAAAAATAATTAACCAAAAGTTATTCTCTTAATTTATTGAGGTAAAATGAATTTATTTTCATAAGAATATTTGTTTTCTTAAAATGATTTCCTTTAATTTCAAAAGGATTTAATTTCCATTTATAATTAATTAGTCAGTAATGAATTAATAATACATATATATATATATGTTTATAACATATATTTTCATAATTTAGCTAATACTATTCATACCTTCCATTTTAATGGATTTTTTTGATAATTATCACATAATTTTTTTAAATAGTATGTCAAGTTTTATTTAAAACTATTTTTCGCATGTAATGCAATCTAATCTCGACATTGTATATAAAATAAGAAAAATAGTGTGTTACATGTAATATGAGATAAAATTAGTTTTATGTAAAATTAAATTAATATTTATTGTTGCATGTACCATAAACTAAACTCAGTATCGTGTGTAATGAAAAATATTGAAAATGTTCAATTCATTTGAAAAAATATATTTCGCAAAACTTCTAGGTGTTAAAAAAAACACACACACACACACACATATATATATATATATCTAAATTTCCAATATAGTGGTGAAATGTAATTTACCTTGTGTTGAATTCTTAAGAAGTAAATATTCAATGAATATATATATTTAAATTCATACTATAGTTTATCTATAAAATATTCAATTGTACTATATCATGCTGATAATTGGAGTTTTGTTGAAGGAGAAAAATATAAATTAAAAAATGAGGTAAGATACAAAATAGAGGGACATATTTTTTGTTTTCAATTTTGAAAGATCTAACCATGCCATAGTGAAATTTCCAATACCTCATCCTGCCCCAAAATAAATAATTTCTATATAACATATTCTTCAACATTTCAGTTTGAATGTATGAATTAAATAAGGGAACATCAGCACTCTCTAATATTAATATTAATTATTTTTTATATAACACAAGGAAATATATGAAGAAATATAATACTAATGAATTAACTGGAATAATTAATGAAGATATAAATATATTAATTATCATAATAAACTTATCAACTCAGTTACTTTGTGTTGTTTTATAATCCATTTATGGAAATGGTATAAGATAATAATTATGATATCCTTGAATTTTAGTGCAAGGTCCCACATTTTTTAGCCTGTGAATTTGAGTATGAATTTGAATTATTTCTTCCAAATGCTTATAGGGTATAAAATGATCTTATTACACTTGGAGATTATATCAGATATTTTTTTGACATCATTTTTGGTACCAGAATAGGGTGTTCACCCTACAATATAAGTGTTGTAGAAATATTAGTCATTTGAGTATTAGTAGAATAATTAATATTTATTATTTAATTTATAAAATATTAAATATATAAATATTAATTTATCTATGCAAGTTATTTCCGAAATATAATCTGAACAAAGCATTAGATTTAGATTATTTCTCCTTAATTGAGTTCAAAATGTGGTGTTTTTCATAGCTGGGTCATAAACATAGGTTGGGCACCTGGCTCGACCCCTTTTTCTTTTTCTTTTCTTTTTAATCATATCATTATTTACTTTTTGTTATTTATAACTTTTTATTTTCATGCATTCCCCAAATGTTATTACATCACCGTTATATCAAGATAGTAAAGGGATAGGTAGAGGGATTAAAGAATGTGACACTATTAATCCACATATATTTAAAATTTTCATGTTTGATTAATTAAATGTGAATGCATAAGCCCCATAGTGGAATGATCTATAACATTTGAAGAGAAAATGAGTGTTTCAGGAGATTTGATTGGTTCTACGTTGAGAAATTAAGATCACAAAGTGTGTAGTTCAATAACAGATGTCGTGTGTTCTTCTATATTGGGGAATATGATAGTTTTATAACTACATGACATTTATTGGGTATAATCTCTATTTACTTGGATTTTTTCATAGCCAAGTACCTAACCGATTTGGTTGCGCAGTGGAACATAGCCTTGTAGAGTAGACTATTATACCCCATGTGTGTATCACATCATGCAGTGGTATATGTTCAAGAAATGTAAATCACCATTATATTAGAGGTACATGGGAATGTAACCCATGTTGGATAGACACTGTGTACATGATCAACACACAATGTACTTGGGTTTTTACATTCCCATGCCACGATGAAGTATATGCCTACGTGGATCATTGGGAGAATGGTTCGTGTACTAGGTATACATTCCATGAAATTATACTTCGTACCATTTTTGTTTTTTTTCAAATCCTTAATCACAGGATTCAGAACTGGACACATGAGTTGTCCATCATTCTTATCCTTCCACATATATTGAAATAGTCAGTCCCTTATGAATTTTTAAGGAATCCTATGAGGATTTCGTAAAATTATTTTGAATAGAGGGGAACTTCAATTAACAATTAAATCCATCTATATGTTGAATGTGATTCTCATTGGTAAAATATGGTCTTTTAGTAATCTTTATTTACTCATTCAATAATAGATATTCCTTGAGGGTTTCTCCCTTGTGATATGTTACCTTCAAGAGGAGGATTCCTTCCTTTATTTTGTACCTAGAAGATATCATGTAGGTTTTATGTAACAACCCAAACAATCATTAACTGAAATTCCTATGGATCTAATTAAGTTTCTTATTATGGTAATATTAAATGTGAACTTCATTGGTTTTATTTTTCTGGATTTTAAAATACCACTATGATTTGTGACCATTGCAAATATAACCATTGAACATGGATCACATGATTAGTATAAATATAGGGCTTTAACAAATCCAATTTAAAAAGGAAAAGGAAGTGATGGCCTCATCCAGTATACTTGCCCCATATGAAGCCCATTTTTCAAAGATCAGAAAGGAGGTGGAGTCATTGGGCTTCGATCTTGACCAAGCCCAAGCTGATCTTGAACATATAAAGCTTGAGCAGAACCAACTATGGGAGAAGTTGAAGTTAATAGAGATTACCACCCAAGAAATGTTATCTAAGTCACCCGAAGAGTCATTCCCCATCACACACCTTACCCTTCGGTCTTATTCAGGTGTTATAAGGTGTTATGTGACAATTCCCTAGCACTATTACTTTGCACATTATTTTTTTATAATGAATGTGCATTCATTTTATTACTGTTTCTTTGTAAATAGTTTTTGAAGCACAAATAGTATTTTTAGTTAATATTAAACTAAGAAATCAATTTTGATAAATTAATGGCCTTTTTAATTAAATAATATTATAAATAAATATTATTATTAAAATAATTTTTATTAAATAAAAATTATCATATTATTTTATGAATGTTATTGTAATTTTTATTATTGTTTGAAAGCTATTTTTGTCAAAACCCATAAATTTTAGATAAATATCATTTCTTATTTTAAAATTACAAAATTCACATATTTGTAAACTTATTTAGATAAAATGGTTATTATTTTTGGAATCAGGATTTCGAAATTAACCAATAGTGTTTTATTCATAATTTTCATAGATAGTCGAATTTTTGGGTAAAAATTAAATACCATTTTAATATATAATGTGTTTTATGACATCATAAGGACCCAATAGTGAAGTAATAGAATACTATAAACATTATGTTCGGACACTATATGTATTCGAATTAAAATAATGTGATTTTATATTTGTTTGATTTATTTTACAATGATTTAGTGGACCCTCCAAGACTTATAAAACATTTTTTCGTTTTAAATTATTTTCAATGAGAGTGTTACTCACCTCCACATAAGCAACACCATTATTTAATAAAGTTAAGTCATTGGTCTTATGAAATATTTTTTTACACTCTCCTTTGAAAAAAACAATGGGCAAAAACAATTGTTTGGTCTGTGGTTTTGATTTGTTTAATGTGAGGTGTCCCAAACCTAAATAATGAAGAATTATCTCTCTTTTCCTATATAAACCCACACAAGCTCCCACTTCCACTTCATTCAATGCCTTTTGAGTTTGAAAACCCCCTTCCCTACTCTCCCTATAATCTTAACAAGGTTCTCCTAGCTTTTAAGAAGCCTCTCTCAAGCCTCTCACAAGCCTTTGAGATCACACTTCCATATTAGGGGTTTCTTCCATTGTCATTTTTTTTCTAATTTTATTTATTATTTTATGATCTTTTTTTCAATTAAAAATGTAGGGGTATTATTTCTCACCTCCCCCATACTGTCCTTTTTATTTTTGGTTGACAGGATACCCCTTTCTCTCTCGTTAATTCCTCCCATGTACACCTGTTTCCATGATGAAATTGTTTGAGGGATTTATCTCAACTCTTTTACATCAAAGTTATTATTTTTTATTACACATTTAAATTCCATTATGCTTGATGGGATATGTATCAATATGAACCACTTACGATCCATTTCATGTATATATGATGAGAAACCTTTTTATCACTCATCATCCATTTTAATGAATCCTTATGTCCCGCCGTTTTGCTGTTGAAATTGCACTACGATTTTCCAAGCCAATGTCATTGTGTAGTGAATACCATTCTCATTTCACTATTAAGGGTATTCATCATTACCAACATTTACAAATTGATTATAAACATTAATTTATATATTCCACATCCCTTTATCTTGGAATAAATGATGATAATTAATTCCACATTTTATGAACCTTGTGGCACACTTATGCATGAAATGAAATGTTCCTAAAGGGTGCTCCCTGATAGTGTTCCAATAAATTGGTTAAAGTATAGTAACATGATACATCATGTTCTATGGGTGTTCACACATTCTAATTAAAGAGAAACAAGGGTTTACTTGTGCTTCATGGGCAAAGAGGTTTTACTCAGGCTCCATGTGCAATGAGACTTGGCTCATGCTAATTCCAAGTTAAGTGTTGCTGCCACATTTCCATGTTATGATTATCATGCTTTATTAAGACTTTATTTTCATGTTTCTCTTGTGACCCATTGATATGCCTATTTTCAAACATGTATTTTATTCCTCATGTTATTCCATGTTTATTCCCAAACTAGTCTATATAGCTCACCCTTTTCTTAATCATGTTCGTAGGTTATCCCTTGCAATGATAAGTACGAGGGTATGTAGTGGTAATATAAATATTGTTTTCAATAAATATGGTTTATTTAATGTTTTAAGTTGTTATATAATGATACTAATCCGCAATGAAACTAGATTTATTGATCTTTTATATTAGGTAATAAATCATGATTAAATTTGTAATAAAAAGAAGGGTTGTTATATTTGGTATTAGAGGATAGGTTTAGTTATTTTTGGGATTAGGATTTGAAAAACCTAGTGAAGACATAAAGACAAGAATATGTATAATAAAAACATCCCTATGTATTAGTGAGTATTTAGTAAGTGTTTTATCATGAAAATAAATATTTGTATGGATACGAGCAGGTAGAGGCGGCTCTTGCATAGATATATCCTCGGTGTGAAAACCATGACAAGGATTTTTGGGCATGACATGAGGAATCTTAGTACTCGAAAACGGGCCTTGCTACACTCTTGGTTACGACATCCCCGGGGGATATGCATTGGTAAATTCAAAAGCTTAATATGAACCGTTATTAATGGAATAATAAAATACCCATAATAATATATGTTATGAAATAGATCAAGGAAAACCTAGATATAAACCTAAGGAGTAACAAGTTAGGATTTACTTATCCTTTACATCATTATCCTTTTATGATCAATGGTTTCTTTTTTATGCACCATAGCTATGTATTAAAACCCCCTAATTGTATCCCTTTTTTATAGTCAAAATATGGAAGGAGGAAGATCATTAAAATCTATTCTCTCTCAACCTAATGATCTACTCGGAATGATCATCCTGAAGTCGTGCTGAAATTACATTGAATGTTTTTCAAATATCCAGGTCGCTTGCAAACTACTTTATGAGGCATCTAATACATCTACCATTTCACGATTCTTTCAATGATCAGGTACAGTCTATTGTGTAATATTGAGCTCTCAACATTCATACCATGCTATTAATGGGAAGTACCATTAGGGTATTTTCAAATTCGTCACTTTATTTGCAAATTATGAAGCAGAAATTTTGTTATATATGCTATAAAATAGGGATACCTCCGAGCTTCCAATATGTATGAAATTATAGTATTTTGTCTATGGGGAAATACAAAAACTGATTTACCAAAGCCCTATTTATAAATATTTAAAGATGAATCAGTAATAAATTTTTATAAAAAACAAGTTCAATAAGACATTTTAAAGTTATATATAAGAAATAACTTTTTAATGAATTATCGATGCTTCAATTGATAAAAACTAAGATGCATGAGGTGTTTTTAGGAAAATGAAGTATATGATTTTGGAAATACCATGAGATACCATTGTGATGCATGAACCCTTTCTACATGAATGGAATTATAATATGAAGGAATTAAGAATTCATCGAGAAAATAAAGGAAATTTATCCACACCTGGGTATGGATTAGAATGTAAAATGAAATTTCGAGGGAGAAATTTCTTAAGGGGGGAAGATTGTAACTACCCAAACATTCATTAATAGAAATTCCTCTTGATCAAATTAAATATCTTCTTATGGTTATATAAATTGTGAAATTCATTGGCTTTATGATTCTGGATTTTAAAATACTATTATGAATTGTGAAAATTGCAAATATAGCCATTGAACAGTGATCACATGATTAGTATAAATATAGGTCTTTAACAAATCAAATTTACCCAGAAAAATAAGTAATGCCCTCATCTAGTAGACTTTCCCCATTCGAAGCCCATTTGTTGGAGCTTAAAAAATGAAGTTACTTCATTGGGATTCTCTCTTGACCAAGCCCAAGACGATCTTGAACACCATAATCTAGAGCGGAACCAACTACATGAGAAGTGGATGTTAATAGAGATTACCACCTGAGCGATGTTATCCGAGCCACCCAAAGAGTCTGTCACCGTCACACACCTTAACCTTCAGTCTTATGTAGGTGTTATAAGGTGTTATGTAACAAGACCCTATAACTATGGCTATGTAAATTATTTTTGTATAAATAGTGTGCATTCATTTTATTATTGTTACTTTGTAAATAGTTTTTAAATCACAAATAATAATTTTAGTTAATATTAAACTAAGAAATCTATTTTGATGAATTAATTGATTTTTGAATTAAATAATACTTTCATAAAATATTATTATTATTTAATTAATTTTTAATAAATATAAGTTATCATATAATTTTATGAATGAAATTGAAATTTTTATTACAGTTTGAAAGCGGTTTTTGTGAAAACCCATGAATTTTTTATAAAGTTCAGTTTTTATTTTGAAAGTAAAATTTCACATATTTATAAAATTATTTAGATAAAATGAATATTATTTTTGGAATCTGGACATTGAAATTATTCGACGATGAATTTTTCCTAATTTTCTAAAACAGTCAAATTTTGGGATAAAAATTAAGTACAGTTTAAATATATAATGTGTTTTATGACATCATAATGACCTAATAGTTAGGTAATAAAATACTATAAACATTACGTTCAGACAATATATGTTTTATAATTAAAATAATGTGGTTTTATATTTGTATAATTTATTTTAAAAAGATTTAGTGGACCCTCCGGGACTTATAAAAAATTTTGTCTTTTTAAATTATTTTCCTTGAGAGTGTGACTCACCTTCACAAAAGAAACCTCATTATTTTAAGAATTTAGGCTATTGGACATATAAAATATTGATTTTCCATTCCCCTTTGGAAAAAACTATGGGAAAAATCCATGATCTTGTTTGTGGTTTTGATTATTTTAATGTGAGGTGTCTCAAACATAAATAATAAAGCATTCCCTCTCTCTTTCTATATAAACCCACTCAATATCCCATTTCCTCTTGACTCAAAGCCTTCAGAGTTATACCAACCCATTTAATCCTCTCCATAGAATCCTAAAACGGTTCCCCATTATCACAATAAGCCTTTATCAAGCCTCTCCCTATCATTTGGGATCACACATCCAAGTAAGGGATTTCTTCCTTTCTCATTTTTGTCTAATTTTCTTTTAGTTTTTATTCCTTTTTGTTTTCAATTAACATTTTGGGGTATGATTTATAACCACTCCCATAATGTCCTCATTATGTTTGGGGGATGGGATACCCCATTCTCTCTCATTAATTCATCCCATGTACACCTGTTACCATGCTGAAATTCCTTGAGGTATTTCTTTCTCCTCTTTTACATCCAAGTAATTATTTTTTGTTGTAAATCTAAATTCCATTATTTTTGTTGGGACATGTATCTATACAACCCCCTTACTATCCATTTCATGTATATATGATTAGACACCCTTTTCTCTCTCATCAATCATTTTCATGAATACTTATGTCACGTCATTATGCTACCGAAATTAAACAACAATTTTCCATAGCAATCTAATTATGTAGTGAATACCATGTCAATTTCTCTATCAAGGGTATTAATATTTATGAACATTTACTTATTGGTTATAAATTTTCATGTATGTATTCCACATCCCTTTATCATGGATTAAATGATGTTGAATTATATCATGTTTTTTGATCCACATGGCACACTTATGTATGAAATGAAATGTTTAAGAAGGGTGCGCCCTAATAGCGCTCCAATGGATTGGGTAATGTAATGTATCATGATCCATCATGTATAATGGGTTTTGAGTCACGATAATTCATGTTAAACAAGGGTTTAATCATTCTTCATGCACAATGTGGGTTTACTCATGCTCCACGTGCAATGAGCCTTGGATTATGCTAATTCCATGTTAAGTGTTGCTGCCACATTTCCATGTTATGATTATCCTGATTTATCAAGCCTTTATGTTCATGTGTCTTTTTTTCTCCATTGATATGCCTGTTGTATAACATGTATTGTATTACTCATGTTATTCCATGTTTATTCCCTTATTGGGTTTTATAGCCCACCATATTCTTATGCATGTCCTTAGGTTATCCAATGTAATGCTAAGGTACGAGGGAATTTAGTGGCCATGTAATTAAAGATTTCAATAAAGATGTTTTATTTCATGTTTAAGATGTTCTGTAATGATCCAAATCTCCAAAGTCACTATACCTCTCAATCGTCTATTTTGAATCAAGGGATGTTTATGTAATAAATCATGTATAAATGTATAAAAAAATGTAGTTATATTTTATTTATGTCATTTTTTTACCATGGTACCCTTACGGGATTCCAAACTTACATATTGAAATAGGGAATTTCTTTTGGGATATCTTTACCTATATTCCATTAAAAGGATACCATGTTGTACGTGACTACCTACTTTCACTTTTTTTGTCGGTACTATGTAGCGTACCTCTCATATATAACATTTTGAGGATCCCTTGAAGGATGCATCAACTTACTTATCATTAGAGGATCACATATTGGCTATCTCCTCTTACCTTCAATATTGAGGATCCCAAGTATGATTCTTATCTTATTTTTTACTTGAGGAACCTAGTGGGTTCCCCTATGATTGACCGACCCTAGCATAGTATGTTGGGATTGGGTGGAGATGGTAGTGGGTTTCACCCTAGAACCCATATTGAATATGTATGTCATGATTCTATGGTTTTAGAGGTGGGTTTAAGTGTTCAATCCCACTCAATATTTTAATTATATATTTAGTTTATATCTGAGGTTACAACTAGTATCACTATAGGTGTTTCTGGGTAGTTGGATAAGGAGCCTAATGCGTTGCAACATTGTTGTTAGGATTCCATATATTTTTAATTGAAGCTACTTTTTTAATCCTTGAATAGAACTAGGGTTACTTGTTATGAAATGTATTAGATAGGTTTAGAGGACATATGAAATGTTTTATTCCTTCAGTGATACTTGTGTTCCATTATGTGGAATATAATGGATGAACTTGGTAGGTTATTATTTATACTATGCATGGTTGATACGTAGGTTTCCATGTAAGATGCTAGGTATAGTATAGTATGGTAATGTGTTTTTATACAGGGTGAGTCATAACTTCATTCCCATGTTATAATTCATTGTATAGACTCAATGGGTGAGTTGCCTATATTTTACAATAGTGTTAATTGGGTTTAGATGTCGGAATTAAATGGACATACTACTAGATTGAGTTTATATATTTCTTGAGTGACAATTGGATTACCATGTAGAAATTCCATGGAAAGATTAATAAAAAAATTTATATTATTTGAGTGACACTTGGATTCCCATGATGGAATTACATGGATGGAATGATAGGGTGACATTTTATGATATTACATTGGTGATAGTTAGATTCCTAGGATGGAATTCCTAATATGAAATCATAATCACGATTTTTATACATGGCATTAGTGATACATGGATTCCCGTGTAGGTGTTCCTTAGATGGTCTCATAGGGAATAAGAATTATTATATGCAAGGAGTGATCCATGGATTAACATGTTGGAATTCATAGGATGGACTCACATGAAAAATAAATTAATATGTTCTTATTTGTCAACATTTTTTGGACACCCTAGTTACATACATCACAACCTTGTGTATTTATATAGAGTAATTTGTTTATTTATAGGATGTAAAAAAATTTACTACAATACATCTCTATAGTGATTGGAGGTGAGTAC
The DNA here is from genome assembly GCA_963277665.1 of Viscum album. NCBI lineage: Eukaryota > Viridiplantae > Streptophyta > Magnoliopsida > Santalales > Viscaceae > Viscum > Viscum album. The sequence goes on along the minus strand of OY728152.1, from coordinate 1,373,055,121 downwards.
AGGATAACCCAAGGTTAGAACATGTATCCCCTGCTGGTGACATTTCTTTCTCAGGGTCATTTTATATATTGAATAAAGAAGGTATTGTAAATCAGGATTATGGACCGAGTATAAAAATTAATGATACATTTCTTGAGATATATTACATATGAATCAATGTACCTTTCATAAGATGTTAGGAAAATAAGTATTTCGGTCACAAGGAATGATTGATGTTTATTTATTTTATTTCATCACCTTACTCATGCATATTAATATTTATGTGTATATATATATATATCAGAACAAATATATAAACACGTATTAATATAAATATATATGATGTCACTTTTCCAAGTTGAGAGGGATTATGGGGATATGGATCAACTATGGTTTCACATTTATTTCGGTTTGATATATTTTCAACTTGTGTATCATCTTAGTTGAGCATATTAAATGAGAATACATTTATAACAACATATTAATAGGTCCATCATTGGTGTGGAATATAGATATTATTTCTCACTACTATAGGGTCACTTTGGTTTTTTTCTAACCTTATGTATAATTTTTAGGTTGAGAAAAAATACATGATGGATACGAATGAGGCCCATGTTGTCATGATCGATCAGAGCTACTTGTTTGGATTCTTTAGATCAAACAAGAGTAGTTTATCCATTTCATTGAGACCAATAATTTGTTTTGTCCTAGTGTTAGTATTATATATGTTTAATTTTATTTTTATATCATTATGTAACCCTGTATGTATGGTCATCCAAGTGGATGACTACTGTTTTATGCAAGACAATGTTCTTTGAAATTTTTTATTATTTCATTAAATATTAAAACATAACTCTACATAGGTTTATTATCTTCATCAAAAGTCCAATAATTACTACTATGGATGGTATTTGGATATATATACTTTTTTTACACTATCATGAGTGTATAGTCTTCCAACATTACCACCTTTAGACTATTATTACCAGTTTTTAACCTCTACTCTATAGGGAGTTGTGTTTGAGGTCTTATGATGAACCATCTCAGAGCACCAGTTTAGTGGCATGATGGTTAAGACGTTAAAATTATTATTATATGTGTTCCTTTCATTTTGATATTCTATTTCAAATATGGTACATAATATTTTTAGGAATGTTTCAGATCCTATGATTGAAATTAAACTTGTTCATTGAGAACACCTTTTCTATTGGGAAGTCATCAGTTCTAGGGATATGTGATTTTTTATGATATAAAATATTACAAAATAATATTATATTCACTTTGAGTGATGCACATGTTGTATGGTTGTTATTATTAATTACGGATTCATGGATCTGGCCCATTGGAATGATCCCATTGATAGATTTAGACTCTTGGCTAGAAAAGTCAATAGGCATGTCATATATCGTATCTACCACATATTATTCAATAGCTAGAGGTCTTATAGTGTGTGATTATTACTATTGAAAAAGGTATTTTCTTAAGTGTCAAAAAAATAAAAATAGTATTTTACCATGTCATTTTTTTGTATAATCATACTCAATTTGGATGAATATCATATATATATATATTAAATTGTGATAGAAGGTGTTTTGGATCTATGTATTGACGATTGATGATGAAACTGATGACTCATTACTCATGCATGAGAGGTTTGATGACCCATATAGGTCAATAAGGCACAATATTCCCAAAAATTGTACCCCTTTTAGGTTTTTTTCTTCAGTTGAATTATTTAATGTGTCGATAAAAGTCTATATAGTTTTTTACATCATTGCTTGGAGTGAAATTATACATAACCACACATCATTGCGGTTATTAATAGAGCTAATATTTTCCACATTTCTGTGTTAATTTAAATTGTTTTAATCATCCCAAATAATAAATTTGAGCCTGTATTAAACATTTTTGGATTTAGTGTGTTTTGAGAAAAATGGTGAAAACGCCTAATTCTGGATTTTAGACAGATTTTTACATCAAGGGTATTTTAGTCATTTAATGAAAAATATAAACCCAAATTGAGTGAATCTTATTTTTTGGATTCCTTATTTTATTTTCTCCAATTTTTTCTTCTTTCCCAGGAGTTGATTCGGCCATATAAAGGATCTACAAATTCATTGAAGTTGGAAACTTTTTCAGGCAGACAATATAGACCCCACAACTATAACAGAACCACAAATAAGCCTTCAGACATCAAATTGTGGTGCTGAAACCTGGGATAGCTCAGGGAAACATAGGTCTGACTCTACAAAAAAATTGGTGGAGTTTTGATGTCATTAAATCTACCATTGGATGATATTTTTCTTAATGCATCTTTCTAGAAGCTGCGACCAGAAAAAGAAACCGACAATTAAGAAATCATAACTAATTCATCTGGTGTCCAAAGGAGATGAAATTTGGAGGGTTAATGGAAAAAATGTTTATAAACATCATCTAAAAATGGTTCCATGAGTTAATAGTCCATTTAAAGGTCCAACATTTCACAATAATTTAATGTACATAATTTTACCTATAAAAGGATGCCCTCACCTCCTTCCCAAATGATCTCTCATTCCAACCCATTCCTTCTGGGACACCAAAGATGGGAAATTTTTGGATTTATTTCTTTTATTTCTTTTATTTTACATAGTTTTTTAATGTCTTATTCTTCCCCATTCATCCAGATTACCCTAACCATGGTGGGGTAATCATTTTGAGTGAATGGGGAAGGGTTAGCTTTCTATGTTGTAATTCTTGATTTCTTGAATGTAATTGATTGAAATATCATTATTATTCAAATTTTATTTCAATTTCACATATAGTATTTTATTATCAAGTGCGATCGTTCTTGAATATTAATTATATTATTGATTTTTTCCTTGGTAAAATAATAATTATCTCCCACCACTAATTTCTAAGTTATATACGATGGAATACACATGGGGTTAATGGTGAAGTACTTGACGATCTTCAGTACGTGTAAAAGGGGTTGTGAATGTTCATGATTTCTAGGGATAAACATGACCCAATAGGGTATTACCCATGTCAATTAATGGTATTCAATACAACTATTTTTCACATGGAAGGATAGTTGAACAAACCGATATATTGGTAAGGTTTTCTCAAACCATCATAATTTCACCAGGGAAGTGAGAGGAAACGATTATGGAAACAGAAATTAATCAACTAAGAAGAAGAGGTTTGAATTAACTTGGAAAAGGATAGAATTACAATTAAAAAACTAACCCCAACCAAATCACCCTTTTAAAATAATATTTTTTCAATCATTTAAATTTAAATTTCCATTCAATAGTTTTCTTATCAAACACACCATTTTTACCCTCATTTAAAAGTGAAAAGCTATTTTGTGTGCACTCCTCTTTTGAAGACATCCAAGTTCAACCACATTACTACATTTTAACTTAGGAAATTTTTTTTCTCCATGTCCTATGATAGGCATGCGACAATTATCTATCAGAGACACTGACTAAAGTTACTGATAGGTACCATGTTATCTCTCTAGAACTAGACCATAATGGGGAACTACTCTATTTAGATTATCAATGATTGTTAATTCGATATCTCTTCTATGTTGATTTCATAACCTCTAGGGAGAAGTTCCTCATATGTATTCCTAGAGATGATTATGCCCTATTAGGCCTATTTTCATGTCCCTGGTAGGCCTATCTTATCTTTATATCCTATAGAGAGGGTTGATAATTTGTGTTAGGTGGTTAGACCATGTAGCATAATTGTGAGACTTGATTGGTAGGTCTAGATGGGAGGCCTAATGGACCTTGGTTTTGACTAAGACCCTTATAGGTCAATGTTTATTTTAATCAATTAATACAAATGAATAGGGTTGGACATTGTTTTTAATTTTTTTTAGGAAATGGTCTTGGATTCACGATATTTTGATAAAAAATGCATGTTCTCTAACTAGGATTTGTGATATATGTTTGTTGATGTCTTTGTGTTTTGACAATGAACATAGGGTGCTTTGGTATCAAGACTGGCTTTGACAGGAAGGGTTGTTTGGGTGATTGGCTCTTTTGACCAGTGTTTCTTCTATTAGGAATAGGTTAGAGAGTCAATATAATAAGGTGATACGATTGAATCTGTGAGATAGGGGGTTGTGGAGTAAATTGTGGAACAAGAGAGCTGTCTTCTTTTGAAAGGTATTTCCAAGGGATATTTGGTGTTGTTCAAAAATATGTACCATGTAGAATTGTAAAATTATCCTTGTAATGGATGAATAATTAGAGTATGAGGTGGGTAAAAGGGTACATGATTGTTAAACATCAATCCATTTAAAATTTAAATTGGTGAGTGGTCATGTGTGATCCAAAGATCGATGATTTCAAGACATTCCATAGGCATGGTTTCCCATGTGTTGTGATAAATAGTGAATGTCCCTCCAAGGTAGGGGAGACAAAAAAATGAATCTTTTACAATAAAGAAATTAAAATGTGCCTAAACCTAGACATGCATTTTTAAAATATGTGGTGTCATTACATTCAAAGATCAAAGGTTTTACATTTATATATTTTTTATTTTAAATATCCTTCATGTCTTGATAATGGAACCTTTCGTGGTTGTTATTGGGGAGTGGTATAATGTAATTCATATGGTGGTGAGTGAACCATTGGCCATTTGAGGGTGGTGACCCTAATTTTTATTTGAAATTCATTATTTGTCATGGGTCATTGAGCATGATGATTAGATGTGGGATTATGATAATGATACTACTAGGGTGGGGAGTATCATATTTTTATAGTTAGATGTCTTCCATGTAGGAGAAAATAATGGATGCATTGATACTATTCATTGGAATGTAAAGATATAATGATTTTATAGATGCTCAAGATGAGAACATGGATTATTTTTCACATAAAGGCCTTTTTGGGATGAGATGGATTATGGTGGGGATATTATGGAATCACACCATTTTATTACATAACTTTCAATTAAATGGTACAAACAAAGGATCTTTTAATGTTTAGTTTATTTGAAATAAGGTATATAATACACAAAAGCATAAAACATTCATCTAAATTAACATTAAAGACATATTAATGGTTTCAACCTATGTCATTTTTACTACATATCTTATCCTGGGGATATACATTAATGGAACGGGGTGATCATGAATCCCCTTTTGGGAATAAGAAAGGGAACCATTTGGATTCTAATCATGAGAAATATCAATAAAAACCTAAGGAATAATGATAAGTAATGAGAAAAAGGAATATAATAAAGATAAGAATAATAAAAATGACCTATAAATATTTATATAGCATTTAAATGAGACACTCAAAATTATATCACCTTGGGTTTTCACCAATGTTACATAACTGAAAATTAACATGGTTATTCACCATGGTATCGTAAAACATGTACTCTATTGAGATTAAATTATTTAAAAATTCCATTTTAGTGAAATCAGGTGAGACTTTTATATGTATTAATTTCATGTGAGACACAAATATCATAATAAATAATTCCATTAAAAAACCATAGAGAATATAGAATGGGTTTCTTATCCAAATCGTGGCATACAAAAGTTCTAAAATAAAAAATCATTATTCCATTTTTTACCCATGAAAGGAAATTTGGGTTTGATATATGAGAATAAAAAAATAAAAAGTCATTTTTAAATATTGTTGAATATTAATAGAAATGAAAATATTTTTGTGTATTCAAATAAATAGGAAAAGATAATTTCTTATGGAATAGAGGGAAATATGAGAAGTAAATTTAGTATCATGACGTTTATATAACATGGTTTTTGAAAAGAGTAAAATGAGAGAGTGAAAGGTAATCCCATTTATTAAATTTTATAGATATCGTAATTTAATTAGAACAAATTTTAAAAAAGAACATTTTTTTTGAAATTATAATGTATACCACCTGAAAAATGAGCTTAAGTGGAAAATAGAAGTATATATTTACCTTACCTGGAAGAGTAGTTCCTAAAACCTCTGGATGAAACCTTGGGGCATGGGTACACCTTAGGGAGATAAAATACAAGGAATAAATACCAAAAATAACTGGATGATGGATTGAAAGTGAATGGAATGAAAATAATGGGTGGTTCTATAAAAAAATAGGAGGAACTATTTAATAAATTTTAAATATAGGTTTTCGAAATGTAGGTTGTTGATAATGGATAACAATTATCTAACCAATGTATTTGGCTCTTGGTTTTTGAATTTTGGGTCAGTTTTTATGTTATTTATTTCCAAAAAAACTGAAAACCATTTTTATTACATCATTTGGCATGTAAAATTAATGGTCATACAAATTAATTTTCTTTAAAAATAAAAATTTCCTTTTAGGACTTTAGAAAGTCAATTATTATTTTGGAAATTTATTAAAACCAATTAAAATACATAATACAAAAAAATAACATATTATTCTTTTCATGGATTATGTAAAATTAATTATTACATCATCATGATATAAATATTATGTAATAAAATAGTCTGAAAACCAAAAACTTTATTTTTTAATTATTCACAAAAAAATAAAGTATTTTAGAAAATTCTCATAAATTAACCCTAAAATAATATTGATTTGATGATTTCAAATATATTTTTTATTTTTCAATAATAATTCTCTATATATTATAATTTTAACTATTAAAAATGAGAATCCACCTTTATAGAATAAATTCTGTTTTGAAAGGACATTTAAATTTTTTTCACTTATTAAAAATATACTTGAACATTATAAAATCAATAAATAATTTATTTTTAAGTGATATTTATTTAATGTATTATTTTATTAAAATAAAAATTATTCAAAATAATTTAGTTTATTATAATATAGTATATATTTTTTAAAAAATACAGTTATGTTATATTTAGGTCCAAAAATCAGTTAATCAAATTTATCAAAATTGAACATATATTTAATTTAGATTTTTTTTTTATAAAAGTAATTTTTGAAAAATTGGTTTATTTATTCAATGTAATTTAGGCTACTATATAGACACATAATCTAGTATTACACCCATATATGTCTTAAGTGTTAGTTGGACGATGATGGTACTTTTAATGTGTGGATCATCTAAAATCGAACGAGTTTTCATCTCCACTGTGAATAAATTATCCCGTAGATTATTTTTATGCATCACTTGTTTGTGATAAACTCTGTATTGGGAAATGGTCAACACCAATGAATTTACCTCCCTCCTAATTTCATAAAAATGGTCTTAAAATGACATGATTATACTAGTTTTTTCCATCACTTAATCTTTGTGTATCAATTATACATTGTCATCAATACTTATAAACACTAATTATAATGGTAATATTATCTAAAATGGGTATAGTTTAAAATGGTCATTTTAACCAAAAGTCATATTTGAAAAATATATATATATATAACATATGAATCCCCATGGTCACATTTCCCTTGATAGCATATTAATACCAATTCATTATTTCACACAAAAATTAATTACAATTTATCTTATGGTTATATTTTAATTTTCATAATATTTTGATAGATTTACTAATTTTTTGTTTCATTTCTATATATTTTATTGTGGGGGTGATGATTCATGCAGACTGTTGTGATCCGTACATTCCCATTTTCTATTTTCTATTTTCTATTTTTTGTCAACTGGTAATATTTGGGATTTTAATTTGTTTCATAACTAACTAATGTAATGATATTTATTAATGATATAATATTTCTTGTTTCTATTTATTTTTTATGTGTATAATACTATATAATATGAAAAAACATTTATTTAGGAAATAAATATCATTTATAAAGTCATAGTCTTTATATTATTCCTACCCAAATGAATTTTTCCCTAAAATTTCAAATCATTATCTCATTTGAGAAAAGGTTAGGGTATATCAATGTAATTGTTTCATATATTTCCCATATGTCTTATTTATATTTATTGTTACTCATCAATAATTTTATGAGGTGATTAGTCTTGTTAAATAGATGACTTTTTTGCATGGCCTAAGATCTCTACCAGCTTTTCCTCAAAAGAGAGGTTGTGTTCCTATTTTACCACCTCTGAATTATTTATATATGATGGATCAGGTATGAACATTCTAAAGAGGGATACATTTAATACTTCATGAAAATGATTAAGATTTGTTTGATTTGATTTCGATAGGCCACCTCTCCTATTTACTCACCAATTTCAAAGGGTCCAATGTACCTAGGGATAAGCATTCCTTTCTTTCTGAATCACATAACTCTCTTCCATGGCGATTTATGAAGGAAAACTTTTTATACAACATAAAACACCATGTCCCTTGAACGGTTATTTTAATAGAACATCGTTCTACACTAGGAATCCATTATATGGTTTTATATTGAATGAACCCTTATGGCCAACTCTTGTACATGATGGGGAAAAAGAATTTTCCTCTCAACAACTTCATCCTGACAAGTAAGAGTTTTACATCATATTATATATATATTCATATGGTTGTTGAATACTATAGTGGAAGTAGCTCTTTTATGTGAACTAAACTAATGAGGGGTGTTTATCATGTCCACTTTTATATTCAATTGATCATATTGTCAGAATTTATGCATGTATCAAATTAGCACTTTATTATTAGCCATCAGTTTGTGGGTGATAGTTTTTACTGAAATTCAACTCAACATTTAAAATATATTGAAGAGTAATCCCGAATTTATATGTGAACCTTGGATCACAATAAAAATCGATGTTAATAGAATCCCCATTAAATCTCACCACTTCCATTACGTAGATATTTTAATGTTGTACAAGAGAGATAGATTCTCAAATTGAGATGAAATAGGAAGTCATGATGAGATGATTCTCTACAATCAATGTCATATTATTTATTTTAGATTTTCTTGTGAGACTAATGATGAATTCCATAATTATATTTTCTTACATCTATGTTGGTTTGGGTAGTGGTCACAATACCCTTTTTGGATTTTGTCTCTCCATATTAAATACTTTACATACCTTTCACCTTGAATTGTAGTCATCCATCTCTATTTTTATATTATCCCACCAATAATGATCATGAAGAACCATACACATTTTACTTGTTCCAGAATGTATAAAGAATGAATATTTATGAGATTCATCCATAATTTCTTTCTTTATCTTAGGTATAGATAGAACACATAGGCTTGTATGAAATTTGAATACATCTACTTGATAAAAATTGGAAAAATAAAAATTTTCACTCATCATATCATTTTTATCAAAGGATATTATCATTGATATTTCTTTTTATATTATAGTACTAAAGGTTGAGAAATAATTTTGGATATGGATTATGATGTACCTTAACTTACTATTACCATGTACAATTTTAAAAGGGCCTTGATCATTGGATCTTAGTGAATCCTCATCATTTCAAATACAACATAGCTATTAATGCATAAACAACATTGTTTTCTCTTCTAGGGTGATAATTAATTGAATTGTAATAATCTTCATAAAGTTCAAACCATCTCCTTTGTCCCATGTTCAATTAACTGTTCAAGAAAGCATATATATATATATATATATCATATTTCTCTCTATGAATAAATTGGTTCCATATTTTTAGAGAAGTATCCCCATATAGCTCCAGCTCATGAATATGATAGTTCTTTTCATGAGTCCATAACTATTGACGTGAATAATAAATCACGTTGTAATTTTTCATGATGTTTCACCCGAACCCATTTAGATATTCATCACTATAAATAATGAATCCCACTACAGAAATTAGTATAGTTAACACAATTACATAAATCAGTACCTTCTTTAGTTCATGGCATAATTTTTCACATTCCTTTTCTAGATAAACTTAATCCATTTTCATGATAAATTGGTTAGTGGATTAGAATATTTTTATTTTTTTCAAAAACATCCTATAACATTCTTCTAAGTCAGGGATACTCATAATCATAGTTTTTTTTATATGATGAGGCCAATATTATACATACTATGTCCTTGTAGGGTCTAATAAGAATCCTTAATTGTTTATAATGTGCCCTTAGAATGCATATTCTTGTAAATAAAATTCACATTTTTATAATTTTTAATAAATATTCTAATTATTAAGAGTTACCAAAAACACCCTTATATGATCCTCATGATTCTCTAATCTTCTGGAATATATCATAATATCATGCTCTCAGCTTCACCTAAGATATCTCTAGTCTCTTAATATTCTTTGAAATAAGATCAACTACAGATTGGATAGGAATGCATAGGTCGTAGTACATTGTGAATTTGAAGGTATGTCTATTGAATGAATAAGATTATATGGTGTAGTATTGAAACACGGTCAAGGATGAGGAGTTTTTGGCCTCTATAGATGTATCATTTGATGGAAAATAGCTTTCTCCAAGTCTCTAGTGATCTAGATATATTGTTTCAAACAAGATTTGGTTGGAATCGATCAATGTTGGCTATCTGATTGAGTGAAAAGTGGGTTCATTACTCGTATTGGGTGGGGTGGAGGCCCTCAGTTTTTATTTGGATTCTTCTATGATGTCTTCTTATGGCAGGTTTTGATCTAGGTGATTAGAATTTATTGCACGGTCGATAAAGATATTGGTGGTAGCAGGGCTCGATTGCGGGTGGCAGGACAAAAAATGGAGGATCCCTTGGAAAGGGTGTTCACAATTGCCAGTTCAGTATTTGTCCCAGGTGGAGTGATATCCCTCATTGGTTTTAATTGGATATGGACTATGATGAGTGTTGGTTTTGGAATCCGTTGCAGTGGGTTAATGTTGAAAATAAACTTCCATGGTGGATCTCTGTTTTCAGATCAATGTTTCCAAGATGAATTATTAATCATGGGTATCAAGGTGGATGTCTTGAACTTTGGTGGTTTCTATGGTTGATAAGGGTGTGGTGACTATGATTGAACATGTCTTTGGGTGGTGACTATGGTGTTTTTATATTAAGGGTTTCGTTTCTTAGGAAATTAGGAGATGGATTGATGCATTCCCTAGCATCATTGGGCACCTGGGTTTATTTTTTCATAATTTGTGTGCATTCTGGACTTAATCAATGTAATGGGTACTCCCTTAACCAATATCAAATGGGGTTTCTATTTTTAATTTTAACTTTTTAATAAAAGGTCAGGTCCTAAATACATTTCAATATATCATAATATAATCAATGAAAAAAGACCACAAATTTATCAAGGTAGTCCTCAATGAGTATATTCATAAAACACATAAATATGTTAGGTTAATAATTCAAGACAAATGTCGTAACTAAAAACTAATAATTACCATATCTTTTTTGGAAGGAAATATTTATTATATCTTCTTTTTTCATCATCGTTTGATGATACACATATGGAAGATCAATCATATAGAAAAATTGATCCCCAAAATATGATAAAATAAACCATAAATCATTGGGATGAGGTACTTATTATTCAATATGATTAAATAATGTTATCTATAATCAATACATATTCTAATTGATCCATCATTATTTTTTTTCAACAAGAACACGTGATCCACTTGAAGACACAATTTTTTCGGATAAAAACCTTAACTATAATATCTAGATGTTGTTTATTTAACTACTATAACTTCATATTGTCTATTCTTTATGGGGTCTTGGATATTATCTTGGATCTAAGTATGAGTTCAATGGAGAACTGAACCTCAGTTTCTATTAGTGGTCCAGATAACACTTTAGGAAATACATCAATGTATTCATATATAGTGGGGAAAATTACTATCTTTATACATTCATTTCCTTCTCCCTTTTCACTAATCATCATTATAAAAAATGTTATTGGAGACAAAGCTCATTCTAATATACCTCCCCATTATAAATGATTGTAGGTTTTGAATTCAATACATCTAAAATTTACTCACTTTTTAAGTAGATCATTGCATTTTTCTTCGAGATACAATCCATCTCTAGTATAATTTAGAACTCCATAGTGGGAATGCATACTAGATTTTCAGTAATATTATAATCTCCAAAGTTAGAGATAGATTTTATATACAATATTCATTCTAGGATAGTTCCTCCATGATTGCTGACTAAATATGCTATATTGATTCGTTTAGGGATGGATTATATATTCTCTAAAAACATGGTTGAAATAAATGAATTCATATAACCAAAATAAAAAAGTAGTTATAGGATTTTAGAGAACAATTAGAGTACCTACCACCACATCATTTGGAGCCTCTATTTCAACAATCTAGATTGAAAATGCCCGAAAAAGATCTATAGGCCCAAGATGAGGTTGATGTAGGATCCCAAACTCTATGTTATGATATGGAAATATATTGGATGAGTTCCTGATCTATGAAACCTTAAATCATTGAACTTCAAGATTTGTCTACACCAATTACTATTTTTGTTTTTTGCTGAGAGTTTGATGCTTCTCCTCAATATAAAAGTTTCATGTTATATGTACATCACATCAAACTTATAGTAATTTAAACTCCCATGTATTTTGTTAACTAAATCATTATCCTCACATTTATTACTTGTGGTAAGTATAAATTTCTTGTATCCTATTTCATAATCAAAATTATTGTTGAGGATTCTCTCCATTTATCTCCACTTTTCATACGACATATGTGACTGTTTCACCTCTCTAAACACCATTAAATCCTTCATATCACTCCACACTATCTACCCATAGCTTTCATAGTCTCAATTTTCTAGATTCTCCTATAAATGGCGTATTAATTTACCAAAAAATCAATCAAACTTTACCTTAGGATCCAAAATAATGTTTGATGTTTATTGATTAAGTCTGGTAATATTTATATAATATATTCTATCTAATTAATTTCAATTCTTCTTTAGCTTATGTAATTCATTTCCCATTTTTATTTTCACCGAATAAGGAAATATATATTGAATATGATTCCACTAAACTCTTACCACTCCATAGAATAAATATCCTTTTTTGCATCATGTTTCAATTAGTGTACACCACTAATTAGCTTCTCCTTCTATGTAGTATACAATCAGAGTGGCATCCACTTATTCAAATCAATGAAGTATTGAAATGATAGTTTTTATATAGAATATCCATTATTCAGAAATAAATGGATCGTTAGATCTACTAAAATAAGGCGGTCATTGACGCACAAAGGACTCAATAGAATATGGTTCGGTTAGAGGTGAATCTGGATTCTTGACATGATAAAAATTTCTAATAATTATATGAGTTAGTTAATTCAACATCCTCATAAAGTTTCCTATTAATGATTCCATTAAAACATGATCAGTACATCGCCCATTTCACTTAGCATTAATGTAGTTCCTCCTATTTACCACCATTTTTCTATATGAATAGAGACTTTGTGAGAAACATATTATATTTATGAATATTATAATTCTAATGGGATTTTATGTCATTGAAAAAAAATCATAAATATGTTATTAAAATACTCTAATAATAATTACATTCTCTATATATCCTTCATAATGGTTCATAAAAATCTTATCATTAACCAAACATGTCCCTTAAGAGTGTCAAACCCAGTTTTCAGCAAGGACCATTATCATGAAAAAGTTTCCATTAGAGTCTATCTCAAAAAAACGTTATCAGGTGTTACCCCTATGTATATAAATTCTAGATCTATATCCACTTGTATTATCCATAAATGTATTCATTTTTTTGGAAACCACTTACTTAATACTTAACAAAAAACTAGGATATTATCTTATTCCTAAACATGTCCCAAGGGTTATTCATTAAGATTTCAATTCCTAATATTTATATATAACTAAACTATCCATTGATTCCAATAATGGAATCCCATCATTTTATTAATAGATTTTCATACTATGGTACAAATAGAGGCTATTTTAATGTTTATTTTCTTGGAAATAATGTACACAATAAATAAATACATAAAACACTATTCTAACTACACATGAATGACATACTCATGGGTTCACCCTATGTTAGTTTTCATATATATCATATCTTGGGGATATATATCAAAGGAAATGGGTGATCAAGAATTATAGTAAGGAAATATTAAAGGAGAACATTTATTATCTGATCATTAGATATATCAACAAAAAAACGAAGAATAATGATAAGGCATGAGAAAGTGTAAAATCATAATTATAATAAAATCAATCATTACAAGGAAATGTGGATTCAAAATTTTAATAATATTTTCATAACTATAGCACCAAAGTGTCATAATTGAAAATCACCATAGTTATTCATCAATGTATTCTAAGACATGTTATATATAGAGATTAATTTATTTAGCTAATGAATTAGAGTTCTATCATGTTAAAACCTAAATATGTTTAAATTTCATTTGAGATAAATATATAATAATAAATAATATCATTAATAACTGATGGGGAATAAATAACATGTTTTTATCAAAAATTTGGAACACAGAAGAGCTTAAAGACATGATCATGACTTCATTTTTATCCCACAAAAGGAAATGTGGGATTCATTTATGTAAATAACATAATAAAAAAGTAATTTCTAAATATAGTTTAAATCTCATAGAAAATAAAATAGTTTTATGTATTCAATTAAAAAGTAAGAGATAATTGCACTTGTCCAAGGGGTAAATTTGACTATTAAATTTGACGGTGTGACAAGTATAAAACATGGTTTTATAAAATGTTAAAATGAGAAGGGAAAAGGGTCTCCCATTATTAATAGATTATTATTTTAGTAACAGGATTATAAAAATTGGAAAAAATATCTCGGTTTGGAAATTATATTACCTATAACAGGAAAAGGGAACATGGATGGAAATGTGAAGTTATAATTTCCCTAAAAAAGAAGTGTTGTTCCTAAAACATGAGGATGTAACCTTGGGGGAATGAGGAAACCTAATGGAATCATTGGGTGGAAAATACATAGAAATGATGAAGGACATGTTGGGAGTGAATTAAAATGGTTAAATTGGATGATATATACAACAAAAGTGGAGGAATTATTTAATTACTTTCAAATATAGGTCTTGGAAGTATAGGTTGTTGAAAATAACAAAAAATATTAGTTTAAATAAGGTTTTGGATTGTGGTTTTGGAAAATTTGGTGAAATATTATGCTATTTTAATTGTGACACCACACAAAACTAATGTAATAACCTTTTGTTTGTTAGCATCTATGACACACACCTGCAAGGACGAAATGTAATATAAAATCATATAATTTATAATATATTGAATATTTAAAATATATTCTATATATTTCAATTCATGAAACACTAAGTTATCTTGCAATGAACATGAAACTAATTTAGCGTACATCATACGCAACAATGAAAATCCTATATAGCTTGTTTTACTTAAAAAAGTGACCTTCTTCAATGCCATGCACTATACACAATACCGAGTCTTATCGAGAAACAATCTGTAATTGAAACATTATTATTTAATATATTAAGATCTAAAATATACATTATTAATAGTACTAACAAAATTATGAAATTATATGGTTTATACAAATAAATAATTGGATAAATATAAATTATAAATGAATATAAGAACAAATTGAATATTAAGATGATATTTTTATAGAAAACTATTTTTATTTCCACAATGCTATTTTACCCTAATAGATTAAAATTATTAAAATGGGTGAGTGATATTAATGTAATATACATATATATACCACATATTAAATTAATTATATTTTATATTAATAAAATATCTTTTCTAGACACATGATAAGAGAAAACCCAATATTTTACATAAAAACCTAAATTGTTATCAAGTCATTTTTACTGTCTTTTAACAGAGAACAAATTTTAAATATCAATTTTAACACTATGATAAATTAATTTTGATATAATATTCATTATTTTTGAATTCATATTTTCAAAATTAGATTAGGAAGATTTTTTGTTAATTTTATGAGAAACAACATTTGTTAGTTAATGGTGAAAAATACCGTGTTTTAGTTAAACAAAACCTTTTCGTTTAAATATTTATTAATGCTAAATTATATTATAAATTTGTTTAAAAGATAAATTGGGTAAATAATAATTCTTTTAATACAATTATATTCATTATAGTCAATTTGAATTTTTATATTGAAAATTAAAACATAAAAATATTTTGAACATTATTATACTAACACCAGTTAATCCGTCTATCTACGAGATTATCATTTTCCCTAATTTTCACACTTCTATGATTTGAATTTTGAAAATCTGACATGAACCATTGTAATCAAGATAATATTTTTCTAATAATTTAAACATAATTTTTGATAAAAATTATTATTTAAAGTGATTAAAATAAATTATTCAGATTAAGGTGTTCTTAGGCTTAAAATAGAGAAAACCCATAAATTTTAGGGCCCATATGACCTAGATACTATAAAAAATATCATTGTATGGAAAAATTTATTCCATTAACCTTCTATTAATGTATTTTTGAGGTTTGGTATGCCTTTGATTAGGTAAGAACATGTGCACACCTAAAAACTTATCAATAATACCAATTGAGTCATTTTCATTTACTATAAAAGGATACCACCTCTACCAATTCATCACAACTCTCCAACCTCTTAGTTTTGTACAATATATGACCAATTGGGCTCCATGAATCCATAACCATGACCTTTAAGCCACCATTTGTGAATAATACCTTGCATTCATTTTTTGTTTAATGAAGAATATGTTACCTGATTAAAAGTTAATGTCTTTTCTCAATCTCACTAGTTTTATTTCTATTCACCTACCCCTAAAATATATTTATTATATTCTTGTATAAAAAACCAGTATTCTCAATATATAAGGATGTTTTTATACTGATATTTAAATCTAAAATTACACACATCACCATCTAATGGGTAACATAAATAATGTTTCTATAGACAATGAACTACTACCTCACGAAATAATGATTGTTAATTATTCCATTATCACCTATCATGTTGGCCATTATGAAGGAGAAAATATTTATATATATTATATATGATATTTATTGAATTGTTATAATTTTTTAATAAATGTGTTACACTTACCTTTAATACTTTTCATTATGCATTAATATGATAATATGGTTTAAGTGTGGACTACCGCCCCCTCAAAGAGTTAGGATTCGTTCACACTAGATATGTAATGTATAAATGGAGTTTTTAATTAAAAATATAAGATATAAAAAACATATATATGATGTTCATGAAATAATTCATTTTTGGATACACACACCCATAAACACACATATATATATCGTAATCTTTATTACCCTTTCACACACATAAAAAGTGATAATGTTAATCTTGGATGTGTGGACTACAACCTCCTCGACATGACACTATTATTTATACACCACATAATTATATATATAAGTCTATATGTTTAAATAATATGATATTTATTATATAATTATCATCCTGGAATGATTTTAGTTAATTTCATTCTTTTCACAATGATTATTTAAAAATGGGAATGTTTCTCATGTCTATCTACAACCTACAATCTCTATGATTGAGACATATTCACATTATCATAACCATATTTAAATATTTATTTTAAAAATATAATGTATGTATAAATATGAAATTTATGTCATGATTAATATTATTGATATGTTATATAAAGACCACTTTGACCATAATTGACCTATGAATGTAGTTTTTTACATATAAACCGAATTGGGTCAAAACAAAAGATGTAAACATAGTTTTTTATGTAGTTATATAACACATTGTTATAATTGAAATTAAAGTAATTATAAACAATAAAATGTTTATAAATAAATTATAAAATTAAGATAAGTTCATTATATAGTATTTTTAAGGATGTTCACCTAAAATGAAACACAAGGTAAGGTTTTTTTGTCTGACTTTTCATTCTTTGACGCATAATTTATTTTTGTGCACCTAATTTCATATATATATATATGGTAAATACTACAAAATTAAAATATAATATCATGAAGCATATTATATTCATTGTATTTAGATGTTTTTTTGATAATTATTACTTTTGGGTCTTTCGATACATATGTAGTGGATTACGTCTCAATGTCATTTCATTGAGGCACATTATATTGTTCTGAACATAGTTTCTTTTTTTATAGTGTATATATTTCATTGAAATGTTATATAATTAATTATTTTTCCTTCATTGTATTTAATAATTTCATTTAATGTCATTATTTCTTGAGTATTATGATTTAAAAGTCCTTTATAGTGGTATGGGACACTTTGGAATGTTTAAAGATTATCTTCCTCAAGAAAAATCATACTTATATTTGAATGGAATTTCTATTTGAGGAAATTATATAACAATTGGTCAATAATCAATTGTATTATTATCTAGTTATTAATGAACATTTTCATGTATCAATACCATTTTCCACTCTATGGTACTCAAGGTTTTTTAGAAATTGTTATTTATAAAAACCAACTTTATTTATCTATTTATTTGGTGAACCTGTTTTCTTATAATAACCATGTTTTATTAAAATAGTTTAAAAAACTTATTGAAAAAACATTGATAAACACTGTTTTTCACTTTTTTCATTTACAAATATATATGAAGGAATATTCCTGTCTCCTTCCAAATGAGGCATTTTCCATCCAATTTTTCGTAAAAAAGGAATATTCTTTTCACCTCATATGACATGTATGGATTTAACTACCATAATTTATTTTAATCCTCCTTTATAATTTAAGAAATATTATTTTTAATAAATATTTTAATATGATTTATCATATACTATTTTTATCAAAAGTGTTTTCAAAATAAATGGATATTTAACTCAAGATGATTTTTAAAAGATAATCATATATCTTATCAACGACAACAACCCTGTATTTTAATCCAGTTGGGTTTTTGTATTTATACCATCCTTATTATTCTCTTGGATGGTTTATTATTTATTTTAACAAGGATAGTATTCACATTCACTTAAATCATTTATTTTTGACTCCCCATAATGTATTCAATATCCTATAATCATTGAACATTGAAGTTATCCTAAATTGTCTATTTAATTTTTCATGGATATAACTATTGCCTAAATCATATACCATTTTATGTAAGGTTTCTACTTTTCTAATTTTTTTATTTTTAGGGAAATATTGATAAATATATATACTTTACTCAATATGTATATTTGATATGACATGTTATTTATTTTTATAATTCAATAGTAATAATTCACGAGACATGTAGTTATGGGTGGATCCTAAAAATTATATAGCCCCTCAATGCATCAATAGGTTCTAATGAGAAAAACTAGTTGAAAAAAATAAATAAAGGATTGATCTGTAGTTTTAAACTATCTGGAGGATATAAACATACAGTAATAAGGTACTCATGTGCCTTAGACGTGGTTCCCATTGACATAGAATTACACTATTTTTAGATCAAGTAATTATTCATCGATTATATTTTACATCGGCATATCTATAGAAACATTTAATTTTCAGTTTATTTATTAAATGGAATGTGATTGAGTTTCATACCATCCTATATTTATTTTTCCAAATAATGATATTTTAATGGAAGTTGTTTCCAGTAATTATCTTTTCATATTTCTTATGTTCTTACATTTAGTTTATCTATTACATGTCTTGTGTGTTCAATTATTTACCTTTCCTTAAAAACAATTATCATTGATTCATTGTTGATTCCTCTTTATTTTTCCCTTATTGATCATTTGAGATTACCCATATTGTGTTTCCTGCAATATTAATCCAACAAGATTACTATGAAATATATGAAATAATTTATTAGATGTATTAGATTTATCCTTGAAGATTATTTTTCAGAAAGATGAAAAAAATATGTTCTAAATAGTGTATCAATTTATAATAAATTTCAAATTTATGTATCTCATTTACTAAGACTACTAAACTGCTCAGTACTTCAGGGAATTATTCCTTATAATCATGATAGTGTAATTGATAGCAGAAACCAACTCTGGAAATCTAGGGTAGGGTCACTAGAGTTGGTATCAGATAAGTTTAGTAGGAACCTTGGGATCTAGATTTAGGAAAACCATATTATAAAAAATAATCCTGATGTATAATTTGAATAAGTATAGATGAAATCTGTATGATTTTCGTAAATTATTGATTATGTGCGTATTATTATCAATACATTTATATCAGGATACTACTAGGGAATGTGATTCTGTCACAAATGTACCGAGAAGTAAAAACTTGGACAAGGGGTTCTGAGATTGACTCGAGGTAACATGGTACATGACAATGAGTCTTAGTGAACACCATGTTTGACACTCCTTAGGGACATTCATAGGATAATCCACTTTCTTTTACAAACCGATATGAATGATTTGGATACATAATAAGTAACATAAGTTAATCTAAAGTGTTTTTATATTAATGATAAGGTGTAATGATTTTGAAATAAAAATAATGATAATATAAATAAACCCAAGAACAGGGAAGTTCTTATGTGGAAATAAAGTGGGTAATGTATTTTGGTATTGAGGTTGTATTGAAAAACATAATTAAAACTCTATTTAGGGATTAATCTTATATCAATGATGTCTATCATATTTATATTTGAACGATATACTACTATGGTTTTATAAAAGGAGAACTTATAAGCCGGGTGACAACCAATAAAAAATGTAAAGACCACAAGACATGAACCCATGAACAAAGGACAATAAGGGTGTCACTCCAACCCCTAACATACAAAACATCCTTATTAATGTTTCTTGTTTTTTGTAATATAATTTAATGAATAAATATTAATGATGAAGAAGTATTAACACTTTTGATTCATAGAAATTAATCTAATAACCATATTTAGTTTTGGTAATAATTAAAGGAAAATAGTAATACTTTTAAGTCTTTTATAGGCCTTAAGATCCATTAATTGATTATTTTAGTGATTTAGGCAGAAAATAATTCATATTTGGTAATTAAAATTTTAGATTAAAGGAGTGAATTATAATTTGATCAAAGCACAACCAAATTTAACGATTGTTCATATGAGATAAAAACCTATCATGTAAAGATATTTCATTATATTATTGAATTATCCATAATTGGTTAAAAGACTTAGAAATATATTTTTTTAATTCCTAAATTCCTTTTGAACTGATGGAATTCTAAATCATCACTTATTTGTGGATTTGTGGTGCTCAACATTTCATTGATCATTCACTTATTTTTTATTTATGACCTCATTCAATCATTATAAATATTTAAACATTTCCTCTAAGTATGTATACTAACTTTAAACTTATGTTCTCTTAATTAGAAACCTGTTTACAAGGTATTCCATGTGAAATTTATATTTTCAATTCTATATTTTTTAGGGTATTACTTAGTAACCCTTTTCACGATGTGGGATTTCAAACATAAGAAGTATCAAAAAATATATCACCAAGATCAATTTTAGAGTATTAGAACACAATTTAAATATAGTGGGGATAATGTGATGCACCAAAAATCTAAATTAAGAACCTTATGTTCGATATCGTGTATGACACGCAACACCAAGCACGTAAGGTAATATAATTTTCATATACTTTATAATATATATAATATTTAAAATATATTCAATACAGTTCAAAGCATGGGACAACCTGTTAGCATGAAAGGAACTTGAAATTGAGTTACAGTATATTATGGAAAAAAAATCCCTTTCTCTATAGCTTATGTTACACACAAAAGCGACCTTGTTCAATAGCATTCACTATATTCAAAACATATTCTTACTGAGAAATAATCTACAATTAAACATTATTATTTATTATAATATTATTTAAACTCACCATTATGAATAGAATTAAATAGAAAATTAAAATAGTTGGATTATACAACTAAATCTATGTTTACAAATAATTTTGAAATTATTATGGGAACATATTGAATACTAAAAGGATATTTTTATGAAAAATAATTTTTATGCTCACAAAGCTGTTTTACCCTAATATATTAAATTAACTAAAATAAGTGAGTGATGTTAATGTAATATATATATATATATTACATATTCAATCAATTATATTTGAAATTAAACTAATATATTTTTCAAACACAAGATATGAGAAGACCCAATATTTTATATAAAAACCTATATTGCTATCAAGGAATTTTACCGCATTTTAATGGAGAACCTATTTTAAATAAAAAATTTAACACTATTTTTAATTTAATTGGATAAAAGAAATATTATTTTTTAATTCTAAACTTTAATATTATATTAGTATTAATTTTTTGAATTTTTTAGGGAAGCATCATTCTTTAGTGAATAGTGGAAAATAATGTGTTTTATTTAGAACATTTCTTTTCATATAAATAATTATTAATGTTAAATTATATAAAATTTTTATTTAAAGTCACAGTGGATAAATTATTAATATATTAATATATTTTACTTCATTATAGTAAATTTAAATTCAAAAATTTAATATAACAACCTAACAATGTTTTGAACATTTTTTCTATTAAAACCAGTTATTTCATCTTACTGCGAGATTGTCGTTATTCCTAATTTAGCTTCTTCCATGATTAGAATTTTGAAAATAAAAAATAAACCATTATAATCAAGATAAAAATTTTTATAATAAAACTAACATAAATTTTGACAAAAATTATTAGTGAATGTGATTAAAATTAGTAACAGTGATTAAGGTGTAATTTGGCATAAAATTTGACTAAACCCCGTTGTTTAAGGGACCAAATTTCCACAAAACTTATCCAAAAATCATTTGAAGGAAATATTTCGTCCATTTCCCTTCCATTAAATTTTTCTAGAGGTCTATTATGTCTTTTATTCTGTAATACATGTTCACACCTAACTTTTTTTTCAATAATACCAAGTGAGTCATTCCTCTTCCCTGTAAAAGGACGCCACATCTACCAATTACACACAACAATAAAACCTATTATGTTCTGATGAGATCTAAAAAAATTTCCTCCAAATGTCCCTCCCATTTACAAATAATACTCCCAGTGGTTAGAAGACCTTCAATGGATGCCTTTTGTTTTAAACCATAATATGTTGCCTGATTAAAGGGTAATGTCTTTTCTCAATATCTCTAGTTTCAATTCCATCCTCTAACCACTAAAATATAATTATTATATTCTTGCATAAAAAAAATGTATTATCAATATAGTAGGATTTTATTATTCATAGATTTATACCAATAGTAACACACACCACCACGTATTTGGTAACAAATATAATGTTTCTGTGGATGGTGAACTACAACCTCACGAAATGATGATGGTTCATTATTCCATTTCAGCCTTCTATGGTGGCCACCATGATGGAAGATATGTTTATATATGTTATATATAATATATATTGTATTTATACATGTTTATTACCTTTATTACACATACCCTTAAATCATTCCATTATACGTTAATGCGATAACATCGTTTGAGGAAGTACAGACTGCCACATACTCAAAGAATTGTGATTCATCCACAATTTTCATGAAATGTATAATGGGTTGTTTTAATTAAAAATATGATACATACATAATAAATATATGATATTAATTAAATAATTACCCTTATAGATATATATATTTATATTGTTTTCTTTATTCCCCTTTTACACACATAAAAAGTGAAAACATTATTCATAAACATGTGCACTACCGCCCCCTCGACATGATGTGATTTCATTTTCACAATATAATTATATAATAATATATAATAATATATATATATTATATAATGATCATTCTTGACATATTTCTTTAACTTACCATCTTACCACAATGATCATTTAAAAATCTTAATGTTACTCATGCGTACGTAAAACCTACAGTCTCTATGATTATAACATATTTTCATTTTCATAACCATATTTAATGATTGAATTTAAAAAAATTACTAATATATAAATATTATAATTATTTCATGGTTATTATTTTGGATATGTTATATGAATACCCCATTGATCATATTTTCCTATGAATTTATTTTGACACATAAACTAAATTTGGTCAAAACACCAGATGTAAACTTAATTGATTAAGTATTTGTACAAAACATGGAAATAAGTTAAATAAATGTAATTATAAAAATTAAAAAGGTTATGAAGATAGTATAAAATGATCATAATTTTATTATACCTGAATTTAGTGGACATTCACATGAATGGAAAAAAAATTTAAGGACTTCTAATCTCACTTTTCATTCCGCGAGGCATAATTTATTATTGTGCACCTAATTTATTATATAAATATTGAGTAAATATTTCCAAACTGACATATAATATCCTGAAACCTATTATATTATTTTTATTTTTATTTATTATTGTATTATTATCACTTTTGTGTAATTCGTTTTATATTTAATGGATTTCATCTCAATTTCATTTCATTGAGGAACATTCTATTGTTATCCACCTAGTTTCATTTATATGGTGTATAAATTGCCATTGAAATTATATATAATGAATTAATTTTCTTAAATATTATTTAATAATTTTATACAATGTTATTATTTCAAATTTTTTACGATTTAAAAATGATTCAAAGTGTTATGGGGAACTTTGAAATGTTTAAAGATTATTTTCCTCAAGACTAATCCTAATGATCTTTCAAAGAATTTCCCTTAAAAGAAATTATATAACCATTTTTCAATATTCCCTTTCATTATTATCTGGTTATTTATTACCTTTTTCTTGTATTAAGACCATTTCCCCACTATTTTATACTTAAAGTGTTCTAGAATTTTTTTTTAAAAAAACCGGACTTTATTTATATCTTTAGTTAGAGAGCATGTTTTCTTCTATAAACCAAGTCTTATTATAATGTTTTAAAAAATTATTTTCAAATGATTTGGTAAAGAAAATGTTATGTTTTTTGTATTTTACAAAATACATGGAATCAATCTTCTTATCACTTTCCAAATGAGGCATTTTCAAACCATTTTTTACAAAATGAATATTTTTTAACTTATACAACATTTCCAGATTTATCTTCCATCATATAATTGAAGACTCCAGCTCAATTTTAAAAGTTTTATTTTTAATTAATTTTTTTTAAAAGGGGGTTTAAATTAATAATATTATCAAAAGAAAATTATATTTTCCACAATCTTTTTTCTCATTCCAAATTGGATTGTTTTAATGATACCATCCTTACTCTTCCTCTGGATAGTTTATTATTGATTTAGATAAGCATAGAATTCACATTCACGTTAGTGATATATTTGATAGTACCCTTGAAATATTCACTCTTATATGGTCATTCAAAATATAATTTCCCCTTAATTGTCTATTTTATTTATCATATAAATTAATATTTCTTAAATCGTATACCATTTTACATATAGTTTCTACATTGACATTTATTTGAGTATATGGGAAAATTATGGTAAATCTGTATACTTTAATCAATATGAATATTTTATAAGACATATTATTTATTTTTATTATTCTATATGAAAATTTGTTTTTACCTACATTGATGGGTGGCTCCCATGAATTTATATATCTCCCCGATGTATCAATATGATCTCATGAGACAAAATGGTTGCACAAATTAAAAAAAGGTTAGATCTATAGTTTTAAAAAAATTGGAGGAAAAATCCTCATAGTAATAAAGTGTTAATGATCCTTAGACATGAAATTAATCTAGATATCATTACACACATAACAGTTCCAGTTATTCTTCATGCATGAGATTTTTCATCAATATATCTATGAATACATTCCATTTTCCATGTATTTATTAAATTTCATCTGTTTTAGTTTCATACCCTACCATATTTATTTTTACATATCTAGTTATATTAATGGATTTTATTTATAGTTTACTAACATTCCATATTTCTTAATTTCTTATATTTATCTTATTGATTACATCACATGTGTGTTCTATTATTTACCTTTCCATACTCATTATTCTTAATGATTAATTTCTACTTCTGTTCAATTTTACCCTTACTGAGTATTAAATCCCACCTTTTCCCCCAAGAATCCAAGAATATTAGAATGAATTGTATGAAGGAATATAATATATCGATTAGATTTATCCTTAAAGATGTTTATTTATAAAGAAAAAATATATGTTCTAATTATTGTATCCATTTGTAATACAATTCACATTTATGTATTTTTTACCAATACTACTAAACTAATCATTATTTCAGATCTTAATTCCTCATAATCATGCCAATGTAATTGATAATAGACACCGAATGTGATATATCTGGGGTTGGCCCACTACATTAATCAAATAGAAATGAACACCATTTTAAATATTTATTTTTTCCTGGAAGATTAAATATTTGACAAAGTAATGTTTTTGAAAATCAATTTTTCCTTTCTATACATTGGAAATTCACATATAGATATATAAACATATTAAAATATGTTAACATAATTAATATTAATAAAATAAAATATTTTGGGTTAGGGATTTTTAAAATAAATTATTACATAATTATGACATAAATAAGATGTCATAAAATATACTGAAAACCTAAAAATCAATTATTTATAATGCATGGAAAAACTAATGTATTTTAGAAAATTATAATAAATTTAAACAAACATAATTAAAACCTAATAATTTGAAATAGAATAAATGTTTTTATATAATAATTCTATAAATATAATAAATTTAACATTTAAATAAAAAAATACTTATTTATTAAGAAGAGATATATTAAAGGAACATTCATATTTCTGACAATTATAAAAAATTACAAAGACCTCTATAAAATATTTTAATCATTTTTATTTAGTTGATAGTGTTAAACTGGAATATTTAGATAAAACAAATAATATTCAAAATACATGACCTTATTATAAATTTCTACATATTTTCTAGAAAAATATAATTATGTTTTATTTCCGTCCAAAAATAAAATTTTCAAATTCGTCTCAATTAAACATATATTTTATTAATAAAAACTATTAATAAAAGGAATTGATGGAATTATAATTTTACTTATCCAAAGGAAGTTATAATAATATTTGGACATGTAACCCCTTATTACATCTGCATACTCTTAAAGGGTAAGGTGTGCGATAATTGTAGTTTCATGGGTAGGATTAGCTAACATCGATCTAGTGGTAATATTATCAAACATAAAATTATCCCTTACTTGATTTAATTATTTCATCAATTATTAAATCATAAATTGGGGATGTTCAAGGTAAAATCCCAGTGATGAAACCTCCCACCCTTTTTTGCGAAAATGGGTA
Organism: Viscum album; assembly: GCA_963277665.1. NCBI lineage: Eukaryota > Viridiplantae > Streptophyta > Magnoliopsida > Santalales > Viscaceae > Viscum > Viscum album. The sequence goes on along the minus strand of OY728152.1, from coordinate 1,373,028,049 downwards.
TAAAATGGCATTACTCTACTAGTTGAGGGAATCAATTCTTTTTTCTATATCACTTATACAGTGTCATTACTAATTAAATACACTAATTATAATAGTAAAATTATCAAAAAACGGTATAGTTTTTAATAGTTATATTAAACAATGGTTATATTAGAACAATGTTCATATATTGGTCAAATCCTAATGGGTGAATTTCCCTTTATACACTATAAATACCACTTCATTGTTTCACTATGAAATTCACCAATATTTCCCTAATTGTTATATTCTCATTTCAATATGTTATTGATTGGTTTGATATTTTTTCATTTATATAGAATTTTCATTGGGGGTGAAGAATCTCATTGAATTGGGTGATCCATACATTCTCATATTTTCTTTTCTAATTTATATTGGTTGTTCAGTAGTAATGCTTGACATTTTGATTGGTTTCATAACTAACTAATGTAATGATATTTATTAATGATATTTTTTTGGTTTCTATTTATTTATTTATATATATAATATTATATAATTTATAAAAACATGTATCCAGGAAGAAAATATCAATAAGAAAAACCTGGTAGTTATAGAGATTGTAAAGGCACGTGTTTTTCCAAAGTGGAAATTTGGGAAGAAATTTTGATTTTTTCATTCAGATGTTTATATGAGGTAAAATTGTATTTTTCATTATTTGATGAGCATATATTTTTTTCAGAAACTCTTTTGGCCCAAGAATTGGTGTTTTACACTAGTATAGGAGTTTGGTAGAATTCTATGAAGTTGGAATTTTAGAAGAAAAATTTATACTTAATATTTAAGTAATTAAATAATAATTTATTAACAAAGGTATTTTCAAAAATATAATTTTATAGGAGAATTATATTTATATTCCATATCTTCTAGTGAGTGTAGAACTTTTATGCTTTCCATGGTGAGGCATAAACTGATTTAGAGAACCAGGGTCAGACATGGACACCCTTTTTCATTTTATTTTCTTTTTCTTCCATATCATTTTCCTTTTTATTTTATCCTTTATCAATTTTTCTACTTGTTAATTCCCATAGTGTGGGATTCCATCATGATTAAAACAAGATATAAAAGGGATAGGGAGATATGATGCATGGGAGGGAAAATGTTAGGCGCCACCGTATAGCTCGGGATGATCTGAATTATTTCTATAGTAGTTATGCCTCATGGAAATAGGAAAAACCTCAGTTTATTGTACCCAAACATAGTCATTTGTATAGGTTTTACCATTAATACATGTATATTTCATATTTAAATGTTTTAATGTCTAATTATTAATACTTGGTAAATCGTGTGTGTTGACCAATGCCTTTTGAGGCTAAAGTGGTGGTTTTAGGTGATTTGTGGGGTTTTCGATTTGGAAATCCGGATAACACAATGTGTAGTTAATGATAAAAAATATTGTGTTCTTATAGTTCATGTAATATAATGTTTTAATAATTACACTCCATGTATTGGGTATACACATAGTGTACTGGAACTAATTCGTGTAGTCGAGTTCCCAACCAGACAACCTGTATAGGGTCACATGGTCCAATAGTGTACATGGACATACCCTTGTTGATTGAATGCTATGTTGAGGTAAATGGTTAGGATAAGTACATGGTCAGCCAAATAATTTAAAAAGAAAAGTACCCCATGTAGGGTACACGTCATGTACAAAATCAAAATTCCATGTACATTGGTTTTTACAAGCCAAGCCCTGCTGAAGTACACACCCATGTGGGTCATTGGGAGAACATGGCATGTGCTAGCCCCGTGTTACCGTTTCTAATTTTTTATTATCATTACACCCAAGAGTATAAATTAGACACATGATTAGTCAATAATAAATATATTTCTACAGAGATCATGATGGTGAAACCCTTGAGGTAATTTAATGACTCATTGGAGGCATATCCTAAGTTTTACATAATAGTGAATATCATCCTCCTTTAATTAAATTTATCTATCTCATTAGAGTGAAATCCATTGATATGAGATGAGACATGATAAAACCATCTTTATTTGTTCTTTAATTGCACTTCATGGATGATGTCTCCCCTTTTATATGTTCCCTTATGTCCAAGGATTCCATTTTATCATTTTTACATAGAGGATACCTTGTATGTCACAAATATCATATTTTAGTACTTAGGATACCATATGAGATTCTATGTATTACATGATATCTTAGGTAATCCTTCATAGAATCCCTTCACCCTTACACCATTTTGATTTTAACATGTATATTGCATGTACCTACATGCCCTATTATTGTGGGTCCAATGTACGACACCTCACCAATGTATATTTCTAAGGATCCCATGTATGATTCATATATTTTCATACCATTATAGGATTCTATGTAGGATTATTCCTTATACATTAAGTATTGAGGATACATAGTTGTATTCCTCTCTTGTGTAATGACATGAAGGACCAATTGGGTTCTCTAGTATTTTACTAAACCTAATCTAATATTTTTCGTTTAGGTGCGGATATTAATGGTTTCCACCTTAAAACTTATACCAAAATTGAATATTGGGAGATAGTGGCTATAATGGTTGGGATAATAATTCATCCACCCTTACTCATTTATTTATACATTTACCTGGTAAATGATGTTGGGGGTATTCTCTCCATATGTGTTTCCAAGTAGTTGAACTATGACCCTCATGAAATATGACATTATGTTTGGGATTCTAGACATAATTCATGGAATCCAGTTTATTATGCCTTGAGTGATACTTGGGTTCTTTTTTATGGAGCACCTTATAAGTTATCATAGGTTGTATGAAATGGTTTATTCCAAAAGTTATACTTGGGTTTCCATATGTGGAACAAATTTGATGTAATTGGTAGGCTATTATTTATATTGTGTATCAGAGATACACGGGGTCCATTGTAGGACAGTAGGGATGGGCGTGTAGGGGAATGAGTTCATATAAAACTTCATTTATACTTGGATTCACATGTAGAATTTCATTGAATGTACTCATAATGTGAGTTGTTTGTATACACCTTTGGTGATAAATGGAATCCCGTTTAAGAATTATGTGGATATAATCATAGGGAATGTTATTTTTATAGGACATGAGTTATACATGGATTTCCATGTAGGTATTCCTTATATGGAATCATAGGGAATGTTGTTTATATATTCCTTGAGTGATACTTGGATTCCAATGTTGTAATTTATTGGACGGACAGAGTCGATGAGTTTTTATGATACACATTGTGGGATACATAGATTCCATTGTAATAATTTTTTTATTGGACTCATATGCTAGATGTTTATATGTTCCATGAGTGATACAAATATTCCCATGTATAATATCTTGGAATGAATCATATTTTAGATTAGTTATAATATTTCAAGAGTGATACATGGATTCCCATGTAGGATTTCCTCGAAAAATATTGTATAGTAAATGGATTACTAAGGTCTTATCTTCCATAACTATTTGGATTCAATGGTTACATAATATAGGTCACTGTTTATTCATATATAGTGATGATTTATTTATAATATGTCCATATTTTACATGGCATCATTCTTTATTTTGAATAGATTCTTGTACAGGTGAACCCAAGGTTAGGACATGTTTCCCCCTAAGGTGATGTGGCTTTCTCAGAGGAATTTTATTCAATGACTGATGAAGGTGTTGTTAATTATTATTATATAACCAAGGATCAACATAATTAAACACAACATGAGAAGTATTAAAACATCTAAATTCTCTTTTCAGAGGATGTATATATGTTCGTGATTAAGGACTTAAATTCCGGCTGCTTTTCATTTATGTTATTTGTTGAACTTAGTAAAGTATATTCATGTTTATTTATTTATATATATTTCTGGGAATATATATTAATATAATATACATATAGCTATACATGATGGATAATTTCATAGTAGAATGAAATTATGGACCAATGGATCAATTGTGGTTTTATGTTTATTTGAATTTTTTTTAACTTTCTAGTTTTGTATCAGCTAAGTTGGGCATATAGAATAAGAAACCACATGTAATAAGAGATTTATAACTTCATTATTTAGATAACCTATTGAGATTATATTTACCCCTATATGTTCTCATTGGTTTGCAAGAAAACATTATGTATAATTTTCATGTTGATCATAAATACATAGTGTTTAGAGATGTGTCCCAGGGTTTCATAATAGGTAAGATCCACTTGTGTGGATTATTTTGATTAAGTTGGATCAAATTGGTCGTGTCTTGGAGACCTATTATGTGGTCTACCTCAATGATAGTATTAGGTCCTTGAAATTTTATTTTTTGTTTTTTAGGTATCCCTGTTTGTATGGTCAGTCTAATGGGTACCTGGTGTTTTATGTATAACATGGATGTTCTGTATTTTATGTAATTTATTTTATTATTATATCACGTTTCACTTTAAGTTTATTTTACTCTTCTATTGGGGGATTATTAATACTATGGATGATATTTGGTTTTTTTTTCTTGTTATGGTAACATGATGTTATAGAATCCCCATTGTACTATCTTTATACCATTAATACTAGTGAGTCGCCTCTAGAATATGCGGATACATTATTGAGGTAAGGAAGAAAACATTATTGGGGAAATGGTTTAGTGGAATATAATATAGAATATTACATTTAAGGGAAAACAAAATGGTTTAATTTTTGGGAGTAACATTAAACAAAACATCCATTAGAATAAAAGAAATATAAGAATATTAATTAATTATCACTAACACCGTATTTTTTTATAGATTACTTATTTCCATTTTAATTGACATTAACATTTTTATAGTATGTCAGGACTATATTACTACTCTATTTATACCAATATTATTTATTAACAATAATACATTTATATGAAATGTCGGATGATATCGACTAAAAATCACAAATAAAATCACTTGATGAAAATAGTGTCATAAACCATATAATCCTCTTGTTGTGTTCTTTACATTCATTATCTCTTATATCAAACATTATCATAATAATTTTTTTGATCATCACATGATAATTATAAAAAACATACAAAATCGGTAAAGATTTCTGAATGGAATGTAATGTCAACGTTATATAATGAAAAATTATTCACCCCTTATCTATATAGTAAAATATATCTACTATGTGAAAAAATGATTTATTAGATCCAAATCACCAACATGCGTCACAAATCGAGTTCTTATGAATCTCATTGGTCTTTTTTAAACCAAGTGTTAGATAAAATTTCTATGT